>CM036623.1:0-2400000 GCA_020746105.1 Trogon surrucura
TTGTGAGGGTCCGATGACTGGACCATCGAGAGGCTGAAAGCTTTAAACTGCCTCAGCTCTTTGCTCTCATATGCAAATTTGTTCTTCTCAAGAGGCAAAGAGAAGAAGAAACCGGGAAAATAAACGGCTGCACGTCTCGATATTTGCAGTTCACCAGCGCGGAAATGGTGCGCAAGGAAAAAACTGGGGGCACGGGCCACAAGACATCCCGAAGTTTTATAGCAAACCACCGAGTATTTAGCGCAACCTGAGTTTGCGTGAGAACGACACACAGCTACCAACGACCCGAAGGCACAAGTCAAAAAAAAAAAGCCCCCCAAAATTTCACGTGCACTACTCGAGCCTCCTCTCTCACAGACTTCTGGAGAGTAAACAAGCCCTCCCCGCAACGGTTTTGGAAAGGAGATCTGATCTGCTCTCGAAGCCCCCCGCAGCGATCTCTGACCCAGGACGACACCGGCCCGGAGCCGGCGCTCCTCCCGCCGCAGGACGGCCCCGCGGCCGGGCCACAGGAGAGAGCCGGCTCTGGAACACGGCGCGGGCACAGCGGCTCCCTGCGGGGGCAGCTGCAGCCGCCGCCAAAGGCCCCCGCAGAAAGGCACGATTCTCCCGGCTTCGCTCCCCGCCCTTCCCCCGGCCTTGCCTGCCCTCCCCTGGGCGGCAGGAGGAACCCCGGGGCCGCGTCCCGCTCCCGCACTCACCTCCTGGGCCCGCGACGTTCCCCGACATCCCGCCCGGACGCTGCTCCGAGGGGCCAAACGGCAGCCGAGGCGCGGAGCGACACACTCGAACCCTCCCGCGCTGACACTAAATGCGGGTGCGGAGAGGCGGGGCCGGGGGCAGTGATGGGCGCTGGAGGCGTGGTCTTGGGCGGGGAGGGGGCGTGTGCTCTGGGACGTGCCACCGGGCGCTGCGAGGAGCGGCGGGGTGTTCCCCCCATCCCTGAGCCGCCCTTGCCGACCCCCCGCCTCCCCAGGCAGGGTGGTGCGGGCAGCCACGGCGCCCCCTGGAGCGGTGCGGACCGGGCACCGTGCGGCTTTGTCTTCTTTCCAGCTTCTTCTCCCCAGCACTGCGAATCTAAGCCAGAGCAAGTAAAAGAGAAAGACAGAAACCCACAAACCGAAAATGGTTTCGGTCCACCAGCACCTGCAGGGAAAAGATGCCCGGGCTGCCTCCTCAGCCAAATTCCCCCCGAGGGCTCTGGAGCACGGTGCAGGCTCCTGTGAAGGCTCCCCTTCTCCACGGTGGGAGGTGGGAGCAGCGAGAGCTGTCGGGAAAAAGCCAGCTCGGCCGGAGCTGTGGGCAGGAGGTGATGGGGGTGCCCGTCCCCAGCAAGCACAGGGGCTGCAGGAGGGCTGCCCGGGGCGACCTCACCCTGGCAGAACCCTTCTCGCCTCGGGGGAGTCCCGGGGGCAGCGTGCTGGACCTGCAGCCCTTCAGAGCTTGCATGCTACCTCTGATTTAGAGTAGGTCAGAAAAACGATTGGCAATCAAGACCAGGTGGGTCACAGTATTAAGACAGTAGCAAGAAAACCACCGATTCCCTTCCTGCCTTGCTCTCCTAAACTCACCACAGAGATCAGGTCCGTGAGATCTGAAGACGTTGTATAAAATAACGTTGAGAGGTGCAACCACCAGCTTCCCATAGTAATAGCTGTCCACAACTAACCAGGGCACCTGGAAGAAAGCAGCTGTTTAATTTAAAGTGCCAGAAGCTGGACTGCCCAAAAGCTCCATCTGATTTTCTCACTGGAACCCTTCTATTGCAAGCCCAAGCCATTACCTCTTTGCATTGTTAGAGCCACTTACCAAAAACAGGATCAATGACACCACGCACTAGCTTAGGAAACTTTTCCACCTCTGCTTCAGTATCAACATGCCAGAGGCAATAGGAAGCCTGAAAGAGAGACCAGGCATCAACCGAAGACTGTCTTTCCCCACTGCAGGTTTTTCTGCCCCTTCAAAATGAGCGGAGCAGTAGCTGGAAGAGAAGCATGACTTCATTGGGCTCTGCTTCTACTCCATATTTCACTCATCCAACTTGGGTTTTACTTTCAGTACGGTAGAGGTAGGAAATCTTCCCAATCTGTGCTCTTCAAAAGCAAAAGAAATCAGGCTATGGAAGCTGTAGCAGGCTGTAGCAACGATCCTGGACTAGGCTGACTGCTGAGTCCCTGCTAGATTCTTCCTCCAGCTCTCCAGCCTCTACCTGTTCCCAAACCGGGTAAGAAACTTTTTGACAAAGTGCAAAACCCGTGAGCCCTCCTCTCCCTGCCCAACAGCTGCACTGAAGGGCCAGGCCAGAAGGGCTCCTGCAGCCACCTCCAACACTGCTACAGAGGTCTTGTCCACAGACCAGCCAGTCATGGCAATCACCGTGGTGTACATACAGAAACTGCTTGGGAGGAAAGCCGCAACACAAAGAAAAGAAGGGGTTAGCACAGCCTTCCCCTAGCAGGAGAAGTGCATGAGGCCAAGATAAGGCTAATCACTTCTCATTCCTGTCACTGGAGCTGGGATGCTATACTGGACACTCATCCCAGCAAAAGCTAAAAAAGAGGATTTTTTTCTTGTTCTGCCAAGACCAGAAAGACTTCGCTTATGTACGAAGGCCTCTTTTCTCGGTGGCACTCAGCAGTGGTAACCAGCTGACAGCATGCACAGTTACCACCTGTAACACTTGCTGCACTCTCTATATTCTGCTAGGTTGAAAAAATATTAAATGAACCTGCTCAAGTGGCAGCAGAAAATGTGAGCTGACTGGGTATGGTTTCTGAAATAACTGGGAGGAGACTGACAGGAAGGAAGTGAAGAATGAGGAGACCCACAGCACAGCAAAAACAATACAAGTCCTTTCCCCACTCACCATAAGCAATAAAGGGTAAAATATTAAATCTCTGCATTCCTAAGCTGTAGTATTTCCTCTTAAGTTTCTGTATGCACACAATGCAGAAAGCCTTTGCTCCAAGTCTCTCTTTGCACTTAACACCTACAGCAGGTGTTTTAGAAGTCTTAGAGTGGTTGGCTAGGCAAAGGGGTACAGCCAGCCATCGGGGACAGGACACAAAAGCAAATGACAGCATGACCCTCCTTCCTTGGATTAAAATGCATTCAGGGAAGGTAGGCCAAGAGCCTGCATAAAAGGCATGGCCCATTGCAGTGAGACTGGAGGCTGCAAATGAAACAAACACGCCCTGGAAACGGAAAGGTACAAGACAGGGATGTAGGGTAGGGAACACAACTGGAATCAACATTTACTCTGTCATCACAGTGCCACGAAAAATACCTGCAGCAGAATGCAACAAACAATTGCTACAGAGATTTTTTTTTTTAGTGCTGTGGATTTTCTTCTCTCTGGACCTGTCTCATGTTTCTATGAACAAAGCATTTGCCAGTGTCATTGCTAAGCAAACTGACCTCCAGATAAGCAAAACATCCCAGTGCTGAGTACTAAGGCCAACATCAGCCGGCTCACATGAAGCCCTAACTTCTTGCATACAGCCCTGAGGAAGCAAGAGGAAATTAGATACCACAGAAAATACCCTCAGTACGAAAAAGAACAGTATCCAATGCACGTAGAATCACAAACAACCCATGGAGCAACCTCAGAGCTTTAAGGTGAGGGATTCTCATTACTCAGCTGCTGAAGACAACCTGAAGAGCAGTATGATTGCCTCTGGCCTGGGACTTCAGATCCTCCTAAGTTACACTAGTGTAAAACTTTTTACAAAAGACTTTGCCTCTACCAGTGTGAGGTGCACTCATCCAAATCTCGGGAATTTAAAGGAGTCCGCAATGTTGTAGCAATATCAATCTTTCTAAAACCATCACAAAACCCCGTCATGCAAAAACGTCACACGTCACACTCGTAAAATCAGACTACTGCCAACAGAAAAGTCATGCAAGGTAATACTTGAAAAGCCGCAAACGAAGAGGCAGCAGGTAAAAATAAAAATCCAGCTTAGAGAAGATAATTGTATGTTCAGGCTACTGCTTTAAGTGGATAAAAACACCACTGGCGGATAATAGTACAGGCAGCAACAATCAAAGTATTCCCGTAAGACTAAATATGATAAGTAACCACAGCACCACTCTTCATTCCAGCAGTTTCCAACACTGTCACACTGCTTGCTGGTATCGGTTAGAAAAGGAGCGTGTAGTCAACAAAACGCTGCAGCAGAGATGTGGCTGACGGATCTGAGAAGGCAATTTAGTCCTAACAACTTCATGAAATACTGGTCTGAATTCCACTATCACGAGAACACATTTTCAAGGTTCACTGTGAAGCAGCCCAATTTACCAGGCACATCTACACATGAGCTTCAGAGCATATTTCCTGTGGCAATAACTTGACGTGTTACTCGCATTGCTCCAAATTATTCTATGTAGACAGTTTCTAATACTCACTTGTAAAAGTAGAGTTCACAAAACGTAGCTCAGGAAGGCCACAAAGCATCGAAGGAAATAGAAGATAAGAACCTAGAAGACACAGAGTCTGAACAAGGTTTGCAATGAAGCTTGTGTACCTATTATCAACAAAACAGTCCCAAGAACAAAAGTTCTGACTAAAATGAGGTGAGTTTAGTAGTGGCGAAGGAAGTGATTTGGCAGACCTAGGTCCCACACCGAGGGATGCTGAAGATCCCCCGAGCTCGGGGCCTAACCCTCTGACACTGAAGTTCTTTACAACAGAGAAACGAACACAGTTCACTGACCTTACCAGAACTATCCCTCTCTTGTTTTCTGATGTGCAGAAACACGGCAAGTAGGGCAACGGATACCCAAGCAGAATGCACATCCGGCGCTTTTCCTTCTACATTTCTCTGAGGTCAGTTTGCAATATCCCTTGCAAAACACTGGTTTATTTTGTGCAGCTTGATCAAAACAATAAAGCATCAGGGTGAAACTCACAGGGGTGAATGAGAGCTCGTGGCTGCCAAATAACTGTCCCCAGGCCTGCGCACACTCAAAAGGCCAAAGAGCTCCCAGCCCCACTGCAACAGCTTCTCAATCAAACCAGAGCCCGAGAGCACTTCCCTGCAACTTCCCAATCACTTTTCCTTGGACCTCCTTGAGTCAGCTTACAAACCCTTGCAAATCCTCACAGGGAGGCTAGCATTTGTGAACACCAAATCCGGGTTTTGTAAGCACCCAAAAACCGAATTTTGTTACCTCCAACAACAAAGCAGCTGTTTGAAATAAACTAAAGGTGTGTTTATTCACCACAAAACCTTTCACACATCTGATTTACCTTGTTAAGTTTGTAGCACTCTAGCATGGAACAAGGCTGGTAAGGCATGAAGCCACAGGGAAGCACAGTGGCGGATGGCATAGCCTGGAGAGTGTTCCCATGTCTGAACCCCCTTCCCATAAACGAGGTAGTGTGTCTAAAACGGAGGTTAAATAAATAAGCATCACACAGCGTAGGCAGTTTTACGTTTCCCATCTCCGGATTCTGGAGTAAGAAAATTTCTCTTTGAAACACAGAGATTATTTCTAATCCCTGATACCTAACTGGGGTGTGACCACTTTTGATCTGTTGCGTTTGACAGCTTCCGTCCTTCATTCAACTGCAGACCTTTGCTGGCATGAACCCAGCCACCTAGTTTAGCGCTGGTCTCACAAGTACAGCTTACGTGCAAGCCCATCTTCCCAACGGTATGAACTCTCAACATTTGCCAGAACCAGAAGCAGCAAGGCTAAATCGACGTATTTTGCACAAGCAGGATCCAGAAATTGGTACTATGTGCCCAAAACGTTATGATCACGGGCTTGGAGGGAAGTGTTTCAGATAAGCAGTCAATTGTATGGTGATTAGGAGCTCTCAAACTGTTTACTCAGCTACCATCACCAGCGATAACAGCTTGGAACAAGCACGGAGGCACAAAAGTTCCAGAAAAACAAGGCATCCACACACAGCTTGGCTCACCAAGGGCACATCCCTTTTCATCTGCGTCCTGCCCCCCACGCACTGATACTAAAAAGCACGAGCTCCTGATGAGCAGCGCCAGTTGCAGAAACTGAGAGAACAGCTGATGGCAGAAGCGATCGCTTTGTACAAGCCAAGCTACAGCCAAGCCGCTCCTTGGGTACAAACTGTTGTAAGACACAGCATCCGGAGCAGGAAGAACTGCAGCTGTGATCTTGGACCACCGCAATCCTTCATCCAACGTTGGCAGCGTTCCGTGGGGCAGGAAGCGCCAGCCCAGAGGCCAGCGAGCACTTCTGAAACCTGCCGTTATGCAGTACCCGCCCTCCCCCCAATGTGTACAGATCTCACCAATATCGGCCAATTCTAAACCCATTAAAGACAAGTTCGCAGACCGAAATCGAACAAAAGACACTTGGAAGTTAACTGCTCAGTGCTCGGACCCAAATAACTGCTCCCTTTGTGAATCAACAGCCCAGCTTTGCCTTAAGACGCTCCTATTGTTCTCCTGTGATGGAGATGACAAAAGCTCTTTTCTAGGGGCAGGGGGTGGGGATGAAGAGGACCATCAAAGCCTGAAAGCTAAACTAAACTAAAAGAAGGACCAAACCACAAAGGACCCTGGGACAGAACCCCCACTCAAGATACCAGGCGGGGAGAGAGAGAGAGATAAGTGCATGGAGAGCTCTGGCTTTAGTTCATTATCAGCCATCTCCTCGCCTCTAGCGACGGCATCGCTAGAAGTCATTCAGAATCATTAGCGATTTAGAAACTTACTGTACAAGACCAGGACAAGACCGACCTCTCTGCCACTGGAGCTCAGCTCTTCCTCTCCTGATGCCATCGATGCTGTCGCCATCAGCTTCACCTGGCAGCAGAGCATGGCTGGGCAAGAGCCACGGAACATTACAAGCCCAAACATGTAAGCAAAATATCAATCCTCTTTGTCTTTATTCAAATAATTAAAGCCCTCGACTTTGCAAAATTAATTTCTCCACAGGATGACATGACTCTTTATACACAAGTCTCTCGATGACTGGAATACCACAGGTTAGCTACACAGCACACTTTCATTACCCCAGAGTCAAAAATTTCCACCCAATTTGCCACTACATTGAGGGCTCGGCTTCTGAGAACCACATAGCCTCCAGCCCCAATGACAACTGGGATATCCCAAGGAGAGCACCGCACTGTGCCACCTGGAGAACCTCTGAATTTTTCCTCCACTCAGGCCCCGTGATCCCAGGGTCATGAATTTCAATGCAATTTCATCGTAACTTTGACCCGTATAGTCAAGACTGAAATCCTCCCTTATTTCCCTGTCGTACTGTCCTTTCTTGGAAAGCATGCACATACACTCATTCCTGTGAAATATCTGTCGAAATTCACAGGACCTCTCAATTCACTCCTCACCCTATCACTTAAATTGATTTGAAAAAGCGAGCAAATCTCATCCACAAATAGCTTATTGCAGCACCATCTTAAAATTACACCCTGTGCTCGACAGAAATACGGAGAAACATTGTTCTTCCCGTTTTACAGTTCTGGCCTAGACAATTTAAGAGACATCCTGCTGCTACCTGCAGCCATCGAAGCTTCTCTCCTTCAGCCTTGTCACCTGCTTCCTGAAGGACCAAAGGCACTAAACAACCCGAAATTTTCAGTACTCGCCCACCCAGTATTGGTCTGCACACCTTTCCATTGTGTCCCTGCAGATGTTTGTTTCCCTGCCAGGTTTCAGAAGCATCACGTACATTTCTCAAGGCATCCAACTTCATACCTCATAGACAACCAGGAGGGAAACATGCATCACCATCTCATGAGGACCCAAACGTGCCCTAGGCCCACCCTCAAGGAAGGAAGGGGGTTATTGCTTTCTCTCTTCAAGAGACTTAGGCTGAAGACACTGCTTGGCACACCGACCGGTTTTCTGTGGTGGGGAAGCAGAAAGAAACCGGTCACTAAACTGATCCCTACCGTCTCCAACAGCTTTCTGTGTCTTTTTCATCCAAGGATGGAGCCACCGTAAGTTTGGGGAAAGCCCAGAAAGAATGACTGGAGCTAATTTAAGTGTCTACTTATGTCCGTAAAATCCCTAAAAACCTTAAAAATGCCTGCCCTATCCCACTCAACTTGGACTGATTAAGCCCAAATAAGGACCGTGTCAGCATTTATTTCTTTCCTTACCAGAACACACCGGAACGCAAAAAACGGCATCATGAGCATTTACAGATTTAGAGTCACCATGCGCACAAGTCAGAGGTGCAGGCAGGGAAAAGAGGTTTTGTCTCCCTAAGGACAGGCCAGGTTGCCAAAAGCGTGGAGAAAATGATCACCGAGAGGCTCACGCAGATGGCAATATTTAACAGGGAACACAGGAAAAAGACTGCCTGTCAGAAGGCGGAGAGCTCATAATTATAAAGGGCTGTGAATCTTAAGCAGAGGGAGACCTCTCCTCCTTAAATCGTGGAGTGGACCGAAGCCCTGAAGCGGAGACAAGAATCCGTCCCACGCATCCCTCTCCCTTTCAGCCACTGCTCCTTTGACTGCGGACTGGAGCGATCCCCTGGGCAGGGGTGTTTTGCTATTTGGCCCAGGGAGTGGGGGTGTCCTGAAGAAGATGGACTCAGGCACCAACAGAAAGGTCGGCTTATTTTGCTGTCTATTTTAAAGAATTACAAGAATAAGGCAATGCAAGCTGATTATACTCTCGGCTTAAGCCCCAAAGAGAACAAGCAGGGTAATGCACCTAATCGTTACTACATAGGCTTAGCCATAGTTACAAAGATCCATCACCAATTGCCCCTATACCATCACCCAGACCCACAGTGGCTGGGGAGCCCCTGTTGCAAGCGAAGATCCTGGAGCACCTCTCCCGGCAACTGGGAGGTCCTACGCAGTGCGTCCACTCGTAGGGGAGGGCTTCAGCGTCATTGCAAGAGGGTCCGGCTTTTACACTATTAAATAAACAACCTTGTATCCCTTCGAACGCAGGAACATTTGGTGGTGTTCGCTCTGTTGGGTTCCTCCCACAGCCTGGCCAGGGCTAAAGGAAGAATACAAGGGAGTCTCCCTATCTGTTTCGGTCCTTAATCACGTATTTCTCACCCAAGACAGGCCTCTGGTCTCACGGTCTTGTGACATGCTTCTAACAAAGTGAGAGGCAGCTCGTTTTCCCGGCCTTGCACCTGGCCTTTACCTAAAGAAAGATCACCCTGCTGGTTACCACCACACATTTAGTCTTACAGCAAAGCTTTTACGGACTGGCATTAGAATATATATGTATATGCTAAAATAAATTATCAATACATTATGTAGGAGATTAATGCTATATAATGTGGGGTTGTGAGGTTCATCTAAAGGTCAGCACCAGTTCAGGGCCTACGACTCAGGCCCTAGCACTACAAGGGGACAGGGAAAACTCACAGCTATGGACACCCTTAGCAGTGACCAGGCCTGAACTTAACACCCTACTCAGCACCGACGTCAGCAGAGCAGGAGCTGGAGTGGAAGGCATTACAGTGTTACCCAGTACTGCATCTCCTGGGTAGGGAATGCTCACGTGCCAGGTCAGGGCAGGGCAGGTCCCTCGTGAGCAGAGGTCACAGCGAGCCCGCAGCGAAACACAGGCGTAGGTGCCACAGGGACGTCGGCAGGTCCACGCAGCCAGGATCCTGGCACTGAACTACAAGAAGAGTTACAGACTGCTGCTGTCTCCGATGGCTTCACTAGCAGAGGAGCTTAAAGCCTCCTAAGGCAACACTGCGCTTCTAGCTGACACAACTGAGTCCAAGTTATTTCCTGTCCTGACAGCAACCAGAGTTTTATTTAGCCTGTGCGTGTTCGGATGAAAGAAACACAGCTCTTCTCAAACATTGATACTATACAAGTTACAGCAGGTTTGTGAGGAACATGAGATTGTCCTACCTCTGTCATTTTGGACCACAGAAAGGAAAAACAACCTTGCCCTCATTTAGAAATTACCTAAGGGGAAAAAAATTACAAAAAACAAAGTCTTTATTTCCAGTTTGCCTCTGTCAAAGAAAATAAGCCACAAGGCTGGGCTCAAGCCCCTCCATTTCAGATCCCAAAGAAACACACACAGCCTTGTTGCACAGAAAAAAATGGCATGTCGTGCTTCTGCCCGTCTCTTGAAGTCCGAGGTTCGCTAGTTTACATTGTCCTATTTCTTCATTCTTACCAAAACCAGCCCTCTCGCAGTGCCCCTTTTCTTGTGGAAAAGCACACAGTAAATGAAAGGAACCAGCCCATACTCCTCCTCAGACAGGACACCAAGACCAGAAAGTTCAATGTTGTTTCACAAGTCGAAAAGACAAAAGAAATGCATGGCCTCCAGCTTCCCAACATCTGTTTTCTATAACCTGTACTCGCCTCATCTTCACCATTTGTAAAGCAGGTCCTATCAAGTACCATCCTTCGTCGATAATGCTATTTAACCAAGCCAGATGCATTCCAAAGACAGAGGTATGGATTCAGAGAACTACAGCACCATTCCCAACATCTGAGGGGCAATATAGGCCCTTCTGATCACAAGCAGCTCCGCAATACAGTGCAATAAATACACAGCTACTCTGAAGCTGATTTTCCAAATATTAGTCCAGACAAGCCTTTCTACACAGAAGGACAACTACTTATTTCTTGAACAAACCCTGACCATCACATTTAAACAAGTACAAGTGCTGCTTGAGGCTGCCATTCTGCAGTATCCTTTCCGCTCCGCCCCCACCCCCAATGTGTACAGATCTCACCAATATCGGCCAATTCTAAACCCATTAAAGACAAGTTCGCAGACCGAAATCGAACAAAAGACACTTGGAAGTCAACTGCTCAGTGCCTGGACCCAAATAACTGCTCCCTTTGTGAATCAACAGCCCAGCTTTGCCTTAAGACGTTCCTATTGTTCTCCTGTGATGGAGATGACAAAAGCTCTTTTCTAGGGGCAGGGGGTGGGGATGAAGAGGACCATCAAAGCCTGAAAGCTTTCACCTGCCTCAGCAGTTTGCTCTAATATGCTAAACTCATCGGGACAGTCACAAATAACAGGCTCCAGCATCATTGCAAGCGGGTCCAGCTTTTACACTATTAAACAAACAACCTGACAGAACTTCAATCGCGGGAACGTCTGGTGGTGTTCGCTCTGTTGAGTTCCTCCCACAGCCTGGCCAGGGCTAAAGGAAGAACACAAGGGAGTCTCCCTATCTGTTTTGGTCCTTAATCACGTATTTCTCACCCAAGACAGGCCTCTGGTCTCACGGTCTTGCGACATGCTTCTAACAAAGCAAGAGGCAGCTCGTTTCCCAGCCTTGCACCTGGCCTTTAGCTAAAAAGAAAGATCACCCTGCTGGTTCCCACTGCACATTTAGTCTTACAGCAAAGCTTTCACAGATTGGCATTGGAATATGTATATATATATGCTAAAATAAATTACCGATACATTACATATGTGATTAATACTATGTAGTGTGGGGTTGTGAGGTTCATCTATAGGTCAGCTTCAGTGCAGGGCCTAAGATTTCAGCCCTAGCACTACAGGGGGATAAGAAGGGAGCCGGATGGCTTCCTGCGGTTAAGATGTTAAAATCCATTCCAGAGGAGTCTCGCTCGATACTGTGGGTTTCGCTGGTATCTTATTCACGAACATCGGAAATAAACTTGCATGTGTGCCCCGCTTTTGATAGAAAGCATGTGTTTAACAGATGGAACTTGACTGTATTTCCATCAAATACAGGTGAAGGCTCGCATTCAAGATGCTGCCAGATGTCACAAAAACTAAACAGTTTCCAGAAGAACAGAATCCACCATTGAAGTGACAGCACTTTTCAGCCAACTAACCAGCTATGCTAACGAACCAAAGGAACTGTGCTTATCCACAGAGACATTTCTCTTACTCGAGTCATTTATAACTCCTTCTTACAATCAGATCTCTATTTACACCAGCTAATTCAGGACAAATACACTGACAACTGGGGAGACACCAAGCCAGACGGAAGCACCTCCACAATTCCCTTCTCTCAAGACCTGCCAGAAACAGAGCGCACTCCAACGGCCTGACATTGGCCCTGACTTCACGCTGCACTGTGTACCTGCTGCCCGGGCAGGCGTCAGCCTGCAGCGCTGTCACAGCCAGGTCCTTCACATCTGGCCTTACCATGCAATGAAAGCCTTCAGCTTGGCTGGTTTCATTTCTCAGTCTTGAAAGTACACTGTCTCATTCTTTTTTGTGTTGTTCCCATCTTTACTCATTCCTACCACCCCACACCAAGGACAAGTCAACTGTAATGCAATTTGCAGTGAAAAGGAACATTTCAGCTATTGCAAACACAAAGAGAAGAAAATCACCCCCACGGAAAGAAGCTGGAGAAAACCAAGGTTACTCCTTAACTATAACTGCTTCATAGCATACAAGGTAATGAGATATTAATGAGAGCTGTGAAAAAAAAAAAAAGACAGTGAAACCAACCTCTGTGGCACAAATCTAAGCCCTGTGGTAGCAAATGACATCACTGCAGATAAAAAAAATTAAGCCTACTGCTTCCAAAAGGGAAACAAGCACATCCTTCTGTATTCCTGCGTATCCATTTGTGGGAATCTCACCAGGTCACTCTTGCCCTCCTCGAGATGCTTAGGCAGGGTATAAGGCTGACTTAAGGATCCTGACCTCAAGCGAGGCAGGCTCTGCCAGCAGCATCTTTGGAGTTAAAAGCATCCTTGTCTGCTAAAATCCAACTTTTTAAGTACACTGCAAACACAGCTTCCTTCCTGTTTTTGACAGAAAGCAAAACCGATGGACGATACAACTGGACACAGGACTATCACACCACGGTAAAGAGTAATTTACCATTACAACAACCAGATATTATTACACATATCCAGATTAGCCTTTTATTCCACGTCTTCTAAGTATTCTAATCTACTACTATTTAAGATTGTTAATACATGTGGACTGAAGGAGACGAGTGGGCCTTTATAAGGCTATGAAACAGCACAGGAATTCCCCCCTAATTACAAAATCCTAGCGAGTACTGGGTGAGAGCTGAAGGACCCTCACAGCCTCCACGCTTCCTTTCTCCATTTAAAACCCACTGACAAGTTGACAGCGGTGAAGAACATCTCGCTGCCCTGCCAGACTAGGAAGGCAACAAATATCTTCACGGGGAGAAAACAGCGGTGATTGCCACGCTCATTAGTTGAGCAGGGAGGGACCCAGCCCAAACCACCAGCAGCTGGCAGCCGAAGCCAGACAGAGCCAACAGTTTCAACAGCACACTGCAACATCACACCAAAGCCCCTCACGTCGCTTCTACTCACAGATTTAGAAACCAAGCAGTTGTTTTAATGCTGTGTGTCGAGCCACGTTCTTTAAAAGGTAAACTCCCCTTTGCCCATTGAAAAACTCACATTTTGTTCTGCGCAGGATAGTGTTCAAAAGGCACCAACCAAGGCAGCAGACGGCCGATCCTCAGAAGAGTCAGAGAATTTTCATGAACAGAGACAAGAACTCCTCAGCTTATCAAGCAGAAAGAGATTCAGCCTCTCCAGGCTCAATGCAAACGTCACTCCGTTACTGCCATCAGTATTGAGTTCTACTGCATTTGGCACAAAAATAACCAAAATACTTGGTGAGAAAGACAATTATGACATGGCAGCACTGGTATTAAGTGACTAACTCCCCAGGCTGACAAGTTGTAATAACAAGTATTATTTTTACTTGGGCAGGTGTTAATCCAAATTTCTGTTTATCAGCCTTTAAAATACTACTATCCTCCTGACTGTGAATGCAACTGAGAACTTCAGAAAGCAACTTGCTGAATCACTGAAAAAGGAAAGTGCATTCCTAAGACAACAAGAGGTAGATGTTGAAAATCCACGTGTCCAAACATCCCTCACACGTTGAGCTTGGCTATGCGTCACTTCCCCTTTACTCTGCGAGTGACATACCCAGTTCTTTGTAGCACCGGATAGAAAGAAATCATGTATCAAGCGTAATTATTAAAGCAACAAGTTTATGGACGGGAGTTCTACAAGAGAACACACCTGTTCTTTTTGTCACTCTCTTATTTGTAATTCTAGCTGATACGTTTCAAGAAAAAAAAAAAAGAAAAAGCTTTCTCAATATGTTTTCAGTAGGACTGTTTTTACATGCAGAAAGAGTGGCAAAGGGCCCAGATTTCCTGCATGATTTCTTTCTTTTTTTTTTTGCCTAATTATTTCCTCCTAGTAGAGGAATGAGAAAAAGTTAAAAAGGCCAAGTAACACTTTAGGAGTGTTATTTTTTTACTTTTTAAAACTAACTTTTCACCTTTAAGTGTCAAATGGATGCTTGAAAGCTAAATGAATACCTCCTCCCATGGCACTTCCAAGTGGACCACTGTGAAAAAAGTACGACTCCTGCAGCCAGGTCATGAAGTAAGAGCAGCCACCTCCAGTAACCCGAATGGACATTCACACAGAGCACCAGCAGTCGAGCGAGGACTGTGCCTAAGCTTGCAAGGACAAAGACTGAAATTTAAACCGCTTGCACTTGGAAACACTCAAAGATTCCACGTAAAACGAAGGATGATGTTTCCGTAGACCGCTCTTTCAGAATCCCCGAGAGATTTTATCACAACCTGAAAGCAGATGACCCAGCAGATGACTTGATCTGGGAGATCAAGTTGTTTCCTAAGACCACAAGGACAGCACAAGGCCTGCCTCTGGCAGGTAGCGTTTTGCCACCGACGGTGAACTGGGAGAAAGCTCATGCAATATGTTAATTTAGTTTTATATAGCAACTGTCTTGTGTGCTATGTTACAGCCTGCTTAGAAAAAACAGGCTCAATCCAGTAACAGAAATGCTTTAAACAAGCTGTCAGGTGTTGTGCCCATGAGTTCTTAGAGAAACTGCAGCTTTGGATCAGAGCTGAAACTTATCAAAAACAAAAGTTAGAACATGAATAAAAATTTAATATTTTTACATTGCCTTTAAGCTTCTTTGAAGGAAAGAGAGAAATCTCTGATTAAGTGAAGTCATTTGGGGGACTATGTTGCAACACAGAGAGGCTACAGTTACAGGCAGTATGCTATATCTATCCAGTTCTGGAGATGTGCCACCCTGAGAACTCAAATCCAAGCCACCTGGCTATAAAGCACAAGTCCAAACCTCTTGAAATTCAAATATTTAAAATCTTGGTTGCCTAATACGTACAAGATAAATGCTTACAGAACGTGTGACCATTGTTTTGTCTCTTACGATTACTGTGAAATCTCCAGATACGATGTGTACAGAGAGCGCAACCAGTCACTGATCTCTTGAGCTCCCACCACCAGCCAGCCATTCGTACCACACGACTGAAAAACGAGGAAGGGATGGCCTGGGGATAAGATACAATGAGCAACCGCTCAACAGCGCATTCCATTTCACAGCACGCGAGAGCTAACAGCAAAAGGACAGACCCTGACCCTTCACAGATGAGTCTATATAACAACAGGAGGCAAAAACTACCTCAGCAAAGGAAAATCCTTCACCTTTTCTGATGGTCAAATCCTTTGCTGGCCCTACAATGAGCACAAGAAGAAACAGAAGATACTTCCGATGTCTGCTGTCAGCTCAGGGAACGAAAAAAAAGCACAAACCACCCCAAAGAACCTACCAACCACACAGTAACCGCAGGTTTGCATGAGCCACAGCATGTCTCACAGCCTCAGAATTTCACCAGTGACTTTGTCTCCAGCTGCTCTCTCACGGCTGGCAAAAGTAAAATCGCGCACGCACAGAATACGCCACGGCTGTATCACCAACCTCCTTTTCACTGACACGGATGACCGCGGGCCAGCAGGCCAGAGCCCGACAGGACGTCTGCTGGCAAACCCCTGCCCTCAAGAGCTTCGGGCCCAGCGTTCAGGTGGTGCCTGCGCATCAGTATCCGTTCACCCTGGCCACGGTGCACGTCAGACGCTCCGAGCGCAGCAAGTAATTCCCCACCCAGCAGCTCAGAGTCACAAACGCATTTTATGGTCAGCTTCAGCCTCATACCAAGTTCCAAATCCTCGCCTTCTCCAAGACACAACTCGCTGCATCTTGGCCCCTGCCTTGCAGACAGCATCCTCCACAACCTTTCCCTCGATCATTTGTGGTGAAGAAATACAAATTAAGAGATCAAGACCCCAGGTCTCAAGACTGCACCTCGCTACTGTTCTTTATGGCTTCTTCTTACTAATTTGTATTTAATAAGGCTTTACAGTACTTTTGTGATTCTCATAAATATTCTCAAAAGCTTTCTGATAAAGAAATGGCAGCTTCTAGACAAAAAGTATTACATAAGTTATTAAAACTTTATGTCAGGGGTAGAACCATTTTCAGATACCTCTGCTCACACGTCATACTTGCTTCTCACAGATCACTCTAAATGTAATTGTAAAGGGCAACATCTTGCAAAGATTCCACGAGACCGTACCATCAACTTCTACCGCGTTACAAAATCATCTCTATCATTTTCTTTCAACGAGCATGCACATCGGAAAGCCACAGCTGCAGAGCAGTAACGCATCTGATCTGACCTCCTCCTCACAGTTGTGTTTCACACTGCACCCTATCCTCTAAAACCCTGCCAAAGCTGGACTATAATCCACCTTCTGCACCTCACACCCAGCTTACCCTGGTTTTACAGGACTTGATTGCAGCTGTGAGGCTCCGAAGCTCCCCGTTTCCAACTGCGTACCGGTCAATACCTCAAAAGAGCAAAGCAGGTGATGTCATTTTCAGAGATGCAATGAGAGGAACTTTTGTGGTTTGCTTCATATTAATACATGGATTTCTGCCACAGAAACCAAGGCAATTATAAGAGCAAACAAGCCCAGGTAATAGTGGGAATAAAACTCATACATATAGATGTGTACACATATAGAATTATCCTACAGGAAATGCTGAAACACTTTTCAAACCGTATGCAACTACTTTCATTGAATTAATAGTTAATGTGTAAGAGTACTTAATCTTTGTAGACCCTAGAGACAAAATCCTGGGCCCAGGATCCAAGTCTACCTTGTGTCTGCATTTATAATTTTGTCCTTCTTCGACTATCTTAGCTTTCTCACTACATCACTTCTGTGCAACTGCTCCTGATAGCCACCTCAGCAAAATCACTTCCCTACACCGGAAGATTTCTACATACCTTGTCACTGAACCTGCACGCTTCTAGTATTACCCTGTGTCAGTAAAACAATTCTGGACTAGACTTAGTCCAAAGTAAACCCGCTCAGTGAAGGACAGACAGATTTTTATGTCTCTCAACTAGAGCTGTGATTCCAAAAAAAACACAACCCAAATTCCACAGACAGAGGATCCAAGTGAAATCCGTAGATCGCACCTCTGCTGAGGTACCTGGCAACTGAGGTACAAGTCAACTTCAGGGCAAGCCTACCCTATCTGCAAATCCAGTCACCAACACTTAAGACCCTAAAACATTCTAAACTTACTTGTGCCAAAACCTCTGCAGGACCATCTGTGAAGGGTGACGGCCATAGACCATGGCCAGAACTGACAGGATAAAGGAGAGAAAGAGAGAATGGACAGACTCAGGCAAGAGAACAAAAAAAAAAAGAAAAGAAATACCTACACACAGACACAGAACATGAGACAGACTTTGTCTCACCTGCTCAACTCCGAGATCTTCCAAGTAAATACCAACTCGTGCTAGATTTTAAAACATCATCCAGCCCCACTATTAGCAGGATCTAAAAATCCAGTTGGCATTTATCCATTTGGCTTGATAAGCTGAGTTCCTTTTTCAGAGTGATTGCGGTAACAAAGCGTCGCACCTTTGCAGTCACTCACTGCTGCCCCGGGACACCAAAAGCTACAGATATCGCACTCGGCCCCAACTCAATAACGCGTCAATGAAAATTGCTATCGGAGCAACTGCAACAGGGCAGAGAGTATCTGTCATCTCTGTTCGAGAAGCAGAGGCAGCTCCACAGCAAGTAAAACCGTAAAAACACAGTGAAGAAATGGGGTTAATGAAGCCAACAAGATCCTTGAATAATCAGATGCTACTAGGGGTTTCTATGTTCCTCTGGTCACCGTACTGTATCAGTTACTGGAGCTTCAAACAGAAGAATTAAAATACATACGAGAAGCATTACAGAACTCTGGTGCCCCACACAATTATGTCCACAGCAAAACTTTGGGCTAATGTGTTGCAACACGTTCGAACACCAAACACTTCCTCTCCTACGACACAAAATAATCCAGCAATTTACCTCGTGAACTCCCAGGTGACTGTCTTCCACATGCCTGAGGGCAATGAATCCTTTAATGCATTTTGCACCCTTGGGTGGATGTTACAGACATGTTCCAAAAGGAGCTCTCCTTCATGGAACCACACCACACAGTAACAGGCAAGAATTCTTTCTGAAACTTAACTACAACTATATTAAGAGTTACATAAAGTCATTATTGTTTTGATATTGTAATGCATTCTGTACTTTTTCAATTTCTTCTAAGTATGTTCAAAAAAAATTCTGCAATCTGCTCCTACAGGAAGGATGCTCCTGCCAACAGCAAAGCAGCACTTGAAAATCACAACAGGAGCCAATACTTGGTGCTGGAGAGGAACCTGCCCAGTGGAACCAAACATCTCGAACCAGAGGAGGGATTCTCTGCCTGTCAGGTTAGCACCATATGCAGTATGAACGTGAAGCTCATGCTACTTAAATGAAATCTGACCCCAGTGAAAAATCGACAAGGACATCGCTTCATTCCAGAAGCTTAAACCTGGTTCTAGGATTCATTCCTGAAAGCTGTGTCAGGGTCATGGGAGAAGAAAGTTAGGGCAGACTACAACAAAAATATACAAGACATACTTCAAGAAATAATGTGCACACTTAAAAACACTCACTTATTGCAGAAAAAGGACTGCTTACCCAACTATCACATCTGCTATGCCCACGATCTTACTACACAAATATGAAAAACAAACACAAACAAATCAAGTAATAATAGTTAGCCATCTTTTCTTTAAAGAAGATGCAGGTAATTCATAAACTTCAAGAATCTAAAGAATGTTGATTCTGCATGTGACAAAGGCTCATACCTATACGCGGTTTCCTCCAAATGGATTCAGGGCCCTTTAAAAAATAATTTTCCTGTCTCAAATTTTATCCGAATACTATGCCAGAAACTCAGTCTTACTGATCTGAAGAGAACCTGAACAACGACATCCACAGGAATAAAACTCTCTCTTCGACTAAGCACCAAGTACCTGAACAATCACCGAATCAGTAAAACAAGACTAAACAGCTCGATTGTAACAAAGAACCAATTATGTCAGATACCGAATGCATCTTTGTCGTGCACGCAAAATGAATTACAAATTTTTCCACAAAGCTCAGTGAGTCAGACAGACTGAGCTTTCAAGTCCTTCAGGTGAGAACTCATGAAGCTCAGTGTGGCAGGAACACAAAACCGGGGACTAAGAACATGAAAACCTCCAAGCCAGACAGCCGAGTCAAAAAGACCAACACAGGTGTCCTGGCCAAAGACCCATTCTGGAATGCCAAGGAAGGAGACCTGAAACAGTACAAATGGTAAAACAAAAATATTGATTATGAAAGATACACACAGACATGGCCACTACTCGTTTCCCCTCAGGGTAGGTCCTTTTCTCACGTTCTCACTCTGAATCTGTCAGGTAGCTGCAACCTCATCTATGCTAGAGAAACAGGAACTCGGAACCCACCCCTTCCCACTTCCCTTTCCATGGAGGAAAGGAGCCGGTCGAGGGGCAGGAGGGAGGCTGCGTTCTTCAGAGCCAGGCCACAAGCAAGGAAGTGCCACTTGCCTTCTTACAGAGCCTCACCACCGGCCAGGTCTGAAAACCCCAACCCATACTGCTCATGCGACGAACCAGCTACCCCCTCCAACACACAACAGCAAGGTGAGCAGCAGCTCAAGCTAGCTTGGACACCAGAGTCCCCATTTCAGTTATGTTTCTTTTCATTTATTGCTCCCCTTCTTTTTTTTTACTGATTCATAGTTGACCTATCTGTATTTCTTTTACTGCATTCTGGTAACAGCTTTTACATTTTATCTTTCTCCCACACAAACCTAACAGATGTTACAGAAAACAAAAACAGAAACACATAACACAAAGGCTGCCCACGGGAAATAACAGACAGGCAGCTTCATTTGAAAAGAAGAAAAAAAGTTTAACACTGGTCCTAATGCATAACTGATTCCAGGTCAGGACCTGGATGCCAGTAGCGAGCAGCAAGCGTTCAAGCGCACCTGCCCGTGTGCCGCGCCCGGCTGCAGTACCGCACTTTGTCCATCGGGCGGCAGCAGCGAGCAGCAAAAAATTCAAGCGCCTATGGGCAAGGGAGGCGCCCGGCTCCCGGGACCGCGGTTCGGGCACGGAGCCCAATGAGCTCCCGCCACCTTCCGGGACCGCGGTTCGAGCACGGAGCCCAATGAGCTCCCGCCACCTCCCGAGACCGCGGTTCGGGCACGGAGCCGAACGAGCCCCCGCCACCTCCCGAAGGGCCGCGAGGCTCCTCCCGCCGCCGCCGGCGCTTCGGAACCGCATTTGGGCCACGCAGGAGCAGAAGAGAGCAGCAAACGACACGACGCCACTGCGCCTCGCCGCCGCAGGACCGCGTTTCGGACATATGGGGGCGGTAGCGAGCACCGGCAGACATGTAAGGGCAGTAGGTACTGGCAGCACGCAGCGCCGACCTCAGCGGCGCCGCCGCGCATGCGCCGGCCGAAGTGAGGGCAGAAGGCACTGGCAGCACGCAGCGCTGACCTCAGCGGCGCCGACGCGCATGCGCCGCTCGGTCCGGTACGAGCCAACGACCGGGTGCTGCGCGGCAAAACGACAGCGGCACCGAAACGGTAGCCGGGAGGAGAAGCAGCCCGGGCAGCAACAGGGCTCTCCTCCGCAGCAAACCCCGACCCCGGGGCTCTGGGGCGCCGCTCTCCTCGGCCCGCCCGCCTTCCTCCCGGGGCAGGGGAGAGACGCCGCACGACGCCACTTGCCTCCGGCCGCGAGACGGCTGGCGAGCAGGGAAAGCAAACGGGCAGGTCGCTCCAGCAGCTGGCCGCAGCAGGTGGCCCCCCCAGGCTGAGCCACAGCCGAGCACCCCACCGCCCCTGCCACCCAACCGCCCCCGGTGAGGACAAGGCGGGGAGGACAGAGCAGAGAAGAGTAAAACCCGGGAAAGCGATCCCCGGGCAAACAACCGCCACCTACCGCCCTCGCACCTTCAAGTCCCACTTCTCCGCCCCCTTGGAAACACGCGTGTCACCGCCGCGCGTGAGGCCAGGCACAGGTCCGAGCTTGCTGGGAAAAGACTGTTCCTCTTGCCAAGGGGCACGGAACAGTCGGAGCTCCGCCAAAAGGAGGGAGTTGGCGGCTTTGTATGGCAAGCGCTGTTAGGGTCGCAAAGCGTTCCCAGCGAGCAACCCCCACGCCCAGGCGCTCTCCCTCGCCCGGGGCGGGGGCCGAGTCGCCACACCGCCCCGCCCGCGCCCTCGATAACTCGCAGCCCACAGCTACGGACGAGGAACGGGCACCCCGAGCTCCTCTTTCCCAGGGGCCGCAGCCGTAGGGCAGCCACCTGCCCACCCTCACCCCTGGGCCCGGCCTAAAGTATTGCCAACGTGACCATAAGCGATCTAGATACTATGAATCAACACCAGTCTCCAAGCTTGCACATCGTAACACACAAAGTGTTGTTTCTTACAGGTAACTGTTGTGATAGGTTCTGGGAAGGTGGGAGAGATAATGCATTCAAGTTAGAGTTGTGTAGTGACAGGAGTTAGAAATAAGGTTACAACTTAGGATGGGTATTGAATTATGTATTTTCTAACACCAAGTCCTTCAGAGATGACGGATGCGGTCCTGTGTCTGAGCACATCTCTTGGGAGCAGTCACACGCGTTTATCGAGGCAGAAAGCAAGCTCCAAGCACTAAGGACTCAAGCATACATTAGCAATACCTCCTATTTGCAGAAAATTGTTTTTGCTCCTTGAGACTCCAGCGCAACGATCTCGTGTACTTTAGTCTCTACATCACACACCTCAAACTTGCACAAACTCTTCCGCAGGCTTCTCATCTCAGAGGACGTGACACCCTCTCTTTTTCCCCTTAGGTTTCAGAATGGGGGGGAGAGAAAGCATAAACCCCCACAACTGCTGCAGTGTCCGGAAGCTTCCTATTCAAGTCAACCGCCTGTAGCTGTAGTGGCCCGTAACTCGGGGTGGACTGCAGTCCTTACAGGTTCCGCTCGTGGCTTCCGAGATCATTTTCTGTAACAGCACGGCGCTGAAGATAAGCCACACTTCATTTCTTGTGCTCAACTGCAAAAAAAACTTTTAAAAGCACCCCAGACACCTAAGACTGACACAAAAGCACCGTGGGAGGGGGAGACCATGATTAGTCCCATTGGCATCACCTGACCCACCCTCCTCCTGTCAGTTACAGGTTTACACGCACCAGCGTTTTATCGGGTAGTGCCATTCAACTATGCAGGCGGCTCTCGCCCCCCCTCTCCCCCGGGCGAGGCTCTTCACAAAACAGATAAAACCTCCTCCTCCTCGTGCCCCAAGGCAGCTCCAAGGACAGAGTCTTTGTTTAGGTCTAAGCTGGGTTGTCCAAACCTTTAAAGGGATACCGCACCCCTGCTCCACAAGAAATTCCCCTACACCCGGACACTGCTGGAAAGGGCGAACGGCAAACAGCAGAAATTCAGGCTAAAACAAAACACCACCAACACAAGCAAACAAAATAACTCAGGCTCACCACAGCTGGGTACAGGACAAAGCCAGCCCTGCTCCTGCCGTGTTTGCTTGTGCTTGTCACATCCTGGAAATCCCTGAGCAAGTGTCTGCCTCGGAGATTTTATAACCTGCCGAGCCACCCAAGCCGTGGCTGTCACCACGCATGCTGCCAGGCCACACGGGAACTCAAGCTCCTTCTGCAGCCTTCACCCAAAGGTGGCATTTTTAAGAGCCCATGGTTCAAATCAGACCAGAAACCACGGGCACAGACCACTCATGTCCCCGTTCCTCAAGGAGAACAGTGTGAGCTCACACGTTGTCAGACAGCTGACACTGAAATCACACTTGAGCAGAGGAGGCTCAACAACCATGGGGAAATGCACCATCCCATTTTGTCAAAAGACAGACAAATCCTGACCACGAACAGCAGCAAGATGGAAAAAAAAAAAAGCACACAATGTCCCTCAGGAAGGAAGTTCAGCACCTGCCATTCCATCGCTACCTGCTCCAAAAAATGGGAAACAACTTTAAAGAAACAGCGTCTGTGAATCCAAGCTGCTGCTGCCAACAGTTACTTCATCTCTGCCGCTGGCAGCGCCCGGCTTTGGCTGCCCTGAGCTGCAGGGACACCGAGCACCGTGCCAGCCAGCTTTCCTCAGGGCCAGCTCTCCGTGTCCCGTGGCTGCGAGCAGCAGCAGCCGCAGAGGTGAGGACAGGAGCTGGGCTGGCTGCCCCAAAAGGCTGCAGAGCAAAGCCAGGAAGGTCAGACGAGAAGTAAGACAAAATCCAACTCACTTGAGAATATTTGGTTTACTTCATCCGCTACTTTCAGTGAGAACTGCTGCAGGCAATGCATGAAAGACAGAGATTGTGCCCAAACCCACGTTCTTGTGATTTATACATCAAGTGGTTCCATTGCACCTGACAGACTCAGCAGCCAAAAGGGAAGTTTCTTTATTTTAGTGAAAATTAAACATTTCTTTCTGTTCAGCAGAGCCGAACACTGTGTCTGATCGTTGTTAGTGCCAGGAAAACCTCATCCATGAAAACCGATCCAAAATTAGAGACCAACAGACACCAGCTTCTCAGGCGCTGCCTCGCAATTGCATGATTTGGGTTTATGCTGAAGATTTTCCCCATCTTAAGCTTAAAGCTGCTCTTACCCGCGGTGAAGAGAGGCTTTGTTATTACTGAACAGAGTTATTGGTGTTGAAAAACAGCAAGAATTTTACTTAGTTGTAGTCGCACTGATCTCACTGGGCATCAGGAGGTTCTGTTCAGAGCTAAATATTTCCCCTGTTACATACAGACAGCACTGTGCGAGTCCCAGGTCAACAGAAAAAAAATAAGCAAATCAGAGAAAGCCCCTTAGAAATGCACAGGTAAGAAAAAGAAATATCTAGAGATATTTCACTTGGGATTGTCTTTTCTTGAAGAACGCCTTTAAAAACCAGAAGAACATCCCAGAACAATCTGAAGACCCAAGGACCTTGGTCATCCCATTTCTGCCCTCAGACCCCGGCTCCATCATTCCAGGTCAAATTTGCAGTTTCTACCCCAACACGTGGTTTTTCACATCCAATCACCATAATGAACATTTGTAAAGTGCTCTGAGATAGCGCTAAGAAAATATGAACAGTTAAGAGAAGGGCAGAACATGGATTATCAGCACCCAGCTCATTGCTCTACTTCTTGGTTTGTTGGGTTTTATTCCTCATAGCAGCATCATTACATTCTCCTTTGACTTCCTGCGAGCAACACAGAGCAAGGTGCCAGCGGTGGAGACGGCAGCCAGGCACAAGGAGTTTCTGCAGGGCAGCGACAGGAGGGTGTGCTGGGAAACATGATGGTGTCTCCTGGGAAGATGAAGGAGCCGAGCTCCAGAGATGGATGGGGATTCCCTGCCCAGGCACAGCAGGACAGCAGTGCCCCGTGCAGAGTCACCTGCACAAAACTGCGCAGGAGGCTTCAGGTGACACAAATATTGCCAGACAAGGAGAGAGGTGGTGCTAATCTTAAACAAACAAATCAAATCAAGACATGGATGCTTTGTTGGGGAAGGAGATAACTGCTTATCAGAAGCTGTTGCCCAAGGGCTGCTCACTCTTAGTAGCAAACTCCTGCCACCTTCCCAGCTGACAGGAACTCTTCTCTAGTCGGCAGCTTCACAAAAGCAGCCCTGTATGAATCCATAAAGCTTGCCCAGATTAAACAAGTTAATTTTACCATGACAACTGCACTTTAGAAACAGGCATCAATCCCTACGCGCTCTCCCCAGACACCTCCTCAGTTTATCAAAGCGGCAAGAAAGGCGACAATTATTCACTGTTCTACAGCCACCAGGATTTCAAAAGTTTGGTTTAGGTGCCTGGAGACAGGACGCAAACACCCAGTTTTCAGGTCAGGGAAAGCGAGCATTTAAAAAAAAAAAAAAACAAATAAAGGAGCAGGCTTCAGAGCTTGGCTTGCATCGGCCTCAGGTGTTCGTGGAAAGACTCAGGAACCTGTAAGAGGACAGGACAGTGGTTACAACAGGCCAGGGCTGAGCTTTAAAACAGTTTTAGTTCTTTACATCCCGCAGCGTGATTTTATACCACGGAAATTTGGATCAGAAGCACTTTGGGGATTTAAGAATAAGCCAGCTAAGGCTTGCACTTGAGTGCCTACACGACAGAAAGAATGAGACTACAAGCCAAAACAAACAGCTTCCCCCGGCCTTTCTTGTAAGAAAAAAGAACACGAGCAATCTCACATCCATACAGACAGTCCTTTGGCATTTTAATTCAAAGAAAACTGGCAGAGAACTCCTAAGGGGACAGTAAGGAAGCTCCTAAGCCTCCTCAGAAGCACAAAACCGTTGGGCAAATTCTGGTGTGACGTAACTCCAATCCCAGTCTCGGGAAGCCCATTGCAGACAATCGGCCCCAGCCCAACAACGGCAGGAAAGGCGACAGAAACAGTATTGAGAGCTCTGGTCTGGCTGCTGGAGGAGGGACACTGACTCCTCACAGCTCAGTTTCTGTTATTAGCTCAGCTGTAGCCACAGCCTTGGGGCAGATATGCAACACCTGACACTTCAGGACTACACCAGAGCCATTTCTTTCCTTCTCCAGGCATTACTGCTGCCTGAAGGCACTGGAAGATTTGCCAGGCGGAGGGAAGGCTTTCCCAGCTGCTGTCACTGAGCAGAATGAACAGCAAAGGATAACGCCTTCTTCATCGGATGAGACTGTTCAACAGTTTCTCCAGGGAGAGAATGATTTCCTGCCCTTGCCTGAGGAACTCAAAAGCATCCTACAGGGCTGTACGTGAGACACACATGGGAGAGGAACTGAAGAAAGTCCACGGAAAGCAGAGAAGGAGGTCGCTAGTTTTGGTCCCCTGCCACCAGGGTCCCTTCTCCCCCCCCACCATCAAGGACATGCTGACATCACCGGGTGGGAATTAAAAGACCCTCAACTGAGTTATGTCTCTGGACACACGTGACCTCAAGACGAAGCAATAAAGCTCCTTTACCTGTGTTTTGCTCATTTACCTGTGTTTTGCTCATTTTGTGTCATTTGCAGCGGTCAGTGCACCCTGCCCGTGCCCAGAGCTCCTTCTCACGGCCAAACCCTCGTTCCCAGGCCCAAACCCTCATTCCCAGGCCCAAACCCTCGTTCCCAGGCCCAAACCCTCTCTTCCAGCCCCGAACCCTCTCTTCCAGCCCCGAACCCTCTCTTCCAGCCCCGAACCCTCGTTTCCAGCCCCGAACCCTCGTTCCCAGCCCCAACCCATCGTTCCCAGCCCCAAACCCTCGTTCCCAGCCCCAGTCCCTCGTTCCCAGCCCCAATCCCTCGTTCCCAGCCCCAAACCCCCTCTTGTCACCCACGGCCTCTCCTCCATTCCCGGTTTCCCACCCCAGGCCTGAGCCCTGGGGGCGGGGCTTGTTGCCTGGCAGTGCCCGCCCAGAAGGGTGTCATGGCCAGGCGACAGCCAATCGCATTTGGGGAGGGAGGGGAAATGCTCATGATTGACATATAACCTGGCAGCCAATCACCACAGGGAAAGACGGGCACTGAGGGGGGGGGAGGGATCCCTCCGACAACCAATCAGAGAGCGCATCACCTCAAGGGAGGGTGGGCCCCAGAGCAGGGCCGAGTGACAGCCCAGGTGGCCAATCAGAGGTCACAACTCAGAGAAGGGCGGCAGTCCAGCCAATCAGAGGCGGCACCCCCTCAGGGGGTGGGATTCGGCTCACCAGGTGGGGCCCTCTGGGCCCGGCCCGGCCTCCCCTATCCCGGGACCGAGGGGGCCCAAAGCCCCAAAGGGGGGTCCCCAACCCCTGGAAAGGGATCTCCAATCCCCAGGGGGGTCCCCGATCCCCACGGGGATCCCTCCAACATGTGCAGGACGCGCTCGGGGCGCGGCGACAGGCCCACCTCGGCCCGGGCCCGGCGCCGCCGCCATGGCGGCTCCTTCCCGAAAAGCGGCGGGAACGCCGCGGGGCACCACGGGAAGGAGGCGCCGCGGGGCATCACGGGAGTCGTAGCCGCGGGGGGAGGTGCCTCAAGGGCCGTCTATTGGGACCGCGGGGCATCATGGGAGTTGTAGGCCGTTCCATAAGGGGTTCTATGGGGCCGCGGAGCATCATGGGGGGTGTAGGCGGTGCCATAGGGTTTAATGGAGCCGCGGGGCATGATGGGAGTTGTAGGCGGGGAAGGAGCAGCTCTGAGGGCGGGCTACGGGCGGCGCAAAGCACGACGGGAGTTGTAGGCGTGCGCCATAGTGGACGAGTCTGTTCCGGCAGCAGAAAACGGGGGTTTGGGGGCTCCGGGGGCCGCTCTAGGGGTTCTCCCCGCCCGGGGGGGGCTCGGGCAGCACCGCCAGGAGGGTCTCGACGGTTCTGGGGAGAAAAAATGGGCTCGGGTGGTGTAAAAAGGGGGAAAAAAACACCCCAAAAGTGCGATTCGGGGCGGGGGGGCAGGGGCCGTACCGGAGGCGCCCCCGCAGCAGCCGCAGGATGGGATCGTCGGGCGGGGCTGGGGGGGAAAAAGGGAGGGTTGCCCCATAAGTGCCCCCCCCAGACCCATAAGTGCCCCACACACCCTTAAGTGACCCCTCTCTGCCCCATAAGTGCCCCCTCCCCAGACCCATAAGTGCCCCCCCGGCTCCTCACCCGGCTGCTGGGGGTCGCTGGTGGGCTTGTCCTGCCCCATAGCTCCGCCCCACAGTGCCTGCAGGAGACCCCGCCCCACGGCTCAGCCCCATAGCCCCACCCCCACAGCCCCATAGCCCCGCCCCCACAGCCTCATAGCCCCACCCTCAGCCCCATAGCCCCGCCACAGCCCCACAGCCCCCAGCCTGTGCTGGCACTTGGGGTTGTTCTCTCCCAAGTGCAAAACTCTTCCCCTGCCCTTGCTGAACCGCATAAGATTTCTCCCCGCCCAGCCCTCCAGCCTGTCCAGGTCTCTCTGAAAGGCTGCACAGCCCGCTCGGGTCTCAGCCGCCCCTCCCAGTTTCGTGTCCTCGAGGAAGGCTCCAAGTCTTCCTCAGCCACCAACTTTTGCCCTCCTCTTCTGCCCGGTGCCTCGGATCCAGCGCCAACCAACCCCAGTGCAGCTGTGCCGCCAGAGCAATCCCCGCAATCCCTTGATGCCTGTGTTCTGGTCCTGGGCAGTCACTCCATTTATTACATTTCCACGAAAAAAATCACTACATCTCCTCCTGTAATAAGAACTATTTCCATACTCATTTCACTTTCCATTCTAACAGCTTTATTGCTGTCTACTGTTAGTTCTTCTCCTTTTGGTCTGCCCTGGTGGTCATCGGATGCCTCTGGCGGTCGTTTACTTCATCACTCTTCTTCTTCTTGTCCTCTGGACGACCTTCTTGTTCTTTGGCAGCTTTTGCACTTCAGGACCAGCAGCAGCAGCTGCAGGCGGTAAGATTCTACCTTGAAGCAACTGTTCCCCCCTTCAGCTACAAGTTATATTTGTATGAAGCAACTGTTCTGTTGCCACCTTCAGCTAAGAGTTCTCTTCTCCATAAAGTAACTATTGAGCTCAACTAATTCTGTTCTCAGGTTGCATTCCCACGCTCTGTCAGTCTTCTTTCTTTCAAGGCCCTCCCCATCCCACTGCAGGACGGTCTCTGCACGCAGGACTCACGAGTGGTCCAAGCTGCTGCTGTCCCCCACTGCAGGACGTCGCCCTTGGCGATTGGTTGGAAGGGACCTCAAAAAATCATCTAGTCCAACTCTCCTGCCAGAGCAGGATCACCCAGAGTAGGTCACACAGGAACGTGTCCAGGCGGGCTAGTTGTTCAGTTCACATTTATCCGCCTTTTTTAGTACTTGATGGAGCTGCCCTGAGCTGAGCCGGGTGCAGAAAGCTCGGCAGAGCTCCCTGTCACCGTGGGGGGCCGAGGGGACACAGAGGCGGGGTGTGCAGTGACCTGGGTGTGGCCCCCGGCAGAGATGTTTGTACAGATCTTTTTGCATTTTTTTTTCTACTTTAATGAAATGATTTATTGTCACGGGTGTCCCTTGCGTTGTGGCCGTCTGGGAGGTGCCGAGAGGCCCCAGCCCCCCGTGGGGATTCAGGCTCCTCGGGGCAGACTGTGAGGGACAGTCCTCGATGTGCGGTGGCAGAAACCAGTCCGGGCTGGGGGGACTGAGGGATGCCGCTTCCTGCCCCCTCGACCACGTCTCCGTGGGGCAAACACGGCCGAGTTTGCATCCAAAATAGAGCACTCGGGGGACGGGGAGGGGGCAGGGGGAGAGGAACAGCAACGAGTGGCGTCGCGTCAGTTTAACTCGCCGGGCTCTTCCCAACGCGGTCACAGAAGAGCGTCCCCGCCTCCTCCTGGCTCCCCCCGCCACGCCCCCCGGAACGAGCGGGCGGGACCTTGGTCCCCAACCGATTCCCGGCAGCCCAGGCGGGGACTCGGGGTCGGTGTTTGGCGGCGGCAGAGCCCGGAGCTCCGGGATTCGGCGGCGGAGGCCGGGGCCGATCGTGGCGCAGGTGGGGACCGGCGGCCGGTTCTACTGGGGCTGGGGGGGGCTGTGGCGAGGGGAGCCCGGCGGGATCCCCCCTCGTGGCTCTGACCGAGTTGTTTGTCGTGCTCGTGTGTTCCCCTCCCCGCGCCGAGGCTCTGTAGCCCCTGCTCCGCGTTAATACCCCGACTTCTTTCCTGGTGGATTTTTTGACGTATTTGTTTCGGTTTGTTTTCCCCCAGAACTCTTTCCCTTTTGGTTGGGTGTTGGTGTTTTGGGGGTTTCTTTCCCATCGGGAAAGCAAAACCGTGGTGGTTTCGAGAAAGTGAAGAAGCGAAAAATGTGGGGTTTCTTTTGGTTTTATTCCCCAATTTTGAGGAAAAAGGTTGAAAGTGATGCATTTACTGTCCTCGACCCCATTTTACTCCAACCCCAGAGCATGGCTCGGGGGTAAAAGAGCCGGGAGAGGAGGAGAAGACGATCAAAAGCAGAGAAGGACGAAGAAAGTTCGTCAGGAATTACTCCAGAACTGACTTTTGATAGGGGATAAATGAAAAAAAATATTTTGCCTACTCAAAAATAATCGAGCCAGAGCTTTGCCCCCTTAAGCACGGGGTGAGTGTCGCTGTCGCCGCCACATTCGTCACTTCCTGGATTAAGGTCGGGTCCCTGAGTGAGGGAAAGTGATGAATGGGTGGAGGTGGGCGCCGCGTCAGCGGCCCCGAGTGCCCCCGGCCGGGATTCCTCGAAAGCCCCGCGCAGGGCAGTCGCGGCCCAGGACGAGCAGTCGCTGGGAGGTCTCGGAGCGCAGCCGGAGCTGCTGCAAACCGCAGCGCTCAGAGGAAAGTCGAGCGGAGTTAAACTGCGCTGGACGAGCCCCCCGGGGCCACTCCGCTCCTCCTGTGCCCGGGGGGCGGGAAAACGGCAACGGCCGGGGCCCTCGGGGACACTGATGGGTGGGGACACCGGGAGCGGCGATGGGGACGTCGGGACATGGGATGGGGACAACCCAAGGAGCTGTGACAGGGACTTTGTGAGCTGGGAAGGGGGAGCGCGGCCGCCAGGCACATCCCTGCTCCCCGACAGTGACCACGTGTGACAGGACACAGAGTTTAAATAAATCCACCAGAGAGAAAAGATTCCAGAGAGTCCCATTTCCTCAGGCACACCTCTGTCCCCTCCCACATCCCATCCTGACGGGATAAAACCTGTAAGATTTTGGGTCTGATCGGGAGATTTTTTTTGTCGCTGATCCCGCTGGGCTGCAGGAGATCCCTGCCGGCTGTGTTGGAGTCGTGGGACGAGGATCCTTTCCCTCGGCACTGCGAGCCCTTCCCTGAGAAAGGGCCGGCAGTGGAGGGCTCCGGCCGGGCTCCCCCCAGCACCCCCCGGTATCCCCGGGGGGTCCAGCCCGGCTCGGGGAGCAGAGGCTCCGGGGGCGGAACCCTCTGCACAGCCCCGGGAGCTGCCGGAGCGATCCCTGCGTGGTTTCGGGGGGCAACAGTGCCCGCAGGTACCAGGGGGGTCCCCGGGCAGGATACGGAGTGGGGGGCTGGGCCCTTCCCTATGGGGTGCGGGGGGACCTCGGGACAGCACCCACAGGAACCTGGGGGGGTCCTGGGCATCATCCGGAGATAATGGGGGAGCCCGGGGCAGCATCCAGAGGGATTGGGGGGGTGTCCCAGGCAGCGGCCGTGGGGAGTAGGGTCCAGGCAGCCCCCACGGGTAAGGGGGTAGTGTTGGGAGGGCGTGATGAAGAAGGACCCCCGACCCCCAGCCCGGCTCCTTGCTGCTCTGCGCCCCGTGGTCACTGGTTGGGGGCGGGGCACGGGTGCCCATCACTGGCTGGGGTCTCGCTGCACGGCCTCTCCCCTAAATCACAGAATCACAGAATCTTCAGGGTTGGAAGAGACCTTGAAAGATCATCAAGTCCAATCCCTCTGCCAGAGCAGGAATGCCTAGATAATGCTACACAGGTTCTTGGAGGGGAAGGGGGTGGTGAGAGGAGCAACCATGTGGACGTGAAGCAGGAGAGGAGGCTGCAGCAGAGGCTGCCCAGCTTCCCACAGCACAGGACCAGGTCCATGGTGGAGCAGACCCTTGTCTGAGCCCATGGAGAAGCAAGATAAATCACTGTGTTTTTTCCCAATTTCTGCATTTTTAATGGATTGGTGTGGTTCAGGACTAGCAGGTGACTAAACACCCTGGGGCTGCTTGCTTGCCTCTGGAAAGGCTCCAGCAGTTGGGCAGCACTGTACTGGTTGGTACTGGTGGAGGTGGCTGCTCTTAACACAGATCAGATGAGCCTGTTTGTCTTCCAACAGCTGAAGAGCCCTAGAGTGGGAAGAAGAAGGAGACCTAAGCCATGAAAAAGGTGAGAGAGAAGGTGGAAGAGGACACAGTGAAGGTGGAAGCCAGAGAGGAGCCCCAGAACATTGAGGTGGAAATGGTCCATGAAGTTCAACGTGAGGATGCTGATGAGCAAGGGAGCGGAGAAGAAATCTTGCTTCAGAGAAGACCCCACAAAGGCTCTTTCAAAGGGTCGTATGCTGAAAACCAGCCAGAAGCTGGAACCCAACCAAAGAGTGGCTTCAAAGAGAAGGGGTACACCTGTGGTGACTGCCAGAAGATCTTCACTTTGAAGAGAAAGCTGATCCGTCACCAACGCATCCACAGAGGAGAGAAGCCCTTCAAGTGCCTGGAGTGTGGGAAGAGCTTTTTCTCGAGCTCAGTCCTCGTCAACCACCAACGCGTCCACACAGGAGAAAAGCCCTTCAAGTGCCTGGAGTGTGGGAAGAGCTTCATCTCGAGCACAGTCCTCCTCAACCACCAACGCATCCACACAGGAGAGAAGCCCTTCAAGTGCCTGGAGTGTGGGCAGAGCTTCACATGGCACTCAGGCCTCGTCAGACACCGACAAACACACACAGGAGGGAAGCCCTTCAAGTGCCTGGAGTGTGGGAAGAGCTTTACCTGGCGGTCGGACCTCATCATACACCAACGCATCCACACAGGAGAGAAACCCTTCAAGTGTCTGGAGTGTGAGCAGAGCTTCATCTCGAGCACAGCCCTTTTCAGACACAAACACGTCCACACAGGAGAGAAGCCCTTCAAGTGCCTGGAGTGTGAGCAGAGCTTCATTTCGAGCTCAGGCCTTGTCAAGCACCAACGCATCCACACAGGAGAGAAGCCCTTCAAGTGCCTGGAGTGTGGGAAGAGCTTCATCTCGAGCTCAGCCCTCGTCAACCACCAACGTGTCCACACAGGAGAAAAGCCCTTCAAGTGCCTGGAGTGTGGGAAGAGCTTCATCTCGAGCACAGTCCTCCTCAACCACCAACGCATCCACACAGGAGAGAAGCCCTTCAAGTGCCTGGAGTGTGGGCAGAGCTTCACATGGCACTCAGGCCTCGCCAGACACGAACAAACACACACAGAAGAGAAGCCCCTCAAGTGCCTGGAGTGTGGGGAGACGTTTGTAAAGAGCACGTACTTCCTGCAGCACAGCTTGACATGTACAAAGGAGAAACCTTACACCATGCGTGGGAATCGCTTAGCCCAGCCCTGGGCCCTTGTGAACCACGAACACATTCACACAGGAGAGAAGCCGTTCATCTGCCCCCACTATGAGAAAAACTTCAGTCAAAATTGTCACCTCTTGACAAATCTGCAAGCCTTACGCAAAGGTGAGACCTCCTTGGAGGGACCTTTAGGGTGAGGTGTCCCCTGCCTTGGTGGGGCTATTGGTAGGGATGAGATGGAGAAGCGTGTGCTGGAGCTGTGTTGGGGTTCCTGCTCCCAGCGTGGCAGCGGTGATGGGGTGGGAGATGTCCCTGGGGATGGATTTACTCTGTCCCCAGGTTGGGTTGGTCTGTCGGTGGGGATAGTCCTGCTCTGAGCAGGATGTTCCCAGCTGAGGGAACTGCACTGAAAGCAGCTCCTCCAGGCAGGGCATGTTCCTGGGTTGGTGAGAGCAAAGGGTCTCCAAGAACACATCCCAGGTTCATTGGTGGGCACGGAGGCCCCTCTTCATGCATCCTTCACTGGGAACCCTGCTCTGGCTCTGCCCTACTTGCATTACGCCAACAGATCCTGGGGTTTCTCCTCCATCCTTGATGGTGGAGGTCCTGTTGGTGCCATGGCTTTGTCTTTCCCCAGCAGACATGGAGAGCTCCCAGCTGAAGCCAGAACCACCCCTGCAGGTGCTGGAGGAGAAGCTGGAGCACAAGGAGGAACAGAGTCCACCTGGAGAAGGGGATGACATGAGGACCCCCCCACCAGCCACAGGCAAGCAGATCAACATAACTGGTGTGTTCTCCATCAAAAAACTAGAAAAATTAGCAGGGAGAACCCAGGAAACATAGGGGGAAATCTCATCACTCCACCAAAGAGAAACATTCTAGATAGTCCAGTCTCCTCAGGCATACCTCTGCCCCCCCACCCCTCCATCCCTTCCTTATGGGCTCAAAACACTAAGATTCTGGGTAGAATCTGGAGAAGGTGTTCCTAACAATCCAGCTGGACTGTAGGAGATTCTTCCCCTTTATCTGAGATGTCAGATGAGGTGATTTGCCCTGGGACTGAGAACCCTGACCTGGGAGAGGGTGACTGAGACACCCGTGTGCTATGTGAGCACACTTTGTTATTGTTAATATCTCGCATGTTTTTCTAACCTGCATTAGTACATTTCCAGGAATCACTTAAGTGATGTGTCCCCCAGGTCTTGTATCGGGGGAGCTTCTGTTCCTCCATCACACAGGTAGGCTTTGGGTTGTCTGCAATAATCACGAATATTCATTCGGTGTCCTTGAGCTAATTATCACACTTGGTCATTCCATAGCATCCAGGCTTGGGGCTTGGATCTCCTGGGGGGCTTCTAGGGGGGTCTCTGCTGGTCTCCAGCGGTCTCTGGTTGTCTTTAGGAGCGGAACTCGGGGGCTGCCCTGAGCGGGCTGGTCCCCGCCCCCCTCTGGGCGCTGCCGCCGCCAAACACCGACCCCGAGTCCCCGCCTGGGCTGCCGGGAATCGGTTGGGGACCAAAGTCCCGCCCACTCGTTATGGGGGCGTGGCGGGGGGAGCCAAGAGGAGGCGGGGACGCTCTTCTGTGACCGCGTTGGGAAGAGCCCGGCGAGTTAAACTGACGCGACGCCACTCGTTGCTGTTCCTCTCCCCCTGCCCCCTCCCCGTCCCCCGAGTGCTCTATTTTGGATGCAAACCCGGCCGTGTTTGCCCCACGGAGACGTGGGGGGGGAGGAAACGGGATCCCCCAGTCCCCCCAGCCCGGGCTGGTTCCTGCCCCCGCTCCCCCAGGACTGTCCCTCGCAGTCTGCCCCGAGGAACCTGAATCCCTACGGGGGGCTGAGGCCTCTCAGCACCTCCCGGATGGCCACAACGCAAGGGACACCCGTGACAATAAATCATTTCATTAAAGTAGAAAAAAAAATGCAACAAGATCTGTACAAACAGGGGGGTTGGACCGGATGATTTTTCGAGGTCCCTTCCAACCAATTACCAAGGGCGATGTCCTGCAGTGGGGGGACAGCAGCAGCTTGGACCACTCGTGAGTCCTGCGTGCAGAGACCTTCCTGCAGTGGGATGGGCAGAGCCTTGAAAGAAAGAAGGGAAGACTAACAGAGCGTGGGAATGCAACCTAAGAACAGAATTAGTTGAGCTCAGTAGTTACTTTATGGAGAAGAGAACTCTTAGCTGAAGGTGGCAACAGAACAGTTGCTTCATACAAATATAACTTGTAGCTGAAGGGGGGAACAGTTGCTTCAAGGTAGAATCTTACTGCCTGCAGCTGCTGCTGCTGGTCCTGAAGTGCAAAAGCTGCCAAAGAACAAGAAGGTTGTCCAGAGGACAAGAAGAAAAGAAGGATGAAGTAAACGACCACCAGAGGCATCCGATGACCACCAGGGCAGAGCAAAGGGCGAAGAACTAACAGTAGATAGCGATAAAGATGTTAGAAGGGAAAGTGAAGTGAGTATGGAAATTGTTCTTAGAATAGCAGGAGACATAATGATTATTTCGTGGAAATGTAATAAATACGTATGGAGTGACTGCCCAGAACCAGAACACAGACACCAGGGGATTACGGGGAGGCCGGGAGCTCTGGTGGCACAGCTGCACTGGGGTTGGTTGACGCTGGATCCGAAGCACTGGGCAGAAGAGGAGGCCAAAAGTTGGTGGCTGAGGAAGACTTGGAGCCTTCCTCGAGGACAGCCCCAGGGTGCACCCGAGGACCACCGGGGAACTTCAATGCGCATAGAATTGGGCAGGGGCGTATGTTAATGAATATGCATATAGGCAGCCCATATGTTCCAAAGTTTCCCACACCCGGTGTGCGTGTATTTGGTGGAAATATCCCCTACGTGCCTGGTGCTGTAATAAAGAATACCTGCTGAATAACTTTGGTTATTGAACTTTTCCGAAGTTTGGGGTTTTTTTGTTACAGGTTTCTAGTGCACAGTCAAGTGTTTGTATTTGAGTGACCTCGATGTCGGGAGCTCCAGCTGCTCCCTGACCCGGGCTTGTCTGTGCAGCAAGTCCAGCTGTGATGGGCACCCCCTGAGCGAAGAGGTGGAGAAAGGTCCTTCTCCGTGATGGGCACTCGCAGCTTCCCCTCTTCCCCAGGGCAGGGGGTTCCTTCCCTACACTGCTGCTCCGGGTTGCTTCAGGGAGAGGGGGGAGGTGGAGGACAGGGGCAGTGCCAGCGTCCAGGGATGAGGATAATTTTTGGTGGGTTTTCTCCCACAATTTTATCTCCCCAGCCGTTTTTACTCCTGCCCCAGCTCGGGGAGTTTTTGGGGGAAAATAGAGTGGTTGGAGAAGGAGAAAAATGACAAAAAGAGGGGAACGACAGAGAAAATTCAGCATGAATTGCTCTGGAACAGACATTTTGGGGGTAAGTGAAACAAAAAAAAAATGTATACCAGAAAACCCCGCAGCTGAGAGAAGCCGAGTGAAAACTTTTTGCTGATCCAGGAAAGGAATTGCTAGCCGTGGAATGTAGGATATCTGCATTTCACCCTCTTTCATTTTTTTTTGAATCACCATCAAAGTCAACAGATGTATTTCAGTTCTTCGGATCTCTCGGGCAGCACTCCAGGTGAGAGAGCTGACTATGATGAAAAAGAACAGAACAACACTTCCCACAACAACAAATACTATTAAGTACAAGTTTAACCCAGACAACCACATTCTGGGGTTTAACCAAGTCATATCCTTGCTAGAAAGCGTGGGGTATTTATCACACTGCTTTGTAATGTTTTACCTGCTGCTCTGCCTGAGTTCCCAGGACTCACACAACAGCTTTGCAGGGCAGGAATGTGAGAGATGCCCCCGCATCTATTCCAGGCCTCTGTTATCCAAGTGTGGCTGTGCTGCTTGTCGAGCACACGAGGCCCAGCAGCAATCCAGGGGGATGGGTGTGTTTTCCGACACCTCAGGTGCAAGTCGCTGGAGCGTACCTACAGTCCTCCTTGCCAATCTTCCGCTGTACCTCTATATTCCACCCCCCTCGCTCAAGCAACTGCATTTGCAGGCGAATTTGGAGTCATCTGCTCGGGCTTGCAAGGCGTATTAGAAAGTAATCTACAAAGGCCCATGAAAATACCTATAGAGAAAAGCACAAGCACAGTTCAACAACAGCAATTTATATCAGGTGTCCCCTTCACCCTCTCAGGGAATGCAGCCATGATGTCAGCCAGCTATCATTAGCAGATTTTTTTCATTTGATGCATCACGTCCTGAAGGTGTTGAACATCATTCTTCAGGCAGACTGATTCATCAGTTTTGTGGAGGCAACGTGTGTCCCATATAGATTGCAGAAGTGTGGCTTGTGCTTTTTTTGGGTTGAGCTGCAACCTAAGGTTTGGTTCGTGACACCAGCAGCACTGTTCCAATGCTGTTTCCTCTGGATGGATCAAAGAGACCTGGAACACAAGAACTCAAGGATCTGATGTTAATAGAGGGTGTAAAATAAGCAGAGACGTTGGGGCACAGAACCAAGCAGCACTCTCAGGGGTTCATACGACTGATCTTTTTGATGAGCTGAGATGTACCTTACGCTAAAGGGATACTTTTGTACTCATTGCCACATTACTCCCACTTGCTGAAGTACCTGACCAGTCTGAGTCATTTTCTCCTCCCCCCTGGAATACGATACTATTTTACAGTTATGACCTTAGTAGGCACAGGCAGCATGACAGGACCCCAGGATCCCACTGCGGAGATCCATGCAAAGCAGTTTCAGTTTCATATGCAAATCCTGCTTGTGAAGTTCCAAAGCAGAAGCAACCATCTGAGGTTTGGAGTATCTGTCCTGCCAGCACATCAATAACCAAAACACATTCTTTAATTGGGGCAATTAGCATTGTCACAGTACATGGACTGGTAGTTCCTGTTGTTAAGGTAACCTTAATTTGAAGAGCAGAAGTCGGATTTCCTCCCATTCCACAGGTCTGTAATGTAACTTCTTTGTTACTGATAACACTTTGTAACACAGCAGCCGCAACTCCAGTACCCACCACAGCAAACACAGGGGAAGTTCCTCCAGATCGCCCCTGGGCAGTTAAAGCAACACAAGGGCGTCGGTTCCCCTTGCGATGAGAGGCAACAGCTACTTCGAGGGACCTGCCAGAGCTCTGCTTTTGCTGTCTCAGCACTCCCTGGGCAGTGTCCCGCTTTGAGGCGGCAGGAGGGGACGGAGGTGGTTTATTTTCCAGAATTTGTTCTGCCATCGGAGCTTCTCCTGCCATAGTTTTAGTAGACTTTATGGGTGGGTACAAATCTGACTCCTTTTCAGGATCAGTAGTAACAGGATCACATGGATCCACAGACACTTTATCACAAACATGTTCTGCCGTGCCCTGATCAATACAAACCAGGGGTTCAGCAGAAGCAATCGGTCCTGGCACTTGCAGGAGTTCCTCAGCAGGCTGTAGTGCAGTTAAAGCAGTGTAAACTGTCCGCCATGTAATAACTAACTCATCTGGTGCCTTCAGCTGTAAATCTTTCTTAGTCTGGAACTCCTCACCAACCTTTGCCCACAATTTTGTATCATAAGCGGCTGAATTAAGAAACCAGTTACAATATTCCTTAACCCACAGAAGCAATTGCACTACCCAAGAAGTCAGTACTTTAAATCCTTGTTTGTGTCATATACGCTGTAATACTTCAGTGTAGAGTTTGTGCTCTTTGGAGCTAGACTGCTCCATGTCTACTGTGTCACGGGGCTTACACCAGCCTCTGGAAAAGGTGCGCACCGTCTGCTTCCCGTCTCAAGCTGCTTGACCACGGAGCTGCCGCCAGAGTAGTTTATTTGTTGAGTCGCTGTTCAGGTGCCATTTTCAGCTGAGTAGTTTATTTGCTGAGCCTCTTGTTGGGTGCCATTTGTGACGGGCTGAAAGGCACAGACTCAGCTCTTGAGAGAAGCTAAGACAAAGTTTATTAGCAGGAAGCACTATTTATGGGTTGCAAACAGGAGACCAGACTGTGCAGCCAGGGTTGTTACCAGCTCATTTGCTCCCTCAATCACTCTCTTACCACACAGGGAGAAGAGACGTTCCCAGGTGTGTTTTGATCACACTCTCCCATTCACTCCCATGCACATCTTGTGTACGAGAAGCGTCTTATCTGTCCGTTCTTGGGAGCAAACTCCCAACATGAGCTGTACTCGGCTGGTCACGGTCCCTTTTCATTCTAAGCAAGGAAGAGTTATGGACTTGTTTAGAAAAGAGCTCAAGGATGAAAGTTTTAATTTTTCAAGGCAGCGCTGCCGGCACAGCTACCTGTGAGATGTGGGGTATCCGCAGTTCTGGTGTCTCATGAAGGTGCTGACGGGACCATCCTCTGCCTGTCAGGTTTTCCCTAAAGGGCATCCCTAGGGCACAGGAATAGTCCTCCCCATTTATGGCCATTGAAAAATGTGGTGGGAGCTGCATCTTCTGGGTCTCACATATACATATGAAACTGCAAGGGGCTCAGAAAAGGCCCCTGTGCTTCCCCATCATGTCCCAGTATGTCCCAGTTGGCTGCAGGCAGAGTATGAGCCCTTCACCACTGCTCTCAGCCTCATCAGCCAACTGGTGTTTGGCCCATCGGTTTCGCGATGTATCCAAACTGGATACCTTAGAGAAGAATAATAAGAGATCCCAGGCCCAGAGTTGAAAGCTGACGGATCGTGCTGTTGCCCTTCTGTCATTGAGGAAAGTTGTTTATTTCTGTGTTTTTTTTCCCCCTCTGTCATAGATGAGAATGGTTTAAACTGTACTTCTTGCAGCTCGAACAATAACTACATTCATTACTGCACCATGAGGAGCCTTGCTGGGCACCTTCCAAAATAGAAGTTGTTCACTAGTTCTCTCTATAATCAAAGAATTACAATAAAGAATGCTTTTTCTTTGCACCATAGTCCTGCAGGGATTTCTTTAGGATTCTGCTTTTGAGGATCTATTCAGCTGATTTATTAAGAAGGCAAGTAAGGTCTAGCTTGCCCAGATTACTATCTGAGCCTTTTAAAATTAGGTAAAACAAACTTGTTTCCAGTTCTCTAGAAGAGATGCTGGCCTTAAGAAGGCCCATGTTGTAAGTTCAACATCTGGGCCTTATCCTTTGCTGCTCACAGTCCAAATCCCTTGGAGTTGTTTATACTGAAGAAATTGATGGTAGAATTAGGAATCTTTAGATGTTACCTTCCAATATGCAAAAATATTTGAGGTCCTTTTCTCATCTTCCACAGCAGGTACTGTCTGTGCTCTGTCCTTGTCTCTGTCAAGGAGATACTGAAATCCCACCCCAAAACTCCATTGTGGAATTGTTCTCCAAGCTGCATTCTGCTTGTTCTGTCAGGTTTTCTGCTTTCGTCTCCTACTCTGTGCTGCTTTCTGTGATATTTCTCCTGACTCCTTTTTTGCTATCCTGCAATTGTGTAGGTGCAGCGCTGTACCAAAAGCAATGTACATCTTAGCCCCTTTTCTACAGTCCCCGGGCAGCCCCAGAAATGCCAGAATGCTCCTGACATTCACCCTGAGGTCACCCCTCAGTCTCCTCCAAGCTAAAGAGACTCAGCTCCTTCAGCCTTTCTTCATAAGAGAGATGTTCCACTCCCTTCATCTCTGTGGCTCTGCGCTGGACTCTCTCAAGCAGTTCCCTGTCTCTCTTGAGCTGAGGGGCCCAGAACTGGACACAGTATTCCAGATGTGGCCTCACTGGGGCAGAGTAGAGGGGGAGGAGGACCTCTCTCGACCTACTCACTACTCCCCTTGCTGGCCACGAGGGCACACTGCTGGCTCATGGTCATCCTGCTGCCTACCAGAACCCCCAGGTCCCTTTCCCCTACACTGCTCTCCAACAGGTCAGTCCCCAACCCATACTGGCATACAAGGATGTTATTTCCCAGACGCAAGACTCTACACTTGCCCTTGTTGTATTTCATAAAATTCCTCCCCATCCAACTCTCCAGCCTGTCCAGGTCTCCCTGAATGGCAGCACAGCCTTCTGGTGTGTCAGCCAGTCCTCCCAGTTTTGTGACATCAGCAAACTTGCTAACAGTGCTCTCTAATCCCTCATGTAGGTCATTGATGAATATGTTGAATAGTACTGGTCCCAGTACTGACCCCTGAGGGACCCCACTAGACACAGGCCTCCAACTAGACTCTGCCCCATTGACCACAACACAATCCACCTCACTACCAATCATCCAGACCACACTTCCTCAGTTTAGCTGTGAGGATGCTGTGGGAGACAGTGTCAAACGCTTTACTGAAATCCAGATAAACCACATCCTCCACTGCACGGCCGTCATCTGTCCACCTGGTTATGTCCTTGTAAAAGTCTATCAGGCTGGTCAAACAAGACTTCCCCTTGGCGAAGTCATGCTGACTGCTCCTAATGACGCTCACATCCTTGATATATTTAGAGACAGCGCTGAGGATAAGTTGTTCTATCGCCTTTCCAGGGATGGAGGTGAGGCTGACTCTGGGGTTCCTGAGGACAGTCTCTAGCAATACAGAGGCAAAGAAGGCATTCAGTAGCTCTGCCTTCTCTGTATCCTCTGTCTCCAGGGCACCCACCTCATTCAGCAGAGGGCCTACGCTGCCTCTAGTGTTAGTTTTGTTGTCAATGTATTTGAAGAAACCTTTTCTGTTGTCCTTGACCTCCCTTGCAAAGCCCTTAGCTTTTCTAATGGCCTCCCTACATCCTCTGACCACAGTTTTATATTCCACCCAAGTGGCCAGCCCCTCCTTCTATGATCTATAGACTCTGGAGACTGTCCTCAGGAGCCCCAGAGCCCTGAGGCCCCAGAGGAAGTCAGGATAAAGGAGAAGTTTGCCCTGGTTGATGAGCACTGGGTTAGGGATCAGTCAGGCAATCTGAACATCCACAAATCCACGGGCCCTGATGGGATGCACCCGCAGATGCTGAGGGAGCTGGCAGAAGTCATTGCTAGGCCACTCTCTATCATCTTTGGTAAGTCATGGTCAATAGGTGAGGTGCCTGAGGACCGGAGGAAAGTGAATGTCACTCCAGATCCGAAAAGGGCAGGAAGGATGACCCAGGTAACTACAAACCGGTCAGCCTCACCTCCATCCCTGGAAAGGTGATAGAGAGCTTATCCTTGGTGCTGTCTGTAGGCATATCAAGGATAAGAGGGTCATTTTTGGCAATCAACATGGCTTTGCCAAGGGGAAGTTGTATTTGACCAACCTGATAGCCTTTTATGGAGATGTAGCCAGGTGGACGGATGGTGGCCGTGCAGCAGATGTGATTTATCTGGATTTCACTAAAGCGTTTGACACTGTCTCCCACAGCTAAACTGAAGAAGTGTGGTCTGGATGACCAAGTAGTGAGGTGGGTCGCTAATTGTTTGAAGGGAAGAAGTCAGAGAGTTGTGGTCCATGGGGCAGAGTCTAGTTGGAGGCCTGTGTCTAGTGGGGTCCCTCAGGGGTCAGTTCTGGGGCCAGTGCTTTTCAATATATTCATCAATGACCTGGATGAGGGATTAGAGAGCACTGTCAGTAAGTTTGCTGATGTCACAAAACTGGGAGGAGTGGCTGACACACCAGAAGGCTGTGCTGCCATTCAGAGAGACCTGGACAGGCTGGAGAGCTGAATGGGGAGAAATCTTACGAAATTCAACAAGGGCAAGTGTAGAGTCTTGCATCTGGGAAAGAACAGCCTCATATGCCAGTATGGGTTGGGGACTGATGTGGTGGATAGCAGCGTAGGGGAAAGGGATCTGGGGGTTCTGGTGGCCAGCTTCCTCACTTTTTCACTAAACATTCTGTCTGGGTTTCTTTTTGGTTCATTGGTTTGTTGCCTCACCTCACCACTTGTAAGTATGTTGCAGATATTTTGAATGCTGATGTAGCTTTTGACTATGTGTCATGAATGGAGCAGTAAACTATTTCGAACTGGTGGACTTCAACACCAGAAAGGGAGATTTTGGTAGAGGTCTGACAAATAAACCTGTAAACACTAGGGAAGATTGTCAAAGTTGAGGCTCTAGTTTCAGAGGCTTTACAGAACTGACTAGGCATACACCCGTTACATAAAGTTGATCATGTTTTGGAAAGTAGAAACACCAGGTGTGCAATGGAGGTCCCTACTGCTGAATCCTGTGAGTCACAGACATGTATCATGTACCAAAGACCGGCAGAAAGAGAGTAATTTACCTTTGAAAGTAGTTCGTGGGTCTGTTGTGGCTTAGGGGGTGTAATCTCAGAGCTTTTCTGTAGGTGTAGTTATCCTTAAATGGAACATGTTCATTCAGCAGCAGTGAAGATGGGTTACATAAAATAGCCTTCAGAAACTACTGCTTTGCCAAGTGCTATTAAATGATAAGCTTCATTTAGCAAATCCTTTTATGGTTGTCTTTTCGTTAACCTCTGCTGTGAATGATGTATATAGATTTGCTTAACCTGGAGACCTTTACCTGCAAGTGCTTGGAGACAGTTGCTACGTTGTTACCTTGTAAACCTGCAGTTGGTTAATGCCATAATTGTGTAAGTAAACCTTGGATAGTGTTATTCCGGGGAGAGGCATCACAGCGGGAAGACGGACACAATCCTGGGAATGCATAATACAGTATTTCCGTGAGCGTTCATCCATCGGCAACCTTCAGTTTATTTTTAGACTACTAGGTCTGGCTGAAAGGAATACCTCCCCCTCCGAGCTTTGTGTCATCTTCTCGATCGGTCGCATCCCCGCAGCGAGCCCACGGGCGGTCGCCGCAGGTACCCACGAGGAGCTGCCGCGGGGAGGGGGGGAGCGGGGTCGGGGCTGCGCACGGAGGATGCGCGGTCGCGCAGCCGCTGCACCCGCAGAGCCGCGCCGGGAGCGGGAGGTGAGAGCGGAGCGCCCGGGGTCTGGCCCGGCCCGGCCCGGTACCGGGGGCAAGGGAGGGGGGGTACGGCCCAGCTCTTCACGGGCGCAGCACCGACGTGCGTGGTGCTGCAGGCGACGGAGCGGAGCCCTGCTCGGTTGCCTCTTAACGGGGAATATTTTGCAGAAAACAGGCGCCTTTTCTCCTCTAAACCGAGAAAAGAAGGCGGCTCGGCTGGTGCGGATCTCTGCTGCAGGCGCCGATGGAGCGAGGATGTGCGCGACGGGGCGGTGGAGCCGCGCACCGGCGGAGCGGGGAAGCTTTCCAGCCTTGGGTTTTTTCAGCCATTTTTGCCTCAAAGGCGTTTTCAGGTGGCTTGCGTGGGGCGGCTGGAGCAGTGGAACGTCTTGAACCGCCTGGTGTGCGGCAATCGGGCAGCTCTGTGTGTTTGTCAGGGGGGTTTGGGGTGTTTTTGTTTATTCCAGGGATTGGAAGTGACGCGTTTTAGTGATTCTCTGATGTGAGCTTTCAGAAACGAGCATTCTGATTAAGATTTGGCCTCTCAAAGAGGCCAGTAAGTGGTGCTTGATTTTTGGTTTTGCTTTGTCTTTTTTTTTTTCCTAATTAAACTGCACTGCAGTCGTTTAGTGGAAGGCATTCAAGGCAACAAATGAAACCTTTTTGCTTCAGGTGGGGAGAATGACGCACATGAAGTAAGAAACCTCTTGTCTTAAACTAAAAATAAAATGTAATCCAGGTTGTTCAGCAGTTTCTAGTGATTAATTTTTTAGGCGACGCAAGAATAGAGCTTGGAAAACCGTTCCTGGCTAAAGAGTTCTTTGTTTTTAACCCAGAGCTTTATAAAATAAAATAGATAATAAACATGGGGGGGAGGGGGCAAGGAACATATTCTCATTAAATTAAGCCGTGGATCCATTTCGTTTGCAGTGACTGTTAACGACCGTTACGGCAAATGCAATTCAGAAAGTTGATTTCTGCAGTTCGATATTTTATTTTTTTTATTTTTAATGAGAATATCCTGTTCCCTCTATGCCCCCTCCCCACCTCCCACCCCAGTTTTCAGCTGGCTGGATATTCAGCTGCCCTTAGAAGCTGTGGTGGTAAACTGTGATGTGCGGTAGAAAGATCAGAATTTCCATCCAGCATCCATACTGGACTTTTTTTCCCACTATCATTTATAATCAAATTCCTTTCTTTTTTCACAGGATGAAAGTGACTACCAGAATGACAACTACCTTACTCTGTAACATGATATTTCTGCTGGCATTTGGATTGGCTTCGGCTTTTAGCCACAGCCCTAGGACACCTGACAGGGTTTCTGAAGCGGATATTCAGAGGCTCCTCCATGGGGTTATGGAACAACTGGGCATTGCCAGACCCCGAGTAGAATATCCAGCTCACCAGGCTATGAATCTAGTTGGTCCACAGAGCATTGAAGGTAGCTAATTTGTACTTTGAGTTACGATGAATTTATTAGTATCTTCAAGTAACAGTTATTGTTTTGAGTATAGGTGCAGTGTACTCAGAGCTTAAAATCGTGGACTTTTTCACTATGTTACTGCCTGATCTTTGTTTTAAAGTTACCATCCATCTTTTACCTTCCCTAATATAGTGACTTTGATAGAAGAAAAGTAGTCTTTTTTTTTCTTTTAATGTATGATCTTTGTAGAAAAAAACATGTCTTAGAAGTGTCTAGTCTCTAGTATTTCAGAACAACAGGTTTACTAAATTCTTCCCCAATAATGTGTATAAATACATCACATACATATTTCACATGAAGGAAATACGTATAATGTGTATAAATATATCACATACACATTTCACATGAAGGAAATGTGAGCTACAGAGCCCAGAAGAGATCAAATGTTTGCGGTGTGATGTGACACAAAGAGAGAAACCTTATGTGTGGGATTTTCCCGATGTGCTGAAGAACTGTGTGCAAGCCCTCCGTGGGACAGGATCTGTACTGAAGGGACAGGGCTCTGGGCCGGCCTGGGAAGGACATGGGGGCTCCTGTCTCTGTGTCCACAAGTCCCAATTTGGTCCCCATGTGTTGCCTGATCTAGCTGAGGTGTTCCTGCCCATGACAGGGAGGTTGGATTAAATGATCTCTAAGGTCCCTTCCAGCCTGGGCCATTTTATGTTTCTAAGTCGCATCTCAGCACCGCTTTGCTGTGATGAATGCTCTGTGTTCAGCACTTTTGGCCAGTATGTCTGGTCTTGCTCTGTGTGAGTAAATTTTCCTTGGAATCAGCCTTTTATGGCTATACAAACCATCTGAAATATCTGGCTTAAATGTTAGGATATTAGGGAAATGTCCCGATGTCTTGCTATTTGAATTGTAACAAACTAGCTGTTATTTGGGGATTACAGCAGAAGGCTGAAGGTATGCAGCTCCAAATATTATGATTTGTGTGGAAACATCGAAACAAAGCAGAAACTCTCAACCCTTCTCTCAGAATTAAAGCAATTTGACACAGTGTAGCAAAGCCTTCACAGTGCATAGGTCTCTGCCCTTCATTTTGTCCCTGTCCAGATCTAAGGCTATCCCAGCCAAACAGATCAGATTCCTTTAAGGGAGGCTAATGAGAGGATTAAAGCTAACTGAGCATTTCTACCAAATAGTTGCACACCCAGGTTTATATATTTTCTAAAGAAACTTTGGACATATGCTTTTCTGCAAACTTAAATGACAAAGGTTAGGTTTAAGGAGTAAAATTTGGTTTGTGCTATTTCCTCCTCCTTTATCAGACTTTTTACATAGGGAAATTAGGACAGACATAGAAATGAGTCATTTCGCTCTCCATGTCCCTCTTTTCCCCCATTTTTTTTTTTTTTTTAAAAAAAAACTTAGATAAGCAAAGCTGGATCTCTGACAAATATTTAATCTCAACTGTTTACTGTTACTTTCTAATTACAATTTTAGCAAAACTGGAGTAATAATCTCTTAAATATTGAAGCGTTTCTGGTTTCTGTGAGACTCGAATAATACTACCTTTCAGGTCATCCATGCAACCTTCCACAAAAAATGGGTTGGACAAATATTTTTTTTCCCCTCTTGCTTTTTTTTTTTTTTTTTTTTTTAAAAATAAGAATACCTTCTGTGTATGTAATAGAGTAAACCGAAAGGCGATAAATCCAGTTTGTCATATTTAACATTCTCCCCTTGATCAGATGAGAATAAATCTTTTATTTATTTATTTATTTATTTATTTATTTATTTATTTTAAGTCTATGCTAGATATTTCACAACCTGTTGAGGATTTCCTGCAAAAGCAAAAAAGCTTTGAGAGGTGAGTGCTATCAATCAGACATGCAAATCAGACCTTCATGTCAAACGTTGCTTTTCATAGAGTATTTTGTATCAGTTTTTTAGATCATAGTTGCTTTCTCTTTCTTTGGTTTCTTGTGTTGATATGCGTCTGTCTGTGGATAGAGATCTCTTAATGGATCCGATTAGAAACTTCAGTTTAACTAAGTATTTTGAAAATGTTGATTCCAGTTACAAGAATTGCATTGTTCTATGTCATTCTGCATAACACTTTCTCACACTGCCTTAAAAAGAGTATGTGTAATTCAGTACCTTTTCATCACGGGTTTATTTTGAAATATAGATAATGAATTACAGGATACCTAATCCAACAAAACCTGCATTTCATTCTGTACCAGCAATTTTAACTATTACATTTTGCATAATTTGTGGGAAAACCTGCACAATGGGCTTAACTTTCTACTAGGTGTCCCTTTTGAAAGCAGAGCTGCTGAAATGGCATGGTAAGACATAGATTCCAGTCTAGTTCTGCAAGAGATTCCCACAGATAATTTTTCCACGTATCGTATCTACCTGGAAAACTGCAGGTTTCACCATTTTGCTGAGCTATAGAAAAAATAACTGCACGTGTTGTTAGAGTACATCGGTACAAGTTTTCAGATTCTGTAGGATTCACCTGTGGGCTTTCCACAACATAGTTGCCCCGTTATCACTGGCTAAGAATCCTGTGTGCAAGTGCTTAAAAAATCTACAAGCTACTAGAAGGGAAAGCTAAGGAGAAAGGGAAGAAAGAGGTTTAGCAACAATTGGAATATGTCACAGCGAAATAGGATTTTTATCCTAAATATCACCATGACAAAGTGGTAATTTACTAACTACTCTCCTGAAATACTGCCAGAAAGTAGTGGAGAGTAGAACTGGATACGAGACTCTAATTATTTGTGAGAAATTCTGAGCTGCTAGGAGTGCTAACTTCTAGCCATTTTTCAGACTGTAGGTTGCTCTGACCAATGTAGACCTTTTAAAACCTGGTTCTTCCCATGCCAGTATCCTCAGCATCAACCCACGGACTATTCCAGAGGGTGTCTGTTTCTCGTTTTGACCAGTTACTGCATCTCAGCGTAAAAAATATTAATCAGTGCTTAATAAATTTAGTATGTTCCTACAGAAAACTGTTTTACTGAACAAAATGGTTTTGTCAGAAATTGCCCCAGCAGTGTAGACGTGCAGCAGTGTTGTTAGCTGTGGATGCCAGCGGTTTCAGCCTAGCCAGGATTCCAGAAGCACCACTGGTTTTCAGAAGGCCAGGATCTCTCCCATTATATGTGTACACTTGCAAACAATGCGTTGTCAGGAAAAGTTAATTTCTTTGGCTTTGGAATTTGGAAACAAATTTAGGCTGCCATAATATAGGCAAGTTTATACTAGCAGCCTGATTATAATGAAATGTTTGCAAATATGAGTGATTATTATAATAACTTATTCCAGCTGAATAAGATCTTAATAATTTCATACGTAACAAAAATACTATTGCTGTTAGTTCATAAGCAGATTTCTTAATTATACTCATTTTCCATCTTTGCTATCTGCATTTTTTTCTGATGTTAATCATCATATTTTGACTTTGAAATGCTAAAAAACAGAGGGCGGATATGTTGCAATATATATGGTCTCCCCTCCACTAAGAAAAAGCTTAGGACTGCCTTGGCTGTAGTAAGTGAAGTCACAAACTTCATCTGTACAAGAGACAACTAAAAGAGAAACACTTTTCAGAAAATACATTTATACTTTTCAGAAAATACATATATTTTCTTTCCTGGGCGGTTGGATAGTTTTCTTTTTGATGGATAAAAAAAAAAAATAAGTGTACTTTGCTAATTGAAAGAAGTTGCTGTCTTTTCTTTTGTTGAAATCTACAAATGCATGTGGTTTTTGGTTTCTTTTCATTTCTCATTCCCTTTTCATTTGTCAATTTACCTGCCACCTCAACCCAAGTGGCGAAAATAGGAGTAGAGTCTAGAAAATACCTGATAAAGAGTTTACTCTACCAAGAATTCAGGGTGAGCTTCAAGCTGTGTGTGCCCCAGGGAGGGCTCGCAGCGGGGTGGCAGTTCCATGGTGGCAGAGTGACCCGCCTGGGCAGGGTGGCTTCTCCACTTGGAGGCAGCAGGAGCTCTTCTCCTTTGCTGGAGCCAAACACATCCTGTGTGATGAGTGTCAAGCAAAGAAATTTGTAACTCCCAAGGCAGTGTTTTAGGAGCAGCTGTTTTTTGCTGACCACTTAAGAGATTTTCTTTCTACCGCCTCTGATTCCTAAAAATAATAAACCCATGTTAAACTTCAGTTTCTCCAACAATATTTGCTTTTTCGTTAATTTATCTTTTCAGAAAGCTGTATTGGAGTCACTTAGGGATATTTATATAAAGAGGGAAAAATCACAGAAAACTGAAATAGGAATTTTGTTGAGTAGCTGTGTTTCTGTAGTTATTATTTAAGTTTATCTCTACAATACTGTACAAGTGCCACTGGGCTGTATTCTAGTTTTCTATAGACAAGAAGGGGGCTGTATCTATGTTAACAGAGGACAAATACATAAAATAATGACTTCAACAGTTCAAAAGCATAAAATTATTTTTTTCTGCCTGGGAGGGAATTGATGAAGTAAGAGACCACATGGTAAGGTTCTTTTCTTTTTTTTTTTTTGTTTTGTTTTTTCCTTGCATGCTTATAAGTTTGTGCCAATATTTAAGGGCTTGAGAGAAGGGAACACGTGCAAGTTTCAGGACTGATAGCATGCGTAGGAAAACAGTAAAGTCTCACTTGAACACACGGGGGCACCAGTAGCTCAGGTGGAGTAGTTTATAGCACTTCAGTTCATAATGAGAAATGTGAAATTCTATTTTCATTTTGCAGCTATCATCTGCTTAGATTTTCATTGCCTCCTGTACAGTTCAGCACAACAGAAAGCCCCTTGTGCGGTTTGTTTGTTTGTGTTTGGTTTGGGTATTTTGGTTTTATTTCTTAAAAACACGTGAAACAAAATGATGGTTGATAAAGATGCTGGCACGACAGCTCAGAGAGTCTGAAGTTTTCACTCTGCAAGAGATGTGATGCTGTCAGCCTCAGTGGCAGCATCAGACGATGTCTCTTAAATCCTGATCATTTGTAGGAATCAGAAAATGTGATGCTTCTTTTGGAGGCTTTTGACTCTCCTATGGAGACTGCTTACAGCTACTGAGAAAAAGATGGGGTTTATTTCGCTATTTTGAAATGAAGAAAATACCTGTTCATTGTTTTAGAAAAAGCTCGTTACTATTTGCCTGACTGAGGTTATAAAACTCAAAAGAGTCTGGAATATTATGCTAATATTTCTGCTAAGAACAGGTGGTTAAGCAGTCAGCACAGACTGTACAAATAGCACTTTGCATGAAATCTACTCTTTGTAAAATGATGCAGATTATTCATGCATGTTAATAACGTCTATTTTGTTTACATTTTCCTAATAAGAAAACTAAGACACGGTGCTGGATTACCTTGCTGTCTGGCCAGTAACATACCTACACAACCACACCTTGTTTGCCACAAGGGTAATAAAACCTTAGAAGGTCTCCAAAGTTTCTAAAAATAGAAAGTTTCCAAAACTTTTGCTTATAAGTGCACTCAGTGAAATTAATGCAGAAGTTACCTTTGTGCTCATTTGCTTTTGGGCTAGCATGTCCTATGCTTTTACCCAAATGTATTTAGCCTTCCTTGGATGGCTAGAAGTAATAACCATTGACACGTGAGACTATGATATCAAGGGGGTCAGCGAATGTGGCAAAGGGCTGGCTGCATCCTTTTTGCTCCCTGGACTGGCAGCGCAGCTGGGACAGACCTTCTGCAGCCAGTGCTGCTGCTTCATAGTGTCACCTTAGTGCAAAGAGACCACGCAATCATTTGGGAGTGGGATTATTGTATTTGTTCTATAGAGCAAGTCCTGCTGCAGTTAAAACATAGTTACGTTCACATTGGGACTGCTTTAGCTGAAGTACACATGACTTTAATCAGAAGCCGCGCTATGGGCCTGACATTTATCAAACAAAATCGAACCCCAACATCACTTTGCTGTTCTGTGCTTTCCGGTGGGTTTTTTGGGGTGGGCTGATTTTTTTTTTTTTCTTCCCTTTTTTGAAATTACTGAAACGGCCCAGGAAAAATGGAGAACATCAGAAGACTACCTAATTTCTCTCCCTATTTCTCTCTAGGTTTTTGCTATTTGTGCGTGTGTCTGAGACTTATTTAGGTTTGAGGCTTTGAACTTTTTCTTGACACTATGTGTGTTTAGCAATCCTTGTGCCTGCAGGAGAGAATGCGGGTGTCACATCCGTCTTCTAAGAAACCAAGAAGACAAAGTGACTCCAGCTCTTAAAGCATCCTGCCAACTACTGCTATGTAGTGTAGACTACTGCTGCTATTCATAAAGTCTTCCCTAAAAGATGCCACCAAAGGAGAAAGCAGTTCAGGATGGGTCTCTTTCTGGGACAAATGGTGGGATATCTGTAGGGATTCAGGATTCAGAAGAATCTCGTGTACCTAAATGTAAGTAATCACTTAGAATGGGATTTGTAACCACAATTATTTTTTTTGTACATATTACTGTAAGAAAATAATCCGATAAGATAGGTAAGAAATCTGAGGAGGAGGGGGAATATGATGGCTTCTGTATTGTCTCATGCTTTGTAGTACTTCTGTTTTCTAGTGTTGGCAGATGGTATATAGAAATTTAATATGAGATTGTAAAATTTTATCTAGCAGTGGAATATGGCCCGTAAGTATTTAAAAATCTGCTAGTGGATATTGGCCAAATTATGATGAGCTTGTTTCCAATGACTCTTTTCCTGCTTGTCTTTCATATGCGTAAAATAAATCCCTAAGCACATTAGTTAGGATTTAAACTGTTTTAATTGTTGTCAAAGTCACGTGCATTTCCCCTGCTTACATCTGAGTTTCAAATTAACTTGCAGTAAGAAAAATCTTTTCAATTAATTTGCTTCTATGAAAAGCTCGGTCAAAGCCGAGGTTCTTGCTTTTCTTGACTGTGGTGTGGTGTGCGGGAGATAATATCTCTGGCACACTCAGAGGTTTCCAGAGCTGTTCTGTCTGTGCTTTCAGCAGTGCCCTCACAGCTGCTGCAGGCATGAATGAGGAGAGGAATGTTCTCAGATGTTGAACAGGAGGGAGGAAGAAGCTGGTTTCTTCTCTTGGGATGTTTGGGTTAGGTGGCCCAAGCCCCTCTTGCACCACCAAAGAGCAGCTCTGAGTATGGGCTTACCTGACCAGGCTTTTCATCTCACTGCTCTCTTGCACCTTCATTTTGTGCCGATGCTTTTATTCTAGTGCAGAAGAAACCTTATCTTGACTTGGGCCATGCTCACAGAATTTTTGAATAGGAAGGCCAGGCCTCTGCTTTTGGAGTTGAGAGGTTATTCTATCTCACCAAAGCAAAAACTTGGGAGCCTTGTAGCCTCACACTGGCACTGTCCACCATGAGGTGGCTTGGGCGAGTTAGAAAATCTGCCCTGGTGGCAGCTGTCATAGGCGTGCAAAGATTTTCGATGCTTCTGCTGAAGAACCAACCGGGACTTTGAGCCATTGCGTGGAAAATGGAATTGAATGAATATGAATGAGCCATGCACTGCACACGTGGCCATCAGCACGGTTCTGTCACGGCACGATGTTGTCTGGATGTGCTTTTCCCTGGCTCTGCTGATGGTAGGTGGTAGCTGGAGGCTGGTGTGGCAGAGGGGTCAATTGCTGCATGCTCAAGATGCGCAGTGTTTGTAAAAATCTTATCCACACAGTGAAGTGCAAAAGCTTTCTGCTCAGACTGAAAAGCAAATTCATATAGTCCATTAGAGGACCGTTCAACCAAGGGAGGCGTAAGAGATTGTTTTTGTGCTCTGTCAGCAAGTGATCTGCTGGATTATTAATTTTTTTTTTAACTGTATGTGCAACTTGAATGATGAATAATGATGGCATATAAGCTACTGTTACAAATTTTCTGTGAGAGACATAAGCGTTACTTTGGTCCTAACCATTTCACAATAAAAGCATTTAATATCTTAAATATTTGTACTGTTTGTAATTAAAATATGGGATAAAATGGAATTATTCACTGAAAGTAAGGTCAATAATTGTGTGATGTGTGTGCTTAAGGCTTTAGAAAACACATTGAAAGGATTTTTTCCCTTTGCAGAGAAAAAGAAAATTAATCTTTATAGTCTTAAGAAACTTTGTGTCATTAAGGAGAAGGCAAGCTGACTCTGGAATCTGGGATGCTTCAGTATGTATAGCTGTGGTTTTCTTGAGTTTCCTGAGGCATAGAGTCAATCACAGAATCATAGAATTGCTTTGGTTGGAAAAGACCTTTAAGATCATCAAGTCCAACAGCTAACTTAGCACTGCCAAGTCCACCATTAAACCATGTCCCTGAGCACCACATTTACGCAATTTTTAAATACTTCCAGGGATGGTGATGCCACCACTTCCTTGGGCAGCCTGTTCCAGTGCTTGATAACCCTTTTGGTAAAGAAATTATTCCTAATATCCCATTTAAACCTCCTCTGGTGCAACTTTAGGCCATTTCCTCTCGTCCTGTTCCTCGTTTCTTGGGAGAAGAGACCGACCCCCTCCTCGCTACAGCCTCCTTTCAAGCAGTTGCAGAGAGCAGTAAGGTCTCCCCTCAGCCTCCTCTTCTCCAGGCTGAAGAACCCCAGTTCCCTCTGCTGCTCTTCTTAAGACTTGTGCTCCAGACCCTCCTCTAACCATGCTCTCAAAGGATTAGGGAAGTTGACCAGGTTAGCATTTTTCAGCTCTTGGTTCTCCAATGTGCTTTCTCCTTCCCTATTCTTTTATTTAGTGGTTTCTGTGGAAGAGAGAAAATGTGATAATTTATGTTTTTTTCAGTACCTCTCATTTCCCAGTCTTAATCAGTCTCAAAACAGGACAGCAACCAAGATGGGACTCTCTAGGATGAAGCTAGACAGAGAGGGGAAGTGGCATTGGGACTGTAAAGCCTTCAGTGTTGTTGGAAAGGGTTAGGGAAATGAAAATTCATTTTTTGCATTCAAAATCTTTTTGAGAGCTTGATTTAATCAGATTGCATGACAAGGAGTCTTGCAGATAATAAAGGAAAGGGAAAAGGAAGTTAGTGGATGGTGTCCCATTTTAAGATACAAGAGCACCAGAAAGCATTCTGCCAAACTTATCTTTGATTAGGGATGAAACCTCACTTTTGAAGTGGTAGTGTCAGAGCAAAGGTAGGTAGGGCAAGATGACTTGGGATGGAAGTGCAGGGATAGTATGGAAATCTGTCACAGTGAAAGGAAAAAGAGCTATCTCCGTATCAGAGAGGACACCCTGGAAATAATTTTGAACATTTTTCCCTGTGATAAGAACCAATAGTGGAGATTAACAGAAGATTTTATGAAGTAACAAAGATTGTATTGCAATTCTGATTAATGACTATTTACTCCACTGGGACTCTTACAAGGTATACCAGGCTTCCCTGCAGCTCATACTTGCTTGGAGTTTGTACAGCTCGATGATAAGAGGTGCAATTCTTACTCAGGAGGAGTATTGCTCTGTGCATCTGGGTAGGGCTTGGACACTAAGAATCTGCTTCTTGATATTTGAGAGTGAAAATACGAAAACTAGGACATCTAGCGTGACTCTCTGAGTAAAGGGCTTTAATTTGAGATCTGGGGTTTATTTACTCACAACAGACAGTTGTGACACATTCTGTTTTTTATCTCCTTGCTAAGATTGGCCAAACCACCTCTGTTCTGAACTTGAAAGTTACCTTATTTACACCGGGAGGTGGGAAAATCTTCCAATCAGACTGAAAGGCAAATTTGTCCCATTATTTCTCTTCAAACATTCTACAATCATTTTGCAGTTTTGAAAATCCATTCTCACAGACTTTCTTAAAACTGCTCTTCTGCGAGGGAGCATTGCCTCTTTGTATCTGGTGTGGAGGAAGCAGCCTTGTTTCAGTTGGGCCTTACACTGCCCATAGGCGGGTAGAACCTCAGCGGACTAGCAGCATCTCCGTCGGATGTGTTTGATCAGGGAAATATTCAATACTGGCAGGAAACTCATTGCTCTTTGTTTACTTTTACTTTTTTTCTCCAAGAACAGAGTGGCTGTGTTGTCTTCCTACCCATAGAGACAGTATTCCTCCTACAAAGAAATGAGCTAGAATGTGTGATCTTTAAGTTTTCAGTCATTCTATGTGTCTTTGAGATGATTAAAGACTTTTCCAGAGTTATAGGGAAGGGGATAGCCATTGTTCCATTTTTGTTTTCCACCCTGAAGCAGTTCCAGACCAGTGCCAGAAGATGGTTTCATACACGCATATATTTTAAGTGAAATCCAAAGCTTACTTATGACAGTACTGACCACAGTCCATCCTGTGGGGATGTAAACTAACTGCATGCTCACACAGAAATCCTGCACGTGAGAGAGAGGGTTGATTTTTTTTGGAGGTGTTTTTCTCACTAGCGTATGGCACGCAAAGGCCAGTTCATACAAGAAGTAAGAAGAGATGGGAAAATCATAGATTTATCTATCCCGACCTTTCTCAGTGCAAGGGTGTTTTCTGTACTATTCTTCTGAATTTTTGCTAGTCCAGTTTCAAATAATTCAACAATAGTGTCTCTCATGCTTCCCTTGGATAGGAATTACGAAAAGTTCCTCAATATTTAGTAGTCTTGTCTTTTTTTTCAATCTTTTCCTCAAGGTTGAAAAGACCCATCTTATGCTATTTTTGTAGCTGACTGTATATGTTTGTATCACGATATTTTTTACTTGCTAGCTGTGGTGTATTTAATCCTAATATGTTCCTTCAAATCAGTAACATTACAATACCAAAACTAATGCAGCTTGTGAATTACTGTACATAATACCCCTATTTGGTATATTCATAGCATTTGATTTTTATTATTGCAGTCTATGCTGAGCGCACTATTTATCACAGTTTATAAGGAATGAGCTTTGCTAATGCTATTAAATCACTCAAGTGTGCTGAATTATGGCACCAGAACAGGTGCTATTGTCTCCAGCTCTTTTGGAAAGAAAAGATAAAGCTTTAAATGATCCTGGACATTTATACCTAAAGAAAACAATCTTTTATATTAATATATAGAAAGATTGTTTTGTATTCAGTCAAGGGAATTCTTGGCAGTCAGTTTAAACTCACATGTATATATAGCACAGCGGAGCCTGCTAAGTACCTCTGTTTTCTTTATGGATGGAGCTTTGGTGCCAAGAGGTCTGCACCACATACAAGCCTCGATATGCTTCTATCTGATGGATTGTCCCACTGTGAACCGCGTTGTATACAGGATGTTCAAATATGTATTGGTTGTGTGGTTCTCTAGTTTACAGCAGAATCATAACCTGATGCTTTTAAGTATATATGCAATCAATCTTCATGTGAAGGAGCTCGGTACAAAGGAATTATTTTATGGTCTACATCAGATACTAGGTTAAATGATAGTAAATTAAGTGTATGTTATACATTTTATAGCCTCATCACCACAGCATTATTGTCAATCTATACAGTTCTTACTAGCATCGTCTTCGTATTGACTATGGACTACAAATGTATAATAAAGTTCATAGTGTATATAATGGTCTTCTGGTTTTAGTACCAGGTCTCACCGTCAGCTACAAGGGAAAATCTTATATAACACAGACAAGTTTTTTATCTAGGGCTGCTTTTATGCTTGTTACATATCTGTAAAGCTTTTCGTCAGCATTGTGTTACAGAATAAGGAAGTTCTACTTGAGGGGGAAAACTAGCATGTTGATGAGATTTTAGTCCATCACGTAAATACAATTGAAATATATGTGCTTATAGAGTAACTTACTTCTGGTACTATCATGGCAGCTTTCAACTGATTATTTGCAAAATCTAGACAATTTGACTCGGCTACCACTTCTAAATAGGGAAATTAATACAAAATTTGTCAAGACTGCCTCAAGTTAGCAGGTTTTTGAATGGATTCTGTTAGTTTACAATATCTAGCTGTATAAAAGATGATTTAGGCTGGTACTATTTATTTGTATGTTGGGACAGGAGTACTTGAATGATTCTTTTGGAGCAGCTTTCATGTTCAGAAGCTGCATTCTGATCTTTTGGATCTATGAACATTTTAGAAATGGAAAATAAGACTATTTGGTGATAATATGGTGATGGTGCCATTTACCCGAGCAGTTATGTCTGTGTTCACTCTTAACTCACATTTTCCAATCATTCAAATTCCTTTTCCTCTCACTCATTGTTAGTGGAATTTATATGTTGACTGTATGTTGTTGTCCCTTATTATATAGGGTTTTAAAAAAATGCTGCTCTGCTGTCACACAGCCATCTCAGTACTCAGCAACTACAGTAGCTGTTGCTGCAGTACATGTGGTGGTTGTCTTAAGGCAGGGAAAAAGAGCATGCTTGAAACTAAGTTTTTATTTGCCTGAAATTCAAAAGAATACAATTGTATTTGGAAAACTCCACAAGCAGCTGGGTTTAGCCTTTGGATGCATTTGACCAATAATGCATGCAGAAAAGATTGAGCAGATAAATATTTGTAGAGAGGCCTACAGAGAGAATGGCCTGAGCTTGTTCCCAAACCTTCGGTGGAAAACCCTCCGTGGTGATGGCAAGGTGCCCAAGCTGAAATGCATGGAAGGGGGCTGCAGCACACCGCCTCTGTATGTGTTTGCCCAAGAAAATGAAGCCCATTATTGCAGGCGGGTTGGACTAGATGATCTCCTGAGGTTCCTTCCAACCCCTAACGTTTTGTGATTCTGTGTGATCGTGTCATCTGCCGCAGTTACAAAACCTGCTGAACACTGCTCTTGTAACCCTGCTGTGATGGTGATCCGAGTCCTGCAGGGCAAATGTAAAAGCCTGCGTCTAGACCTGATCTATTAAGTCGAGCTGTAGAAGTCACTGAATGTGATGTTTCATACCGTAACAACTACCTCATAGGTGTACACACATAAGAATTCCCATCAACAATATGAACTCTTAATCACTTTTCATCATTACTGCAGGAAACTCAGATTTGTATTTAAGAAATGGTTTGATTTAAAAATAATATTCCTAGCTGTATACCACTGAATTTGCTATAACATCTTGAGTCCCCTTCTGTGACTTAATTTATTAATTTGTTTCTAGTATGTACAAATAGTATTTCTTTCTTCGGTGTCATTCTTTGTCTTCTTGCCATGAGGCTGTATTGCCATATCGTCCTCAATTAGTTGCTACAATGAACTGTGACTGAAGATGACTGTGCAGTAAATGCATCAAGTTCCATTACTGTCTCATGTTTCGTTTTCTATAACTTACATAGTTGAGGAAGAGAAAGAACCTTAAGTTTAATAATAAGTGGCTGATTTTGTTCCCTAGTTTCATTTTTCATTACCTAAACTATCTGATTTAGGTCACAGGGCTGTTTCTAAAAGAGGTGTTTGAAATCTAAACTTGGATCTGTCTCTATAACAATTATATATACATATGTATTTTAAATCTAAGTCTGGATTACTTGAAGCAACTAAAGCACTTGCAGTTTTAATCTTATAATAAGACAGTGTGTGTAAATCATCTTTGCCAGGTGGTGCACATGAGGGTCTCCAGCACTTAGGTCCTTATGGCAACATCCCAAACATTGTGGCTGAGCTGACAGGAGACAACGTACCAAAGGATTTCAGTGAAGATCAAGGATATCCCGACCCTCCAAACCCATGCCCTATTGGGAAAACAGGTAATTCTGCTGTAGCCTTTGCACTTCTGTCTTAATTGTGCATCTTTCAGTGCCGTACTGGGCAGTACAACAATTGATCAGCAACGGGTGGTTTTTTTCATTCTCTATCCCAGGAGCGGAACTACTGAGCAATCAGGTTTTTTTAGGTGAGATGCTTTTTTAATATATGCCCCTTCTGTACTGCTATGCAACTGCTAGAGAAGGTCAGGTGGAAGAAATCGCCTTGACCTCAGAGTAGAAGATACTGAGATTTATGATAGTGTCTTGTTCTCGAGGAAGCTCATTTTTAGGCTGGCCCCTGAAAAAAAGTTACCATTCTGTACAGATGAGATTTACCCTTATTTTAGAGACCTTCATTGTGCCAAGAGGAATGAAACTGTCTGCCCTCATCTCCAACTCAGACCGTGAGTCAATATTTAAGATACCTTGGCTCCAAACCATGTGGCTTTATAGCTCGCTGAGGGTGTATCTGTGCCAAGAAATGGAGAATTATGTGGACGTACGCCGGCGTGTTGCACGCAGGCTTGCTCTGGCAGAGGAGCGGTGCAGCCTCAGGATGCGGTGCTGGGGACACCGCCGATGTCCCCCAGCCTGTGGCTGCCCATGTACCTGAGCCGTGCAGGTGGCTAGTGCTGAAGGGTCTCCAAAGCAGCTCTGCATGTGCATGGTACAGACATACCCTGAGGGAACTGATCTTTTTTTCCTGTTATTTGAGCCAAGGAATGACTTCCAGTACTGAAAGTAGTAGTAAAACACCCCTTGGCTGCCTTGGGAGCTGGAACTGGGAATGAACACTCTATTTTTCTCTCATTTGTTGTTTGTAAGCTAAAAGATCCTTTCAAAATCTTTTCTGTTTAGTCTTCTTTCATGTTACTTGGATAATGCAAACCAGTTGTCTTTATTCTTATTTAAAAGTATTCTAAATAGCTTAGAATTGATCAAATACCAAATATTTGTCATGAAAAGTTTTGCAAACAGTGTTTTTACATTTCATTCAGAAATAAGACAAAATTCCTATCTTCTGCCCGTTAGACTTCTGTTAGTGATTAGATAAATAAATTAAAGGCCTGGCATCCAGAGAAATGCATTTGGAAATACATCAAATTTTTCTTTCCTGGGCAAAATAAAAGTTGTTAGCTAAGCTAATACAGTCAGATGTGAACACAGGGGGAAATCTTAGGGAAGTGCTGTCCGCTCAGATAAATGTCTCTGTCATAGGTATGCTGTGAGTGAAGATAGTATCTACTAGGATTAGAGTAAAATGTTTTTCAGAGCCTTAAATGGAAATTTAAGTGGTGACTGTGTTATGCATACAAATTACTGGAGGCCTTCCTCAATCAGGTCTGTGGATTTACTTAATGGAAAACAATTTTTCCAGTCACTGTCTATACATGCACATTCCACAGTGGGAATACATGAGCCTGAAGCACTTGAGCTTGAAGACTTTTGGATTAGCAGTCACAGAGGGCACACACACATACGTCCAGCTGCCCTTTGTGTTTTCCGCCAAAAGACACAGCTGCTCTGAGAAGGTCGACCACACTTCTCTTGTCACCTGCCTCTTTCGAGATGACCCTATCCTTGTTGAAACTGAAATGATTTTTAAGTGCTTGTAGTTAAAATTAATTGTTTCTAAGTTATTTGGACAGTATGGTTAGTTTTCCCCAGTTTCCTATTGGCAATTTGATTTTCTTCCCCATTTTAAGGAGAAAAGAGAAAGCAGGAGCTGCTAGAATAACCTCCTCAGGTCATTGAATCAATTTGTTTCTAAGTAAAGTCTTTACTGCTTCCCACATCTACGGGAAAAAAGATAATCCATCTGCAAGTCTTTTTACATGATGATCACATAAGGACAGAAGGTAAAGTCGACAAGTGTGTCCTCTGGAGTACCTGTGTTCTGGTAAATGTACCCACTTGCATGCCCAGCATCATGCCCCTAGGTGGTAGGATCTCCTTGGGTATGTCTGAGAGGACTTGGACTGCAAGTTCCACATGCTGCCAAAGCAGAGGGAGCTCCAGAAGCAGACTCTATCCAAATTGCTACTCTGGTCTCACGTTGCTGAATTGTTGTTTAATCTAAAGATGACTTATTTTGGTAAAAAGTCCATAAGCTGATTTTTAAAAGGATATTATCCTTGATGTGACGCTGTCTGCAAAACCATCCGTTGTGACAAAAGGAATTTTTTGGACCTATCAGATTAGTTACCAATCTGCAGAAATGTCTTCAGCAGAAGTCTTCCTAGAATGGCTTGGGTTGGATGGGGCCATAAAGATCATCTAGTTCCAAGCGCCTGCCGTGAGCGGGGACACCTCCCACTAGACCAGGCTGCTCAAAGCCCTGTCCAGCCTGGCCTTGAACACTTCCAGGGAGGGGGCATCCACAACTTCTCTGGGCAACCTGTGCCAGTGCCTCACCTTCCTCACAGTACAGAACTTTTTCCTAATATTTAGATTTGAAATTTCATTAAGTTCTGTGGGTTTTGTTTCTTTTTTCTGTTTAAATTAAATATATCCTGTCAAACTCCTTTCAAACTAAAAAATACCTGATATTTTCCAGTCATCCGTTTCTTTAAATAGTTTGTTGGGGTTGGTTGGTTGGTTGCTTAACTGCATTTAAGAATTTTGCTGATCAGTGTGCAACATACTGTGTGTTTCAAAGCTCCTAAGCACTCAGTGTTTTCTGACATACTTTTGTAGTTGATGACGGGTGTCTAGAAAACACCCCGGACACAGCAGAGTTCAGCAGGGAATATCAGCTGCACCAGCACCTTTTCGATCCAGAGCATGACTACCCAAATGTGGGCAAGTGGGTGAGTACATGCTTCTTGCTTAGTTTTGTTGCATGTGAAACTGGGCATTGTCTGCTGCATGGGATACTGTGAAAACCACAGGGAGAATATCGCGCTTATTGCTGGAAAAATGATCACCCGAAAGGAAACTTCTCCAAAAGGTGAAATTTCCCTTAATAGAGAAATAATGCCTTTGATTGATGAAAAGCATGAAGATAGAACGTAGAAATCCTTGTCTTATTAGCTAACCCAAAGGGTGACAACTATGTAATGTGTGCAACAAACCACATTTCAAGTGGCAGTGAACATGTAACCAAAATTAGTGCAGAAGATTTCAAGACATAACAGGGCCCTAGTTTGAAAGACTAAGAATATCCAGGTTCAGTGACTGTTCACTGTTCAGCTACTTAAACGGTAAAAAAAAAATAATAAACGGAGCGCAGCACTGCCTCAAAACACCTCAAAAAAATCTAGGTCCAGACAACTTGCTCTAAGGAATCCTCTCTAGGTTAAGGATATTGGAAGACTTGATGTTGCTTCTAACTCTGTTCAGGTTGTACACTATATTATATTGAAAACCTACTTTACACATTGCATATAATAAATACAGCAAGCTACACTAAATGCAAAAATCTTGCTCTGAGCGTACAAGGACTTTAATAACTCGAGCTAGACTATTCCTGCAGGCTAGAGGCTCCAAAGAGAGCTCTGCTGCTTAATCTTAGATTACATCAGTTAAATGTCCAATCCCAAATCCATCTTCAGGCGCCAGGAAAACAATAACAATGACCATAATTTATGCTTCTAGAGCAAATCATGAAATCTCATTTTACATTGTTATAACACTTTACTTAAGATTGCCCTGAACCACTGCTCTGTAAGCATATATCGATAAATGGGCATGTTTGGCTTCTTCTCCTGCTGTAATTGTGAGACAATGATTCATCGCTCGTAATCAAATCAGTGTAGGATTTATAGTCTTAATTACTTCTGTGAGTGCTAAATTTCTAGAGAGAATCATGCCAGAAATTCAGATTTTGGAAACTCTTGTTGCATTCTAATTACCATCAAAGGTTTTAATTTTAAAAGCACCAGATGGTGAACTTTCTCATTTATGCCAGATAATACTGTTAGTTTTCTTATTATTCATAAGTAATTTACTTTCATAATACCATTCTGAAGACTGTAAAAGCACTTCTGTAAATCTTTGGCCTATAGCAAGATTTCAAAATCAGGCGTACATACTGTGTTGTCATCAACAACATACATACTTAATAAATGGTAGGTAATCATTAGTGAAAACTGGCCTTTCTTCTTTTCTCCATCCATCACTACTAATTCAGGGGAAAAAACTGCTCATGCATGGATTAAAAGAGACTGTTAGGTACTAAACAGTAATCATATCTAGCTGCAGTGTGGCCAACTCCAGATCTTTTTAATTAGAGATGAAACAGCTGGTAACGTGCATGAGCAAATGTTCTGCCGAGATTCAGGAGAACTGCCCCGGTTGCCGCCTCATTGTATATGACTACGCGTTAAAAAGATAAATACAACAGTATCTTGTTTTATGGCTCGTTTAGTTATTTTTATCTCCCTGGAAAAAAAAGAAGAGCAGGAAATTAGCTGTTTGAGACTTTATGAAAAGGAAGAGATGAAGTAGATGGGATCTTTTAGGTCACTTAAATAACCAACATAAATGACCAACGTGGCTGGCTGAGGGCTGCCCAGGGGGTATCTGTGTGCGTCGTCGCCCTCCCTCTGCCCCCGAACCCCCTCTGCCCACCGGCAGCCTGCTCCTGCTTCTCCTCCTGTGGAAGAGCCTGGGACCAAAAGCCCCACGGGCCGCCACGGGTGTGTATTTCCAGACTGTTTCCATGAACCCCTGCGTGCTGCCAAGGGCCGAGGCTGTCACCGCAGCCTGAAGCCCTGGGAGCCCATGTGTCTCCTGGACCCACGTGTGCTGGCAGCAGAGCTTCTCTCCTGCCTTCCCCTGCTGCAGCGCGGTCAAGGCAGCGTGACGGCTGCCACCGACGTGGCCTTTCAGGGAGCCAGCATGCATTCCTTAGCATAACCGCAGTAAAACCCGAATTACATTAGCAGGTCAGGAAAAAATACAAAAGAAAAAAAGACCTGCTTGTTCACGAATAATGGGATTGAAACAGGTTGCTTGGTTGGTTTTGGTGACAGACGGTCATGCTTGCAAAGCTGCGGGACCTCGCTGTACCCTGTGAACAGCAGACGCTTTATATTAGGATAAAACAAGTCTAGAAGATGCCTCACGCAGCAAAGTGTATGATTCCATGCAGGTACTAAACATTACGTGTAAACACTGCTAATACATATGAAAGCACAAATATATAAATCCTGATAAATGCATACTGGCTTAGGAGAGGGAAGAAAGAGGAAGAATTTTCCTGTCTTTGGGACAACTCTACACGTATCAGTCTTCTGTCCTCTGGGAAGTCTTGGGAACAGACTGTTTATAGGGCGAGATACACAGCTTATACTCTCGCCCCAGCCCTGAAGACTTTCCTCCTCACATGCAGAAAATGCAGAAGGGACAGGGGGGATAGTGAGATGATGAACTTATGGAGGTTTCTACCCTGGTGTGCAACTATAGTTTCTAAGAGTTCTGTGTGGGTTTTTTCCCCCTCAGTTCAGACTTTTCCTTGCAGGAGAAAAGTACTTCCCATTTGAATTCGCCTCTTCTGCATCTTGCAAATTGACTCTTTAGATGGCCTGAGGAAATGTTGTTGGTATCCAGAAAGATTTGCACAAAGACAGTTTACAATATAAAATTTACAACGCAAATCTAAAAACCACTTACATGTAAGTTGTTATTGAAACCCATAGTGCTAACCACTACCATGTGTAGGGGTTAAAAAGAAGAGGGAAGTTCAGCTGTGTTTTCTGACACTAGTATCAGTACAAATAGAATATTAAAAGCAACTATGTTTTTCAGCAACACTTCTTTTTACTGAAGCAATGGATAACACTTCTCTCTAAGTGTAGAAATAATGCCAGTGTAGCTTATCAGTTACAACGGAGGGATGCAAGAAAACACAAAGAAAGGCAAATGGGAAGCAGGGATAAAAATATTCTATGAACTCCTTGTTAAAGAAGTTACCATCTCTGTCTTTAAATTTTATTTGAAACCTGAAACTAGTTGCACAGATTTTATTTTATTTCAACTCCAGTTATAGTGAGCAACATTAAATGCATCTTCTTTACCCAATCTTAAATATCTGGATAGCAATGGTGATTATTAGAATGGATTATGGTGCATCTGGTCCCCCTCTTCAGTTTCAGATAGTAGAGATTGTGTAATTCACTGTAGGATGCTTGGTGTAACAGAAATTGCCGTGCTTGATATTCCCAGTAAGACTGTACACTGATTGTGCTCTTTCATAACGGGTGTTTTTTTTCTTGCTAATGCAATTTTCCTTTTCAGTTTTGCTTAATAATTGTGCATGTGCAAATTACTGAGCTGTTGATTATTACTGGCTTAAAGACATTTCAGTGAAGTCTGAAAGATCTAAGGGTAAATCTCTCTGGCATTAGTGAGTTGGCTGTCAGCATTTTAACTGCTGAGTTTTTCCCATGGAAATCGCAACCTGTAGTATCCTAATCTGAGTAGCTGGGAGGATGCAAAGGAAGCTCCAGGAGTGAGGGGAAAGTGGAAATTCATATGCAACGTCTCCATGTGAGGTATATCTTTTACTGGAGAAACTCTGTGTCTTCATTCCTAACAACTCCTAACTGAGGGGTGAGAATGGCGAGCACCTCATGGGTACATTTTGGTGGTTGGTGAGCTCAGGCCCTTGCGTAGTGGAACGTTATTTTCAGAATTGATATTACCATACAAGCACACTCTTAGCTCATGCTCCATAACGTCATTTGCTTTGCACTCCACATAATGCTTAAGTAGTAGTTATGGTCTTAAAACATTTCCAAACAGACTAAACAAAGTACAGTCTTCCTTAGCAGGGACAATTCAATTGTAAGGAATTTTTGTGAGTGACAGAAATATTAGCTCTAGTAGTCATGAAATTCTTTTTATTTCAGAAACACTATTTTTCTGCTCATGAACAGTATAAGGTCAAATAGTTTAGAAAGAGAAGCTTTGGTGGTGCTTTGTTTCCTAAAGGGAATAATTTTTGCATCCATGGGTTTCTTTAAAGTGTTAAATATAAGTTTTCCCAAAGTGAGTTTGCATAAATGACAAGCCAAGAATGTCTCCCTTAGCCAACTTCATCTCTGTTCCCTTTTGGCACAGCTCAGACAAAATAACTGAGGTTGGGCAAGAGATAGGCCTTGTGAATTTGGGGTTTAATGAACACGAGAAGTACAAAACAGACAATTTTGGCAGATTTCATTGTAACACTTGAAAATGTTTGTTTTTTCTCATATCAGAGCTGCAGAGAGGGCAGAAGTGTTTGGTGAATTTGTCTCGCGCTAGAATTACACTTTCTATTTATATAATCAATGTTAGGTCAGTTGTTTATAGCAGAATTAATGGCCTTGTTTATACAGTGTCCTGCTTTTATACATGTAATTCTTCTCTCCTTCCATTTTCAGGTTAGGATTTGGGTTTGTATTTCTTTATAATACACAATTGAAACAAAATGTGTTGAGCATGTGTGTGTTATTCCAGACTTTATTAGAATTCACTACTTGTATGAAATACAACAATATGTGGATGCACTTATGTAAACTATGGTCAGAGGGGGGTTTTTTGTGTTGGTTTTTTTTTTATGTTGGGATTTTTTTTTTCTTTTCTCATCATCATAACTTTCTCTTCTGCCAAGATGTTTTTGGCAGTTTTTAAAAGGTTCGCCATTAAAAATGTTATAGACCAAATGTTTTTTAGAAACTTTATGGAGGGCACTACTTAAACAAAGGAAGAGTTGGCACTGAATTCCTTCCAGCAGAACTTTGCACTGGGAAGTGTTGATATCTGGAAGGGAATAAGCAAAGACAACAAAACAGTAGGAATGACGCCGATTGCTGTTTTTAAAAGGAATTAGAAAATCCCTTGTAAAGCAAAGATTTTTTTGCTCCTTTTCTTGTGTCATCTCAAATGCATAGAAAGATGTACCAGAGGCAGGATTCCTGCTTCCGCTTATTTTTCTTCTTTTTCTTTTTTTTTTTTTTTTTAACATGTACATATATATATATATATATATATATATATATATCATGTACCACGATGGGCAGCATCCAGTCTACATCATTATATCAGCATGCATATGAGGCACGTATTACCTAAACACGGATGATAATATAGTGCAACATAGTGGAAAAATACTGGAGTTTTATTTGTTGATAAGACTGTGACTGCTGCTGAACTGCAAAACATTAGTAGGAATATCCAAATATTTATTTGTGGTTTATCTTTCCTGTAAAACTACACACCCCTCTAAACTTGCAATATTTAACAGCAAAAGTAATATTTTAAGAGTGTAATGAATTTGATGGCTGCATTTTTTGTCCTTCCAGAGCAAGAATTTACTCTTTGAGAAGATTAATGGTGGTCCAAAGAGAAGAAAGAGGGTAACTATCAGAATATTTCATAGAGAGCTAATAAGAAATAAAATCGTACTGTTGAAATTAATTAGTCTAATGGCTCTGCATTATGCTTGGCATAATGTGTAAAGTCAAGGAATCTCTGTGATAAGCTACTACAGCAGGCTTCAGGACTGTCCACTGAGAACAGGACGTGTTTGTCTAAATAGCTTGTCGCTTTCAGAAAATGCACTTCAACTCAGAGCATTAATTAAAAAACTTTTTTATTATCTGTGTTTTGAATTGATCCTATTTGCATAAAACCATTTAAATATCATCTTTAAAACAGAATTTAAAAGTTTCTTACTAAAAATACTGGTGAATGTAATTACCACTACCCACACACGTGAGTATGTTTTTTGGATGTAAACAACAGTAGAACTGGTTCTTTAGCTGATGTAATTTGATTCACTTAGGTACTTAGATCTACCTCAGATTAAAATCCTGTTTCTGTGTCCCACTTCCTCGAAAGACAAAGATGAATGAGTTCTCATCTTTCTGCTGCTGAAACAAGAAAGGCAATCCACATAGCACACAGAACCTCTACGCAATCCACCTCACTATTGTCTCTTTTTTTTTGGTAGCGTCAGCTTTTCTCTTATCAAAAAATCACTTTCAGGCAGAATCAAAGTCTTTAGCTTTGCTGCTGGTATTTTTATTTTTTTTTTTTTTTTACAAGAGGAAAAGGTCTAGCCTGCTGCCAGAAAGTGGCTTTTCAAAATCTGACAGCAGAGTTTTTATTGTAAATGAAGTAAATTTGCTTGAAAATTACTGAAGTGTAAGTGAAGATTATTTATTTATTTAACTCTCAAACCTAAAGTCTTTGCTAGAAAGGGAGAAGCTGAGTTGATCTCTTACCAATTCACACATCACTGATAATAAACACTGTTCAACCATAAGTTAACGACCCATCTGGAGTTTAGTATCTGCCTGCTGCTTACATCTGATTTTCAAGTTTATTAGCAGAAAAGGAAAAGCACCTTATTTTAATGCTAAAGTAAGCAGAATTTACTCTGGAAATAGTTACGTGGAATATTTATTAATAGCTAGAATGGCATGTTAAATTAGGATTAGTGCAATATATACATGAGAAAAACAAAAAAAATTTTCTGTCTGTGTGCTGACTGATATAATCAGATCCAAAAAGAATAACAGCTGGAGAGACACGACAGCCACATGGCTAGGGTCACCCAGAATTTTGGAGATGAAGCTTCAGTTTTTATTTTGCAGCAGATTTATTTTCTTAGCACAGGCATGTCACAGTGGTAAAGTCATTATCGTGTAAAGTATTTTATTGTTTTGAGAGCAATACTGTAATGATTACTAATGCTTTAAGCAACAAGTCAGAATTTTCACCTGATCAGGAGAAGGGTAACCTAGAGCTGGAAGTGGCGGAGTGTATTTTTCCAGAAGCCAGAAAGCCCACTGGAGTCCCCTCCTGCTTTCTGTGGTCCCCGCCGGTCCTTCATGCCCTGCTGCACAGACAGAGAGCTTAGGGAGAACAGCTTCTGCCAACAGATTGGTCTTTGGGGTCAGAATGTCTCGACTGTAGCTTAAAGAGAGTCCTATATGGCCATGTACATAGGAACTGTGACGTGTCTATGTGATGCTATAGTGTGACAGTCATAGAGGCACTACTGGAGTCTACAAAACTACGTATTCTAAGTGTGTGTGTATGTATGTGTGTATTCATCCATTTATAGATATGTATATAAACACACACATACATACATAAACACATACACATAGTATACATAGCAAAGATGTGCATTTGCCATTTGCTACTGTGGGGTTTTTTTCAGCTTTTGCCATGAAAGACAAGGAAGCCTCCAGTGACCTCTGATTTGACTAGCAGCTCTCCCCCCACCTTTTTTTTTTTTTTTTTTTTTTTACATTTCCGCGCATGAGAATCTGATACCCCAAATACAACAGGAGTGCTTCTGTAATCACTGAGTCACAGTGCCCTGGGCTCGGAGCTGTGCACAAAGGTACTCAGGAGCTGCATTACTCTGAATTCAGCACAGCTGTGTAGGATTAACCAGTTTTCAGTCAAATCAGCCAAAAATTTTGCATTATATTTTATGTTTTCTTTTGTCAGTTGAGAAGGATTCAGATTTTTATGTATTCTTATTCTGGTTTACGTTATTTCAAAAAGTAGCAAGCATGTACCATTCCAAAAAAAAGACCAATTAATCTTCCTGAGAATCTTCAAATAATTCCTAGAAGTTTATGCAACAGACGTATTTCACTAAATTAACATTAAACAGAACTTCTTAAAACAAACACAAACAAATCATTTACATGTGTCTTATTTTTAACAGTTTAAAGCATTAAATTAGTGTTAGTTTTATTTTCAAAGATTTTTCCCCATTCATTTCAGGATCTTAATATTTTTATGTTTTCACTGGCAACAGGCAAAGCACTCAACAAACAATAGAAGAAAGCAAAAGGGCTGGTCTGCGCTATGATTAAATATTAATGATAGCATCTAGAAATATTGAGAAAACCAAGGGCTTAAACTCAAAGACAGAAAACCCCAAAATCTTTCCCAGAGGCTTGAAAAATACTTGGGATATTTGAAAATAAGTGTTTCATGCCTATTTTAAAAGCTTTTCTGGTGAAAGAAGCACAAAAATATCTCAAGAAAAGTAATTTCTATGATACGGCCAGCCTGACAAGAATCAGGAGATACTGGAAAATTTGCATTCCTCCAAAGTTTGTCCTTAGGCAAACAATTTTTATTGGCATCAAAAACCAGCACACTAGAATTTTTGTCTGTATCTGCGAAGGAGAAAGTATATACTTGAGTTTTGTTTACACTGACACTGTAACAGGCCAGAAAGTGGGGGTAAATAATATTTAAGTTAATTCTGAAGCTCCACTAAACTGCTTGATACTTGCAAATAGAGTAAATACACTTTATTCCATGGGCGCAGATAAAAGTCAAGTGTAGGATTTCTGCGATTACTGCGCTCTCCAAACATTTTTGAGACAGGATCTGTTCATCTTCAGTCTCACGTTGTGCTGCTTGCACGGCGTAAAGTGAAGTTCAGCCCTCTCCGGGGATGATCTTTCCAGCATTCCCTCGTTCTGGCAGTGGTAGGAGAGCCATGTCCTACGCCAAACCCTTCCTTGGCTCGGCTTCTGTGCCAGCAGCTTTTTATCTCAGCATCCAAAGATGAAGCGAGGAGGGGTTTCCTGGAGATGAAAGGGGCTGAAGAAGGGATTTTGGGAAAAAAACCGGCATCACGGCATCTACCTTGTCTCCCAACACAAGGTCCACCAGAGGCTGGTCATTTAAATTAAAGCTTACCTGCATTTCTCTAACGTTACAGTTCTGTCCTGCCACAAGAATTAGGGAGTGAGGTCTGCTGCTGCTTCTCTGCTCAGCTGAGGAATGGAAAATGAAGAAAAGAAAAAAACAACCATGTTTAATTCACTGTCCTATATTCTCAATAGTGATCCCATCACTTGTGTTATTTTTAGTGGTCGGATTAAACTCTTGCACACAAGAAAAATACTAGGAAACAAAATATTGGTTTTGAGATTTATTCTCTGGGAGCAATCCCTTCTTTTGCGTTCACTCTGCAAGTATTTAACTGATAAGAAATATGTAAATATACCTACTGATCAGTTACCTTCTCTATGTTTCTAGTAAGTATAAATAACTTTAAATTTTTCCAGAGTGTGAACCCATATCTGCAAGGACGGCGACTGGATAATGTTGTAGCAAAGAAGTCTGTTCCACATTTTTCAGATGAAGACAAAGGTCCTGAATAAGTACAATAAAAGTGAATGATGAAAACTCATGCCATCCTCTGCTAGATCATAATATTGCTTATATATAATCATCTATTAAAATCCTTGTGAATGGCAGCATGTTTATTATTTATATAATTGTAGATGAAAAACAGCTGTATTTATAACAGTATGTTCTCCTAGATAACAAAAATATGGTTCTGCTTTTTGTTAAGTTATGGTAAAAGGACATTTCTGTTGTTTTCATTTTAGCCATGGAGCAAACTTTAAAAATGTTAGTCATTTTAATAGCTAACGTGAGGTAAATGGTCTTAATGAGCAGCTTGTAAATAGGAAGATGTAAAAAGAATGCCCAGTCTGACTCCAACATTTAATCTTAAATGTTACTATGTTTGACACACGAAAATTATAGTTTTATGTTTTGTTCACAAATATTGTTACTTAGCAAAGACAAAGTATTTATTTTACCCAGAGAATTTTGGCTTTTGGTCCATTTTAATAAACATTTAAGCAATCTACAACATTTGCAAAGTGACATTTTCCAAAATATTTCAGAGGCTCATTTGTCTTGGTTATTGCTGTGCAAATTTAAAAATTAAAGAACTGCTTTTTGACTCTATCCACTGGAATATTTTTCTGTTAGTTTTAATCATTCTGTGTCCACAACTTCCCTGAACATTTGCACATCTTTCTTCTTTATCGATGGTACCGTTGTGTGGAAATTCGTCTCCTCCGCTGTTCTTTGTCTTAGTAACAGCAGCATTTGTGCATAACTTGCTTAATTTCTGTTTCCCTGGGATATTATAAGTGAAGACGGAGACATCTGTCTGTGTTAATAAGGTTGTGTCAACATCCTCTGATTCTAAATCCAGGATATGAAGGTCACTACAGTTGATGATCTTCTGAAAAACTATGATATTCTAATAACACCGGTAGCTATCACTACTCTTGACGTTGCTCTGGGAAGCTTAAATTGCCTTTTTGACCCTAGGAGCTTGAAAAACTTTATATTGCAGCAAACTGAGCTCTCCCTTTCTGAAAGCTGAGAATATAAAATTACCTAAAGTTTTGTTATTTTTAGGGTGCATCTGAAATACTTCAAGCCATGTGCATGGGGCATTGGAATGATGGAGCACAGCATTAGTTTACAGGTTTGAACTTCAAATCTATGGGAAAAAAAAATGTAGTTTCCTTCCCCGTCCTACAGAAAGACACAGTAAAATAATTATGACCACTCAGAAAAAAAATAAAACCACCACCAAACAATAACAACAACAAAAGCCTATCAGAAACAAAGGCCCTAGCTATATAAGATTAGAGTTAACAGGATGGCACAAATATGGCTGTATGGCATTTGCCTTTTCTAGCCCAGCACTTAGTAATTTGTAATAAATTATGTATGCAGAGAGTTGGTCCTCTCACGTCATTTACGGTTAGATTGCAAAACTCCGTAATGTTCTCGGCAGAACTGTCCTGTCTTTCACCATATTTCCTCTTTTAAAAAAAAAATCTGGAAGATAAAACTAAATAGTTTGTAATGCAGTGGAGTTTATACTCACAAGTGACATGAAATTGAGGAGTTTGTGTGAATCGCAGAGCTGCTTCCATTCCAGTGCCTGAAACGGGATGGGAGTAATCCAGCTGTTCACACGAGAGGATTTGTGTTCTCTGCTTCTTAAACACACTCCTTTTATCTGCACTCCCATTTAGTCTTCACACAGGTATTGATTGTTGTAGAGTTACAAAGGCTGTCTCCAAAACCAGAAAAAAAATTGGTATATCATGGCTTGAATCTGAAATCAGAACCCACTGATGTCCTGTGGCCCGGAGTATGTGAAATGGTTATTCCTCCCGCCTAACCACATGGCCAGCTGCTGGTGCTGCAGCAAGGCTTCCAGCTGGTCAGACACAGGATAAACTGGTGTTTCTTCAGGTACTCAACTGTCTTATCAATACTTTTAACCTGAGCTACATTCTGTCCTTATTAGCTACAGTAAAACCCATTTTAATCACAAAACCAAAAGCAACTATGAAGGCTATTTATTTCGTTAAGCTCTTAGCAAGGACTAGCCTATAATAAAAGGTGGTGCGTACAGTAAATGGGGGGGCTTAGAAAGGGAGAGGCAGAGACACACTGTTTGTTTAGTAGGGTCAGAAATCCCACATCTGATTTCTTGAAGCACCTCAGCTCACGACAGGCACTGTGTGTGGGGATGTGACAATCCAGCCCTGCAAACTGACCAGCCCGGGGATCCGCAGTGGCTGCCTGGGACCCTGGCAGGGACAGAGGAGCTGCCCTTTTGTCTATGACAGATCTGCACATAGCAGGCAAAGGAGGAATTACACAATTTAGAGATGTTTTTGTCTTTAAATGCAAGTTAAAAAAACCCCAAAACCCCTTTATGCTGCGCAACGCAATGATGTGTCTTACAGGAACTGCCTGCTGGAAGCAATGGAACGCGTGGCGCTGAGCAGCCGTCTGCTGAGGCCATCAGGCAGCTTGAGTGTTTCACCAGGAAGGCTCAACAGCACTATTGTGAAATTTTAATAACATATAACTATTACACCATGATAATGAGATTAATTACTCTAATTTCAGTTTTCACAATAGAGCTGCCTTTCTATACCAGGATTGGTAGTCATGTATTAATTCAACAAAACAAGCAAAAAAGATGGCATTCCTACTACTCCAAAAACAACCCAATCATGTATATGTATTTTTTTATAACGAATCATCACAGTACTAGTCTTTCAAAATCAATGAACACAGACTATCAACTATCCCCCTCACTAAGAGCGAACTCCACCAAACTGGTATTTACAGGAATGTAAATAGCTGCTCAGCTCTTACAGGTGTAATCAGCCTTTTACTTTTACGATGCATGTGAATTGAGGAGCATGTATATTGCTATTGTTCTTTAGAGTTTTCATTAAAATCTTTTTAGATTATTTTAAAAGCTGCAAGTCTGTTAATACTTGCAGATACTTGAGACACAACGTGCATGAAAGAAGCTGTACAAAATAAAGTGTATTGGAATGCAAAGTTAATTTTGTCTAGTAAAGAAATATTTACGACCCTAGTTTAATAAAAAGCTCTGTGTAACTGAGCAGATGATACTATTTGATTTGTGACACGAAACTTACTCTGGGAGTGCGTGTGTGTGTGTACATATATATATATATACACATGTGCATACACACACTAACATACACTTTTTAAAAGGTAACTCAATAGGAAAGATTATAAAGACATCAACCCACAACATAAAGTAATATAAAAATGCTTAGTGAATTATTTAGGAGGGAGAATAACAAAATGACTCTTTCTATTGGCAGATTTGCATTCATCTCACAAAACCATACCACTAATCTATTCAGCAGCTCATGAGCAAACCAAAGAAACTTGGAACTACTTCTGGGAATCTGCTGTCAGAGTCCTGAGAGTCATTTACAGGGTTGTAAGTAAAGTTAATCTGAAACTTATTTTTATCAAAATAATGGTGAATCATAGACTCACAGAATGTTCAGGGTTGGAAGGGACCTTTGAAGATCATCTAGTCCAACCCTCTTGCCAGAGCAGGATCGCCTAGGGCAGCCCACACAGGAACGCATCCAGATGGGTTTTGAAGCACACCTTTATCTGTTAACCTGAGGAAGGACACAGGCAGAAATATGACTACCAAATCAATGAAGTTTTTGGCTTCATTGTGGACAAAGTAACACCAAATCCCCTTTGTTTCCAAATGTAAGGAGTTGGGGATGTGTCGTGGTTTGAACCCAGCCAGCAGCCAAACACCACACACACAGCGACTTGCTCACCCACCCTGGGGAACGGGGGAAAGAATTGGAGGGGTAGACGTAACAGGACACAGAGGTTGAGATACAAAATAACAATAATAGAAATAAAATTTAAAAAAAATAATAATAGCAGCAATAATAGAATATACAAACAAGTGATGCACAGTGCAATTGCTCACCACCTACTAGCCAAGGCCCAGTTCGTTCCTGGATAGTGACCCTGGAGGAGAAAATGCCAAGACTGTAATCCCAGAAGAGAGAGTGCCAGCCCCCTGGCTAACCCTCATCTATACATTGGGCATGATGTTGTGTGATACAGAATATTCCATTGGTCACTTTGGGTCCACTGCTCTGGCCGTGCTCCCCCCCCAGCTTTTGGTGCACCTGCACACCAGCAGGACGTGGGAAGCTGAAAAGTCTTTGACTTCTTATCAACAACTAAAACCATCAGTATATTATCAGCATTCATCTCACACCAAATCCCATACTGAATCTAAAACACAGCACTACGTTAGCTACTAAGAAGAAAAATTAGCTCCGTCCCAGCCAAAACCAGGACAGGATGAAGACAAGTATTATTTTGATGATGAAGAGGAGACTTGAGTCCATGCCCTCAATTCAGGCCTCTAAACAGTAGCTGTGAAAAATGTTGAAAAGGCTCTGTTTTCATTTTCATGCTGTACAAAACCTAATTTTCAAACATTTAAATTTGTTGGGAAAAGCCCATAACAACACCAAACTAAAACAAGCTTGGAATCTTCTGACCTTCTTGTTGGTAAGCTCACTAATCCAACTCTGATATTTTTGTAATTCACTTCTCCTGTGAATTAATTTTTATACAAGCACCTTTTTTTTTTTTACGTGCAAGTCTGGATCATTAGGACAATGCATTCAAAGATATTTTTTCAGTCAAAGTCACAGATTCAGACTTACAGAAGGAGAAAGCGAGCACAGGCAGATTCAGAATATGCTACCATAACCACACAAAAATTTAAAATGTACAAGGAAAGTAAAGTTTCATCTGACCCACAGGGGAGATGAGTCTGTGCACTGCATTTTTAGCTAAGTGCACTATAGGTAGGATTCAAGGTACCTCTCTGTCCAAGTCAGAAGCTGTCAAGACTATCAAGGAATCAGAGGATATTATCTCCAATTTTGAGACATCTGAATCCAAGGTTTCAAACTAGCAGAGCTGACAGACTGAACTATATTTCCACCATGCTTGATATAAATAGCATGGCAGTCTGATATGTCTGAAAAAGACAGCAGCAACAAAAAGCAAACAGAACATATCAAATCCATTGCCACATGTATACATATTCATTCACTTAAAAGTTCAGTTTTGTTTGAAGCAATTATATTCAATAAATACATGTGCTCAGGAATTATCTCAAATAATAAGTTTTCTTTTTAAAGAAAAATTACTGTATCCCTTAAAAGGCCTGCCTGTTTGTGGTGCTTAGGAACAAATGCAGATTCCAAGCACGAGCAAAACCAACAAGCTCCCTTAAGCTGCTTGGCCTCTGACAATGGGAACTAAATAAAAACTAAAAGAAAATGTAGAAGAGGATAGTGGAATTGCCATCATGAAGGGCCCCATGAACCACAAATGTGGCTGACTGGCAGAGGCTTGGTTTCCCAAGACAAAATCTCCAAATATGATACAATGAAAGGGTCAAATGAATCATTTCCCAAGCACATGCATGGACCACAGAATCACAGAATCACAGAATGTTAAAGGTTGGAAGGGACCTCAAAGATCATCTAGTCCAACCCCCCCGCCAGAGCAGGAACACCTACAGCAGAGCACACAGGAACTTGTCCAGGCGGGTTTTCAATGTCTGCAAAGAAGGAGATTCCACAACCTCCCTGGGCAGCCTGTGCCAGTGCTCGGTCATCCTCACAGTAAAAAAGTTTTCCCTCATATTTTTATGGAACCTCTTATGTTCCAGCTTGCACCCATTGCCCCTTGTCCTGTCAGTGGACGCCACTGAAAAGAGCCTGGCTCCATCCTCCTGACATTCCTCCTTGTCATATTTATAAACTTTAATGAGGTCACCCCTCAGCCTCCTCTTCTCCAAGCTAAAGAGACCCAGCTCCTTCAGCCTTTCCTCATAAGGGAGATGTTCCACTCCCTTCATCGTCTTTGTGGCTCTGTGCTGGACTCTCTCCAGCAGCTCCCTGTCCTTCTTGAACTGAGGGGCCCAGAACTGGACACAATACTCCAGATGCGGCCTCACCAGGGCAGAGTAGAGGGGCAGGAGGACCTCTCTTGACTTACTTGCTACTCCCCTTCTAATACACCCCAGGATGCCATTGGCCTTCTTGCCCACGAGGGCACATTGCTGGCTCATGGCCATCCTGCTGTCCACTAGAACCCCCAGGTCCCTTTCCCCTGCGCTGCTCTCCAGCAGGGCAGTCCCCAACCTATACTGGCACATGGGGTTATTCTTTCCCAAGTGCAAAATTCTACACTAGCCCTTGTTGAACTTCATTAGATTTCTCCCCGCTCAGCCCTCCAGCCTGTCCAGGTCTCTCTGAAAGGCTGCACAGCCTTCTGGTGTGTCAACCACTCCTCCCAATTTTGTATCATCAGCAGACTTGCTGACAACATTCTCTAATCCCTCGTCCAGGTCATTGATAAATATATTAAACAGCACCGGCCCAAGCACTGACCCCTGAGGGACCCCACTAGACACAGGCATCCAGCCAGACTCTGCCCCATTGATCACAACTCTCTGGTTTCTTCCCTTCAACCAGTTCCCGACCCACCTCACTACTTGGTCATCCAGACCACACTTCCTCAGTTTGCCTATGAGGATGCTGTGGGAGACGGTGTCAAATGCTTTGCTGATATCCAGGTAGACCACATCCACTGCACGGCCACCATCCATCCACCTGGTTATGTCTTCGTAAAAGGCTATCAGGTTGGTCAAACATGACTTCCCCTTGGCAAAGCCATGCTGACTGCTCCTAATAACCTTCTTATCCTTGATATGCCTAGAGACAGCGTCAAGGATAAGATGTTCCATCACCTTTCCAGGGATGGAGGTGAGGCTGACCGGTCTGTAGTTACCCGGGTCATCCTTCCTGCCCTTCTTATAGACTGGAGTGACATTCGCTTTCCTCCAGTCTTCAGGCACCTCCCCTGTTACCCACGACTTACCAAAGATGATGGAGAGTGGCCTGGCAATGACTCCTGCCAGCTCCCTCAGCACCCGTGGGTGCATCCCATCAGGGCCCATGGATTTATGAATGTTTAAGTGTTCAAATTGATCCTTAACCCACTCCTCATCAATCAGGGCAGATAGACCAGGTCTATCACATTCAAGACTTTTGGTGTTAGGTGAAGAATTGTGTTGAACTCCAGTCCGTCATCCTAATTCACCATGAGAAGAAAGAGTGTAGTATCCATTCATGTTTGTGTTATTTATGATGCTAACTGCTTTGTTGTGATTACATGGATCCTGATGGCTGGAAGAGCTGCTAGCCATGTGTTCAACACATGGAATCTCTACAAACTTCAAATGATGCGAGTGTCATAGCAACAACATGACCAATTGGAACTAACAGAGCTTAGAAAAAAATAAATCCCTGGGTTTACTAACAAGGTCTATTTTTGTACGTGGGGCAGAGGTGGGGAAGGGATTAGAGATCGTAGGAATTGAGAATGGTTTCAGGTAGACCTGTGTCAAAGTTTAAGGCTGGGCCAACCACTAAACTCTAACAGACATTCTCTGTGGTCCCCACACTCCCCTCCAGGGGAGGATAACAGAGGAACAAGGGAGAGAGAGACTCTGAGGTTGAAAAAAACACTTGAATCAGTCTAATGAAAAAGAAAAGTAATACTAGCAAATACAATGATGTTAAACTATATACAGATATTACACAAGTATACAAATATATTCAAAGACACAAAGAATATGTTAATATGGAACCCATGCCCCCCAGATGAGGCCCGGTTTAGCTCAGTGGGTTGAGCATGGTGCTTGAAACACCAAAGGTCACGGGTTCAATTCCCATTCGGTTCTCACGTGTTGCCTGGCCTAGTCGAGAGGTGGCATCCCTGCCCACAACAGGGAGGCTGGATTAAAATGATCTCTGAGGTCCCTTCCAGCCCAGGCCATTCTATGATTCTACAAGTAGATCCCAAGCAGAAAAGTCCCAGCCCGGACTTGGCAGCAGCTAGGAGCACCCAAGCCCAGTGTCCTGATGACAACCCAGAAAACCAGAAATGGAGCTGTGCCACTCCCACTCAGAGAAGCAGGGCAAGACAACCTGTCCCAACAAACAATACTCCTCCGCAGTGTGAAAAAAGGAGACAGGAAAACCAACAGCACAGGAAGAGATGACAAAGAGCCAGCAGCAACTCTTCCAGTGCAGCAGCACTAAAGGCCCCTGGGCTCTCCTTGGGGTCCCTTTTATACTGAGCACATGGGAAGGAACACCATGATTGGTCCATTTGGGTCACCTGACCCATCCTCTCCTCCTCATAGGCACAGCTGCCCCTCTTCCTCCACTGTGATTGCCCCCTGTCCCAGAAGCCCCAGAGAACTTTTATACTGGGGCTCTCAAACCAGGATCACCAGAGTCACCTCTTTTTATATTTTCCTATGGTTCTTGTTACTAAAACACATGGAATCCAGTTCCTGACGCAATGCATGGGTGTCTTATAACATTTAATTGCTGTGTTTCTTCATCCTACTCTGCTCTCCAAGAAAAACACTGGTGGGAGTCAGTGGCTAAATTTCATTGTAAAATGAGTGAGGCAAAGGAGAAAGCACAAAGACAAATAATGTGCTATCTGCTCCTAGCCTCAAACTCCCCCTCATTCCCTAACCAGTGTCATTCATTTACAGACCATTACGCCCTGATTTTAAATGTATAAACACTGACTACTTTTACTCAATATTTTTGTTCTCAACCAAACCACCATATGACACTATAACTTCCTTGGGAGCCACCAAAGATGTCTGTTAGAAATAATAGGTTTTTTTAGATCTGAGTATCCGAGTATTTGTTAGATCATATAAGGCACAAGAAGCTTTGATGAGGAATTTAGTCTTAGCCTCTTTTAATTAATTCTTTACACTGAGAAACAAAAACAACTCCTAGCAGTCCCTCAGTGCATTATCCTCATTCTGATGCCCTAAACTCCTCTAAATGTGGCTGGAATTCCAGAGGGGAAATGTGCTCGTGATTTTTCACCTTTCTACATTGGGAAATAAAGTATCACCCTACAGCATTTGATAGTTCCAAGTGGACAAAACAGACTCATGAAAGAACAAGCCAGGTCATCCAGAGAAGCACTCATAATTCACCACGGGTTTGTTTTTTTTTTTTTAACAACACTACAACCAGTGACTAACTCAATTGCAAAATTTCAAGTGACTCCAACATTTAGTGCAATGACTGTAAGATTTATGGGCTTTAAAGCTGTGTTACTGCAACTGAAGTAAGAAATCTATTTTTAATACTGCATAAACCATTTATCAATTTAAAAAATAGTCATAACTCATTTAAGAAAGTTTTTTTAAAAGTCATTGTTAAAACAGATGAGTATTGCTGCCGTAGTTTGTGCATAGACCCTGGCTATTGGTTACATTCCCAAACAACCCTACGACTCAGCTGCCACAGGGGCCTGTGCGTGTGGAGATAACGTGTGCGTACAGCTCAAAAAGTAGAAAAGTTTGCCTTGTTTCTGATTCCTTATAGCTCTCTCCTACTAATCCCACAGTGTTTCCAGTCTTGCTGCAGTTTTTGTGATGGTTATGGGTCTGAAGCCATGGGATCTCAGAAGACTTGTTTTCTGGGGCTCTCATGAGTGCAAGTTATCCAGCATGCAAGCAATAGGTGTCAGAATGATATAAATTTCTTCCAGTTTAAAATACATTAATTATTTTCTGCTTTAGTAGTCAAGGTTATATTCTAATTTCTAACCATATTGACTATTTCCTGCAGCAGCACCACATGAGTCATTAAAAGGACAAGAATTATCCACAAACTTGAACATAAGACCTTCATAGACTACCCCTAAAATAACATTTGCTTGTTAAAAACACTTTTGTCCATCCTGTTGTGTATCTGGAGGCTCTTGATCTGGAGGTTTACAAAAATAGGGAATAATTTCCAATTAACAAGTGGGTGAACAGTTGAAAAGAGGTTGAGGGCCACCTTCACTAAAGGCTGAAGTGCCCACTTTTGGACTGTGCAAAATACCAAAGTTCAAGCACTTGATCCTCAAACCTCACCTTCCTCGCCTAAGGAGTCAGGCAGATAAAGCTTGTAACACAACCAGGTTTTCTTGTCAATGACTTACCTCAGGCACCTGAACTTCTATTTCTGTGCATGCCTAGGACTGTTTGAAACTTGGTGAACCCGCATAGTTCTGCATCTCTGTCCCAAAACCAGCCTCAATCCACAAACTTGGCAATTCATTTCTCATATTCCCTGGGGGAACCAGTCTGGTAAGGAACCACCTCACACATGTCTACAGGACCAAGCATTGCACACCAGAGGGGAGGAGAGGGGAGAGGAGAAAACCAGTAGTATCTGGAAGAGGTATGGCAGAAAAAATCAAAGCTCTAGTGGTACCAGAGAAAGGGGTGAAGAATGAACACAAATTTGTCATCTGGAGGGCAGGGTGAACATAAAGAAGGACGGGGTAACACCTGGGCTCTGGCAAATCCTCAAGGAGCGGTTGAGTAGTGAGCCAGACACTGGATGAAAATACAGAAGCAGTCTTAGAGCATGGCAAAAACAAGCCAACTACCCTCCCCCATCCTTCCCAGTAGTTGGTTTGTTTTGGCTCCCTTTTCTTGATTTAGTTGTTTCCTGAATTGTTGAACAGCCTCAGCAGGAGAGGAGGTGCAGAGTCCTCTCCTACAAACAGCTCCAGCCTCATGGATAAGGGGCTTCACCTCTGGAAGTGCAGGAGATACGGGCTTGGACACCTCCAGTCAGTAGATAAACACCACAATCTTATCTTTTCTGATTCCTGAAACAATACCTTACTTTTAATGTATTATTTTTTCAAGAACATTAGATGTATTTAGCTGCTACCCAAATAATGGGAAGAAGGTTACATTTAGCAAGACTTGGATATTAGCAAGAGTTCATTTACTTGACTGTGCATTCTTTATTCTAGTAACTTAAAAAATATCTTTAGATCGTTTTACATCTAAATACGTTTAGATCATTTTGCATCTGTTGAAAAGCAAGCATTTAAAAACCCGACTTCCTTACCCATTATTAGCGCTCCAGTGACAAATTTGATCCTGCAATCATTGTCACTTATAGGCTTTGCTGACCAAGAGCTCCAGTGATCCTAAGGGACCATGTTAGTGTCACTAACAGGACATCTCCTTATAGAAACAGACATCTTGTTATAAGCATTTTCAGCGTTGAAGCAAAGACACAATCTTTGTTTCCACACCAGCAGGAATAATTCTTTTCAAGGTGATTTCAGGTGGAATTTTCCCTATTAAAATATGTAGGGCCAAATAATGAAGGGTTTTTCAAATCTTTTCCAGGAGCTTATACTAGTATACTCAAAGCAAGAAAGATAAACAAACAATCTCACTGGAGATACTAAAACATAAAAGTACTTGGTCTCACAAAGTACTTCTCTAAATTAGAAACAAAAAAGTCACATTTGGTTACTGTGGTTTTTCTCTGTCTAGGAAGGAGGTTTCGTTACACTCAGTTGTAGCAGTCACATCCCCTCTAATGCACAGAGGCTTTCTAAACAAACCATCTCTTCTCCATTGGATAAAAAAAAGTGCTCTCTGCCTTGAGATATCTTGTTCTCTCATCTGGATTTATCTCAGCTAATTATATCGAGGTAAAAAACACTGTACCTTGTCTCTAGTATGTTTTTACAGTACATCAGCCGTCTCAATGTAAAAAACGTAGAAAGGCATAGCCAAAAGAAGTAATAAACTGTGAATTCAAGTATTTACTATATTAAAAAGGAGGATTTCTTCTTTACTTCACAACACAGGAAAAATTCCTATTTGTTTCTGTTTCCTAGAATCAGAAGAACAAGAAATAGCTACAAGGACTTTTATTTTTTTTTTTCTAAATGTGCCTGATATCTTTTGGTGACATCAGCTCCTAAGGATTCTTTCCTCTAAATGTTCTATCATATTTTTCAAAAGGAAAAATATGCATTTTTTTAACTGTGAATTCATATGTTCATTTTCAAACTCTGACAAGAAATAATAATACCTCCTTCATAAGGAATCTGGTTCAGCCTGAATCACTGCCACAGTCCGATCTGAAGTGTAAGTCATTTGATCGCTTGCAATTTAACTTCTTCACTTATGCCTTTAGTGCATTAAGACTTCCTGGGGAGGGGAAAGAAAGCTGTTTACATTTTTAGACTTCTTAAAAGTGTATCCAGAAGCTCCAAATGTTTGGTGTCTGATTAATTACAAACACCTGGAGCATTGCTCCCGAGCCTATTTACAGAATCTCTCCTAACATCAAGTGATTTTACACTTTTCCAGGCACTTTGAATCATGTTATTTCTAAAAAAATAATAATTAATAATAATCCATTAAAATATCATTTAATCAAACTGTCAATGAAAGCAGCTAATGGAGAATTGCTGGGCAGTGTGGTCAGTCCCAGGATGCAAGATGACAGTTCTTCCCTGCCTCTGAACAGCTCTACAGAAATGAAAGAGCGGTGTCTGTTGGAGCTATATTTGGAGGATAAAGTGAAAAGACTTGGAAAATGCTAATTAGAATTCAAGATACAGTAAGAAAAGGAAAGATCAATGAATAAATGTCCAACTGCGCTTAGCCAAACAGGCCAAACAGGATACTTTTGACAAGGAAACAGAAGAAGCAAAACAGAGCAGTTGGAAGTATCAAGACGAGATTTGGCCGTAGGTTTGCCTGTATAGTTTCCCAGAAGTGCTTTTTTTTTTTTTGGCAATTTTTGAAAGACTAAATTTTTGGTAACCATACAGATAAAAAATAGACTATTTTTGTATTTTATTATTATTGTATTCTACTTTTAATTCTTAAGTTCGTAAGGTTTAGAATTTGTAAGGTTTAGAATTCTAGAGGCACTAGAATGCCTCTTAACAGCGGAAAGATGTATACATAAATTATTTTTTGTCCTTTTAGAAAGGCTCGCCTGACTCAAGCCTCTTGGATTGTTGTGTCCACTTTATTTTATCTACTCCAACAACCCCACTGAAATTGAAGTCAAGGATCTGACAAGTCCCTCCAGGATTCAGGTCGGAATCTAAGTTCAGTCAAAAACTGAAGCATGTACAGAAGTCCACCTCTCTTAGCAATGCACTTAAATATCTGTTTGCATTTATGTATATAGTTTAAATGCTATTCAAATCAATAAAGACTATATTGAAGCCTTATCTTTAGCAGTTCTTTTAGATAACCACAACTGGTTAAACACTTCTTTGTCTGCCTTTAGATATTTTTTTTTTGTCCACAACAGTGAAAACTTGGCTTACTCACTGGAAATATTTTTTATTATGATTGTGGAGGATTACAGAAGTTAAAAGGCCTGTTTCCCCATTAAACACTTTTAGAAATTTCAGGATGAATGCATTCAAGTACGCAGACATAAAATAGGTGAAAGTTAGAAAAATACGATATATCTTCATTGATTAAGTCAAACTCTCAACTGTTCGTATTAACTGATTATTTCATGGGAAGTTTGATACCAAAGCAGCTCTAAGGATTTAGGCCAAAATAATTCTGGCTTCTTGGGAAACTCTGTTCCCAATTGCAGTTTTATAGGTGGGGAAATGAAGTCCAGAGAAAATCAGAGTGAAACAGGGCAAAGGATGAAGGTGGGGGGGGGGGGGCAGGGTGCACTTGTGCCTCTTACACCTCTTCTTCTCACTACAGAGACCATCTAGATAAAAAACAGAAGCAAGGAAGAGTTCTGTTTCTTTCCACCTGCACTAGTATTCACTCCGAGAAGTGGACTAACCAATGCTGGAGCAGCACAACCATTTAACGGGGTTCTTTCCTTTCTGTAACACAGCAGCCATTTTTGTGACGCTGGATTTCAAACATGAAATGCAGAGGTTCTACACAATCTAAGTAAGTTGTTGTCTCAGCCAGTTCTTTCATTCCTGCAAATCTACTTTTTGATCTGGTATTCCGTTTTTACCTGGATATTGCCAGGAATAACAAAAAATAACAGGTAAGATTTCAATTTGGAAAAGAGGGCAATGGGAGTTAAAAAACACCCCGCACCCAAAAGACAACCAACCAACAAACAAACCAAACCACCGAACAAAATAAAAGCCTTGCAAATCTTCTTACATAATAAAATAGTTTTCCTGCCTCTCCTTTTTCTTTCACTGCAGGCAGTAAGGGGCAGAGTCAGGAAAAAAACCTGGACTTCTTAAGTTCCACCTTACCTGCTGGGCTGACAGCGTATGCTCTATAGGTGCTGCAGAGAAGCCCCACGCTCCTCTTCCAGGTAACATCCAGAGTTACAGCTGGTTACACAGCAACAGACTGCCTTTCACCAGAGCAAGAAAGGAGTAAAAGGGACTGTTTTGCCAGAGCTGTGCCTGAGATACCTACACATGTCTAAAAAGCGTGTGTAATCTGCCTAAGATGTTGGGACACGGTAAGGTGTGGGAACAGAGTCTTTTTAGTTTTGCAGTATAACTGTATTTCATAGCTGTCACATCCCTGGAGTGAGATATATAAGCAAATAGCACATTTAGGTCCTCTGATGCCTCCTTTCATAATTCCCAGTTACAACTTCAGACTATAAGGGCTTCTTACGCTCATACAAAGTCAGTTTGCTTAGCTGAGTCACTTCTTGTATCACATTGTTCCAGAGCTGCCCTGAAAGTAAAGCATGTCAGCAAACACCTCCTACAGCTTTGGGAGACAGAAGAAAAGGAAAAGCAAATGTATGAGGGCAGAGGAATTTTTCATGGGTATTTTATGGCTTTCGTTTTCTTGGCAAATTCTTCTGTAGCCATCAAATACATAAGATGCATCAAAAAAATTGTGAAAAGAGTTATAAAAAGGTTAGCTTGTCAAACAATATTTCCTCATTTGGCTTGAAAGTTTATATTTGTCCAGCAGTCAGTCTTCATCCTAATAAAATAAGCTTTTCTAAATCACTTCTGAAAAATAGTCACATATGGATTGTATTATATATGTAGGTGTTTTGAGGCCAGAAAACATATTTTTTGTTCCATGTCTGCAGCACATAGCAGAGCGGAATGCTGGTGGCTGACCGTGGCTCTAGGTGCAGAGATCATTACAAGCCCACAATCTGACTCAACATGTAGTATACACTAAAGCAGAAAGCTTTTCAGACATACCAGGACACCATACTTTTCAGAGCAGAATCCCAGACTTTTAAGGTGTTTAGGTGCTAAAAGCTAAGGATTTTATCTCAAACCCACTCATTCTATTTCCAGTGTTCTGTTTCTGAGCATTCACAAATGAAATGGGCATCTATACTGCTAGATGAAGTAGTATTGTGAAACAAACCAAAACATTAAAAATTTCATTTTCAAATATTTTGCCCTGCTAAATTTTCTCTCATTCAGCTGATGTAAATTTGCACATTAAAACGTTGACGTTCTGTCAACATAAATCTAAAATACTTTATTTTTCAATAAGTATAACTTTATCCAAAACTTTCTTCTCAGGCTGTGGGGTGGAGCCTCAGCCACATGGACATTAATTCCAAAGCTAAAGTAAGATAAAGATTTGAATTCTTTAATGAAACAGAACTTTGCTAGTCCCATTTAATTTTTGCACAGCCTCAAGCTTAATTTTCCTAGTAAATTTTATGAGAAATTTAACTCAATTCAGACTAACCTCAGCTTTTTCTGGTATTATTTTAAATGGCTTGATAGGAAGTACAAGGGCCAGATAAGGTTCGGCTACTCTATTTAAATGAGGGTTGCTTTCACACAATAATCTGTAACAGAATAAACAGTGGAGTACCTGAACAAGAACTATAGAACTGATACATTAATAGAGCATCTTGAAACCTTATCTTACGCCTTTTCTTATCGTCTGCCTACTTAGGTTTGAAATAAAAGATGAAAGGTCTTTTTCCTTGTTGGTTTATCAGAAGGCTTTTTGTCCATTACTTTTTGGATATATCTAAAGCTCACAGGGCTAGTCCTTCTTTCCTATGACAAAACCTATTTGTCCATTCTTTCCCATGTAAAGCAAATTAGCTCCCACATGTGGGCAATCATGTAACGATGAAGCATTTCTATGTACAGACCATCCAACACACACTACAAATAATCTTACTTATGCTCCAGGTCATGAATTACATGGCTCCTTTTGCCCATCCAGAAAGGGAGACCAGCTGTGTACACCACCAGGAGGTTGACAATGCCCATAATGCGAAGATTTCCCTCATCTCTGAGAGCACATCACACAAAACTGAACCGAGACACCTCTGCAATGCACACAGCTATTGTCACATCACATAACAACTGTGACAGACTTCATCACCTCATACCTTTGCTGAGCAGCTTCGGATCCTCCCAGGGCAGCAGCTGGCGAGTGTCTGTCAGACTGCAGTAGAACTCAGCGCTGGCTTCTAGCCTCTTTACGAGCTCAACGAGAAAAGTCATGGTTGTGCTGGTGGCACAGCATCTTCCTTAACACCTGGCTCCCTTATTTTCACAAGATTTTCACAAGCACCAATGGAATTTTAGAGAGAGAACAACATGGCAAAACACCGCTACTTCTGTATTGATGAGAAGTTGAGGCACGCTGGTAGGTAGCTGCACAGGTGTGCACACTCATGTCTTCTGCTTCAAAATACATGAACAGAGTCATTTGGCATTACTCTTCTTGAATGTTACCAACAGAAAGGAAATATTTCAAGTCACTGCCATACAAAAAGCACTGAAAACATTAGAGATTTTGTCATCAATGGCTGAGTTTTCTGTACCCTTTTAGTTTTTCTTCTGTAAACTGCTGCCAGATTCATAGCCCTGTAACCAAGCTCCTTTCTTTCCCTGGCAGAACAGCTCAAAATACCAAGTAAAGCAGTTCAGCCATGCCCTGTCTCTCCTGGACAGCTTGCCTTACTTCTGACCCGGAGGAACATGTCTAGGAATAAGAAACATTGGATTTCTAGGTATATTAGGGCCAGATTCTCAGCTGGCATAAATCAGCTACATCTCCCTGAAGTTATTATGAGCTATTCCAATTTACTCAATAAGAGGATCTGGCCCCTGTCATTCTTTGGCTTCTCTGCAAAGGCTTTTAATAAGGCGCCAACTGTCCTGGCAGTGAGGGTATACTGAGTAGTGCTCAAAGTTAGCAGTAGCAGACAGGAGCTCAGCCCAGTAACATTTTTCTCGGCAAGAATTAAGTACAGCACTCCTTTTAAGCTTAAAACAATTCTTACTGTTCCACTAAAACAAAGAACAACTCACACAGCGAATACCAGCAAGAAATGCAAGGGGGAATTTATAAAAAACAAAAAAATAGAAAGCACAGCAAAACAATAGCGAGTTGGTGGTTGAATCCAGCCAGGTTCACAGCACACGCCATTACCACCCCATAGTACTGAAGCTCTTAATCTCAAACCTGTGCCATAATACGCATATTCCCATAGACCTATTTTATACAAAATAATTATATAAAGTTTCTCCATCAGCATTCCAGCTCCAATCAGCAGCACTGGTTAGCATCAACAGAATTCAAGTGTGGATAAGGGGGGGGGGGGGATAAGGGAAGCATTTTCCTTTAAGTAGTGAGACCTTTTTAAGCCAGAAGACAGCAGAACCTCATCTTTGGTTGGGATGTGAACAGCACAGATGAGCCTTTGGAGTAGACTCAGAGAATGTTTTGTTAAAGAATGCAGCAGTAAAAGGAACTTGGAACTTCCAAGATGGAAATTATCTGGATACCTGATGTTAAAAGAACAATGAAGAGAACGACGTCTTTCCCCTACATTCCTCAGCCACAAAAAATAAAAGTAGACATAAATGTGGCTTCTTTTTTTTGCCGAGCCTTTTTTTTCCTACGTTTTTATTATTTTTGCTATTATTATTTCTAACTTCCTTCAGCCCAAGGAAGGAGATACAGCTATGATTATTTACCTTGTTGGTACCCAACTGCTTTATTTTTCTGAACAAGAAGCCAGACTCTTGCAGGAATAATTCTATTTTGCAATGATCAGAGAAATCTGAAAAATTGTCTTGCTGGGCCCAAGATGCTAGTGCCTAGTTGAAACATTCTGGATTAAACTAAGTGAAAGAAAACAGATGGGGAACTACAGCACAGAGCATTCAGCCACAAAAAAAATGGAGAGAGGTCTTGAGGAGGGAACACATCTTCCACACCTGGAGATGCTTCCTAAAGGGCCTCTTAGTTGGATTTAAGTCAGTCTGAGATCTACTCCAGATCAGCCACCCTGGCTAGATGCTTGACTGCAGAGAGGCGTTAAGCGGAGACAACTGCTCTGCAACAGATGCCCCGAAGTATCATCATCAAGGACAGTCAATGCCAGAGTAGGAGGCAAACTCCATCCCAGAAAAACACAGCAGAGAGGCAGCTTGCCTACAGGCCAGCAACAACACCTGGAAGAGCATGTGGTGCCAGTGTCTGGAAGGGCAAGCAGTGCCAGGGCTAGCAGGAGCTCAGAGAAACCACAGAAAACACTTCCTCCAGCACCAAATGTCTGAACCCTGACCCTGGGAAAAAAGGTAGGCGCCCACTGCCCAGCCCAGCTCTAGGGAGGGACAGGGAACACAAGAGAGGTGAATCGACTCCTTCCCTACACACTAGTACAACTACTTAACAGAAGAAAAAGGAGCATAAAGCCTGTCAACACACTGAGAGGTGGGAATTGCAACTTTCTCTCTGGATTCACAAAGCAAGGACCCCAGTTAATTAAAAACATCTATTGATTTTAATAGCAGTTTTTAAGTAAAACAACAAAAAATCCTAAGAGTTCCCTAGACCTCTCCTTCCATCCATCTAGATGTCATCTGCTGTGATTCTTTGCCAGTAATCCTTCCCCCCCACCTCATTGTATTTGAATTTCAATGGCCACTGCACACCAACACATTTTCTCTCTCATGCTGCCACCTACCACTGCACTACAGTTGCTTGCCCTGTTGCTTCTGTAGCATTTCTACATGCTGTGGGTCAAGAAACTGAAGTGATTGTTTTGTAAACAATTTACTGCTAAACGTGTGTGTGAATTAGAGTAACGGGCCTAATCTACTATGCTGTTGAGCACCTACCGATGTAACTAGCATTAAGTGGAGCTATATTTTGGCCTTAGCATAGAACAAACTGGTGCTAAGTACTCTGGAAAGTCAGAAACCTGGCCTCTTGCCTAGACACAGCATCCCTAATGTAACAGATCCTTTCATTTTAATTCGTCTTCCCCATCTGCAAACCCAGCGATGATAAAAAATCTGTATCTGCCAGGCGAGGTTCAAGCATCTCCGAGGCTCAAGGTGGGTGCTGACTACCAGGGCTGGGTCACTGAGGTGCAGGGCTGGTTCGGTTCATAAGCGATAATTCGTGCAGGACCGTGAGGAGAAAACCAAACGGTCCGCACAGCCCGGTTCTGTCGCAGGGCGCTTCTCTTTTCGTCTGCTTCGTGCTGGGTGATGCCCACCGCTGGAAGCGGCAGCTGACAAACATCTCACTTTAATCAACAAGCCCAAAGGTCAACCCGTATTTTAGAGGCTGCTCCTGCTCGTAAGGGCTCCCGGTAGCGTTGCAGCCCGCCATACTAAAAAGCCCGCTGAGAGACGAGCGCCCGTGCTGGAGCGCCTGGAGGCCGGGTGGTACCGGGGAGCGGGGGGGTGCGGGCTGCCTCCGTGCGGCTGCGAGGTCCCCCCGGGCTCTGCCCCTCGATGCCTCCCCCTCAATCTAGGGGTGAGCTTCGAGCAGCCGCAGCGCGGAGACGCGCCCCGCTCTTACGGCTGCGAAGAGCTCAGTGGGCAAAGATGCTCAGCCCCTCCTCACCCCAGTTTTTGCCCAGCTCCGAGCGACCCCCGGGGTCCCGTGGGATCTGGCCGGGGTATCGCGGCCTCCTTGCCTGGGGATTCCGGCGCGGCAGCCTGCGGGGCGGGCGTGGAGCAGAGGGGAGCGCTGGACTCCCCCCGCCGGCGCCCCGACAGGCGAGCGGCTCCGGGCTTAGCCCAGGCGGGACTCGCCGCTCCTTCGCGGGATGCCTGAGGAGTCCGCAGCTCTCTGTGAGACGCAGCGACGGGAGGGGAAAGAGCCACCCGAGGTGTCCCGCCTCTTGCGGGCCAAAAAAAAAAAAAGTAAAAAATCTAGATGACAAAAAGCGCGGTTTCTCTTTTGGGGGGTGGGGGGGTTGGCTTTTTTTTTTTTTTTTTTTTTTTTTTTTTTGCCAAAGCTCCTTAGCTCCTGGCATAGAAGGCAAGGCTTAGCGACGCCAATTTGTGACGGAAAGGCGGCTGCCTCCCTATCTCCCGGCCGAAGCGGGCCAGTGAGGGGTCCCCCCGGCGGCTCCGCTGCCCGGACCGGTCTCCCGGTCGGCTCTCGGGCAGGGAAGAGCCGCAGCACCCCGCCCCGCGGCCCCGGGCAGCGCGCACGGAAGGGCAGCGGAGGCGGAGGGAGGGGATTTAACTCTTCTTAAATGTCATACTTTAATGGGGATGGAAAATGTGAATTTTCTGTGCATTCCAGGAACAATTCCTTGGGGTGGTGACCTTTAGCACCGATTCTCTTAAGAGAGGAAAGTAGTCGAGTGTTTATCTGGATGACTGAAAGCTTTCCCTGGTGGAAGTTTATGGAAGTGTTAAAGGGGGCGGATAACACGGGCTTTGGAGGCGCTTGTCCAATGATCTGGAGGGGCTTGGAGAGCAGATCTCAGCTGGCAGACATTTAAATGGGAGACAGCTCGGCGCTGCTGCAATTTGTAGGCAGGATCCGAGACTCTCTCTCTCTATGGACTCCCGGACAGCTCCGGGCTCCCACGCCACCCGCTCCGCCGAGTGACTCGCTGGGCAGAGCCCCGCAGAGCCCCAGGACCCGCCGAGGAGCCGCAGCCGAGCCGGGCCCCGCCGCGGAGCCGCCGCCGCCGCGCAGGTGAGAGCCGGGACGCGCCGCGCCACGGAGGGCAAACTCGTCCGACAGCTGCAGAGTTCGGCCAGTTCTCTGTGGAGGCAAAATTTTATCTCTCTATCCTACCTTCGGGGAGGGGGAAGGGGAGGAGCCGTTCGTCGGTGTCCAGCAAAACTCCGCGGCACCTCGGTTTTGCAAAGGGTGACAGGCGGGAGCGAGGCTGACACCGACATTTCCGCTGCAGCGCTGGGGTTAGGGCGCCGGCACATCGCCTCTCTGCCCCTGACGAGCGCAGGGATTGTAAAAACCCCGTTAGCTCTGCCTCTCATCTCCGCCTACAGCATCACTCCCGACAAATTGGATTCGGCGCCCACCCGACACACGGCGAAATCCCGGCCCGGCCTCTGCGCGGAGCGGGGCGGGGGCAGATCCCCAGGTGCCGTCACCGTCCCCTCCCGTCCCGTCCCGTCCCGCCGACCTGCCCTCAGCGAGACCCCTCAGCCCCCGGTTCTGCCCCTGTCCGCCTTTGCAAACCTCTGCTCCTCCCCAGAGCCTGCGCCTGGGCCTCCAAGAGCTCCCTGAGGCGGGGCACGGACCGCCTGGGGCACTCGGCCTGTGCCGGCGGCGTCGGGACCGCGGAGCGGAGGGTTTGCACCGGCTGCGCGTCCTCAGCCGCCGTCGGGCGGGACCGGCTGCGCTCGGCGCCTCTCCGCCTTCCCCTCCGCCGCCTCCTCGCCCTGCCCTCCCACCTGATTCGGAGCCAGCGGCGTTTTGCCGCCCCGACGGCTCCGGGCACCCATACGACGCCGCTCCCCTTCCCCGCACTGACGGGCCCCGGGTTCGGCTCGGCCTGGCGAGAGCCCTCCCTCCCCGCGGAGCTGCTGGCGCTGGGCTTTTCCCTCCGGGAAGACGCATGTTTAGCTCGCCCCGTCCGTTTTAAGGCGATCCCCCGGGGGCTCGGGAATCACTCCCGGAGAGCTCATTCTCTGATGGGCAAGCCTAGACGGCGGCCGTCCCCCCGGTGGAAGACCCAGGTGGTGTCTCCAGCCGCCGCCGGGAGGGTTTGAGTCCTCGGGGGAGCCGGGCCACGCCGCTCCCGGCCAAACCAAGCCAAAGCGGCGGCCTCTCTGCCCCGACGGCTGCCAGCGATCCCTGCGGCGCAGCCAGGCTGCGCTCCGCCACGACCCCGGCTTACCTGGGCGGGTTGGGTGGGTGTGGCGGCACCGTCCCGTCACCGACGGGTCCGTCCTGTCGGGTGCGGGACCGCGGCGGCGGCGGCGGGCCGGGGAGGTGCGCGGTTCCCGCATCCCAGCCGGCCCGGAAGGTGCGCGGTTCCCGTATCCCGGCGAGCTGCGCTGTCCTACCCCGTCCCGCTGTTCTGAGCCGTAGCATCCCTCCCGGCCGTCAGTTGCGGTCCTCTCGCTCCTGGTGTCCCGCTTGTGGCTCCTCTCGGTGAAAGCACGGCGAGCGAACCCCGTTTCGCACATCGGGGCTGAGATTCAATGCTGGGGAAATCTATTTTTGCATGGACAAGGGCTCCGAAAAACCACCGTAGGTTTGGCTCGCCCCGTCTGTTGAAACGACGCCGGATTTAATTACTCGTTTTGCGAGATAGCGGGGACTCCCCGTGTAGCGGCTGCCTCTGAGCCAAGCCCGGTGATTCCTGAGAAGGGAACCTTCTCCTGCCCCCGCTCCTCAGGCACCCAGCAGGCCTGGGAGTAAGCAGCTGGCATGCGGTGAAGGCTGTGGGTGATAAGGCACTCCGATACCCGTAGGTTTCTACTCCAGTCTAGGCTCCAGTCCCAAGCTGTGCTAAAGCATTTGTTTTTTTTTTTTTCCTCTCGGCGATGTCACCCAGAGACGCATAACTTCTCCTGAAGACTTTCTCCTTTTCAGTATGCTTGGCTGTGTGCAGGAGTCAAACTGTTCTGGTGGCTCCGTGAGCAAATCTGTCTGAAGGGAGTTTCACTCTGGGGAGTGGAGCTGTCAGGCTGTGAGGGTGTCCTCAGACAAGACTAATTCGAGTTTGGTACCAGCCATGCCCACCATGATGTTCAAGTTCCATCTAGTCCCGTAGGATGCCCTACAGACCAATGCTTTCATAACAGGGGAATTCTCAAAGTTTCAAAATTCTTTTTTCTTTCATTGCTGCCTATGCTCATAATATGCCTTAAAAAAAAAAGCCATCTCCGTGACTCTTCAGAAGAAATTATCTGAAATGTAAATGTATCCAAATTCTACCAAACAGAGATATTATTTTTTCTGTCTTGATCTCAGGAAAAAAAAAAAAAAAAGGTTCTCTGGGAATTGCTACTGCTATGCCTTTTTGCATATTTAAAAATACAGATCTATGAACTATGAAAACATTACATAACGCTATTTCTGTAATTCATATATAATAAGCCAGGCATAAAATTATTCTGATCCTTTGGGACAAAAACCACTTTGATTTTCTCATTAGTCAAAGAGTTGTTTTGCCTCTTTCTTTGGCTGGTATTTGAAGCCCACCAAATACATTTATACTTTTTTAGGTCTTCGTCAGATTCTTTTAAATGTTTTCTGTGAAGCACATGAGACCACGGCTCATCATAATATTTTTCCCAGTAAATATGGTTCACAGATGAAATTATAGGCCTGCTGAGATCTGTGAGAATTTTGCTGTATATTTCAACAGAACCAGGATTCCATCCAGTTCTTTTAAACAAGTTGTTTTGTGCTAAAAGTTTCAGTAATAACTTTCTGACTCTGCCTGGGAAGTCATATGCAAATTCTGTTAATGAACTGACATGCGGAGATTCTTAATTTATAGCAGAAAATACATAAATGAAAAAATAACGGCTTAATTGCATGAAGTAATAAACCTGAAAGCATTTACACTTCTCTATGAAGGATTCCTAGTATTAATTCATGGAACTCCTAGTCTGTTTTAGATGATGAGGTCCCAGGCTCTAGATAAACGACACACGAGGTGATACGAATGTTGGGGCCCAATTCTGCTCCTGTTTGAAGTCAGCAATAAAATTTCCCTTGGCTTTAGGATTAAGAGCTTACAGATGATGAAAAGTAGAATTCACCTTAGCAGTGAAATATGGAAAAAATAGATTTTTTTCAAGTATTTTGTTGCTTTTTTTTTTAAAAAAAAAAAGAATTCTAACGGATCTCTCTCAGTCTGAACAAAGTAAGTGAGAACTGACTGTTTTGGTTATAGTAATCTGTTTTTTCAAAGGATTCTCAAAAGGGTTTCTGGTTATATTAGTGCGGCAGCTGGTATTAAGTACTGAAAATTTTACAGAAATTTGGAATATAAGCTTTTACAGCCTGATCCCTCACAGCTCACAGCTCCTACCCCAGCTCCAGAGATACTACCTCCGCAGAGTTATGGCCATGCTAAGGAAAAAATATTTACTTCGGGAGAGATTTCTTTTTGGTAAACTTTTGGGTAGGGTAACACTGATTTAGCTGCTTGTACTCTTCCATGTTCTATTTTTTTGCAGTAATAAAAAAAAGAGTGTTAAGGAAAAATTCACAAACACTAATCCATAGATGGATAAGCCACACTGGTTCCTAGCGTAAGGGAATAGAGGTGTTGTCTTCCCTCAGCAGCAGATGCATTGCCTTGGGACCAGAGGTGGTGCAGAATGCCTGCACTGCATTCTGGCTGCTTTCCATACTGAGACATACCTCCTCATTTGCATGTTTTAAAAATAATTATTTTTTTTTGGTAATAAACGTTTAAGAAGTCGCTATTAAAAGAAGGTCCTGCTTGAGCTGCTGTGGGGGTCTTGAAGTTCATAGAGCCACTTATGTGGGTATATGTTTAAACAGTATTTATCGCTAAATTATTGCATTACTTTTACTTTTAGATGTGTGTTTTGGAAGTAACCATAACAAATGTTTTTGCTGAGTTGCTAATTTTAATTTGAATTACAATTTCTTTTATGAGCATGTTATATAGCTTCTGCCTCTAAGCCTGGAAACCAACTCTGTGCAAAATTACCTTTCCCTCTTCAGCTTAGGATCACAATGAAATGCATGCTTGCATTTCCTTAGGAATGAGCACATGCTTAATAAAGATGCCTGGATCTGGGATACAGATCTTACAACAGTAAATATTACCATCGAATTTTCCTCCAATTTCCATCTCAAAGTACACCTCATTTTCACACAACTAGACCTTGCCATGTCATCAATTGCACATTTACAGACAAAAAAAAAGTGAAGCTATGTGGAGGTCATCAGTTTTAGAAATAGAAGTAGTCCAGGAGTATGCATGTTGGTGGAACTTCAACTCAGTTATGGAACACTAAAACAAACACCTGAAGTTTCCAGGCACTGCTTATAAACTAGCAATTTATTTTCAATTGCATGTGATGACTTTTTTTTTTTTTTTTCTTCTAAGGCTCTGGCACCATGTTGAGTAAATAAAGTCCATATTAAAATACTGTCTAAATACAGCATGGGTATACAGTCACCAGAGAAATAGGAATAGTTTTGGAAGGAGTCATTCTGGTCTCTTGAAGACATAAGCAGTGGTTTATAACTCTTAAAAGATATATTTTAAAGACAAAATTAAATTTAAGAAGAAATGTGTTTAAATAACATTCAGGTTGTAATAGAAAAGGGGAAAAAACAGCAAATGTGAAGTCCAAGCTGACAGTTGAAATTATGCGGCATTAGTCTTCAATTAGAATTCCCAACTTTTTTTTCCTTTGCCAGAGCCTTAAGGTTATTAAAATGGCATGTTCTGTGCCACACTTCACTTAGATATTAAAAGCAGCCTTCCCAAGTTGTCGGTTGGAGTCAGCAATAATGTCATTCTTACGGCTCTCACTTGAAGCCTGAAGCTTCCGCCAAACGTAGGACATACTAACATAAATGTACATAAACATAAATGAATAAAACAAATGCCTATATTTATCATATGTATAATTCTAGGTGCTCTAACAATCTGTGGAGAAACACTTAAAATATTAGATCCACAAGCAAATCCGTCAATACAATGGGACCGCCTGTGATCCTTTTCCACTCCAGTAATTCCTTTCCCAGTCCACTTGGTGAGAAACGCTTTTTGAACAGCGTAATACAACATTTCTTTTCTCCGTGTGACTGGAAAGACCTAGTAACTGTGAAAGTAACAGTTATCTTTTATAGCGAATGGTACTCTGGAGCCTCTGCTGAGTCTCTAGCTGGCCCTTACAGCGCTGGCATTTGGCTGCTTTCCTGCCTAGTTGTGTGGTCTCAGGCAGAGCGGATAAAGCCATCCAGGACGGTGTCCTTGGTTTCACACGTTTCTTGGCTAGTAACACAAGCAGGGCTCTTCAGTTCAAAGGCTAATTTGTCCCTTGTTGACAAAATGAGTCAAATAAGGGATACTCCAAGCAGGTAGAAGACACCAACTACCTTAGGTGGTTTTTTTGTTTGTTTGTTTTTTTTGTTTGTTCAGTCCTTTTTTTTTTTTTTTTTTTTTTTTACAATTCTTCCCTTTTATAATGCATGTGCCTCCTTGCAGTTCTCCTGTTTTACATTTTTTTTTGCAAGCACTCGCTCATTTCTGGTGGCTTCTTCTAAGCTCCCACAGGGAAGGTCCCCTGTGAAACTCATTCCCTGATTTGTCTGACTTGCTGCCACATCCCTGGCTTTCTAGAACAATGTGGAGACCATGGTACTTCTGGAAAGGGGGAAAAGTGTGACAGCTGATGGGTTACTTCCTGGCTGGTTGGTGTCTTGAGCTGACTGAATGGATGCTCAGAGCTTTGGGAAGCAGCAGAGATGGTGGAATAAGGGAGACAAGAAAGGCTGTTCCTATGCTATTAATTAGTTTGGAGCAGAGGTGCACTTTTGAAGAACCTGATAGTCTCCACTTAACTGCACTTCTTAAAGTAGGTTTTTTTTTTTTTTTTTTTTTTTTGTGCACAAACTACACGAATATTAATGCTGTGTATGAAACTCTGCTGTCCTCATATGTCCTTTCAATATCATGCTGCATGAGTATAATGAATAAAATTCAGAGATCTGAAGAATTCTTAACACTGTGTCTGCATCTGTATAACTTCTGTCAAGGATTTAGAGTGTAATTTGAAATTACAGATGCATGTCTTTTAACCCATACCTAAATATTCTTTTATGTTAGTTGCCTGTCTTGTTGTACATCTCTTACCTTAAGCATCATTACACTCAGACACATTGGACCACTTCAGAGGTGCAGTGTGACAGAGCTTGGTGTGCTGTAATTCAGACCACAACTGGATGCACATTACATTCTGGATATATATTCTGCAAGAAGCCGTACAAGGCTTCTGAGTGTTCTAAGGAACACGTAGCTAGACTAGATTTCCTGAGTCAGAGTTTAGTCCTCTGGTATTGTAGATAGCTATGTCTTATAAATCCTTGTGTAGCATAAAATCTGTTCTTCCACCAGCACAAGTGAAGAGCAACCTTCCTAAAATCAATGAGCTACAAGAGGGGGCTGAAAACTCTTGAGCAGGGTAGTATATATGGAGAAAAGAGCTGGAATTGATGCTGGAAAAGATACACAAAATGAAATTCTGTTTGGATTTACTTCAGCCTCCGAGTTTCAATCCCTGTGTATGAAAGCTTTTATCACTTGGTAACAGGGAAACAGCTTTCCAGCTGGTAAAGGCTAAATGGCTGTCTTTCATAACTGTGTGCTCACACACACACACACACACATTTCTTTTATGGAACTGAAAATTTACTGCATACCTGGCTTCTGTTGATATCCAAAATCCACAACTGTGCCTTCTTCCCTCAATTTCCTCCATGCAGGATGGTCCGTACACTGTATGCCGTTGGTGCTGTGTTTCTTCTGATGGGATTTCTGCTACCGACAGCAGAAGGGAGAAAGAGGAATCGTGGATCCCAGGGTGCTATCCCTCCTCCTGACAAAGATCAGCCCAATGATTCAGAGCAAATGCAGACACAGCAGCAGTCGGGCTCTAGGCATCGAGAACGAGGAAAAGGTACCTCGATGCCTGCTGAAGAAGTGCTGGAGTCTAGTCAGGAGGCATTGCACATCACTGAGCGCAAATACCTAAAGCGGGATTGGTGTAAAACTCAACCCCTCAAACAAACTATCCACGAAGAAGGCTGCAACAGTCGTACCATTATCAACAGGTTCTGCTATGGCCAATGCAATTCCTTCTACATTCCCAGGCACGTCCGTAAAGAAGAAGGCTCCTTCCAGTCTTGTTCCTTCTGCAAGCCCAAGAAGTTCACCACCATGACTGTTACGCTCAATTGCCCTGAGCTTCAGCCCCCGAGAAAGAAGAAAAGAATCACCCGGGTTAAGGAGTGCCGGTGTATATCTATTGACTTGGACTAAACCAAGACAAGCACAGCGATTGCACTCTGACTGTACGCAATCACTGCCAGTGTGAGAGCGAGTGGCATGAACTAGCATACCTTTGAAGCTGGACGAAACTGAAAGGAACCTAGGAAATTACCTAAAACAAGTGAAAAAAACCCCGAAAAAAAAAGAAAAAATCATTGTATGGGAAAGGCATGCGTGTGTTTGTGTGTAAGGGAGGAAATGGATGTATACAAGCAAATATATGAATGTTCACCATGACAAACAAATTTAACAGGGGTATGAGATATTAAAAAAAAAAAATCTATTTACCTGCAGTCATGAATTAGGTTTCTTAGTGTATACTCACATTTTTGCCGCTTGCTGGGAAAGTGGAGCTGTCACTTTCGCTAATGTTCACCTGCCATGCTATTTGCTTGGACTGTATTAAGAGAAACATCAAAGTGAGAGGGCAATATATTTGAAAATATTAATCTATTCTTAAATATGAAGTAGGCAAAAAGCAGTTTAAAGCACAGCAAAACCATCACTGAAAATAGCAGCTGTATCAAGAGTTTGTAACATGCGTGTTCCAAAAAGTAACTGTAATCCAAAATCCATGTCTGGAGAACAATGGGGGGACATGGGAGTGTTGAAAAGTCACTATAGGTGGATGGAAAACAGAGCTACAGCAAGTTAGAAAGCAAAAGGCCAAAGCAAGTAGACGGGGAGAGTACAAAAAGGAGCAGAAAAAGGAAAGATACATAAATAGGAAGACACAGAGGAAAGGATATTGTCTTCCGTTTACATTTTGCTTTAATTTATATACCTAGTCATATATTACATAAATTAAAGAGAAACTATATACAAGGCTATAAAATATACTTCTGAAATCTAATGGCTCTCTAAATCAATCAAAACCTATTCTTGTGCCACTAGATCCATTTGACATCTTTTATTTCTGCTATCAGTTATTCTTCATATCTACATATATATGTATATGCAGTATCTTTTAGTCATTGGTATCTATATGTACATACGATGAGTATGCATACTCCATTGTGTGTATTCGAACTCTCTCCTCTTTTTCACACACATACATAAAAAACATACATAACCACAGCACAGAAATCTTGCTAACCAAGATCAAGTACAGAATGGCAGTAATTTAGTACATAAAGAGCAAAGCAAAAATTAAAACGAGCATCATGTGACTGCAAAAGCAATAACCACACAAGAGACAAAAGACACGACATTCATGACTAGTAAACATTGCATTGTTATTGTTATTTTAGCTTTGCCACAGGCATGCAGTTTGTTGAAAAAGAGATGCAGAACTTTGCCAGCAATAATCCTCTTTTTATATCTTTTACCACAGACTTGCATTTAAACTGGATTTGGACTAAGTAAAGAGAATTTCCTGAAAATTAAGGGCTAACTGCCCCTCTCATTTGGGGGGAAACAGACATAAAAGGGGACACACTACTTCCAGCAGCTAGATGAATCTCACCTGTGAGGATATCCTGCCTTCTCTTTCCTTCAGGATTAGGAACTTAAATTTGATCACGGCCGTAGGTTTTGGCGGGAGCACAGAAGGTCCTGCAAAAAAGTTGGCTTAGTGAGGTGGACACTGGGCTGTCGGATGCACGAGGCAGCCCTTCCACTCACCGTATCCTGGCTTTCTGGGGATGGCAAGCCTGGGGGTTGTCCCACCGGCTGCATCTCCTGGGTGCCAGCTTTGCAAGGGCGCTTTCCAACCGGGTGCTCCTGTCTGATGGGATACCGAAGGCAAAAGCGTGTTCTTATGCCAGAGTCAGCACCAGGCCTGAAAGCAACCCAGACATCACTGGTGTGAGTGAGATGGGAATTAAGTCCACGTTAATTGTGTGATGGCGCTTGCATAGTCCAGGACTCGGTTTCCCCATTCAGCAGCAATATTCTCTAGTATCCACCACCGGTGTAACTGTTCTCTTTTGCACCTGGCGCAGAGTGATTATCCTGACAGCATTTCTGGCCATTGAACGCCAATTCTGCCCTTCTTAACATGTCTAAAGGGAAAAAAATATGGTGAGTGGCATGCCACAGAGGCATCTTGCGTGCCCTCATTATATGAGAAGCCCCAACTAATGCATCATGCAGTTATTGGCGATATCCTGCATCTCTGCAACTAATATATTTTTACTGTAAAATCCACTGCTGTGAGGTCTGCATTGTAAGATTAAGAGATTGCAACTCATTGACTGATATTATTAAAATGCATTTCATCTGGTATACTCTCACTCAGCAGGTTTGACACATTTCTTCATGGATTTTAAAATCCAATTTTAAAATCTGGAATTACAGGAGGTAGATTTCCACTGTGTGGAATGTGAATAGTTAAACAGAATGATATGGATATTTAATGTTATTATTAATACAAATCCTCTTTCATTGATAATAGGCAGGGGTTGTTTTCCTTCGAATTACTTTTTTTGAGCTGGTTTGCAGGGGAAGGGGCCAATCTCAGTTGTTGCTGAAAGTTTTGTACTAGTAGCTAGGGTTTCTGTTCAAGAAGTGGGAACACCTTACGAATGAATTTTTTTTCTTCATGTGAAATTGACAGCAGAACTCCCATCGTCTTTTACAGTGACTGCTATGTCCCTGAACCCTTAGCCACTAGGCAAAGCTTCAGACATTACAGACGCCTTCATTTAAAATTAGGCTAGCATTCTGAAGGAAAACTGATAAAAGTTTTACAAATCTTTATGTTCCAAAACAGCCTGTGCGTAGATCGTGACGGAACTCCCCTTGAGGCAGATTCCCCCCCAATATATAAATTTTATACAAAGAACTTTTATGAATTGCTAGTTATTGCCTGAGAGTAAGAAAGTTCTGCTAACTTACAATTATACAAGATATTTAATATCAACCACAATATGTATTTAAATGTCTGCTTTATTCTAAAAACAATGGACTATATAACCTAAGGCTGCAGTATTTTCATGCTCAGTCTCACAAAGCAAAACTTGGTTTAAAATGAAGTTTTAATTATTTTGTAACTGAATAGAATTGGAGTTTTTTTCTTCCCAGCATTTTGTACGTCATTTTAACTACTTGTAACAAATAAATAAAATATCTTCTCCAGCCAATGTCTATTGTTGTTGTTTTTTTTTTTATTTCTTCCTTAAGTTTCCAGCTCTTTCTGGATCTGTTGTACTTTACTCTGACTTCTGTGGTTTCTTCTAATTATAAAAGGGCTTACATTATGACAATGAGACACAGACAAGCAATGGCACCATCATTCAACACGGCTACTTCAATAAGGTTTTTAAATGAGATCTGTCACTTCCCCCTCACCCTTCCACAATTTATAGAAGGAAAATCTCAATCTTTACTCACACTTTTCCCCTTGTAAGCCATATAGTGACAGTTCGAAATATAAATCAACCTTGAATTGCTGTAGTTGGCGTGTCTGCCTTACACCTTATCTCAGTTTTACGTCTAGCTAGCAGTTCACTCTCTCTTTTTGAAAAAAAAGAATGAGGAACACCTTTACAACATAGCATGTTACAAGCTCTAAATAGGGACAGAGGAGATGAAAAATAATTATGGAAGAGCACAGGAAGATTTACTGAAGTAGTGCTGGCAGCACTTGAGCAAGACCAGGATTGAGAAAGGATCACGACCACAAAGGACAGGTTTCTCCAAACTCCTCAGCCCACCAGCGGGAGAAGGGCAGCAGTGGTGTAAATGTCACACTTCCACCTTGTCAGATATGTGAGGCACTTGGTCCATCCCTACAGATCCCCCATGCAATCCAGCTGCCTGCAGTAGCAGTGACATTGCCTGCCCTTGTGAAGAAACCTGCTCTGGCCAGGACCACTGTCTCACTGAATCGGATTTAGGACGGTCTGATTTCACATAAACCCCTGAGCACTGGTACAAGGATACCAATGTTCAAACGTGCATCTTTTAGTTCAGAGGAATGAACTATATAGTCAGATACGCAGTCGTATCAGGGAGCATCACGTAGCATTTCCCCATGGCACACACAGATAACCAGAGAAAAAGGTTAGATGTCCCATTTCCAGCTCTGAAAAGCTGGGTGCTGTTAAGATCTGGTGTGCTCTTCCTTCATGCAGTAATGGAGCTGGGCAGTCTAGTACTGGCTGTCTGGGATCTTGTAAAGACTTTTTTTTGGTTTAGTCTTCCTTCTCTTCCAGCTTTTTTTGTGCTTCTAAAGCCTAGTGAAAGGCTAATAACATTAATATCATTATTTTTAGAAGGCAATTGACTTTTTCTGGCCTGAGATATGGTCCCAGCTGGACAGAATAGGTTTCTTTGGGCTTACTATTTATATACTAACAAGCTCAGACATTTCTTATACTTTATGTTTGGCCGACATAAAGTGCTTGAATTGAAGATATGTCCACTGTGAAACCCCATGTGCTTTTTAGATAGTTACACTGATCAAAAAGAAGATAACAGAGAGAGAATTCACACACCTTAATCAGCTTTCAGGGACATGGGTAGAACTCTTTTTTTTTTTCCTCTCCCCAGTGAGGTAGGCTAGGTTTCGGTTTGGGTTTTCTGCGTGCGCTCTGTGACCCATGTGCCGCGCAGTTGATTCACACACGCGTTGTGGGATGGAGGCATCAAGAGCATGTCAGATGTGCTGAGCCTGTGTGAGACATCTGAGCAACACATGCGCACAGTAGGTACGCTGGGTCCTGGATTTGCCCGTGGAGCACACAGCAGCATGGCTCCGCTCCAGCCGCCCGTCAGCCACGGTGCCTGGCTGGGAAGAAGGACGTTGCATTTGCAAAAATGACGCAGGAATTTAACCTTGTAATTTACCTACTCCTGAGCAGACAGGGGGAAAAAAAAAAAAAGTGTTGGAGAACTGTACCCTTGGGGACTGATGTTTCTTTGTGCTGCTCTAGGAGTAAACCTAGAGTTGTTTCAAAAGATTTTGTAAAAGAGAAGCACCAAGTCACTGGTAGAAGACAGAGACAAGAATACTGGTCTGCCTAACCCAGTGATGTACCCACACACTCTTCTTCTGCTTTGTAAAAAACATACATCTTATTCACTCCAAGTAACTCAAACCCACCTTAGAAACCACTTCATTAATTACTGAAATACAGCAACTAGTATTCACAGGAGAAGGTCGGACATATTTTTTGAGTCATTCTACTCACCTGGATGGTTGCACTAACCAAAGGTTTCTGAAGGGGAGAGCTGCATTGTCTAAAATTTCAGGGAGTGAAAGAATAATCTGTATTTGGAATTAGTCAAAACACTGGACATATCACTGGTACATATTTTTAGTAACCATCAGATCTTGGCCTTAAGGTATCAAAAAAATTAACCACAAATAGATTTAGACACCTTGCTTTACTTTTTGGTGTTACTCAGTTGAGTCTGAAACCAGAAATACACAGCAATGCGCTGGTATCATAACGAATCCCAGTGCAGATTTTTTGATGCTACTTTGTAATCCAGCGTCATAAAAACATCTGAAGCCTGTCTGCACTGCTTGCCTGAAAATGTAGCTGATGACTTTAAGGTGCCCTTTGACAATGTGTGGCTTCTGGCTGCCTGAATTCCTCCTACAGCTTTTATGGTTCTGGAGGGAGGAATACAGAAATTCTAACTGTCATATGCTCCCTTTCCTATAATTTTCTAAAAATATTGAAAATACAATTAATAATCTGGCTTTTTTGAATGATCAAGGAGCAAGATATGATGATCAAATTGTATACTGACATAAAAGAATTAGATTTTGGGATCAGATTTAAAAAACCAAACTTCTAAGTTGTGATAAGCAATAACTCCTCCTTGCTGCAATACAGATGTAAATCACATAGCTTGAGGATGAATCAAATGGAGAAGTTAGACTAACAATAAAAGTTCTGCAAATAAAATTTGAAATCGCCATGTTTGCATTTCTGTCTTAAAGAATGCCTTATGGAAATAGCCATATTCCAATTCATATTGCAACAGATCAAAAGAACAAAGGTTAAAATAATATCTCCATCCCTCTCTAGAATAATTGAGAGCTGTATCTTATCCTTCTGTCTAGTAATATGAATATGGATTCCAGTAAGAAAGCAATTGGAAAGAATTAATGTGTCAGTTACAGCTCATCTGGGACAGCAACACTCAAATTCATTGATCATAATTTTATAGTTATTGCATGGCATCACTACAGAGCGCTGTTAAGTTTGTTTGATTTATTTAATGAATTTGCAGACCTTAATATTGTTTTTGCTTTAAGTTAAATTTTACTAGATTTCCATGTTTTGTAATAAATCTGTTGAGGTACAAAGGCACAGTGTTTTTGCTTTTAAGAAGACACATATTTTCAGTCTTAACTTTGCATTAGTGTATTCTTCTATTCAGAGAATTAAAAAATTGTGCTATATAGATGTAACAGACATGTATTTATCTCTCTAAAAAAAAGATTTCAAAAGCCTAGGAATGCATTAAATATATTTAGAAGTCTGAAAAATCTCCACGTGATAAGTTTATATATAAAAGTATGGGTCATTGTGCCAAGCTTTTAATAACATGCTTTATGAGTTATTAGTATAGAATAAAGTCAACAATGACAATAATTACAAGCATGAAGAATTTGTTTTTCGAGGAGAGGGACAGGGTTGTGTGTACTAAGTAAAGTTTATTTCTAGACAATTACTGGCAAAGATGAAGGCTAGCTGAACCTCTTTCCTTAGGATCTGAAGGACCTTGAATGTTCCTTAGGAAACAGATGTTCATGAAGAACATATATGTCCATTTTTGTTGTTAATTTGTTTCAACTCTAAATGAATGAAGAGGATAGAATTTGGTGTTAAGTTAGATCTAGTAAATAAAAAAGAGAAAGAAATCTATGTGTACAATGGAAAGAACTTACTGAAGGGATCTAAATCCTATGGTAGGTAATTTGATCTAATTTTTGCAGAAAGGCAAATGCCAGATGTTTGCTCCACTTTGATCTTAATAACACTTTAGGCTGCAGACAATAAGATTGGTTTAAAATTTATTGTCTCTTTGATTTCTCCATTCTAATGCTTTTTAAATTCTTTACACAAGACAGATCTATATATAGGCAACTGGGGTGGCATCAGAAGCGTTGTATACTTAAGGCATTCTTGAAAACCTCAGTGTGGAACAGTGTTTGCTGTTTTATGCATGAAAACAAAGCCAGACCTTATACAAGCAACATTCAGTTTTCCTTTTATTATAATGTCTCTTTTTATTTTGCATATGAAGCTCTGACTGTCGCATCTGTGGCACAGCTCCTTATATGCTTTTATCTTTCAATAACCTTATTAAAAGTCAAGACAATATATTAAACCAACATTAAGCAGCAGGAGTTGAAAGTTGAGTTAATCCATTTTCTTGCATTGGTAGTGTAATCTATGTAGATCTTCACTTTCATCACTAAACTGCTTTTAGCATTCTTTTTGTACAGAATATGCTTTAAAAGGAGATCTGCCACTGAATGGACACTGGTGAAAGCCTCTGAGAAGTCATAAACAACCAAGAGGCATCCAACTTGCCTTCAGTTTGGATCTTCACATTCAAGGAGATCGTTGCTCTGTGGAATGTGAGTTGAACTCAGCTTACGGCTGCTTATTAAACGGCCTCAGGTTTCTAGCAGAGTACCTCATATATTCACTATTACTGAGAAACAATGAAAAGCAAGGAAAACTGAGAACAAATGGTAGAGCAAGAACAATGATTAAAAAGAAACAATTAGAGAAAAATCCTAGTATGCAGCCTGAATGACTTATCATAATCCTCTGGCATAGTTCAGAGCCATCTGTCCCTTAGATCCATGCATGATGTCTCTAAACAATTGTTTTCACTCTGCTCTGCCCAGTAGTCTGAAAGTTCAAAAAGTCAGAGTCAGTTTTCCTCTGAAGGAAATTCTGAACTTCGCTGATGAAGCTGCCACTGTTCAGGCAGCTGTGAGGCCAGCTGCCCTGGCAGGTCTTCTTCAGCTGGCAGTGTCCAGTTCATGGGCTGTCATAAGTCAGCAGCCTCCCTACTCCTGTACCACCAAGTTTAGGTCTCACAACAAATTCCTTTCTAAATCAGAAGAAAAATTCCTTCTTCCAGAACCAACTATTCTAGTTCATTACCAAGAACAAAACATTATACACAGATACACAGTAATAAATATTCTTCTCTTCCCATCACACAACCAAGAGACGAGACTCCCCATTACCTCATCCTAAAAGAGAAGCTGGATAAAGCAAAAAACTCTTGCAATGAGAACTGCCTTAGGCTCAAATGCATCTTCATGCCTTTTCTTCCTTCTCTTTGCTATATCTCCAGAGCTAAAACATCTTTAATGTAGTCTACTATCTTTATTTAGCACAATTGCACTGAAATACTGATTGCACAACTGCAAGGCACATTTTGTCAATCCCCTCCTTCACATAATATACCACCTGTACCATTAGAAAAGGGCTTTTTGAAAAGACCAGACAGGTAAGTCACAAAACATAGGGAATTTTAAATGGCATTTGATTTCAATTAAGAGGCGTGCAGAAGCACTGGTTTCCTAAAAAGGCATGATGATAAGAGACTCTGAAAATCTTTCTCAACACTAGCCTTCGTGCATCATAGTTGAAAGGTGTGCAAATGCTACCCAATGAAATTTAATGGAAGCCACACAGGGAAAGATTTTAGCCTCGACATTTATCTTTACCAACACATGGAACCACATTGATCTGTTTTACTGTTGGTGAAAAAAGAAGGTAGTGTCTATTTCACAGGAGAGGATAGGAAGTAAGAGTCAGTGTGATGGATGGTGGAAAGAAACAGAGGCCGAGAGGGAAGAAATATGAGCATCAGGTACTGATCTCAAAGATGAGGTCTAGTCTGCTGTCAGAATGTGTATAAATGGCTTATTAATAACAGGAGAGATGCATTGGCATTAGTGTGAAAGGAGGAGTATACTCAGTTTGCATCGTGTGGTCATAAATAAGACATTTGGGTACAGTTTGCATTTGTTAGATATGAATAGATTATGCAAGTACAAATCAAGTACAGATCAATTCCTGTGAAAACATTTGCTCACCTCCAGGCATTTATCCAGCAGATGACACTGCAGTCACCTCCGCCAGCTCTATCAGATCTGTCACATTCACTTGCTGGGGCCATAGCTGCACTGCAGTGTAGCAGAAAAATCCCAGGTAAGTTTTAACTTCACAAACATGGTTACTAACAATAATTTAATTGCAAAAGCTTAAAGTTTATTTTATCATTAACATCATTCAACACATTCTGTCCCAGGAAAAGCAAGGGTTATCAGGGAAATTTTCTTTTCTATAATGATTATATCACATCATTGCTGAGCACACCAGCACTTGCGAATGATGCTCTACTCTCTCCCCAGTTCTCTTCCTGCTTAATCTGCCTGTTCCAACAGCAGCTCAGCTTCCGTCTGGGGCTCATACCCTGGGAAAAGGAAAACCGAAATCACTTGGTGAGGTGACACTGAGGAGGGGGTTTGTGCTGAGGGGAACTCCTGCAAAGTGGGGTTTGGTGCTACTTCTGTCTTGCCTTGCTGGCAAGGGAATGAATTCAGAGGGGAACGCAAGATCAGAAATGTATCTGCAGGATATATTTCTCAATACTAGCTCAACAGCTTGCTGCTGAAATCTCTCACTGTCAATGCCAGTACAACCAACATCTCCTGGGAAGCAATCTGGTTTATTGCTCCACATCCAGAATTTTTGTGATATTTAGGAAATGCCTCATTCAGTGTTGCAGATCTTGCTTGATTTAGGCACCTAAGTCTCATCTCCAGAGACTTGCAGTACAAGTTGTTCTTCAATGGGTTATTTATTTTCTAAATAAAGTTAATATTCGGCAATATGTTTTGGTTCTGGATTTTTCAGAGGCTTAGTTAATTCGATTTGCTGCTGAACAACATACTGCCTGATAGCTAGGGAAATAGGTTCTCCAACCTGTGCATTGTGCCTCTAAGAACAGACTTAGCACAGAGCCTATCCAAATGAAATGTTACAAAGGAGCTAAAGACTGCAGCCTTTCCTCAGAGCTCGTTGTTGGTCCAACCATGTGAAGTACATACACAGTTCTCATTTAGGTGCAAACAGCCTGGGAGCTGGGGGTGTCAGCTCTAATTATTCCAGCTTCAGCCTTCGCCTGTTTGGCTTTGTGTAAAACTGTAACCTTACAGCACAACCTCGGGCAGGACTTGTTTTATGCAGCCAGCACAAGCTGCCAAAAGCTTGTAAGCAGGGCTGTGTTTGGGGCAGGACTTCCACGATGTAAGGCCTGGGGTGCTTATTGCCCTCTGAGCCGAAATCGGATGTTAGTCCCCGAGGCACAGGTCAGCACGTCCGTCACGCAGAGACCAGACTGGCTGCTCCTCTCGGTTGGGGAGGGCTGTTATTTTCTTAAGGAGCAGGATGTTATTCCTAGAGGTCTGCCCCTTGGTAGGGTCAAGAGCAATATTTTATGGTTAATGTTTATGATTAATTTTGGCTGTGGCCTTTCAGAATTTGTATGGTGTCAGTTCAAGCTGGTAAGGGGGAAGCTTGACAAGGTTAAGGCGTGAACCGTACACTCACTTTTCCTTCCAAAGTAAATACTACAACAACAATGCACATGGGAACCGAGCAGCACATTCTTAAATCAAACCAGAAGATTCACACAGGGAACTAAAACAGTAGGGTCCAAGCGGGTGGGTTTTACCTTTTTTTTTTTTTTTTTTCCCTCTCCAGTCCAAAGGATACATTTTCAGAAGGACACCTTGGGAATTAGCTTAACACAATCCCAGGAGCAAAAAGGGCAGTTTGGCATCAGATTTCTCTTGCTCACATTACTGAAAATTTAATACTGCCTTTGCCCCTTTTTTTCTCAAAAAATGCCTGCTAAAGTAAGGTGAATGATTCTCGGCTGTTCAGTGCTGCTTAAAGTAAAGGACACACTAGCATCACGGTGTGATGCAAGTTTATATTGAATCTTGCTTTTGGAAAAGATTCAGATTTTCTGCCTGACTTTGAATAGAATCTTTAGGTTCTTATGCAAGTTGTTCTCCCTTTAAGAACCTTAACTCTTTTCTTAGCTCTTAGAAACTCTGGTTTCCCTTCATGTTTTAATTCATGTAATAGTTTCACAATAGGCTTGCAGATGGAATTGGTTTGATATTTTAGAAGACACTTAGAGACAAGAAGAGGTTGGAAGCTTATTTTTAAATCTCAAGGTATTCCTTTCATTGTCAGGACAGGGTGCATGGTCCCATAACTTGCCTTCTGTGGCAGTATCACCAGAGAACAATGAGTAGAAAAAAGACGTATTCTTGTGATACTGTGAAAACTTCCAAAAATATGCTATTGTAAGAAATAAAGATGACAACTTCAGAAGTGTGTGCATGATGCAGTCTCAGAAACCCATCTTGGATCTGCATCGCCATTTTTGAGTTTTGGAATGCATTATCCATGGGTCCCAGAGGGGAAGATCATTATGTGAGAGCTTCTGACTATGACTTTAAATCAGGAAAAAAGAGAGAGCAGAATTCACATGGTGAAACATCTTCTCCTTCTCTGTCTCTCTTTTGTCTCTTATACACCCTCTAGGAAGTAATTTCTGTAGTTAGAGAATACATCTCACATTTTGCTTTCCTTCAAAATTCTGAGTTCTTTAGTAACTTTTTGTTGAACTTTGGACCCACAGGGTAGCAGTGTTTTGGGAATGCATACACCTCAAACATCTGAAAACATTTTGTGATCTATAATTAAAACCCTATTATCCTACACCATGAAAGCATAGCCCCCTTGGAACGTTTGCATTATACAACTGCATCTCTCAAAGACAGGGTCATTATGACTGCTCTGAATCACACGTAAAATTATCACTGCCAGTCTTCATCAATACTTCGATGGAAATCAAAGATGCTCAAAGTAAAAAAAGAAAAAAAAGGCACTTCTGTCTGATTCATAACCAATCAACGGCAAAAAAATACTGCTACAGATGCTGCGAGATTGGCAAAGTGCCCTTTCAAACATCATCATGTTTTCATTTTTTAAGGTTAATAAGTGAAGCAGAAGATAAAAAAATCTAGACACCAAAATTTAAAAATATTTCTCTTAACTCACACACATGGTCCTTTGGAGTTCACTTTATGTGGTCAAGATTTTCATAAAAAGTTAATTTCAAATTTTACTTCTCAGCTAATTATGTAATTTTAGAATTCTCAGTGGTTGATTGGCACTATTTTGATTAGCTATGAATCATGTGGTAGGATTTTGTGCCTGACTCTGTGACTAATAGCGTCTGAAACAAAAATTTGTAAGTATTAGTATGAATACTTAAAAGTATGACCATCTGGCTGAGAAATTTGGAGACCAGTTAATGGAGCCATTTCAAATGGCTTAATCACTGCAGTCCTGGAATTTACAGTTTGAATAAATTTCATTATTAGCAATGAAAAAATGTTGGAGCTGGATAAATGCACATGAAACTAGCAATGGTTTCTTAAACAGGGAGGGAGAAAGAGGAATACAGAAAAAAATTACAAAGAGGAAACAATGCAAAAGAAAAAAAAAAGAAAGAAGTCTTATAACACACTGCGATTGAAAAAATTATTCCTCACTCACCCCTCACATTCTTTTTAAGAAGCTGCAGAGGGTTTTCATGAAGGCCCAGCATGCCTAAACAAGTTTCACTCAGAAAGAATAAGTTGTAAAAGTTAAATCACCACTCATTTCTTTTGAGCCTGTCTTCAGCTGTGATCTGTGGAGCTTTAGTTTGTCTTGTCAGGGATAGATGAAACAGTACTGTAAGGCCAAACTCCAAAAAATCCTAACTTTTCTCAAGTGTGTGGGAATTACTTACATAAGGACAGCATTTCTTCCAGCAGTAGCCCATACAGTAGGTAGCTTATATGAAAAGCAGAAGCTTCTGGAGCACATACACCTGTTCATCCATCGTCTTACAGAAGAGATTGAACATGTCTATGGATGTGTCAAAGATTGCTTGTAAGGTGCAAAAAATCTAGAGCAAATAGACACAAAAGAAATGCAACAATTACGCAGAAAGGAAAAGTCAAGACTTCTAAACCATTTTTAGCACTTTTTTCATCCTTCCCGAAAACACAGCGCTACTCCACTGGGCTGGCGTTGTGCCTTGTGCTTTTTTTGCATCTGGAATCCCTTGGTTTGTTGACTCAGGTAGTGGCACTCCCAAGGCCAAGGACTGCTTTGTTTGACCTAGTGCATTCATCAATATTTGCATTGTTAATTTCATTATTTTGCAAAGCACCTTGGGATGTGTCTCATGAAAGAGGTTACACATAGAAATCCGCAGTCTTCTCTGATTAAAGTTTTCTGACAAGCACATCTCAATCGCTAGTCACCATCTCCTTTGCTTTTAAATTATTTCAACAACCACAGTATCTGAAGTTTTACTACTGATTTTAAGCTATCCTTTTGTGAAATAATGGATGTATGAAAGTTTCATTACATATGACTGAAATACAGATATTAGATCTATGACTGAATCAATTTCTTATGTCATATAAATAGCATAGCTTTTATTAGAGATGTGTGCATATAGTAAAAAAATATACATATGCATATCTATATCTGCATATTTATAAATAAAATAACTTAGGAATTGCCTGCTTTTATTTCCAACTTTAATCCATGGATAAATAGTTGTAATATTTATAGATATGAAACAATGCATCTCTGAAATTATTTCATTGCATTAATTTAATCTGCTTATTAATTAGAAGCAATTTGTTTTATAGTACTTAACAGCAGTCTAGCATAAACTCATTCTGTATTTATGAAATAACACTTTTCAGTAATCCTAGAGCCGAAATACACTAACAACTAAATTATAAAGAATTCTACAGCATAGAAAACAAGGTTTACGTCTGATGAGACCTTTGTATGTTCTGAAGAGTAGAATTTACCTTAGAATTTCAAGATTGGTCCTATTTCGGATTTCTGTTCAACTTTGGTGTTATTATGTAGTTGTATTCTTGGAAATAAATCCACTCTATCTTTTGTATTTGCTTGCCTGCAAGTGGTGATTCTTCCTCAGAGTAACTGGCACAGCACTGTGACAATTTTGTCTCTTTGGCTAGATCTTGTGAGTTGCTGAAGAAATCCTGCATTCCAAGAAGCATAGAGACAGTTAATGAACTTAAGAACTTGAACACTTCATTTGGACCCAAGCGTGAAATTTAGGTTCTTATTGAACACTAAATCAGCTGTTCATGTGGATAAAGAAAAAAAATCTGTCATCTGACATTCTGGCATCATTAGGATACCAAGCAAAAAAGCCCATAACATCCACCTCTTCAGTAGCACACTGTTTTATTGTCTTAATCAAGAAACTAGACAATAAATATCGAGAGAAGGAAGAGAAAGCAACTGTCTCTAAGTTGGATTGCTTTGGCTTAGCTAATTTTAATTAGGATGATCTAACTCATTATACACTTGCTTAACTGTTCAGTGTCTATCTAGGTATTTCCAACACTCATCACTGTGGTATTTAAGCATCTAGTATGTCTTCCCAGTACCTATGCTTCCTCTTTTCTTCTACAGAAAATTGATTGAAAACAGTTCTTCTTATTTGGTTAATGTTTACATCTTGGTGGTGTATGTCCATCTGGCATCCCCAATTCATTGATGTAGGTGAAATCCTTGCTCGGATTCTTGTCTTCTCCAGTCTCAATGCAGTAGTCTCTTCTGTGACGAGAAATGAAACTTTTGAAGCCAAAAACCATTGGTGTGATCATGCTGTAGCAGATTTGTTGAGTAGCTCCACTGATTCCCTCTTTTAACCTGAGCAGTTTGTTATGATTTTCAAGGTCCTTTCAACCTCAGATTGGCTATGGATAGTGATTTTTCAAACAAACACACTAATGCCACTCTCAGAAACATCTAAAACCAAATCATATTCTTTCTGTCTTAAATTTATGTGATCTATGATGCCAAAAAAAAAAATTCTCAAAACCTGCTAAAACATAGCAGTCTTTGGAGAGTTGCTGAGCATCCTGGTGAAGATGCTTCCAGTTTCTGTAGTCCCCCAATGGTCAGCTGCTAGATGAAATTACTACATAATCTTATACTTAAATTGTAATTGTTTTCTCTTCCGACTGTAGAGAAACTGAAAAAAAAATCTCTAATGACCTACATTAAGTTCTCCTTGGTGTCAGTCCAGAGTAATGCAAGTAACAATAAAATATAGATAAAATTATAATGTAACATACAGATTTTTTTTCCTTAGATAACAGAGCCCAAATATTAGTTTCTGGAGACATGAATGATACATACCTCTGAGATACTATTTTAACATCATTTTTTGAGCAGTATGTTCTGAAAAGCAATAAAGAGCCTTTCAATATTACGTATTTGGAAATGTGACAAGTTGTCAAAAGTAGCTTGAGAATTAAAGGAAATCCAGATCCCTGGACGTGTGGGCAATTTGTTTCAGATGCACCCTCTAACATTTATTAAAATATCTTCAAGAAATTTACATCAGTAAGCTACATATTTGGATTCTTTGCAGATCTCCAAAATATTGTGTGTCTTTTTAACAAGCACGCTGAACCTGGAATATTAACTGGATCAGCAAAGCCATCTAAATACAAAACATTATTTAAACAGAATTACTCAGAGAAACCTACAGTATCTCAATGATATATTTTGCATACAAAAATACAATCGATAAACAAAAATACTGAGGAGGAAAATATAGTCTTTTATTTACAGTCAATAGTTCCTTAAGAATTTAGTTTAAAAATAAATACTCCATTCCACTACAGTAAGTTTTACAAAGTTAGTCATGGGCATATCTTGTTTTTTGAGAAAATTAAACTTTCAGATAACATAGTAGAAACACACACACGTATATAATTACAATGTAAAGAGGGGAGAAAAAAGCACCTGAATCTATTTAGTTTATTCTTTTAAGACATTTATAACATATTTAGTCAAGAACTACCCAAAGGAATTTGATTCCTGAAAACAAAAAAAAACCACCTTAAACCATACTAACATTCTATTTTTTTTGCTGTACATACTATGGGACAAAAAATGCAAAGTTGAGCTCAATTCAAATGACAGCAAACATATAACTGTTGAGCATATTTGTGGACATTCAAGCAAAACTAGATTTTATTAAAGCAAATCCCATATGGACATGAGATTTAAACCCTGTTATATCTGTAAAACTTGCGAGGTACACAAAGAATATTAATAGTATTGCGAGAGAGTTTGCCATTTTGCTACATCTTTAAAGAGAAGTTAACCAGCCAAAGAAGCCTGTATTTTGGTGGATTTGAGTCACATGGAGAGAAGAGAGGGAAGAGTACCAACAACAATAACGTTCAACAGCGCAACTATTCAACTCGATCGGAAAGGAAAACAAACAAAAATATACCAAACAACTAAATGAATGTTGAAAAATTATACTATAATCATACTAAAAACACTTTCCAGAGGCCAACTCTGATTCCTCCCAAAATAATATTTCTCCATTTTTGCTTCCTATAGCTTTTGAATATGGGAAGCTTTTAGTTTGTACAGAGAGTAATAGCTGAGTACAATGACAAGGGCTGCTCTTCTTCTTGAGGCTGATCTACTCTCAGAAATGAAGTGTCATTATCATAAATATATGTTTTCAAAAAACTAAAAAAAAGTAATGCTGTTTCTCTTGGGCAACACGTTACCAGTCATCAGATGGGCATTCACAGCTTTGCTGAGAGCCTGTACAAGAAATAATACTTTTACCAACTCTCTGTAAAAAGGCTTATCCAATCCTGTGTGACATGAAGCGTGAGTTCTCTCTTTCTTTGCAACAGGTATCATCAACGTTTCAGAACCAGTGCTATATGACAAGAGTGTATTTCATTGACATAGCTCCTCTGAACTTGACACCTGAAAATCCATTAAATTTCCCCCTCAAAGGCTCTCCCTTTTCTGAGCCATGTGCAAATGCAATTGTGGTGTTCAGGCTGTAGTAGTTACAAGTGGACTTGTTGAGCACGCACAGATTATTTTACTTGACCAGCACTCAAGCCCCCATAGAAGCTTGTCCAAGATAAGCTGGCTTGATTATCTGATATAATATCATCTTTTAATAAAAAAAACCCCAATGAAATCAAACACTTGGTTGGGAGTTATGTGAGGATAGACTTCTTCCAATGAAAATCCACTAGAAAGAAATATTGAGTTTTATATTGTTACAATGGCATTTTTTACCAACATTTTCATCTTAGGTACTCTACTGACTCTTTACTTGGCTCCTCAATATGTAGTGGAAAATACGTATAAAAAATAATGCCCAAAGACTGAGATACATCTCCCATATCACATATTCTTCTGGTCTGGAATCACACAGAAGTCAATTACGTAACTAAATGCACAAGTTCTGCCTCCTACCCAGAGAGAGACAGGCCTTCTTGATGCACCATGATAAATAACAACAATGCATGAAAACACTGCATTGATTGTCAAACTGTAAAACATGACTGAATCATGTTCAACTAAGGTGAATCACGAAGGTTTAACTTGTGCACAGTAAAGCCACGTAAATCTTCATTGTGATTTGGAAGTTAATTGATCTCTCCCCACCCAATAATTGACTGAACCAGTTTCATAACTACATGACTTTTCTTTCAAGAAAAGAAGGAGAGTGGGGAATTATATAAATCACTGAGGAAAAATGGTGATAGGGGAGGAGTTCCCCATGTCAGTTTGCTGAACTTGAACACTACAGGGAATCTTTAAGGAATGACATTCATAGCTGAACCTTCTTATTTCTTTATAGCCCTTCTAAAACACACTGGACTGCAACACGAAATGTGAATGAAAAGGATTCAGAAAAAAAGTATTGTTTCTATGTGAAATGAAATCAGTTTTATTCTTTCACCTCCTTGTCTGATATGAAAGAAGTCTAGTCTAGAACTGTGACCTTGTTCCATTTTAATTCATTACAAGATGGTATCTTTCTCCCTAAAATTTAAAAGACATCCGATCACAAAAACTCATTCTAATAAAGAGAATGAAGTAAGAATTATAAGAACATGGCTGTTATCCAGTTTATAGTGATTAGCTGCTAGTGGCAATACACTCCTTAAACTACTTAACACCTACGGACTAAGCATCAGGTGCTACACAATATATATGTTCATTTGCTGATTAATGATGCTCCAAGCAGTAGGAAATAGCACTATATTCTTTAGTCTCTACACAGTTTCTGCTGGTTCTATAAGATATTGTCCGTGGATAGTTGCTCGGGATAAGCATTGTCCAATACACGGAATGTATTTACAGCATGCCAAACGAGAAAGTAAAATACTGAACTACAAGCTTGGTCCCTCTGGAAGAAGTCAGAGAGAAAACGTACCACTGAAAGTTTTCAAATGCCTAATTCACAGACTGACAAAAAATCGTCTTGCTGAAGAGTCACAAAAAGATTAAACACTGTCAAGCAGCGAACAGATATTCCGGCTGCTCTTTCTAAAATCACTCGAGCTTAACCTCTGAGGGTGCTGTGTGTCAGAGTCAATACAATACATGAATCAGCCTGTGTCAGTATTCTCTAGGACTTGGAGCTCATCAAACATATTACAGTTTAATTGCTATCACAAACCCACCCCACCTACCATCTTTAGGACTATTTTGTGCCCCAGTTAGCTTCTAATGGCAGTGAAGCCAATAGTTATCTGCGATGACAGACTTTGGCCTCATCATTTGGCCCTAAGCTACAAGTACAAGTGCATGGTTAGGAAAGGCAGAGAACTCAGAAGGCATGGCAGCTAAAATCTTCTTACCTCTAGGAAAATATGAAGGTTGCTGGCAGGAGAACACTGGGAAACCTGAAATACAACTGTCTGTCAGGACTCCGTTAATGGATCTCTCTTTCAACAGTTTGTAGTCAACGTATCAGTGGTCACAGCACAATATAAAAGTGAGAATATACCAGTGATTCTGTTCATATTACAAAATCATATGAGCAATAAATAGAACACAGGCACAGAATGAAGTTCATATATAAACACGGAATTTCTCAAATCTATAGAACCTAATTAAAGGATACATTCAAACATACAATTTTTTTTTGCTGTACTTTTAGGAAATGGTGGTTAAAGCAAAGATGCCACACCAACTGCCTCATCCTTCAAAAGCACCCAGAGTTCCAAAATCCTGAGGAAGAACCTCTCACAGAAAAGAAATCCATGTCCCACCCTGGGATAATTCAGGATAATTTTCATAACAGAATTCTAAAAGAGATTTTAATCAGTCCCATGACCCCATAAGGTCCTTTAGGGATATCTTTTACAGTGGGCCACAGGAATACTTACATAAATAAAACTACTTGCATATATAAATACTACCACCTTCTATAAAAAGGCTTCGTGTTACCTCAATACTGGATTGTTGAAGATAAAATTGGAGTGACAAAGTATGAATGAAATTAACCAGAATTATCTAAGGAAAAAATATAAAATTGCAGCCTTTAATTTGCTCTGTGACATCTGGTGGAAAAAAACTAGAGATGGTTTGTTTCTGCCACATCTACATTATGGGAAAGCTTATGCTACTTGATAATGTCCTCCCACGAAGGTAGTGCATTCTGGGTCTAAGTTATAAGTTCAGAATTTTTACTTCATTGCTTCTTAAAAAAACTCTTCTCTTATACCCAGTGCTTACATTTTATAAAAAACCACCAATTTAAAAGCTTGAATGCCATGAAGTATCAAATCAAAATAATTTAAAGCCAGTTGAAGGCTGCCAAATTAACTGAAAATATTAGAGAATTTAAGTGTACCATATTTTCAACAAGCAGAATAAAACCTAACATCCATTTTAGTAGTGTTTCTAAGAATATTTTTTGAAATGAAGATATTGTAAGAAAAAAAAACCCAACAAACAAAAAAGAAAATTTCTTGCTGACATTTTGGAAAAAAACTGCATCAACAAACAAGTATTTTTGAAGAGTTCTAATGATTTTGCTTGGACAACTTTTGAACTTTACAGCTCTGAAACAAAATCGGTATGGTTCAAACCCTACTGAGCAGTGGCAATGTTTGTTAATGATATTAACAGGTCTTATCTAATAATTCACTTAAAGAAGAGACTGTTATTTAAATTCTGCATCACATTAACTGTACCCAAGGTAAACTCCCTCACATATGCTCAATCCTTTGACAAATACTAAGGAACTAGGTTTTCTGTGGTTTTGGGATTTCACACTGTGCAATCCAAAATGCCACTTTTCTCAGATCTAGCTTGGGAATCTCTAAAACACTGTTGAATTCCAAAACATATAAATTTGCTACCTGGTAAATACAACAAGGTGTATTAGACATTAATTAAAGTTTTGAAAGAAATGTTTATAATTTGACAATGTTTTCCTGTGTTATATTTTTCTACCCTGCACTATTTGTGATATTTTAAATTTAAAATGACAACAAAGAGCTCTTCTGGCCTGGATAAGAATATTTCATTACAGCTGAGAAAAAACACTTTATTAGGTCTGTCAAGAGGAACTATTTGAACTGGTGAGTCAATGGATACGGGGTGCCATTTAGGTACATCTGAACTGAGTCCAATAAGCTGCAATTAGACTACACAAGCCCTTCAGAAAGAAAGGTTCCATCCTGATTTGAAAGCATCAGAAAATGAACAAAGCACAACTATCTTTGCTAACTTCTTCCAGTGGTTAACTAGCCTCATTACTAATAGTTTATAGTTTGTTGCTAAGTTTAAATGATCTCATTTTAATTTTTATACTAGTTTCATTATATTTTTCCTTGGTGGCTCAAGAAACCGCTTAGCTCCTACTATTTTCTCTCTTTGAAGGAGTTCATTGATTATAATCAAGTTACTTCTTAACTTTATTTATTTTCTGTACATTTATATGCAAATACGTAGGCTTATCTTCAAAAGAAGAACGCCAAAGAGAACTCTCCAGACTGCAAATCCTGACATTCAATAACCAGCGTTAATAAATTCTAAAGGTGTTGGGAAAAAAAAGATTAATATAACAATATTGGACAATACTGTCCATAACAATATTGGGTAAGATTGAAACAAAGCCAGGAAAGAGCAAAAACTAGGTGGATATGATTTTCTGAAACCACAAGCTTAGACTGGTGCTGGAACACGGATTAAGGAGGTAGATTTTCAAAAGCAAATCAAAGCTGTAATGAGATGAATATTTCTAACTTGTTTGGGCGTTTCTGGAATTCCACACCCACATGAGATTAAGGCATCCATTTTTAAGATACTGACCTGAAGCAGTGAAGAAACAGTATTACTAACTAAGTAAATACACAGTTGTCCACTGCTCCATATTCATCAGCTAGGCAAGATGTTCAGATCTAACACAGAAACTGCTAATGATTTACTGGAAAATCAAGGCAATAAGAACCCTGTACATCATAAGAAAACAAAATCTTCTGTTCACATTTCATGTAGAAAAAAATTAGACTGGTCAGAGATACCCTGCCTGTTCATATCTGGTTGGAGAAGACATTCTCAGCAATTCAGAAAAGTTCAAATCTCATGTAAACTTTCTCCTTCCTGGAACTGCTTAAGATATTCATTTATTTTTCTCTCTGCTTTCTGAATATGCCATCCATTTTACTTTAATTTTCCATATGTACAGAAACTGAAGATCAAACAGTTTCTATTTTCCTGGAAAAAGAATTCTAAGTTAAATACAAAAGTATAATATTCAATCTATAGAGTTACAACCCTATAATAAAGCACATAATAAAACATTTACATGGGTTAATCATGACAAAACACTTGGGAAGCTTTCATAGATTAATAAAAACATAATGAAAATATAATTTATATTGTCAAAATATCTCAAAAAAGAAAAAACCTTTCACTTTAAAATCAGTAAGTGGTGATGTTGTAAATAAGGTAAAGAGCACTTCACAAATTATTATTTACTTATCTAAGCTGAATCTTTCCTAATAATTCAGTTAAGAAATCAATAATGTATATAATTTTCCAAGGTAATAAGGACCTACTGAGTTTACAGACTTTAAGAAGCTTGGCAATGATAGAAGAGTTAAAATCAAAATTTAAAAAAACCAGAAAATAATCCCCCTTAAGCCACATCTACTTGGTGGTCACAAAAGTGACTTCTATGTAGTGTAGAGCTATTTTAAATTTCATAGCTGGGAAAACTGTAACTGTCTAGCTATTGTTGTTTGGCTTAATTTAGTCCTCTCTTTACTTTTACTTCCTTGACAGCAATATAGAAATGTACCAGAGACTTCTGATCCACTCCATCTCTTATTTTTTTTTTCTTTTCTCCTTCTCTGCTTTTATTCTCTCCAAACTATAAAGCTCAGGATAAAAAGTCAGGCACCAAACTAAATGCAAGCTTAAAGCATAACTTTTGGTGATACTTGGTGAATCCAGGATGAATGCCGGCCGATGCCCAATTGTTATGCCTGCAGTACTTAAATATGTCAAAATTAAATGCCTCACATAGACATACATTATCTGTTAATATCTCTTCTCAAATATAACATCAGTTAAGGACAGCAGGTGTACCATTGTCACTTCCATCACCGTCTGAAGACACTTCTGGGTATCACTAGGGGTATAAGGTGTGATATTTAGCTGATGAATTCCATTCAAGAGTCTTAAAGTCTTGATTAGGAGAATGAATCAAATAGTCTGGGTGAACTCTTTTTTAAAAGATAACTACTAGTAGAGGATTTAAGTAAGAGGTGAAGCTGGAATCAGAGTCTCTGCCTTGAGAAGAAAATTGAAGAAGAGGAAGAAACAGTGTCTCTGTGCTACGTAACTTTTTTAACCTTCTGAAAAAAAATTAGCCTAAATTCTCAAAACATTGGCAAATACATAATCTGAAAAAAAGAATTATAAATCTGATCAAATGCTTTACATCAATAATTTTAATTTTAATCCCTTTTCATACACATTTTTCAACATTTCAAAATGAAAAGTCAATCTGAACTGAAAAATTAAACTTCACATTTAGAAATTTTGAAACAGGATATTTCAATAATTTAAAAACTTTTTTTCAATAATATACTTCTAATGAGAATTTTCAGGACCCATCCTTTTTCGCAAACAGTGCTACTCTTGTTGATTAATATTTCAAGTTAAACATTGTGTTGAAAAATTCCTGATCGAGTCAAATGGCAATATACACTAACTCCATGACAGATAGAAAACCTTATCAAAACCCATCACTTGTTTACTTAAACACTCATCAGGACTGCCTTGCTTGCTGTTGTTCTTTGGCTTTTATAAAGATTATTGCTCCTGTTGTTTATCGCTAGTAATACTGGAAACAAATGTACTTTATCTATTTGGTTGAAGACAGAAAACTTAAATCCTTGGAATTTATTTCTCTGCAATGGGAATAGTCAAACCGCAAATCAGATTATTTTTGCTGGTTTATTATTGACTGATTTCATATGAACTAAGCTTACATATCTTGAATATATCTGCAGCAGCTAGGAACTCCAAAACATACAAGAGAATCTCGATTCCCTTATTTTTATCTATGCAGGAGTGAGAGAGATACTAATTTAAGAAACCTGCAATGTATGAAATCTTCAAATTAATCAATGAATGGGCTTCTCCACATCTGTTTTTTTCTTCAATAACTGTACACTTCTAGAGAAGACTTTGCCTTAGGTTTCATCACAGTTTCCCTATCTAAGTCACTGTATGGATAACCTATATCTGTCTCATGTATACTGTTTCCAGATTCTAAGCAAAGCACTAATATTTTTCCATTTTCGTACTTTTTGACTTCGCCTTATTTCTCTTTGTAACCAACTTCAGACACTGTTACCGTAAAGAAGGGGATTTCTCTCCTGTGGTCAACATGCAGAACTGTGTCTCCTCCCTTCTGTTGTTCCTATTTATAGGCTGTTACCTACTGGTATTTAAAAATCAGTTTTCTGTTTTACCTTAAATTAACTTCTGCTTCAAGAGCTCTCCTTCTAAGAACCTAAATCCTTAAAATGCAGTAAGAATATTCATGTAAGAGCAGATATTCTGCATTTTTTTTTTTCAAGTTCTGCTACTTTATGGACAATGGTTATAATGTTACAGGAGGACAGCGAGACTCTTTTTTTTCTTCCTCAAGTTTTACTTATTAAATCATATATACATATATATGAATGTATGCTGGATACATTCTTCAAACAAATATACGGTGACAGAAGCAGGCTGCATAATCTATTTTAGAGTGAGATATTCACTGTTTAAAAGAAAGCTTTCAATAGATTTGAAAGCCAGAGATTTAATGGCAAATGTGTAACTTCATGGAGATACAGTGTTGGTTTTTGGTTCGATGAATAATGACTAATAAACCCATAATTTTATGGAACTGATATTTTCAATATATTCTGAAATAAAAATATATATTTTAATAATTTTTCATTAGAGGCTCAAAATTTAGGAAATGTTAGGTTAAAACCATAAAAATAATGAATTTGTTACGCCGTTAATCATAAAACTAAAGAATTTGAAGCTATTCCTTTTCATGTGCAAAATGTTTCCATTCCAACGTACGGCATAAGCTGAAGCTTCTATAAAAATATTTATAGTAAAATATAGCAGAAATCTACAATTACACTTAATCAGTTTTAGAAAGATGCATCCAATACTTAGTGTAAAATTATTTAGAATCAGTCGATTTTACCTCAGTTACCGCAAAAGTAACAAAAGGTATGACATACGTGAGTTGAATGGCATATTTGCTCTCATCTACACAAAGCCCTGTAAATAACCTACAGGTTGTTAGTCATTGCTTAATTCAGCATCCAAAATGCTCATTTTAGCTCCTCCCTGTTAATGCATTATGCACAGAGTCCTTTAAATAGGCATTAACAACCAGATGCATTTTAAGCAGTGTAAGAAAGAGTTACAGAAAACAATTTTGATTTCCCATGTAACAACCTTCTTAGAATTCCCTCCACTGAATGCACAAACCCCTCTGAAGGAACTGAAAAGTCTTTAGTAGATTGTCTTGGAACAGATCGGCAAAGCAGAATTCGGTGTCTAACATAAGGTGCTCCCTGGGCCATGGGTGTAGTAAAGCATCATGCAAGGTATGAAGTCACACTATCACTTGCATCTTTCGTCTTTCAGTTGGCAGTCACACTGGCTTCCTTCTGACGTAGTCTTTCTTTCTGTTGAAGAAAAAGGAGTTTTATTATCATTCTTATCTATAATTTTCTATCCCCTCTCAAGTTGCCATGAGCATTTTTGGACTAAAGACTGAGAAATACTAAACAAGTCACAGTAGATTAGAGTTTTCATTAATTAAAAAAAAAAAAAAAATGTCTGCAGCACTCAGGGAAGGCTCAGAACCAGTTCATTACTTAGTGTAGAAAATCTGAGCTTGCTTGTCAAATATTGTGCACCCTTAAAAATACATAGCTCTGTGAAGACCATTGCAGACAGAGAAAACCAGATACACTTCTAATAAATGTGAATCTAACACCTTTTCTTCTCTGGAATGTCTGCTGAGATAAAAGCTCTAATTTAGCATTAGAGAGATCATATTGTTTAATGACCTCTTTTCGAGCAAGTGTAGTCATTCCTATCTCTGCTGCCTGTCCTGCAACTGATATGCTTCATTGGAAATGGAAATAATACACTGAGACCTTCATGTCCATTTTCTGCCCTGAGGTTTTTGCTTCCTACAGTTTGAAAAATGCTGATCTAACCTGTGTGCTTTCCATGGAGGCAAAAAAGGTTTGATCTACACTGTAAATTTTTAGTCCTCTTTTTGTGTCATATTAAGAAAACTAGCAAGTAGCAAGGAACAAAACGAGGATTTAATCTCTTCCAGTATTATCCAACAGAGCAAATAAGATTTTGTAAGGTTTTGAAAAAAAAGGGACACTCAGCCCTTAGACAACTCTATGCAGTGAGCCTCGATGTACTACAGAGCATGGGAGAAAATACAGGAGACCTCAGTGGGGGGAACAGACCAGAAAATCAGCTCTTACCACATTTCGTTATCTAAAATGGCAGAGCCATGCACTTAGGCACAACTAAACCAAATTTGAAACTTAACTGTTGGACTACTATAGGGCATAAGCGTAACGATTTCTCCTTGGGAAGATAATCACTCTGCTATGCTCAAACCAAGTGTCTTAGGTCACCCTTCAACAAGAGCAGAAATTCATCATTCTGAATGACCAGAATAGTGTCACAAACCCCCTTCTGAATGTCACACTGAGAAACACATCATACCAGGCTAGCTGCAGGATTGATTTTCTTCGTTTCAACTTTCTTCTCCGCAGTTAACTTGCTTACTGACTGCTGAGCCACTTTAATTCTGAAACAAAATACATAGAAAAGACACTGTTAGAAATTAAAGGTGTTCTGGCTCTGCTTAGTATATACTCTACCTGTAAGAACTATCACTAACTTTTTTAGACACATTAGCCCAACAAACTGTTACTACTATTCAAAGGCACTTAAGAAAGCACTATATCAGAGCACATTTTCAGAGAAAATCAAAAGCAAAAGGACAGTTTGTGCGTATTGCTCACTGGAAATGTCACCAGGCAAATTACTTCTCTGTTCTTGTAGGATGTGGGTCTTATGGAGAATCTTTCCCACCAAAAAAGCTGCAGTGTCAAGGCAAGAAGATACTTCTCTGAAAAAAATCCCAAAAAGCTAGCTGGTTCAATCTGTTGTATATACAGAATACACTATTTTAGCAGGCCATTTGTCAGGTTACACATTATATTTCTTCTGAAAACCTTGAAATGAAAGCATCTGCCAGTTTTTCCTTAGCATTTTTCCCATTGCTTTACTTGGAACTGACTGACCAGCCTCATTGATATGGTAATAGGAGGAAAGGTAAATTAGAAGGGGTTCTTTCTTGTCTAGGGGTAGTGAAACCTGTTTTATGTGCAGCTACAGAGCAGTCCACTGCAGGCACTACTGAGATAAGGGGAAAGAAGAACACAGTTCTGATTCCTTGTTTTCTTGCTGTTTGCTCTTTGTGTCTTGCATACAGAACCCTTGTTTCCGTGGGTATTTAACACAAAGAACTCAAGCAGAAGTTTAGGCAGAAGGAAAAGGAGGAATAGAATTTAACAAAAAGAGTCTTGACTCTCCTTCTACAGAGAGTGGAAAGGGCAGGGGAAATTATGTGCTAAACAGTGATAAAAAGGAAAGAAAATTCTTGGCACTCCTAAGAGAGGATCTGCCTAGCTATCAGTGCCTTTAAAATGCTGGTGCTACAAACACCTACTTTACAATTCTATATGCAAAATATGCAGAAGGAAAGAAGTTTTAAGTGAATTTTTACAAGCAAGGAGAACTCAGAAAAACAATTCTCAGTAAAGCACACGGAATCAGTCTTTTACTAGAAACAACATATTTCTTGGCACTCTTGAACTGAAAAATTCTGCTTTCTCCTCCCATTTAATTTTTTCCACTGCCAGAAATAATTGCTATGGCCAGTCAAAAAGTATTTAAGATACCATGTCCAGTTCAAACCACTTTCGATACACTCAATTTTTGAGGAATTTTGGAAGAAAATAGAAAAGGAAAGGGGATTATAGCTGCAATTACTGATGTGTGATTCCTTTCTGTAACACTAGCAGCGAGCTAGATTCTTTTAAAAATATTGAACACATTTATAAGCTGATTACTGTGTTTGTCAATGCTCTATGTTGGAAACTAAAAATACTTTTCGGAACTATGTATTTTAGAAGCATCTACTGGGTAGTTATTGGCATTGTCTCACCTTCCAGTGCTTAAAAAAAGGAGGAAAGAGTTACACAACTCAAATAGACTTAGTTTCAACACTGTTTACGTACAACCTTGATTCGGGCTCTAAGTATACCCTCAAATGCACAAATATGAAATCATTCTTCTGTACATTTTAAAATATATCAGAAGTATTTTAAAAACTTCATTAGTGTCCCCTGTATGACAGGTAAACAACTAAGCAGCAACACACCACTCCACCTTTTCACAATTTTGTTCATCAGTGAACTTTCCTTCTTAATGATGGATGACAGCAGCCACAGGACAGCACGCTGGTCCTCCCAGCTACAAAGGTGACGCAAACATGACCAAGTATTTCAAGTGACAGTATTCAGGTTCAGCAAAATTATACCAAGGGATCAACTTCCAAACTCTTCCCTATTTTGAGCACGTTTTCTTTTTGATCGCATTCTCTTTGGTCCTAGGAGAGTTTTCTGAAATTTTTAAATGTTTAGAACCCATATTTTCATCAGAACGGAGAATTCTACAGATCATAAACTTCTAGACTTAGAAAATTATGCCTGTCACTGATTTAGGCCTAGCTCTATGTATGTTATTCCATATTTGCACAACTTCCAGGAAACCTGGATTTTTTAAAATACAGTGCACAATTTGGAATACAAAGTAAAAATAAACCAGCTCACTAATGTGATTTGAATCAGGTGATATTTGGCTCACAAAAATGGGAGAGTAATTATATATTACCCTTTGGTCTCCTAGGGAAGAAAGCCATCACTTTGCAAGCATGATAGATAACAGGCATTATCAGAAACATCAGTGCATATTTAAAAGAAATGCAATTGTTTGGGATCTTTTTAAAATTAGGTGGCTCAATCTCAGGAAAGTAGTTAGCTTAGTAATTACATTAGTGAAGCACCCATGCTGTAAAGGTATCTTACACATAAAAATAATTCTTCATTGAACATGGACAGGATACTAGAACTGGCTATTGTGTTTGGAAGCACTATCCTTGAAATTAGAAAAATGAAATAGTAGGAAAACTACCAAATTAAAAATCATAAAACTGGCTAATGAAGTCTAGGCTTCGTATTTTTTTCCATTCTTTTTCCTTCATTAAAAACATATATTAACATATAATTTTATCTGTCCATTAAAAGCTATGACAACCTTCCATCAAGACTTATAAACACACACAATATTCTTTACCTGTGCCTGCGTTTAGAGTCTGCAGCACAGGAAGGTCACGGACATGTTGGAACAGCTCCAGAGGAGACCGCAAAGATGATCAGGGGGCTGGAGCACCTCCTCTATGAGAACAGGCTGAGAGATTTGGGATTGTTAAGCCTGGAGAAGAGAAGGCTCCAAGGAGACCTTATAGGTGCCTTCCAGTACTTAAAGGACACGCTTTTTTTGTAGGATTTATTGTGATAGAACAACGCATATAACGGTTTTAAACCAAAAGAGGATAGATGCAAACTAGATATAAGGAAGAAGTTTTTTACAATGAGGGTGGTGAAACACTGGAATGGGTTGCCCAGAGAGGTGGTAGAAGGCCCATCCCTGGAAACATTCAAGGTCAGGTTGAACGGGGCTCTGAGCAACCTAATCTAGTTAAGATCTACACATCTTTTTAATACCTCCAGTGGTGACGACACAACCAGTTCCCTGGGCAGCCTGTTCCAGTGCTTGACAACACTTTCAGTGAAGAAGTTTTTCTTAATATCCTATATAAACCTCCCCTGGTGCAACCTGAGGCCATTTTCTCTTGTTCTATCGCTTGCTACTTTGGAGAAGAGACAAACCACCACCTCACTACAACCTCCTTTCAGGTAATTGTAGAGAGCGAGAAGGTCTCCCCTTCTTCAATTTAGGGAAGTTCAACTAATACGTATTCTGACAACATGCTCCTCAAGAGCCTTATTCTGCAGAGACCGTAGCAGAATCAAACCCTGAGATAAAGTTCCACAATTTACAGCTTGCAGGCATAGGTTGAACAACATGAACAAAACATCCCACCAAACACTTATACCCCTTTCTTCTGAGTTTTTGGTGTGTGAATTAATGTACAGAGGCATAACTATGAGGCAGAGTTTGGAGATCTATAAAGGAATGGATGCAAGGAAAGCATTTATTTTTTTTCGTTCTTGTATCAGTATAAACTAGCATGGACTAGTCTACCCATGGTTTAGATATTTCATGGAAGAGTAATGGGGATTGAATCTACTAAATGTGAAATCAAGGAGGAAGAAAGAGGAATAGAAAAGTCAACAGAACTGTACCCAAAATGGAAAAGCAAGAAGGACTAGAAGCATGTAGTAAAGCACACTAGAAAAATACTGACAAGGTACTTTTGAATAGAGAGCACTGAGATGAGAAAGAGACCAGAAAGAATGGTCGAGCAGCTGAATCACAATCCAGACAGAAAAGGTGTACAGGTGCTAATTTCATAAGCAGTAATGAGGCCAAAGAATTAAGGAATGCAGGTCCGTTAAGCCATGAAATCTGACCAGCTGCAACATGGACATGCTCAAAAGAAGAGTTGCTCTCCTTCAACATTGAGCAAAAGATGTCAATATACCTTAATGAAAAAAGAAGAGGTGATGTCAACTGTAATACTGAGCAGTATTGCATATTACTACACAATATGGAAAATAAAATTAATGAAATTATCAATGAATTTTTTAAACAGGAAAAACATGGCTTCAGTACTATGTATGGATCTTTATTATAAGCAATGGGAATACAATTGCCTTTTTTCTGCCTCTATGTGGCAGGTGGTGTTCTCTCCTGTAAACCGGATACAAATCAGACCTCTTAAATTAGAAGGTATTAGTGAAAAATAAAGACATTATTTTAATTCAAAATTATTATTTTTATTTTGTAACTATGGGAATAGAAACTAAATCTAAACATAAGCCCGTATTTATTAAAAGTCACCCTCATAAGCTCCTGAAAATACTGTTCCTCCTTAGAGGAAAAGATACTGTCAAACCAGGGGCTAACCAGATAAACTCATTATCATTTTCACCCCTGCTTCCCATTCAAGTCATGCTCTAAAGCCCTCAGTCAGGAAAACTAGAATCCCTTCTAAGCCAGCCAGTTGCTACTCATGTATGTTCAGGCTCTGCTGTTGCGCAAAAGCAGAGACCAAATTATCTGCTTCTCTCCTGACCTCTTCATATTCTAGAATAATCCATTCTCTTCACTTCTACTGCTCCTTCCACACAGCTGGTGGGTTGTGTGGATAGCTGTGGGCTATGAAATCGCTTGGAATGACAATTCTGTGCCACCTGAGCTTTCTGTGACCTGAAGCTCAAGTTTCTCCCAGAAGACTGTATTGAAACAGGAAGTGTTGTGCAAACCAAATCTTGAGTGGTGATGAACGGGCAGAGACAGCTACAGTCAACATCAACTGCTCAACCTAGAGCCAAGCCTAGAGCCAAACCACGCCAAGCCCAGTCCAGATCCCTAACACAGCCAAACAGTAACCCCCCTTGAGAGACTAAGAAAGAACCCCATCGCTCAAATTCCTTGCGTTACATGCCCTCCTGCTCTCAGTCATACGGTAATTGCTGTATGCAGCCCATAAACTAATGCTTAAGTAGCAGCACCGTTTCCTGAAAACACTGTTAACCCACGCAATGTAACAGTCTCAACATTTTAGAAGACAGATGCCTGTGTATCCAGCCTGGCAGATGATTTTATAGAGTTCTTGGTTAGCTCCATAATTAAGAGCCTATGAAGAGACTATGAAGTTTGAACATTGTCCACTTTATTATCTAGTTGTACAATACAATTGCCTCATCAAGTCTTCAGAATTAAAACTTCTGGAAAGAACTTTGTCATTATCGATCAGATCTTTAAATTCCATTTAGAATAAATGTTCAGTAACTGAATCAGTACAAATACAGTAAAATGTATGTTGTCAGTGAAATTAGTCTCCAAACCTCAAATTGCTAAACACACTTGATATGTTTCTATTTTATTCTGAATCTACTGACTGTGTTTTGATTATCTGTATCAAGTGGGTGGATGAGAAATTTTATCTCTGTAGTCATGAAAAAATATTTATTTTCATGCCTTCAGAAAAGCTGGTGCATAAGAAAAAACAATAGGAAGAAAAGGGCTACACCATTTCAGATCAAAAATACACTTCAGTCTATCAGAGCTGGCCACTAGCAGATGCCTAGGAGCATACAAGGACATCCAAAGCATGCAGTGACAATACCCAGAATAATTTCACAGCTGGAAAATCTCTTCCTATGTAACAGTCCTTCAGGGATTTTTCTAACATGAATTTGCACTGTCACTATTTGGAAGCAACGTAAGCTTTTGGCACCTGTGACATCTTGTCTACTGTAAAGAGGCATCACTGCATTACCAGCTGCTCTCTAATTACATTTGATGCTCTTCAACTCTTGTATTAGGTGAGGTGTGTAACGACTACTTCCCATTCACCTTGATGCTTGCTGAGATCCCTGTTATACCCTTTTTCAGATCCTGTAGCCTTTCCTATGCCGCAATGGGAGAAGGACTGGGAGTCCAAGATCCAGATGACGCAGCTGCAGAGCACTGATCCTTACCTGGATGATCATTACTACCAGAGCTTCATGAGCTTATGAAGGAAACTTCTAACAAATACCGCTTTATGTTTAGATTTGATTTGGAAAGGACACAGAAACTAAAGAATTTCCCTTTATTTAAATGGTTCCTTATGCAGATGCTGTTCTGTACCTGATTGTTCTTATTCTTACCCCTCCTAGCTCTACCATGTCTTTCTAGAGGGGAAGGGAGAACTACATATGGATAACTAGATTCATATAATGATTCAGTGATGTTTTCTGTTTTGTTGTATAATGCCTTCCTAATAACACCTAAAAAGAAACACTGTTTTTCTTTCCAAGAACAAAAGCCTTGCCTCAGCTCTTTGCCAAATCTGTTGTATGCTCTCTGGGAAACAGCCATTTCATTTTTTCAGCACAGGTCTGTAATTTATAATTATCTCCTCAACTTGCCTCATAGCTACACCTTAAACTCAGAAACATGTACAAATCCTCCCCCTTTTTCTCTGTCTGCATTGCTAAACGTTCGAGTACAACTCATGTATCAGCTAATTCAACCCTACCTCTCTGGAATAGACAAAGGCTATACTGCTAACCTACAATCTACTAAAAATGCATGTGGCATGTAGACATATATTATGACACCTTCTTTTCTCTTTCTTCACTCAGGCACAATTAACTTAAACTCACTCTGAAAGCTTTTACCTGACAAGGAACCATTAGCCTCCAGCCTGGCAACGCTGTAGAGCTCATTGATTGGATTTTCCAATGCTGCAGCTTTGTGTACAAGGAACTCTCAGCATAAATTCATACAGTCACTTACTGATCCTAATGACCATATTCAAATATTTCCTTAAGATTCACTTAAGTTGTGATATCAGTTTGCTTTATTAGACCATTAGTTTAAAACCAAATGAAATAAAAACCCATTAAACTCATCTTTTGGCTTTTATCATTCATGCAGATTGTACAATCCATGGATGATGCCCTGTATTTGGAGTGTTTGACTAATGCTCAGGACTGAGTGTTCTACCATAGTATAAATTGATCAAAATGGCTGCAAATCTAGACTCTCACCAACTCTTAATTGTCTCAGGTAACACACATATGACATACAGTAGATGAAAACCAAATTCACTTTCTGAATCAAGCTATAAAATAAATCCTGTCTTCTAAAATAAATATAATGTCTTGAACCCAAGATGATTTATCCTCCTTGCTCAGCATGATATTGAAAATGAAAATAGAATCCACTAGTTCCTCTGTGGCAAGCTTTTCTGTCAAATTTCAGTCATTTATTAGGCACAAGATAGTCTCATAATTAGCTTAATCAGTGGTTTAAAATATTGAATATTGCTTTGGCCAGCACTGCTATGAGATTTTGCACGCTACCTCCACATGTTATCTCTTATGACTATGTGGTATTAAAAACAAGGACTCTCCAGATCTACTTTTTTCCTGTGCAGAAATAGAGGGGAATGAAAACAACTCATTCTGTATTTAATAAATGGAAGAGTTGGGCAGAAAGCTATAGCCAGCTCACATATACTACAATAAACAAAAATTAGTCAGGCACTACTCAGTGCTTTTTCTTTTGTTAGGACATTTACTTCTTTACCATTAGCTATCTACAATGCTACAGGCAGAGCTTCTGCTTTTCAAATCTACTATTGCCTTTGTGGCAAAAACCCCACTATGTCTTCTTTCACAAGATTAAGCTGAAACCATCAACATGTTTTGTGCTAGAGATGAAATTCAAGAACAGTGAAAGCATTTTCATAAAAGGAACTTACTATAAAAGTTACCTTTTAAAAAACACTATTTGCTTCTATTTTTTCTATTTCATATTTAAAGGGCAATACCCACAAAACCCGAATAATAATCCTTGTCACATTTCTTTCACAAAACAATCACAGTTTCACAGAATCACAGCATCACAGAATGTCAGGGATTGGAAGGGACCTCGAAAGATCATCAAGTCCAATCCCCCTGCCAGAGCAGGAATGCCTAGACTATGCCCCACAGGAACGTGTCCAGGCAGGTCTTGAATGTCTCCAGAGAAGGAGACTCCACAGCCTCTCTGGGCAGCCTGTTCCAGGGCTCCGTCACCCTCACTGAGAAGAAGTTTCTTCTCGAGTTTAAGCGGAACCTCTTATGTTCCAGTTTCAGCCCATTACCCCTTGTCCTATCAGTGGTTGTCACCGAGAAGAGCCTGGCTCCATCCTCCTGACACTCACCCTTGATATATTTGTAAACATGAATGAGGTCACCCCTCAGCCTCCTCTTCTCCAGACTAAAGAGCCCCAGCTCCCTCAGCCTTTCCTCATAAGGGAGATGTTCCACTCCCTTCATCATCTTTGTGGCTCTGCGCTGGACTCTCTCCAGCAGTTCCCTGTCTTTCTTGAACTGAGGGGCCCAGAACTGGACACAATATTCCAGATGGGGTCTCACCAGGGCAGAGTAGAGGGGAAGGAGAACCTTTCTTGACCTAGAAACTACTCACTGCAACCTATTTGTTTTCTGTATTTATACTTTTTGCTTATATTCAGACTGGGCTAGGATATCCTCTTAAAATATACTCAAATGCTTTAATAGATTTACAGATAGACATTCATATATGTATATGTATTTAAGTTCTTATAAATGCATATTTGTTTTGATTTTGAATTCACAGACATGCCCACTGCAAATAGAATTAGTAGTCATAGAAGAGGAAGTGTGAGTGGAATTATATGCAATCTACCAGGGTGTAAGTATCTTCTTGCCAAATGAGCCTCACTTTTGTCTTAGCCTTCAATTCAATTATGATCTCAAATTTTATAAACAGAAAAAAACCCCATAAAAGCAGTTGATGCACCCATATGCACAGACATACTAAATAATAAGGCTGCCAACAACAAAACTGGGTTTTGATGCAAAATAAAACAAAAACCAAAAGTCTCCAACATTTGGTCAGTATGATGGTGCATTTACATTAAGCTGTTTGCCAGAGATGAAGAGGTGATCATCAAAAGAAAGTTTTTTGAATTGTAGTTGCACTCTGGTATTGAAAGGAATACTCTGAAAGAAAATTAGTCATATTCCTATCAGGAACATAGTTCTGAAATTTTTCTTCATTTTATCTCTATAGTCATTTATTTACCATATCATATATTGTATCATATCATACCTACCTAGGTTTGTTATGTAGCTGTAACTCTGTCTTGCATTCCTAAATGGTGTGCAAATTTTGTCCAGGAAAGAGACAATGATTCAACTATATTTTGCGTGCAGCTAATTTTTTTTCATGGTAGGTTAAATGCAGGGCAGCTCAGTTAGAGGTTTTTTTTTTTTAGTTTAAGAAAAATTCTCATAGAAACCTAATTAGATTTCTACAGTTGTGTTACATTTGGGAGCCAAGTAGTTTTTAGACAAAACAGGCTCTTGCAGCTGAGGCTGTCATTTAATTCAAGGCAGTACTCTTCTTTCCTAAAATTCAGAGGTGTTGTCTACAGATGAGAGTATAAAATTTTTATTTTGGAATCTTAGATATTTTGATCTATCTTTACTACTATTAATTTTAAGATAAGACATTTTTAACTATATAGTTGCATAATGATAAATCTGCATATTATAATTTTGAATTTTCTGAGCCATGTTTTTTGAGAGAGAAATTCTAATCCAATATCAACATTCCTATATGAATGCAAACAAATCCATTTTTAGTTATCTATGTGACTAGGTAATTCAGACACATTTAATGCTGAGTTTCTGCAGCAGCTCCTCAAATTTTAAGGGTAACCTAATTGTGTTCATATAAGGATACCAATACCTCAGTTTCAGAACCCAAGTTTGAAAATATTGACTTATACTGCCAATTCTTCATCTTTATAGTTTTCTTTAAAATAATTGGTTCACAATAAACATTTTTTTTTAAAAAAAATGAAATTGTAATCTTTAAAAATGCAAAACAAATAGCGCATCCAATTAATTAGCCAGTTAAGGAAGACAGCTGTCCATTCCTGTCATACTCAGGTTTTTAGTTACCAATATGCACGCTGACTCTTAGCCTGCTTTCAAGATTTTTTGGACCGCAGCTCATCAAGTGTTAGTCTCATACTTTGTAAAACAGAACCCTTAAATGCTCATGACTTTACGAGACATTTTCAGGTGATAAAATAGTTTTTCCAGCACTCTAATCTACTGATTTCATTACTTTCTTCTTTTCAGTAGCACATTAAAAAAATAGTTTAGAATGATGAAAACAGTTCTGCCATTCTAATTTACTTATTACACAAGGCTCCTCATTTCAGCAGCTCATTGTTTTGATGAATCACTCAAATTCTGAATGTAAAGGACAACGAATTGTCCTTTTGACATTGATGAAACTTTGTAAAAATATTTTGAAGTGAACTCTGAAAAACAGTCTATATAATCCAGAAAGTGTCAGCACTTTGAAGTATTACAGTAACTGGTGCTCTGCATTCTGCTGGTATTATTTTACATTTATGAACAGAAATATTGGTATCCATCAAAGAAGCTGAGGAAACAGTTGTGCTGCACTTTTATTTGCAGATTTTAATTACAGAATTAGTAAACCATGAGAAATTCTCACCTCATCCCTGTAGGAAAGCAGAGAATATAGGAGTTTACTTACAAAGATTTCTTGAATATTGTATTAAGAACATTAAGAAGTTATGTAGTGTTAAAACATTTACAAGGCATTTTAAATCAATTTCTTTGAAGGGATCATTGCGTGCCATCAGCAAGGTGCTAATTACATAAAGAGGAGTGGATGCATGGTCTGGATTTCTTTTTCCTTGGGTAGTTAATTCCAATTTCTCTTAACTGCTTTTGGAACAAAAATAAGTCATGATTCAGCAGAAAATACATCCCTGAGATGATCCTTAGCAAAATTATAGCAACTTGTTAGTAATGTTTATTTAATACACTTTTAACATGTTAAACAAATTTGCATATTGTTCTAGACACAAAGAAATAAAAGATTCTTTGAAAATGTCTGCAGTTGTCAGCTTCTAAAATCTAATCATAACACAGACAATACAAAAAGGCACAACTTTCAAGCATTTAACACTTGTAGCATCTGTAAAACAATGTTGATAACTGGGGATTAATAAATTTACAGCCTGTCTTTCAAAAATCTACTTCTATATGAACCTAAAAGCCCCACCAATTTAGAGCAAAATGGAAAATGCAAGCCTAAATGAGTTAACTAATTTTGCTGATACTTCTAAAGAATTTTTTTTTTCTAAATACGTGTCATTTTGGTATAAGCGCCGGGATTTATATTTCATGCTGAAAGTGATTAATCCATTCTTTTCCTAAGCATGACCACAACACCCCTCTTTGGGTCTTTCAAACGAATTGAGATATGGTAAGCATGGTGTGCTTGTAGTGGAATTGGTTTTGCTTTGTAAAAGATTTTAAGCTTCTTTACGAAAATCAGGAAAATAATTGACGGGTTTTGGTTTAGGTTTTGGTATTTTATTTTTTTTTTTCACTCTAACTAATAAAATCAGGAGACTGTGGTGAGATCTAGCGGCAAGTAGTTTGATGTCCTCAGCAGGACACCGAAAGTCAGAAGCAGTGCTGTAAATTCAGTGTGGGGCTTCGACACTGTGCTAAGTGTGGCCTGAATCTCTGGGGCTTGCCTTTGATGCAAGTGCAGTATATTAACTGGAAAAGCATTCACTTTTATTTGTCTGTACTGTCTGCGACAGCAATATCGCCTCATTTAGGCTAGTTCAACATGAAAATGCACAGAGAAGCAATCTGTTACAAATTAGCACAGCTCCCCTTTCATTTTACTAGCTAGTAATTGGAAAGGGTTACAAAAGTGTAATTTATCAGATTATATGTGTTTATCTTTTTGCGGGGACAGCATGCCTTTGGTGAATTTTCCTATGCACCCTGAGGGAATAATCTTTCCTTGATGTCCATTAGATCTGAAAGAAAACAACGATGCCTGTGAAATATAGGAGCATAATTTGTTGGGTTTGAGAAGGAACAGTTTCCCAGACATCTAAAATGGTATTAATGACTTTATTAGAACCTTACCGTTCCTTGGAAATGCTTTTGCTCTCTCGTTTCCAAATGGTCTTGAAGTCACTGCAGAATTCGTACCACACTGTGAAAACGTAGTTTGGTGTGATCTCCTTCTCGCCAGGCTTTGGCTTTATCCCAAAGTATCCCACTGTTTCTTCAAAGCTATCAGGGAAGGGGGAAAAAAAACCCCTGTCAACACATAAGCCCACTGGGGAAACAGTTTCTCTGAGGGCTGGTTCCTGATGCAGTAGTCAAAGCTGGTAATTACCGTAACTTCCCCTTAGCCTTGGAAATCATAGCAGCAATTCACGCTGAGTATAACTGACCTTCCCACACCGACCTCATTCCCAGGAGAACTTAGAGATGCATGAGAGACCACAGAGATATGTCACACAGGCAAATCATGGGCATTCAGTTTTAACGAGAAAAACTTAACTTCTAGCATTTCAGGAAATGCTGTATTATATCTATTTTTTAAATAGTATTCTGCAACACTCCATGAAGATCTTATTCTCTCACTTATCTTTGTTGAAGGACTATGGAAGTCACATGCCAAGTGAGGACAAAAGTCTCCAGGGTTGGTTAAAAATAACCTCCAAGTACTTAAAGAGAATTGGGAGTAGCAACAAAAAAGCCACAGTGTCAATAGTCAGCTGCAAAGTTTTTACTGAAAATAAGTCATCGTCCTCCACATATCAACAAGCAGATAATCAGTATTACGAAAATACATGGCCAATATTTTAATGCCTTTTTATTTTATAATGTGGCTACTGAATTTCTATAGAGCTGTATATTTTCAAAGTAGCCGTTTATTATAAATGATACTTCTGATAGCATTGTAACTGATTGTGCTTTTTTAACCTTTATGATATTGCTTAGCATAGATAGGTGACTAGGCACTTATCTACGCGAAAGCGTGTTCACTTTTGGAAAGGTTGAATGACTTTTCTCCGCAAAGTAGATGTAACAATCCTGAAAGATTTGGTGATGCTTACATAAATCAAAAAGAAAGGCAACAACGTTATTTCATAATAACTCATTTTTCTTGAAATAGTGATTTTGTTTAAGCAAAAGAAAGTTATAAAATAAATAACAGTTATTTTAAAATCTTGTAAGGAGTCCCCAACTGTTCAATAGATGTTATTTGAGCAATAGATGCATGTTCAGCAAATATTTTTTCTTAACTTACACTTGCATTTGCATAGTCCACATTGCAAGTTTTCATATGGGATTGCCATGGTTAGGGTTAAAGTGTTTTGCCTTAGGTTGAAATTCAAGCTTCCAGCCAGGCTAGAAGAATATTAAGTAACCATCAAAAAACAGAGGAGCTACTCACCAAAAATAAAGGAATATATACTTTATAAAGTCAAAAAAGATTGGATTTTAGCCACATGAGCCAATATGTTCTGGTTTTTTGATACTTCAAAGATACAGTTTCTACGATATGCTGAAGAATATCACATATTGCTCGAGGTGAGCTGTTTTTTTAAATCCTCATGTATTATAACCATAACCTTTTATATTTCTTATATAGGTTTTGTATGCAACCTGTAATATACTTCAGGTTAATTGGTGATACATGGTAAAGGAATCACAATGAAATAACTATGACAAAGCCCATAATACTCAGAGTTGAAGGGTCCTGTAGTGAACTACAAGTGAAAAATAAATGAAGTAAAAATTGATATAGCTTTAAATTTCTGTGTAAATCATTCCGGGATTTCAAAACCTAAAAAATACGAAAATACCTTAGTCTATGGTTAAAACATGCTGTGTCTACTGGGTGGTGTGGTTTTCCTTTACATTGCCCCCTCCCTGGAGATGTTCAAGGTCAGGCTGCATGAGGCCTTGAGCAACCTGGCCTAGTTAAGGGCATCCCTGCCCACGGCAGGGAGGTTGGATTAGATGATCTGTAAGGTCCCTTCCAACTCAAGCCATTCTATGATTCACTTGGGCCAGATATTACTCTAGCTGCTCATACCCCCTGACTACCATAGCTGTGTCCGTAACAGCAAGACCAGAAAGTCTCTTCTTGGGTTTGCCTCACGTGACAGCAGCACTGTGCTCTCCTCTCCCTACAGAACCCTTCTCCATCCCAGCTGTAGCTGTCATAGTTGTCCGCACACTCCGGGATTCTGAAATCCCACGCACTCCCTGTTGCTCTCCCTTCATCCTGACGCTTACTCCTCATCCCTTCTTCATGTTTCATTTCCAGCCCTTCCCACAGTAGCCCTCTTTTGATTTTGCTCTGCTTAATCTAGCTTCCTGGGCTGCTTTCTGCCTTTCAAAAGCAACAGACCTTTTTTAGCAGTAGTTTAGAACACTGACTTATTAGTTAGTAATTGAAAAACACAAACTCTGTATCAGACAACTAATTCCTTAACTCCAAATTAAGTGGACCTCCATATCCTGGAGAGCCCACTCTCCTCCAGAAAGGCGGCAGAACAGGGAGAATATGAAAGAGCCTGCACCATAAAAAGGTAGATTTCTAGCTAGGTAGATAGGAGACAAGCCAGGCAGCCATTCTTGACAAATTAAATGTTAAGAGATAAAGCCCCAGCTGATGTCAGCCAATAGTTCAGCCAAGTTAGCACCTTCTGCTAGCAAATCGAAAGAGTTCACTAAGACTTTAACTGCATTTGGGAGGTGTCTCTCTCTCCCTGCCTAGGAAGACGAACCTTGGTGTCTCAGGTGGTGACTCTCAGCTCAGACAAATAACTCAAAAGTTACCACAGAACTGCCTTTAGTGACCATGAAGAAAAAATATTGATGAGAAAGTAAAAATTAATTTAGCCCAGTTGATTTAGGGCAGTTCCATAGCTAACACAAAAAAGGTTAAAGGACGATCCTTCACTCTCATGAAATTATAATTTGGTAAACAAAATTTATTAGAAATAGTAACTTACTAAATATTTTACCACCTATCTGCAAATCAACTTATCTCACTTCTCCCCTTATTTTGCCTCCTTTGGCTAGGCAAGCCATAGTAAAATCATCAAGATTTCACTGTTTTTTTTAGTATACTGCATTCAATAGCCTAAGGGCTGAAAATGTTCAGTCATGATGAAATATATTTTTACTATACTATGTAGTTAATCAGGTATTACAATATTCTGTACAACTCTGATTCAGTTAAATGTTGACAGTACTTAAAACTCCTGACACGGTACAACACTGTTTGGCTAAAAACTCAACTGAAATTTTTCCTGGAAGACTACACAAGAATTTTTCAGAAAGTATACTAGTTCTTTGAAGTACAGATCCTTTTTCCTATTTAATGTAATTCCTAAGATCAATAACATCTTTGACCAAAATAAACTTCTAGAAAAAACAAGCAAAAACCTTACCATTTTTGTGCGTTTTCCAAACTGCTCTCTTCTTTTTTACGTTCTTCTTTAGCTGCCAATGCAAAACATTTCAAAGATATAAATTACTGCCTTACTGTTTTAGAGATCCCAGAGATTAAACACCCTTTATATTCAAAACAGAGTAGGTTGTACACTAAATATAATAAGAGTGACAAACATTTGATAATTTTCAATTTGTGTGTATTTCTTGTACCTAAATAAATGCTTCTAATGTACCAATAAATTGTACTGTATTTAAACAGTCATCTAAAACCCATACTATAATATATAGAGATAGACATTAATCTGAATAAAAAGCAAATAATTAAACTTGACTTTTGGATTCAAAACAAGAACATGAAGTTGTGTGCGCTTCTTTATTGTCGCAGACCAGAATGTAGAAATTTAAACCTGTTTTTCCAATGCAAGTAATTGGAAGTGAACAGGTACCAAACACAGTTAACACCAACTGTTCCATATAGCTATCACATTTTGTTCAGGAAGCTGGAAAGTAAAAACACATGTACTAAGTTCTAAATGTATGGTATGTACATGATTTTTTTTGAAAAAGCAGCCAAGAGTTTGAAATATGGTTAGTGAATCTGAGCCCCTCTCTTACAGAATGCTCACACGAACTACTTAAAAGGATTAGATTTTCAAAGGATGGACAATCTCTACTTTTGAAAATGTTTCCTGAGCTGGATACTGAAGCAAAAGCATTATTTTTTTTTTTCACAAAATGTTGATCAGTTCTTCTCAATGCAGTGGATCAACTCTAGCTGTGGCAGAATATCACATATGTAAAACAATACTGATGTGGAAAAGTTATTCCTATTCCATAGTAGCACAATCCTGTAAGTACAAATGTTAATATAAACAGAATAAACAGAATTCAGACACTTCTTCACACAAAGATAAAGAACCGTATCTTCAAGGGGCAATGGGTGGAAGCTGGAACACAGGAGGTTCCAGAAAAATATGAGGAAAAACTTTTTTACCGTGAGGGTGACCGAGCACTGGAACAGGCTGCCCAGGGAGGTTGTGGAATCTCCTTCTCTTGAGACATTCAAAACCCGCCTGGACGCGTTCCTGTGCGCTCTAGTGTAGGTGGTCCTGCTCTGGCAGGGGGGTTGGACTAGATGATCTTTAAGGTCCCTTCCAACCTCTAACATTCTGTGATTCTGTGATTCTTGCTGTTCAGTCTATAGGACTGCACTGGCTGGTTGAAATACAAGCTTGAGTTCACAGACAAAGCCACTAAGAATGTGATCCTGAGTTACTCCATTTCATTATAAGGCTGCCCACACAGAGGTTAGTACCAAAACAGTTGAAATAATAAATCTAGATTACTTCAGCACATTTACTATTAACATAAACTCATATGTTTACCTCTGTTGGGCAAGTGTGTTGGAGATACTTACTCAGATTATTTCAGTGTGGCAAAAGCCAGAAAAAAATGTTGTATGCCCTTTGCAAGGAAAATGATAAATTCTATTTCATTAAATTCTCCATCTTAAACCTTACTGGCAAGGCAGCTGCAACTGAAATAGATAGGCTAGCTCTGATTTATTGTGTTCATCACAGGCTCCTGAGAAGTTCAGCTAACCTACTAAATTATTTCCACAGCTCTTTCATTTTATATCATTAGAAGTAGAAAATACAGGTTGGAATTTGGATGGTTCATCTAGATACAAAATTAGCTACATATAGAAAAAAAAAAGATCGTTAAAAGCTGAACTGTATATAAAAATTACAGACTTTATGATTACATTAATAATTTCTTTCTGGTTGTGGAGAAGATACAAAACTTGCGGAAATTGTAGCACATGAACAAAAATGCAATGTGTTTATATGTTCACAGTTAGGTGGTAACACCTGACTTACTGTTTTACAGTCACCCAAGAAGAGAATACGGGAAGGCAGAGGACAGAACTTTCAATTTGTTATAGAAGGTAGAAAAAAGGTGTGACTTCTAGGAAGGAGCACACCAAGTTTACAATAACATAAAAGCACGTGCGTTTGTGTATCAATATAAGGGAATAGAGGAAGGACAAAAATGACTATTATATGACAGTGTTCTCCATATTTTTAACTATAAGCATGCCTACCAGGGAACTATTTGAAATCATTTATTTGAAATCTAGATGTTGAGACATGTTAAGAAAACAAATTAACAATTCTTTGAAACAAATTCTAATAGGAGTTACAAGTACTATATAATGTGTATGACAAGAAACCAGACTAATTCTCTAATCTTTGATAGAATTTCTATGTAACTTTCCACTCAGAATTTGTAATATCCTACTCTTTTTCTCCCCTTCACAACCCACAATAACTATCAATGCTGTCAGTAAAGGTTTCCGTACAACACTGTATTTTCCTCAACAGAATACTCAAGTCCCATAGTCAAGATACCAATCCTTGTCTTAATTCATGGCCTTACTGAAGGCGACTAAAATCAATTACAGAAAGGAAAGAAGTTCTCCCTTTTTATTTCTCTGACAATACCACACGTGCTCGCATAGAATTTCCTTTTTACTGATGTGTGATCATGTAATTCCTTCATCCTTAGACCACATGCTTGATTTCAGTTTCCTTAAGTTAAGGATGTCACAGCAATCATATCAGCCTGGCACAGGGACTGATCCAGCTGCATATCCTGCCTCTGTCAGACACTGGAGCAGGTGCTCAGTGACACAGCTACCAGGACAGCCAGATGGTCCTTCCCCTGAGTGTTCTCTCTGCCTCTGAGGTTCTATAGTTCATCCTGTGCTAGATGGCATTTCCATGTAATTCTCAATGGGTTCTCTCCCAAGAACTTGCTCATTCTCTGCTTAAGCTTTCGTAAGGTTTTAGCTTCCACAAGCTCCTGTGGCAAGCTTTCTCTAGCGTAACTACACGTAGCACATTCCGCTTGTTTTGAAATGGACTCCTGATGTCACTCTCCATTTCTTGTATCTGAGAAAAGCGTGACTGCAGTCAACACTGAAACACAGTAGCTATTGGCATTAGCTTTTTGATTAGGATGTTTTTGAAGCAAATTTCCTGACTGTCCTCATTTATTGAGCATCGATGTGGTTCAAGGATAAGTTTTGATGCTTGCAAGCTATTTTCCATTATGAGGAAACTAAATGGTAACTCCATTGCAAATGCACTCCAAGACTTTATATGGACAAAATGCTTGAGCCTTCAGACAGCGTTGGAACATATGAGGTGGAGAAGTCCCCCTCAGATTAAGTCAAACTCAAATCTCTACTGTAAACACACTGGTCTCAGCCTCTGCTGCTTCAATCTGCTGATCCAATCCTACTGGACCAAATTATTCCTTAATATAACTATAGATGTATTACACATATACAGATTACTGTATATCACTTCCCATAAACTGCATTTCGCACAGCAACACCTTTCTGTCTGGTCTTGGAGTCATAAGGCTTGACCAGCTTTGAAAATGACAGGGAACTGCCAAATGTAAAGTTTGCTGTCTGGTCTCACATCTAAATGTAAGTTCTTAATATGCTCCTCTGTTTGGATTAGTCCATATCCTGAATAAAATATCAGATCATGTCCTATGAAAAGCAAACAATCTTAATTAATATATCTTCTTTGAATATATTTTCGAAAGCCAAGATCAATTAAGAATTTCTGTGTCTCTCTACAGGCAAGGACTTTGAAAAGAAAACAGGTATTTACAAAACATGCAGTTCTAATTTGCTGTAAGAATAGTCTTTTGTAATACAGACAGCTACAGACTCGGAAGACCAGCCACTAGTCTTATTCATCTTGTCATCTCTATCAAGCTCAAAGAATAAGAGAATAAATGGACTATGACCTTATGAATCGGCCTTATGAACCTGAGACATTTCTGGTGACTTCCTTTTGCTGAAATGCAGAAGGTAAGCATTTTAGGAGTCACGATCCTGTAACAGTTCTAAGAGTGAAACAGTACTAGAGTGAAATGGTATAAAGAAATTCAACTTATTTCTTCTTCATACTCTACTAGCTGAGAATGAAACAGCATGCCAAACACTATTTTGAGAATAAGAAATTACTAGAACATATTTGGTTTTAACGGGTCTAATATATGCGTAGCAGCTTCCAGTTACAACAGAACCAAGACGTCTTCATGCATCAGGGAAATAGTTCCCCAAAGAACAAAGGAAAGAAAATATTGGATAGTGACACAGGCTGAAAGTTGGAGAAGATCAGTAAGTAGGAGAAGCAAGCACAGAATGATGAAACTACTTGCTCTTAGAGGGAAGGACAAAGAAAGAAAAATGGTAGACATAACTGCACAAAAATCTCACAGTTACTTCTGCCCCTGTAAGTGGAAGTTTTTAGGACTTATTGAATCTGACTCGATGAATTTTCTGGTATTTCTCTCTCACCATAAACATATGAATGCATGTAAGAAGGGTAATTCACACAAGTCTACTGATCTAGTTATACGCATTAGAGCTTTTCGACTTTTCACTGTCTTAGCATTTTCAGAAGGGAAAGATCTGATGCATAACTTTTTATAGCTTTTCTGAGCACTCTGAAGCAATGACAATCTTCAAAATTATGAGCACACTCAGACAACTAGCAGTTAGGATGGAGACATCAGAATTCTTAGTTTTATATTCCAAGGCTGAGTTCATGTGGCTTAAAAATGTATGTTTCATGTATAGGAAAAAAAACCCTAAAACCGCTTTATTCAGGACTTACTGGACTACAAGTAATAATATAGAAAACAAAATTTTCACAGGGATGTGCTTGATAGCACATGGCATTTCTCTTAGCTGCAAGGAACTATCACGAGCAATCTAATGGAAGTGTGCTTTCCTAGGGCTAGTTAGTCCTAAGGATCCAAAGTCAGTCACGGTGGGTTGACCCCAGCAGCAGCTCTGCACCACAGAGCCACTGTCTCACTTGTCCCCCTTCCACTGCAGTGGCACAGGGGTGAGAACAGGAAGAACAAAAGTGAGAAAAACTTATGGGTAAAGCTAAAGACAGTTCAATAAGTGAAGAAAAAGGGGAGAAAAAAATCCCACAAATTACGTAAGGGGAATCACTCATGACCTCCTGCAAGTGGACTGGTGCCCAAGCATTTTTGGAGCAATGACTACCTCCCCCAAAATCCTTTCTCCTCTGGTTTTTATTGCTGAGGATGACATTACCTGCATGGAATAACCCTTTGGTCAGTTGGAGTCAGCTATCCAGGTTCTGTCATAGAAACATAGAATGTGTTGGGCTGGAAAGGACCTTTAAAGGTCACCTAGTCCAATACCCCTGCAATAAGCAGTAACATCTTTAACTAGATCAGGTTGCTCAGAATCCCATCAACTTATCCCCTTCCACCCCTTGTCCACCCCTGGCCTACTTGCTGGGGGGACAGAGTGAGAAAAAGAGAAAGCCTTGACAATGTGCAAATGTTGTTCAGCAGTAGCCAAAACACTCCTGGGTTACTAACAGTGTCTTAGCCACATTTCCAAAACGCATCCCCATATTGGCTGCTCCATCCCAGCCAGACCCAGTACAACAGCACATAGCCTTATAGAAAAACCATGGCAGACGAATCCTAAGATCCAGTTCAACTGAATTATTTGGACAGTTATGATGCATAAACATCAAGCCTCCAGTTACTTTTTACTATAGCCAAGCTGTCCAGCCACTTGACTTATGTCGAACAACCTGTAGTTTTCAATGCAGTATGAGCTTTTGTTGTTCAGCTGATGACAGCAAAGCCAACAGCATGTGGCTAACAATTTACACAGTGTTCCTAAGTATCATCAACACTCTTTTAATCTTTTTATTATCAGTGTTATGCTACTGACTAGAATAAGACAGTGTTCTGCATAAAAAGGCCATGAATAGAATATATTGAAATTATTATAAAAGAACAATTTACTGTAACACATGAAAATGCATTTCATCACCTGACACTGCCAGAATCTGCTTTCTTGGAATGTTAATTTTAAACGAATACAAATCAAATTAACAGAACCTTTTAAACAAATTACCAAGTGGCAAGTGCAAACAATCAAGTGTTCATGAAAATACACATATGAATGCAAGAGAAAGAAAAATCAGAAAATGAACTAGCTCATATTTTTTTTCACTGTCAGACTGGAACACATTGTATTCTGAAAACATGGCTTGACTAACAAGAAAAAGTATGACATAGACTATTGAAATTGCAGGGTTGGAATTGTTAAAGACACAAAAACTGAATTTCTAATTCAGTATCATATGCTGCTGGGATGAAGTTTACATTTCATGCAGAATGAATTCAATTTTGTAACTGTTTTACCTTTTGAAACACGTTCTATAATAGAGCATATTGCAACAGAGGGCATGAAAACTCTCAGAAATTAGGTACTCACTGTAAAAAATAATTTTGGAATTTCAGACGTTTATACTTTTCATTCTAATTACAGAATAGTCTTTCTCAATAACCTTAAAAGTTTCAAGCAATATACGAAAGTTCAGGAATTCTAGAGAATTTGTGTATCATGCTCTAGGAAGAGCAAGAAAAGTCTATATACTTAGAGCTAAACATAAAACATGAATTTTCTGCTATTTCTACATTATTATATTGAGTTACTTTTAATATAACTATCTTTTGTAAAATAATATCACTTTTAAGTTAGTTCTATATAAAAGAATTCTTACTGCTTTAGAACTGACTTGATATATAAACACAATTAGGAGAGATTACATACAGTGTAAAACATTTTCCTTTTTTTAAACTGTATGGTATTCAATTTCAAATTTTAAAAATACATAGTTAACATGATGGCAAATTAATTCATATGGCTACAGTCCACCATTCTTTTGTGGGACCTTTTTGCTTTATAAAAAAAATTGAATTTCAGGAATAACAAAAAAATCTTAAGGAAGTGCTCTATGTACAGATTCCTAGCAACAAATTCTTCTAATATGCATTACTCCATCAACTTTCTTTACCTATTTACTAAATTCTAATTGGTAGACTTTACAAAGTCATAGAATTCAACAGACAGCCTGGAAACTACATGCAAATATTTCATTGCATGTCTAATAGAGTTTTCTATTCCGGTATATTAGAATGTAAAAAAATCCCCAAACCAAACGATCCCACGCTCATCAGAGGTCTTTCTTTTATGGTATCAGTTAAGTAAGAAGGTCTGGGAGCAATGGAATCAATGAAATTTGGCCTGTTGTGGACCTGTATTTTAGAGCTAGTTTCCAGATGGATTCATTAATGTTTAATTAAGGGTTGAGTTCACGATACAGCCTTTCTCTCCCTGGAAGGCTAATAGGGTCACTCTTGTCTATTTAGCCACATATTTTGGTTGAGATTTTAGGAGCTTAATATCTTAGGATCTCTAACTCTGCCACATTTGGTCAAAATTGGCCAATACATTAAAAATTATTGGCAGGGAAACAATCAACAGGCAGTATGATCACATAAGCCTTGTTTCCTTTACCTCTCCTTTAAATTAGAAAATATCACATTTTTAACATGGGATTTAGCTATGCAATTTTATTTAGATGGCTTAAATACTGGTATAGACATCTTAAATCCTTTCAAAACAACCTTCGGCACACTCGCTGTCATGCGGTCTTAATCATGCTTCCCTGAAACAGTCCTTACATGCTTATTTTCCTTTGCAGTGGTGCAAAAATTGTTACTAACCAAGAAACTCATATCCAATGATGAATATGTACAAATGTTTCTATCGCACAAAGGGTATCTGTGTAGTTTTGGAAAACTGCTTAACAAACAATTTTCCCCACAAGTAATTAGGAATATTAGTTACCAACCTGTATCTTAGGTACTGCATAAGGACTAATTAATTAACATTTACTATACAGAAATTGTTAAACATTGCAAAAGATTCTGCAGCTTTAATGTTGCCAAACCATAACAAATTGTAGACATTTGTACACACACAAAGGCACGCAACACCAGCAGAACACACTCAAGCAACACATTCAAGAAAGTGTTTATTATCATAGGTAATAAAAAACCTAGGAAATTATGTTTACTTTTAAAAGTGATAATGCTGTCTATAAACATGCCAGAAAAAGTGTTGAAGGTCATTTTACCAGAAAATTAGAACTAACCATGAAGCGGAAAAGAAAATATTTTCATAAAATTCCATATTTCTTAAAATGTATGTTTCTTAGTCCAATGCTTCTCTTCTATTCTATGAAAGCAGGTTTTTAAAGTTTTTCAGTCAGATTCTACACAAAAAAAAAAAGGTAATTGCTTCATTAAAATTAGGACTAACATGAGTCTTAATTACTTGTGTTCTGGAGTTACTAATTAAAAAGCAAGAATTAGTGCTACTTTTTTCCCAATTTATTCCAATTAAATTATTTGAAACCGCATTCTGTTAAAATGCAATCAAGCAATCAATCTCTCATTCTCCAACATTCGTGGTTTCAGATAGTAAATATTTTTAAAGTCTATTAGTACTCAAAACACTATAGAAATATATTCTAATTTCTTTTTAATAATCTCTTATAATGTGGTCTAATAAATCTTTGAGATGACTAAATGTATCTAAACAGTTTATGGACCTGAAAAATTAGTTCTAATCCTTTCGAACAGAACAAGGTTAAATCCAATCTGTTCTGTGTTTGGGAAAACTAACTGCCCAGATTATCTGTAACTACAATCTCCTGTTGTCAGCAGAAGTAAAAACTTTAAGGATCAGTACCTTTTTTTATACTGAGGACAATATTTTTAAACAATTGAATAATTATTAAGACCAATAAGAAGCAGAAGGGCTCCTCAAAAATGTAAGAAAGTTATTAAAAGAAATGTTAATTTGACTTTGAACAAAGAGCCGGTGGGTAAAGAATGGATAATTATACAAACAGAATTAAAGTAATTTCAGGAAAGCTTGTGAAATTTGTGGCCTGAAAGCTTTGAGGAGAGGAAAGCCATAGCGTTGCCTCCTCCTGTGGAATGATAACAATGATTTATGAAGCTAAAGTCATTTCTGCCGATTGAGCTCAGTCAAGATTGGTTTCACATGACCAGCTCCAGTACAGCCACACGTGATGTGCAGTGGCCCCACACGTTTGAACACACTAGGATATGCTCTTCTAGGTGATCCAAAGGATGGGGGTAGAGGGGGGTTGAAAGCTGCAGCTTTGTTTTCCGTATATTTTCCCCTCATTAGGACACCCTCCTCCTGCAAAGTAAGCCACTTCTGGTGGTCGGGAGCAAAGTCTCGTTGTAAATGCACAGCAGGATAGTGGCAAAGCTGAGATTAATTCTCCATAGATTTATATAGACCTTTCTCACTGTTGATTGCTTGTACTGTTTCAAAGGTGCGTATGTTGCCTTTTTTTATTGCTGGTTGCTGACTTTATTCCAGCATATGGTGGTTGGCGCCATGACACAAAGTGAACATTTTATACTAGAATTAAAGTGGATATTTGACAGTTTCTGTCAGAAAGTTCAGAGCAAAGAATTCGTGAGACAAGATTTATTGCATATTTTATATGGGACACATCTGTTTCTTTGCTACGTTTCTGTTTAAATAAAAAAGCAATGAAGGTTCTTTAAGAAACAAAGACTGTCAATAAAAAGCATGAACAGAAAAACTACATTATTGAGAATGAATTTAATCATTCTGACCTTCTAAAAATGTGCTGCTTGGAAGTAGGACAGTCACCTTCCCCTTTTTGTTCAGCCATATAAGGAGGATGAGGGAGGAGAATTTCAAGCCCAAAATGATTTCTCAAATACACAGCTACCCATGCTTAAAGGTAAATCAAATCAAAATCAAAATCAAATTAAATCTAAGTATTGATATTCACATTTAAAAGTGAGGTGAAATATTAAGGTAGATCTTGCATTTTATTTTTTTTAGCATCCATAACTACATTTTAGTGATGTGAAATGTGCCATCACTAAACCTGATATAGTTTGGGCCCTGAAGTTCAGTGTTTTTATCTTCATCATAATGAATAAAAGTGGAATTTGGAGAACATCGAGCAGGATCTTGTTTAAGAAAAAAAAAATGTATACCTTATACAAGAGAGAATTATTTCAATAAAATTCTGATTTTATAACCAACAAACTTCCTGCTTATGAAGATTCATATTTAGTGTGAAACCCTAAGATTTAGCCTGAGAAATATAAAATTTAAATACGTAGAGTTAAACAAGAAAGAACAGGTACAAAATAAAGAAATAACATTGCTCAGAAATCATGTCTGTTTTTATGAAAAAGCGTGTGTGTCTTATTTAGCTTTATATATCAACAGAAAAATCACCTCTGTGGACTACATACATTCTACACAAATAGTTATGATAGATTGTTAAAAATTTATGTATCATAATATATGCTCAACAATTTCCCAAGCAAGTATGGTAGTTACCTTTACAAAATCATAACTATTTGTTAAATTATGTCAAATTACTGTATGTATTTAACTCTTGTTTTTAACTCAAAGTTCTTCTACAACTTAGATCTATGCAGGAAAATTTATCTAGCTACTACTTTGAAAGGTCTATTAGAAAAGAGGCAAACTTGGATCTGCAGTATTTTTCCTCCTTGCCACAAATAAAATACAGGACACTAACTTGAAAAAGTATTTTCTTAAGATTCTTTTAATCAATGTTTTTACAAGAAACACCAAACAACACACAAGTACAAGGCAGACATTTTTTTCTGAGCTTGTACTCTTTGTGATAAATACATAGAAAAATACATTTTAAAAAAGGGCCTCTGAATTTCTAAATGAAAAACCTACTATTCTCCTTATGGAGAAAGGATGATGAGAAAAGCGAAGCACGTGTGACACGTTAGTTAGGTCATTTAATTCATTCTTAGAAAGCACTTGGCTACTACCATGATGAAAGAAATGTGAATGTATATCAAAAAGAAAAGAAAAAAAATCTCAGGTTAGCTTAATTTAAGACTGGGAAAATAACAAGAAGTATTACTGCATCTACCTGATCCATTTCGTTTTTTTATAGCTTGCTTACTTTCTGCTATCCTGGGAGTATCCAGATTTCCCCCCTGCAATGGACGTAACCATTTTTACATGTTCATGTTTATCCTCATGAAAAAGAAGGGAATATGAGTATTACATGACAGGACCAGGGAATGGGAGTGCAGCAGCCAAGCCCGTGAATGCAGAGTTTCTGCTCGCTCTATCTCTGGGCCTTCATTATTACCCTTATCATAAGGCACCTAGACATTTCTCTTGGAAATGGCTCTACTCCCTAGTAATAGAAGGTCCATTCAAAAGGCAGGCAGAAGAAGAGACGCACATGATAATGATCACTTAACTGAAATCTTAAAAAATAGAGGCAAATCCAACTGACCTATTAGTAGGAGTTGAATATAATTGTAGCCATAGTTGAAGTTTTAATTGACTACCATTTTGATTCACTCTTATCGATTAGAAACCACAAAACCTGTTTCTGAGTATGATAATTAACACAAACCATACCAATACCGTTAGTATCTAAATTCATTCTGCTGTAATAACCCAGTCATAATGAGCTTAATTCCACTTTTTTTTTTCTCCATTGGAGCAATAAAGTCTTGAATGCACTTAAAAAATCATATGCAAAGTAAAGGTGATAATATACTCAGCAACTTGATGCATCTGCACTTATAATGGCAGAATATTCTTTACATAAAAATATTTAATAGGACAAGTTATTTCACAACATTTTTGGAAATGCTATAAAATATTTGGAAATATTTTCTAAAATTTGAAAAGAAATTTTAAATATTGAGACTATTTACTTGATTCACATCAAACCCAAACCAATATCAAATTACATCAAAAGGAGAAATTACTGGCATTTAGAAGGTAGGCAAGTCAAAGTTCCTCTACTATTATTCAAACAGTCAGCTCTCCTAATTAAGCTTGGGGATTCTCTGTCCTAGGAGTTGCCCAATTACACGTAAGGAAAGAATCGCTGATGCGGAAAGCTTAAATAAGCATAAATATGCCTTATCCAACTTCCATTCAACAAGTCAATGCTGGGTCAGGCTCTTTGTGTAAAACTCAAAGTAAGGAAACACATTATAGATACTTACTGGTAAACCGTACCGATAACTCTATACATTTCATAGAGCGTTTTTTTCCATTTAGCATCATATTCTTTAACATTTCAGGTTTTCTGTTTGGCCACAGAAGCTATGCTGCTGTCTCTAGTCAGGTACCCTTGCCTGTCCCAGGGCACCTGGACCCTCTCTAACACCATGTCCTGTTCCAAGAGACGGCAACATTTTGTGGACTGAATTTTCAGATTGTATGTCATTCTCAAAACAAAGGATTTCATACATACTGAGTTTGTGCAAATAATTACACCTTAAAGTATGCTATAGGAGTCCTTTAGGAACTATTTTCAGACACTTCCAGAGTAGCTGACTTGGGACAAAGTTTAAACAGCTGAAAAATCCTAGTGCTTGAAAGTTTGAATTGATTTACATGCCATGAAAGAAGTATTGTTCCAATCAATTCCATAAATACATCTCCTAAGAGAAGAACCTACTGATTTCTCCATCTCTGTCACAATGTTTACAAAGTGGCACTGGAAGGGCTCTTTATAGGACAAAGGTACATTTTTAAATAGCTTGCCCTGGCATCTGAAATATTTAGGCACAAAGAAGAAATTGTGGGAGAGATTGAATGATGACCTGAAATCAGACTTCTTCTACATTCAGAAATCTGTCTTTCATCACAGCTGTAATCTTACAGCATTGTATCATTCATATATTTTCATTCTCTCATTCTCCAATTTTGAAAGCTCAGTAGCAACCTAGCGCTTTGCCTTTTAATTAACTTAAAATTTCTGAGAATTGCCTAGTGAACTTTTTAACTGTTAGTTTTGTTCCCAAAACAAATGGTCCCGCTACATCCTGTTCAACAAGCTTGGGTGTCAAATTTATTTATCTTTTTTTCTTTGGAAAAAATCTTCCTTCTGAAGGCTATTTCCTGCCTGGTCTGCAGGTTTTACCCATTATCATTGCTTAAAAATGGAAAACACAGATTACACTGTAACAAAATCTTATCCAGAGAGCTCCAATTTTCTGTTGAAATTTGCAGCATCTAGTATTTTTATCAGTTGTGCTCCAAAGCATTAAACCAGGGTACTCATGTGCTTTGCGCAGGTACAGAACAAATGAGGAAAAAAATCAACATACCAAAATTCTGAAATTCTACATAGAAATTCTATCCACATAGATATCAGATTAAGCATGTTATTGACATAATCAGATTGTATTATGGTACCAGTGAATGGTTATTTCCAAGACTAATCCAAAAACTAGAGTGTGAAATTACAGAGCACAGGGGACAAACATAAGGTGAGAGTCACCAGTGTGATGGTAGGTATTAAAGACTTTAGAGGACAAGTGTGTTTGGGCTTTTCATTAAGTGCATTAATCTCTTCTATCCAATCCCTGACTATGGTCTTTCCTTGCAGTAATATCTTCCATATATGTGAGCACTTGCTTATAGGATATACAAGCTAAAATAATGAATCAGTGAGCATCCTGATTTCCTGCCAAGGAAAGCTTTGACAGAGATTTAAATTCTGTTAGTTCACTAACTTTGAGTATCAGCCCAAACAGCATAATATAATAGGAAGCAAATAGCAGACCAAATCCAGATAAACTGCGTGCTAGTGGAGTTGACTGCAGTACAGAGAACAATGGCACAGGACGATAAGCAGATAAATAGAAAATCACACAGGAGATTTGTAAGAATAAAGTAAATAAGAAGAAAGCAGTTGGACTAAAAAAATAGCCTAATAGGATCCCTGTGGAAAAAACCAACACATATAAACTACAGTTCTGTTAACCTATAGGCCTATGATACAGGCACTGGAAGAATTCCGGTGAAGTTGAACGGAAAATTAAAGTTTTGAAAATGTAAAGAGAATGTTAAGACTCCGGACAGCTGACAGTGGTTATACCAGAGGTATCAGTAGATATAAATTTCGTAACTAGCATATTCAAAATAATTTTGCATTAAATCAAGTGTATCGACACTAATATTCATTATGGCTCTCAGTTGCTATTAATAGGAAATAGTTCTCTATCGAGAAATACCTGTGGCTGCAGCAGGCACTGTAATTCAGTATAACACAATGAAACTGAAAAGAAGCTGGAAAGAACTGTTGACTCTAAGAGATTCTTTCCTTGCCCTCTAAGAGAGGATGACACTGCATTTTTAATTACAAGTCCTTCTAAACTCCATTCATGTTACACATTCTAATGGAGTGTAACCCTCCAATTTTCATAGTAAGTCATGATATACTGGAACTGATTATAGCTATTGGATGTATATCTGCTTCAAAAATAATCGACTGAAAGTTTCCTGAAAAGTCATAGTTTTAATTAACATCAATTTTCGGGACTTTGATGCTGGTAATTCTTCTGGTAGAGTAGGAGGAAGCATTCATTTCAGAGCAAATTCTTGTTCTTTGATTCAGCTCACTGTCAATATTGCATTAGTTAGAGGCATATGGATGCAATCACATTCCAGGACACCTTATTTGGTGTCTTATGGACTGAGGCTATCGTCTAACTATATAATCTCAGAGTACCACAGCAATAAGGTTCCGTGCTTTGCAGACTCACGCCAATTTATGTAAATCACTCTTTCATCTGTTTAAATACAACGATCTTTGAGTGATGAAAACAGTTATGACTGTCACAAACAGTTTGAAAGATTAAAGTAATTCTGCTGCTGGCATATAAGACAGCGTTCCAGATCTAAACACAAACTTTGCGTGGTTTGTAATGTCATGGCTGGGAAGGATAAAAAGTTTTAAGCAAACATTATCACTGCAAGGAAGTATGACATATTTTTCATGTTTGACACTGGACATAAATATCATCCCACACTGTTTAATGTGAGAACTGCATATGTGTGGCAGAGATAATAAAACATCTCTGTGAAAACAAATGAAGGGAAAAAAAGAGTTATGATATGTAGAACAAAAAATAAAGCTTTGAAGTTAAAAGTCTTCATATTTGTACAGTTTATTCAGGAAAGGAACAATCAGTATTCGATATGCAGACAACAGTCACAGAATTTGCAAGTGAGTTTGATTTCTTGTAGAAGTGATTATCTTTACAGAGATAATTTTTTTTTGGTTGACAGAAGCAGCTTCGTAATTGCAGGTAACAAAATCAGGACAACTGTCAGACCCTTTTAAGTGCTATTGCTCTCTTGCTGTTTTTTACACATTGTATTCTAAAAGGCAGCTCTTACTGAAATTCAGTGCTGTTCAAAACTCTTCCTGATTTTCTTGCTTCACTTACTCGGCATTAAAACATTCAAGAGCTTTACAAGTAAAATGGAACACAAGTGCCATAATCCATTAGATTAAGGTAGAGCAGTACAAGACTAGTGGGAAGACAAGTATGTCACTTAGACTCACATAGTTTTAGATTAGTTCTTCCTGTTAATATTCTTCTTGAGGAGAAAAGCTATATTTTTATTACAGAGAAGCAAGAATTTTAAGTATTTCTCAGGGGTTTCTGATATTTTTGGTAGTCATTACAGGCAAGCTCTACGGAACTGTTATGAACAAGGATTTAAAACCATCTCTGTAACAATGTAAAGTTGTTAGACTGTTAAAGGAAATAAGTGACAATGTAGATTTCTTCCTAATCATGTACTGTATTTAAATTTATAGTTATGTTCTGTTGACAGTAATAGAGAAACAAGAAATGCTATTGTATAGTGAAAATGGTAATGATAATAGTGTCTTGGAATATCTTTGACTTCTGACTCACTACTACTAAATGACCCTAGGATCCTGCTTTTTACTTCATAGGCTGCTTTGATTGAAAAGCAGTAGAATTTTGAGTGGAAATACTTTTTTTTTGCTATAATATAAGAAATGATACTATCATCCTCCTGCACTCAAAATACATACAGGACCAGAAACCAAGAAAGCAATGTTGCTTTCCCTGGATTAATACAACAGCCACTACTAAATGAAGAGAATAAAACACCATGAACACAGGTAGCACAAGAACAACATTTAAGACGAAATATTTACATACCCAGGAGCAAGTAGGAAATAATCAACAAGAAACAGAAAGTCTGCCAGCTGAAATGTACTAAAGTAGAGTTAAAGAAAAGTTAGTGATGTAAATATTTAACATGAAAACTTTTATGAGATGGTATATTATGTATTGTTGAGGAAGAAAATGGAAACAAGTAAAGGAATGAAAACCAACAATAATAAAAATATCCTCCTGGATGCTAGCTTCAGATCAAGTCCTAAATGATTTATATTTTCAATTATTTGGTCAAAAGGAGTCAAATACACTTTAGTAAGGTTTCATTTAGAACTCTGATCTAAACCCCAATGCTTCCGAATAAAGAATCAGTATTTAATCTTACTGCTGAACAAATTTGTAAGAAAATACAGAATCACAGCATTCGAAAGTATTGTTTTTCTGGAAATAAAGTTATGAAGGTGGAGCTGATAGAGAGGTAGGGACACACGCATGAGGAGTAACAATTCTTTACATAGTTTCAGTAACCTAGATCACACAATTGATGTGAATCTAGCCAGGAGCTAGTACTCTGTCTTTTTAGGCAGACAGGTATCTTACGGAACCACACAAGCTCCCCCTGTTCATCTTCCCTGTTCTCAAGTCAGACTGTGTAGCAGTTTTGATCACAGTTTCTAGTTAGTAGATTTGAATGTTGTTTTTTTCATTAGTTTCTTAATTTCTGAGTATAATGACCCTAAGAATAACATAAATCAAGAAGTAGTTACATACAAGTGAAGGGGGCTAGCCTTAATAGAATTTCTTTCTTGTCTTTCCCATTGAACTACCTCAACAACCCTCTATGGTACATTCAGAAGGTAAATGAGGAAATGTGGATCAAAGCTCCCGTTCTGCACCAGAAATACATGTCCAGGTAGCTACTGCAGCCTGGCTAAACTTATTGAGAAGAAATCACTCTACAGCAAAAATCAGATTTACTAATATTTTCCATGTGGTTGCTAACTTTGTCTGAAAAATGCACTGTCTCCTGACAGCGCTGCCATGAGTTGCCTGGTCTATTTCCCTATCGTAGAGTCCCATGATTGGACAGTGTTGACCTTTTCTGTAGTATAGGGCATCAGTGGCTGTAGCAAGGCAATGGACCTAATCGATGATTCCTAAGTGCGAGGTCAGAATTCTAAACATGGGACAATTTCTTTCACTACGGGATTAATCCCAACAGATCTGCTCTATTTGAGACATCCCTCCCTCTCCATCTTGTTACCTTGGACTCTTCAGTGCATCATGTGCCTTTCCCAACTAGCTTTGCTTTCCACTATTAGTGATTTTCAAGAATGTTCTTTCTTGACATCATTCTACTTGCTTCCCAGACTCTTCTGTAAACTAAATTAATTTCTTTAACAGCGAAGTCTTCATCGTCAGGATGCTTTACTCAGAGAAATGATGCGAGGCAGCTATGCTAACTGCTATGAAGCATAGACTTGTACATTCCAGCATATGAGGGAGGAAATAGAGCCCAGATTAAAGTTTTTATGTATTTTCTGACCTGGAACCAATGAAGGGGAATTTAGGACCAGATTTTGCAAGATCCCTCATGAATCTGTGCTATGCATTGCCATATTTATTAAAATGGGCAAACAATACGAAATACCCAAGAAGCAAAATAAGAAATAAATTTCATTACAGTTAGTCACCTACTTTCTGGTTTGTATTATTCTTGAGAGAATGCACAAGGAGAATAGAAAATGTCACGAAAAGTTAATGCCAATGGCTACTGGTCAGTATTCCTTCTAGTGAACTTCATAACTGAAGTATCTTAATTTTATCTTTTCTCCTTTTCAAAATAGAGTATTTTGCATCTTTTTCATGCTCATCTAACTATCCTGATTTTCTTATGTGTGACATAGCTTGGTATCAAAAGAGTTTTCCTCTATGCAATTCTGAGCAAAAATTTCATAAGTTAAGGAGCATTTCAAATCAATCATTAATTCCATGATTTCAAAGTTCTTTTTGCATATCATGGCAATTGAAATGGAAAATATTATGAATATATTTCTGAAAAAAAACATATAGCAATTCCACTGAAAATACAGTAAGTATATATTTATGTATAGTAATTCTCAGGTCTCCATATTATAGTAAAATTATTATAATTCGTTGCATATAATATAAAGATCACTTCAGCTTTGAGAATAACCTAAGCTCTTTTCAAAAAGCATGGACATATCAAATACACCTAATGAAGTATTAACACAGTTTACATATGATGTCTTTCATGCGGGAATTACAAAGTACTTGACAAAGATTATCTTTCACTACAAAAAAACAGTCAGAATCATTACTTAACATTCTGTGTACTAGAAAAATGAAGCACTTTCTAAAAAAGAGATTAACCAACTAATCTAGCATCACATGTCAAGGAGCTAAACTGGGAACAGAATCTAAAGGTTCTGGCATCTAATTCCCTGTTGAAGGCTCTAGGCTACATTACATCCAGTTACACAAAACAGCACTGACATCAGCAGAAGTACAGTTTATCCCCTCTAGCATTTTAGAATGTCAGTCTCCATAACACTCTCAGTGTTTTTTGTTACAACACAGCAAGTATTAGATTTAATTGTTATTAATCGCAATTAGGAAATGTAAACAATTCAGCTTAAGCAAGTCAACATGGTTTTTTTCTTACAGTATTTCCAATTTAGCATTGACTAGAAACGATGGGAAATTGTGCGTGTGAGAAAAACCTGAATATCTATGAGATCCAACCCTATTTTCAAGCCAGAAGTTTCAGAAAAGCATCTGAGCTTTGGATACTTGCTGTGAGCTGGCAGAAAGATAACAGACAAATTTTTCTTACATTTGCTTAAACCAGCCACAACTCTTTTTTTAAACAAACAAAACTGAAAGCAGATGCTTAACGGATGCTCAGTATTATCAGTTAACTCCTAATTTCAGAGAAGCAGCTGAGTTTTCAGACACTTCTCTAAGCTGAACTTTTGAGCTTGATATTTGTCCAATGCCTATTCTAGTGCCATAAATCAAGATGGGTTTCTGTGGGTTTTTTACCCATCTTCAGTGCAGAATTTTGCAGGATTTCCATTCTAATGCCACAGAAAGTGCCACCCACCAATTATAAAGATTCAAATCAATCAGGTGACTAGAGGAGAAACAGAGTCAATAATTAGAGGATCTGACAACCCACTGGCAACTCATTCCAGAAGAATGTAGATAAAACAGAAATGCCAAAAGATGAGAAGTTAAATAAAATTAAATGTGTATGATTAAATACCATAAAACATATTAGAAAGCAAGAGAAGAACAAGAGAACAAAAGAAAAAGGTCGGCAAATAAGTAATCCATGTGTTTTTCTAGAACACAACAAATCTGAAACACTAAAAAGCATCCCAAAAATAGAACTCATTGTCCCAGAACACTGTGCAGGAACATATCCTCTCTCTTTTTTTAAATTTATTTTTAAATATATTCATTATAAACACAAGGATAAAATTTTCTGTTATACTGTCAAAGATAAAATATATCTCAATTTCCACATCAACAGGGATAAACAGAGCAGATGTTTGAAGCAATATGTTTTCCTATTTGAAATGGTAATGCACATTTAAATTGCAATTTTCTCTAAAGCAGAATCAATCTTGCGAGTTCAACTGGATATTTTTATCATACTTCACTTATCAGCAAATAAGGTAGCTCAGCTTTGCAGTAGAAACCTTTAGTTTTTTTAATTACCTTTATTTTTTGGGACTGGTGATATGCATTTACTATTCCTTCTGCTGGTTTTAGCTAAGGTGGAGTTAACTTTCTTCAAGCTAACTCATGTGGTGCTGTGTTTTGGATTAGTGACTAAAACAGTGACGATAACTCACTCCTGTTGTAAGTATTGCTGCGCAATGCTTGAACAGCATCAAGGCCTTGTCTGTTTCTAATGCCCACCCCTAGAATGTAGGTTGGGAGTGCACAAGAAGTTGGGAGCTGGGACAGCTGGCCAAACTGCCCAAGGGAATAACCCACACCACATGACAGCACGCTCAGCAGTAACTCTGGGGAAAGGAGGAGGATGGACTGGGGGAGAATTCAGAGAGATGGCGTTTGTCTTCCCAAGTCACCGCTAGGCCTGACAAAGCCCTGCTTTTCTGAGGATGGCTGAACACCTGCCTGCCCGTGGGACATGCTGAATTAATTCCCTGTTCTGCTTTGCTTGTTCATACAGCTTTTGCTTTCCCAATTCAAACATCTTAATCTCAACTCATGAGTTTTCTCTTTCACCCTTCCAACACTCTTCCCCGCCTGAGGAGGGGTGAGTGAGCAGTTGTGTGGAGTTTGCCTGCCTGCTGAGCTAACCACAACAGAAGCTGTGGTATGACCATGGAAGACACCATTTGCCTAGGGTCTTGGCAAGGCCTGGGCAACACATAAATATGGTCCAGATCTACACCCAAGTCTATCATTTTGACTGCTCTGCCCTGATGAATTTCTGGCTAGTGGTGAGGAAAGAATCAATGCACTTCTCTATTTTCCATAGCTCCAGAGACAGTGGTGCTGGCAGAAATGGGTGACTGGAAACACACAGTTTGGGAAAAAGGAGGGAGCAGGACTGTTTTTTTTCAACAACAGAAACTTGCGCTTACACTGTCTTGAATGGATGATCAAATTGTTCCTGCTGTCTCTTCACAAATGAAGGTGAATCGCTTCTTTACACCTATTTCTGTCTCACACAAGACAGAATCTTAAATCTGAATTAGTTGGTGCATGACACTATTGATAAAAGATGATGTTACTTCATGTTTATATGTCGACTTTCTCTAGAAGGGTAATTTTCTTTCTAGTCTTTTATAAACTTAAAACTTTATATTCCTTCCGGTAAATTTGATCTAGGATGAATATTTGAATATTTTTTTCATTATGCCTACAAATAATGAAAAAAAACAAAGCAGAAAATAATCAAGAAGAAATAGATCAAGTGAAGAACTATCTTTGACAAGGAATGTCCCAGCTCTGTGTAACCATTTTTCTTAACATATATAAGACACATTAGCAACATGATCCATAGCAGACAGTAAGAATTTTCAGAAGTAACAGATACTGAATGCAGCTTACATTACATATAACTTTGTAAACCGCTACACTATTTGCCAAAATTTTATTTATTTTTTTTTTTCCAAACGCGGTTACCTTTCTGGAAGAACTCCTCTAATTTCTCCTTGAAGGGCTGGAGATGCTCTTCAGAAGACTCTCTGCAAACTAACTTCATCTGCTTTTCAGAGGCTACAAAAAGAAGTTGATAGACATTAGTGGCATAATTTATCTAACAGAAGTAGATGTCAACACTGTAGAAGTCTACACCTAAATTAGTCACTTAGACTGACTTTAGAAGAAATAGAAATAAATAAGCACTGAGGAATATAGCAATTACAGTAAAAAATACCAAATAGAAAATTCTGTAAGTGTTTAAAGAGTAGAATTTGTCTTTAGTAATGACTTTGTGCTAGAACTCCAGCTGTGTGCTAAGACTTGCCATTAACACAGCCTGCCTCACACACGAATTCTAGGTGATATTCAAAGCTCTAAACTTTGTTTCTGTGGTGAGTGCACGATGCCTTGTATCTGACTGATTTTAATCGATTGATGCCAGGCATCGTACACTCAACCATTTTTTTTCCTGACACAGATGCAGGAATTCAGCTTTAGTTAAGTTTTCAAATTCCAGCCCATGATATGAAATAGTAATAGTCTGTAAGAAAGTTAACTTACATCTAATTTGTTTACTATTTAATCTACCTGTTATTTTAAGACCTGATGCCATCCTAATTTCCAAAAACTCCAGGTTATTCACCAAGGAATTTTAACATTCCTAGAGCTTCTAGTAAACTATGTAGATTCCAGCATTCCACATTAAAGATGAAAATGAAATTTCCTTACATTCCTTACAACTGAATTTATGAACTACTATAAGATTTTTTTTCCCCACAACTCTTCATTCCCAAGAAGTTGTATTTAGGTGGAAATTTATTTTAGAGTTAAACCCAAGAGTTACAGTTTGTTTGCGTCAAACATATTCACACCATATTGAGATGAAATAATTCAACTTATAGGAGCAAAATTGAATGCAAAACTGTGGAAAGAGCATTTGAGAATTTGTAATTAAAATGTCATGTTAGTGTAAGTTTACAGTGCAGTTAAAAAAGTCAAAGGGAGGTTGAAAACAAATGCATAAATTTTGTTATACAAAGATTAGTGTGCCTATAACACTCTTAGACCACCAGGGCGTACTAAAAAAGAACTTTTCAATTAACTGAGATCAGAAGTACATTTGGACAGTTGTTATAGAAAAAATGCTGAAAAGATACCCGTTCCCACCTAAGTATAGTTTTTAATTCATCATCCTTCTACAAGTCAAGTAGGTTGTGGATTATGACATTATTGGGGAGCTTCAGAGTTCATGTAAAATAGTCGGGCTACAGTCTAAGTTCATCATTAATCTTTAGTCTTGCAACCTGTAGGCCTTTGAAACTGTTCTCAGTAAAGTTAATGGATATTTCTTTGTATGCCAGATTGTAGTCAGAATGGAGCATTAATTTAAAGACAGCACATTTGGAAAGGAAGTCTTTTGTTAGGTGCTTGGTTACATGTTTTAAAAAATTAAATTAAGCAAAACAAATTAGAAATCAGGGAGGCTTATATGACTTCCAAATATTGCTTTCTTATGATACATGCCTCTTACCATTAAAAATTTGAATTTCCCATGACTGTTATCATTCACTGAATGAAATTAATGTATACTTAACATTTATGTTAGTAGAAATAAGAGTTTTCTACAGCTGTTTGAGCAAATTGTAACATTCTGCTTCGGAAGAAGCTTTGTATAGACGAAAAAAAGATCTAGCAAAATAACTGAGACAGTATCGTTAAGTTTCTGACTGGAAGTTTGAACAAAAGTTTGTGGTTTTTCTTTGCGTTTAAACAGATCTACAGAAAATTATATACGGCAATATTTAGAAATTATTTCAAATAAAAACAAAATGACAGAAGTGTAAAAATATTAGTACACGTATGTTCAGGTATTTGGTACCTAGACTATAGAATGCACATGATTATTCCAATCATGCAAGGTTGCAGTGATTGTAAGCCACTAGTTATTTCATAATAATCTTATATAAATAAATTCGTATAAATATACACAAAGTAGATTTCTATGAATGTGTACTGTAATAATAAGCTTATAGTTACTGTAGTATCCAAACATGCTCTAGCATACTCTAGAAAGGTGTTTTCCCAAACATATGGTGTTGCTAATGCCTTGCCTGGAGTACTGGAAGCTTCCTAGATGCTTCCTACAGGCTTTAACAACACAAGGTTTAGAAAGGTTACTCAGATATATCCAGTGTAGATATTTAAATGACCAAGACAAGGATGAATTGTTTCTAAACTAAAAAGCAAGCACACACAAAAATCCTTCAACTTGTTTTTCATAAAGACAACTAACATCCTTAACAATATCAACCTTTGGCATGAGAGAAGAGGACGAATAAGAAGAAAGGCACAGAAGAAAAGAGCAAATGAGGCAGATGACATTGAGTAAGTGAATCAGGGGTGCTGATTAAACCTCTGAAAGTTTGAGACGAGATTAAATGAGATGAGATACCAGTTTACATTTCTTCATTGAAACAATGAAACTGAAAGAGACAGAAGAAGTCAAGTAAATGATGGGAGACTCTAAGAATTTATGTTATTGGATGGCCTTAATGAGAGACCTTTGGGTGATTCTCTCTGCTGACAATATTTAGTAAGATGATATCTATCTAAAACTAAAATCTACCAGTTCACTTCCTGAAGTTCTTTCAGATAACTGCCAAAATAGACTGAAGGTGTCTGAGCAAGTTTTAGCTTTGAGCTAAGGGAATTAAGGACAAGGGTGATGAAGTGAAAATCACAAAAGCAATGTATTTGCCCTATACTGCTTAATCCTTCTTCAACTGACTCTAAATTTAGATTAAATATCCTTCACTCAACAATCTATACTTTTGGTCTAGAAATAAATAAAACCTACCTGGGCAACTGACGGTTAACTAATTGTGTTTAAAGTTAACTACACTGAAATATTTGAATAAAATTTGAATTTATTTACTTGCTAATGTTAAAAATAAGACACATCATATAAGTATGGAGTGACTGGTCGAAGGTAGTCATGAAATTCAGCTGGAACTGCAGTATTAAAAATTTTGTATTCCTACTGAAATCTGTCTGGTCTTAGTGTTCCCTTCAATAATGAAATGCCCTATGCAGAAAAATGATTATTTGTCCAGTATCTGTAAGAAAATGACAGCTAGGACCACCAACCAGATATATCTTTTAGGCTGAAGAACTTTGGGACATGATCAAACTTGCCTGGGGATATATACGGCAAAGAACGGTGGAAGGGTGTTCAAAGGAATCACAAATTGCGTAGAAATAAAGACACACTTGGAAGAGGAAAAATATTTTCATGGTGGGGCTAAATCAAACGTTTTGATTAAAATGGCAGTTGTAATTCTACATACTAACGGCATCTGGTCTTTGTCAACCTAGATTGGTAATATTGGTGAAAGACTACCATACAACTCCATGATTTGCCTCAGTTTTACACAACATAATATAAAGGTTTCTAGTAACGTCCATTAAATTTCCTGTTCTAGAAGTTGTTTTTTTTTGTTGTTGTTTACTCAAAAATTTACTTGAAATACATTGGTTTTTAAAAAATAAATTACCAAGTCATGCCAAACATTACATTAAAAAATTAAAACTGAAAAGTCCTGTTCCCTCAGTTGCTCTGATCTTCCTTGCTAAAAACCCTAAAATATGTGTGAGGGAATATTATACTAATTTTTTACATTTTGTTCTCATACTTATTATGACACAATTCCTTTCCTTTTTAAAATAAAATTATTTTAGCAAGGTTTATATTAGAACGATTCTCAGGTAAATGAACCTATCATGCATTTCTTCTTTGAAATAAACTCTGAAAAGCTTCTTTCTGAAAGTATTTCTTTCTGAAACTCTGAGGAATCCTAGGAATTCTGAGGAATCTGACAGTTAGCACACCACACCTACACTTCTCTTCTCACCATCTCATTCCAAAATAATCATTTGAGAAAATAAACAACCTGTTTCAGCATTAGAGTTCAAACAGTTGCAAATTCTCCATTACTGTAATAAACCTTTGGTCCATTTTCTTGGTATGTACTGTATGTAAGTGAAATTAAATGTAATATGCTACTTTGAAAATTGTTTATTTCTAAATGAGCTATTGCAAAAAAAAAAAGAAAATATGAGTGTGCAATAGTATTTGAAAGCCCTTAAAAATTGTTGGATGGACATCATGCTTCACCCACTGCAAATCTTGGCCGCAGAAATGGAAACCATTAGTGAAACATTAAAACAAAGCTGGAAACTGCTGATTATCAGTTTGCCACTGTCTTCAGATTTAATGCAGTACTTGGCTCAAAAAGTTCTTTAAAAATCCCCAATATAAGTGAAAATATTTACAAAATAAAATGTCTCTCACTTAATGCCTATTGGGCAATAGTCTTTTAAAACTCCACAGACACTTGTAAATCTGTCAAAAGAATCACTGTCCATAAACAAACTTTCATGTAAAGAGCATTTCAGTGTCAATCAGACAGGATTTGGAATTTTTTAAGCACCATTTTTAAAGTAAACGCAAAACCAGAAATAGTTTAATGTTGATAGCAGTAAATTACTAACTATTTACTCACCAGAACCCACCAGTAGCATTTACAGGAATCATCCTGACAGTGAAACCAAGTTTCAACACCATGAATTCCTATAAACCTGTCACTGACACTATCCCCCATGAGTTATGCCACTGGGAAAGCTGCTAAACCCTCCACCCGCCTCTCGTCTGCTCAGAACCTGGCAGGTTACACCGCCAAGCTTGCTATTTTATTTTCCTGTTGTAACGCAGGCTGATCTTTGACAGGAGAGTTACTATTTGATGATTCTTTTTTTTAGAATCCTTACCTTTTCTGTTTCAAAGAGGATTTGTAAACATGCTGCAGATGAATTCAGTGTAGCCCTAAGTAACCCCTAATTTCTGTACAAGAGGACCCAAGATTTTTTAAAGTGCAAAAGTCTGTTAGACTACTACGGCCTATATAATATTCTAATACTCATCAGATAAAACTCATATATTTTAACCATTTAGCAAGTTCTATATAACTTTTTCATCATTTAGTGTGTTTGGGTTCTGCTTTATTACATTTGCTTATTTGCAAACAACTTCCCAAGTTAAACAAGAAGTTAGAGGAGATGTATGTTTACCCACTGGACACTGCTGCAGGATTTGACTATATTTGCATGCAAATTTACTACAGGCATGCACATGTTAGCTCTGTTACAGTCCATTATACCTGTGCCATCTACAGTTCTTGCGCTTATTTATAACCTTGCAAGTAAATGTTTCTTTTCTTTAAATAAATGCGGGAAAGACGGGAAGACATTTATCTTGATTCCTTTGGAGTACAGTATGAGAATCTTGAGAACTAACTGCAAGTGGTTATGCTGCTACTGATCCAGAAGAGTTTCGGAGACGGTATTTTGTTTGCATTTTTGGACACACATTAATCATCAGCAGACACCTCAAGGTGGCAACACACAAAGGTTCAAACGCTAACATCCTACCTAGAGCCGGGCTGACTAATACAGAAGCCTTTCTTAACCAGACAGAGAGAGAAATGCCGTGAAGTGAGGGGCGAGGTTTTCCGAGACAAAAGTATCTGAGAAAAATGTAAAAGATGACCAAATTGTGGTGGTACGCTATTCTCAAGCTTTGTTTTTATTGTCTTAAATAAAGCCAAACAATTTAACGCAAAAAAGTGTTAGCACACATAAACTAAAAACACTAACTTCTTAGTTGCTTGCACAGTTGCTGTTATTTTCAGCTATTTTAGACGAAATGTGCTTCTATGTCCTTATTTTCTTCACTCATTAACAATTCAGTTTTCTTAAAATGCCATTTCAGAGGGTAGAAGCTAGTAAGCAAAACTTTAAACAGTATCTTTGTGTCAAATACATTTTCCTCATTACACACAGAAATGTATCTGTTTAGGTGCTCGAGCTCTCATGCATAAATGAGACAGAAAAACATTTCAGAGATAAGTCCGAAGTTGTGGAAAGTGAAGTAATTGAACTAGTGGCATACAAAACACCCTGTGAAGTTAGCTTGTTCTAATGGAGTTCGAACAGAAGCTGAGAGTCAGACATCTCGACAATTCTCACAAGTTTGATTGGATATTCTGGCTTTGTCTTTCAGATTTAAGCTCTGTGATCTTTTGTTTGTTTGTTTGTTTCTTGTAAGTTTAATGACATTTTGAATTTTTACACTACGTGATGGCATGCGGAGGAACTGTCAGTCCTACATTAGTTTCAACTAACCCAAACCAAAATATTTTTTTGCTCCTCTTTTTGTCAAAGGGTATCAACATTTAAAATAAATCTTTCTCTTAAGATGTTCCCAAAGTATACATTTAACAAAATGAACAAAGAATGCTAGTAAAGCTAAATATTTTTCACACCATAGCAACATATCTGAGACTCTGGTTAATGTATTCTCTCTGAAATGGTAGTTTACATTCAGTGCACCCTTCAGCAGAGAAGCATACTGCAAGGGACTGAACAGCACATAGAAATGAATGTAACGACTAAACCCGCGTAATTTTCCAGTCGAGTTTTTTCTAAGATTTCTTAAGTGATTCCAGCACACACTATTAGTAGAAAGTTTTGGTTTAGTGTCAAGATCCAAACATATAGACCTCTGCACATGAGTACGAACCGTCAGGAGTGTAGAAATGTGCGCTAGCAGAACACACAGAGAAATCCCAACACGTCCCTTCTGTCTCATCAGTACAAAAAAATGAGTATTTTGAAATTGAAGCATCTTGTCTGGCTAACTTAGTGGAAGACAAAATTTTAAAGAAGCAATAATAATATTTTTAATCAGATGAGCTAAGGTTTTTACAGTGCTAGAGGAAAAAAAGACCTTTAAAGAACGCACAAACTTACTACATAGTGTAACGAACAAGGGATCAGACAGAAGAGAATTGCTGGGCAATGGCTGAAACAGCATGTTTATGAGCTGAAACTGTAAAGGCTGGAGAAGTGATCTCCTGTTTCCCTCTGTACTGCTAGATCTCTGATTTTCTGTGCAGGACAGATCATAAAGTTCCACCTAATTAATTCTGCAACTAGTTTATGGCTTTGGTTCAGCTAGAGCATTCTGCTTAGATTTAAAATCATGTAAATTCATAAACTACCTATAATATTAGCAAGAACACTTCTCAAAGTGCTTATTAGCCTCACTCCTACTAATTTGTATCCCACTGCCTAAATTAAGGTACTTTCAACCTTTGATCATTGGCAGTAAATACGTAAGCGACCACCTCAATTCTAGCAGAAATCTGCCTTTCCTTTTACTGTGTAATCCCTCAAGGAGGAAAAGCTGGTGAGGTTCATAAACATGAAGTCACTGTTCCTCCTAATGTTAGTATTGCACACTTTGCAAACTACATTGTTCATTATCCATCATACACATTGATAGGGACAGCATTTCTCCTGCCCTCAGATGTACAGTACATAGTTATGTAAGTAATGCTTAACACACACACACACTCTCTTATAAATATAAAAGGACACACAGATAAGCGTACAGAAAATTGCAACTGTGGTATTTCCGAGATTCATTTTAGAATCTTAACATTTGCAGACTGATTTTAAACAAGAAATTTCCAAGGATTCTTTAGCCAAAGGAAAAAAAAAAACCCATAAAAGAAGAAATTAACAGCATGCCATTGTTTAACAAACAGAAAGCTTTCTCCCTTGCCTTTGTGCATGCATGCAGACATCTGCTTCCAGGGAATAACCCCTTCTAAAACATCATTGCTTTGCTCCTCTAGTATATTTCTGAATCTTATTAAAACCATTCCATACTATTCTCTATTATCACAAACTAGAAAATCTAATGGAATTTTATGAAATGATCCACTAAGGAAAATTTTCACTTAATGTATTCACATATGAATATTACCAGTGGAACACTGTCAAAATGTTAGTTTTATCATAAAATAGACTCCAATGCACATCTACAAAGTGTGTTTTTTTAATGCCTGTGTTGTAACTTTGCCAAATCAAAACAAAGTGAGATATATGTAACCCTACTGAGGCAAGAGTCTATTCAAAAAGCGGTCAGAAAACTCAGAAGGATAAGAGTATCATTTTGGAAATTCCTGAAAACAAAATAATTTTTCCTGTACGAAGCTGTCCCTTGCTCTTCTCCATACACCACTCATTGCCTCCAAATATATCATGTAAATGTTGGACAGTCAAAAATACAGCAACAGTCACCAGGTACAAACCAACATACTCCATTTACGTTAATGCCTAAAGAAATGACATATGCACCTATTTGGCTCCTCATGTTGCACCATTCAGTTCAAATTTCTATTTGCCTGCACTTCCTAACTTTTAAGGTTAATTTAAAAATTTAAAAGTATAATTAATATGAAGAAAAATCAAGTGACTAGTTCCTGAAATTTATCATAACAACTTCTCATGTATGTGACTCAGACGTCTAAAACCTACTTTTAAATTGACTTAAAACATTTGATGATTATTGTACCATGACTATATTAAAACTCTATTCCATAAAATAGTATCTAAGACCATAGTATGTATGAAGTAAATATACAATCCCACCTGGATAAATAATAACACATTCAATTAATTTTTTCATGTGCTTACATATAAATCCAATAAAAGCTGAAAATGTTTCAATTCATTGACTGAAAACACCAATTAATCTTCAGAACAGAAATGGTTTACAGTTAACGAGTTGATATTTTGCAAAACTCTTTAACTCAGTTTGAGGACTCTGATGGGAACACATACATTTACAAACTTTAAATTAACTTCTTGTTAATAATACTGATTAATCTTTTCTGCTTTTGGATATTTTCCAGTTGGTAAATATATTTCCCTATAATCCTTGACAAAAATTTTAAATGTGGAAAATCAGAGTTTTAGTTTTAAATGAACATGAACCAATTATTTTTTCTTTCTGCAGCTTCCTCCCTGTCTCCATAATGACAGCAGTTGCAAGAACTAAGAATGAGTAACCCTTTTCAGTTACCATTCACTTCTCATTTCTAATTTCTCTTCCATTCTTGTTTTAACTTTGTAAAACATATCCACTTTGGAATATGTGATGCAGAGCTTTCGGAAAGGGCACTGAATGAGAGCAACGTAGATGCGACAACTTAGTCTGGTCTAGGCAGCCATGCTAAGTGACAGGGTTAATTAGCTATGATGCTATGGCAACACCATGCTAGTCACATCCAATGCACTGGATCTGTTTCTGCAAAAAATAAAATTTTATACATATATATGAATATATAGATAAACATATTCATATCTGAAAAAGAATTGTCTTGCCAATTGAAAAAGAAATAAAATGAAGGACTTGAAGGAGAGGCAGAGAAAGCCAGGTCTGTTCAGCCTGATGAAAAGAAATCTAACTGGGGATCTAGTTTGTCACTTCAGCTATCTCACAAAGAGCTATACAGAAGACAGTGACAGACTTTTCTCAGAAATGCAGATCTAAAGGAAAAGAAGCAAGTCACAAGTTGCAGCACAGGATAAGGAAAAATATTCGAGACAGTGATTCAGCACTGGAACAGGTGCCCAGAGAGGTGCTGGAATTTCCATCCCTAGGCTGAAAACTGAGCTGCCTAAGGCCCTACACAACCCAATCTAACTATGAAGTTGGCCCTGCTCAAAGACTCCGGACCACAGGACCTTTGGAGGTACATTCCAATCAACCAACTTGTGTTTCTTTATGATTATAGTGCTTCTGTAGAAAAAGCAATATGAAAACAGCCAATGTATCATTGTAATTTCTCAACTTCTCATGCATAGTTTTACTTGCTTCCCTTTCAATCTTTTTATAAGAATTATACAGGTTTCCAGGATGGGGCTGCCGTAAGTTGAAGTTTTGATGAAGTTTCGCTACTTAGATGTGGAAAAGTTGGGGCTAATGTATTTATGCAAGATACAGATCTGCCAACAATTAGGTTAGGAGGCCCTCAACATGACACCATGTCTCCTGGAGTACTGAAAGCCAGCTGATTATTATAGGTAGCTGATCCACAAAGTCTTGCTCTATTTGAAATTAAGTTATTTCTTTTGAGTTATACATATGTGTGTGTATATATATATATACACACACACACATATATACTCATATACACTCAACTGAGTTAGTAAAAAATTAAAACATATATACAGTATCGAAAAAAATAGCAGTATGAAAACGACAACTAATGTCTCAACTGGTGGCCGTGAAAGAAGGTGAAAGCAAAAGGTATGTGGATTTTCATTGGGATCAGAGTGTGACAATCTCATATGAAATTTAATTTATCGTGAGAAATAAAGGTGTGACTCCTGAAAATATTCAGAGTGGTCCTACCTTGATTTCCATTTTTAACTATTCAATAAATACTTTTGCTCTTTCAGTTGTTAAGTTTAAGAATACTAAATGGTTATAATGAACAACACATTAAACGATAGAAGAAGACTACTGTTGCTTTCTTTTGACTAGTGGAAGAGCATTTTAAAAATCTACAAACTATACCGCAGAGAAAATCAATGAGCATGACACATGGAAACAATCTACAGTCAACTGATTTTGAATAATTAAGATTGCTCAGCATTAGAGAGAGATAAATAAAAGGTTCATGGTAAAACCCGTAGAAGCCTATCATTCTCTGGTAATGTGTCTTTCTTTCTAAAACCCTTCTTGTGACTACCCATTTCACACATTCTGTACTTATTCCAGATGAATACCAATCAAGTGGCATTGTCCAGACTAGAAGAGAAATCATCTTTGGTCATAGGGAAAGGAAAAAGCAGAAATTATTGCCCTGGACAAAGATTAAGATATCTTACAATCTTAAAATATTGTTGCAAAGCATGATTTTTTTCCCCCCATAAATACAAAGATTAACTTCAAAGCTGATACCTGTTAAATAAATAAATGTATCTACTTAGGCTATTAGGTAATATCTGAACACTTTGGAAACACAGTGACTATAGAGATCTGGAGTGAAAACCTGAGCTTAGAGAAAACATGACTTTTTCCTGTGACTTTAAAGTGGAACCAGACTTCATTCAAAAACTTTCATTGCAATATTTAATGTTGCATTCTTTTGCACTTCTTCTCCTTTAAAAGACTATGTTATATGCATATTTTTGTTTATCTTTCTTTTTAACTTAAAAGTGCTCATGATAACAAAGTTTGCTCTGGAATATGTGTTTAAAACCTGTTGGATTAAGGGTCTCCAAAAATTTGTTTGACTTTCTGAGCCAAACTTTAGTCTAATCCCTTCAGACTAAAGTTAGTCTGTCCCTTTACAGTCTAATCTGAAAGACTTCAAAATAGCAAACTGTATGGAACTCAATCTGTTTATCTGAAAAGGATGAAAGGGTTTGTGCTTCATCTAGATTTGAACTTTTGGTTCCACAGTGTCTAGGTATTTCAAACCAGAAGTTTACGCCATTAAGACGTGCCACTCATGGTAACTCAGTCTTTCCTATGTGAATACCCATGATAGAAAGATAAATGAGTGCCTTGATAAACTAGCAAAAAATATGTCTAAATACTAAATGACAAATATTATGAAAAGCGTCTATCAAAACTGCAATTTCAGGCACAAGAGGTGGTATTTATCTTTTTTTTAAAAAAATCATTCTCTACAAATCTCAGGAAAAAAAAGTCACTTAACAGGACCATTAGTTCGTTCCCTAACGGCACACAAGAAAACGCCTCTTTCATTTACTACCTTTGTCTCATCCCACTTCCAAGGTAATCAGTTTAAGACTACCTTAGCCAACCAAACTGTGAAATAAATCCAGTGTAGCCTATAACACAGGCAGCCCCAGTTAATATTGTTCAAATTATTTACATCTGAAGGGCCGCGCCTGTCTGGATAGCTGGGCCCGACGCTTCTCTGGACTTGGTTTCTGCTACTCACATCTGTTTCAGCTTTAGACTTTCACTGGTATTCTGCCAGCAGCCACAACTTTTTAATGGCTACAATAAACTACAGAGACTCATCAAATCTTTGTTGTACGTGTTAAAATTATAACCTCTTCAATTAAAATTTTGATTTGAAAAATAAACTGTAGCATTATCTAAAGAAAAAATTCTGAAAGGGAATGTTAAAGAGATAAAACATTTTTCTATGGGTGATTGTTTCTTTGTTTAAATAAAAAAGAAACTAGTCACAGGAATGCATATTAGAATTCTGCTGCGTATTTCTGAGTGATAAAAACCCAACATCTGAAAACATTTCAACAACCTTTTTTGTTTCAAATCTTTGCTGTCATTAACTTTGTATGTTAATTGGTTTGGCTGGTTTTCAAATACATCTTTACAAAAAATTATGAAAACAACTTTGACAAAAATTTTCCCAGATTTTCTATAAATACCTAAGAAATTTCTTTTAGCAAACAGAAATCAGTGATTACAAGAAAGTTGCAGGTTTGTTTTGGTTTTTTTTGAAGAGTTGAAGTGTTCAGCTTTTCCTACTTGCTGTCCGTCTTTGCAACGCAGAACAAACATGGTGTGAATGTCACAGCCTCACTGCAGATCCTGCAAGGCTAAGATGCATGACAGCAGGACTACATGCTGAAAAAGTACAAGATCAAACACAGATCATGTTTCTGCACAAACTAGCCCAAAAGAGGGCAGGCCAAGGGTTTACAGGGCCAAGCGATGAGAGGAGATAGAGCACTCGCTTATGCCCGGGTCGAACAAACAACAACTGATACTTTCCTACCACTGTTAACCTTTGAAACTGTCCTAAAGATGGCAGTGACCTAATCCAGCAATTTCTAACTGTAAGGATAAATTATTTTATAACTGTTTTCATTGCCTTACACTGAAAAAAAAAATTTAAACCAGACATCTTGTTCAATTCTGATTCTAAAAGGACTCTTCCATTTTGATGCAGAGAAGTTTTTACAGGCTTTTGTGCAGACTGTATCCCTAAACTCCGTTTTCTGCACAGAACTGCTTCAGCAGAAGTAGCAACTTTTCCTTAACAAAAAAGACAGTCTTAAAACATTCAGTCATCATTTGCTGGATTTATTTTAGAAAGTCATATGAAGCACAAAATAAAAACGAAACTGCTTGGAACACTTAGAGAGCAACCCTTCCCATTTTATTTCCACTCAGTACCTTGATTGATAGATGAGTTGGGTTTCGGAGCCCCTTTTTATAATAAACATTTTTAAATGTTTATTTTATGTCCCAGGGTGAAAATATTTTGAACTGGATCTTTCCATTTCCCTTTGCTGTGCCTTGGCAAGCTGTGCTTTATTTCTACATTAATAGTATTCAACTCTTTCTTGTAGCTGTTAAATTGTTGTCGTACAAGTACTGAAAAAAGTATTTATGTTATGGAACTAACAGATATCTACAGTTAAACACACGGTTCTGGAGAAGCCAGAGGAAAAATCACACACAACTAAAGAAAATTTCAGAAAGATTTCTTTTGAGGCCTTTTGACGGTAAAAGGGAAATTAGTTTTCAGTATCTTTACTTCCTTTTTTTATTAAGTCATGAGTTTGAATTTTTTTTTTACTTTCTAATTTATGTTAGTAATTTGTGCCACAGTGTAAAAACTTGAAATGAATCAACACTATAAACCTAATTAGCAATAAGAAAACCTCATAAAGGTCACATTTTAAATGGCACTTTGTTGTTAGCAAAACAAATGTGAAAATTCCCAGTTACCTTCTAGATCTCTCCTCAGTTTCCTTAAGTCTTTTATTAGGTCTTCAAACCTAACTTGGGAGGCCTGGAAAAAATCTTGTGGTTCTGGTAAAGGAAAAATACTCTTGTCTGTTCCTGCTTCCTAAACAAACAAACAAACAAACAGGGCTCCATGAAAATTGAATGCATTTGCAGTGAAATTAATTGCTTTTTTTGAAACATCATCTATGAAACACTGTTATAAAACTGCAGAAATGAAATATTTTAAACCATTATTGCTAAAACAACATATATACCATTCAAGACGAAATCCTGACCACTCTGAGTGTTGAAACTTCCTTTTAGAAAAAGCAAACTGTGCTCAATTTAAACAATGAAACAACATTGAGTCCACAGCATTTCATTTCATATCAATAAAGGCTTAGATAAGAGATTAGAAGCTACTTAAAATCAGATAACATCAATGCCTATTTTAATGCAACAACTGATCTTATGACAACAGTTCGCGGTTTCACTCTCTCCCAGTTCATTAAATATATACACACTTCATAAGCATAAATTGAAAACCATATTTATAAATTTCTGGAAATATTTTATACAGACAAAAATATAAAACTGAAGATCTATGTGGCTAAATAAATCACATGGGCTAATGTCTGCATGGATCTCCTAAGTATATACCTTATTTTTAGCACAGTAAAAAAAAAAAGCAGAAGTAAAACAAAACAAGAGAAAAACTTATCAAAGTTCAAAGCAGTATCTCCAGTGGAAATTTAACAAGTATGTAAATGGTATTAATATGTCATTGCTGAGTATAAGCATACACTAATGAGTTTAAAATACCACCTGTGCACAGATTGCAGTTTGTAATAAAGGAAAACTCATAGGTTGGAGAATGGTTTTGTGAACAGGGAAAAAAAATTTATTATTGCAAAGATATGAACATACTGGGGGAAAAGTACAATGACATTTACACTGTGTCCATTTCCTCCCAAGGGAGATAAACTGTTTTGTTCCCTGAAGCAAAATTAAGTATAGCAGAGAGCTTGCAGAAATATTAAATATTTAAATAAATTAATTAGAAAGTATTAGCTTCAGCCTTACTTAAAAAAGGAGAAATAATACATACGTAAATACCCTGAGAAGCAAGAAACATTACAGGTTAGACAGCATTGCTTTTGTGTCAAGGCTTTTTAAAAGAGGGGTACTCAGGTTAAAGTAATGACATTTTATTTCCCTGCTAATAATAATTAAAAAAAAGTACAGAACTACATATCTGCTAGTTTTTGAGCTCCTTTACAGCTCAGCCCCAGGAGCTGTTCCACAGGTTCCTCATACACCTTCACATGTTAGAGATCACAGAATCACAGAATGATTGGAAAAGGACCTTTAAAGATCATCTAATCTAACTCTGCCATGGGCAGGGAAATGTCTTCACTTAAGTTTTACACCTTGAAAAAATACAACTACTAACTCATCAACTCAACACCCTTACATAAGAATAAAAAAATACATGGGAAAAAATACTATTTGTGCTCAACCAGACATAGGGTCATGAAAAATTGCACCAGTCTTAGATTCAAAAATTAGGTAAAGGCATCTTCTTAATCTCAAAAATAAGCAATTACATACTTAAAATCAATTAATAGTGACATTTTAATTTAGAAGACAGTAATTCAAATTTTCCACTCAAAAAGATTTGGCCACTGCTGATACCTATCAAAAAGCTCCATAAATGCAACTCACTCAAAGCAGCAGTTACACCTCTTCCCACACTTTCAATCTCTAGCTTCATCCTCGTCAGTTGACTCACCTATCTTAACCTATCTGTCTTTGCCTTCTGTCTCGAGAAGAGAAACCACACTTCTGTCTCCCTTACTACCACATCAGAAAAAGAGTTACAGCATTACAGCAACCAGGATGGAAGCGGACGGGAGGCGAGTGACCTCCTGTCCAGTCTGCAATTGCCTGCAGTGGTTAGATTAACAGTTAATGTAAAACTTCCCAAAACTTTATCACAAAACCTATAGCAAATTTCAAGCCTATTGGGGTCCACAAATTACAAGAATGCAAGTTAAATGGACTTAATTATTCCATCACAGCCCCTGTGCTCACTTTTTAAAAAGCTATTACAAACACTTTTACAGTTTTTTAAAGAAACCTACTTTTGGAGAGGCTGATAGAGCAAAGAAATGTTTTACCTTATCACAATGGCGTAGGTAATATATGACGACATAATCCACAAGATTAATACCATTATCCTAGGAAAAAAAAATATATTATTAAAAATGCATGCAGTTAACACTGTTTCAGGTAAGTGAAAGTTTACTTTATTTCAAAATAAATACATTATTATTTTATACTGCTGTGAGAAATAGGTCTCACATCACATTCAGCCCTAGTGTTACTGACTAAAAAAATCCATCTTTTCTAACACAGGCTTGATGGCACCACCACAGGACCTAGAATTTCTTTGGGTTCTAAATACCACATAACAAAACATGCACTGGGAGAAGCTGTCCTTGTATCTCTTTTTAATAAGACAAGGCATTACTGAATAATAATATGAACTTGAATAACAGCATTAATTAATAGTATTATTCTTGAATATAATAGTAACTAAATATTACAGTCAACTCAGATATATTAAGGTGAACTTCTTGATTCCTTCAGCCTCAATTCATCTATAATGAAGATCTGAAAGAGGCATAGCTATTTTCTATATTTTACTCTAAATACAAAACCAGACAGAATGTACCTAACATTTCATGCTCTGTTGCCTTGTAAGTATGACTTTTAAAACCCACTTTGTGGGTCTTTTTTTTTTTGTGTTACACCTCATTGGGTCATCACAGGCCAGATGAACTCTAGGAGAAGTGTAAAACTGCGACTTGCACATTGTAGGGGTACCGTTCCACAAGATAAAAGAATCATAATACAGGCAACTGTATATGGAATGTCTTTGAAGTTCTTTTGGATGTGTTTTCATATTGTGCATTGACAGGTATCAGGACAAACATTTGTATGTGAACAATGTTTGACTTCCTGTACAGAGCTGCCTCGCCTATATTAGAGCCTGCAGCATATTATATTTTATTAATATCATACACTAAGAAAATTCCTAGCTAAGCAAGTCACTGCTGTCATGCAGACAAAGCCACTCTGCTTGTATAACAGTTTTAGGAGAAATTGCTGGCAGGTCATGTGACACAAAGGAATGGAGGTGACTCATGAACATTTGATTGCCCTTTTAGAGTAAAATACTCCTTTTATTCTATTTTCTATATGCAAAACTATCAAACTTATTACTTTGGTTTAAAGTGCATTTGTAGAAAACAAAACAGAGATTTTGAAGTGATGAGTTACATTTAAAAAAATATCTCTATATCAAGTAACTTTCTAGGTTCACGTGACAACAAATTACTTTCATGTGAAATAAGAGATATTACACATTTAATCTTTACCTTAGCTCCCAAAATTTAGCTTACCTAGATGTAACACTGCTCCTGGCAAATCCCAGAAAGGGAGTAATGGGACACAGGAGAGATACCTTAGTGTTCAAATATACAAGATCCTTCATTCTTCTTCCTTGCAAATACTGTCTACCAATTCTCTCTGAGATTTCTTGTCTCCCTGCAGCAGCTGGCCCCTTGGAGTTTTTATGCATTTTGGAGACTAGTCTAAACTAATAATACATTTATTTTGGCTACCAGGAAACTGTAAATACTGTCATTTTTCAGCTTGTTTGGCTAAGGAACAAACCTTATGCAATTATACCGTACATCTGTCACTCCTTTTCATAACTCATAATTTTGGAACGTGATGGCTAAATTCAGCCAAATTGGAAAGTCCCAGAGACAATTAAATTCTTACAAGTTTATCGTTACATAGAAGAGTGAGACTAAAATTAGTACGTCTGAGTATACACTGACTGAGAAAAGTCAGGCAAAGCTCAGTTGTTTTACTCTTTTCTTCATGGCAGCTGGCCAACCAGCGAACACCTGAGTACTGGGAAACTTGGCCTGGTTCTAGTTTAGCTACAGCTTGTACTGTGTATTGTCTATGGAGTAGCAAGTACGAGGAAAGTAAGACTTAGAAACACAGATTCATTTAGGATGGAAAAGACCACTAAACCGTGTCCCTTAACTCCACATCTACACATCTTTCGAATGCCCCCAGGGACGGTGACATCATCACTTCTCTGGGCAGCCTGTTCCAGCACTTGACAAACCTTTCAGAGAAGAAGTTTTTCGTAATATCCAATCTAAACCTGCCCTGGCGCAACCTGAGGCCATTTCGTCTTGTCCTACCACTTGTTACTTGGGAGAAACGACCAATTCCACCTTGCTACAACCTCCTTTCAGGCAGTTGCAGAGAGCGATAAGGTCTCCTCTCAGACCCCTTTTCTCCAGGCTGTTCCACCCCAGTTCCCTCAGCCACTCCTCATAAGACTTGTTCTCTGCATCCTTCACCAACTTTGTTGCCTTCACTGGACACGCTCCAGCACTTAAATGTCTTTAGAAGACAAAAGACTCAAAACCATTTCTAAAACTTTTGTTAATACAGTTACTCACTGAACCATTCATTAAACTTGTTTTTACACTTTGTTAATGATGGTATCCACAAACAAAATTAAAAGGTCTCTATACATACTGCTTTCCTGACATTGCCTTCATTCCTGTGTATATGAAGCACAACTGGGAACCAAAGCTAAAAATCTACCTTTCCCATAGTTAAAGACAGCACTTCACATAGGAAAAGAGGAAGACCATGAAAGTATAGGTTTTCTTCTCACCCTCCAAATCTGTACAAGCATCAGCAGAAAATACCTCCTATTCTTTGCTGCTTCATGTATCCATGTGGTGTCTAGGTATGCCTTGGCAAAGAACGACTTTGAGCAGTGTTTCCATTGCCTACATTATCTAGCATCTCCTCCTCTGCCCTACTGAAATAAGGGACAAATTAATCTCGTCTCAAAAGGTGTCCAGAGACTGTTTGAGCCTGACTTTGATCCTAGTATAACTAATCAAAAATGTGCAAGTGGTTCTCAATTTTTGACAAAATAATTTAGAGAATCTATGAGCATTTTCTTGTGCATGCCTTTCAGAATTCATTTCCAACACCCATTTAACTGCCAATTAAAAAAAAAAAAGACTGAAAAGATCTTGTTGGGTCTGACATACCTCTTTGAAGAGGATTAAAATCGCCTGTATTTATATCCTTTAAATATAATTCCTTAGTGTATATACTACACTGAAGCTTTATGGATATTTTGTTTGTAAAGTTATTTTTTTAAAACGTTTTTACTCACATAGAGCTACCTTTTGTTAAGAGCAAGAAAAAAGAATGGAGACATTTACGGGAGAAGACTTTAACAGTCTGTGCTCTCTTACTTCTCTCTATCCTACTGTAATTAAGTTCCTACTAGTAAAAGAGACACACAGAAGTTATCACATAATTATCCTAACGGTACTGAATAGGAGAAATTGGAGATTACGGAAATATGCACACATGCAGGAGAAGGAGGTGAAAAGTTGGGAGAAAAAAGCAAGAACATGGTACAAAATGCTTTGCTATTTCAAGGAAGAACAGTAAGAAATAAAAGATTAACTTCTGACAGATGATGGAACAAAAAAAAAAAGATCACTTCAGAAAAATTATCTTTAATTAAAATTGAGTACTTACTCTGCTTTTGACATCCTTTAGTTTGGGGAGTATTTCCAAACCAAATCCATCAGCTTGACCTCGGGTCCTATTTCCACCATTCATATAGTTTCCAAAAGCCAGAATCAAACCTAAAATTTCCTTTACACTTGCCATGTTCAGCAAAGCCTGGAAAATGGATACTAGTCTGTGACTTCTGTTGGCACAAAATTTTTAATTGTTAATATAAAAAATTCTTTTTCATATTTTATTTTTGCTAGAGGTTTTGCTTCTTGTATGTTTTTACTCCTGTAGGGAAAGGAAGTTAAAACTGGTACAAGAATCAAATATTTAATAGAAGCATTTATTAGACTGTATCTGCGTAAGAAACTATGTTTAACTTGTTCCATATGAAGCAAACTATATGGCATCATATACTGTGTAGATGACAGATTAATGGAAGAAGATTACTAAATATTCTTAATAGCTTTAAAAAATCTTACAGTCATGGTGGTTTATCATGAGTTTGTGTAATACAGCCAAATGGAGATGCACTATTTTTGCTGCCACTAGCTCAGACTCGGACTGTGATATTCGGTCTGCTTGCCACCGGTTCTGGTGCTCTGGAAATTCACAGTTTGAATCCATACTCAATGCAGATATACCAGGGCTAAGGACTAAATTACCGTGCCTCAAAACAGAAAAGAAACCTAGAGACACAGTGGAGAATTAATAAACTAATTTGCAAAAACATCTATCTTGTCAATTTGAGACCATGGTCTAATTCTTAACGATGTAGCCTTATACTACAGATTGGATAAATTAATTGTAGCGTGAGCTCCTCATAAGGAAATTCAGGGCAGTACCACTTTTCCCATCTCATACAAAACTGATCTCTTTTATATGTCTCTATTGGAAAAGAAACAATAAATAACTATTGTTGGAACATGCAAAGAAATCCAAAGGGGTAGAACATGGGTACTTTGTGGCACCGAAGCTAAACAAAAGATATTCTTCAAATTAGAAAAAAAATTTAAACAATAATGTCCTGGCCAAGATGTTCCAGCTCTAGGTCACTATTTAATTTCTCATGTTCTAGTTGTTATAACTACAACATCTTGTCTTTAGTCATTCGTAGTGTAGAAATTTTAGGTAGAGCTTTGTCAGGTACTGAAAAAGTCTGCTGTATCAGAGTTAACAGAAATGTACAGATACCAGGAGAAAGTAATAAGCTAATGAATGTGATAGGCATCTATTGCTTACTGCATCCATAGCAGAAAAAGAGAGTTTGCAAGGCCCTGTATCAAAATAGTTTGATATTTAATTTCTATTTTATGGAGATTATCTATTATTCTACTTAATGTGGAAAGTAATAAAAATCTGCCATTCAGATAAAAATAATTTTTTACTACATAGAGCACAGACCATCACACGCAAGTCACCTTTTGTTCTTATAAGCAGCTAACACAGCTCATATCTTTCTATTTTCAAAAAAAGTCAATAAACAGGCTTAAGTTTCATCACTCATGGTAAAAAGTAAAGCATGAATATTCTAAAATATATTTGTGCTTTTATTTAGCTTTCACTAGGACTTACCTTGGAAACACGAGTTATGATATCAACTTTCCGGTGCACTGATGTTATCCCTTCAGAGAAAACTGACTGGAAGATAATACACTGAGCTCGTTCTGTGAAGTTGGGGATCTGAGATAACTCATATAAAAATCTGTAGAAAAAAAGAGTAATAACGAATCTTTATATTTCTTGTCTGTGGAGTACACCATGGATCAAAGCTATAGTATAAGGAAATATACAATTTCCTACTTTGGACCAAATCTCTCAGAATTTATAATAGTTATTTTTTTATGCTCAATGTGTTATTAATATCACAAAATGTGCTATTAATATCATGTGCTATTATTAATTAATATCAATGTGCTATTAATATCATGAAAAAGGCAAGATATTCATCGTTATTACGTTAACCCACTATCACAGCTGCGTCACAATAAATAGAAGAATTGTAAACCTAGATTACAGGTTTGAAAACAAAAAAGAGAAAACAAAGGGAAAGAGCTAGAGAAACACCATCTATTAATTGTTTTCACTCATATGTTTTTGCTTCCCTTTAAAATGTGCCCAGCCATACAGAACTCAATATATTCCTACAAGGATATTTCATAATATAAAATGTCTGCCAAGAAATTTCTTCTGATGCTCAGCCTCAATTTTCTTTTACTAATTTGCACCACACTTCCAATTATTATAGCAGCATGTTTTATGGTAATGCACCTAGCCATGTATTTAGCTCTAAAATGCTTGCAGATTATCTTAAGTTCCTGTTCAGCAAAGTTACCAACTCTCTATCTGCTCTTTTTCTATTCTCATACATACACCTTCCTCCTGAGTTTATTCCAGCTTTCTTCCTTTAACTCCTTGATCTAAAAAACAATTTAATAAATAGAAGCATATTCAACAACTCCAGTTCGAGTATCACAAAATGAAAGCATCCCAAAGGCACGAGTAATTCCTCCCTTTTCTCTTCTGTCATTTAAAATGTAGGAGCTTGGTTAAGTAATACAAGAAGCTTTAGCAGTTCTTATAATAACAGGGTTTGCAAAATTTTCTTTCTGTGTTTTGTGTCTAGGATTTCAGTGATACACATGATTTCTTGAAATCCAGAAGCAAGCTGTCTTTGCTTCAATATCACTTTAGAAACATTCTTCAAACCTTCTGTCTACAGATATCCTTAGATTTCCCTTAATGCAATGCCGTATATATTTTTCTACCTCACTGAATCACAGGAAATTCTGTCAATTACTATTATCTTGAATTCTTATTAAATTTATTTCAATTAAGTCAATACATCTGATTTCTCCAAATTATTTCTTTTTCATAATAATGTCAGCATCTTCAAAAGTGCTTGAAAAATTTCTCATGCATGCAATGCTTTGCAGAATACATAGTGACTGCCTCAAAAATCAGCAAAATCCACCTGTGGCTGGTGTGAAATCCTACATTTTAACTGGAATATAATTTTTTTCCTTCTTTTTCTTTCTTGCCTGATGAAAAAAATCTATTGTGAGAAAAGGATTGGAGGGGCCCAGCTTGGCTCTCACACTTAAGCAGTGGGAAAAAAAGAAATGCCAAGCTGGTATTAATAAAAATGCTTCCTATTGGGAATGAATGGTATTGCCAGGAAAAAAAAAGAGGATACTTTGCACTTTGTGTGAGAGAAACAAAAGAAAGAAAAACCCTAACTGCTTCACTAAAGTTCTAGCATACATACATTTTAAAAGTTTAAATTTTAAAAGTCAAATGACACATTCTTGCCTTCCCTTGAAAAGGGAACTATCTCCTACACTACTCTTCATCAGAATACACCATAATTATGCTGAGAACTAAAAGAGCATCAGCATAAAAACTATGTCTCCAGACTTTGGAATTCAAACTATTCAATGTAAATGTCCAGACAGAACACTTGTAACTGAAATCTTATATCTACAAATGTAGGTCCTAAACACAAAGTCATGGCATGAATGTGTGGTTATCAAAGAGAAATCACGTGTTTAGGTTGACAAAAGTTTTGAACAGGAAAGAACATCTCAGTTCAGTCATTTTTGCAATTTTAGTCTGAGAAAATTATCATTTTTTCTTAAAGTTACGATGACATGACTGTGACATAGCTTTTAGATGGATTTTGCATTGCTACGCTTCTTATGGCCTAAAGTAAACATGGAAAATTTGCTGTTCATCTCTGTGAGGTTCATTTTATTCCCCTCCTGCAGAAATTGTAAATAAAAAATGCATTTACTTAAAAACTGTTTTATCCTACCAGAATCTATTAGTAAACAACTTGAGCAACTTTCAAGCCAGGCATATTACCATGTTGTTAGTGTAACAGAACATTCTTCCAGAAGATGGACAAAGAAGGCTGATTCTATGGAGGTAAATTGTTTATCAGTTCACATTTATCTGCATTTGAAGAACATAAAATTCAGAAATAATTTCCTGGGAAAAAGGCATATTTAATCCTGCAAGCTTCTAATAAACCAGCAGGATTTACGCTGAACTCAAAGGAAAGTGGTCTTCAAAGAGAAACAAACGGCATTATTTGGACAGCAACTATCAATGGCTTATTACCTCCTGAATTTAAACTACATACAAAATGAGAAAGCTCAGTACCATGTTTTGCTACTCTATCTTTCATTAGTATTTCTTTCATAGCAGAGAGGATTTCGTAGAGATTATATTGCAGTTAAAAGGGTGTTCTTGGAAACTAGCTAAAGCACCTGTATCCAGCTAGCAAAGCTCCAAATTGTCACCAGTGGTGTATATAAATTTTTATCATGTTAATGAACATTAGCATTTTAACAACTATTACAATGAAGCCTAATTTAGGGGAGCATTGTCATGTTGCTGTTGTACTTACAGTTTGTGCCAACAATAGCAAATTTAACACGCCAGCAAAACAAATCAAAACCACATGTGCAGGAGAGCATCAGTGATAGCACTAAAGCTCTTCATTTGTCTGGCAATACAAGCATTTAAAGATGGCAAAGATTTCCTTCAGGCTTCAGTGAATTCATGTCAATGATTTCATTATACGAATGTCTGTTGCTTGTATTTGCAATCAGGTGATAAGTGGTTTCGTTTGTACTTTTGTTCTGATTCTCATTAAAGAAAATACATGAAGTTTATGCCCAGTAGCAAATATTTTTAATCACGCATACAAATTTAGCACGGTTCTGTCTTTAACCTTTCATGGAGTTAATATGCTCAATATAGCTCCAACAAATTTCCAGTTCTGCATTTAGATTGACTTAGAGGCTGACTTAGACAACAAAATCAGCAACACCCAATCTACTGAGTTTTAAGAAAGGATGTTATTTTGAAGGTCCAATAAAATGCACATAAGTGCACCATCAGCAAATTGTTTCCCCCTTGAGGCAACATTTTAAAAAGGCAGTTTTCTTAACCTATGTAGTTTAATATTAGGATAAAACGGCATAATTAAGACTTGCAGAGAGAACACATAAGAAAGTTCCTTTTGACTTTGACGCTACTATTTCACTCTGAATGATCAGGCATAAATGCTTTATTTATAGTTCTTTACTTTTAATTATGGAACAATGATATCATAAATTCAACTTTGTGTTTAATTATGATCAACCTCTCTCCATTATAATTTACACAAACAGAAAATCTTTTCTAACACTTGAGCACTACAAGATTCGTACTCTCCAGAACACAGAACACATTAATATTTATTTCACTCAGATGCACAACAAACAGATTGTCAAAGATTCAAGCTCTGGAAAACATCAAGCAGTCACACAACGTGTTGTTACGTCTCAAGCCAACGTAACGAAAGCCATGGATATGGGATACAAGAACAAGATAGTATATACACTTCACAGGTATTTGTCTTCTGAAGTCTTACTCAAGAGCGAAAACCACTCTTAATCAAGAGTGAGCAGGATAGCCTCATCTCCCCGCACTAACCTATTCTCTAGTGGACAGTCACAAACGAGTATTGAGCTGCCTTGTGTTGGGAGAAAGAGAAATAAAAATCTGTTCTTCACTACTAACATCCTAATGGGAAAAAAGGTATGAAAATGTAATACTTTTACCATCAACCAATCATATACTAGCTCTGCTGTTTCACTTCCTCCTCCTCCTACCCTTTCTTGTGCCAAAGACAGCAGAAAAGACAAACAGACAAGAGGCAAAAGGAATCAAGGTGGCAGAGAGACCTCAGACCAGGAAATTGCACTGATGAGAAGAGGATGGAAACACAAAGGGAAAAGTAGCAAAATAAGAGAAGACAAACACCACTGGTAGGACAAAAATCTAAAATCAAATATATACACTGAAATAAAATTAAGCATTATAATTTTCTCATGGATTCTTGAGATGTTCTCGCTGGTCTAAGGTTTATTCCAAGAGTAAAAATTTTTTCACCCTAACAGTTGTCACTGCCCAGAACAGGCACAGGAGACAAACTGTGGAATCAGTTTTGCAGGTGTTCAATCAGCATGACCAGCATGTACGTTGTGTTCTGGTCACAGGACTCACTAAACCCCTCTGCTTGTGCAGCTCTTTCAAATAATCAACAACTAAAATCAGTCTGGCCCTGTTTTATGATACAGTAATTTAGCTATAAAAGCTCTAAGGAAAGGATAAGACTTTTACAAACACGAGAATGGGAAGAGAATTTTTTATTGATTCAAGGCTACACGTTTTATCAGTTCTGGTGGTCCAAGTTGAGGCAGTAAAATCTGTCATGTCTGGTAAAAGTTATGTGGTAAATGTAAAAATATAATCCCTTGGAATACACAAAAAAGCTAAATATTTACAATAAATTTATAATTTAATAAATTCATAATAAAAATTATTGGCTACCAAAAATTATTTATCGAGATTCCTTCTACTGTATCAGCAAAGGACTACATTATATAAAGATAAAATATTTTTTTAAAAAAATAATCTTACTGTTCTGGTTTATCCAGAAGCTTCAGTTCCTCTTCTTTTGAAGTCTGATAATATTGCTTGATTTTCTCCAGTTCATCCTTTTGTGCTCTCTGAGTGAATAAATATAAAGCAATTAATAACTAATTAATAAATTACTAAATTACCTGTTTGTCTGCAAGTAGTATTTTTATTTTTTTTAACTGGGAAACATTTAGACTATTCAAAAGAGTCAGGCATAAAGATCTATGATAAATTCCTTCAGTGTCTTGCAGTGTCATTTACTACCAACGGCCACAAAGCAGCGCATCCTTGTTGAGCACTACATATATTGCTACAGGATGCTTCACACAGTTTAGGTCAGAGACAGGTCTCGGGTCTCTACAGTCAAGTATAAATGCAACTTCAGAATCACACAGTTCATGAATTCTTTATACTACAGAGCAACTCAGTTAAGGACAGCAATGCACTAGATCAAGTTAACTGTTTAGCTGGTTACATCTTACATGAGAAAAACTCAGCACGTTAGCACAAAATAGCCTTAATTCACAGAACAGGCCTTAAATAATGTAGCTCAGGAGAGAACACTGACGGAAGTTATGTCTTTTGTTACATTTTAACCTGATTCCAAAGGCATTCTTCTATTCTAAATTCCTGGTATTTAAGAACTAAGCCAGTGTGAGAAATAAATATGTCAATGGGTGTTTTTTATGCTACCTATTTCATTCCCGTTAAATTGCCTAAAGACTTTTTCTATATAATTTCTCTAGTCTAAAATGACAGCATGAAATATAACTTTAGCTATTCTGTGTCTGAAATACTATGGTTTACCCCAGCTTACTTACATTTTCATACAGTGCTTCCAATGTTTCCAGGTCTACTATGGAGTCATCAACACACAGTATAGCTGCATAGAACACAATCACAAATTAGACGTTAGAAAACATGCTTAAGAGTTAATTCTGTTTCCTGAGAAATCTACTGAAGTGATCTGATCTAGCTAAAAGACATATTTATATCCAGTTAACATATTATTGTTCTCAGCATTTATTTTTCTCCTGACTTCAAGTCACAGCACTTTACACAAGAAATTACTATAAACTGCCTTGGGAGAATGGAGTTCTACTTTTCCTCTCCAGTATATTCATCAGTCAAAGATATGACATGCCAGGTACTCATCTGATTGCATAGCTGGCCAGGCAGAGGAACATGAGAACGACTGATACCAGACAAAGGAATGGCACAGTTTTCATGGTAGCTTAGAAGGCTGGATAGGAAGGAATCGGATGTTAGGGTGTGCATCTCTCCCCTTGGGCATGGGAGATCAGGGAGATCTGCTTGTTTTGGGACTAGCAATCTTGGGAAGTAGACAGGTAGACAAACTTGCAAGATTTGCAAGTTGCAAATTTGCAAGCACAGAAGATTGTGGTAGATTTTTAAGGTGCCTTCTTAGACCACCTCACATTTGAGTTAGCTTTATCCACTAGAAAACCACCCACATGGTGACTTCCAAATAAATACTTTTAAACATCACACAGAGACACCTAAATGTACTCGTTAATGATTAATTGTGCCTCATTTGCAAAAATAAAGTCTCCAAATGTTTCCTATCTTTGTTCCAAATGTTACTTCATTTGGAATATATGGTATTAGGTGTTTCCAACAATTGCACATCTCGTTATAATTTAGGCAAAGTATTGGGACATTTCTGAAAAATAAATAGGATTGGTTCACAGTGCTTTCACTCTCTAATGTTAAATTCCAGTAAACTAAGAGATTCACAATGGAATAGAAATAATTTGGATGTTTAATTTTTCTGAAACCAGCATTTCATCAAGATTCATAATGAAACTAGGCAAAATGTCTGAACTCCTGACTTACATTTAAACGTTACTTGGAACATTAATCCCTCAAAACTCAAACTTAGGGCCTCTACCAATTTTCCACATTACCAGTGACTCACCATTAGCTAGAACTTGATAACTTTAATTTCAAATGTATTTACACTTCTTCAAAGGAAACCTGACTGCTTGTGAATGTAGAAGATTTTAAAAGCTCATGCTGCATTTGCAATCTATGTTTGAAAGGGGCAAGGCACACATCTTTAATTATTTAAAAGTAATAAGCTTTCGCCTGCTCTTCCACCTACCTCATGATTTTACATTGTGAAATTAACCAGCCGGCTAGTAAATTTTCTCTGTGGCAGGCTAATTAATTTTATTAAAAGGTCCAATGACATTTAGAATGCTTTAAAATTCTGCCTGTCAATTATCATTCTATCTGTTGACATTACACCTTGGTTAGAAGTAAAAAAATTATACAGAAGAAGACAGTATCAGTGAAAAAAGTCCTATTGGAAAGATTCACAAAAATCTCAAGAGTGTCACCTAATATAAAGACCAAATAACCAAGCTTGACAAAAGTCTTTGTTTAAAGAAAAATCATTAAGGATTGAATCTATGATTTGTTGGCTCTTGCAAGACGGTTCCGTGAGTAGCATTATCTTTTGTATTATCTAACAAAATTTCAAAAGAACCTAAGAGATTGGAAAATCTATTGGAAAATTTGCTTCACAGTCCAATATATTTAATTGTTAAGATTTTTAAATATGCATACTGAGTTCAAAAACTTCCCCTTGTGGTTTCACTCTTACCCTATTTTGGAATATTCTGAAACCTACCTAAAAGGAGAAATTTATTTGCCCAAAGTTATCTAGAAAAGCAACTTACTAGAGCTAATCTGAACTTGCAAAACATCTAACTAATAGCAGAGGGTTTTTTTTTTCAGGTAGAGACTATTTACAATGGAATCAAGTAGTTTGAGAAAAAGAACATGTTAATAAGAATCTCAAGATTTGTACACCTAACTGGAATTTTCAGTCAGAGATTTGTCACAAAAGGTCCCAAAATCACAAAGTGGTTTTTAATGCTATATTTCACTCATGCTTATCCACGTTTCTGTACTCAATATCAGTTCTAACAAATCAGCATTGTTTTGAAGTGACACGATAAAGCAAAAAAATGTTTGAGATGAGACTAATAAAATACAATCTGATGAACACATTTTTAACAGAATTAATAATAATGACTGTTAAGAGACATGAATATGAATTATTTTCTCTTTTGGACAAGTATGTGACTGTATAGAAGTACAAAAATATTTTCTGATTTACTTGCTATACAATTTGTCTTGCTATTATTGGCAATGTCTATGCAGACAGGCTGCAGTTACAAATCTCTCCATACTACTCAATTCAGCAATGGCTGGACTTCTTAGAATGCTACTGTATGCAGATACACGCTCTTAAGAAGTCAGAAGCACTGTCAAAATCCACACAGACTTCATTATTTCTTCTTTATGTATTTTAGTCTCTTTGTCCTCGTATTTTTTTTTTCATTCCAGCTAATCAAACTCAATGCCATATACATTTGGAGCAAAAGACAAAAAAGGAAATCATGTAAAATTATGAAGACTGGCCCATTTGGCGGGGGGGGGGGAAGGGGAAAGAAACATTAATTCTGAAAAGCTGGAAGAAATCCACAAATTCACAGGTGTCTTAATATTCCTCATATTGTTAAAACACGGCATGCATGATATCGTCACAGTATGTTGTGTAAATTAACTTGAATTGAGGCAGCTGAAAAAACCCATTACACTAGATAGATCAAAGAAACTAATTATTTTACTTTTTACTTAGAGTTAGTTACCAGAAACAAAAGCTTCTTAATTTTTCTGGAAAGAAAAACAGTTTTAATCACATGCGTACTAACATTATTAAAATTAATAAAAGCCTTCATAAGTTTTTCAGAAATGCTCTTTCCAATACGGCGAATTTAACCACGCTAGCTTACTGCACTAAGTCTCATTATCTTAAGACTCATATAAGTGTAAGCAATATAGGTGAAGGATCATAAATCCACAAAAGAGGCTCCAAAACAATTAATAGCTATTACAATATCAATCATCATCGGTGGTTTTTACTTTTATCTTGCCTTCTAGTTAGCTGTCTTCCTTACACTGTCAGTTCAGTTAGAGTATTTCACCTACACCTCACAATATGTCAAAAGGAAGTAGACTCATGCTGTGAAAAGCTGGTAATTTTATTGGGTTCCTCTACCTTTAAAAAATCTGTTACTTGGCCAAGTCTGGTTTCTGAGATCCTTTTTTGCAGGGAAATTGAGGCAAACATTTTTATGTGGCCTACGGTGTCTGCTCACAACAAGAAGAATTTATATACACAAGGATCATTAGTGCAGGGTTGCACCCATTAGGATATAATAACCGTCAGCTAGGACAAAAAACAGATCAGCATCACACATTCAGACAAACAGGCACACATAAAAATACTTGCCAACTACATTTCACATACTAAGAGTATTGCTTTGAATATAAACTTGTACCAAAACTTTTTAACAGGCTCACTTTAAAAAAAAACAACAAAACCTAACTGTAAAAAACAGATTCTGTACTGCACGGATTTTTCACATACTCTGATTTATCTCTTCAAAAATATAAAAGAAAAGCTGAGACTTTAAAGCATACTGTGTGCAGTCTGCATCCAACTGTAGAACTTAAGAGGTTAAATAGAAAAGATTCTTCTCTCCCCTTAACCAGCTTAAACACCAACAATCTTAAGGCTGACTGATAGCCTCACTCCTGCTAAACACATTTTGGTTAAATCAAGACTTAAGTTCTGCTGACAGAGCTTACATACACCCAGCAGTATCATACCACTCCATGTGACAATTAAAATATTAATTACTAATAAATCACCTTAACTGCTCTCTAATGATAAATTTAAATAAAAGTAGCTTCTCGAAGGTACATTTATTTGATCAGGAAGCACTTCATTGTTTTATGAAGTACCTTCTGCTGAGTAAGGCTTGATTTCATGGGAACTTGAAGCCTGTCACTAGGAAATTTAAATTAAAATGTGACTGATCTAGTCAATTAGGAAATGACAATGACTGTTGAATACAAATCTCTGTTTGGCAGAACTGCCTAAAATATCTAAATCATTCTGGTTTACTTCTGATGAACTGATATGTTCTCACTTATTTAAGGGTTTTCTCCAGTATATAACTATCATGCATCAAAAAACCACACTAAAAAATACATTACAAAGAAGCACCATGGGCATAGTGTAGGTTTAGAAGACTAAGAAAATCATGAGCGAAAGACTCTGGCGTTAATGTTACCCTACCCACACCAGGCTGGATGCCCAAAGAAGATTCACCAAAACATATGTCGTGAATTTTCCAGAACAAAGAAATTAACTTTTAAAGAAAATTGTCTCCTGACTTCTGAGAAGCATATGCAGCTATCTCTACACTTCATGTATTCAGTATTTATAAAATGCATACATGTAATAATCTGTGTAGATAGAAAAGTCACACAACCTTGGAACAACAGTTTTTAAATCTCTATAATTCCATCCTGCAAAATACTTTACTTGAAACCCCAACAAAATTCTTCTCACATAATGCAAATAGGAAATATTCCAAAGCATTTATCTTTATCCGAAAATGTTTCCAAAACATAATAGAGAAAGGAACTGTGAAACTATTTGTGCTGCACGATACGGTCAAAACACAAACTGGGATTCAGAAATTATGAGCACACTGAAGTCTGCAGTTAGAGCTGCTTTGGAATAGTTGGCCTTTACACATAAACCAAAATCTTTCAGACGCAAAGAAAAGTGCCTGGTTAACAATGACACTGTTTTCTAAAGTCTAGATGTGCCATAAAACCATAAATCACACAAAGACAATGCAACTTATTTACAGAACTTCTATGGCCTCTCATCAGAGGAAGACCACACAGAAATCCCAGGATGATTAGAAACATAATATAGAATTCGAAGGATTATTTGACTGATCATAAGTCTGCGTGAGCGGATCTGCTGTTCACGATCTTGCAATTATTTAATATGTTGACAACGGAGGGTAAATCAGAAAGTTGGAGAAGACCAAACACTTTTCAACTGGTTGACTGACTTGCTACAATAGGACCACAGCTGTGCTCTTTCTAGAAAGTTGGTCCTCTCCTACAATGCGACACAACAAATTTTGATGCAGAGTGGCAGGAGAGTTATTTGCATTGCTCACCATCAGAAATCACTTCTGTGACACGATAACAAAAATATATTCTGCCTTTGAGGAGCAACAAAAAAATCCCAAATGATAATGAAGGTGAATCTACAAAAGCAGATGGCACAATGTAGGCTTTTTAACAAAATCCATTCTAATCTATCCCTATCTAGGTGTGATCAAATACATTTATATTTTCAAAGCCTAATGTGTCTCTGCATAGATAATTTACATGGTTGGCGAACGCAAGAATGTTCCAAATGTACAATAAACATACCAGGTCCTACATGAGCTGTTACAGATTGGCCAGTGCTACTCTGATTTAATAAATGGAGTTTTAGACATTATATTTAATTACTTAAAATTTAGGACAGAAAAAACAGGAAAACCCCAACCTAAATTAGCATTAGAAATAGTCTCAATGCCAAAGATCAGCATTAAATTTTCCCCTTTGCCACACAGGCTGTTCTGTCAGCATTGTGGTGCCACAGCGTTAAACTCTTCACTTGGTAAACGTACTAGCAAAGCTTGCAGCTGTTCTGAGGGAAGTAGTATGGGCCCTTTACTGCCACACAGAGTGCAATAAGCTACAAAATGTGCAGCTTGTGTGATCTACTGCATCTCAGAGATGTGGTCCCATGGAAAATGTGCCAGTGCGCGAGACCGTCTAGTTAATGCATTCTAATGGCATTCAAGGGTATCAGTGAACTATTTCCATCCCTGTACAGAAGCAGAACTTCTGGTGTCCCATAATTTTAGTGGCAAAAGGAAGGTACTGTGGACGTAGGGAGGAACTTGAGAGAATCACTCTTCTGGACATATCCATCTACATTTTCTCAAGCTGGAACACAGGAGGTTCCACAAAAACATTAGGAAAAACTTTTTCTCAGTGAGGGTGACAGAGCCCTGGCACAGGCTGCCCGGGGAGGTTGTGGAGTCTCCTTCTCTGAAGACATTCAACATCCATCTGGACGCGTTCCTGTGCGCTCTGCTGTAGGTGATCCTGCTCTGGCAGAGAGGTTGGACTAGATGATCTTCTGAGGTCTTTTCCAACACTTAATATTCTGTGATTTTTGTGATCCATCCCATTTTATGTAACTACAACTTTTTTTTTTTTCATTTGGACTGCTGCACAATTTTGCCAGTTTACTCTTGAACAAAGATCTCAGCAGCTCATGGCAAGCCTGCACAGATAATGTACACTGTAGAGTATTATTGTGTGTTCTCCAGTACAGTGCTACTATACTGGGAATTGCCTGAGTGACTGGAATGTGGTCCTGTAAAAAGTTGGGACCAGTGCCAACAGAGGGTCTTCACATACCATTATAAGCAGTATTTCCCATTAGAAACAAAACTGAAACACCTCACTGTAGAGTGAGTTGTAATATTTCAAAAGCAAAGCCACAGAAGTAATCTTAAACCACAAATTTATCTCTCAAGCTGTAATATTTCAGGTAAAAGATTACAGAAAAATACAAGTGCATTAATACAAAATCGAGATTACTTATCTGTGTGATGTTAAAGCATATTCTTTACTTAACAGGTGATCTTCACTACTCCTCATCTCTTCCTTACAAAGGTTTTAAAAAAAATGCAGAGAAGCCTTGAAAATAATCTCAAACCTATGCACAATTTGATTACTATTTGATTTTAAATACAAATACAGATCCTATACAGCATACTGAGACAGACAGATTTTCTGTCTGTTTCTTCTGCTCAGGAAAAGAATATTAATAATAATAATACCATAAATTACATTACCCTCTTCAGTATCAGATTCACCAATAAAATCGTTAGTGTTCTCAAAACATTACAGCACCTAGGATGTCTCCTTCTCTCCTACCTGTTAAAATGCTGAGTATCAGGACAGGTGCAGCATGACAATGTTAACTTTTCCTCTGCATCTTACAATATCAACACCAGCCAAAATAATTCTTCAGTTTTACATTGTCTTCTCCCTAGACTTTTCTTAGGTACAGCAAGAATTTAAACTTATCTGCAAATGACAAACTTCACTCTCTCAAAGAAACGTGTGGGAGATTCCCTTCCTGAAGTGTGGCAGCTGGCTCATTATCAAATGTAAATTGAAACACATGGATGCCAGATACAGTCACTTGCTTGTTTTGCACTGCTGAGCTCTCTACAGATTATGCAGTGAAGCTATTTACTTTGAGAGGGTAGTCCTATAGATGCAGCATCTCAAACTATGTTAAAGAAGGATGTAATTTTTCCTGGGATTACTCTTGTCTACAATTTTTCATGAATCTATGTGCATAGGGCAGTTCATTTGAGGACAGGTTTTCTATATCGGTATTTTGTAACTGCTACTTAAGGTAAAGTAACCAGTCCACTATGCCTAGACAGTAAATTCATTTGTACATGGCTTTTCAACAAACATAGTTGGAAAACCTTAAAATAAAATTTGATATCTCGTTTTTATTTTTACTTTCTTTTGCTTCAAGTTTCCTCATTCTCTGTTGCAATCTGCCAAATACCACTAAATTTTCTCTTTCCCATCTTTCACATACTGAATTATGAAATGGAAATTGGCTTGAAAGAAGGGATGAGTGTTTAATTTTCATATTTCTTAGAGGTAGCTTTGTGTAACTTTACTTTGTTAAAAAAAAAAAGAAAAAAGATGTTTGACATTCATCAACCAATGATCATATGCTTCTTTTGTCAGGTTTTGTCATGAGCTATTTAGCTTATTATGATCCTTTTTCATCCAGCATGTAGACTATAACAATCTGTAACGAATTTGTCTGTTGATAGGCAGGACTGCATACAGATATAAATTGAACAAAATACTAGCAGATAAACACACACTAATAAGGAAAGAAGCATAATTCTACTGTTGTCTTCACTGCAGTATGCATTTCTAAGGATGTTCTCTACAGAACAGATGATTTCCCTGACTCTGCTGAATTACTTCTTCCCCTACATAGTCTCTGCACACAGATCCTGCTTAGAGTCACTCATCCTGCCTTGTTAATGTTCCACTCACAGTATTCCCAAATGCCATTTGTATCTACCCTCTAGCTGTTTCCATAAGCAAGAGGCAGCATATCCTGCTGCTGCCTTGGGCAACGCATGTGGTGACAAGGCCAGTCATTTGCTACCTCAGAACGGAGAGGGTGATGAGTTATAAACTTTCCTTCAGTGACAGCACTTGTTTTGGTGTCTCTTTTCTACCAACACTCCTACTTTCATTAAACTTGTAGGACTACATTAGCAACACCTACAATGGCAAGTAGCATCATCTTTAGAAATGGATGCGTAGGCAGCAACAGCTGGTACCGAGGATCCAGTGTTTGCACCATGCACATTTCTGGGAGTTTTAACTCTCATCTGATCCTGTGGAATTTAAAGCCTGCTATAGGTGGACACTGCTGATGTGCTTCCTAGAGCACACCTTCTCGTTTAATTTTTTTCTGAAGGATGTTTGTGCACTCTGAAATTGCTCTGCACCGCTTTGCAATGCAAACACTGCAAAGAGAACAAGTGGTAGATTTGATTCAGCAGTGCGATGCTGATTCAAGCTGAAATGCTGGTGTATACACACGCAAACATTTGACTCGTTCTTTTCTCTGAGATTTGGTATAAATTGGTCAGTTTCAAAAGCTATAGAAATACAGCAAATGACTGATGGATATTCTATTTTCATAGAACATCATTGCATGGAAAATAAAAAGTCCTGAAAACATCTCTGAAGATACTTTAGAATACTACCCAGTTTTTATAATACAGCCGCTATCCTATCCTATGCTGCTGCAATTCCTGTCACAAATTATTCAGACCTTTATTAATAGCAGTTTTTTTTCCATCTCATTCTGATACCTTTCACACAATACTGGCAGACACAAAGTTATTCCTTCTTTTCGTTGTTTCCTTCCATCCCAAGAGACATCTGTAAGCTCTTGTGCTTTTTAAGTACTAGATGCTCAAAGGCTCTTCTGAAATTAATAATAATCAATGCCAGCAGCATCTCAACACCCTACCCAGTATTTGCATGTGATGGAGAGAAAACAATAGCAAAAAGGAGACATCAATTTGAATTCTTCCAGCAGTTGTTTTAAATGGTGAATATTTTCCTTTTTTTAATGTGAAAAAGAAATAAACAATATCCTTAAACAATATCTTTTTAAATACAGAACATAAGCAGAATCTGAATTACCCCAGTGTTCTGAAAAATCTGTATTACTCCACAGTTGTATTGGCAAACTCATGTAACTTCTACCAGTAATGGAATTCATGTGTTGAATAGACCTATGCTTTGAAAAAAGCTATCCAATAATCATCTTTCTGATTGCTACGTGGTAGCTGCATCAGTTTGGGTTTTGCTTTTTATACTGCTAATGAAGCAAAATTTAAACATTCAACAAATACCAACTGCATGTCTGAAGCCCAAAAGTTTTGTACAAAAGCCCTCCATTTAATTTTTGTCTGTTGAAGACTTGCTTAAGAAAAAGGAGGGAACTGTAGGGGAGAAATATGAAACAGTTCAGAGAAACAACTGTACTTAAAATGGCGTGTGACCTGAAATGGTTGAGGAGTTGTATCTAAATTCAATTCTGATTAATTAGGTGAAACTTTTACATATACTGGAATATACTGGAAGAATGATTCTTCTGATATCTTAAAGAGGACTATATTTAAAGCATATTCTGTAATGTAAGAAATTCTCTGAAGAGGACTATGAGAAACTAACCATATGAGCAAATAACAGTACATGAAGTGTAAGAAACACTTACCTTGCTGAATATCCTTCATCTCCAGGTGTAAACTGGATATTAAAATTCCTACAGTTTGAGACCGTTTTCCATCCAACAACTTGATAATCTAGAAAGGTGATGCAAAATGATCTGAGATCAAATGAACATGCTACAAAGGATTCATTCACATAAATGACAGAAGCTAATTTGTGAATTGAACTCAATGTCTCTCCAAACATGAAACCTTTTTATCATCTAAATGTGGTAGTAAGACCTTCATATTTTCTCTTGTTTCTGCACCTTAACAAATGGCTGATAAATACAAGTTTCAATTCTCACCAGGTCTAGTAAAGAACATCACTTCTTACTTAGAATCTTAGAACACTTCAGGTTGGAAAAAAAAAGGCACACCAAATATTTATTTTGGAATATACTTTCCCCCCCTTCTCCTTAAGGTAATCAGGGCAGAATTATTTAAGGCACTCTGAATACATCACAAGTTTCTTAGTTTGCCTGCTATTTTATATTTCAGGGTAAACACATTTAGATCTATCTTTCTGACCAAGGATTAATTCCTGACCAAGGAGAACTGGAGAATTTTTTTCTTATTCCCCTCTCAATGCTATTTCTGGAACACTAGGGTCTGCTGAAAGCATTTCTTTGACTCTTGTCTGAATGTACTTCTTCCACACCCTTGACACTTCATAAGGATTTGAGGATATTTTTCCCATTTTGGGTCCAGACACTTGTTAGCGTAATATACTGACATTCAGACTGCAGTCTTTTCAGATTCAGTCAGAATTTTAGAAGTGTAGGTTAGATGTTAGAAATGTCAAAACCAAAATTCCCACAATGCTTGGACTGTGGTCTTTGTGATTTTGATTTATGTCACAAACACATACCAGCACATCACAAAACACCATACAGACATAAGTTCTTCCAAATAAGAAATGCTGAGATCCAAGTAGTTGGCTTACTTCATAGTGGTGATGAACAAATACTATTAAGAATACTAACCCACACATAAGATCAAAACTAACAACTAAGCTTTCTCTAAATTTATTTTCCTAGTACCTGAACAATATTTAATCTATATGCATCCAAATTTAATTTTAATTGAGTGACGCTAATATTTGGATATCTAATAATATTAAAATCTTTAAGTAATTGTTATCCCTTATCCCTGTAATATTCCTATAGATGCTCACATCACACAGTTAACTGACAAAATTTATACTAACTCATACAAATGTTTCTTGTCTATGTTTTATGGGATTTAAGAACATACAACTATGCAACTATTTAGTCATTCACCTACATAACAAGTAGATTTGTAGCTGAAAAATATGGGGAAAAAAGGAAACGCTAGCGACATTTTCACCTGAAAATATAAAGTTAGTTCTTATTTATAGAGTACTGAAATTAGACATCACATGAACAAGTTGCAAGACAGGCTGCCTTCAACACAGATCTCACAGATATTTTATGTCCCATTTGTAGGGAATAAACATTTAATGAACTTATGTTGAAGTATATGTTGCATATTTTCTTCCACAATTGTTAATAAAATCTATCCTGGGACATTTTTTTTCAGCCTATATGTACAGCACATATGTCTGATTTAAGAAAGCAGTACTTCTTAAAGTGCTTTCTTCAAATGTGAAAGAATTCAGGCTCTTTATCTCCTGACTACAGAAGCAGACAAGATGATCTACCTGCAAGCCACCATAACTGAACACTCTTGTAAGCATCACATCCTGTTGACTACGATTCTTCAGAGCACGTGTAACTGATCAGTGTATCATGGTCATTGCTGAAGCCATACATGAATTTGCTGAACTCCACAGCACATTAACTTCTTACAGGGATAATTACAGGCTTGACTAGTATGCAATTTGTACAGCATTCAATGACCTCCAAGTTGACCTTGTTCAGGGCCAAATTCATAGGTTGTCATAAACCCCATTAGACATGCCTAGTTTGAGGCAAAACCTTTCCAGACTATAGTTGTTGTGGACAACATGACATCTGAAATCATTCTATTAAAGTATTTTTAAGTGCTAATATATTCTCCAGATACAATTAAACTAGCTCACATCGCTAAGCAAGACTTTGTCTTGAAAAGATTAGTGAAAAAAAATAAAGAAGACTGTGTATGATTTTAAAAGCTAAAACAGAGATTCATTTTTTAAATGTCCAACTAACTGTACATTCATGTGCATTTTAGACAAATGTACACATGGTCGCAATTACCAGGCATCAAACTAGACTCAGACTACCTGAAATAGCTTCAACCAACTGAAGTATGTATCTAAAGGCCAATATTTTATTCATGAGATAGCAAAAATGAAGTAACAAAACAACAGAATAGCTAAAATTGGGCATAAAGCTATTCTAAAAATACAATTGCAATGTTAAGTATTACATAGGACTTTTCTAATAGATAATTAGAACCAATGTGTAAATTGAAAGATTTTGCAACAAAAATATATAATCAGTAGTAAAAGAGAGAATGTATTTTCAGAGACACTCATTTTGTCCCAAATTATGGTTATTCTGGGGAAGTCACTGACAGCGAATGAAATATGTGTGTGAATTCCAAATGGAAAGGAGACACAAAAAAATCAGCATTTTTCCAGGTCATAAAAACCATAAGGCAGATAAAATGAAAGTTTGTAAAGGCTGCATTGAACTATTTAGTCTATGCTTTTAAAAGACAAATCACTGATCACCTCTCAGCATATTGGGACTTGCCTGTAGCTGGCAGTGACAGGTAAGCAGCTAAAATCCAGCTGACGCCAGCTGCAGCTGCTGTGCCAGCTGGCAGCTTTTGCCAGCTGCCTGCCGCTCCTCCAAACTATGAATGTAGTGTTGTAGTGGATGCAGCATCTTCTGGCCGACGGACAAAATTGTGACTGCTGGTGCTAATTCATTCAATTCACTGATCCATAACGTTATTTGCTCTATGTGGTATTCCCTGACTATTTTTAAATGTTATTATTTGCTGTACGCAAGTGCCCCTTCTACATCTTTCAAATATTTATCAACTAATTTAGAAGTGGAGACATATTGAAGCTTGAATACATTCATAAATTATTCTGTCATTCCCATTAAAAGGTATTTCTCTAACGCAGCCAGAAAAGTATTTCATTAAATATTACACAACAGACTTCACTGTTTTGTCTAACTCTAATGTCTAAATTCTGTCCAGCACACTTACTGGTGCCGAAATCTGAGCAGATTCAGTTTACTTTATTGATCAAAAGCTAAATCCTTCCTCCTGCTGGTGCATGGATTCTTTCCATAATATTTAAACTCATTGAGAGAAACCATAAGCTAAAAAGCTGTGCAGCAAACCACAGCATTTCCCTCCATTCCCACTCATTAACTTTTATGGTGAAGCCAACAACCTGGACCCATAAGTAGTCTGTTGAAACCCTGCTCAGACAGAGGAAGAATATCCTGCAGAAGAAGCAAGTGTGTCCCTTGAGCCATTCTACATAAACACCCCCAAAATTACCAACGAACTCTAAGATGCTTAAGACTAGACATTATCTCTTCTACGCCTACTCCAAGGAGAGCCAAGTTCATCTATTTTTTTATTTAACATGGATGAACCTTACCTTTTAATTTTTTAAATATTTTTAAAATATTTCAGGAGACATCCATTTCTATCTGCAATTTCGCTGAGTGAAACCCGCCACTATTTTTAGCCTGTCGCTAATGAACAATCAACTGACAAGTCCTCAGGATAACAGAAACTTACTTCAATATCTTGATTGCTATCAAAACAGTAAAAAAAAGACAAAGCCACAAAATAGATATTTACCCTTTACAGATACTTTCCATATCCTACATGACTTCAGAGCCTTGTGGTAAACAAGGAGATGCCATATTCTTCTCAGTACAGCACAAAATATAAAAAGAAAGTGAGAGTGCCTCCGAAGAGCACACGCTAGCATTTTACTATTTCTACTCAAGTCTGAAAACTGTTTATTATCTTATGCAGACAGCTGAAGACAGTCATTGTGTTTCAACCCTGCAAAGTTTCCAACATTTTCTGTAATATCTGCCCTTCTTGCGGAAACACAAAAATCATTAATTGTAGTTCCTCATTTAGCTAGATGGACAAAAAACTTGCTGACAGACATATCCCTTTCAGTTAAAAAAATGCAATTCACTCAAAATATTGACACTCTTCTTAAATGAGAACACATGTTAATAATTATGTGAAGTCTGTTAGAGATAATAGACAACAGAAAAGCCATTATCTTTAATGTCCTCCTGCGTCTTTGATATGATAATCATTGCACTAAAGGGCCAAAAATGATTGATGGACTTTCATTTGGAGCATACACCTGACACAAATTACTTGACATTTACTCATTTTTTTTCTAAGATGAAAACAGAGTGGCATCAGAAATCTGCTGTATCTGCTTTGTGCTTATCCCTGTGTTTCAGACAATACCTCCGATATACTAAAGTTTCCTAAAGCGTCTGTTCCAGTACATTTGTAGCCTCTCACATTCTGGTGGTGGCTGCAGGGTTAATATTTCATTATGTAAGTCATAAGTGAAAATACTAGGGTAAGCAGATCCAGCATAGATGCCCACAGAATCCTCAATGCATTCTCCTATTTTGACACTGACTGCGAGTATAAATATATTCTCTATCATAAAGATTTATATTATAAATTATATATTATACTGTAAGTACCCGATATATATGAGTATAAATACAGATACGAATATAAATATATACTCAGAAGTTGCCCTTCTGAGCATAAATTGCCAAATGGTACTAAAAACCAGACCATCTGTTCCACTTATGTAGGACAAGATTCATATATTTCTGGCTGAAAATGGTAGATGTCTATCAGCTGTAAGCAACAAAAGCACAGCATACATATTTTCATCTGTGCTGCCATAAGGTGACTACTATGTGGACAAATAGGCGGGAATAGAACAAATGGAAATTTCTATAGGCTTAATGCAATGCTTTCCACAGAAGCATTTATTTCGCAGGCTAAGCATACAGATTATTCTGACTGCTCTCCCAAAAATAATAATTCTGAGAACAAATTGAGTAGTATTATTTTATTTGGAACTGCAAGAGACATCTAAATAGATTGTAAAGAAATCATAATTCAGCAAGCCACTAATTGTTAAAGTCTCCTTAGTTTTCTAAAGAAAGTGCGGTTACATGAGAAACAAGTCCCCTCTAACTTCAAAGGTAGAATCTTACTTCCAATTGCATAAGGAACTTGATTGTGAGGCATCAATGTAATCTCATTCAAGGAGAAACATACTAACAATCATGTTTTAATAGGCAATCCTGCACCACCTATTCGTCTGTCATTTCTCTAAATACCAAGCAGGCCAAACTGAGTTTGTATAAGATGTACGAAATAGGATGAAGTTTGTGCAGAGAAGACGTTCAATGCAGCGAATAGGTCAGCACTAATGTGTATTATTAAAAAAAATAGCTTACCTATTCTAAACACAAAACTACACCTATATCTTACTCTAGAAGGATTTTTTACTGAGTATGAGAAAGGAATTTACAAATACAAGACAACAGAACATCAGCTAAAAGTTATTTGATTCGTATGTCTGTCTCAATGTCTGCAGAAAGTATCTTTAACCAGCTGTGCAATTCCATACACTGTGACACTTGTAGCATTTTTAAGACCAGAAAAGCACAAATTTCTCTATTGAAGCAAAGAAAAAGATTGTCGTTAAAACTGTAGTAGATAGATATAATTGTCAGAAAAAAGGCATGAACATTGAGAGCTGAGGAAAAACATGAGAAAGCGCAAATGAGGCCAACAGAACTGTTAGTTTTACATTAATCTACAGTTTTACATTAATCTAATTCTCTTACTATCGGCTAACAAACCCTCCTGTAACTAAATAAAATTCCTCTTTACTATTGTACCACTTGCAGCTCACCAAGACTGATCCATTGGAGCCAGCCTGCAGACATCTGGGCTTTCAAAGAGACAAAGTACAACAGAGGACCATCTTAGAGGACCAACTGCCGGTAAAAATATTCAGCTGCCACTATGAGTCATTTAACAGAGAAAGGTGGAAAGACAGGATATACAGTAAGAAAATGCTTCTATACTCAATTAAATTCAAACTTCATCAGAATTCTAAAAGCTGATTTGGTTTTTAACTTTGAAATTGGCCAAATGAGTGAAAGTTTAATATTGTTGAGCCTAAGTTTTTGATATTTTCACAGAAAGCCCTAAAATTTCCATGGTTTGTAACACCATGATCATAAAACAACAAGTTTTACCAAACTGATGACATATTAATAGATATAACTCTTAATTTAAGGAAATTTATTTTTGCATTTTCACACAGTACTTGAAAGGAACTTTCTTTTCATTTCACTAATATCAATAAATATTAAGCTCACATTTAATAACAATCCAGAATAACATAGTCGGTGAGCTAAATAAAACACTTTTCTAAAAAAATACATTGGTTTTGTACAAGAAATAGTATACTTATTACACCATTATTTCTTATATTGTATAGAGTAACTATTATTCAATTTGATTTTGGATAAAATTAAGAGATCATGCAAAACTGGGGTGCTCTAGCAAATAAGTTAGTTTGCAAAGCAACAAGGGAAAAGAATAATGCAATTTCATCTTTCAGAATATAGACCTAATTCTCGACCCACTTATGCTGTCATATCCATGGAGAAATACTGCTGAGATTTTATTATTTCTCCATTAAAGTTATATTTGTTACATCATTCTTCAAAATTCTTCAGACACCTGCATTTCCTAACAAATAATTCTTTCTCAAAGTGGTAAATTAAGGAAATTAAAAATAAATTCTAAAAAGCAAGCATCAAGAATGTGAACTAATGGAATTTACAGATAGAACTGAGTACCACATACCATATGCACTTGTCAAAAGATATGTCAAATTTTTTTCACAGAGATGCTCATATCCAACTTCAACATAACGTTTGAAGGATTGTAACAATAATTTCTTTAGGGTGTATTTGCAAATGCCAGCATGCCCCTATTCTGGCTCCATTTTTGATTTTTCACTTTTTGCATCACATGAGTTTGCATTTTACAAATTCTACAGCTTTATTTACACTTCTGATTGACTACTGCGCTAAAACACAATACAGGAAGCTTATGACCAAGGATGTTTCGAAAGATCTGATTACACTCATATCTATCTATGTATGTATATTTCACATTTTACATATTCTAAAATTGAAAAAGGTAGATAGCACAGCTCACAGACAAAGTGCCCTCTTGTGGTTCCAAGCAGGTAAGCTCAAACAGCTTTACAATACGGAATGTTTTTAATGGGTTTCTAATATATAACCACATTGTTTTATGAAAACAGTGTTGATTGACAGCCTAGAACTTTTCCTGCAGCAAATACTACTAACGCCATTACTTTGTCCTGCCTGCACACAGTAACTCACAAGTACGAGCTCTCTCTGTAATGGATCACGTTTGAGGCACACAATAGCTGTGCCACGGTAATGACATGGCTACTGTATGGACTTCTGGCCATTAAAGACACGACCGTCCTGTCCCTCCCTGATGCAGCTCTTTAGCTATACTGCAAAATTTTTTTGCCATTCCTTATTCAAAAACGTTGACAGTCCTGTCTTGCTTTATACGTTATTTTTCCAGTAAAATTAATTTCAAGAGAAGGGAATTTTGCTGGAGTAGCTTAATGATAGCCTTTAACTTTACATCAGTTTGCAGCCCGAAACATTGGCACTTTGAGAAACATAGAATCATATTAGAACTTTCATTCAGTTCTCCTACATGATATTTTGTCTGCCTCACTGGGATGTGCAATCTCCATTTTCACAGGAAAGGACTGTTCCAAGGTGAAAAATAGTCCCACATTCTCAAGCAAGAGTTGAATCAGCAATCCACGTATTTTGCTTTAAAATGAGATTTACAAACTCATCTATAGTTTGTTCGTTCAGCAACAAATAAAAAAGGATTTTATTTAAATATAAAAAATAAACAGTGGCACAGAAGAAGCGAACACAAAGAAACAATAAATACCTTTTTGGCCTTGGTTTTTTTTTTCATAAGTCTCTGATAATGGTTTTCTTTTTTCCTGAGTGGTGTCTTTGGAAAATAAATATTCAAACTCAGTAGTATCAAGTATATCAGGTTCTTCTAGTGATTCCCATAATGTTGGCATGGCGGTTTTCCTATAAACGGAAAGGTAATATAAAATTTCTAATAAACATTCATGAAAAAACCATAATAGATAAAAATCCATAACATATTTAAGACTCAAAGCAACATGCACTGCTGCTATACACAGAGCATTCCTTCCCTACACCTTGCTCCTGTAAGGAGTCAAAATGATTTGCAAAAGGCTGTGCCAAAAAGTTTACCAATGCCTGCTAGACCATCAAAATGCATTATTTGTGTTGTAAAGTTTTTTGTACAACAACCAAATACTACAACTGCAGCTTATGCAGATACATCTCAAGAGATTTCTGCCACTTCAGCTAGGATTAGGAGTATTTCAACAGCAGCTTTTTTTTGAGAAATTCCCAGTAATCTGTTTAGACCCATAAAAATAAACAGTATTAACAAATAGTGAAGAAACTTTATTCAAGTATATTGTAAGAGCCAGAGATCATTTGCACAGGACTTGATTCACTTCATGTCAGCTGCAGATGTTGTATGCTCCTATTTATCCTTGATGCAGTTCTGACAAACTTAAATAATTGTGGCCTATATATTGGGAGAATAACTAGTATACTGCAACTGTAAATTTTAAATGTAGGTCATTCCTTATTTTTTTCCCTTCCGAGACCAGATTTAGTTTTGGAACACTTTGGAACTTGTTTACACAATCATCTAGTTTTATCTGAGTAGTATGTAGGAAAATACTATGTAGGGTTGAAAACAAAGCATTTCCATTTTTAATGAACTATGTTTGAAAATTTCAGTGCTTCAGGAAAATATGTGGGATGAAACTTCTGAGAGCTCTTCTCGTCTATCAGTAGCAGGTGGGCTCACTGCTTCCAGCAGATGTCACTAAAAGGCAGTGAAATTATTTGCAATTTAAAAAGGAAAAAGTGATTAAAATCCTATAAACACGAATGGCTGATTAGATGTAATACGCAGCAAAATGCAATACCTACTAATCCAACGGAAAATAAAACTTTGGGGTTTTTGTTGTTTGTTTTTTTTTTTTTAATTCAGGATTCTTTCTACTTAATGCTCAACTGTACATTTCCTGTCTTGAATGTTTAAGGCACTCCAACTTCTCCATTAACATCAGAAGATGCAGCATATCCTGTGTTACCAACTATTTATTCAGCATGAAATAATTTTTCACTAGCAATTTCGGTAAAGCAAAACCAAAATGCTCTTCCTGCTCTAAAATATTTCAGTGGTTTAATTCTGGACCAGTGGAAGAATATTTCATCAACTGTTTGTTCCTGCCAAACAATTTATAGAAATCATTAACATCTTATGATGTCTTAACGACTCTTTTTCATCAAAACAAATTCAGACAAAAAGCTGTAAGCTGAGACAAAACTCATACCCAATTACGTTTAAAGGCAGATATTTACTTTAACAGTGTTTAAATGTAATTCTAATAACTTCAAAAATTAAGAATAATCATAATTCGTAAACATATTAAACGACATTATTACAATAAATCTATAATTCATAATATATAACTCCTAATATATTAGTCAGTGTACATAATACAGCATATAATATAGTGTGTATATATAGTATAGCATATATGTTATGAATATATGTCATATAAGATAATGAAAACTATAAACATGCTTAGAATAATAAGCTTAGCATTTTTGTAACTGCGCTTATGCTAAAATAATTTTGAACATAGATAATAACGATTTAAATTTTAAGACCCAAGCAATCATGTCATTTCATTACTTGTATGAGACAGGACCTGAATTTTATTTCATGATTCCAGCAAATCCCTGTTAAACTAGAAATAGTCCGTGTTGCTTAAGGATCCCCAAAACCACCTTTTGTGCTACCCCTCTTAGTGGTGCTCCATGTTACACTAAAAAAGTGAAGTCAGAATTAGCCAAAACTGAACAGAGCAGCTAGGCAGCACTGAGAGTACACCCTGCTGCAGCTGCAAGGTCTGCACGCGGGCCCAGAGAGAGCAACTGGGAGGACTTCTCTCCTGCCAGCTGAATAAATGAATAGCAAAGCAAAAATGAAACTCATCTGATCACTCACCTGATCAAATTTGAACATGCCAATTCTAATTCTAATTAAGATTTTCTTTAAAAATAAAAATCTTTCTAATCTCTTGATTACCTTTTTCCTCTTTGGTGCCAAGTCTACAAAACACCCTGCCACTTAGAGTTGTGCATGCAGTACTTGGGTTTGGGGGAAAAAAATGACACAATTTCTTTTTGTTATAATCCACATAATTTTCATTTATGATGCATATAATTTTAACTTACATTTAATACTTAAAAAATTATCTATTTTTAAACTTCTAGAACCAATTCAATTTTTTTTCTTAAACATGTAAAATCCATGCCTGTACACTGATTTTATCATACATTGCTAGACTGTTAACTTCTTGTTATTAAGTCTTTAGTAGCATACATACCCTTGTATCATGGCATATAAATAGCAACTCTAAGTCCAAATAAATGTATTTTACCTGCTACCTTGTAATTGTATCCGTGTCCAATACAAAGGCTTCATGGGACGGCTAGGTTCAATGGCAGGTTTTCGAGGACCTTGGTTTGAAGATAAAGTGCTATTAAAAAAGAACCCAGCCCCAGGAGGTGGAGGGGGTGGAGGTAACCCAGGTCCGGGCAGTGGAGGAGGAACAGGAGGACCCAGCCCTGGAAGCGGTGGTGGTGGTGGCGGCGGTGCTTGAAAGTTCCTACAGCCTTCAGAAGGTGGAGGTGGCAGTGGTGGACCAGATCCAAACTGAGATGTCAGTGAAGTCGGACCCGCTGGCAAAGGTGGTGGTGGTGGAGGAACTAAACCTGATAGTGAAGGATCAGGAAGGGGAGGAGGAGGAGGAGGCGGTGGTGGTGGCGGCAGCATTTGTTTTGGTTGACAAGATAAGACACTATCTGAAGACTGTACATTGTAATTGTCCTTATTTTCACTTTGGGTAGAAACACCATGTGACAAAGAAGAAATATTAAGCTTTTTGGGTACTATTTGGTTATTTTTCACAGCTCTGTTTTCTTCTTCACTAGGCTTTATGAAAGTTTCTCTGTCAGTCTGTATACATACGTTTCGGTATGTCTTTGGTGGGTTATCATCTTCTGTAGAAACACCAATATCTTTCGCTTTTTTATTTCTTCTATTTAATTTATTATCGAGTTCATTCTTCAGATGTGCAATGGTTTCCTCAAGATGAGCAGTTGATACAGCATGTTCTCCACGAATATGGAAGACCCTGAGTTCAAACTGAGACTACGGAACAACATAAAAAAACACCTTTACTGCAAATAATTTTCACAAGTGTTTATCTTGTAGTAATCCAAAATCTTCATATCTAGACTACATTTTACTTTAAGCAAAGATAGAAATACTTCATCAGTTCTAAATGGCTTAATTGCAAGCTATTATATAAAAGGACAAATCATAATCTTTAAAGAAAAGCAGTTAGTGTGTCTTTCAACAAAACATGAGTAAATATCCAGATCATCAATTTACCAGATTCTAACTTGCCCCTTCTGTTTAAGCAGACTTACTGTTTTTTAATTGCTGAATGCAATAATTAACAGTTCATTATCAAAAAAGATACCTTTTCAAATGATATTGTACTTAATTACATGATTTTATAAATATGCCATACACATAGGTAACAAGTTGGGAAGTAAAAAATAGATTAAACACAGCAGAAGTTGAAATTCCTACCAGATAAAACATTAAGTAAACAAATTTAAATAATTTCTAAATCTATTAAAGGTGTTCTCAGCAATTAAATTCACAGAGGTACACATAAATTCTCCTTCAAATTGAACTATTAGATTAAACAGAATGAAACAACAATCTTTCAAGAATACATGTAAATGAGGAAGAAACAAACTCACTTTTCTTACCATATATCAGAAAAATACAAAACATTGGACACAGAAACCTCTCCTTTAAATAATCTAATCCAGTTCTGCTACTCCAGACGATAAGTCTCTACAAGCTATTTTCTGCTATGCCATGATACTACCAGGCAGCTGATGGGTGTTATCTTGTTTCTTCGCGAGGCAATGACTCCTGAAAGAGCATTTTCCGTGGTTCTTTCAGGATCTCTGTACCCAGGAAAGCCAACATTTCAACAGAAACAGCTACCGAGCTGTGATTTTTGCAAATTTCTTCAGGCACAGCAATTTAGACTCTGAAAAATCTCACGCAGTGCTGGTCAGAAGTGGCAACATAGCACTCCCTACTTATCATTGCAACTTCAGCACTAGGTCAAGAGTTAATAGTTTACAGCATTATTTAATATGCATCCTGGTCATGCCTGTGTAGCTTAGTATGGCAAATATACTGTATTTTATGGCATACAGAAAAGCTTGAATAGATATTCAAACAATATATGTTATTTCTTAGAGCAGTATGATCACCCTGCATTCTAATCAGTCTACTCCAAAGTAAACGATCTGAAAATATTGGATACGAAATGCTCCTTTTCTTAAGTGGCAAGCAAGAAAGGAAGTCTGAAGTCTTGCAAAGATCACCAAACAGAGATTTGTATCGGAAACAACATAACTTCTATTAGTTTTATAGAAGAACTAGGATTAAGACGTTCAACAAATAGAGCTTTCTTTTTTCACTTTTTCTACCCTTGCTCTATCAAAGTTTGTTGTTGTTCAGCTTAATGATTAGTTCAGTTCAGCTATCACAAGATTTTCTGCCATTTGAGTTGTTCCAGAGCAATCACCTCTCTTTTTAAACTCTGAACACTGATGCATGAAAAAGGTAATGACATAAGTTTGCCTTAGCAAATTTAGCTATTTTGTTTATCATAGTATTTTGCCCCTATTGGACATCAAAACTCCCTGACAGAACAATTTACTTTGAAATTTAGAGATTTTCCCAGCAGTATATCTAAAGTCACCTTAAGAACACACTGTAAAAAAGCACAGTATTTAACAAAAGTACTGTGTCTAACTGAGCATGAATCCAGCTGTGGTAGTATTATATACCTTTTCAGCTACAGATCTTCAGTCTTTAATTTACAAACCAAAATTGGTTTAAACAAGAAATTATATTTGAAGTGAGTTTTATGTTTTGTCTTGCTTTTTAGTCGTCTATCTTTCCAAAATTCTTTTCTGTTACAATAAAATTACTAACTTAAGAATTAAAGCTAAAATTACTAAGCACAAAAAACAGCAGGCTTCACAAAAATGACACATTGGGAATTTGTGTTAACACCTCATCAATGGAAAAGATCAGTTTTGTCCAACTGACTGCAATATAAAAGTTCACTAAGTAATAAATCAAGTTTTTAATCTTCTTAGATCTTCAAAACAAATCTTGTTCACCACAATAAGATTGAGTACTACTGAAATCCTTCCAGTTTACAGAACTATGAAAGTATTTTCAAAATTTTCAAGAATATGTATATTCATATGCACTATTTCTATGCATATACACACAAAAATAATACGTACATAATCTTAATAAGCTATGCTTCCTGACAAATATTTCTTCAAAAGAGATTAAATGCTCTAAAATCAGTTAATGAATCAAATTCAGATCAAACAGCATCCAGTCATTCCACACAAGTAGAATTTAAATATTGTCTTTCTGTCATGTACTATGACAAGTATACGTAAAGTCTATTGCATTTTCTTTATTATACTACTTGGGACTAGATACTTTATCAATAAGTAGTATTAAATAATAAAAAAAACAAAACAGTGTGTACTAAACTTAGGCACCTTTGATTCCTGAAAGTAAGTCAATAACTAAAAATAGGGGGGTTTAAATTACAATTTTTATTTATTCACGGCTGAAAACTTTTTACATGGTACTGCCTACTAGAATGAAAACTCAGAATTCAGGTTTCAGAATTGTCTTCCTTCAGTCAGCTGTTCTGTCACCCAGTAACACCCCCCCACCCCGCCTTTGAGTAGGGGAATCGGAAAAAGGAGAGGAAACCTGTGAGTTGAAATGGAAACAGATTTAATAAAATAATAATAAAATCATTAATATTAGTACTAACGAAGTACACAAAGTTATACTCAGACCATGTAGTGATGGTGAGCAGTGATTCTGTGATTCTACTCCGGCAAAACCAGCATAAGATTTCTACTGATAATACAGGAAAAATTTATTCTCTCATAATTTCCACTAGACCTCGATGTACAAATCTTGAAGGAGTCTGTGGAGGACTCAAACTAAATTAATTAAAATTAACTAAATTTAACTAATTAAATTAAGTTTAAACTAAAATAAATTTTGATGCCACCATTTTGTCAAGACAATTATTTTTTTGTCAATAAAAACTATGAAGAAGATTTCCTGACTTGACAAATGGGTTGCTCTTTAGAACTTGTAGGATTATGCATTATGAATCAACTTTATTGTTGGTATTTATTGTTGCTATAGCAATTGATGATATATCCATGAAAATCTTTTCTTTCTTACCGTTCATAAAACAAAGGATAGGAACAATGGAATCTTTTTATACTTTACATTATTCTAAACAAATCAAACATTGATATGGAATATAATAGTATTTCCACCACACAATTTAAAGTGGGAAATAAACAGAAATTACTTTTATACCATATGCTGCCACCAGAATCCTGACATATTAAAAATATAATGTGAACACAGAGGACATTTTGTTGAATAGAAATTAGTGTTAGAAGCACTTGCGCAAACCTTTCCAGTTAAAATATTGTTTTAATCTAAATGTAAACCAAAGTTTTTTTACTACAGTATACATACATCTACCAAAGCTTACAGTTTTATCTCCAGATGTCTGTCAGCACTCCTTCAAAATGATTATTGTGGCTATATAACAATATCTGTATTTTTAGCTGAATTCAGATCTACACGGATTTAAATAGATACAGTTCAAATTATTCAGTTGGACAAATACAGTTCAAAATATTCAGTATTTTATTACTGAATCATGTCAGCAATTATTACTAGGATGCTGGCAATATATTGAGTCTGTTTTCATGGTACATCATGCACTGGACTCCTAGAGTCTTTGGGAAATGCTGTTAAGATGAAGAATGACCAAAGGCTATCATCAAAATATAATAGTTTGGTCACAGCTATTTTAAGCAGAATGAAATGGGGAAAAAAAATTTCAGCAGGAAACAAGACATGTCAGGGAGGGAAGGCTGGAGGGAGAGAAGATATGGGAAGAAGGCGTGAAAGTAAGTTTAGAAAGTCACCCTACATTTATTCCTGAGGAAGGGTAGAAGATTAAGAAACATATCAGAGTAAAATGTCTGTAGAAATTTATATATAAAATGAAAACAAGACATTACAAAGAACAATTTAGGAGATGTTAATGACTGTGTTTCAAATACACAGGATAACAATTTTTCATTTGAAAAATGCGTTCTTCACCCTGCTGCCACTCTGGTTGCCCAGCACTAGTACAACCTTTCTTGCATTCATTGTTGATATTAAATATGCAAACAATGCTATGCTAGTATGCTGAAGAACATATATAACTCAAAATAATTTTATCAGACAGGGAAGCAGGCTGAAAATACACGTTCTCCCGGTGCTCGTGATTAATGACTTGGAAATCTGGAGCAGCTCATTCAGTATTACTTCTCTAGGTTCAGTCTACATTGCTTTTTGTTTCCACCTCATCTTTCCTGGCTAAACCCTGCCTTGCTGCCTCAGTTTCTTTCTGTTCCTATAGCTGAAGAACATTTTCACTGTACCCTTACATCTGCTTTGCAAGATGTAATTCAGCTTAAGTGTTGTCAACTGTCCTTTTAATAATATTCTTTTCTGACCCCTAAAACTAGTCTTCCTGGCTGATATACCTCTTTCTTCCTTTTTCCATAGGCCCTCTTCTTCCACCTGATGCCCATTTTGAAGAGGGTGAATAAATAGGCAGCTTGGTCAACCCCTCTCCCTGATAAGTCATTTTACTTCCAAATCTGCCCCTGCTTGGAACACAGGTTTCAGAGTTTCTGCATCTCTGATTCTGGACAGATGAGCTCCAATGCCCATTTGTTATTCGTGCCTAACCAGTACTGTTCTACTCACAAAGGATTTTCTTTAATTTATCAAGCTTTGTCCAGTATCCACCACTGGAATGGGCATGATGGATTTTCCTTCAGTAAAGGCACCTCACCAGGGCAAATAATCGCAGCTGCCTCTCAGCTCCCTTAAACACACATATTCATATATAAGATTAGAAGACTTTTCTTAATCTCTTCTTAAAAATATACTACTGTTAATGGGTAAAATAAAAGCCTCTCCTAAACACAAATAAATCACTCCATCTCGCTAATATACATGATACTGCTATGATAAAAAAATGATTACACAAATATCCAAAATATTGATACACGGTAACCTAGAACACAAGACGAGATTTTGCCCTGGCTTTCCGTTGTCTTCCTGTCTTTCTCCCTGATACCCAGGCCTCTGCCGTATGACTTCACTGACTTCCTTTGAGCACCTAAGTGACTTGACACAACACAGAGGAAAAAGGCAAGACATATTTTCTGAAATAATTTCGACAGCTCAGCCTTGGTCCAGTGAGACTCAGGAACACGTGAGCATGTGTTCAAAGGAAGGAAAAGCCCCCAAACTGAATCAGTGTACTGTACTTCCATTACCCATCACAGTTTCAGATGACAAAACATATAACTAATCACAAAAGAACAAGATCGAATTCTCTCTTTATGTAACCTACAGGTTGTCTAAATGTCTTTGAGATTATAACACGGATTAACACAGGCAAATCTCAACACCAATGTGACAGCTTTTCTCTGTGCTCTGATAGGCGACACAAAGTCTCATTTAATATAGTCAGTATAGACAATTGTAGTCTATACAGTCAATTAAATGCAATCAACTTAAGTATATTTGTTGTGTTACTGCTTTATATAATGTGATTTTTTATGGACAAAGAATTTCTAACCATGACATAGAATTGTTCTAATATTAAAAGTTTCAGAACAATTTGCATGCATAATTATGAGGAAACTATAAATCTCTACAGCAATCTACATTCAAAAGTTGGTTGCTGGCTTATTATTAGTCAAGACTTACTTGCACCGTAAACGTTTAAAACATTTCTAAGAAGTGTAACAGCAAGACATAAAAAAAAAAAGTTCTCTGAAACACTCTTTATAGCAAGCAACACGGAGAACTTCTGCTTTGAAACTAGCACGTTAATGCTTCATTGTTAATGCACAATATTTTTTCACTAGTGTTTACAGTGCACTCTGTTACTCTGAAAAGCGACTGTGTAAAAATGGCACGTCTTTAATGAACAGAGCTGTTCTATGTATATCAGAGACAGACCTCTTCCTTAACTGAGAAACACACACTTTTACTAGTTTTTACTCTAATTAGCCTGGAAAAACAACATAGTGGAGAGAAAGTGAGCTTGATTTTATTTCCTTCTCTGGTCTTATACACTGATTGTTACATCTAATTAGTTACTTACGCCAAGCCATGAAAATATTTTTTCTTTTAAAAAAGGGGAGCAAAGACAGCACAAAATATCTAAGGTTATGGTTTCTAGAAATGGAAATCATGGGGCTGCTGGAGGGGTTTAAAAAAAAAAAAAGGAAAGAAAGAAAAGAAAAAAGATAAAAATACAAGAATTGTTGAGCTGCTGCTGAAAAACATTTTTATAGACTTCACAGCTTTTTTTTATTTTAATAGTATTTTGACCATCAAAGAGAGGAAAGACAAATTTTTCACAGACAGCCTCTGACTTTTTGTTTTTGTTCGTTCTAAGTAATTTCATCTCCGGTTTTTGGAAGAGCTCACACTTCTTATTCTTGTATTGTGTTGACAAAGAAAAAAAGTCCTTCTTTGTTAAATCTCTGTCCTTGAAAAAACATACATTTGTTTTAAATTTTAACAACAATCAGATATTTAGCAAAGGATTTCTCAATGAAAAAATATTATATGTGTGCCAATTTATAGAAAAAACAAAAATCCTCTCTAACATACCTCAGCAAATATCATCAGTTACATGTGCTATATCACCATTTTCAAGGGCACAGCGTAAGGATTATTCTTACACATTACTGTAAAAAAGTAAGCTAAATGATTGACCACCCTTTAACATTCCCAGAACTCTAAATATTTGTATAGGTTACATATACAGAGCCCAATGCTTTTTCTAATTTAAAAATAGTAAATATTTAGTTTTATAGAAGAAGCATAGCAAAAATAGTTGGGAGGAAATTCAACCATAGTGGGTATATAGAACACTGCTTTCTATCTATTTTGTAGTATTTAGTTATTTACAATTATTGACATTTGAGTAGTTGAAAAAGAGAGTCTTATAGCTATTAATTTTGGAGTACAAAATTATTGGTATAGTACATCATTAAAATATATTCAGGTACACTGCGGTATACAATTAAAAAATAAATATCATGAGCATTATTATTTATATTTAGGACTACAGATGGCTTAAAAATCCTTTAACATTTTAAGCACTAATTCAGTTCAAGTTTGATAATTTACATATTTACTGTGAAAATATGTCATGTTTCATAAGTTATGAAATACAACGTCTGATTTAACAACATCTGCGATTACTTGTAAAGATGTGCTTCTTTGAACAATTACCATTTCTTCAAGGATATACTATGAAGACATCCTCAATCTCAGGTTATTACACTTCAGCAAAATCTGTAAGTAGACCCCACCATGTAGCTATTTGATTACAAAAATAAGTTATTCTTCCAATAACTAAGTCGCACAAGATCAACACTGTAATTAAATTGTATTTTGATGTGCCAAATATCATTAAACATTCAAAATCCAAAGCAAATCTTAAACAGCTTAACTATTAAAATAGAATAGTAAAAATCTTTATTTATGAAAAGGAAATCCAGATGATAACGTTGCATATCTTATATTAAGAATTTTAATAAGTATGTATTTGAGCGTATCACACATTTAGAATGACTCTGAATGCATCTTCCATAATAATTTCCTTACTTAATATTTTATAGCCATACTTAACAGATAGATTGCTGCATTTAAACAACATACATTCATATAACAAGCTTCGTTTCATTATAAAATGCATATTACTGTGAGTTTAAGTTGTTACAGAAAGTGTAACATAAGAAGCTTGATGCAGCTAACATGGCCAGCCTTTATAAGGCTCGGAATTACACTGGCTGAAGGTCTGACTAATGTAAAAAAAAGGATCATCAGCATAACTACATAAATCATGTGAATTATCTCCCAGAAAGAACGAAGTCATGCTATGAACGTGGAATTTTGAATTTCCTCATGAATCTATCCTTCCTATGTCACCAGTCCATATGGATACAAACCAAAACGAAACCTTGTATTCCTGGGCTGGCACAAAGGGAAGGAGACGGTAAAGAAGTTTTACCACTTCTTTCGTCTCTGGCCTTTTTGATTGTACTGAAATAATTGCTTTAATACACTTCATTTCATCTTTTTCCTTGTCCTGTCTGGAAGAAACACCATCTAACCAAGATCAACTTCCGAAAAATGAACAGGTAAATGAATGACTGAATGAATGTATGAGAAAGAAACACACTCCATACAAGCAGGTATTTAAAGACAGTCTAAGGAAAAAAAAATGATTTTTGAGAAAAGCACTATGTTTTGTACTCCATCTGCTTTTACTTCTGGCATTTTCTTATTATTTGTTAGTAAAACTTCAAACCCCACAAACTGCACTTCTCAGAATACAGAAAATCAATCAGAAACTGCAGGTATTAATATAATAATAGCTACTCTCCCTACTGCAAAAAAAATCAAATTAAGCACGGCAATTTTATAGTGAGTATTTAAATTACTGTATTCCTACGTTTTCTTGTATGTTTATACATTTCTAATATTCTTCCAACTCATTGTTTCAGTTTCAGTCAAAACCATTCTTGATGTAGGCAGTAACATGTTCTTTATGCTTTTATTATATTACTGTAAACTGATTCTTCTCCTAAATTACATTATTCCTTAGCAATTTGATTCTTGATATACGCTTTGTCTTCTCTTCCTCCTCTTTCCCATTTCCCACAACCCAAAATCAGTAACAGCCAGTTGCAAAGCCTGTGTGCCTGTCTCCAAGAAGTGCCTGTCTCAGGCTTTGTAAGCTTTTGGCCAGTGCATTGGTACATGCTGAGTCTAGTGACTCAGCAAAGACAATAAATAAGAAATAGCTGTTTGTTTCTGGTTTTTTTAAATATATGTGCCATAAGTTTTGGGGTTTTTTTTTAAAAAAAGTAAATCCACAACTGGAACTTATTAAATAAGTCTGCTGACAACGGAATACAGTGGGAGTGGGAACTGAATCGGCTCATTTCTTCACGCTAGTGCGAAGCTTTCCCTGACCACGTCCTGACAAAGGTAAAGCCCCCTCAAGCTTTGTCACTACAGGAAGAGTATGCTTGGCCATACAAATCACGTCTGCGACACACGGACTCTGTAGCTGTTTTCTAACCAGGACCACATGTTTCAAGGGACTATACTGTGCAAGATACAAACCACCCCTTCCACTACGCACTGCACACAGTCCTATGTTCTTCTAAGCTTCAGCATCTCCTCTTCCAGCTGCTTGTGGACCTTCATTTCTCTTAACCTTCTGTCCTCTCTTCCATGATCCTCACAGGGTCATTCTAGGGTTGCCTTAATGTTTCCTTTCCTCATTTTCTGTAAAATTCCATTCATCTAGGTTTTGTTTCCTGCACATGTACATACCCACTCTTCAATCCTTTCCCTGTTAATAACCACCATCCAACCATTTTAAATTACACAAATAAACTCACTTGTAGAATTTTGTTATATAATAGATAAGTCACAGCAGCTCATCTCTAAGTCCTTGCTTTTCCACAGCTGTCCTTTTTACCTGCAACTTTACTCAGATGAACCGTCTTATTAGGATTAAACCCATCCCCCTCTCAGTAACTTCTAATCATACCCTTGATGTGTCCTGAAAATTTAATGGTAATCTCCCAAAACCCTGCAAACGTAAAATGAATTTCAATACATGGAAAAATATCTCTAATAATGTTTATTGTGCTCCACAGCGCATTCCACATTTATGATATCCTATCATATCAACTTAAGCACTTGGTGACACTCTACCGTGGCATCTCTGAGCCCACTGAGAAGCCTCACTGGAATCCAAATCCTTGATTCTGATATCCGTATGTAGCAGAACGCCTTGGATTCACAGGCACATTTCCTAAGCAATGTTATCCATTGAGATAAATGATAGCACCTCTAAAAATTAGACTGAAGTATTACTTGATAAACTGTTAACAACATGTGCTTAAAGGTGCACATTTCAGGTTACTAACAAAGAGATACTAGCAGTAAATAATTTAGCTTTTTATGTAGATTTTCTAAGTTCGGTAGGTAGAAATAATTATAAAATATCCACTAACACTAAAGTTTCTAGTCATTTAAATGAATGTTTTTTTAAAAGAATAAACCCATGAAAATATTCAGCTGACAAAAAGCAGTATCAGCCTGCGTGTTTCACAGGTAGCAGTGAGAAGGGAATATCACACCCACTAGAACGTTGCAAGCAGTGCACAGCAGCTACAAGAGGCCGTGGAACACCCAGCAGGCGTCACGCCACGCAGAAAAGGAGCGGTCCTCGCACAAAGTGACCGTGTGTTGACTCTTCCTACATCCAGGCTTGCTTATGCTGGGGAAAAGAAACCTTACGCAGTTTGCAAAAAGAGGGTAGTCAGCTAAATTGAGACTACCTGTACATTTCAAGGAAAACTGATACTTTCATGAATGATTTCATTGGTAAAACCTTTACATATTGTTAGACATTTTAGTTCTGCAGAATGAAGCAATTCAGCACGCGACACAACAGTAAGTGTAAATGGTATGTTACATACACCTTCTCTGAGGCCGAGCTAATTAAAGAATGAAACCACACCATATATTAAAAATGCATTTCAAACTTTTCTTGAATTAGAACCATGAACAACTAACAAGTAGAATCCAAGCACGATAACAACCTTTCTTATCAGAAACACTGTAGTTACTTCCCTATTCTGTCTCTCCCTTGCAGCTGCTACCGTAGCCGTAGGACAGCCTAGGTTACTGTATCTGTACAGATATAAAAATACTAACACCCATGCTTTGTGTTGGTGTTCAAAAGATTATATCCAAGGAGAAAAATAATCAGTTATTGCTATTCAAATGTTTTGATTACAACATATAAAAATGTAGACCAGTATTTAAAATTGTATTTTAGTTAATCACTTGTTCTGATGATAATTTACTTCTTTAAAGAAGTTACAGTATTTCGCATTTGTCTGGGAAATGACATGAATCATTACTTTTACTGATATAATAATTTGACATTATAAATGTGAAAACAATGAAAAAAATGGCTGAAAACAAGTTGAAGATGAAGTTTCAGTGACAGAAACTACAGAGGCAGTATGGATCCAATAAGAAAACTGATTGTAGTAGAGAGCAAGTTGTCTCTGATCTTGGGAGAATGTTTTTGGACACCTAACAGCTTTTTTATTACTGTGGCTGATTAAAATGAAAAGCCTGACTACTAAAATGTTCTTTTTGATGAGTTTTTTTGCCATGAACTATAGACCTTGCAGTCCAGTGGGATACAAATCCTTTGATCCTGTGCAGTCACATAAATTCAAAGTCGTAAAACAACATTGAATCTGATTTTATTAGTGTGGCTGATGTTGCCAGAATTGTAATGCAACCTTGTTTTTCTTCTCTTTTCTTCCTTTTCTTTTGGGCAGGGGGTGGAGAGGAAAAGGAGAGTTTACTGTCAACATTGCTTCACAGTATAAAGAACTAATTTCTTTGGCAACTAGATTCCAAGATTAAGCCATTATAACAAGGCTTTGTTACTACACAGGAAAGCAGTGATCTATATCACACTCCGCTAACTTGCAACCAATGATTCGGTTGAAGCAAAAGGCAAAGCAAAAAGCAGTGTAAGTACAGCACATGGAAAACAGTAAGCAAAGGTAATGTTACGCATCTACAGAGGGACAACAGGCAATGATGAATACTATTTTTCATAAGAAATACTCATCCAAAGAGTGTTATGAATTTTCTATGAGAATAAAGTAACTCTGCACTATTAGAAGTTGAAGATTTTCACTCTGTATGAACATAATCTCTGTATAAAAATTCTAACAGTATCTGCACTGAGATAGCCTCTCCATCAATATACACAGAGTTCACATGTGCAATGAAAACAAGCAAAGACTCTAAGGTGCAGCACGCCATTCACTTCCTAGCTAAGGAGGGAAATTATTTTTCTGGGGCCTTTTTGACACCAGATATCAAAATAACAAGAGGTTCAATTTTACTTTAAGGAACATAGACACCTAAAAGGGAAATGATGTTTACTATTATTACATTCTTTACATGTTACTGAGAACTGCAACATGTAAGAACAAAAGGATTGCTTGGTGAAACAGTCCTTCCCTTGACATAAAATATATTATACTACAAAAAAACCCACAACCAAGCTCTTTCTCTATAGCAAAGAAAATGAACACAGAGGTTAAATTTACATTCAGCAATCAATATTTTTCAGTAAGTTGTACACTTTCTATGGAAGGACAACCCCCCTCCTCATATCTTCATTATAGGAAAGACCTTTTCATATTGACAATATACTTGCCTGAATTAAAATGATAAAAGACAAAATTTGGACTGCAGATATCCTCGTCAAGGCAAAGTATATGAGATTCTATACCCACAAGGTTATCTTTCATAACTTCTATCTTAGTTTAGCTAGGAAGCTTCCAATTCTGCAGATACTATCAAAACTCGAGCGGTAAAAACTGAAGACAGTCTTTAAATATGCATCAGTCAGGTAACATTTAGAAGAAAACCTAACACTGTGTTTATAACTAGCCATCTTTTTAACACTGTAAAGGGGCTTATGCTATACTTAGCAGATAAAGATACCAGTACACCTTTAGCTAAGCATATGAACTCCAGAGATTCCACCTGGATAAATACAAATGTAACATCAATTACATACCTACTTTAAACTAATGTATAATACCTGCTAATTAATTATGCATCGTTAGAGGGCCGGTTTAGCTCAGTGGGTTGAGCGTGGTGCTTGAAGCACCAAAGGTCGCGGGTTCGATTCCCGTTCGGTTCTCACGTGTTGCCTGACCTAGTCGAGAGGTGGCGTCCCTGCCCACAACAGGGAGGTTGGATTAAAAGGATCTCTAACGTCCCTTCCAGCCCAGGCCATTCTATGATTCTATGATTATAGTACTCTAGAATTTCCCATTACGGAATTTGAAGAAAATACTGCACACACAAAAATACGTTAAAAAAACAACCTTGGTGAATAACTCAAAAGGGAACCACAAGTGTGGTTGTCAGAAGAACCTTAATTTTCTCCCTCTCCATCAATGCTTTCATGTGGCACAACTACGCAGAAACTTTCCCTCCAACAGAACTAGCATCTCATTCAGTGAACATGATGGGAGTAATTGCAGACAACATTAAAAACGGGATTATGAAGAGGTGCAAGCTTTTACGATTTCTACATTGTGTGTGCTGAAGCTGAAAGGTATATAACAAACAAAGCATGGAACCTCAGGAAGAGATATAACAGTATTACAGTAAAGTGATAATGCTGACCTAGAAAAGCAAATTCAACACTTATTTGAAGTGCAAAGTTCCTGCAAGACGAGCCACAAGTCATTTTAGTCAGTGTTTCTCAAGTGGTAACCAATGATACACCTTATTTTCTAAGCAACTAGCCTGAGATCCTAGGATGCAATTTATAGTTGCACAGTAAGTTAAAAATGAACTGTGATATGGAGATATATGCAAATACAAGGATCCCAATAAATCTGTTATACCTTAAGTCTCTGTGCATAAAATATGAATGTACATGTCTACCTGAATACATATTGTAAAATCCAAACTATACATATGAAACCCTGACAAGTTAAAACTTGTGGCACTGGAAAATACAACATGAGACTATATTTAGATCACATTTCAGTTAATAAACAAAGGAGGGTATTACTCACTGTCAAACAAAAACAAAGTCAAGTACTGAACAGACCACATTCATCCAAGGATACATATTCTGGGGGATATTGTCCACTTAGAAGTAAAACCTGTGTTGTGATGACCAAGTCTCTGCAATTTATCTCCTACGGTTTTCTGTCTTAGCTCCCAGACGACTTTGTTCTGCCTCCAGCTTGCCAGTCCTAGTACCTCTACTTACCTTTTTCTACCTAAAGCTCCACCTCTCGTGTCTCCATGCATCTTTCCAGCTCTTGTAGTCTGCTTCAAATTCTAGTGCCTTTTCTTTCACATTGCCTCATCATCAAAAAGGGGGTGAGGAGACAGGCTTCTAGTTTTCAGTTTAAAAGCATCCTTGTAACGGTGATCCCCACCTAACCAAGAGACACTTGTGGCACTCATTAACTGGTGGTACTTTGTTTTGTCCCAGTGCTATCTGTAACTTTGTGGGCTTCAGTATCTTTGGCAGCTTTGTGGAAATGGAACATTAAAAATTTGGTCAGCACCAGAAAATGCAACAAGTACAATGACCACTAGATCTGCAAAGTCAGAAGCTGCTAAAATCTGAAGTCTTTATTGAATATGAGAAAAAAATAGTTTTGTTTCAAAAGTTTAACTTCAAATTTTAGATGGACTTTCCCTCCACCAGCAAAATGTTCATGCTTGCCAAATTTTTTCCTGTTCTAAAACCAGGAATGTTAGAGCCAGAATTTAAACTACCAAAAATTATGTACTTCATTCAGAGAAATGGCTTACAATTATTATATCCAAACAAGCATCTGGTGTAGTAAATTTTAAAAAAACAGATAATTTTGGCAAGGAGGCATGGGGTACATGTTTTCAAAATCAAAATGTTAAGATAACATTGATAATACTTTATTTTTAGTGGCTTTTGTACTCTCATGATCGCATTTCACTTCATTTTCTCGTAGACAATTATTTCCTATGTTATAGAGGTCTTCCAAAACTGACAAAATAAAATATTGTCATGTTCACAGTATGTGTTCTACTTTATTTTCCTGAGTACATATTTACTCAATGTGATGGAATAAATTAACTTTCACAAACTATGATAAATGCATGGTTTTATAATTAATTTTTCTAGAAGAGTCTCATTTTAGCCTTAATTAGGCAGAGTGTTTTGTAATGTCCCTAAATTTAAGGAGGAGCTCAGTCTTGCTGAATCTTTATGGCTATAAATTATCTTGTTGATCTCTACGCACAATTTAACTATATAATACCATGTCCACGTTCATGTGCTGAAACAGAGATAAAGAGACTTTCACTGTATTCAATACATGCAATATGATCTGTGGTAATTTGTTAAATAAACGGGAGAATCCTTGGATCAACATGTGGAATTAATAGCATTCTGCAGCTGACATGACGTTTAAACAATCCAAGTTCTTATAGTGAAGTTGTATTGATGAAAATATTAAAGCGCCAATATAAGTCATGCCAAGTAGCAGTGAAAAAATCCCAATACAACAAAGTAAAAAAGTTTTCATGGATATTCAAGCTATCTGACAAGAAATAAATCACAGCACAAATATAGGGTTTAGGGAAAATAAGGACAAAAAGCATCCACTGCATCAAAAATATGGAAAATACAAAGTCGATGGAGGAGAAGAATGGGGAGAATTTTGCTTAATATAAGTATCAGAGCACAGCAGACATACTTAAAACTTGATCAGGAATTTGGTTATACGGTATGACATGAACATAAACATCACAATGTGCCAGGTTTTTTAAACATAATTAAGCACTGGACTGAGGAATATCTTCATAGACCATGAAGAATTGCTCCAAGCTTTCTTTCTGAATGAAGATCCACTTGTCAACAACTGGTTCCAAAGACACTAAAGCGCTTCTTGCTGGTTCTCTGTGCGCTTGTATGCACTTTGGACAACGTTACGGCTTTATTGCTCTTTCATTCTGTAGTCTGCTACTCCACCTTCTCTAGCACTGGCCATGCGTATTTTTCATTACATCTCCTGCCGGGATTTTTCTATTTCAAGAAATACATACTTAAAACATAATCTTGCTCCCATTGTCCAGGAGTCTTAGGAATACTGAAATTGCTATTTTAATACAGTTTCAGAGGATTTCTCGCTCTACTTGCTCATATTTTTTATGCTTTCCTCAATCTTCATACTTTCATTGGCTTACACTGCAAAGAGGCTATGTACTGAACAAGGAGAATTCCTTCATGAGGACAAAGTAGCCAAGAAGATTCATAAAGACACACAGCACATACGCAGTGGTGAAACCATACATTTCATGGTTAAGCACAGAAGACAGAAACTTTTCAAGTCAGGCAAGAGTAGTATCAATAATTAACCACAAGCTGGGAGACCTTCATCAGTAACACCACATGGAAATGCTGAAAAGCCAAAAGAGCTCATTAAGAAAGGGTGACTAATAAACCCTTGCTGACCTTGGCTGCTCCTTTGAGCTGCAACTCCACCAGACAAAAGCATACAGATTTTCTTCTATTTGTGCGTGCTGGAACATGAAAATCCAGCACAGAACACACAAAAGGCTAGCCACCTTATAGATGCATTTCATCTTGTAAAGGCTAAACCCAACTATCTCTGCATCCTAATGCAAAACTTTATTACCAAAAGTCAGCATATTATCCACTTCTTAGATATTGTTAAGTACTGTGACATATTAAAGCTTTGAACACTTATTCATCATTGGCTCTCCTACTTTAATAGTAGATTTCAAAATACAGTGGGTTCTGACAGATTGTGAAATCCCTGTCCTGTGTAAGAATTCGCATATGTACACACAAAACTGAGGGCCAGAAAAGAGCATCCAGGTCAGAAAATTTTCAGTTGAATCTGTTAATAAAAAATTCTACTTCACTTTAATACTCGATTTATAAAAGAGAAGTTTTAGACAAATTAAAATATTTATAATATTTTAAAAGACACTCAAAACTTGTCAAAAATATTTTAATATTTTTAAATTAAAAGGGTACAGAGTTATAGGACAGCTTAAAACTTTGATTCCACCTTCCAGAAGCAGCATTAAACTTCAAACTGAAGATGAAAGGAGTTTTGACACCCTTGTGCTTAAGGGAAGAAGGAGAAATTAGGGAAAGAACTTTTAAACTCATTTTTCAAATGAACTTACAAGAAAAAAAAAGCATGATGCACCTTTATGAAGCTAGGTCTTGCTTTAACTACTAGGTAGTGCAACCAGAATATTGCCTTCAAGTTAATTTGTTCCTTTCAGAAGTCAGTAGTCTATTTATAATATTTTGTTGTCATCTGCTTAGTTGGTTCTGTATGGAAAATACTCTAAAGGTGATGACAGCTACCACTTATCTACGGAGCAATTTCAATTTGAATTTCATAATGTGCAAGCTAACTTCTGACCTAAAACTAAGATGGTGCCAGACCCACAAATAGTGGGCAGGACGTTACCACCACACATACAGTGTCAGCATTTAGGAGGAATCGTACACATCTAGAGAAGCAGTGACATGCTTTGGGAACTTCTTAAAGACTTAGCTGACATCTAGAGGCAGAAGCAGGAAAAGTAAAAAATTCAACGGCAGAGAACAGAAATCTTAAAAATATAAAATATAAAAATATAAAATACTATTTTTTGAAGGTGAATTGATTTCAAGTGACAAAAAAATAAAGCGTCAAGTTACTGTGGTAAGATAAAGATGGCAACATAAAATAATACCATCATTCACCCTCCCTACCCAGGGATTGTTTTAGATGCTTCAAGACTGCTACATTCGCTGCAGCTTCAACTGCCTACAGAACCAGCACCAGGCCTTTCACACTGGTGGTATGAGTAAAGCTCTATTTGTATTCCACATCAAGTTTATAGGAAATTAAAACAGCAATAACAAATCCTAAAGAATAAAAATCCATTAGGAATTTCATTCACATAGTCAGGGAAAAAAATAACTGGCAAAATAAACAGTACAGAAGTACAGGACACTTTTCATTGCTAAAGAGTAAACAGATGTTGTTATATGCAGGTTTCAAGGGATAGATTCTGGATAACTTTTCCTGTTTTCACCTCCAGAGGACAGTTTAATAATTTTTTAAGAACTTTCCCCTACACATACATTCCAAGTCTCCTTAAATTTTTTCTAGGCATTTTAGAATTAACAAAGAATAAGTACCTCATTCCTAATCTTCTACAGAGAAGGTACGATGATCAACATTCTTCATAAATACAAGAAACAGGATTTAGATCAGTTTGCAGAAGAGCTGGTTCAGAAAAACCTGTCTGTAGGTGCCTTCAGTGCACAGTACAAAATCACATTTAAGTGCTCTCAATACTTGGGATACCTACCACCATATCTTTCTGATATACTCTTAAAAATTAAAATGCAACAAGCTATCACATTATATCATGATAGTTTTAGTCCCCTATACATTACCACACGAAATTTTATCATTTAAAGATCCATTATGTACAGCAGTATGTAGTAATTAATTTTTTTTTTGATCTTAAAATAGATCTTTCCCTTCTTTCAAATAATGAAAAGGCACAAGAAAGTATACAGACATTGTATGGCCTTCCCTAATGCATTCCATTTTTATCAGTGCAAATGCTGGTAACATAAAGAATGAAAAAAAGTCACGTCTCTTTGCTATTATACTTAAATATTGCAGACTGAAGCAATTTCAGGGAAAAGCAGTAATTTTAAATTAATCACGAAACCCAGGAAAAAATCCTTTGAAATTAAACACAAAATAATAAAGGACCACATAGCATCATCCAACTCTCAAGATTTCACCCACTATAAAAAAATAACGTGCTGTAAATGAATAACTTCTTTGGACACAGGACATATTAAGAATACAGGAATTCAGAATTTTCAGCCTGAATATTTTTCAGATTATCAGTCTGGCAATATACAGAAATTTTCACATGGCCTTCTACATGTTGCAGACTATGAATAGAGTTCCAAAACAACAGTACAAAGAAAAAGGATGCATTTGTAACAGGTCACATTCTAGTCCAAGGAATTCATTGTCAAGGACGTACAGAAAAAGAACAGGAACACCACCCCGATAGCATAGCATTCAGAAGTCAGGAAAGCATGCAATAACATAATTTATTCATCAGTACTCTATACTGTAACCTCTGTGCAAGCTGTTTCAGAAAACCCTTAAACCATTAATTGCTGGTATAGCAGGGCAACATTTCTCAGTGACCGAATCACTACAGATGTTCTATGAAGATGATTCCTTACACCAGGTCAAGCTGAAGTCCAAAACTCAAGCAGTGCACTTTTAAGGAAGGGGCATGGAGGCAGTGGTGGCAGAAGCAACAAGGAACAGACAATGAAGACACTCAGACTTGCAAAAAAAACTCAAATCAAAACAAAAAGCACCACAGAGGAAGAAAGCTTAACACTTACACTTTGTATTTCTTATACATGTTTTCTAAGTACCCACTGCTGGTGACTGCTGGAAACCAGATAACACAACTGGCCTTTAGGATGGGAAGTTTTTATGTCCTTCAACATCGTAAACTGAAAAGTCACTTTATGTCTCGGGAATCATCAGTGCTGCAAACCTACAAACAGAACTCTGCGCAAGGTCTCCAGTAACTTATGGGTAGCTCCAGAATGAAAAATCCAAAAATCTTGTTTGAATTACATCTTGCACACGCTTAATGCAACTATTGTTTTTCTGATCATCATGATGCAGACCTTACACTTACACTGTCATTACCTAAAAGGCCTACAAAACATTCCTATAAACATTCCTATAACCTTTTCTAGTTTGCCTTTGGAACTACATAGCATAAGATAAAACCATACATAAATAAATCTCTCATAATGTATAAATCTCCCTCACATCCATCTACTGTTCCTGCGTGGGAGAGTTATGTTGTTCTTCACAAGAGTTATTACTAACGATATTTATTTTACACTACTTTTGTATCTACTTTAGTGCCAACTTGCTGAATTTTCAGCCTGTGCTGAATTTTAAGAGATGCTGCACACACCAGAGACTCTGCCTGTCCTGTCTGCTCCGCAGGCTGCTACCAGTATTCCACCTCTCTACTCAAACATCTCACTGAGCTTTCACAACTTCATCGTATTCTGTCCTGGCTTCTTTGCAAAACAAAGACATAAATACTCTGTGTAATACAAATACTGTATTTGTTATTAGTCTGATGACTGCTATATGTGATCTGCCTAATGACATGGTCAACGTATCAATATACTGGATTATCAGACTCCCTATGTTAGCAAATTTGTTTCCATTCTAATTGCCTTCATGACGACAAAGAAAACACGAAATGTTTTGTACTTGACGAGTTGTATATTAGCACATGGACCTGTATTAGAACTCAGTGCAGTTATGTTTAAGAATATAACACAACTGTTGAGAAAAGGAAGATGCTGTTAATCACGTCAAGGGAAAGTGAGCTCTGATATTAAAGTTTGTTATTTCGACTATTTGACAGATATCAAGTTTACACTTAAAAAACCAGCCATTGATAAAGAATGTTCAACAGAGAGTCTCACAAATGGAATCCCCATGCTTATTTTTCAGTCTACAATTACAGAAAACTGCTGAGAGAGACGGAAGAATTTAAGAACGCAACAATAAGCAAAACTACAAAGGGGAAACGTGTAAAACCACTTTTTGCCTTCATATATCAGTGCATGTATGGATTTTACCTAGATTAATTTTACTTGAATTGGCAGCCAACTGAATACAACTTTTAGAAAGAAACAAGTAAATTCTTAACATTCGATGGAAAGTATATGTTTGCACTACTTAAATCTTTAAAATGCAGTAGAGTAAGGGAAAGAAAAAAAATCACTACAAAAGCATACCTTTAATGTTTCTATTTCTTCTTTGTGTTCCCTCTTTAAATGCAAAATGGCAGCTTGGTACTCTGCAAAATAACAAAAAAGTACATTGCATTAGAGGAAGAAAACAATATGCCCTCTTCAGCACAGTATATTTCATACAACATCACTGGGTCCAGAATGCAGATATAGGTTCTCAAACAAAAGACCTGTTACGATGGTAACGGAAAAGAAAAACTGAACTCAATAATTAGCATTATTTTCTAAGACCACATGACCAGATTTCCACGGTGCTTCTGAGAGTAAAGGATAAAGGAAAGAGGTCTTCCATGATGAGAAGGGTAATGGGGGAAAGACACATCGGACTGAAATAACAAGAGGAAACTTCTGCTTAGCTTTGCAGATAAATGTAGAGCTGACAGGATATTATAACATACATGTACATGCATGCACACACACACACGAATTCTAAAGAAAACATGCATTAAACACAATTATTTAAACTGAACTCTAGGCGTGCAATCACTATAAACAGGTAAATTGGATATAAGAAGCAATCAAAAATACAAATGAATATCTGGAGAAGTACCCAACAGCAAGAGATACAAATCTTAATTCCATCAGATGAAAATTAATTACAGGGTTTAAGTGCTTTTACAGGGTACTAAATAGAACAAAATCCAAAGATATAACAAAACTAAAAGCATAAAACTTAAAGCCAGAGAAATTTAAATCAGGAATGTAAAAAATGAGGAGGCTGAGCATTGATTACACAGGTTTAGTGGCGGCTGTAATGTTAAGATCTAGATGTACCAAAGGGACCTCTAGAACCCGAGTATCATACTATTGTTTCCCTCAATCCATACCATGGCAACATTTAGCCAGATGAAGAAAGAGAAGATCTTTCATTACAGCTATGTAATGATTTAAGAGGAGCCTGTGTTCTGTAAGACATTAGCAAAGAAGCTACAGCCCTCTTAAACAAGCAACTTGAGTTCATTCTTAGACCATCAAAGCCACCTTTTATCAGCTTCCAAATCAAAATTCACCCAGAAGTGTATTTCCAGTTCCCTAGGTTGGCTTCTGCTTCCTCGACTAAAAAAAGGAATAAAATCCTAATTTAAACACGGATTGAAAGTAACCCAAAAACTTTAAAATTTACTGTCAGTGTTCTCTAACACAAAGGGGTTTGTATAGTCCCTGCAGCAGTAGAAGCAATAAAACAGCATTAGAACACCAAAGCATGGACCAAAGCACCAGGTCAGTAAAATAGTCCAGTGTTCAGATGTTTTTTCTTTTTTTTTTTTCTTTCCCCTCTTGAGAGCACATGGAGAAAAAAGAAGTAATCACCCCCAAATCTGTATGATGTTGAAGGTTTTAACGTGAAGCTATTTTTGCTATTTGTTTTAGACACAGGCAAAGAAATATGCAAAAGCAGCTCAATCACTATAGAAAATCAGAAGGAAAAAGGATTGATAATTTACAAGACAAAAACTTGGGTGATTCCAACTAGTAATAGAATTTTTCTAAACTGCTCCTTCCTCTCCAATGAGCCTCTACTTAAAGCTTGACAGCAGGGGCAAATTACCTGACTGGTCTGCTGAAATCACAACCAGTTAGGTCTAGGTTTTCTGCTTCTAGATTTTCTGCTGTTAATTCCTTCGACTAGCTGATATTCCTTCTGGACACAGGCTCTGCTTATCCCTTCACCTAAACAGGACTTAACAAAACAGCTGCCTCAGGTCCCCAGAAAAAAAATGTTGCGAACCTTCTGGCACCTCAGCCGGTTAAGCACTCGCTCAGTGTGCAGCAGGGCATGAACCTTATGAACATCCTGACTTGAAGTTTAGCTCTTTAAGGTCACATGATAATTGAAGCAAACAACAGGTTTTGAAAATGCTGCTAACAATCCGCTCTCAGCTTGACTAACTAACAGCAGGATATGGATCTACAGATCTATCTTAACAAAAGATCTACTTTCTGCATGGGATTGCCTAATGCTTAACATTCCTTGGGATTTGGGTAAGAGACGTCACAGTTCGCATACGCTGACATAGACCCGCACTGGCACCAAAAGCAGATTTTTCACCATGTCTACCCATTCCCAGCCCTCTGTTGCTTAGTTTCTTATCTTGGAACAAATGTTGGTGCAGTCAGAGAATGATGGAAGAACCCCCATGGATGAAACTTAACAAAGCATAAAAAGCTAACAAATTTTTTAAAGATTAAATTTGTCTTTTTTGCAACACACGTTTTCTAAGTTACAATCATTTTAAGTTATTTAACTTTGCATGTGTTTTTCATTACTTCTCTTTGCTGAAAGCTCTGAAATAAATTCTAGAGAATGCTCTGTTTAATCTTTGTCCTAAAGCAGAGGTAAGATAGCACTTCTATGATTCATTTATTTCTCAAAAACATGCTTAGAAAGTATTAGATTATAAAAATTAATAAACCTAATTCACTACTTAAAACACTACTACTGCATAAAACTAAGGTATCATAAATTGATATACTGTAAAATACCTAATAATTGACTATTTTGCAATAAACTGACATTCCACAGCATAAGTTTCTTTTGCTTCTTTCTACCATTATATTTCTTTTTTAACTAAGAGAAACAATCTATTGGATAGAAGCTGACACCTAGCAAAGTACCTTTTTAAGCAAAAATTTACTTTTGTAAGATATCACAATGCAAAATAAATCACATCACAATTACAATTTTGTGTAATATAATATCACTCACGCCCATTCCTCTCACACTTTTTTTGTGAGGTCACTTTAATTTGGTAAAATTCTACATGGGTAGTTAACATCACAAGAAAATATCCTGTACACAGAGATGGCAATCTGAATTATTAAAATGCTGAAGAATTTGACTAGAAAGAACAATGACATCCATATAATTCCAAAAATCACTTTCTGAACATACTGGCAACAGAACAATGAAGTATAATTGTGCAGTGGTGTCGGGATGCTTCTTAGAATGGTAACATCACAACAGCAAAATAAACAATACTGACATATAAATGGAAGGAGCAAACAAAATATAGGTCAGGATTTATAAACTACTGAGCTTTTAAATTCCATTTAACTCACAAAACAGCATCACCTTGACTACATAAACAATCCAGAACTACTGCGAATTATCAATGAGTGATTTGTCTCCACTACAAATTAACTATGCCAGAGTTCAAGAGATCTGATACGGCTCTGTGTGCGGGCAGCCTGATTCTCACCTAATCATTGTAACTCATCCAGCCTGGTAGGTTAAGGCACGTGAACACCTGTGGGTAGTTCTCAAAGCCAGCTGACATACCAGCTTGCGACTGAACTGAGCTCCCTCCCACTCCCAGGCTGCAATACCTTAAGGGCCTTCAAGATCCCTATGGAACTAAAGCTTCTGATCTCAGAACCACAGAACAGCTGAGGCTGGATGGGATCTCTGGAGGTCACCTGGTCCAACCTCACCCCTACAGCTGGTTGCCCAGGGCCACGGCCAGAAGGCTTTCACACGTCTCCATCCTCGTCGTCCTCTCTGGGTAACCTGTGCTAGTGCTCAGTCACCCTCACAGCGGGGAAACGTTTTCTGCTGTTTAGCTGGACCCACACTGGTCCTGCCACCCGGCACTGCTGAGAAGAGCCTGGCTTCCTCTTCTTTACCCCCTGCTTTATAGATCCAAGCTGATCTTGTGTCCCTAAGTGACACTTTTCTGCATCTCATGCCAGCACATCACCTAGTTTGTGTAATGTCAGCAGGGTTGTATTTTCTGAGGTTTTAAAGTCTTTCATTACGCTGGGTATCAGGTGGCTGACTGCAAACTCCCTGTTGCACTTGCCTGGTCTCCAAACAACCTGTTGGGACAGCCTACAGTGGCTGTAGGGCATAAAAAAGTCAGCTATCCCTGATGCAGATATCACTCTGAAGGGCTTTTGAAACAAACAAATCAGATACAAATCAGACGGCAACTAGTCATATCCTGAAAAATGACCACAAGCAAATCAGGATTACATTACTGAGAAAACAATTTAAAATGTTAGCCCTTTATATAAGGCAAACATGCAAAAAGGTAAACAATCTCACTGCATAGGTTCAGCACTAACCAGCTCTAACTTTTAAATTCAATTTACTGCTTCCAATTTACTACTGTTTCTTTTGTTTTGAGAGGACTCCATCCCAAGATAAATTTAACAAATGATGGAATTTGTTGCCCATTTGGGCACCCTCATTACTTATGAAACTTAATGTCACCTTGAACTTCTGTCAATAATTATAACCCACTGCAGTGGATATACATTACAAAGTCTTAAACGGAAATATCAGTTACATCTGCTAGTAGTTAGAAATGTATTTTTAAATACCAGGTTCATGAAAAATGTGCCACTAAAATACTTTAAGTAACATGAAAGTTGGCAGAGTACATGGGAAACTGGATAGATGTCCAGTGAAAACTGAAGCTACACAGTGACATGACAATGCAAGCTTTCCCTTTTCTATCTTGTTGGAAAAACAAATCAGTCAGTAATCATATAAAAAAAATAAATGTACCTCCTGGTACCTGAGGGTTATCTAGTCAATCAGATTTTACGGAAAAGCTGCACTAAGGCATAACAGGGGGGGGAAAGATAGCTACAAGTAAAAGAAAATGCCTAGTTTAGGAAGAGAAGCTCAACATAGACCATTAAAGCAGAAGAATGCTAGAAAAAGTTGCTGAAGTTCTTACCAGAAGTTGATTTGGTTTCCAGAAGATACTCCAAAGTACAGTGAATTAAGCAAAACCACCTTACTTTGTGATTACCTATGTCACATATTCCTAATTTACAGAGGTTTAATGGCACAACGCAAAGTTTATTCTTATTCCTATTTCTACAGGCTCCTGAAGAGGTAAACTGAGAATTGCCACAGTGCAGAGTGGTACAACTGAAATAAAAATTTTTCATAGTGAATCAAATTATCTCTCTATTGAGACAAGCCAAAAGCCTGCTTTGCCTAGTATCCGGTCTCCCTAGTCAAAAAAGGCAGGTGACATTAAAAAAAAATAAATCAAAGACCAGCAAAAAAAGTAGCACTCTTCCAGGACACTCTTCCAGCAACATGATTTGCAATTCTAGGATTTTCTAAACCAGGTGAGTTGTTTGCATATTTAATAGTATAAAAGGGGATTTCCTCTTCTGTGAATGTGTATTGCTGATTTTAAAACTCCTGCAAGCAGACAACGTCCTGCAGCAAAGAATTAACTGCACGTTATGTAGACCCTTTTGTTTAGTTTGGCTCTGTACCTGTTAGATTCATTTGATGCCTCCAGTCCCTGTGCTGGAAGAAACAAGGAACAACTGTTCACCATTTACCCGTTCGCTGTTTCTTAAATTTTTTAGAAACGTCTATCATATGGTCCTTTGACTGATTCTTCTCCAGCTAAAAGAACATTAGTTTACATAGGCTTCCCTCATAAGGAACAAATTGAATATTGCTGACCAAAGTTGCCACCTTTCCCTGAACCTTTTACCATTCTACTGCACCTTCTCTGAGCTGGCAAAACTGCTTCCCCTGACATTCAAATTGCAGACATTTATACAAGGGCGTTACTATGTTCTAGAAGATTTTATCTTCTATTTCTTTCCTACTACTTCCTACCACCAGTACTTTTTGATCTCTACCAAGCACTGAGTGGACATTTCCCAAAATATATTTAAACATCAAGGTCTTGCTTTTAAAGAGCAATGACCAGATCAGAGTTCATTATTCTGTATATATATGTGGGGTTATTTTCCACAAGTGCACATCTTAATAATCCTATATTTCAGATTTACTTTGCAATTTTATTGCATAGTGTCTCAATCTTTGTGGAGTTTTTTTTTTCTTTTTTTTTAATCTTTTTTTATTCTCATGGAAAAAAAATGCATTCTGATGAGAGACTGTTAAATCTACGTTCAGGTCTTATCTTCGCTACTCTTTATCTTCACCACTTTTACTACAGCTGCAAGCTCCTCCTTCCCCAGTCTCACTTCTTCTGTTCATTTAGTAGAACTGCAGTGTTTGCACCCTCGGCAGGTTTGCTGGCCATACAAAACTGGGAGGAGCGGCTCATAAGCTGGAGGGTCTTGTTGCCATTCAGAAGGACCTCAACAAGCTGGAGAAATGGGCTGACAGGAACCTCCTGAAGTTCGGGATGGGGAAGTGTAAAGTCCTGCACCTAGGGAGGCACGGCACCAGTGCATGCTGGGGGTCTATTTGACTGGAAAGTAGCTTTACAGAAAAGGATCTAGGGGAGGCCAAGCTGAGCAGGAGCCAACAACATGCCCTGGCACCAGAGAAGGCTGACAGCGTCCCGGGCTGAGCTAGAAGCATTGCCAGCAGGTCGAGAGATGATCCTTCCCCTCTGCTCAGCACTGGCGAGAGACACCTGGAGCACTAAGTCCACTACTGGGCTGCCCAGCACAAGACAGAAAAGGAGCTTTTTAAAACCTAGTTCCATATATGTGTTCCAATACTCACTGTACATGAAATGTTACCTCTTGTAAAACCGTAACTGTCCTTCTTTTGTATTGTTTGTTTGAAACATTATTCTCTACTGTAGGTAAACGTAATTATGATTAAAAGAAGAAAACTGGGAATAATTTCCATATGAGTAAATATACATTACAGTGACAAGAAAATAAACATCTGATTTCTTGAATGTCAAGGAGATTGAGAAAATGTAAAAGCAGCCACTTCCACTGGGTGGCAGTTTTGTACTCCATTAATAGCCTCTTTTTTCTTTTTTCTTTTTTCTTTCTTTTTTTTTTTACCCCCTGAAGTCAAGCTACAATTCACCAATTTATGCATACAGATACAGTGTTCTTTTATTCTGGATGTGAACTTGTTATTTCCTTATTTTTCATCTAGATTTTTATTTTAATACAATTTTTTGTCTTTTTCTTAATGATTAAAAATTTTATTTGATAGTAACACATCCTCTGTATATGTATATTCTGCTGTATGTTTTTAGAAGGTGCCTGGGGAAAAAACAAACAAACAAAAATAAAGAATGATCAACTAGACTAATGTCATGATCCTGTCCAGCCACCCATAGATACAGTCAACATTAGAAAGCATCAGAATTTTACTTTCACTCGTACTGTATTTGGTTCTGCCTAAAAACAACTGAAGGAAAAATTAACTGTAACTGGTATTTTATTTCATTTTAAACAAGTATTTTTGCACTGAACATGGCAAAGACAGAACCAGTGCAATCCTGATAAAATTCTTTAGCTAACTTCCATAACTGGTATTAGTATACTTTAAGATTTTAAAGTACGTTGACAATATGAATCATACAAAGGTAACATTGACTAAAATGATATCAGCATATTACGAAAAGAAATCTTAATCTAAAAGCAACGATTTTTTAAAAATGTTTTCTTTACCATAAGGTACTACAGCAGTTGAGATGTTCCAGCAAAAACATGGAATTAACATTTTCAACAAAGTAATGGGTTGTAAGAAGAAAATGAGATTGTGTTTTAACTAAATATCCACTGCATGGAGGAAACAACTCTGTATCCTGTAATTGCAACAGACAGTATGTAAACAGATAAGAGAATTATTGTGGAAGCACAATGGAAAAGCTAAAACTAAAAATGGGTGGAAAATTAGGACTGACAAGAGGTGATCTTAAAATGCTCTAAAGAAGCAGAAATAGAATTCATTGTATAATCACAGACATCAACTGTGTGGAAAAAAACCCAGAGTATCATGTATTGTGAAATAGTGGACAAATGCCCCCAACCATTTCTATACCGCATTTGCTGGAGCAAAGAGTATACAAATATACGAGAGAACTTTAGAGGTGTACAGGTACAGCAACAGAAGGTTTTGTTCATGTTCTCTGGAACAGCACTTTAGAAACAAAAGCACCAGGAATCCAACAAGTTGTTGGATACCAAAACTTACAATCTACCCTTAACAGCCAAGTATCTGAAATATTCTAGTATTATTAGGCCCTTAATACCTGAATATAAATGAGTCCATCAGTATTTACTGTCCTAACTGTCCAGCTTTGGCACTTAACCTGACCTTCTAGGATAAACATGGTCTCCAGGCAATGCACCCATAACTTCTGTGGGCCTATTTGCATCTATGGTTTCTACAGAGAAAGTTGAGACTGGATATTGAGGTGATTGGGATACTGAATGAAGAGTTTAGTTGGAGCTGGCTTCTTCAAAACACGCAGAATTCCTAAACAATTACACCACTAGTCTTTACAGTTACAAAGTCAGAACACCTTCAAAATCCGGACCATGCATCTTGTAGTGGTTTGACCCTGGTCGGCAGCCAGGTGCCCACGCAGCCACTCTATTGCCCCCTCTTCTCTGCTAGACAGGGGGAGAAAATATACCAACGGGCCCACGGTTTGAGATAAGGACAGGGAGATCACCTGCAGCTAGTGTTCCTGGCAAAACAGACTTGAATTAGGGAAATTAATTAAAATTCTTAACAAACAAATCAGAGAAAAGTAATGAGAAATATAAGTAGATCTTAAAAATAACAGCTTCCATTCACCCCTCCCTTCTTTCTGGGCTTAACATCAATCCCAATTTATATAACCACCTCCTTCCCTCGAGCGGCCCAGGGGGACAGGGAATGGGGGCTGCAGTCAGTTCATCCGATGTCGTTTCCACCGCTGCTTCTTCCTCCGGGGGAGGACTCCCCACTCTTCCCCTGGGCCATTGTGGGGTCCCTCTCAGAGGAGACAATCTTCATGCACCCTTCTCCAATGTGAGTCTTCTCACGAGAGACAATTCGTCACAAACTGTCCCAACATGAGTGTCTCCATGGGGTGCAGTCCTTCGGGGGGAAACTGCTCCAGTGCGAGTCTCCCCGTGGCATCACAAAAGTCCTGCCAGCCAACCTGCTCCAGTGCAGGCTTCCCATGGGGTCACAGCCTCCTTCAGGCGTCCACCCGCTCCAGCGCGGGGTCCTCCGCAGGCTACAGGTGGACATCTACACTCTGTCACACCCATGGGCTGCAGGGGGACAGCCTGCTTCACCGTGGTCTTCACCACGGACTCGGGGTACTCCCTGCTCCGGCGCCTGGAGCACATCCTCCCCCCCTCTTCTTCAGTGACCTTGGTGTCTTCACATATTCTCACTCCTCTGTCTCTCTGCCAGTTGTTGTGTGGTGCAGCTCTTTTTTCCCTATTTCTTAAATATGTTTTCACAGAGGCGTTCTTATCCTATCATCACTGACAGGCTCAGCCTTGGCCAGCGGTGGGTCCGTCTGTGGAGCTGGCTGGCATTGGCTCTATCAGATTTAGGGTAAACTTCTAGCAGCTTTTTGCAGAAGCCACCACTACAGCCCCCGCCACTGAAATCCGGCCAGGTAAGCCTAATGCACATTTGTATGGCATTGTGTACTGCGCTCAGAAAGTCACACAGGACAGAATTCCTTCACCTCAGAATTCCACAATTTCAGCTCTTTAGGGATGAATGGTAAGATTTTCTTTTTCTGTTCCACGTGTGATTCTAAGATGTTGTTTACTTATTTGTTCCATTGGAAAGGAGGGAAAAATAAAGAGGTTTTTACTGGATGGGAAAACATAATACCCTGCTCATTTGCCCAGCCTCGAGGCAGGCAGTCAAAGACGTGAGTAGCCTGTAACTCTAAAACCCGCGTGTTTCTAGGACGTCCAAAGCACCACCAGAATCCTGTAAGGACTCAGGGCCCACCTTGAGGGAAGGAAATGGGAAATGCTAGCAATTGAATCGTCAGCGAAAGATAAGTCTGTCAGACCAGACTCTTGAGAAGTCCACTTAATGACAGCTTATACAGACTACGTAACTTTCCTGCCCTAACACCACTGACGGTACGTGCAGGGGAATTCCAATACAAGTTGCTTTAATCTCTGAACACTTTCTTATTTCCCAAGAAATATTCATGAAGCTGTAACAAACGTAAGTGGATTTTCATTATGAAACTTCAAAGAGAATAGGACAGGGCTTCAAGGTCCTTTGGATTTATTTCTTCTGATGTGATGTCCACTTGCATCACCATCTTAATGGTGTTTCATGGTAGAATTAAGGACTGATTCTTCAGTGATACAATGTATCAAGAGTCTATCCTAATCATAAGCTTTGTTTGTGAGTTTTGTAAAATAATCACACTGAATATTCACCAATAATATCTAGCATTCCTAACTCAAGCACAAAAAAGGATCAAAAAAAGAAAACGAACAAATCTTAATTCTTACGAAGTTTTAACTCAGCAAATTGCTATACTCTAATTGTTTGAAAAGCATGAGAACAGGGAACTGCTTAATGAATAGGCAAAGAGCCATCATCCATACACAGTATAATGACAGTTTCTTAACTGACAGAAATAAAGGAGAAGACAAGCTAGAGATACTGAAGTGCTACAATACACTAAAAGGAAGACTCAGAAACAACTTCTTGTTCTTTAGAAAGGATGTTTTAATCACTAGGGAGCTGATATTTCATCATTTGAGAATGTCTTTAGGAAGTTTTTATGAAAATACTTTTTTTAGCAAAAAAGGCAGACTGAAATTTCAGAATACCTTATGTACATTTTGGACCATATAAACTCAATATCCAAAAAAACCTAGGGCATTTATAAGAAGTACACAGGCTCACCATCTTCATGACGCCAGAAAGAAATTTGTCAGTCTTCACCTAAAATACCACAACCTCCCACCCCCACTATGTCAGCTGTCACAAGTTGACTCTTCAGAAGACGTTGTTTTCTCTCATTTTCCCCATTAAGGAAAAAAAAAATGCTTCGAATATAAATGCCTCATTCAGTTATGTCAGTTACCTCAGCAAGCAAGTAGTAAACTAGTAAACAGGGCAAATTTAGTTTTTGTAAAAAAAGCTTCAGTTCCCATTTTTATATGCAAGATTTAGTCAAGTCAGTAAAAGTATACGGTTATAGTATTTCTCATCATTTGTTAACTAACTTCACCTTGTCGTTTTGCTTAAATTCAGCTGTTATCTGTTTTATATAAGATACACCTCATGACTGAGAACTATTGCCCACCAGCTCCGAACTTTTCCAGCTCAATTTCCAGTACACCTATAGTCTTCAAAGATTTTTAGACTAAGAACTGTCAGACTACATACAAGCTGTTGAGAGTTACGGCTGGGCTCTGAACACCGACAGATGTTCTCTAACCCCTCTCCCTTCCCAAATGGGGAGGGAAAGGGAATGAGGCAGAGAGACTAACAGATTGGAAAAGAAAATTAAACGGCTTTATTAAAACAAAAATAATACTGATAAGAGAATAATGAAAATTATTAAATATATACAAACCCGATATCGAACGTGACTCCACCCCCAACAGCAATCACCACTGATGCTGCAGAGACCGCGGCACTGGGGAAGTCCCAGGCTCAGCGGCAGCGAGGAACCAGACACAGGAGCTGGATTCAGGAACTCAGGATCAGGATCAAAGGCAGAAGAATGGACACTGGCCATTGAAGAAGGGATGTTAACCCTCATGATCCCTCACTTTTATACTGAATATGACATATATGGAATGGAATACTTTCGTTGACCACCTGTTCTGTCCATTCCTCCCTGGAAGGGGCAGCTTTTTACTTCCTTGAAAGCCCTTTTACTTCCTGGCATCCCCAGCACGACACACGGGATCCAGCAGTGACCTTGGTCACTACAGGAGCAAGAATCAGCCTTTCTGCGTCCCAATCCCTGGCAGTAACTGTAAACATCAGGTGTCATCACTGCTAGAAGCAGGCACTGGCTGCAAAAATCTGCTGCTAATTTCAAAGAGGGCAGCCTCTTAGAAGAGATTCAGCTGAAAAGTAAAATCACTGAACAGGATCTGCTTAGCTCAAACCAGGACACAACCCTAATGATTAGGCATATTATGTTATCTCTAAAATGAGGTACATTTACGTGGAGTTTGCTCACTGACAAGAGAAATGAGGGGAAAACAAAAATAAGAAGAGGAAAAGGAGAAAGTAATACACCAGTTCTCCATTGTCATGTTCTTCCAATCAGACTTCAAATCTTAACTTTGCAAAATTTCACACCTAGCATTGTGGGACAGATCTGAAAGCCAAAGAAATCAAGCTAAGTTCCACTCACTTCAGTAGGATGGCAGCCAGTGAAACCGAAATAACGCAGGCTAGCATTCTGAAAACAGTTCATCATCTATATCACAGAACTTTACCAGTAGCCTTTATCAATTTTTCAGTCAGTGGTAGGTACTGAAGACTCAGTCTTTACCACTTTTTATTCCACAAACAAAATGTAAATGCTGCCTTTACAGTAACCAAAGACCAGAGACTAGACACAGACGGATAACATTACACCTTTACACCCACCTGGCAGTCCCTCCGTGTAGAGGTTTAGGTGAGCTGGAGACAAAAGCATAAGTAAGATTGTATTTAAGCTTCACACAGGAAATTTATATTTTTGCACTCATTAAATAGATATCCCAGCAGGGAGTCTGGCAGACGCCCTACTTTTTTACTCATTACTATAAACACATACCTCAGTCAGTATTCAGTTTCCATTTATAAAACTTTGAGAACTCTTTATGAATTGCTTAATTTCTTAAGTGTTCCTAGATAGCACTTTCATTCTCCAAAACTGTTGCAAAAAGCAAGCATACAAACTCAAATATTATTCAGTATTATTCTATTGGTGATTAAAACTGTGCTGTGCAAAAACTACCTTTTCTTCTTGGATAATGAAACAACTTACCTACTTGAATAATTTTAAATAAAATCTTATATGAAAACCTTTCCCACAGAAATCTCCATAACCCACACTACAAATAGATGAGTTACTCCTCAAACTTTGCATAAGCAATTTCGGAACCTTCTCAGCCATGACCTCAAAACTTCAACTAGAAAGCAGAAGCTTTGAAGATAAATGACCTATATAGCCACTTCTGGAGAGCACATTCATTTTTCTAAAAAATATTACATACTAAACTCAGTATGTGGAAACATGCAAAATAATTTTAGCACAATTTAAAAGTAATTAGACAACAAAAGTCGGAAAACTTGAGTGCAATCTACCTCTCTTGAGCGGTACCACACCCCATAGCATAAAGGAAATCATTAACTTGTAATTAAGCCGATTCATTAAGTTTTAGAATAGTGAGGGCTTCTTAATCTTTTCTCCTTCCTTGGTAACCCTTGGTCTCACAATTTTCAATATCCCCTTTCACTGTATAGACTTCGTTTCCCTCTCCATTATTTCCCCATGCACTGTTCCCCTTTAACCACCAGGAGTCAGCAGGGAATCTACTCATCACAGCTGCACCTTTTTTTTTTTACATGGATTTTTACAGGTGCATTGATGCAACCTTCCAAGCTCTTTCAGGCTACAGGCCTAAAAAGCAGCAAATGTTCAGCTTTTTCTTCCCATAAACATAGTCATGAGCAACTTCCAAAACATCTTATTTGTTCAGTCTTGGACGGTGCTTATAAAGCATAGTTTTCACACAGGACAGGTAAGACTGGGAGAAACACAGACATTTGAAATGCTATGTTACTGCAACATTTCAGGTAAAACAATTGTGGCTTACACTTTTTTTTTACATGATGATTGGTCAGTGAAAGCCCAAAGCTCAAGTTTTTAAAAAGCCGACAGACTTCCTTCCTTAAACTTTCTGAACACTGATTTGAACAAGTTTTGCATTTAAGCACCCTTTTATAACTACAGTTGATTCGTGGTTACAGAAATTTGTATAATTACCTATTTTTTTTAGGGATATGGCAATGGCTAAAACAATACTGAACAAAATTTTGACATGCTATTTTAAACCTTATTCCCTCATCCCATTCCATATACTTCTGTTCTCTCCTTACTTCCCATTGAACCTGAACTTCTTTACAGTCCCATAATTCAATGCATATAAGGATGTCAATTCTGCAGACTGGGAAATGAGGAGACATCCTTCACTTCAACTTTTTTTTCAGTTTTTTTTTTTTATAGGCTTTTAAGAGAAAGAAGAACCCTCCAAGCCTAAATTTTCAATGACTTCCAGCTCCTTAAAGATTCTACTATAGTGAAAACATGGAAGATGTGTGGCAGGGAGATGGAGAGGGACATGTGGAGAATAAACTGTCCTAAACAGGACAATAGTCCAGTATCTAAGTACTGTCTGGATATTGAGATAATACAGAAGCTATAAGAGATAACTTCCTACAGAAAATGAAGGAACTTCACAACATACTTAGAATTCCTGCAGAACAACAGAACAATACCCACGAAAAAGCAGCCTCCTGAAGGAAAAAACCAGCAACCTCTTGATTCTCTGTTATGGAAATGAAGAAAATAGTTCTCACTCTTTCTGACTGTAAAGCAGTACAAAGCACTATTCAGAAGCAGTCACCTGAGTAGCTTATCTACCTGATCTCCTGAGTGGTTACAGCTACAATTCATTTACCTGATAGCAGAAATGAATAGTTCTGCTTGTCATTTGCACCCTCCCAAGAAGGCGACACTAAAGGTACTGCTCTCAATAAACATCCTACTTCATATTTACAAAACCGATCTATTACAGGATGACATTCACCAATGCAATATGGCAAACAAGTAACATCAGCAAATACCAGGAATAAATTTATTACAGAATTTATTACAGAATTTATTTGATGAGCTACAGATTATCTGCTTCATCTAGCACACATGCAAAATACAAAGCACTTACTGTATATCTATAATGTCTTCACATTCACTGTATGCTATGTATACAGTAAGCATACATGGAGGATGCATGCAGTATAAGTGCGTATTTATTCAAATGTTGGTAGCTATGTGGGTGAGTGCAGGCACACTGCATACCTGCACACATAGGTACACCACTTCCCCAAGACATCCTCAGCATTTCCCAAGTTTAGAAGTGTTGACAAACTTGAAACATGGTTATATATGAAACTAAGAAATTTACAATAAAAAGGGTTGGTTTTTTTGACAGAGTATGTGTCTCTGCCATAGCAGAGGGGGCAGACTTGGCTGGGATGATATCAAATTTAGCTAAAAAGAAACCCAAAAAGCAGTTCTAAATCCAGTTGCTAATTTTCAGAAAGCATCAGGGTGTCCAGACACGGGGCTTCATTTAAACTAGCATCTAATTGTCCCATACTCAAACGCTGGGCAAACAGAACTTCAGACCACGTGAACAGTGAGGCTGGAAAACAGGAGAATGAATTCAATAAAACTCAGAGGCATTTCTGTTATATAAAGGGCCTCATATATTTTGAAACAGAAGCATGAAAATAAAATACAAAGTCATTCTTCTTGTGCTGTACACAATTACTCTTTCACTGTGTTTCAATTTTATAATAAAAATCAACTCTTAAAACTCTATTACTGTTTTGGGCCTTTGCAACATCACATCATCAGGACTCACAGTAGTGCCTACATTTCAGAATAAAAACTACAGTATAAGTAATAATTCACAGAATTTGCCTTCATTGTACTCAGAAATTAATCTTCTCATTAGGAAAAGTGTAGTTTAAAAATCAAGTTTCTACTTTGAGCGGACCAAAGTTGTTCTGTATGTCAATTCTTAAGCACCGTTATCTATGGCTACGCAGATGTTTGCACCCAGAAAGGCTGTACCCTGTAAAACATGTCCCTGTCAGGTACCTGCTGCTACAACAGATGTATCCAGACTCAAAAGCATCAGGTCTCCTAAAACTACTACATTTCTGTCTATGGTATGTATAATGGAAATCAAGCAGGGATTTTCATTGGAAAAGTGGAGCGCAACTCTTCTTCTCTATCACCTTGTAATAATAAAATCCTCGGTGTATAGGAAGGCATGAACATTTTATCACATGGCCTTACGGACAGTTACCATACTTAAATGGGTTTTTTTCACAGATTTAAGTTTAGAAAGTCAATATGCTATTGCATTCTCCATCTCCATCTGATGCTAAATAGCCTATAAAGAGAAAATAATTGAATTTGCCTTGAAAAATAAGTCAGGATTCTTATCCCAACTTTACAGATGCATAAACTGAAAAGGTCTCGCAACGTTACTGAAGTCATTCCAGAAGGTAGCAAAAGGTCTGGAAACAGAACACAAGCATCTCAACAACAAACCTTCTACATCAACAGATGCCTTTTTGTTCCTATCACAGGAGGCACACACAGTATAAATGACAGTATGAGCTGAGGCAGAGAGAGAAAAGGAAAGTTTCTGTTGCTCGCCTGTCTCTGAGGTTAAGATTTTGTGGTTTTTTTCATATATTTTCGAAGTAAATCTTAGCAGACAGGGCTGCAAGGATATCTGGAGAAGTGGGTACTGCGTTAATCAGCAGATGTACATTTGTCTGAGGGTAAGGATTTCCAAGCAGCACTATGCCAAATGCCTTCCAAATTCATAAAATTATAGCTTTTGTTGGCATAAGCAAGGGGACAAAATGCCATTGTTATTCTAGAGGAATACAATATGGCTACAACAATCTGGCTTTTTTGTAATAAAAAACTTAACTTCCTAGTAACAAGCTAGTGTGTCAGAATATGGAACACTGACATAACATGGCCAAATATGCCTGTCATACTGCACAATAAATGCAGTACAACGTAGCAGAACAATTTACAAAATCTCTAAGCATCCCAGCTGCATTCTGAGGTTACATCAAATTGACCATTAAAACACAAATCCAGTATCTTCAGCTGATGCATAATATCCTGCTTGCTGTAGTCCTGCTTCACCTCACTCATTGCAATAGAAATTTTAATAGAAACCCCAAATATCATACTGAAAATGACATATACTGAAATTAATTTTAAAATGTCTGGTTTATTATTTTATTTTAAGATGAAACCAACTTTTATCAGCTACTCAGAACAACTTCCTTCAGGACACTACCAGCATCAACCATTGTCTTTTTTAGAGAAAAAGACAAATTGTTCAAGGCCACAAAGGAAGTTTATGTTAAAGAAAGATAAGAAATCATGTTCTTATCTCTCACCTGTTTGTTCAGGCCATCATGTCTCTCCCTCACATGAGCTGGTTATTCTCTCCATTTCCATTATGATCATAAAGTGATTTTGTTGGTGGGAATCCAGAGCATAAGGGGCCAAGACTTTATTATTTTTGAGACTTGGCAATAAATCTCTGCCATTATTTTGTATTTCAATCACCATTTACTTAGGCACTTCTTTTTAAATCGAAACTTCCTCAGTCACCTCCTGATTTGATAATGTACCCTGAAAATCATGCTTATAGCATCACAGACTGTTGTTATAGAAATTGTGGCTCCACAGAGACAGCATTACCTCACTGCAGATTTAAAGATGATGAATAGACAGTGAGAGAATAGGGTTTTTTAATGCTAAATACAGATATTTGAACTAGCAAGAAAACATGCAATGAAAAAAAAAAAAGGCACTAAATGGATTAACATTCAGATTTGTCTCTTTTTTAACATTTTCTCCAGCAGGAATGTCAAATACTTCTCTAATAACTTTAATTTATGTTTTGCTTAAGCAAAAGACTGAACTGGCTCTGTTTCACATAAGAGAACTATTTTGATCCTAATGGCTACAAATGCATTTTTAATAGGAATCACAGGATTTGTGTACCTATACCACCTAATTACGACGACCATTCTTCAAACATACGTAGTTTTATGGGCAGCAGAACTCATATTTCAACTCCTCTTGCTGGATGTGAGCGGCTGCAAGTGCTGATCTAGTCATACGCAGCAGCCGAGACATTCATTATATGTGGGTTTTATGTAACCTAGTATCACAAATGAGTTCGCCCACTACAGATGTGAATTTTCCTCCTCTCTCTGGTTAGGTATTTTCATCATATGTAATAGCTCATACATCTATCCTTGTACCAGATTCAGTGCTTAAAAAATGGGAGAAAACTCCCCAAGAATTATGGAGGAAAAAGAAAACAAAAACAGAAGAACAGAGCTTTAGGGCCAATGAAATATGCATAAAAATGTCTTTGATTACACAGAAGAGACTTCCATGGAAAAAAAACCTAACTACAAATTAAAATATCCTTTTTCTGGTCTTCCAGGATATAAACGGTGTGGTGTACTACAGACTTTCTGGACTTCAGCTGTTTTAGACAGACAGACTTCAAAGAAGTTCCAGTTTCTCTAGAGAACCATGTAAGCAGCTTGTGCTAATTACAGAGAGCCAGTTGGCAACACAGTCACTTGCTCTATGGAAACAAAGGAATTAAAGGATTAAGAAAACATATGACATGCTAAAATATCATAATATCATCCTTTCAGTTTAAAAGTTACAACTCAGTATTCAGGTGTTGTGGGTGACAATACAACACGAGATATTACGAAAGGCATGAAAAGAGTCTGTTGCGGAGTTACATGTGTTCACGAACTTCTTTCCCTTCTAATATTCCTAACAGCCCCAGTCAACCCCACACACGTGTTCCTTGTTATGTCCATTTGCTTTCCAGTTGGTTTCCCACACATCAAGCCAGACGATGAGCCTCAGGAAGGAGTTAGCTACTCCTCCAAGCTGCTATGAGTCACTGCGACGTCTGCTGCGTAGGCCAAATTAAGCCTGAATTTCTTGCTTCCACTATGCAAGAAGAACAATAAGGAAAAACATGGCAAGGAGGTGAGAAAAGATCAAAAAGACAGGAATCCTCTCCCTCAATATCCCTACCTTCCTGTCACAGTTGCCATAGTGCACGACGATGACAGAAGCACATCAAAGACTTGGTGCAGGATTGTAAGAAAGATTATATTATTCCAACTTCCAAATTTTCAGTTTTACTTTAAATATTACTTTCTCATGACAAATGAAAAAAAAAAGTGTGTTGCCCCATAAAAAAGTACATATTCCTGTACCCTGTTAGAAGTACAAAGACTGATGTCCACAGATTTATCCTTCGATGTGATCACACTCCTGACAGATTTACTTTGTTTAAACCTAAAATAAAGCTGTCCTAAAGCAATATTTACCTAATAATCTGGCCTATTATTACTGTGTGTTTACAGATTCCTATTTCTTTGGTAGATGAAACTCTTAATCACAGAAAAGTAAAACACTAATACATGTTGTTGACTGAAAGTTAAACAAGTCACTTCATTATTTTTTTATGTTACAGCTATTCATCTATTCAGGATCATCAGTGGAGGAAGACTGGGATCACAAACATTCCTGTCATGCACAATTTTTGAACTCTACTCTGAAATCAAGAATTTTTTACCTGATCTTAGCTGTGACGACAAGACACTGGGGTAAGTAATAGACTTTCATGTTGAGACCAGTCAGTTTAATGGTGATTATTAACCTGCTTTATATAACATTTTTGAGAAGCCACTTTGTGGACAAGAAGTTTGTAAGGTACTGGTGGCTGGGAAATAATTTTGAACGGGAAAGGGCATAAGGGGGAATGCCAAGTATACTCATGCATTTTGAAGGTATTAACCACTGTCAAAGAGAACACACTGAGTTCAGAAGTAATGCTGTATTGCCACTTTCATATTCCTTAAAAAGAACACAATCCACACTCCCAGCAATAAGACCAACATTGAATACAAACTCTGTTTTTTTTAATTATATCATCACTAGTCATGAACAGTACCTTCCTTCATTTGCAGGAGACTGCATAAACTCATTCCTGTGCATAGTGCTTCAAAACAGTCACCCTAGTACTCAGAGAAACGCATGTGCCTGATCCATCATATGCAACTTACAACTGCTTGCAGTGTCCTTGCTGCCACAACTGCTTTCTGGGCATCCATGAAGAAGCACAAATGTGCTATTCAGTGAGGTACACCTACAACTCTATCGCACTTTCAAGATAGGTTGCAAAGACAGTCTTTGCATATTTCCTTTAAAAGCACTGCTTCTGTCTCATCCTAGCTGAATCACCAGCAGTTTGTTTTCATTCCAGTCCCTCTCTCTGCCAGACACTGGAGTGACTAATGAACTGCAGAATCTGGTCTGTATAAAAATTTGACTTAGCAAACTAACCATCAGCATGTTGATGACACTGCCACCCAAAATATCACAGTAACAAAAGAGTAACAATTTACATGGGCTGTAAGCCAGTCTGTCCTTTCTATTCAAATTTCAGAAAGCATGACCTAATTTCTCTATGAGTAGTAGAATCTGGAGCTTTTGCTAATTCAGTTTCCTTTCCTTTCTTTCAGCATATGTTTTTTGCCACAGACGATTACAGTCATCAGGAGGAAAAAATATTTATTTGGGTAAAATTAAATATGGCAAGCATATAGCCTATAATAAGAGCAACAGAAAGAGCCTGTAGCATTCCTTGTCAACAGCTGAATACTCGTCCTGGTCACCTAGTGACAGACTTCCACACCTCAGACCAATCAGGCGCACTGTAAATACAACTCTGTCTATGCCAGAACCATGTTGCTTCTGTCAAAACCAAGTTTTCTGAATCTTCCAGCAACTTTTAAAGCTTCTATTACCACGCCCACTTTACAAAGGAGGAAGATTAAGGCAGAGAAAACCGAAGAAAGAGGGAGAAAGAAGCAATACTCTGGACAATACAAAGCAGTAGATCCACTTTCTCATATGCAAGGCAAAACGGATATCCACTGGAATTGGAAAGAGCCATTCACTTAGGCAGTATAAAAGCTTGGGGTTTAATTCCATTTAACACTTTCTAGGTGGTATTTTCTAAAATCTCCAGGTATGTGAGGAACAGATGTTAATTTTGATATTTTTGACAATTCCACAGTTTATGAGTAATTTCTGAGTAACGAGGACTTCCAGCAAATTTAAAACGGAGTTGTGGTGGCCACAGTGATCACTTTTTCCCTTGTAAATACATTATGTAGTGATCTAAATATTTAAAAATGAAATATTTTTTCTACGGAAAGCTTACCTGGTAACTAGTTAGCAATTCGCTTCAGACATATCCTCTCATACCTTTGTATAGGACATTTTACATGACTAGCTACAAAAGCGATCTGAACAGATATGAGTATTCCGCTGTTTACACACCAGTTGCAAACCAGCATTCATGACTTTTGTTCTGGACACTACCTGAGGAAAATCTGCAGCCACACTAGAGTCTGGCAGGTCACTGCCCCCTGCATTCTGAGGCAATAGCAAACACAGGTTTCCATTCATTCACCATTTTGCTACTCATTTGCACAAGGAAGGTTACTTGCTTTTACACACAGCTATGGGGGACTAACATTGTAACTTGTAATAATTTATAGATCACTTGATAGCTGATACATAACACAAGTACTGTAAGACAGAATCCCCTTAGAAACAGATAATTTATCCAAAAAAAGTCACCTCCTTCTTCATGAATTTGTTACAGGCGAGAATTTAGATATCCACGCAGATTTAGCCATTTACATTTAAAAATCAGATGCCTAGCAAGAAGCAGTAAATAACACATCCAAAACATTAGGTCTGTTTTTCTAGATAAGAAAATACAGTGACTTATCACATCTCTGTATTAAACAAGATTAAAAATGTCAGAAAGTAATTTCTGCAAGTGCTTCATCTCTTTGTTTTACCTGCTTCTGTGTACTTTAATCCTACTTTTAGTTCTTCGTGCTTTGCTTTTGGTGGCGGCCAGACAGTCTGGAGTCTCCCTGGAGTCTTGTCATCTTGCTCAGAGGGACTCAGGTCAGGCTGTTAAAATTACGCAAGAAAAAATTAAAGTCTGCAGTATCAATTGATTCCAAACCAGCAACTCCAATGCTCAGTTCTATATATTTACTCCAGAATGGTTATCTGTCTCATTCTACTAAGTGAAACAATGCTCGGTTGGTTGGAAGGAACACAAAGAAATCAGTGTAGAAAAATAATTTTGAGGAGGCAAATAACATCATGCATGTGACATACAATGACCTCCTGAAGCTGTTCACACCAGTGTGGAAAGCTGCCTACCCTTCGGTGAACCACAGAGGTGACCAAGAACACTATTTTTTTCCCTTGCATCTTTGTTTTGGATTGAAAAGACCCATCTATGCTCCTCTTACAAGTAAACATTAGTGCGACTCACTGAAGACATCATTTGACAATATAATTTTCTGGAAGCAGAGCTAGTTTATGAAATGCCTGCCCCACCCCCAGCAGCTTGCTCAGTCCACATACCACATAATGCTGCCACATCAAAGTGCTGCTGCAGCTGCTAATGGGACTGCACTGACAACTGGAATGCTAAAATAACCCTCTAAATGGGGGAAAAAAACCCACCACTAAACGAGCATTCTTTTAGAGGTTTACGCTTTGGTTTGGTTTGTTTTATACATGTAATCGCATAGACACAACCGCAGCAACAGCAAAGCCCTGTATGAAAGTGGCCCCACGAATGGCCCACGTGAGAGCAAGGAAAAATGAAAGGTGAGACCCATTTACTACGGCTTCGCCCTGAGAAAACGGACATTTGCACTTGGCCGGACACTGAGCAGACACTTAGAAAAGCCACTCCTGTTGACTCCTGTGCTTCCTCCCTCCTGGTGTGTGATGACAGCTTCCCAAATAGGTTTGCTGTGACCACACAAGCGCTGACGCCAGCACAGCACCGGGACTGGTGTGAGCAGGAAGAAGCCAGCCCGGAATGGGACGGGCCCGCAGAGGCTGCAGTCGCTGCGCACAGCCAGTGAGCACCTCTGCTCCCCTCCCGCGGGGAAGGGGCTACAGACTGGTATTATCGGTCTACCCAGGTGTCAGCCGAGGTTTCTAAAAAGTTTTTAATTCTAGATAAGAATTAAAATTTGAAAGAGAGCACCACCCACGCAGCAAATTAACTTAAGTATCTTCAGGTTTACGGTCCGATCCTGCAAATTTAGTCATTCAGAAAATTCCCCCTTTAGCCAACAAGAACAATATTCTGGACTGATTATATCTGCCAAAGATGTAGCTGTAAGAATTTTGTGTTGGCGGTTACTCATTCAGTTAAAGAGTTCACATCATACTCAAATTTATTTATCGTTATGGTTCTATGAAAACTTGGCATAGATTTTTTTCAATTCCTTAAAAATTCATTAACTAAATCTCCATATGCCTAAGAATATTAACCTTGCAAATGCTTATATTAATCCATAACTTGATTTGTCTAACTGGAATCCCTCAGTTATACTCAGATAAGTTTAAATGCTTAACAATATTTGCAAAGCCAGATATATGCATGTACATATGAAAAAAAAAATTACTTTACATTCTATGTCTCAGACAAATGCAGTTGAAAATCATCCGTAACTTCTTGTATCAGCTTTTAGCACAGAAATATGACTTCTAAAAATAAACTCAATGACAGAAAATTGAGCAAGACTGAGAAACTATTAAATAATACTACAGTAAATATTTGCAGTGCCAGACTGCCTTAAAGACATACTTAACATATGGGCAACTGTTTTAAAGTGATCTTTTAGAATCAGAAACTGACTTTTTAGTTCTCACTTCTAACTAAAAGGCTGTGACTATCACCAGTTCTCACTGAATTCTGCTACAGCTGCAAATGATTAAGAATTTTGACATATTGGCCCCAAGTTTTCTCCAGTTGGGAATCTGAAACCTGAGATTGCCAAAAGACGACAACTCTGACAGTTTGACCCTAAGTCCCCACCAATAATTTTTAAAGCAGAAATTATATTTTATCCATGTACTTCCAGATCTTAGGAAAAAAAAAGTAATTCAACCTACAGATTTGTCTGACGATCCATCCCCAGGTTTTGATTTTGACCTTTCAAATACAGCTTTCAAGGACTCTTTTTCATTTCTCATTTTGCGTTTTATGGCTTCCAGCTCTGAAGGATCTGCAGTTGTTTCTTTTTTGGGAGGCCGTGTGAATAAAGCTTTAAAGACGTCCAGTGCCGATTCAGCAGGGATCACTTTTATTTCCTCAGAGGAAAATCGTGGTTCTGTTTTGCCGGAGGCTTTGTTCTCTTGAGCTTCATCACTGTCCTCGGTCTCTCCAGATCCCTCACCAGAGTCCTGGGTTCTATCTTCATTCTTGGAGACGTCTATGTTTAACAAGTGTGAGAGTTGTTCCAGAAAAGTAGGACTTGCTTTAGGTTCAACCGATTTTTTTTTAGTGGTCAAACCTGACGTAATACTGGATTTCTTAACAGGCTGTCGTAATTTAAGCAGAGCTAAATCATTCTCCTTTGGTTTAATTTCTGTAACCATTTCCCCATCATCTGTGGTTAGTCCCTTTTTCCTCACACGTAGTCCACTGAAGAAAGCAGGCAGCTGGAAAGTCTTTTCAGCCAGTGCTGGCTTTTGGAGCAGTGTATTATCAGCTGAAGGTCTTTGTTCTTCAGCTGGAAGTTCTTGAGGGCATTCCCCTGCAGCAAGCAAGCGACTGAACTGCTCATCCATTAATATTTCGTCTTTTCCGTCGGAGTCATGCTCCAGAACACCATCTAGCTCTTTTGGGAGCTGCTTAAAAATTGGTGGGTGTAACTCGATGTCATCTGTATCCACAGTGTCATCACTGTTGCTGTGCCTTTCTGATTCTGATTCTTCCTTATTTTGATTGTTATCATCCAAAGCCCCAGCAGACAAAGCAGCATTATTTAGCCCAGATTCACTTGTATTGTTTTCATTGGTGTCCAAGTCCTTACTCTCTGTGTCCGATTCTGTATCGCTTGTTGTATGAACCAAAGTACCTTGTACGAGAATAGCATCCTTGTCATCATTGTCGGATTCAGACAAAGAAGTCCGTACAAACCTCAAATGCTGAAGGAGCAATTCATTTTGTTCAGCTAACTCCAGTTCCATGTCAGTTTGCCTGTGAGATATTGAGTCAGCTTGGCCACTGGTACTATTCACGCCGTGCTGATTTTCTGAGTTGTCATTACAATCATTATCATTCCTCTCATTCCAGGTGTTAGCGTAAGTATTTATGTCGGTGTGCAAAGGTTGAAACGCTTTAAGCACTGTTTCTTCTTTGGAACCTGTAGATTCAAATTTAGTTGTAAATCCGAACAATGTTTTCACAGAAAATGTAGTGAAATGGTCGGGTTCAGTTTCTGCTGTATTCTCCGGGTCTGAAAGCTCACTACCATCAGGCACCGCATTTTCTTCTTCCATGCTGGGTGAAGTACAGAACAGGTTTGTTTCTAGCAGTCCCACTAACTGCTAAACAAATATTTACGACATGCATTCAGGCAGCAGACTGAGCTCACTGCAGGCACTGCAAGAGGCAGCGCTGCCGGCCTTTCGAAGGCAGCCAGCCTCCCCCAGGTCACCCTGCCCCTCCTTTTGCTTCCAGCGCGGCAGCCGGCGGCCAGAGCGTCCGTCAGGTCTCCAAACTCTGTACTTCGGGAGCAGCAAAAAGACCCACCGTAAGAAAACTTCTCAGCAGCGTCGGTAACTTGTTGCTTCACACAAAGGGGGTTTTGTCACAGCAAATACGCCAGCGCACTAATCTCAGTTGAAAATTCAACCAATGGTTACGGCTGGGACTCCTGCAATCCTACTGGCTGCACACAACTTCCTACGTGCTAAAAAGTGCAGAGCAGCTATACAAACAAGCCTCCCGAAGAGAACCCGGCGCATTTGTAGTTCGCTACTTCCTTATCCCAGCACACAGACTGTGAGTGGTTTTCAGCAGAAAATTCCTGACAGATTCTTTTGCGTAGCCTTTCCACTTTGATAAAGATCCTCTTTTGTAAATCCATAATCACCAAAAAACGTCAAACGGAAACCCGAAGTAATGAATCTGAAGTTTCCAGTGCCACTGCCCGGAGCCTGTGCGGAGTCCTCAGTTCCCGGCCGGCCAGAGCGAACTTGGGTGAGTGTGCTTAAAGCCAAAGAAAGCAGGAAAAAAAGAGGTTCTCTTCCGATTTGCTACAGGTTTCATCTGGAATGCAGATTTCAGCCTCCAGGGCCACAAACAAAAACCAACAAGACTGGTTTCATATTACTACTGTCCTAACTCAGCACAGTCCTGTGAACTGTGCACAGGTACTTATCAAAGGCTTTTGCCACACCCAGTGACTAGGAGCCGTTTGGGTGGGCAGGGTACGCAGCCAGCGCTCAGGAATGCCGAGTTAACTGTTTAGAAATCAGGCAGGCTGTCCACCTGCATTGCTCCGAAGCTTGGATTATTTCAAACCGGAACAATCTCAGCTGACATTTTTTCTGATAACTTTCATCTGCCATGGTAATGCTACATATGTGAGATTTGTTCTACTTAATAGCATCCAAAACACCTGAAGGAAATCTTCCAGGCTATGTAGCTCAGTAATAACAGAAGCTGTCAGGTATAATTTTTTTTTTTTTCCATAAAACACATGTAAAGAAAGTACAAAATACTATTAAGTACCTTTGATATTCAGGAAGTAAGTAATATATAAATCAGGTTCCAGTAAAAGTCTTCACTTCTGTTCTTGTTTTTTTTTCGAAATACAGAGACTCCAAACCTGTAGGAATTTATATTCTTTTTATTCCTTGACCTTTAAGAAGTTTGTTTAGTCAAATTTCCACATGGGTGTCTTGGAAATTCAAAGACACTATTCTTTGTGCACCCAAGTTAGAGGGTCATTCTACAGTCAGTCGTTTAGCTGTGATGAGTAATCTTAAACAAGCAATATGAGGAAAGCTGTCCTTCACAGGGAGATCAGCTGCAGATCACGCCACTCTGACAAATTACTGAAAAATATTTACTGAAAAGATGAATATTATGGACAACAAGCAACAAAGTAGCCAACGCGTGTAACTCTTGGTTTAATGTTTAAAAATACAGATGGTACAAAAAGCTTGTGTTTATCTTTTCAATCTACTATACAAGATCATAAAGTCAACAGCAAAAATCATTAGTGTCTACTGCAGGAAGAATGTTTCCTGAAAATCACATCGTAGTACTAAAGGCTTAGATGAAGCTTACAGACACCTTCTCAATTACAGGGTTACACGCCTACCTACAGACAAAGGGCGCTGGAATCATTCCCATCGCTCTCTGTGACTTCACACAGAACACTGTCTCCTGCCTTGCTGCCTGCCACCTCCTGCAGTGAACTCTGGGCTTGCTCCTCCGCTGTGCTTAATCCTCAGGTGCCAAGGACAGAAATGACAGACGGGTCACGGCTCCCCTCGTTTTCTAGGCTTAATATAAATGAGTATCACAAAAGGAAGCTCCACATAAGGAAAGAGGCACAGAGCTTTACCACTCCCTATGCCAACCTGCTCTTACAATCCCAGGGTTCATAAGACAAGCGCAAGGCAGCTAGCTCAGCAGTGGTGATTTCCCCTAAAACAAGATTACTCGAAGGCAAATATACAGCAATTCTACATTTCATTTTATAACAAAATAACTGGGGCAAAGTGACCCTACTGAACCAAACTTTCCTACATCTAAATTTACATCTATTTTTATGTTCAGGCACAGGGCTAATTGTTCACTGTGCTGATACTTTATATAGTTATGTCTTGCTTATTTATTAATGTACCTATTTATTTGGGGTTTCATTAACTCATAATGGATAAATATTAAATCGTATTTTTCAAGAACAGTTTTGTTAGTCACTAACTATATAGCTATATGAACAACTTCATGGTACCTTGTAAACTAACAATACTTATTCACATTATGCCAAAATATTTATTGATTTTTTTATATTAATAATAACTCACAACAACAAAATTTACGGGACAGCAATCAAATTATTAGGGAAAAGGATGGTGCTTTGGGTGTCAGGCCAAAGGTATGCAATGTAATGAGATCTGGAAAACCCAGAGTTGAACACTGCACAATTAAAATTCCAGAAGTAGAAATATCACTTGTAACACCACAGGTAATCTCACAAGCCTGCAGCAAATGATACTGCTTTGTATGTACCTCTTCTCCTAATAACGAACTCCAGGAAGTGAGAAGAAACTTTTGAGCATTAAGGTGAACAGAATAACTCATTTCTGTATCTACCCCTCAAGAAATGATTAAGTACTGGAAGCCAGTCAGTCTCTCAAATTCACCATGGTTCATAAACCCCCAGCCTCAAATAACACTCTTGTAAGGACTTTTTTGTCACAGTCTCATGATCATCCCAGGGGACAGTCCCCTGCTGGATAACTGGTAATGAAATACACACCCAGAGAGTGTTTCTGGGTAAAATACACACACTGATACGTGCCCTTAACATTTTTACACAAGGAGATCATCATATTGTGATGTGCAAATGAGACAGAGCCAGTTTGTTGGCAGAAGGGTTTTAAGGCTGGGTGGATCTAGTTCATAAGGAAAGTCTCTCAGGCTGTAATACTGCATCTAAAGGAAGAAACAACTTCAAAATCTCTAGAAAAAATCAGTTATGATAATGTTGCAAGTCACTTGGTAAAACTGACAACTCTCTGGTGCCTCAGAAGAGCCCCTAAAACCTGTCATAGCAACTTTCAGAGCAGTCAACAAGCTAACTACACAAAAGGACAATCGTTCCTTACAGTTTAAAGCACATTTAATAATCCACACCCTTTCTGACCTACATTTCATCACAGACAGAAGTCACACCTATAACTCACTCCAGTTCTGTTCTTCAGGTGTCTGAGAGCTCTCCTGAAGTAGGTTTAAAAGCTAACTTTGAAGAAAACACACAGTAAGCCAGAATAATGTAATTGCTATCACTATGATACAGCAGGGCTCAAGGCTTCCTGACCTCATATCTCTTTAGATTGCCTTTTCAGATCACCGTAATAGGAAATGTGAACTGAGCAGGAGGACACAAAACAACCAAGCAGCTAAACTGAAAAACAAACTTTCTATTCTTTTTTTTTTTTTCCAACATAAAGAACCTTAAACCAACAGTATTTTGCATAACATGCACACCTTGTGTCAGGCTTCAGAAGAGGCACGTGAAGCAGCCGGAGGTGGCTGTAGCTCAGACAGCTGGAACTGATTGAAGCTCAGCTGCCACTGTCCTACCCTCTGCCCAGTCCCCAGCCCAACATCTACTGTCCTGACTGATAATGATCATAACATTCTGCCGCTCTCCAGTCTCTCTCTCCCACTGTTTATCTCCTTTTTTTACTTAGTATTTTAACTCTTTAAATGCTCTCAAGTAGAAAAGGCAGAGAAGACGGAAGGAAACCTGCAAGTCCCGTACTTTCATCATTATACTCTCAGCCTTGTTATGTGAACAATTGTCCTGAGGTTTGAGGATCTGGGTATCACCAACATAATCCCTTTAAACGTAAGTAACTAAGTTTGGATGTAGCAACAGAAACATAGATATGATAATTACTATCAAAATTCAGTGTTACATGATGTAACAAAATGAGTGGATACCAGACACATTTGGTGGAGAGGGCTGTAGAAACGCAATGTGTTTTATCATGTGTTCATCAAAATTCTGCCTGATATTGAGACATCAACTACTTTACAGAATTTGAAAAAAGATGGTAACAGATATATGGTTACAAACCCAGAAAGCACATTAAGAAAGCCAGTTAACTCTTTCGAAGGAGTGCATACTGTATCAACAAACATATGGAACAGTCTATAAAAACCATCATATGAAAAAGCATATTTCTGAGGCAAAACTTGTAGAAGAGATGTATTGGCTGATCTGGTTAAAACAAGCAGACATACAAGTAACAATGACAGGGAACAGAAGATCACTGTAAACTGTGTAAGCAAACAGAATAAGATCTTTGTGCACTGAAGAACAAAGGCTGGCACTCAGTGTAACAAAGAACGGAGATGCATTTTTAATCTTTTCCCTTCGTGCTTTCCTCTTCTAGGTTGCCCTCTTTTCACCCTCTTCATTTCAACAGGCCTTTTGCTCCCCATCTACAGTATAACAATTTAAAGATTAACAAAATAAAATCTACATAGTCACATCAAATAATTTATCAGAATTTAAGTAATTACTAGCTATTAATAGTTATTCTAGCTGCATTTTCACATCCCATCTATATGGTTTTTTATCAGAGAATAAGTGCTGTATAAAGAATAGTGTGGAGTTTCATTTCTGTTTTGTTCCATTATCTTTTGTTTCTCTATATCTTCTCTATGTTGGATTGTGAATGAGAATGCAGCATACTCCAACTAAGATTTAAAATCTAATGCAGGATTTCTTTTTTGGGGCTTCTGATACAGATTGTGCACATGAAATTCCTGTTAGAGCAGAACTCACTAACTCTCTCCCTCATCTACTTTATCTGCCTCCCTTCACCTAAGAAACATCATTTCAATAACAAGTAAACACTAGTGTACCTATATATGCACATACATAAATATATTACACATTTATTTAAGGATGCTCCTAATCCATAGCAAGCAGAGCTATTCACTAAGAAGTTTTGGGTTTCACATTGTCACTATTACGAACTTAACTGCATGCTAAAGCAGTGGTGCCTAACTTTCTGATTGGTCAGGCTAAACTTTTTCTTCCAACAGCAGGACAGGTCCATAGATCACACAACGGGACATAGTGTACTTGTGAGTGGATAAATCCATCCATTTCAGTTGCTACTTCCTGGAAAGAGCATCTTTGTTTCAGAGTTGCTCTTCAGACACAGGGACATTTTTTGTCCACAGTTGTCTTGCTCTCAGGTCTGAGGAGTGGCCTGTTTCTGCCCATTATCTTCCTTACAAGCTGCTTATAGCAGTGCTGCACACAAAATGGATCTGGATGGCGGCAGCGGCCTTCTCTCTTTTGGTAGCTCCTCCTCCAGCCCCTTGTCACACAGCTGGACACCAACTCATCTTGAAGCATAAAAATAGTCTTTGGGATGCAAAAGCTCTGCAAGTGGTTCAGCCGAGAGTTCTGTTCTGAAACACTTTCAGCAAAGAGAGTCACCAGGAGTGAACTGCAGGATAAAAGGTCCTTGTTGGTCACCAACAACCCATCAGCCCATGCTGAGCTCTCCTTTTTTATAGAAATTGAGGCTTTTATTCTGAATCTGCTAGAAGTAGTGGAATAACTATTCTTCCTTGTTAACTACAAGAAACTGAAATCATTCTGGTTTTCATAATGCAGTTAATCAGATAGAAAATGCTGCTTAAAAAAAGAGTAAGAAAAACTGCTTACTAATATCAGAGGTCTCTTTTATTACTTTTAGTTTCGAATTCCTTCTCTCTGCAAGGCCTTGATAAATGCAAAGTATCCTCATGGATGAGATTTCTCCTGTTGCAGCATATATCAGTAGCAGTGGTAACAACGTCACAGTTCTTTTCAGACCAGTTTTTAGTTTTCATCTCAACACTATTACAAGGACAAACCTGTAACTTCATAGTACTACAACAACATTCTAATTAATTCTTTTAGGAAGAGGAGCACAGGACAAGAAATCAATTTCATAACAAGCTCAAGAGAACAGCAACAGTGAGTGTAAATATTGTTGAAATGTAGTTCTAGGTCAATTCTTGTCTTTTTACCAATAGATGTCACTGTTACACAGATTTGCATTAAGTGGTCTTTTGCACAAGTTTTATGTAGTCTAGTCTTTAAAGCATTTTCTTCCAACTATTCCATCCTTTCCATGTTTCTTTCCTCTTCTACTACATTCTGTTCCCTTCTCCCTCCAATAGGAAAACTACTGCCAAAATGTGTCTATCAGTAAGCTGGTAGCTGCTCTTCCTGGGAGCATATGAGTATTTCCAGGTAGATCAGGCTGCGTCACGTTGAGCAAACGTCTCACACTGTGATTAGCTCAGGTTGCCATCTAAAACTTCAGTTTCTTGCACCCCAGGAAGTTTAGGAACTTTTGCTGTCAAATCCATGGCCTCGCTGACTTCAGTGCCAGTTCAGCACTGCTCCCAGCAGTCCTGGGCTGTGCACATGCACACCCTGTGCACACACTCACACCTGTGCCCACACACTGTGTGCTCACTCCAATCTTCCTGCTACCTATTCTTATCCTTGTCATCTCCTAGGCACTAGCTCCTGCAATCTATATCCAGGAAAACAACTAATTTAAACTAAACACTCATCATGATTTTAGAAAGGACATATAACTTATCATTATTTATATAATTTTAAACATTTTCTGCAGGTATTGCTCTCAGACTTAGTCACACATGGGCATATGGACTCTCAAACCATCTGGAAAACTGTATCCCATCCAAAACTTTGCAGTTAGTCAGATATTTTGGAACATGGCTTTAGACATACCAGGAATAGATGCATAACAGAAATGTAAATGTATATAATAAATGTTATATATAGCATGAACAAAGTCCCACTCACATTCAGTTCCAGGCTCAAATGCAACACATTTCTGTTGATCTTCTCTTTCTCACTTGAATGAGCAAAAGGGGTTGAGCGCCCCAGTCTGCAATCCAAAACCCAGGTTTCTTCATCTCTGTTTGTCACATCCAAATTAGTCAGCCGGTCAGTGAAGTCATCCTTCAAAGCAGACTCTGCTGTAATGCCAAAGTGAAATGAAATAAAATGAAATAAAATCATTGTACACATCTGCTAATAGTCCCTGCGTAAAGCAAGTTCTCTTTTTGAAATTCTGGTACACACTGCAAACACACGCACTTACAGTTCTGTTTGCTTAAAACAAAACAAAAAGGTGTGAATGGGGTACAGCCTTTGTTTTCACTCAGAAAAAATGTTTTTGCACTTACATTGTGTGGGACAGATCTGGTAAAAAAAAAGTGATCAGCTTGTCTTTCCCCCATACACACACACTGTATTTAAGGTGCTTCCATTTTCACCTCCTCCACCGAGGCAGTCTTACTTGCCCGTCTGAATGTGCTTGTTACGCAAACACATTTCCAAGGTGGTTGTGAAGAAGAATAAAACTAAGTTGAAGCTCGAGTAGACAAAGTTTTTGACATAGGCTAAACAGCCTTGGGCAGCTTGTGCCGATCCACACCAAATACATAAAAAGCAGTCTTGCAATCAGAAGCCATACTTAACACCTCACTTGCTCCAGCAACCTTAAACATGGTATCAACCTAGTTTCAGAATGGTTTAGTTAAAAACAGACGTGAATTTAGTGGGAGAGGTAAAAGCGAAACCTGACAGCCAAGAGCACCCATCTTTGTGCCGGGACTGACACCACCCAGTACTCTCCTTCCCGTTCACAGAATCGCTGGTTTATTAGTCTCCTAAAATAGTAATAAGTCCTTTTTCTGCAGGATGGCCTCTAATTTAGCAATGAGGAAGCCAATGAATCTGACAAAGTCCATGTGTTCTCCGATGTGTCATTTCTGATGTGAAATACACCTCCTGGGAATCATACCCGCTTTCATATACATAGACACATCCATCTCAGAACAATCTAGTGGAAAATTCAGGTGCTAGCACAACTCCTGGCTGCTATGTATGGTAGCATACAAGCAACTGCACTTACAATTTTCTAATTCAGGTTTTATTTTTTTGCATTCTCCCTAATTTAAAAAGATGACCTCAAAAAAAAGGAGGCACTAGGATTGGCATCTGTTAGCCTGTCTGGTTAAATGTAGGTTGATTTTAAAGTTCCTCAAAGCTGATTGCTCCAGGTAATTTAGGTGCCACTCTGCATCAATAAGCATAGTAAAGTACACTTGATGAAACGGCCAGTGGTCCAGACTACAAATCAGTCACTATTCTGTTAATAAACTCTTCTTATTCACACCAAATCTCAAAATGAGATCCTACCAAAAGAGGATATTTCTGCAAAAAAAAAGAAAGAGTATGACACATAGCTTACACTTTTTGAAATTATGCACTGCACATAGTATGAAACTGTATGAAGACACTCAAACAGAAGACAGCATATTTTAGGGCATACTCAAATCCAGATGAACCATATCTGAGATTGGATATCTAAAAGAGAGACTTGCTTCTTAACGTTCTGAATCATTGCTTTTCTGCATATTTTTACAAATTTGATAAACTGTTCTTCTTGTTGGCCCTTATGCCATTATATATATGTCATTCTGGCATTTAGAAAACTTTAAGAAATACAAATATTAGATTTTGCAATATAATAAATGAATAAAACATATCAGTTGAATTTTGACCTTATCTTTATTACTCCATATAATTAACCCAGTTACCTCTGGCCACTCTACTTTACATGATTATAACACGTGGAAACTATAAAGGAAATACCAGGTCACTGGAAAGGAAAAAGGAAAAAAAATCACTACTTTCAAGGTAATTAGACATTATACATATCATGCTAGCAAACCTACCATGCCAGTTTTTAGCCTTTCTCCTGATTTCTGTCATATACCAATGCTACAAGTTTTTGTGAGTTATCTAGTGACTTTACAATGAAAAAAAAAAAAGGAATTTTGTCATATAGCCAATAAAAACCATACATACTTCCATAAAACAACGCAGCATTAAAACTGCACTAAAAGGCAAATAACATACTAAAACCCATGAAAAACCACCATTTTCAATTCAAAGCTCTTCAGAAATTCACATAGTTTTGTAATTATCTATTCACTTGTTGCCCACCTCACTCATAATTGCTCCAATACTTCAAAGGTTGACTACAGTGGCATTCTGCAGTCAGTTTGAATCAATTATTTTTATCTATGTCCTCTGTTTCAAAATGTCTATTCTAGGTCAGCTACTGCTAAAGAGAAAATTTCTGTGTAGTGAATCTTACCCATAACGTAGTTACTCTAAAAATTTTCATTGATTCAGAAGTGATACAGAGCTGTAGCAAGAGGCCACACTCAGAATTCCTTCCTGCAGCAGCTGGTATTTCCCATAATTAACCGTGGCACAGGTATGAATGGTCAGCCCTGCCAAATGCTTTCTAGGCTACTAGAAAAATGAATACCTCCCTCAGCTGCAGAGATTCATCTCTTTGTCCAACCTGAATTTTGTGCACCACCGTATTAATTTGTAGTATTTTTGTCGTTGGCTGACTGCCCCCAAGTTTGTTATCCAGCCTCAGTTCTCTACCACCTACTCCAATTATTACTTCATGTTCTGCTATCTGTGGGCTCACCCCGCTACCTGACGGCCCCGTTCCTCCCTGCAGCAGTTCTCACCTGCACACACCCCCAGCGTACCGCCGCTGCTGTGCTACGGGACCCATCCGCCTGAGCAGACTGAAGTATGGAAGGAGAACTGCAACCACCTCTCTGACTATTCTAGTTAAAACAAATTCTTAAATACTTGGCTATATTTCTCCCACTCTGTCAGCTCCAACAGATGGATTTTACCACTACTTACACTGAAAATTTAGTTATACTGAAAATTTAGATTGTTTCTATAAGTGAAGAGACTGTGGCTGAATTAGGTTTATTTACTACATAAATTTACAACGAGTATTGTAAAATGCATGTATATCATAAAAAAGGTCATATGTATTTTATGCATGTATGTGCATATCCATTCAATCATAGGCTATATTTAGGAAGTTTTAAAATGCACATGCTTATCCTTTAGCCAACTTAGCTGATTTGACAACACCTTTTTATAATTATTATTTTCTCTCAAAAGAAAAAGGGCTTCCGAGGGAGTTCAGCTGCTACTCAAACTGGCTTCCAGGTTTTACAGAGTATACCAATTAGGCAGCGCCTCCTGGAAGAACTGCATGTAGAAAGAAGACTGCCCAAATACAGATTTGCTGCCATCTATTGTCCCAAGAGAATGGAACACAGACCCAAGCAAATGCAGGAAATACTGAGCACTTAGTGCTTCCCCGGCAATTTTTACCACAGAGACTCTGTGAGCGTAAGTAAACAGATTTTTTTAATCTTGTCACATTTACAGGTAAGACAAATGAAGCACTGAAACCTCAGAGATACAGACACGGTCACATCATCACGCGATAATTAGTACATCCAAGTTCTCTTAAACCCTGTAGCCCTGTACTGAACCTACATAACTGAAAAGTAACTACACCTGTCTTTTCTTCTTCTGTATACAAATGACACATTCTTGCCATAAAAAGGCTTTTAAACACAATCTGCTAACAAACAGGCGTATTAGATAACACATTTCAACGGAGCTATCATTGTGGAATCCACAGTTCCATGGGACATAGTACGTTTTCTTTGGGCACTCTCTCTATAGCAAGCCTCTCTGTACTCTCTCAGCTGTCTTGGAAAAAGAACTTGGGGGAAGAACATCAGCTTCTCAAACATTTTTTTTTTTTAGTCCGAGAAATTAGGATGAGTCATCATATCCATTCCCTGTGGGAACATGTTTGCTTAACCACAACACACTCAAGTGTTTACACTGTGTTTCTTTAGCTTTTGTTTCCCGGTCACTGGTCATTTAAGTCTTTGTACACCAGTTGAGAATGAATCTCAGAATGCCAAGTTTTGGGGGCCTTTAAAGGTTTTTGTTTCTAAAATTTAAGAAACCCAACAAAACAAATAACCAAGTAGATCTTTTCTGCAAGCAGACCACAAAACTGGAACAGAGTAAGTGGCAAAGCTGGTTATTTAAAGGCATCATTTTGACAGCAGAGCTGAACACTCTGAACATCAGAACCACATTTAGAGCACTAACAGCATTACTAACTGAAGACAATGATATTACTGTAGGGATTTAGCTGTTAGAAGATCTTACATCAGCAAGTCATAGCATGTTGAGCAATCTTTGGTACAGTTCCCTGCCCAAATAGCTTATGCTTAACCAACGTTACTGAACTCATTGGTGGAATGTGAGGGCAGCCTCCAATGAAAAGTCAACTTTTTTAAAATACGAAATCCAAAATATGCAGATCCTACGAAAACTATTTTTGCTGTGTGCGTCTCAAATCTCATGATCCATCCCTCTTGCCTGACCATTTTCTTTCTAAATCAAGTAAATTCATCCTGATTTTTCCCATTTAAAATTTCTATTTTCTTTTTGTTGCTACAGACACCAATTTAATAAATATAAAACTTAAAATAGCATTGGAAGTAGTCTCAGCAGTTTCAGATTCTGTCTGTAGATGATACTGCACAGTTCCGTGCACAGGGCATCTGTGGTATCTCAGATCTGTTAGTATATAAAGACATTAATTCTGTATAAACATAAATTCTGCACCCAATATTCCCATGAATGTACTTGACACAGGCAACGAGATTTATTTTCTGGAGTTAAATTCTCTTCTGAAGCTGAAGAAATATGAATAAGTATGAAGAAAAATAAGAAAAGCTGAAAAGGAATTTAAATATCTGGATGAAGCCCTGCCTGCTCCTTCCCTTGTAATTTTCCAGGTTTCCCTTATGGGAAGTCAGGAAAGAGAACCTCTTCTCTGCTAAAGACTCAAGAGAAGACTGTAAAGAAATCTTAGTATCAATACAGCTTCTTCTATTGTATTGGACAGAACATAAAGCACTAGGTAGACTAGTAAGTCCTGTTAATATTAAGAAAATCTGTAGTTAAGTACCAGACTAGAGACACTGGAAAATGATGTCAACTGCTGTCTTTGGGAATGAAGACATGTGACTGTCATATTTCCCTCTATTTCCTACATTTCTATTTAATCTGTAAAGGAGCACGAGGCGATGTGCACTATAAGCAGTTTAGCAAAATCCTTGCTGAGGATTGCCTATGTTTCCACAGTACATTTAAGGAGATTTTTTTCTTTCTTTGCAGGATGACAAATTATGGATTTTAAAAAGCAAATGTTAGGCCTGCTACTTGCTACACTGCTCTAACAAAGAAGACCAAATACCACAGCAGCGAGTACAATTTTTCAACCAAATCCCTGAAAGTCGTGACCGTAGGCACAAAGCCCCAGAGCAGCAACACCCTGCAGTAACAGTTGAGGACTGGGGCCCTTGTAATCCTCAAAGAGACGGAAGCTCCTGGAATATCAACATCCAAAACAATCAACAATTTATTATTGTCTTTTAGCTATGTCCTATTTCCCCCTGCTACTAAAATAGAAAAATGTTTAGAGTGTCTTCAGATCGATCGAATTACTAACAGAATAATCTACAACCAAGCAAAATAAAGACCTCCCTCTGTAGCTTGTAAATAAAGATTAGTGTGTTATTTTGAAGTGCAAACTCAAAGTAGGATATCTTCCCACAAGAGGAGATAAAATGTTCACAGCCTTGACACGAACCTGGAACATTACAAAAAAAAAAAAAAAAGCAACAAAAAACAGTGGAGGTAAAGCTCTCTAGCCTAGAAAATTTGAGTGTATAACTACCAATCAGGAATGCAGGGGAAATCCAGAACGTTTTCTTGCAGAAAACATTTGTGCAACTTCTCAATGCAGAGTGTATCAAGTGCAAGACCACGTGATACAACTCAAAACTTTCCAAAAAATGCTTCAGTAATGGTCACAAACCTAAGAAAGATTAGCAACATCTACCAAATCCTATAAATTACTTGTATAAATGTCATGGTTTTGTATTAAAATAACTTTACATTTAGACTGTTGACATTGAATTTGCTCTTTTTTTATTATCTGTTCACATCTATAGTAATTTGTATACTTTACACTGTTTCCTCCCTCCACCTCAATCTATTCAGTCTAGGAAAAAAAAAAAACCACAACAAACCTCTAGTAGAGCAAACTTTAATAGTAAAAATGAGAATACTTTTAATTAACTTAGTGCAAAAGAACCAGCACAATTCAAATCAGGAAAAAAAAAGAGAAAGATCATGAGCAGAAAGATATGAGGACCATATTCAAGTTGCAAGTGCTCAAGAAACCTGGGGAACAGGAACTCTACTGAGAAGTACAGAATATATTTACTGGATTAGGATACAGTCCTGCAAGCTACTGAGCAATCTGACCCCATTCAGCACACTGCTTTAGCATGTACTCAAATAAGTTCAGTTACACAGAGCAAATAATGAGCAGGACATGGCTTCTCACTTTCCAGACCAATGTTGCTTTCAGATGCAAGCCAGAGAATCTTCCACTATTCATGAACAGCGTTATAAGCAAAAAAAGGAAGATACAAAAAACCCCAAAGGGGACATAACACAGTAAGGAAGCAGTTGGCACTTCGGTGTAAATTCTTAATCTCTTCCCAAAGGAGCTTCGTGTGTCCACGTCCAAACCCCACTACCTATGTCCAGGTTAAAATTCCAAGCTGCAATGCCAGGAACTTTTGGCAAAAGGCTCATTTTCAATGCCAAAGAAATTCAGTGCTCACAGTAACTTCCAGATTGGGATAACAGCAAAAGTAATCCAGTCGAACACCAAATCAGCATATATTAATTATACAGCATTTCCCAAGTTAACGATTTGTGGACATAAAAAAATTACACATTACACAAGACTTGCCAATATCCAACGATATGCTTTTGGTATTAAGCCTATATCTTGTGAGCTTCTAAAATAGATGATGATGATAATTTTCTAAAGTCAGTTTACAACTGCTTCTTTCATTACCTGCAGTTATTTCTACGCAATCACAGTACAATGTCATATTTGTTACAGATTACACTCAAAGCAGCTATCAAGAACTAAAGCACTCCTAATATTGTAAATGCTGTCTACTACTTCAGAGTGCTTCACCATGTCTTTTTACAACCAGTTTTCTGATCTGTGGCCTTAGCCAGTGAGCTAAAAACAGTGGAGGAGACCAATGTTTAAAAGTCTTTATCTCTTATTTTGTGCAGCAAGATTTGACCTTGCAAGCAATAATCTTTGAAAATAATAGAAACCTTTGGCCTAGCACAATAAAGAGAATAAAGGAGTATACTGAAAATCCAGACAAAAGGTTACAGAGCTGACAGCTAATAGCTTTTAGGCACCAAGCTAGGAATAGAAGCTACAAGAGTCCTTGACCACAATGTCTCAATAGATTAAGTAAATTTAATATGCTACTTAATGACTTAAAGTGTTCGCACAACTTTTTTTTAATGTGCTTTTTGGAATATTTCCCCTTACCCACTGGCTCTCTCTTCTGTTGACTCTGAGAAAGGCAAAGGCACAACAGACAAGATTTGGTTTGGACATTAGATAAGTTAAAAAGCATAACATGTAATAAGATCAATTTAAAATAATCTACATCTTTTACAATACACTTTATAATGTTGAAAACTGCTAAAATAAGCTCTGACATGGATGAATCTATTTGCAGAGGTCACGTCCCTTCTACCTTGCATAGATGTTATCAAAGGTTTTAGCACAAGTATTAAGATGGGAATTAATGAAGTATGGATAGAAATGTGCAAAACGCTAGAAGCAAAAAGTAGAAGGACAGCCTGTGTAGAGAGCCAGGGACATTACTGACGGCAATAAAACTAATTAACACTGTTACTTTTATCCAGACCACAGTGCATATGATTCATGAGTAGAAAATGAGACTCCTATAAGAGAAGGACAGTGGCAATCCAGAAGAAATGAGAAGTACATTTTTGATTAATGCTGTCCTCGAAAGTGATAATAGATGTTATCTAATAAATAAAGATACAGAATTAATTATGATATGCTGTGTTCATTGTTAAATACTTAAAAGCAAACTAAATATTGACGTAGGAACTGCCAAACCAAAGAGAAAGGTTGGTAGGGTGCTGAATTTTTTTTTGCAGGATTTAAGCGTTATTGTGGGGGAGTTTTTTGTTGTGGGATTTTTTTTTTTTTTAATCTACCTTCATATGTCCTAATCCTGTAACTTTGCACATACAGTTGTGCCAGACTCTTATAGGCGGAAGGATTTAACCTACAGAATTAATTAAAATTCTGTGCTTAACAGTGCGCTTAATGCTAAACAAACAAAATAACAGCGTACACAAGAATTGAAAGCTTTAAAAAAGAAAAGAGGCAACACAGTTCCAACAACCTTACACAGGTCAGGCTCAGCAACTGACTGAAAGAGTTTCTAATGGGGAAGGACCTACATTATTTGTCTTCAAACACTGAAACTTCTCAAAATATCTGAGATACAAAAAGTGAGAGATGTCAGTGAACAGAAGGCAGAAAGAAATGGGGCAGTGACAGTGTTTGAGCCAGCCAAGATGCCGACAAGAGATACAGCAGAGGAAGCAATAAATGAAGGAGCTGGCTGAGGAAGGAGAGGCAGACCTGCAAGACAAAACACAGTGAGAAAGAAAGATGATGGAGATTTAGGAGAAGAAACAGACTATGAAAGGATTCCAATTAAGAAGATTTTAGTGGACTGTAACTACCATAAACACCACTCAAAGATTTTCTTGGCAAAGTATATAATCAGCAGCTTAAACAGCTGTAGTTATCTGAGACGGCAGGTTCCTTAAGATATAAACAATAAAAGATAATTCCGATATTAAGAATTTGTCCCTCAGCATATTAAACCCTGTGTATTGAATGAATGTAAGCAGAAAGACAAGTCTGTCACTTATCACTCAGTATCAGTTAAAATGTAATAAATCCATTAAAAAACTTGTTCAAAGCTAGAAAAACATGCATTTATGTAACAGCAGGATCACATGATTCAGACTCGTTAAAGAATCTCCATCATCTTCTGCAAAAGCAGCCATATTAATATTTACATCTAATTTTAAAAGAAGTAAATGAGTCAGCTTGACACGTAAAATTCTTTGGTAATTCACCTCCCACAGATCTCTGCTATGCTATTTCACATGTCCTGTGACAACTGATACCTAGGAAGGCAGGAGCAGAATCCAAGCACTGAACACCTCTCTGCAGATACTCAAGCAGTGACATCTCAGCCCCAGGGCAGCAGCTAACAGAAAGAGATTACTTTGGTTCACGCTCTTGCAAATCCGGCATCAGTCCAACCGGTGTCACTGCTGACCGAGCCGTGAGGAACCTAAGCTGGTCTGCAGCACACAAACTTACAAAAGGTTTATCTGACATTTTTTATGCCAGTATCCCTGAATCGCTTGTTAGTTCATCACGAGCCCATGAAAACTCCAAAGCCATGCCACGTTTTTAGCAACAAAGTCTTAACACTGTGATGTTTGAAACACTACCAAATAAACCTGAGTTCACAATCAGATGCCTTTGCTTGATCTTCCAATTTTCCTAAGACTACAGCAGTCAGTATGGGTCTGTCTGTCCTGTTATAACTGGCGCAGTGGAGAAATTTTACATTAAATATTCAGAAAATACTACTAATCACATATGCCTCCTGCAAACTAGCTAGTATTTGTACAGAACTCAGGAAGTAGGTTGATGTAATATGATATCACATATCATAGCTCATTAACTGAAAAAAAAATCATAAAATTATTCAAAATAAGGTTATTTCAGGCCAAAGCACAACGTAAGAAAGCCAATGGTTCCTTTCTTTATTTCCACCTGACCTAGGACCTACCGCAGGATTGAAATTCTTAGTAACAGACGTGCTTGTACTGTAATATCAGACATTTACTAGGCTCAAGGTCATTGAAGCTGAAACATAATAAGGTAGCCAGGCATTAAAAAGACAAATCATCTGTTTGTAAGTATGAAGAAAAAACTTTATAAAACAATTAGAAATTACTGCTGATCTATATGTTAAGAAAGGTATACCTAGTTCTTTAAAACTAAGTCTTGCATCTCAGCAAGAGGAAGTATTCAGTATTAGAACAGTTCAATATAAAACAACTTGAAGTAAAGTTTTCAGCAGGGTAAACTACACTGCCTCAGCTTTTCCCTTTCTTTTATCCCCAGGATCAGCTGTAAAACTATTGAGTGAAATAATTACATGGAATTAAATATTTCCCAAAAGTAATTTGTCCAGCAACATTTATTTAATCCTTAACAGCATTTCTCGGAACTAACTGCCCTTGTGAGAAAGAGAATTCTTTTCAGATTAAAGACAAACAGTAAGACATTCCTTAACAGTACTAGATCACTGCCACAAAACAGTGGATAAAATCAGTGTAAGCAGTGTTACTGACATGGGGTTTTTTACACATCAGAGAAAAAAAAAACCCAAAGAATCAAATGTCTGACTAGGTCAGTACCCCATGCCTAAGGAAGTCTGTAAGTACATACAAACACACATAGAATCATAGAATATGATGTTTCCTCCAAGCACTCTCCTGTCCTCCCACCGTGTACAACTCAGACACCTGGTTTTGTGCCAGCTGTGCGGTGTCCCTCAGCAGGCTTGTACTTCCCGTGCCTCTCCCCATGTTGATGTAAATGTCGGGCTCCGTGGAATCCTTTGGCAAAGTGTTCCACAGCTCAGGGACAGGCTGCAGGAAGGACCATGTCCTTGTGTTTCTTCCGCACCTGGCTCCCACAGACACGCTTCGGTGCACTTCAGTGGGTGCACTGGAGAGAGAACAAACAATCCAGCCCTATCCAACCTCTCCAGCCACTCAGTTTTAAAATCTCTATCATACATCTTGTCAGTTACCTTATTTTTTCACCAGGCTGAAGAGATTATTTAATTATTCCTCACATGACAAATGTTCCTGTGCTTTAAAACATCCTGTTGTCACTCCCTGAACAGGACTGAGTTTTAGCACACACTGAGATGAAGATGAAGAAATGAGAATGGCGAGATATTTGAAGCTTGAGAGCACTAGGTCTTGTAAAGTGACATAATATTTTGGAGTTTCTTTCTTTTCCAAAAATTCCAAGCATTCAAATCAATTTTTTGAAAGCTACTGATTTTTCAGCAAATATTAACAGGGAGCTTATCTGTCATGACTCAGAGATCTCTTCCCTGAAAGTTAACAACTAAAAAAGTTAACATCTTCATTTTACATATAAAGTGCAATTGTACTTTTTTTGTGCATAGCATCATATTTATTACCCTGAATTTCATCTGCCTTTTTACTGCTCAGTAAGTGCTTTCTCCAGTTATTCATGGCACTTCTCCCCAAATAGCACATGATATACAATATGCATTGGCTAGAGCAGTACTCCTGTCCCCCAGCGAGATCAGGTCAGACATCAGAGTATTCATCCTCAGGCACAGCAACATCAATTTCATAGTTACTGATGAAGACAGACTGGGACTGGAGGAGCTGCTGAGGTAGTGAAAAAGAGGGGAATTCAAGAACAGCAGTACTATGGAGGAGGTTCCAGAAGTCATGATGGAACATGCTACTCTAGAACAGCTACCTCTCAACACTCCTCATTTCCTTTGTTTTACAGTAAGATTCAGTAAAGGACTGGCTAGTTATAGCAATCTTAAAACTACTGATCAGAAATGATGCAAAAAAGAGCTAGAACTTGACACCAATAGTTACCACCTACATTTCTTTTTAATACATTCTGTATTTATTCATATTTTTACAAGTATCTGCTGAAATGACAAGTAACATTTCACAGTCTCAACATTGACACACATACATGTTAAAACCAGTCAAGTCTGAGAACAGCTTTTTATTTTTTTAAAGTGCTTGTTTCAGGCTTAGTGTATGGCTAATTGTGTAACATCTGCAAGATACTACTTGTGTGCTCAATAACACTTGCACATCGAAATAACTGTATAAACCACCAGAAGAAGCCACAAACAGCTTTATCAAGGCTTTCTCAAACCCGAAGGGTCCTATTACAAGACAAAAGCAAACAGCCTTAATTATGCAACATGGCGCTTTCATTGGCCTCAGCCAGGTCTGGCAGAGCAAACCAAAGCCTTAGATGTTTAAGCAGCTACCAAGTAGTTTGCTCAAATTACTTGAAAATATTTCTGTCATTCAATACATTTTTGCAACTGTTCCATGCAGTTATATTGCATTACTGTGGAAAAAACCCAACTTGTATTCTCTTGAAAATTCAAGGTCTAATTAAAAGGTGGTTCATTAGCCAGATGGATTTTTGTCATATGAAACTTTTCACTAGCATGCTAATGAACCAGATATAAATACCAGTCACTACTGCAAGCCAGCAACCCTAAGGCTGCCAGCAAAACTTATACTTTAAAAATAAAATTGCAGCTTAGCAATTCTTGGCCATCTAGCACATAATTTTGGTTTGGAAAGCATTCCCACTTAAATGGATCATAGGCACACACTTGCTCTTAGTCTTGCTTCAAGACAAGCACGCATTCAGTACTGCTCTTGGAAAGGGTGGTTTTCTTTTTCAAGGCGCAGTGACAACATGCGCCACACTAAGGCACACCACTGTACGCATGTGACAGCAAAATGCTATTGGTCATATTTCTGATTCATACAAAAGATACACTTTATATTTTAAAATCCTTTCATCTTCAGCACATAGATGCCAGAGGAATCAACTGAGAGGCATAACTTCCTTTTCTCTTGCTCACAGCTCTGTTGTAACAGCAAACCTGCTATGCAAACACTGCACATTGGCCAAAGACCTCTAAGGTTTGTCCTCCTGAGCCCTATACTTGTGTCACTTAGAAGTAAATTAGTTTCACGTCATCAGATTTCCTACTAGCATTGAAAAAAAGGGGATGCTATTTCAAAATAGTTTTCCAGAAAATCCCAACACAATCTGGTAAATTTCAAGGTTAAAAGTCAAATAAGTGTCTGACTCCACTGACACAGAGACAATGACAAAATTATACTCAACTAGAAACGTAATACAGAAATACAGCTAGCTCCCAGAAGAAAGCAGGCAGAATTAGAGTTCAATTTTTAGGACAATAAATAGAGACAAACTACAAAGTACCAAAATGTATTATGAGTTTCTAGACAAGAACTCAGATGTGGTTTTTAAAAAGGTTTTGTTTTATTTTTTTTACCTGAAGGAATAAATGCAATTTTGATTAATTTGATTTGATAAAAATTGAACGATATTGCTGCAGCAAAAAGGTGTCACATCATTTACAATGCAATTATTGGTATTCAGTTGACTAAATGAATGTTACAATGCTGAAATTAATTTACCCCAGTCCACAAGGGTGTGGATCATTCCAGGTCAGATTTGCCAGCTCTAGGCCCATGCCTCACACACCCTACGGCATCTAAAACTGTGCTTGTTCCATTCTGCTCACTTTTGCATCCATTCCAAAGATCTTGGGAAATAAGGAGGTAACTAATTCAGAATTCCTTCCTTTTATTTGCAAAATGATCTTACGGGTAATTGCCCAGGGTATTGAAAAGGGTGGCAGAGATCATTTCTTTTGACCAGGCAAAGTACGAGCTGTATTCTTTCAAAAGGTACAGGTAGGAAAGCATAAGTCACATGAAAGAGAAGAATAAAATGAATAAAGCAGAAGTGATGAAGAGGCTGTGGGAGTGTAGTAATGATGACTGTTGAGTAAGAAAACTAAGCAGTATGCTGTACAGCTGGTTCATGAACGCATAGCCAAGAGGATGAGTAGAAGTCTTTCCATGAGTATTCAAAGCCATGACTGTTTAAGTATTAGCATCATTAGATGCTGGTTTTAGCAGCCAAAGCTGCTAAAGCACACCTGAATTCTGAGAAACCTTTCATTTGTGCTGCTGGAACACCCAGCCATCAGCACATTTTGCACATTTAACGTTGATTTCAATAGGAGTTACACATCAGAGAACTCAATCCTCTGATGACAGAGTTGCAACTTACTTTACAAAGTTAATTGAACCTGCTTTTCTTCTCTGTCTCCTTGACCACCACATTATTAATGCCTCAAGCCTAGGCTATGTCACAGCCCTGTTTGCAGCCTGAAATCCCCTTTGAGCCCGTAGTCACACCTAACCCACAGGAAGAAAGCTTAATGTCTTTGCTCTGTGCCACAAGGGTGGAATGACTAACTCACCGGGGTGAGAGAAGCTGTGTAATGCCAGCCCTGTCAGGAAAACTTTGAGAGATGTATGAGGTCTGTGCAGACATATCTTAGCAACTGTAACTATGCAAGGATTGTTTAAGTTCAGGTTATTCTTTGAAGTGCAGGAGTGTCCATCCACTGAGTCTCAGAGCCCAAACTGGAAAAGCAGTGGGTTGCTCGTGTGGACCAGACATGCAGGACAAACACATCCTACATGACTTCTCTCATACAAAGCACCTGCAGTAGTCTAACCATACAACAATGCAATTACACAGAGGGGGGGGAAAAGTAGGACTTGAAAGTAAATGAGTACAGTCAGAAATATCATGGAAGACAGGAAAAAACCCACTCCACTTAGTATTTAAAAAAAACAGATTTTCCTGTTTCGAATAAAAAAACATTCCATTTTGGAGCTGTTACAGAGCAAGTAATCTCACTGGACATAACTATCACAAAAGTACCTTTTTAATAAGAGAGAGATCTCTTGCTAAGTTCATGTCATCCTGAAAATCTGAAATAGCTTCAAACTAAAATCTTTTTTTTTGCTATCCTTTGAACAAAGCCTTTAAGCTCTAAGTTCTTACTGGCCACCAAAATCTGAATAGAATGGAAACAAAATCTGAATAGAATGGAAACAAAATCTGAATAGAATGGAAACAAAATCTTTTGTCTAGGTTGCAAGGTGAAATAGTTTGAGTATTACTCCCCCCCCCCCCCCCCCCCGATGAATAGGACTGAATAAACATTCAATGCCTGATAAGATGAAAAATATGGCTCTTGAGGCTAATTAGGCTTGTCCTCTTTTGCTAGTTCATAGACTGTAGAAAAAAAACAAAACAGGATGGATTAAGACTGCCAAACTAAGCATCAAAGTTAGGAATATCTATTTTTACCACGACTTCGAAAAATACTGAAGTGGAACACTACGTCTCAGATTATAAATTAGGTGACAAGACAGAAGACCGAAGGCTAAAAAGTAAGAGGTTTTTGCAAAGTGTAAATCTGAAGTATGTGCTAACATTTTTCTTCCCAGCTTTGGATGACAAACACCTTTCATTTTTGCATAACTAAGTATAATTTACATAAGTGTCCAAGTGGAATAACAAATTAATCAGAAGAAAGGTACAAACCATTCCTGGAAATTTACTCATAATATTTAAAACTGCAGTTTCAGTGTGTACCAGATTTAAAGAATAAACTGTTTTGGTAAACTACAACAAAACTTGTCAGCTCCATATCCCGCAAAAGAAGCGTAAGAGAGGAAATCTGAGTACAAAAGCATTATAAATAAATACTTTAGTCTTACAGAAGACTATTCAACCTATGCAAAAAGATGTATTACCATACAAAATTGGTCATTAATTCTTGGTATATTAGCTGGGTTTTACTATTCACCCACAAAATTTTCAGAAGGCTGCTATCTAGCTGATTAAAAAAAAATATTTTTTTTGGTTCTGTAAAAGCTGGCATTTTCCAAAAAGAAGGAAAAAACTGACTGGCATGGATTAGTACAGCTATCAAATACATGCTCGAGTTTAAACTGCAACGGCTATTTAAAATTTATCCATAACTACATTTTAATATAATGCATTTGAAAATAGATACTCTTCAAAATTGAACAGTTTTAATTTTGATAACATTTTTCAATTCATTTTTTCTTACTTAATTACTTCTATTTCTTAAAACAAACCAATTCTCATCTTGAAGAATCAGAAATTAGTAAACAGTTGCTCAAGTTTACAGTATATGGACAACCACATTACTGAAAGGAATATATACTCTAGAAGGAACTTAGGGAATATAACCTCTAGATTTTCGTTATTGTGAGAGGAAATGGCTCAATGCCAGCAGCTTTACAGGTGTTTTATATATATCTATACCTATATATATATATATATATATATATATATATATATATGTGTCTTAAGTTAAAATTAACAAAGGAAAGAAGAAACCCGAAACTTTTACTCTCTCCAAAGGACAAAACAAAGCTTTAGATTTCACTTTTATAACAACATTAACTATCAGACTCAAGTATATGTTAACAAAATGTTAGTCTAGGGGGTGCAAAAAACACTGACTTCGGTGTTGCATAAAATAAAAGAAGCCAAAGAACTTGGAATGACTTCTGCTGATTAACACCCCCAACTTGTCACAATACAGTCAATAAAAATTCTGCAGCTTTTATACAAGTGTGCATTAGTGACTGTAATGTTCAGTTTCCCTGGACATGGAAACAAAGCTATTTGTTATAAACACACCGATAATATGAACCGGATCCCATATACAAATCAGGTCTATAGGTCTATATACTTAGGTATATATATATACTATAGGTATATACTTAGGTCACACAGAAGCACGGGGTATTTTGCAGATAGTAACAACAGAAGCCATTGGGAGCAGGTTGGGAACCAACGCTGCGCTCTTCGTGCAGGCAGAGCCTCCCAGGACAGCCAGGGCTGCTAGCTGAGCTGCCGAAAAATGTGAAGCACTGAGGGTAAAAGGAATGGGAATAACCAGTTGTAACCTTCCTGTGACTTCTGCCTCAAAAATAATTAGTTCATTTATTCTTAGACATAATAACTTGTTACTCTCCAGACTCCCCTTATATGAAAGTTTTTTTATTTTTACTGATGTTTCTGTAACAGAAAAACTGAAGCTTAGAGAACATGAACCAATTTACTTCAGGTTGTACATATTTTAAGAATGTTCTATTCATAAACTTTTAGTGGTTTTGTTAAGGTAGGAGGTTCCAATTTACAGGGGATGACAATCAAAGTATTGTCTAGTAATAGGGTAGACATACCAATGCAGAAATCACTGCAGAGGTTATAGAATAGAAAATCAGAATACCTTTCTTCATAAAGTCAGTCTTTCTGAACACATGCAAAATTTTCCCAGCTTAGTGGTCACACATTAGCTACACCATTCATCAGTTATACTCCTAGTCTGTGTAGATTTGAATTATCCAAGTCAAAATCATTAAATCGTGTACCAATAGCAAAGAAATGCTAAGTGACCACTTAGGACTATTTCAGAGAACCTCATTGTATGCAAAATACAAAAATATTCCATACGCCCCTTGACTGTAATAGCAAATTTCATTTTAAAAAAAGCCATTTTCATTTTAACACTTCTGAAACATAAATGTGAAAAACTAGAACATTATAAAGCATCAAAATCTTTTTCACACAGGACCAGTGGTAGTATATAGAGAATGGCACTCAGGTGAGGGACTGTGAATTATTTCTATTTTCTTCCGTACTTCTTGTTTTGCTAAAGACTAATTTCCTTCACCCTTTAAAATTCCCTCCTGTAAACACATCCCACTGGTCTTGACTTTCCCCTGTCCTATTTTCACCCTACTGATCCCAGCAACATAACACACAATCCCGAAAATACCTTTGACTACGCCCTGGAAAATCCTAAACACTTGGAGCCAATGAGAAGCCACCATGATTTAAATGTAAGGATAGTCATAACCTAATCCCAAAGAAAAATTCCTCTGACACAAACAATTAAATACATCATTAAAGCACTAGGTGCAGGATTTTAAGGCTACGACTCCTAAGTAGTGTTGACTACTTGTAAGTATGATTTAAATGTATTGTAAGAGAATTAATGCCGCAACTAAACCATGACATACTATTCAAAATCATTTACTGATATACTACAAACACAAACTGCATTTTATTTACTTCCATTGCATATATTTTAAAGTACATTTTTGGCATGAAATAAGTGGAATTTTCCCACCACTTTACAAGTTGGATTTGATGCACATAACTTTTTCAGAGACAAAAATACCAAAGATTAGCTATTACAGTTTTTAAAAACTTCTGTGTGCATTATTAATTTATACTTACAGAGGTAAATACTTGAATTTGATCTCAGCTTATATATCATCCTGATCCATCAAGAAAAATGTCCACTGAACCATTTCTATGGCCAACGAAATACAGATTTAATAAATTACATCTTCCACATTATGCCAGTATTTTACTTCAAGAAATTCTTTTTATACTGATGAAAAAAAAAAAAAAAAAGGTCCATTCCATTACAGTAAGTCTCTTAAACTGAGTGCACAAACCGTAAACCCGTGTGAATGCTTCGGCCTTTTTTCCCCCTCATGAATCAGAAAATTGTTATCTATGACCAGCATAAAACATTAAGCTGTCTCTGGTTTTTCGTTCCAATTTAACTCACTTGGTTTCCCCTCACTGACCGCTTTTTACTGAAGAGTCACATGTTACAAAGAGAGATGAAAATGTAGCTGTTGCTTAAGCTGTCATGCTGGGAAGTCATTCAGCTAAAACAGGAGCTACTTGTTCACAGCATCTACCAAGGTCAGTCTTCAGAGGGTCTTTTTAACTCTGAGACTTTGCCCTGAACTTGCAGTCCTGCCTATATTAATTTCAAACTGCCTTAAACCTACAGCTTCAATGCAGCATTACCTTATAGTGTTTACACTACAATGAAAACGATTTTGACTTCACTGGAAAGAAGTACTAAATTATCTTTTATCATTATCATGTATCATCATTTTCAATTGAGAACATACGATGATGTCCTTGGAGAAAATCATAATAGACTGTAGGTGTAAGAAACTGCACTGAGCATAACAGGAGAACAAAGATCCGTTAAAAAGCTATATGCAGACTGTGATTTCAGTTGGACATATTGTTAACAAACTTTGCAAGATTACAAATCCAGAAAGGACATGAAGGCTTAACTGCAAAATTTTAGATGCAACATTCAGCTGCCTACAGAAATGGCAACAGAAATGCACATCAACAAGGATATTTGTCTTACAGACCTAAGTGGCAGGCAGGACAGTTGTGCTACTGCCTATGCTTTAGAAAGTCAATATCTGGAAAGATCTCAAAAATAACTACCTCCATTTTATCCATACTGAGTCTCTAGGCAAAAACCCCCCAATTTCCATACTCAGAGACACCGAGTACAAAACCCACAAGTTTGGAACAGAAGTTAATGGTATTGACAATACTAAGATGGTGATTGAATTTTGCCGAGATGGTAATCCACAGGAACGCACACTGAGGGGAAACCAAACTCATCACTGCTACCCCGCAAGTGTGTATAGTACTGTATTATACTGGTGTCGAGGGTTAGGGCTCGGTTGGCCACTAAACACTGACAGATGCTCTCTAGTGCCTCCCCAAATGGAAAGGGAATGAGGCAGAAACATGAATTGGAAAAGAAAGCTTTAATAAAACAATAATAGTAGTGATAAGGAAATAATGAAAATACACACGAACCCAACTTTGAACCTGACTCCTCCCGTCCCCAACAGTAATCACCACCGATGCTGCAGAGCAGGTAGCACTGGGGAAGCCCCAAGCTCGAGAACAAAGGGGAACCTGACACAGGATTGGGATCAAAGGCACAAGATCAGACAGAGTCCGCCTGACATGCCAGCCATTGAAGAAGAGGGCTTAACCCTGTGAACCCTCAGCTTTGTGCTGAATATGGTGTATATGGAAGAAAATATTCTTGTTGGTCACCTGTCCTGTCCATTACTCACCAGAGGTGCAACCATTTACTTCCTTGTGACTCCTTTTACTTCCCAACACTCCCAGTGTGGCACACAGGAGCCAGCAGTGACCTTGGTCACTACAGAAGCAAGTATCAGCAAGAGCCTTTCTGCATCCCAGTCCCTGGTAGTAACTGTAAGCACCAGGTGTTAACACTTCTAGTAGCAGGCACCGTCTGCAAAAATGTGCTGCTAACTTCAGAGACTGCAGCCTCTTAGAAGAGACTGAGTTGAAAAGTAAAATCACTGAAAAAGAATTGGTTCTGTTTAGCTCAAACCAGGACAGCATTTGGTTCTATTAAGATACTAATAAATTTAAGTTAAAAACTCATTATTGTTAATCCAGACTGTAATCTATAGAATCACTTCGTAGTCAGAAAAAGAAGACAGTAACTTTAAATAATCAAAATATCCATTATGTACATCCATTATCTGGATGTACATAAATTCATAGGGCCAAACAGGTCGCACCCACAAGTGCCATGGGAGCTGGCCATTGTTATTATGAGGCCACTCTTCATCATCGCTGAATGGTCATGGCAACTGGCAGAGATTCCTGAAGACTAAAGAGAACAAATATAATTTAAGAAGGAAGATCCAAGAAACTACAGGCCAGTCATTTTCACCTCAGTCCCCAGGAAAGTGATGTAGAAAATCCTCCTGGGAAGCATTTCAAACACATGAAGGGAAAGACGGTGATCAGGAGTAGTCAGCGTGGATTTACAAAGGGGAAATCATGCTTGATCAACTTCGTTGCCTTCTACAATGTGATCAGCTCAGTGGCCGAGGTGAGAACAGTGTTGTTTACCTTTGCTTTAGTAAAGCCTTTGACACTGTCTCCCATAACATCACCACAGACAAGCTGACAAAGTATGGGTTAGATGACAGCACACTGACATGGATTAAAACCCAGCTGTACAACCAGGCCCAGAGGGTTTGCGAGGGCATCAATTCCTGTTGAAACTGGTGGTCGAAACTAAGCAACAAAGTAGTGGTGTATCCCAGGGCTTGACATTGGAGCCTACACTGTTCAGCATATTCGTTATTGACCCAGGCAGTGGGGCAGAGAGCACCCTTAGCAAGTCTGCTGATGAGATGGAACTGGGAGGAGTGGCTGAAACACCAGAGGGTCTTGTTGCTGTTCAGAAGGAACTTGACAGGCTGGAGAAATGGGCTGACAGGAACCTCATGAAGTTCAACAAGGGCAAGTCCTACAACTGGGGAAGAACAACCCCGGGCACCAGTTCATGCTGGGGGCCAATTGGCTTGAAAGCAGCTCTGCAGAAAAGGACCTTGAGGTCCTTGTGGCCAGCAAGTTGAATATGACCTAGCTAGGCACCCTTGCACCAAAAAAAAAAAAAAAAAAAAAAAAGACTAACAATATCATGGCCACAAATTAAAATGTATGTGACTCCACCTCAATGTGAGAAAACACACTTCTGCTCTGAGAGTGCCCAAGCACTGACATAAGTTTTCTAGAGAAGCCTGGGCAACCTGCTCTAGGTGACCTTGCTTGAGCAAAGAGTTGGACTCCAACCTAAATGATTCTGAGATACTATGATTAATTATCTTTTTTAATATAATTCTTTTCTGATCCCAGTCTCTTAATTCTGAACTCCACTACAGAATCATCAAAGAACACGCACTGTGAATAAGCTGGTTTTAGTGAAGCAACACACTCATGTATACTACTTCCATATGAATTACCTGTGAGAAACTATGCATCATGTTTCTATGTGATCTATATGCAAAATTACCTCATGAAGTGCATACTTGCTATGGACAGAATGCTATGGTGCTTTTAAAATGCTAATTAGCAATTCTCTGAACCACTTCAATTACAGAAGATATTTATAAACCCTTTGCTTCCTTATAAAAGGAACATCAAAACCAAAATAATATCATCTGTCTCATGTTATAAAAGCCTTCAAACAGAGTTCTGCTTACATGAAACTTGATTTTCCAAAACCATGGTTCAGGAACACATCATAAGGTCTTGTTATTGAATTTCTCTTAACTTCCTTTATTTGTTCCTGGCAGTTAATTGGAGGTTTTTCCAGTGCAGGAAATTTAAACAGCCATGTAGAACTAAGACTATATAACTGCTATATTTGTACAATCAGACTGTTCTTGTTCACATGTAAGTAACCATGTTTACATCACAATCACAGATGAACCCAGGAAAACTGGGAAAACAAATTTTTGAATGGCAGCTAAAAGTCATAAGGAGTAGGGCAGCCCTCAGCATATAGTTACAAAAAATGTTGCTCCAGCTACCAGTGAGTGAAGTACCAAATTAGAAATATAGTTGTGTGCTTTTCATTCTCTTAAAAACGTTTGAGGTCTAAAATATGAGTATTCACAATCTCAGACCATTTTTATAATACTTATTCAAGTATTTATCCATATTAACATAAAGAGTCCTTTACAGGTTGAAGTACTTCTATTATACTTTAAGACAGCAAAATGCATCTCCCAGAGACAGCCATTAGCAGTTGGCATGTTATCAAATGGGAATGTACAACTTTTGACAATCACACAAAATTGACAGAATGTTCTTTTTTAATTCTTTCTAATGGAAAGTGGCCATAAAATCCTCATTAGAGTAACAAGCAAACACAGCATTCTCCATCTAATAATCAGCAGGGACAGGTGCAGCTACAATTATATCCAGAATATATTACTAGGAACTCTCGGGTATACATCTCTTACTAGTCAATTAAACAAAATCATTTAAGAAAGAATCCGAAGAATTGCTTTCACTAACTCTTTTAGCAGTTAAGATGCCCTCCCTACATCACAATAACCATTAGAACTTACAAGACATGGAAACTGAACTCCTTGACCTAATTTTTCTTTTTCTTCCTCCCTTCTCTTCACTGTATTTACAAGCTCCAGTATTACACACTGACTTCATGGATCATCAGCAAAACTGTTAGGTTTACATCCACAACGTACATTCCCACAAAAGAGTAATTCTCTCACCTCTAATCTGCCATGCTCCTTTTGGTTTGTGACACTCCATTCCTATTCTCCCTCCTAGCCAAGGCCACACTCCTTACCCAGTCCACTGGAGTTTCCCTTTCTCAACTGTCCACTTCTTGTTCTTCCTGCTTCACTGTTAACATCAGCCACTTAAAAAAAAAAATCACAGTCTCTCCACATCCTCATCCAACATTTTATTCACCTCCTGTCTCTCACTCTCAACAACTTCTGTTTTAGCCAGTGCCAACCAGCCTCCTTGCTTCCAGTTTTGGCATGCAACCAAGGTTTTGGAGATGTAACGATTCCCTGCTGCCAACACAGGTAGTCTTTCTCACTTGTCCTTTCTCCCTGTTGGCAGCACGTTTCCACGTCCTCCCTCACCCTGGCTTTGGTTTTCATCAGACCACTAGTGAACCATTCAGCTCATTAACCTAGCAAAAGCTGCTCATCTCTTCGCTCGCTCAGTTTTCAATTTGCTTAGTGCTCTGATCCAAGCTATCAAAAAGCAAGAAAACCACCAAAGCTGATCCAAGGAAGGGGAAGGATAGTGGGATAGGAGGCCTTTGCTGGTAGAAGGGGAGAACGGACCTGTCCCTTTCAGTGCCATAGGCTCAGCCTTATGCATAAGCCTTAACCATTCAGCTCCACATCACGTTAGTTTCAGTTTCTCTACAGTCCTAGTAACTTTGGATTTCCCTGTTAATTGGATACATTCTTATTTTACAACTACTAGCTATCAAAACAGGAGCAATCTTCATTGGCTGGGGAATAGGGTAGCACCATTTGTCTCATTTGTTCTCTTTCTTGCCTTCGTCATTCCCCTGTGCCAGTTTTTTGTTCTTCTTCCATAGCAGCACTAATATATAAAGCAGAAAATACGGTGAATGACCCGTCCCAGTCTCACTCTGACTCGGTCACTAGTCACTGTCCTGGAATAATGGCATGCCTTGGCTGACTTGTGCTAAGTCATAGAGGCTACATCATAACCAGAGATTTTTTTAAAAGTTCCTGCTCTGAAGCAAATTTATTTCAATAACTGCTAAAAATACCACTAATTTTCCCCCTCTTTCAGATAATGCTTAGTAAAAGAGCATATCAGTGTCATTCTGTACTAAACACATAAAACAGCTCTGAAAATTTTCTCCAGTGTTTTTCTACCACTGTGAGCAACTTGAGAGAGAAGTGGAGTCAGGAACTAAAAGGTCTCAGAAAATCTTTCCCTGAAACAGATATTCAAATCTATCAAAGATCATTTCAAAACCAAGCTTCTCAAGAGCTATAAAGCATAACGTATCTTACATTAGAGAGAGATTCCTACATCAGTGCAGGAAGTATGTTTCTGAGGACATAATGTCTTTTTATTTCTGCTGCTTCATATCGAACAGTTCATTTCTTGAAAGCCTTAATTCTAAAGTTTTTACTTAAAATTTTGATAATTTAAATGGAACTACCACCTGCAAATACAGGAATCACAGAAAAGTTTGAGTTGGAAGGGACCTTAATGATCATCTAGTTCCAACCCCACTGACATGGACAGGGACACCTCCCACTAGACCTGGTTCCTCAAAGTTCCATCCAACCTGGCCTTGAACACTTCCAGGGTGGGAGCATCCATGACTTCCCTGGGTAATCTATTCCAGTGTCTCACCACCCTCACAGAAAATAATTTCTTCCTAACACTTAATCTAAATCTACTCCAAATTTGAAACCATTACCCCTTGTCCTATCACTACATCCTCTGATAGAACCACAGAACGGCCTAGGTTGGAACAGACCTTAGAGATCATCTAATCCAACCCCCCTGCCATGGGCAGGGACGCCTCTCAACTAGACCAGGTTACTCAAGGCCTCATCCAATCTGGCCTTGAATACCTCAGGGTAAGGGGCATCCACAACTTCTCTGGACCATTTATTCCAGTCTTGCCACACTCATACTGAAGAATTTTTTCTTGAGATCCAATCTAAATCTATTTTCGTTTAACTTAAATCCATTTCCCCTTGTCCTATCGGTGGACACTTTTGTCCCTCCCCAGCCTTCCTGTAGGTTCCCTTCAGGTGCTGGAAGGCAGTTATAAGGTTCTCCCAGAGCCTTCTCAAGACTGAACAATCTCAGTTCCCTTAGCCTATTCTCATAGCAGAGGTGCTCCAGCCCCTTGATCATCTCCGAGTCCCTTCCCTTCCTTCCTGTAGCCCCATTTAAGTTCTGGAAGACTGCTATGAAGTCTCCCGAAAGCCTTCTTTTCTCCACCTTCAACAACCCCAACTCTCTCATCCTGTCCTCACAGGAAAGGTGCTCCAGCCCCCTAATTATCTTCATGGCCCTCCCCTGTACAGCCAGGATTTCCAGCTGACAGATGCTATTTGTGTGTGTGCTTTTTGTTTCTTACAGAGCCCTTATGGGTTAACCCCAGTGGGCAGATAAGCACCATACACTCACTCACTTGCCCCTCATACCAAGTGGGACAGGGAAAAGAGGAAAGATAAAAATGAGAAACTTGAGGGTTGAGATAAAACAAACAAACAAAATTTAATTAATGGAGGATAAGTGGATGAAGAGTGAAGAAAACAGGTGATGCAAAAGCAATCCCTCACAACCTTCCATGGGTAGACCAAGCTAAAGATGGCTAACCCTCCCAAAGCCCCTCTCTTTCCAGTGTTACTGTTGACCATGACATTATGTGACAGAGAATATCTCTTTAGTTAGTTTGGGCCATCTGCCCAGTTGTGTGTCCCCTTCCAGCCTGTTGCGCATCCCCCATGCCTACTCATGGAAAAAGCAGAGTGAGAATCCAAGAAGGGATTGATGCTGTACAAACACTGCTCAGCACAAGGTGGAACATTAGTGTGTTATCAACACCGCTTTCATCACAAATACAAAACACAGCACCACATAAGCTATTATGAAAAAAATTAACTTTACCCCAGGAAAAACCACCACAAGAACACAACACACTTAGGTCCAGTTTCACATCCACCAACCCTAAATGATAAACTGACTGTAAATACCAGAGCAAAATAGGGAGAAAAAGATTGGCTGTGCTACTTTAGTCTTTCTGCTAGTTTTATGGACTAAACCAGCTCACCAAAAGGTCTAACGAGTTAAAAGAAGTAATCAGAGGGGTAGGACAACACAGCACAACAGGAATCAAGAAAGGAATGAAAAAAACCAACATAGCACTCATCTTTTGTGCTGCCAACAAGTATTTCTGTCAGCTTTGTCAACTCATCAAACACCACTGTAAATCTGATTTAGTGTTGAGTGGAGAAACAAAAAAAAAGAAAGAAGAGTTTTGTGCTATTTTAGTGAGCTGAATCAGCCAAAGGTATGGCAAGAGACCCAAACACACTTTAAAGGGAAGCAGGGATGGAAGTGGGAAGATGTATCACACAAGAGGCTCAAGGCTAGGTAAATACTAGGAAATATGAATATGAATTTCTTCCATATTTTTTTCTATCTTCCCTTTTATGTTGAGACTACAGAAATTATCTTATTTCCCATGTAAAGGCTGCAAAAAATACCTCTTTGCCTTTTCTAGTGAAATCATGTCACTTTGCACTGTCAGCCCTCCCTATAACACATAGCGATCAGTCTAAGACACACCTAGACCACTGGGTCCTCCAGCCTTCAAGACTCTTAGAGAGGGGGAAAAAAAAAAGGGTGTAGATATTGACATCCTAGCTAACAAAGAGAGTTATTCACTATGCCACCTCTTTACGTATTTTTATATTCAGCTATATTTATAAACAAATCCCTGCACTGCACTCAGATACATTGTAACATGACTCCTGCATGCAGTTTTAAAAACAAGCCTTCTGTTGTTACAGAATTTACATCAACCTCTTGTAGCTAAATAGTCAAAGCACTACTCCTATACTTAAGGCAATGTAAATTAACTTGCCCAAACAATACTCTATCAGTTAAGTCAAACTAAAAAGAACATTTTGAATAATAAGAGTTATGATAACATTTTGACAGAGTAGAACACAGCACTGGAAGAGCAGAAAAAAAGCACGTAAACCCTTCTTTCAATTTACATGGAAGATCATTCAGTAACAACAGATCCGAACATAGGCTGACCAAAAATATGCATCTGAAATGAAATCTTCTATAGTTAGAAGTTTTGTTTAAAAAGTTCACCAAGTTTTCACTCAATCCCTAAACAGTGAAAAAAATTCTAATTGTAATCATATTATCTGCTGTTAAAGGCTAGTATTAAAAAACCACTCCAATACTTTCATGGTTGATCAATTCTACTAGTTTAAAAATGTATGAAATAGTACTGACCTGGACAGAAGTTCTGTTGTGTCGGAGTAGTTATTTTTTCTTGTACAGCACGCTTTTCAAAATGCCCTGCAGTTGCATTCTGATGTAGGCCTGGTTGTCTGGTGTTAAATCCCAATTCTCCAGGTTCAGAAAACTTCAGATAAAAGTGTGGCTCCGGATCACTGAAGGAGAGGTTTATAGCACCATGTCTCCCACTGCCATAGTCACTGAACATAGATTCGTCCTCGGTGTTCGGCACCGGTAACGGGAGAATCCGATGATGCAGCTGCGGGCTAGGCAGTCTCGAAGATAATGGAGAAGGAATAGGTGACATTTGTTTGTGTATATTAGATAGCGGATATGAATTACTAAAAACATTACTCACTGCTACTAACGAGGGTGAATGCAGTCTTTTCTCTTCCAGCTTAAGATTATTACTTGTCTGAGAAATATCAGGATTTTCATTTACAGGCAGGTTCAAAAATAAGCGCTTGCTGCTTCCCCGGGATACCGTGGTTCTTTTCTCATACATTGAGCCTGGCAGGTTTTTGTCTACTCTCGTAATTTGTTGCAGTCTCTTCCATTCTGCAGCTTCATCTAAACTGTCGCTCCGTATAACTTTCAGAAGAGCTTTATTGACTGCTCCCACAAGGTTGCATGACTCATCGGTAATATGCACTCTCTCTGCTTTGTACTGCAAACCAGAGCTGTCTTGCTCCTTTTCCTGCAGCACAGTGTTTTTAGAGTCTCCAGGAGCTTCACCTACAGAGTACACATCAGTTCTTGATACAACGTTGTTATGTATTGCTGTGAGAACAGGAGAAATGGTTTCTTTATCTCTGTGAAAATCAGGTAAAGACTCTGCAGGGGGAGTGGCAACTTTTTTATTACAAGCTCCTGAATCCTGTACGTCAGCAACAGCTGTGATTTCTGGTTTCTCCTTGCATACCAGCTCAGTATACTTGCTACTTTTCAAGCTTTTAGCAGCTGCAGATTTACTTAATGTCTCACGTTTGTTAGACAGACTGTCCTGACATGACTTTACGAAAGCGATACTCTGTTGTACCTCTGAAACATCAGGAATGCATTCTCCATTATTCACTAGTTCAACTGCAGCCATGTCATTACTGTCTTCTGAGCTAGAACTTGGTAAGTCAGAATCCAGTTTCACAGCTTTGTTCCTCTCAAGAAAATATCCCTCTTCTATCCACCTTTCTGGTCGTACACTGTTGTCTATGGGTAAATCATCCTTATCTTTTACTGGTAGCCAACTGGAGGCAGAGGTGGAACTGGGAAAGCTCCTGGAAGGAGGTCTCATAGGGAGCATCATCTTACTTTCCAGTTGCATGTCTTGTACACTCGGTAAAGAAAGATGTTGTTCATATTTCTTTTTTTCCCCTTTCCAGTGTCTGAACTCCCCAAGGCTCTCTTTCCTTCTGTATTTCCTTATTTTTTTGTGATTCAAATTGTCTCTATTTGTGGAATCCAGAAAGAACTGCTGCTGATGTGTAAAACTGGAGTAATCATCACCTTTAAGTTTCGGGACTCCAGAAACATCCTGTTGCTTTCCCTCCCGATGTCCTGTGTCAAGGTCCAGAATATGATGTGATTGCAACAGACTGGATAACAGTTTTTCCTTTTCAGCAGTCAGTTTGTACAGTTCAATGAGAATGTCTTTCGTGGTAGTTTGCTTGAAAACAAGATCTCCAAAGTTTTCATACGGCTGTTCTCTCAGCTCCATGTCTAACCTCTCCCTTACTTGATAGCAGCGACAGAAACGTTTACTGGTTCTATCCAGAGTTATACAGCCCTTGTAAGTAAATCCTCTGACTTTTCCCTCTGGGAGATAGAAGCTGACGTAACAAAGCTCCATAATGGGTTTGTGCAATTGAAGGATAGTATGCGTGCCTTCCATTATGCTTGCCAAATTAGTCATTCGTTTAAATTACGTGTTAAGTGTTTCAAAGTTTGCATGACATAGCATGTGAAGCAGGGAATGGACGGAAGGCATCTGACTAATCTTCAACAGTAATATTGTCTGCTGGAAAAAATAAAGAGAAGCCTGTCAAACTTGATTATGGCAAACTTAATATGACAAATAACAAGCCTGCAGAAGCACAATCTTCTCCCAGTATTTTCTGATACAAATCTTGTACACTGAGAAAACCGACAAAAAGGATGACAATGCTAAACCTCATAGCTGGAGTCCTAATCCTTCTTCCATACATGATCCCCCTGTCTCCAGGGTTCTCAGCCAATGCTGTTCCACTAAAGCACTAATTTCAAACAGAATTTGCTCTTAATGCTGGGAACTATTGCCCACTCTTAGAAGTTAACTTTCTCTTTAACATTTAGTCAAAAAGAATCATTCAAGCATCTATGTTGCCATTTTACTCAGCGAACACATAGCATCATGATGTAATTAGTTCTTCTTGCTTTATCGAGAAAACATTAAAAAAACGTTTTAATCTCGTATCTAACATGAAACTGCCATCACATCAAGCAAACTTGCAAGAATAAAAAAAAAAAGGTTCTGTTTACTTGTCTAGCATACAGGTACTGCATAAATCTATCTGGATTCAACACGTGCTAGTGTAATTGCACTACTACAGGCAGGTTTATTGATCTTTGTTATTTCCTCTTCTTTACGTCACAGTGTATCTCCTTGCTAGAGATAGGATACATTTACCTTCTTGTAATACATCATGATAGAATTTGCTTCACTCCTGTCGAGCACTAAATCGGCTTTTTATCTAGAAGGAACTCTACTACCACAATTGGAGAAGTATGCAATCACTAGGAAATGTATAAGCATCAGGAAAAGACCTAAAGCTCAGCAGCAAATCCAGCAGCACACAAAGCTGGAGAGGATCTGTCCCAAGGCTCTTGTTTGTTAAAAACTGAAGGAAATTCAGTTTTAAACTTTCAAAGCATAAATACAGCAGAACTTTCCATCATTTCAGAATGGTCAAACTTAACCTCAGAAAACAATAATTAAAAGGAAGCTTACCTTACCATGTCATATATTTAAGTTTTACATATTTTTCAATATACAAGTATTGTATCAGTCTTTATTATGGAGTCAGATATAAAACAATGCGAGTAACTTAACATAAGTAATTAGCAAATTCTAACTCTGAGAGGCAAGCAGTATTTACCCAAAATATCCTATCCTACCAACAAGTAATCATTTATTGCAGTGATCTTGGTTTTGTTAAAATTTTGCATCTGTTTACAATGTCCTTCAAATAGTTTCACACTTTCCATATACTTTCAATAGTATCATCCTTCATGTCACCAAAACTCTTCATATACACACATAATCCTCGAAGACAGAGCAGAGATGCTAAGGAAGGAGATTAACAGTAACAGCAATCTTCTGAGTCAGACCAGCTTCTTAATTCTGATCAATAATTACATGGCATGATTCAGAATCCTGTGCAGGTATAGGAAGGAGCAGGTAAGGCACAAAACCTTTAGTCAGTACTTTTGTTCAAAACTGGCTTGTTTCACAGACCTGTAAGAAAAAAATTATGCTGTACTCTTTCTTCTTGTATTCTTGTTTTAACTCATTGTCCAGGTTTGAAGTTCAAAATATGGACAAGGCTGCGAACTGCCAAAATGAGAAGCCTCACTTCTAGTTTTCCTTCTCTCCAGCTGTGCGTACCGACTGAAGAATATATGTGTAAAGAAGAGAGCTAGCTAGCCCTTGCCTCTTTCACAAAATTTGTTAGGCTATGCCCCTCCCAAAACATCAGCAGTTTCCTTGATCTAATCTAAGATCTGAATCATTACATTACTGAAATGAGACCTACAGCTCTCCCTTAAACCATATTGCAACTAAGAGCTCTTTTTCAGCTGGAAACAAATCTACTGATTGTTTTTTTAATCTTATCTTTGACAACAACCTGTCACACCAATTTAGTTCAAAGGATACATCCTACTAGATCTCATCTTAGTTACACTAACCAAACATTGCATTTGTTGCACACATACTGACACATTAAAATGTAGAACCACTTTGAAAAGAACATAACTCCTTTCCCTATGAAAGAAAATGACACATGCTTCTGAAATTAAATCATATTAAAAGTGAGTCTTGGAGAAAATCGGTAATACCAACAATAGCAAAAGCAGAAAGGGCACTGTTACTATTAGGCCAATTAAATGTTCTGTAACAGTTTTCATCAATTTAAAAGATACTGTGATACCATGCAACGCTGCATTGTTTAGTAGTATTTTGAAGCTTATTTCTATTAACAGATGCATTCTGAACTACGAAAGCCTCCTTCTCTTCAGTGCCTTCAGCACCTTATTCAGCCTTTTCATTATCTTCCATCAGAAAACAAGCAAAAAGTGAACTCCCTGCTCTATAAGTAGAAGTGTTATGAGAAATCATCACGGGAACTATATTGAGGAAGAAAACTGGTTGAGGACTTTTAAACTTAATTACAACACTACTTCCCCAACTTTTCTGTTCACCTTTCCACCTCTTAATAATCCTACTTCGATTTGCAAACATTACTACTTTTTTTATAAATTAAAGTCACATCCAGGCAAAGTTTACAGCTTAAGTAAAATGCACGTTAATTCAAGACGACTGAAAACTTTAACTACAGAACATATAGCATGCAGCAACAAAAAGCAATCATCAGCATCATTGGTGGTTTTCTCATGCAGCTTTCAAACGCATAGCAGCAGAGCAGTGGAATTTATGTTATGAGAAATATTACTTCAAGGAGAAAAACAGCTACACAGAGATAGCTAGATAAAGACTAAAAGAACAGAAATTGTTAAATTGGTGGCTGAGAAGAAAACTTGCCGTGCTCCCTGATTTTTTTTTTTTCAAAACAAAAAACGTCACAGATCTAGTGCTCCTCAAACTCTAGAGCAAACACGTACATTCATTTTTGCTGTTCCAAATGTGCTTTTAGAATACCAGGTCTCCATTGCTACAGTTCCTTCTCCGTAGCAGTACGCATGATTGCTGCTCAGCATGACAGATGGTCTTCCTCCTTTCCCTGATCTTTGAGGAAGCAAAAATTGGAACTCCTTACTTGCCCAGCTCTCCTCAATATCTGATTTTTACTAGGTGGCAATTACTTCCTCAGTACGCAATGGTTAACTTTCTGTGCTGTGTTATGTAGCTTATTAACACACCAAACCAGAAAAAGCATGGTAGAGAAAAGGTAGAAAAAACAGAAGCATCATTCACATCACAAGCTAGAAGAAACTTAAACGAAACTGCAATAATATTTGTTTACTGATCACATGTTCGACAGAAATAAACTCCATTTTCTTCCCTTGCTTAAGCTTCCCAAGGCTCTTTCAAACTGTCACTTGACTTATAAAGATAAAAAGTCTTTACTTTTTTTATGAAGACAAAATATTACAGCTCTTTGCAGCAGAACTTAATAACAAAAACTTTCCAACTGTAAGTCTACATTGTAATTACTGGATTGTAACCAATAAATTCAAAATTAGAGTATTTAATTATTTGTGTGATGGACTGAACACAGTACTGCACACTGCTAGCAAAGGTAGTTTAAAATACCACTCTTCTCAACTTTACAAGTACTGAAGTACTCTAGCAAAGAGTTGCTAGAAATAAGCAGCAGAGTCTTTGCCAGACAGATAACTGCTTTGTTAAATTTCAGATCTCATGCAATGGCACAAGGAAGTATTAAAGCATATTAAAGTCTTGACAACACATTCAGAAGAAGCACAAATTTTTAGCTAAAAACCCAGTCCTGTTTAGTGATTTTTACTTTCCAGTTTAGTGTCTTCTAAAAGGCTGCACGTTCTGAAGTCAGCAGCGTGTTTCTGCAGACAGTGTGTGCTACTGGCAGTGATAACACCTGATATTACAGTCACTGCCTGGGACTGCGATGCAGAAAGGCTCTTGCTGATACGTATTCCTACACTGCCCAAGGCCACTGCTGGCTCTTGTGTGCCATGCTGGGGGTGCTGGGCAGTAAGAGGGGGGCACAAGGAAGTAAAAGGTTGCACCTCCGGGGGGTAACAGACAGGACAGGTGACCAACAAGAGTATTCCATCCCCTATACGTCATACCTAGTATAAATTGAGTGATCACGAGAGTTTCGGTCCTTTTGCCCTTTTGTTTGCCCTTCTTTCCTGCAGTGGCCGGTGTCCAGAGACGACTCCATCTGACCTCCTGATTCTGATCCGGATCCTGAGTTCCCGAATCCAGCTCCCTGTATCCAGCTCCCGCTGCCGCTGAGCCTGGGGTTTCCCCAGTGCCTCCTGCTCTGCAGCACCAGTGGGGATTTCTATCGGGGGAGGGAGTTGGGTTTGATATCGGGCTACTATCTATAGTTGTATATAATTCTTTACTTTTATCTTTTCACCATTATTTCCATTATTTTCATTAAAGCTGTTGTAGTTTTTTTTCTTCTCTCACCCGTTAGTCTCTCTGCCTCATTCCCTTTTCTCTTCCAGTTTGGGGAGGGGGGGAAGAGGGGGTTAGAGAGCGTCTGTCCACGTTAGTGGCCGGTCCAGCCCTAACCCGCGACAGGATAACATGGAACACAAGGTTCAAAGTCTTAAGTTCATTCACAATGCTTTGTATACCAAACACAATTTTTAAGCATAAATGCAAAATGTAACAACTATACAAACAAATAGATAAAATTGAAATAACCAGAAAAGCACATTAAAATGCCTTGGATCTCATACAAACATCTTTGATTATGTCTTCTATTCAAATTAATCTAATACAGGACCAAGCCCATGAAACGCAGTGATCTAAAACCATTTCTCTGAACACACTATCTTTGTGATCTGAAGATAAGGAAAACTAAATGTCTTGAAATCTCAAACCATAACCTAACGAAAAGATCATCTACACATGGCATGCAAAGTTAATTAAAATAGTTTTTAAAAGTTTCTGGATGGACTGAATAATATGATGATGCCTCCCTAGAAACAACTATGTTCTCAGAAGCCAAACTGCCCCACACTTGTTCCTCATCCTTTACAGATCACTGTCTCATTTGAAATAGCTGTAAATAAGTATAGCACCTCCACAGTGCACAAACATTTTTTAGAAACCTGTATTTTCAAAGAATTCAGAAGATGTACATGATGTGAATAATATCCTTGAAACTAATTGTTGCTGCTTAGTGTACTTCTTAACAGTAGTTTCTTACACAACAGCTCAGGTCTCCATAGTATTCCTTCAATGAAAATTCTGATGTGCCCTTGTGTTAGTAGTTTCCATCTTACAGGAGATACATGACGCTAAAAAAAAAGAAAAAAAGTGTTTCCAGCACTACGCTTCCTGTAAGAAATGTTTCTCCTAATATCTTGTATTGAAATCACAAAATCAACTCTTATAAACTAAAAAAAAAGAAAAAAAAAAGTTTAAGCTATACTCCTTAAAATCCATGTTTTAATTCTGACTCCTCTCCTACATTCTTCTGGATTTGAAAGACAGAATGACAGAAAATAGAAAGGCAGAAAAATGAGGAGGGAAAGAGATGTTAAAATGAGCAGAGTAATGAAAATACCCTTTAAATATTCAAATGCCAGAAGTTAATCAAAGATTTCTGAAGATACAGACAAGTGTTTGAAACCTCTCTTCTCAAATACAAAACGTGGAGCAACCAAATCATTACCCATTTTCTATATCTAGTGAAAAACCATGATTCCATCCAAACAATATATTGTCCTGAAATTGCTCCTCTAACATGCCTACCTTTGTGTAACTTGAAAAAATTCCAGACACCCAAACCAGAAACTAATTCTAAAGAATAATCTGTTACCATATCAATCTTTGTACCTACTTCCAGCAAAATATTGTGGAAAAAGCCTCTCCATCTTTCTTCTAAGAGTCACAAAAACGAGCCAACAGAGCTTTAAGAAGCTAACACTTCTAGTACAAGAATGAATGGCTTCAAACGGCAACAGGGTAGGTTTACACTGGACATTAGGAAAAAAAAATTCACAGAAAGAGTAGTCAGACACTGGAACAGGCTGTCAGGGCTGAATCACCATCCCTGGAGGTGTTCAAAGGTTGTTTAGATGTGGTGTTGGGTGATATGGTTTAGGGGTGAACTTTGTAGAGTAGGGCTAATGGTTGGACTCAATGATCCCAAGGGTCTTTTCCAACCTGAGTGATTCTATGTGTTAGCTTAGGCAGGACCAGCATGAAGAACCTTCATTTGCTAAATCAGCCTTGACTGTGGGCAGGAAGGCCAGCTTTTAATGTTTTGTAAGGAACTTTGACATTGCTTACAATTAGAGGGCATGCAAATATAAGACTTCGTTTCAGATCTGTAGGGAATTATATTAGGCAGAATTTTTTGATTCACAAAGTAATAACAAGCTACAGCTAATTAGATTAATTAATGTAACACTAAGAGAAACTCCAAGTTACCCAGCACTCTTGATCCATTAGAACCAAACAAAACTTCCAAAGTATACTGAAACGGCCACTAGCATGGTACAGATAGATGAGACAGTTTATACAGTGTTTGAAATAACAAAACTGTCCATAAAGGGGCAAACTATCCTCTTAATCATCCATTAATCAAGCCACATTCATGGTTTCTTACTGATTTCCAAAGTCCAGTATCAACATATGACCAGACCAGGACATTTAAGCTCTGCTACTACCAAGTCTCATTTTCACTCCACTACTTCCCATAAAAGCAGTGTATGTGAAGAACCATCATGACCAAATGCTTCTGATTCCTCACAAGGCTGAGGCCACAAGACAGCCGTGGTACAGCACTTAGTAACAGCACAAAGGGTCTACAGAATGGGAATCAAAGAAATGGACGCAGGCTAACGATGTGACAAAAGAACCCTTTCTGTATTACAACCACCATAACACAGATGAGCAGAGATGGAACACACATGAAATAGAAATATAATCTCCAGATTACATGCACTTTAAGATTTGCTATTAAATGTCATCACCTAATCCTTCTCAGAGTTCACAGAATGTTTTACCTGTCTTTCAGTTAGACTAAGTATTTTACTGAAATTTCTTATAAGAACATACAAGTATCCCAACTCTTTGTCCATGAAAACATATCAGGGTTTATAATTTATAATTTTAAGAAAATAATTTTTATCACTCTTCACATTGTATGAGCAACAACTCATCACTGTTTATTAACAAAAGAAAAACTATAGACAATTATGGAGAGCAATTATCTTGAAATGTGATTATAGGCTTTATAATAACTATATTTTACTTAAAAGGTGATGTACAATCATCAGTGTACAATAATGATGGAATGAATATCATAGAACACAAATACCTCTTAGAACATTTATTTTCTGCTAATGGTTACAGTTGAAACAGAACATTACAATTTAACAGAAATATTAAGATAGTCAAAGACTTTAACTGAATTTTACTTGTGAATGTATTATTACAGAATAGAGCACAGGAATAAGGAAAAAGAAAAAAAAAAGGAGCATATTAAGAAACCTGATATGAAATACGTAAAATGTTACAGGATTATTCCCCTAATTCCTCAGACTCATTTTCTGATATAGCTAAGGACAAAGTCTACAAAAAAAAAAAGCTCTCCAGGCTGTTCCTACATTCTAATTGTTCCAAATATTCCCATACTAAACACAGTATAGAATTTCACTGAATTACATTTTTGCCACTGGATTTTTCAACACTAGAAAAACATTATGGAGATGGGAAACAAATAATTAAATTCTGGGTGACACTTCTGTCTTTTATAGTAAAAAGAAAGGGGGAATGAAAGAGCATGCAATATTTAAAATTTGTATTTAAAATAAACAGATAAGATTATTATTATACTGCAGGTTGAGCAAGAAATCTAATGTATCTTACTTTCATAAGTAACTTTCAAAAGAAAATAATTTCCTGTCAGGTCTACTTCTGAACAAGGGAGGAAATAACTACATAGGACTACTAGTGATTCCCCGAGGACAAATAATTCTGTTTTTAAAGAGCTTAGTTAGGGTATGAGTTGATTCTTGGAGAAAACAGTATTACAACTAAACAAATTGAAAGGAAGTGCACTGGAAGCACAGGCAGATGCTAACGGCAAGTCTGATAGCAAGTAATATATTTGTTTCTTCTACCCACAGTACTTTCTGAATATAACCTGCTGTACTTTGGAAATACATGAAACAATTTTTACTAGTGGACCTTTTCCTGTTAATATTTTACCTGTGCTAATAGAGTCTTCGCAGTTTTAGTTACAGAAAGCAATGAGACCTCTCCCCCTCAAAACGGACCGACACGAAAGTTCTCAGCCTTCTGTAGCCAACTTCCATTGAGCAAAGCAGAATGTTGGCTTTGCTGACACAACTGTGTCAGCAAGTTAAAAACTTGGCAGAGTTCAACCACACCACAGGACATATTTGTCCAAAATCTGTCTGGGGAACTTTGACTAATTTGCAACAAGTTAGCAAATAAGATTTCCATCACAATAAACTCTTCCGTTTGACTGTTTAAGAGGTCGCTAATAAAACACTCCACAAAGGGTATCGTAACTATGGAAAGCCTCTAATGTAGTAACTAGTAAAGCAGTGGGCATGAAAAGAGAGAAAGAGCAAAGGCAACGTGTACGCATTCTGAAGAAATCCCTCTTAACACAGTAATAGTCCATTTGAAACGGACTATTTCAAGAAGTCCAGCATTTAAACAAAAACACTCTGCACTTCAGCCAGGTTTTCTCCACCTTGCTCCTGGGCACTTAGCAGGGAAAGAACCAAGAATACAGATGAGTCAATAGCTTTGCTTAATTTTTTTTTTTTTTTTTTTTTTTTGGACTGAAACAGAGTTTTCTGACTGATGAAGAGGTAAACTGCAAGGAAAATATCACTAAAAACATTGCATTCCAGATAAAGACATGTTCAGTTTATGAAGCAAAATGTCATTCTCTGGATTCATAGCCTTAGAAATAAGTAATTTTTTTTTTTTCTAAGTGATGGCAACAGCAACTCGTACAGAATTCAAAGACATTAAAAGGGTTTAATAGATTATAACATGATGAAAATTATATTTGTCATTTCTCACCCCACTTTTCCAGTTTTACTTGCAAAAACAACTGCTTTAATATTTTACTGATATATTTCTTAAGGGGAAACATTTCAGGAAGTAACATTAGGCATGGAGAATTGCAACTGAAGTAATTCAAGTGCCACAAAGTTAAAACTGAAACAAGAGTTTTGAAATGAAAAACGCCTGAACAACTTCAATATAAATGGTAATAATCAGTCCTGCTGATTTTTTAAATTGAGTATCAGAAAAACAAGTTTATTTTACATCACAGACAAACAGGAAGAATCTCCATTTTGCATAACACATAAACCACCAGCCAGACGTAGTTTCAAGTATTTCTCAAGGACACTCTTGGAGCTAAAAGATATTACGTACTTCAGAGACTGAGGCTGCCCTCCTGGCCTAGCTCTGCCAGTCCAACCCAGCACTAATAGCTAATTTCTGTCTTCCTCAACGAAGACCACCATACCCCAGGCCATATTTTCTCGGTTTCTCACACATCTGGAAAATGAAAATCCATATAGTACATCCATCCAAAATTCAGAAGGGTTAAAGTAACAGGTACTTTTAGCAACCCGACTTACATTCTCATCGTACCTTGAGGATATATGCACAAACTGTTATGATTCAAAGTGATTCAAAAGGTAGTTCTAAACAAGCAAATAAACAACAACCCAAACTCTCCTTGCTGGTAAGAAGAGTATTTTGCCAAATCTTGAAGTTAAAATTAGTGTTAGAATTTTGATCTATCTTAAAAAAGACAGTGTTTACTCCTGAACAATAGCGTTACATCACAGAATGTTGGGGGTTGGAACGGACCTCAAAAGATCACCTAGTCTAACCCGCCTGTCAGCACGATCACCTACAGTAGGTCACACAGAAATGTGTCCAGGTGGATATTGAATGTCTCCAAAGAAGGAGACTCTACAACCTCGCTGGGCAGTCCATGCCAGTGCTCTGTCATCCTCACAGTGAAAAAGTTTTTTCTAATGTTTTTGTGGAATCTCCTATGTTCCAGCTTGCAAATATTGCCCCTTGTCCTGTCATTGGATATCTCCGAAAAGGGCCTGGCTCCACCCTCCTGACACTCACCCTTTACGTATCTATAAACATAAATGAGGTCACCCCTCAATCTCCTTTTCTCCAAGCTAAAGAGACCCAGCTCCTTCAGCCTTTCTTCATAAGGGAGATGTTCCACTCCATCATCTTTGTGGCTCTACACCGGACTCTTTCAAGCAGTTCCCTGTCCTTCATGAACTGAGGGGCCCAGAACTGGACACAATACTCCAGATGTGGCCTCACCAGGGCAGAGAAGAGGGGCAGGAGGACCTCTCTTGACCTACTTGCTACTCCCCTTCTAACACACCCCAGGATGCCCTTGGCCTTCTTGCCCACGAGGGCACACTGCTGGCTCATGGCCATCCTGCTGCCCACCAGGACACCCAGGTCCCTTTCCCCTACGCTGCTCTCCAGCAGGGCAGTCCCCAACCTATACTGGTACTTGAGGTTTTTCCTTCCCAGATGATATCTAGACATGTATTTTGTGCTTTATTAATTATGCATTAATGCAGTGTATATACCTTACTAAACACATAATCCTCCCCTACAACTTCATGTACTCAAGATGACTACTCATAAAACTGAAAACTACTCCTGGGTATACGTACAGGAGCATGTAGCTAATATTCAGCTGAACTCATACAGTGATATAAAAATTAATTACAGGCAAGAAGAAAGATCTTTTGCCTCAGGATAGAGGTCTTAATGGAAAGCTGTACTAGTTAATAGTCAGCCTATTCTCAACAGTAATAATGACAAGAAAAAAGCCATGCTAGAGGAAAACAGCATGTATAAACCTGTATTCACATGTCAACAGAAACATACTATGTTATCACAAAAAGTAAAACAAAAAAAACTGCATTGATAGTGCACAAAATAAGCTTTCAAGATAATATTTGTACGTTTTAAGCTTGGGTCATAAACTGCATACATGACTTTTTCCCAGTTTTAAGTTACATAAAGAATACCCCATAAAATAAAACATTTTTTATTTAATACTTTATCAATGGGTAAGTTTCACAGGATACACAGTAGCTTGTTACCACTTCTGGCAGCAAGTATATACGACTACAATTAAAAAATCAGAAACCCAATTGCAATCCATCTAAGAGAAGAGATGATAGGTTTTTCTAAAAGCCTGTTAAACAAATAAGTATATTTACCTCTGTTTTTTATATATACAACATTTAGTCTGTTTTATCTGTCCTGGATGTAAGCCAAATAACACTAAAAAAAGTCTTGGCAATTATTAATTGCTTATATGCCATTGCGATTTTCTTGATCTCCGTCCTTTTGTGGAAGACTGTACTGGAATTTTAACTAAAGTTTGTGAACAGAGAAATGCACTTCTACCAATCATAATATTTAAAAATATTTAGAAAACTCAAATTGCTTTAAGATTAAACAGGTTGCATAGATTCCCCACGGAGGTCTTAACTTTAGCAACAAGACAATCCTCACAGCAAAAAGGCAAGAAAAGTAAAACATGAGGACAGTATTTCAGCGTAATAAGCTTAAAATACAGAAGGATAAAAAAAAAAATGGCTTTGAGAAAAATGTCAGCTTAAATTTCAATGTAATAAATACTGATTTTACTTTCAGTAATAATATTTAGAATAATATATAAGATTTAATGATTCTTTAAATGAAGGAGAGAAGCAATTCAGTATTGAGAATTTACAGGTCTTATGTAATTTTCTAAGGCCTCAACTAAACAAAATATATATGGTCTTGTAGAAATATTAAGCTCTACACTATCACCATATAGAACTAGATTTAAAATAAAGCTCAATGTCCAAACCAATGATTAGAGGTTCAGCCTTCCATGAAAAGGAAAGAAACAGAAGTATCTGCATGAGTAAGAGACAGTTACTTGGGTAAGAATTCATGCAGCACATTTTGTGCACTTTCCCTGTTCTCAGGCAGAAGTGCTGAGACTCACTATGCACACTGCTCCTCTACTCTGCCAGCACTCATAAGGAAGCAAAATCACAAACATTAATCTGGGAAGATGTTGTGAAATGATCATGGCAAAAAAACCAGCCTCCCTCAACTCCCCATTGCAGGCAGCTCTAGGCTCTACAGGCTCCACTGTCGCAGAGGAAGGCTGAACTAAACAGGTCATTAGGCATACAATCAGGTTAAAAAAAAAAAAAAAAAAAAAAATCAGCAAAAATCACAAGGACTGATTTGTTGTGCTTGGTTATCAAAATATTAATGCAGCCTTTTCACCAAGTATGTGCAAATAAATATGGATGGTCACAACTAGCAATGATAGAAGTGAGATATGATTATTAATATCTAGTTGATCACTCCATGATAGACAATTTCCTGCCTTTTTGGTGCTCTTCATGATACCTAAAAGCTAATGGAATATACATTCAGACTTTGTATTTAAAAGGTCATATGAGATTAAAGGTAAAGAAGAAATTATTTCATGCCAAAATAGCTAAAGCAAAATTAAAAGCTGACAAATGTTCTTAGATGCCAGGGAGACTGGGTGGAGAAAGAGATGTAAACTAACTTGAAAACAGAAACACAGTCACACGGAATTTTTTTTTCTCATTCAGTTCTTAAACACTATAGTAAAGAGCAGAAAGCCATCTCACCCTAGAGCTTTAAAAAAGACTTCTATGATTGTTCTTGCTTTCCTTTTCCTCCTCTTGTCCACTGTCTACGAAGTATCATTTGGACTCATTTACAAAGGCTGCTTTTGACTTTCGGTTCCACTGTTAAATATTTTATGTGTGCAAGTTAAAGCAGCATCAAAGCTTCAGAAAGAATCACATTGTTAAATGACATTGCAAAGGTCCAAGATTATCTTACATAAACAAATCATCAAGAGTTGCTCTTAATTAATGGAGGAAAATCATCTTTTACTTTTTCTGCCAGAGAGAAAGTGGGATATTAGTCTTCTCCTAGTTTAAAAAATAAACAAAACCCAACAACAACAAAACACACACACATACCCAAAAAAAGACAGTAGTTCTTCATATCCCAGACAGAACTGGCTCTTGCCGTAATTTTATATCCTAATGAATATCAGTATAAAATTGACATTCATTACCTTGCCATTTATTTTGAAAAGCAGTCATTTCTCAATTGTCTGTTTGATATCTGCCTATAGCTTCCACAAATGGAAAAGATCTCGGGTTTCAAGTTGCTGAGCTTTCTCAGGGGGAGATTTTCTCCCATTTGTGGTCATCTTCTAGCAATACATTATGTTCTTCTTTGAAAACTATTAACAGTTAAAATGGACTTAACAAGGATTGATAGATGGATCTGTACCTTCTACAGATACGAAAAACTGAAAACAGAAATTGAAAGGAAAATGTCAAATTTTCTGGAAATACCTATGTAAGAAAACATCTATTTCAGTCTTACTCCAACAAGTTGCAAAACATTAGGAAAGCCTTCACCTGTTCACTACATGATCAAGTCACCTATGCCCACAGAATCATTAAGGTTGGAAAAGACCTCCAAGATCACCAGGTCCAGCCATCAATCCAACACCCCAGTAACCACTCAATATAGCTGCATAACTTATACATACCTCTAAAAAAACCCACAAGGGAACAAGCATGCTCACAGTGCTTGTTTTTATGAGATAGGTTGCACTCAAGTCAAAACTAATTTCCATTGTTAAAAAGACACTTCACAAGATGATTTGATTTCATACAAAAATGCAGCTCTCCATCCCCATCTGACTATAGTCCTTCAAATTAAATTAGTGACGTTATGGGTTGACAGTTTCTTTTTTTAGTAACACAAAAAGCATTTCTTCTTTCTCTCTTGCAATCCCCATTTAATTCAAGTGCCTAAACTGTTTCTGATGAAATTTACCAAAGGAAGCCAACCCACCTGCAAAGACAGGCCAAGCTACCTGATAGGTGAAAGTTTCAGAACATTGTGTGATTTACCTGAATATTGTAGTAATACTACTGCTCTGCTTGTAGAAGTATCTTTAAATGTGTACATAATGGCTTAATAACACTTGCACAAGACATTTATACAAGTAAAATTATCATTAAACTGTCATGAATAATTCAAAGGATGGAAGTAACTAAAATTAGAAACAATCAAAACTTCTCTATAATTTCTCAGCAATTTTTTAATATTGATCCATTTTCTGTGAAGCTCCAAGAAAGTAAGGACCCATTATGATTCCTGCTACACTCTTGGGAAAACCAGGACAAGACAGTTGGGCAGACAGAAGGACTAAAGTATACACAGTATCTAGACCAACTGTGTCAGCTATATCATAATGTGATTTAATACTGCAGCTGAAGAAAGAAGACTGTGCCAGACAGCAAGAGAAGGGTTTCTCCAGGATATCAGTATGTGTCCTTTTCCTATGTGTAAAAGATATTTGCAAATATCATTATACAAATGCACTCTAACTCAGGGTAAGAGTTCAGTAGCCTCATCTGCAATGGTGGCTCCCATAAGCTTTACAATATAGAATAACAGATTGTCCGAATGCTGTAAATATTAATCACGTGTTTTCCACTCATCTGCCCTCATGAGTACAGGGAGATATTCGCATCCATCAAACGCCACAGAATTACAACAATCAGCATTGCCCACTTCACTGTGCCCATCTCATACATCAGACTAGAAGAAAAAGAGCATACAGTTTTAAGAGTCATTGGGGGGCAGGGGGAAGGAATCCAGTAACAACTTACATTAATAGCGCTGACAGGAAAGGAGGAGGGAGGAAGGAAAGCTACAGACTTTCTTAGGACTGCAAGAGAAACTAGCAGATCGCAGCTCCTGTGCTCCCGCAGAAGCTATTTATAAATAAAACGGCGGCGAGCGAGCAGACGAGATGCTAATGAGGACTAAACAGATCCCCTCTCCGCGGTCCCGAGCGAGCGGTTTTATTTTTTAATCCACTCGATTGCGACAGAAGCCACCGCAGGGAACGGAGCAGCTGGGCAGCGCGGCGGGCACGCGAACGACAGGGCAATTATTACCTTGCGGGAAGAGCAGCCCCGGGGTCGGATGCTCCGGCGGCGGTCCCAGGTGCGGGGGAGGACACAGGACGCCGAGCGGCTGCCAGACGGCCGCTGCCCCGGCCCTCCTCCCCGGCCGCCTCCGCCCCCTTCCCTCGGCCGCCGCCGGGGCCGCCTCCGCCTGCCGGCCCGACCCCGGAGCCCCTCGGCGGGCGCGCGCCTCCGCAGCCCCTCCCGGCGGGGGAGGTGACACGGCCGGACCGACAGGGCGAGCGGCCAATCCCCGGACTGCGCAGCTGCCCCGCGGCGGCGGAGCCGGCCCCGGCGGAGGCGAGGGGCGAGAGGTGGCCGGCGGGGCGTGCGGCTCTTTGGAGGGGCTGTCGCCGAGCCGCTTGACGCGTCAGGGATCAGCTTCTCCAGCGGAGTGTGGGTTTGCGGGGAGCTCACGCACGGACGCTTCAGCCTGCTTATTTTTGTCAGAAACTGCCTTTGCATAATCCACCGAATCTGTTCTCCGCCTGGACGAGCATCGCTGCCAATCATGTCGCTGCCGCTTACCGCAGTAATTGCAGCGTGGCTCTTAAGCAAACCAGACTCCGAACCGTGACATCAAGGGACAAGGAATCCCAACCCTTTACTCCTAATGCTGTTTGAAGAGGTAAATCACAACGCAGGCTGGTTTCCTCAACTCCCTCAAAAAACACACCTGGCTATTTCAAGGGACAGAGTTTTAGATGGAGCAAGAAAAGCACCTAGTTTATTGGTCTGAATATTAGTTTTCTACAACTAATCTTTTGCTACTTTTCACTGGAAGGCACCATAAAGGAAGCAAAGGGCCTTTGGAACAACTTAAGTGAAAGTAATAGAAGCAATTCAGAAGTAGGAGAGCTAAGGTTAAAATATTTCTAGTAACAGACAAAACCAGGAGAAATAAATGATCTTGTGATTCCTATTGGTGTTTAAGACCCTTCTCAGTATTGAAATATTGCAATGAGACCTTGTCTCCCTGTAGCTTGCAGCCTCCCAGAAATATCACGTTTGGTTCTGCTGAGCTTCATGTGGTACACTTACTAAATTGTTAGCTCACTGCGCAGCTTTTTCATGGGATCTTAAATGGAAATCATCCACCTCTATTTGAGACACTGGGGATCACCAGATTCCTGTCACTTTAGGACACTCACAGCATCATTTCCTTTTGAAACCTTAACAAACGAGTTTTCTCTTTTTTACCTGAAATCTTCTGACCACCAAATTCTACATAAATACAAGCTCGTACTCTGCATATTAAAATATGTCTGCAGACTGGGGAATGAAAAAAAAACACCTGGCTGAAAGTAAGGCTGTCTCTTATGATGTTTAGTATTTTCAAACAAAGATTAACAATTACTTTGTTAGTAACTTCCCTCTTTGCAAGCACATGGTTTATATGGAGACAGTTCACAAAAAGCAACCAACACGAAACGATTATGTCAGGCTGCAATGTAGGGCACACTGAGAGCAAAACCTAATCTCCGAGAGGTTTCCACTTCATCTGCACTCATCTGCGTAATCAGCTTTTCATCTTGTCATAGGATAAATGCAACCTGCCTTCTGCTTCATTTACCCTATATAGAACACTAGTATAGATTTGTATGAAGCAAGCAGTAAGAGCTTATGTAGAAATGTATTTGGAAAGGAACATAAAACCATTCAGTTTTTAAAGGAATATTAAAGGTTGGAAGTCACCTTTTTGCTAAGTGGATACGCTAATTAGAGTTGAAAGCTATTTACACTAAATCTAGTATATGCAAACTACCCCTGCTTTAATTGAAACAATCCTTACAGATTAAGAAATTAAATGGTAGCTGAAAGTGACTCTGTGGATAGCAAGCAATTATAGCTGTTGCTTAAACCTTTTCTAAGCTGTTAAATTCTAGCGAATAAGACAAGTTGTTGAGTGGAACTAGTATGATAATTACTTGTTTTAGTCTTAGGTAGCAAGAGCGTAGAAGGCTCACACAAGCGAAGAACTTCATGGAACAGAGGAATGAATAATAGCCTCCTGTTCAGGCTGTTCCTTTATTTGGAGACACATCACCAGAAATCTTAGCTAATCATCAAATGAAACACTTCAACAAAGATTTTCTCAGAACCAGTGTCTGAAAGGTACTGGCTCACTTTGATACCTGGAAATCTAAGCCTAAATTCCATGGGCTAACAACTAGCATACGGGCTGCCCAGCTGAATCTTTATAATTCTTCATGCCCTTCTCTCAAAGGATTAATATTTTACTTTATTATTGTCAGAAGAATGTTCATAAAATGCATGGGTAATCTCCCAGAGGTACATGAGGAAAACATGAACTGTATGATGCAAAAACAGGAGTAGGAGAGGTATCACAGCTTGATGCCAAAGCAGTTGTTACCAGTCTATTTGATCTTGAAGTATTAAAATGCAAAAAGCCAACCTGTATATACCAGCTCCATTTTCCATTTTTTCCACGCCTACAGCAAATTCTCATCCCTGAACAGGTGTTTCCATCATTTAATATGCTTATTTTCTTGTCTTAACATTGGCCATCAGAGCTAGCACTTCAGTGTAACAGGGATACAAAATTTTGCATTTTCAACTTAACATTAATACTTTGAAATCTCAATAAACTCAAGTCTATAATTCAAGAACTCACTGTCTACTCATATTTGCATGGCCTATTTTGAACCCAAAAGAATTATTTTTCCTAACTTTTTTTTTGATACATGAATTGAATATGTTTTATTAAGTCCTTACAAAGATCAATTACAATTCTGGCATAATTGATAAATAAAAAAAAAAAGAAGTTATCTAGTGAGGTGTAAGACAATATCTGTTTTCTTAAAAATTGTTAAAATAAATAGCATTTGACTTCTGGGACCTACCTTGCTCACTCTGTCTTCATACAGAAAGCAAAAGGCAATAGCACTATTTATACGAACAACATAAACACAAGTATATTGGAATGCATTTATAAATTGAATAGATTTTCTTTTTTAGCATGGTGTGTTTGTCTCTGTAACATATTATATGAACAAACCAAATTAACACAATGAAATAAGTTCTTGACCAAAAAACAGCTAATACACAAATATTGCAGTTTACATTAGCGATCCATTTGTCATGCATCAATATCAAAGATTTTAACTTAATGAGAAACACAGATTTTCTCATTTCAAATTATGCCAAATCTAATTTTTCAATTCACCCAAACACTGAAGTAACTTTGGCCAAAATGGCTTTCTGTCTGATTAATAAGTACTGAACTTCAAAAGATAGCAGAGGAGAATCTTTGTAATTTTCAAAATTCTGCATCTATAAGGCTTTGTAGTGTTGCCAGCTCATGTTATTAAACGATCTGATTCTTGACAAGAGAGAAGTTAATCTTACAGTAAAAGCAGATCTGTGTTTGCAAATTTCTGAGAGCAGGGTGAAAAATTATTTTCTTTAGGAGAAAGGAACATGATCAGGACTGCTGCAGAAAGCAGACGGGATATTCCAGAAAACACTGCAAAAGATCTCTCTGGAAATTAGTATGTATTTAAGCGACTATAACACTGCTAATGGTAAGGGTGTCAATAGGGCCAATTTTGTCAGTATACTGATATTGAGATATTCCCTGCCAGGCTTGAGTAGAAGAAGGAAATTCAAGAAACTGTGGCAATTAAAATTTGAAAATATAGGAATAAGAGCAAGAAAAAACATCACTGGGTTCACATACTGTTGTTTGAAAACACAGGGAACTATCAAACATTCTCTAATGATTATAAATACAGAGTACTTGTCTGTAAACAAGGTGGAGTTTACTGTTTGGCATATACTACATACTAACAGATTTACACAAAGTTTACAACCATCAAACCCTTAAATCAATAAAATTGGCATGACTACTTGTGGAAACTATGCACTCAGCTTGTGTGAAAAGTGTGTTTGTGTATGGTACTAAATACTTTCTGTGAAAGGCTAACAGCAACTCTAGATACAGCTGTTTATTTAAGTGAGGCTAACAGTGGAATGCTGCACCAAAAAAAAAAAAAGTTACACGGTTATACTGGCTGAAAGACTGTGGAGACAAACTGCCCTCAGAAATGGTCTTATGGATAAAAATGTCTTAGGACAGTAACAATGCATCACCACTCCTAGCTCTTTCTTTCTTTCTTCCAGATACATATGCCATTCTACAGCCACTAGTGAACTGAGAATCAAACGTGTAACAATACATGCACATTTCCCAACGCAGAAATGGATTCAGTTTGCACAGACGTATTAAAAAATAGTTATAACTAAAAGCCTAATTATTTCATGCTGAAAGTTTACATTCAAAATAAAGGCTAAATGAAAAACAGTGCAGAGCACTGGTAGGGAGGCTCTTGGTTTCTATGTCACTCTCACTACACTAAAGTATATACTGATGAAAGAAGCTGTAAAGCACTTCAGACTTCTGTCTCCAGTACGCCACTGTGGCATTTTTGTACATGATGTATATGCTAAAGTTCAATATTTAAAAAGTCATGAGAGAGAATAGAGACTAAAATAATAACAAAAGCTTACTCAACAGATACATTGTCTCTTACAAATGCTTGCTTAAGGAAAAAACCCAAACTCAGCAAACCAGTGTTTGTAATACAAACCAGTGGCTGGTTCTGCATAATAAAAAAAAAATACGGGAAAACAAGCCGTATTCTTTCTACCTATATCAACAGGGTTTAAACACATCTTAACCGGTTGCAGTTTAGCAACAGTGACAATTAAGTAGAACTAATTAGACACAATTAGAATTTATCAGTGCTAGTAGTCTGAAAGAAAAGGTGGGGTAAAGAAAAAAGTACATGGACAAAAAAATAAAGTTGCACCTTTTCTAAGAAGTGTATGTTCAGCAGAGTTGCACGAAAATAATTCGGAAAAATTCAGAACCATACAATGGCTCTCACAATCTCTTTGAAAATAACTGAACTTAATTCAAACTATTTCTGGTAATGTGAAGGTAGTTTACAAAACTGAATTAAACTTACCTTGTCAGAATCTCAGTTTCACACTTTGGAGAATCAAGGAAAGTTGCTTTCTAGAGTCACTGCAAGTAAGTGGCCGAGATGGAAAACATTGAATTCATTGCATAGTCTGAAAAGATGGACTGTAACTGCTTCCTACGTGATACAGAAGAAAAAATGTTAGTCCAAACAGTGACAAGAGTAGATCCCAATCTAATACTTCCAGATCACAATAAGCTACAAAATCTCAAAATTACTACTATGAAAAAAACCAGACAACCGATTTCAAACAAATTTCTCATTATTTCTGTTGGTTTTTTTCCTTCTCAATTCATTCAGATTAAAAAAAAAAAAAAAAAATTAAAAAAAAATCACACGTTTAGCTGCTCTGCAAACACTAGAAATGTTTGGAAGGAGAAAAACACAGATAACCTTCTATGATTTAATCACATGAGCTGCTTCATAGATTGGTCATGTGAATTTGACATTTTTCAAAAGAACAGTTAGCTTAGAACAAAAGTAGTTCTATTTACTGAAAGTTAGTAAGAAATATTTTATTTACAACAAACATTTATGTAATCTGACAAAAACAATATCCCAATTCAAATGCTTCAGACATTTAACAATTATATCACTTAATATTCTGTCTCTATGTAATTTTTTACTTCTTGTAACTGTCTGATGCTGACCAGCGTTGGCACACACACAGTCTACAAAAAAACCAAAACATGCCACGTCTAAGGCAGAAAGGAAAGCAATTAATACTCCTAATTATTCCAGGATGAGCACTGACATGTAGCAGTGGTACTAGAATTGGAAATGCTACTTATATTACCTTCAAATTCTAAGCAGTTGGAAGCTCTGTAACCCTAGCACTGATCCTAACAGATTTGAATGCAGTGGTCACAATGTGAAACCGGATAATCAGCTGATCAGTCATCAGACAGACTTTTTAAAAAGGTAAATTTAACTTGAGCTTGTTGATGATTTTTGGTTTCTGCATGAAAAAGAGTAATATAGAAAATTACACTCGATCACAACTGACCGATTTGCTTGCTAGTGCTTTTATGAGATATGGTGAGTTCCAGACCTCTCTAAAGAGTAAAATCAAAATTTCTTTTTTCACATATAGAGACTAATCGATATTCTTCTTAACTGAATAACTGCTGTAATTTTCAATTACAGAGAATTTTATTTTAAATTTCTGAAAGCTTTATATAGGAAAAAGTTTGTTGTAGTTTCAGCAGTGGAATGACATTTAAAGCTGCATCAGGAAAAAAAAAAAGAAAAAGTCGATATGCTTCTTGATAACAAAAAACCCGATTTGTTTCTGTGCTGGGAAAAAACCCAGATACAGCAGCAAGATGAGTGGCCCTAAAATCTGACTTCTCAGTACTGAATAGAAGCACAAAAGCAGAAGCATGAGTGAACTCAGCATATGAAAGCTGAAGAGATAAAAAATTGCACTTAAAAATTCCTGCAAGAAATTCTTCCATTCAAACTGAAGTAAAGCAACAATATACAAAGCTATCACTACAAATGCATCAGGCAAGTCACTTGTGCATAACTTCGCATCTGTTTACATTTATCAGCAAGCAGTTTCTAAAAGGAAAAATCTTAGCACTGCTTCAAATCCACAGTTCACTGTCCATGCACCCGCACTGAAAATTTCACCTTCAGAACTGCAAGCTTGAGACTGAACTCAGAGACACCATGTTCTACCACAGCCTTTTTACTGTCAGAAGGGCTGATACCATACAACTACTTTTCTGCTGATCGTGGTAACCCTAGCTCCATTTTAACCAGTTTAGATATAGCTCATTTTTCAGTGTGGCTCAAGAGAAGCTACTCAAGACCTTCACTGCTGTCAAGGCTCAAATTGTTCTCAGACATGTCATACCACTTCATTCTGGAGTGCACCCAGCATTTTACACATCCCAGGAGAAGTGGGATGAAGAAGATCTTCATTTCTATTATCAAGAAGAAAAATGGTGATACTTTATAGTCACTAAACCTTCTATAGGAATGGTTGCTCCTGACTTAAAAACACACCAATTTTGTGAAGTACTAAACATACTCAATTTTTTGAGAGACTGCAGAGCAGTTGATGCTGAATCAGTAAGTGATCCAGACATATAAAAATACCTAAAAATATGTTCGACGTTTTTCTATAACATTAAAAGCTACCTAATTTTTCCACTGGCCAGGAAAGCCTATGTCTGAATTAATCAGTTTACAAGAAAGAAAGAAAAATATAATGTCTCACAGGCTTGGCAGTTTCTACGGTTTCCTCAGGGAAAAGAATTTAAAATTGAAAGTGTAATATTAATATTTTTCTGCTAATACAATATATGGTGCCATTGCCTTGATGTTCCATCATTATAAGGAGTTATCTGAACTACGTCATAATCAGATTTATGGAATTCACCTTCTGTTTCTTGAGAGACCTTTACTGTCCAACTAGTAGTGAATAATGAAATAATTCTGTGGAAAATAGAAATGAAAACCCAAAAATTAAAGTACAATTCCTTTAAAGGAAAGCTGAGCATATGACTCAGATGATATACTGATTATCTTATTCCCATTCCTCCAGTTTTCTTGTGAGAAATATTTCTACTAAGCAGAAGATATAGTTAAGTATCGCCCATCTTCAGAAAGCAAGGAATTCTAAAGTATATATCACAAACCTGCCTCTACAAGGAATTTCAGCATTTGCTTACAAAATTAATCTTAAGCCAGATCTAACGTGTAACAGGGCATAAAAAATTCTCATGGAAACTTTATGTCCTGATATGACTTCAGTTACTGTTCTTAATATTTCCATGTCCTTCAATGCTACGTTACCTTTCTAACTACCCATTCTCCCATCTATAGACTTGGATAAACCTTGTATCTTTCACAAACACTACTGATATTTGCAGGTGGAAAGCACTGGAAGTGTATAGGTACTATGATTTAAGTAACACTCTGATTTAAAAAAAAAAGAAAAGCCTTCTACTTTTGAAATGTAAGCTTATAAATAACATTCCACCTACCTATTCCAGCTCTTGCTTATAAAACAATATACTGACATCCCTTGTATATGCTCAGTGATAAAAAATACTTTTTTAAAAAATTAAAAAGCTAAAAGTTTTATTTACAAAATATACTAATAATCCCGGCTTTGAGGATTGGGGAAAGAATCAGTGTAGAACTTATTCTCTGCGACAGAATCTGGGATATGTTCCAGAAAAATGTACCATAAGCTTTTCAGAGAATAGGATAAGCTATTAAAATTTTGAATCTGTTCAGTCTGGTATAATCCAAAGAAAGTAGGTGCCAATTGGCAATCCAGTATTTCTCAAAGCATTACATTTTGCAGGCTTTGGACACTGTAGTAAACAAAACACCTCATAAGCAAGCTACTACTTAGAGAAGATCACTACAAATGACTTTCAAAAAACTCTGACCAGTTGTTTAAAGACAGCTTCCAGAGAAGGAGTATGCCAACGGATTTTAGCATTATGATGCTCAGTTGCTCTAGTTACTGTTGAAAACCACTTCAAGGTCAAGGTAATACCACCAAAATTTGTACATAATACAATAATTTGATAGAACGGCTGAGAAGAGTGTCCTGTCCTGTACTCATGCCCAAGAAGCAAGTCTACTGTTACAAAACTTCCTCTTCATTTAAAAGAAGAAAAATCATACTTTAAAAGTTTCTCTTACTTATGCCTCTGAAAACTCTATATGGATGTGCTACAAAATAAGTATTAATCTAATTAATACAGTAACTCTATTCAAATATATTACATAGCACTCTTAATGGGCCTGGTACCTATTAGATGAGTATGAAGGAAGGAAGGCAACTTGCTACCACCTCAAACGATGATATCAACAAAAGACAGAAATGTAGGAGAGTAAATGGTAGTGAAATTACAGAACAGGAAATTACTTTCCTATAGAAGAATCCAACATTGATTATTAATCAATTGAAGTATTTACAGACAAGCTGTATTTCACATTTCATCGCAGTAATTATATATTATTAGGTTACAAATACTTCTTTCAGACCCATATAAGCATGAGATATCTCTATCCAACCTGCATTGTAAAAGTCAGCAACTTGATAAAGAGCTGGAAAAGACAGGTTTCCTATACTCTTTCAGTAAAGAGTAAGATAATTCAATCTTGTGTGATATACTTCATCAGAAGTACAGATGACACAACCTAAGTGGAAGGATTTAAACCTAAAGTTTTCATGTTCCCAGAGCCAGTTCTCAACAAGTCATTGGATTACTGTCAGACTTCCTGTTGAAGACCTGTAATAGAACTACTCAAACAATAATTCACCTTCTGAAAGAGATGTACGCAAAATTGAAAAATATTCAAGACCATAAAGTTTTGGAGCAGAGGTGTCATTGAGCATATGAAATTGTATTGTGGTTTAAGAAAGCAGACTTAAATTGACACGAGGTTCTGGAAGTCATGCTTTTCAGCAGTATGCTAAGAAATAAGAAAAATACTCCTAGAGCTTCTTCACTCCATGAATGTGGTTCATGGCCATGAAGTTGGCAATTAAGCTATTACATAGCGACACTGAGCTACAAGTTACTATTAGGTTTCAACAGCAGAAATTCCCAAGTCACTTCTCTACTCAAACCACAAAGAATGTATTTACACTTTTGAAAATGAAATATTACACTGAGCCTCTTTCTGACAGTCTTTTTCCTTCATATTCATTCTATTCAGTACTACTTATGAATATTAATATGAACTTTAATTTTATTGCCAGAATCAGTAAATAAGTTGTATAACACCCGTTTTCATGTTCTCTTTTCAGAAACCACTTCCAATCTACTTGGTGTTTTACCAAACTCTTTGAAAAGACAACTGTCTGAAAGACCCAGGCTGTATATATAGATTTCCAGGGTGATAGAGAAGAGGAAAGAAGTACTTATAATGTGACATTTTTTCCAAGAAAAACATCAGCAGAATAATTTAAATACAGTTTTGATAATACTTGCATCTACTAACACAGAGAAACACGTCCAGAAAACAAAATGCTAGAACAACAACAAAAAGCAGCTGTATTTTATGACAATACAATTTAAAGACATCCAAATATTTATGAAGTAAATACAAGCTAGAACAAATTGAGCTAATGTAAGACAACAAATGCTATTTAAGTTGTTGTAATAGCCTATATATTTATGTAATTTAAGATGTTCCTATGTTCATTCAAGCTCACATTTAATTGGTTTATTGTGTTAATCATATTAGAAGTATAACTTTATCTGATATTTAATATTTTTAATGTAGCAGAACACATAGGGAATTAATTTTATGTAATGTGATAACACAAGCTGAGTACTCCTTTACATTAATTAGAAGATAAAAATGCTTTCAGCTACTCTGTTGGGTTTCTGAAATGTTAGCCACCTGTTCACTCTTGTAACTCTTAACGTCTATGCTTGCTGGGATTTTCACCTACTTCACTGTTCCTTTTTCCTTGAAATGATTGACCCTTGTCTTATCTCTCTGCATTTCCCTTTAGCTTTGTAACGCATACAGGTGATTTGTAATCTGCTTAGCAAAAACAGTGTTCCTTATTGTTGTATTCGTATCTTGTTCCGAATTTCAGACATTATCATCAGTAATTAGTAAAAAGACCATAGAGCAGACTACAGCGAATTACTTACAGCACACTATTGTTAGACTCATTGATGAGCATTGAATAATACTGGAAAAAATAATGTCATTTATTGCAGTTTAAGATATTAGGTCATTATTGTTTTTCATCCGGCATGCAAATCTGGATGTTAGACCTTTTACAGCATCATCTTGTATATTAAAATTCACACAGGGAAAGTATAGAAAATGTCAGAACCTTCCAATATCCTTTTATATGAAACATAAAGTATATGAAATATATTCTAATAGCACTGCTAATACTACTGAACAAGAGGTGATTACAAATAGCTAGGTCTTCTGTCATGTAGGATTTTATGGATTAAAATTAACTGCATAAGCTCAGCTATAACCCAAGCAGGACACAAGTGCAGATGGTGTACTAAGGCTATAAACCTGTTAGAAAGCCAGTATTCTACCACAGTATCTTATTCAAATGATCTACTGAAGGGTATATGCAAGGGAATTAAGATTTACAGAAAGATAAGTAAAAACCTCTTTCACTTGTTGTGGGACAGATTTGTTAGTAAATTGTGTGCTGTAGGCAGAAATGAGGCATCTTGCCAATTTAAATATTTCTACTGTTCCATGACCTTGGAAGAACTTAAACACGTGACAAAAGCAATACCGGGCAGGTGGTGTCACCACTGTCTGAACAGAACAATTACAAATGCTCAGTCTCTTGCTTATCTGCTGCATTATCTGGAAGCTCAAGAGAAGCAATTCTGCTCTACTGCTATAAATCAGCATTCTGGGGTCAAAGTTAAATACCAGAAAGTGAGGTGGGTATAGAACATGAGAGAAAGCAAAAGAGAGAAATAAACAACCATGATAAATGCATATATGATTGCTCACACAACTCTATTTTCCCAATTTGTTAACATAGCATGGAATTTCTTAGTAGGTATTTCTTATTAGGTAACTGTGAAATGCAGACATGTTAAAATAATATTAATCTCTTAAAATAATTATTCAACAAGTCTTTATTCTTCTCTAGGCTACAAATGTTTCAGTACAACTGGCTACTGAAATATAAATCCTACAAATAAAGATGTAATTATTAATAGTAATTGAAATTGAGTTGAAGCCATTTTAAAATGACACTTGTTCAAGTATCCTTGAGAAACAGGATATCAACCCTAAGAGAAAAAAAAAAAAGCAGTTTAGTAAAGTACATGACCTTGCATATGTAACTCTGAGAACACACCAAAAGTTCCCAGATGGTTTGTAAATTTAGAGATACACACACTCAAGTCAAGAAGCAACAAGGCAGCATCCAGATTTTTGCAAATTCAAATCTCTTGAATATATATTGTAAAAAAAAAAAAAAAAAGAATAATTAAAAACATTACGGCAAATATTGTGTGGTTCTTTCTTTGACTGTGGACTTAAGCAGATTCAACATGGCAGTTTAGAGTATTTAGCCATGTCTTTCATTAACTCAAGAACACGATTAGCATTTAATGTCTATGTAAAACATTATCCTTATTTACGATTGGGTGTTGAGGTTTTTTGCTCATGGAAAAATCACTACTGATTCTCCTTTCTCAACTTTTATCCTTCTTTCACAGCATGTTATTAATGACCCACCATACTTTAAATGGCATCACAAAACAATCCTACTCAATTCAACTACCATCTTTCTTCCCCATCTATTACATGGGAGGGAAAAAAAGACAATAGCACTAGAATATATTTTCCTGGCATTTATGAAGTATTTTTTTATAATAGATCTAACTGCACATGCTGTGAATCGACTATCATCAGTTTCCTAATTATTTGATTTTTACAGTTAACTTCCCTTTCACAAAAAAAAATGGGTTATTATTTGTTACTGCTTTGTGAAGCATTAAAGTGCTAATTGCTTTGGAACTGATTCACAATTAGAATTTTATTTTTTTTTTTAGAACTTGCAATGACAGCTGAAAATAGTTTTTTAAAAAAAAATCACTCATGACATTAATCAAACATTTCATGAATTTTTTGTTAACTTCCTTCCTTTGTGAAGCCATACTTTGTTTATACTTGAGATACATTTTAAAAAGTATTTGTTGGCAAAACTATCCAGGGAAGAAGATACTTATTACAACATTCTGTCCACACTATACTGCATCGTGACTCACACATAATTAATGGAAGAACACAAAATTAATTCAGTGTTGGTTTTCAGAACTCCATAAAACTTCAATATCTGTTAGTTAAGGTACTTGGAATCTATAAAAGTAAACACTGAGCTATAAAATTCATTTCTTAATCCAAGTCAATCACTCAATTATTCTCCTTACTTGACATAAGAAGGAGACCAGCCCATAACAACTTTAAAAAATGCAATCCAAGTTCAGTCAAAAATCAGAATTATATTCTTGTCAATCAACTTAACTTATGGTAAGCCTTACCACATTTTCAGCAAAAGTTATAAACCATAATTTTATTAGTGACTGCTGTTATCTGCTACGTATATGCTTTACAAATACTCTGTTTTGAAGATAAGCCAATAACTTCTGTGAAGCTGTGGAAATCAGCAAGGCTATCTCAAAAGTAGTAGTTCACCTTTAACTTTTCCTTCTCCTCAAATTCTTCCTTTCCAAACAGGCTTTAAGCAGACAAAAATACATTCTCACGCCTCCATCATCATCCTGTTTTATTTTCACCTAGTAAGTATTTATTGTCAGTGTTCAGTAGAACATTGAAGATCCATGGCAGGCCAGCAAGAGCTTATCATTTCTGGGTTTGTTTTTTCCACTTTTCTAGTAAGAAGACACTCTGTACTAACAAGGTTTAATCTTAGAGTGACACAACTTTCTGGACATGAATCTGTATGGAGGGTGGACATGGAGGACAACAAGTACGAAGTACAAATAACAAATATGTTCAGATATCACAGTGGCCAAACACCTTCTCCATATAATGAAAATCCTCACAACATAAATATATATTTATATTTTGCTTTGATTTTCTATGATATATTCACATTAAAAAAAATGTATTTCTTGGTAATAGCACACATTTTATAATGGCCCTCTTGGCAGGGCAAGACCGAACAAGAAAAAGACCCTTTTCAAAACCAGTTCACACACAACTACACATTAAATAGATGGTTTCAAAACCATGTGGCTGAGAATTTGTTTTGGTTGTACTAAAGCAAAGGGCAATTTGGCAAATCAAGTGGGCTATTTTAAAACTATTTTTTTTTTCAAAAAGCCCAAATAAACCCATAAAACTTAAATAGCTTCTGGCATGACAAAAACCTCTCCAATCAGACTGATAATCTGACAATGATCAATTGATGATGAATAAAACCATATTTTTAAGAGACCTCCAACCTTATAATAATGGTTTCGGAGATAACTAGCAATAACATCTCCGTTTATAGTTCCTTGACTGTGACCACATTAATGGTAATATTTCTAAAACTCTTTTACAAGGAACTTTATTTATCCTTTTATTATACCAGCTAGTAGAAGTATTTTATAGAAGAACAATTATCCTAGGCACTATTTTAAATAACAAAATCCTTCTGCAAAAATAAATGTATACTTCCTGCCCTGTAAACATTTAAATATATAGTTCATTTACTATAGGTGATTGTATTGTATGAATCCTTGAATGACTGCCTCCTTTAAGTCACGTAAACATTATACTAACAAGAATTTGATCTTATTTTGGGATCTCTGTGGAATAATCTGGAGGAATGAGACAGAAATAACAAGTGGAGACTGATCTTCTAAATACCCGTATCAATAAATTCACATCAAATATTTAGAAACTCATACGACTATCACATCTTGTAACGACTGCTGAATCATAACTTTTTCTTTAATTAAAAACTGCAGCTTCAAAAATCCCCTATTTACTGAGAATTGTTTAAATTTTATTTTCGAACAGCACTTTGACTTGGGAGATGTGCTATTTTAAACACTCATCAACACTAATCTTATATAAGGCCTCTGAACCTTGGACAGGAGCATCACTCTAGGAAAAAAACTATCCCATTAGCAATTACGAATTAGGATATTTTAACTCCCCATTGTTATATCCGGTGTGCTAACAGAAAAAGCATACATTTAATTGCACAAGATCAAGGGGGCTTAGAAAAGCAGAACAAGGTTCAGCTGTCAAAGCTGAGGGAGTCAAGGTGTAAAATAAGGCTGAGTCTGCATTTTTTTGAATGTCTTCTTAAATAAATACTTACAAAACAAATATAAGATACTTGAAATAAGCTTCCTCAACGGTTATGTAAGAGCACTATTTGGTTTCAGGAAGAGAAACAAAAACAAACTAGAAAATGTAGCAGAGGGAAGGCATGTGTAGTCATGACAGTGCAGCTGCACTCCTGGGCAGAGGTCAGGGTCTGCAGAAATGCAATGAGTAACAGCTGAGGGGAAAAAAAAAAGCTAACAAAGTTTGTTTGTTCTATTTAGAAAACAGCTTCTTGGGGGTTTTTGTTGGCTTTTTTTTTTTCCCTTCACTCAAAATAGACTGATTTTCTTCTAGCTATTAAACAATAAAGGAATTTTGAGATCTCTTCCATACCTTTGCCTGTACATTGTTTAATCTGTTATAAAAAAAAAAAGGTATCTGACTTTATTTTATGACCCCTTAATTTGACATTCTTTTTAGCTACTTTCCTGTATAATGAATCTCAAAGCATTCTGTGGTCAAGTTGAGATACACTGAACCTAAGGGAATAGCTCAACTTCGTAGAACAGTGAAGTAACTGAAACAAGTCACAACACTTTTGTGTCCTTTTCTCTTTGGCAGATGCCTTAAATTTTGAACAGTTACCTTTTTTGAAGACAGTCTTGAAAGAGTAAGAAAGTAGAGTGTCTTTACAAATAAGTGATAAAACCACAAGGGGAGTGTGTGTGGTTTTTCTCCTTGTTAGTGATGGAACAAAGGGGAGAATGTCCTTCATGAACGAGGGAGTCACAGAATGCAGCCTGCAGGAGAAGATAACGAGACACCTTGACCATCAGGGCTGTTAATTAAGTCAACAGCAAGGATACTCTAAACTTTTGAACTTTGAGAAAGAGCACGCAGGCTTAATAGGCCTATGAATATTAACTTCTCCGCCCTGGGCGGCATAAAGTTGGAGTTAATGCAACATGCGATGTATGCTGTTAAGGGGGGTACGTGATAAGGGGGAACATGGAATAGGCGGATCGGGAAGTCTGTACCTCCTGGGTACCTCAGCCAGTGGGGAAAGGGAGAGGGTTTCATGTGGTCGGGAAATTAGGATAAGAGGGGGCTGCGTCCTCCAGCAATTTGAGAGACCTCACTGGGACTTGGCAACCCCAGTGAACTCTTCCTGTATTCGAATAAAGTTAAGACTCCTCTGTCTTCTTTGTGAACACTGACCTCTGGCAACAGGATTTTCCATACAGTCTAGACCCTGTAATAATCGGGGTGATTGTCATCCGCTATACCTGAGCCAATACCTGTTCTTACTTAAACTCTAGCTTTACATAAGCACAGGTTTATCTAGACAGCAATGTCTCTGTAATTGCTTAAAGTTAGTGCACACCTTTTCTCATATTCACTACATGAATGCAAATTATGACACATTTTTAAAAGACTTCTTGAGTCCAAGTTAATCCAAAGTAGTAGGTGAAAGAAGAATTTTTTTTTTTTGCATTTTTAACAAAAGTCTGTCAGATTTTGACTCTGTATCTTGGGAATATTTGGAAAAGTTAATTGCATAATTAGTTTCTACATTTTCCCAAGAGATCATATCTAATACTCTCAAAACCCTGTTACAGAAGTTAATTAAAGCACCTCCAGCAGTTTCTCATTTGCTACAACATGAGTAAGAGTAACAAATTTTAAATGTCTAAGCTACAGCTAGGAAAAAGTATCAACGGACAACATGACAAAAGCCTTGTATTTGGCTACTGAAAGCTGTGAAAAATTAACAACAAAGTGAAGTAAACAAAAGAGGTTACAAATTGGAGCACGTATAAAGGAGAACTGAGAAAGACTACTTCTTTCTAAAGTACACAGCAATTACCGATAAGTCTGTGCTGCATCAAAAGCCACTCAGTGCAGTACAAGGAACTTCCTCTATGTAAGCAGCTTTTACACTTCTTGGTTTTCAATCATTAAACAGTGTCAAAGACATACTCTGTGATCCCCCCACCATCCTCCCAGGGGAGAATAACAGGGGAACCACTGAGAGAGATTATGAGGTTGAAAAGAACTTGAGCCAGTATAATGAAAAAGAAAGTAACAGAAATGCAATGAAAAACGTTTAACTATACATAGATATCACACAAGCATACAAACATATTAAAAAACACAAGAGAATATGTTGATACAGAACCTCCACCTTCAAGATGACACCTAGGTCCTGAGCAATGAAAATAGCCCCAGACTGGACTCAGCAGCACATAGGAGCACGCAAACTCAGTACTCCCATGACAATCCAAAAAAACCGCCATAAACTCCAAAACAGAGCTCCTCTACAGCATAGAAACACAAACACATGGAAAAGACAAGTAGTCAACAGCAACCTTTCCACAACAAAAAGCCCAAAGCTCTCCTTGGGGTCCCTTTTATACTGAGCACCATGGGAAGGAACACCGTGATTGGTCCACTTGGGTCACCTGGCCCATCCTCTCCTCCCCACAGGCACAGCTGCCCCTTCTCCCCCACTGTGATTGCCCCCTGTCCCAGGAGCCCCAGGGAACTTTTATCTTGGGGCTCTCAAATCAGGACAAGGGTTGAGGGAGTACTTCTGCAAACTCTTTGCAGGTAATGTCAGATTTACAGCTGAACTAAAAGAAAGTATGAAAGAAGTACAAAAATTTTGGATAAAAATAGTTATGAAAGTTTGAAATAGTTAATATCTTTTAAGAAGAAGGAATAGGGGAAAGTGAAGGCAGGGATTAATTTGCTCTTAAAGGATCTGTAAAACAGAATCTGACCTTGTAATGGTTAATTAGAATGGAGTTTAGTAGCTTAGAGAAGCTGCCAGTTGGTAAAAATCTAATTCAGTATATTCGCATAATGAATATACTAACGAAAAAAGGGCTGTTAGCAACTGGGTCCAGCGAAGGCTTTTTAGGCCATTTGTCACAATATGTCACATTCAAAATTCCTCTTCCATATCTCTGTCAGGTTTTCACCTTCACTAGTGAATTGTTTCCATACCATGTATTTTCACTTTTTATATTTACTGAGCAGACTCCATGTGTCCTACACAGATCAAAACTGGGTTTTTAATACTTTTATAATTCAAGTAAGAATAATTATCTGTGCAGGCAGCTCAAAGCTTGCATGTGCTTGTTGAATAAATGTTGCCAGTAGACAGATCCTTTCATATATAATTATGGAAACACAAGTAAAGACACATGGAGGAGGAGACCTCTGGTGGAGGAAAAAATACTAAATAATAGGTTTGTTGTTCTGGAAAAACAGTAATGAAGGAGAAGCTGGATATTTTACAAGCCCTAGATACAGCTCATTATAAAATAGAGCTGTAAATATTAGCTCCCATTAGCATTCTTTGGTCTATTGTTAAGCTTACCCCATTTTGGTTGTTCTGTTGAAATAAGGCTGTCAAGATTTCTGATTCGGGAAGTCCAGAACAAGTTGACACATGAAAGAAAAAACATGCCTAGGAGACAAATTTGGTTTAGATAACGTTACTATAAGGCTTTATAATTATGAAATGCAAATCTGAAATTTCTGTACCGGTATCATATTATTTGTGCTTCTTTTTTTCTCAATGCCAGGTCAGGTAGTTTGTTACATGGACAGCTGGCAATTTGATCAGTGTATGGAGATTCCTAACAGAAATAAATGACAATGTTTGAAGGCACTAGAAAAAAATGGCAAAACAAGCATTAAAAGAATGTCCTGAAATAATAACAACACTAATATGGAACACTAGTCCACTGACTTCAGAATAAAATTTCATATGAAGGTCAGAAAGGCTGCTCTTAGAAGAGAATTGCACTTGTCAGCAGATCCTGCAGTCTACCAAGAGGGACAGAGTAAAGAGGTTGCACAATATGGCATATGCTCCCTTGTCCTGTTTGCCTACCAGGAAAATGTGCATTCAAACTTTCTTTTCAGACAAGCAGAACAGAAATCTTGCCTAAAAGATCTCTTCATAACCTAGTGCATTGTTGCTGATTAAGAACTTCAGGGATGTGACAGAGACTTGAAAGCTGGTAGCTCTTGTACTCAGCAATGTATGTCAAGTGATTCTAGCCAGACTGCTTAGGGACATGTCCCTTGGAGCTTGTATGCAAGTGTGAGCGAATGAAATTTACAGAAGAGTGTTTATAAAATAAACTTTAGAGGATAAGTGTTTATTTTATAAACTTTAGAGGTTTCTGTAAGCAAATAATGCTAAGTAAAAACTTGCCCTGAATGTTGTTACCCACATTTTTCTATGAGGAAAATAACCTCAACCCTCTAGCAGAAATATGGAAAGATCAGGCAATGATTCAAAAATCACGTGTCAGAACTAAATTTATTATTAAAATTACAGAAACATTACCTTTAGAGACTTCAATCCTGCTAGGACTACTGAATGATGGTTTGTTGTGAAATTGTTAATTCACACATAGTTATTTTCATCCTTACACCTGAATGGTCACATTTAGAAATTCTTCAGCTAAGATCTTCCCAGTTAAGACAAAAATAAAAACAACTTCACTGTGTAACAAAGGTGTGAAGAATGCCTAGTATTTGTAGCCGCATTTCCATTCTCTGCTAATGCCACAATAAAATGCAGTGTGCATTGCCAGTGTTAGAAAATAGCTTGCAGAAACACAATTTTGTTGAACAGCTGTATTGCTAATTGGCCCGAGGCAGGGGGCATCCTGCAGAAAAGGGACACAGGCACCAACAGAAGGATAAGCTTATTTTACTGTCTATTGTAAAGTATTACAAGACTAAGGCAATGCAAGCTTATTATACTCTAGTTTAAGCAGCAAGGAGAACAAGCAGGGTAATGCAGCTAATCAGTACTTTATGCAGTTCGGGATAGTTATTAAGAAAGATCCATCACCAATCGTCCTAATACCATCATCCAGATCCGCAGTTACTGGCGAGGATTCTGGAGAACCATCCCAGCAACTGGGGAGTCCTACGCAGGGCGTCCGCTCGTAGGGGAGGTCTCCAAAGTCGCTGCAAGAGGGTCCAGCTTTTATACTACTACATGAACAACCTTACATAACTTCTAACGTGGGAACATCTGGTGCTATTCGCTCCGTTGGGTTCCTCCCACAGCTGGGCCAGGGCTAAAGGAAGAATACAAGGGAGTCTCCCCATCTGTTTTGGTCCTTAATCACACATTTCTCACCCAAGACAGGCCTCTGCTCTCATGGTCTTGGAACAAACTTGTGACAGCGAGAGGCAGACAGTTTCCCCAGCCTTGCACCTGGCCTTTAGCTAAAGAAAAATCACCTTGCTGGTTCCCACCACACACTTAGTCTCAAAGCAAAGCTTTTACAGATTTGCATTAGAATATATATATGCTAAAATAGATTATCAATACATCACTTACGTGAGTAATGCTATACAGTCTGGGGCTGGGAGGTTCATCTGTAGGCCAACTTCAGCGCAGGGCCTAGGATTTAGGCCCTAGCACTGCAACAACCAAAACTGGCGGTTGCAAAGAGACTTCCAGCCTGCAACTGGACTTTTAGGATTTACTCCGGTCGCTTTACCCGATTAGCAAAGGCAGGGGGGTGCCGTTCGCTGCAAATCACAGTCTTGAGAACTTTAACCCGCACATACGGCAGGATCCTGCCGCAGCAGGAGAGGGGATTCCCCTCCGCTCCAGCGGCTCTGCACCTGAGCTTTGAAAACAAGCAGCTTTGCTCCAGGCACCGCGCCTCCCTCACACACCTGAAAACGCTTCCAGAGGCGAACGCGAGCTGAGGGACACCGAACGCAAGAGCACCTGTGGGGGCGCGCGGAGCGGCGCGAGAGCCTCTGCTGGCGCCTCGCCCTCGCGCAGCCGGCGCGTGGCCACGCGCCGGCTGCGCGAGGGCGAGGCGCCAGCAGAGGCTCTCGCGCCGGTCCCTGTAGTCGGGACGGGCAAGGGTGAGTCGGGGCAAGTGTCCGAACGTGACGGAAAAATGAAGAGAAGAGCGGGGAGGTGCCTCGACGGAGAAGGTTGAGAGAGATGCGGTGGCAGCTGAGGGACATGAGCAGCGCAGGTAAATAAAGCAATGGGGGCGAGGGGTAGGCGGAGGAAAGGGGTGGGGCTGAGGGCAGGTTGTGGAGGGAGGAGCTGAGGACAGGTTGGAGGGGGGCCGCCCTGAGGGCAGGTTGTGCAGGGGCAGGTTGTGGAGGGGGTGGGCTGAGGGCAGGTTGTGGAGGGGCAGGTTGTGGAGGGGATGGGCTGAGGGCAGGTTGTGCAGGGGCAGGTTGTGGAGGGGATGGGCTGAGGTCAGGTTGTGCAGGGGCAGGTTGTGGAGGGGCGGCTGAGGGCAGGTTGTGCAGGGGCAGGTTGTGGAGGGGGTGGGCTGAGGGCAGGTTGTGCAGGGGCAGGTTGTGGAGGGGGTGGGCTGAGGGCAGATTGTGCAGGGGCAGGCTGTGCAGGGGGTGGGCTGAGGGCAGGCTGTGCAGGAGGTGGGCTGAGGGCAGGTTGTGCAGGGGCAGGTTGTGGAGGGGCAGCTGAGGGCAGGTTGTGGAGGGGGGTGGCTGGGGGCAAGTTGTGTGTGTGGGGGGCCTGCACAGAAAGGCAGAGTTGTCTCGTGGCAGTCGCCGCAGCAGAGATGAAGTGTGGAAGGGGAGCGTGGTGTGGGCTTGCGGGTGCTGCAAGATTTCGTAATGGTTTTGGAAGAGGAAAGCAAAACAGTAGGAGGACCTTGAGTTTTGTGTTCAGTTTTGAGCACCTCAGTATAGGAGAGATACTGGTGAAGGGAGTGGAGCATCTCCCTTATGAGGAAAGGCTGAAGGAGCTGGGTCTCTTTAGCTTGGAGAAGAGGAGGCTGAGGGGTGACCTCATTAATGTTTATAAATATGTCAAGGGGGAATGTCAGGAGGACGGAGCCAGGCTCTTTTCAGCGGCGTCCACTGACAAGACAAGGGGCAATGGGTGGAAGCTGGAACACAGGAGGTTCCAGAAAAATATGAGGAAAAACTTTTTTACTGTGAGGGTGACCGAGCACTGGAACAGGCTGCCCAGGGAGGTTGTGGAATCTCCTTCTCTTGAGACATTCAAAACCCGCCTGGACCCGTTCCTGTGCGCTCTACTGTAGGTGATCCTGCTCTGGCAGGGGGGTTGGACTAGATGATCTTTAAGGTCCCTTCCAACCTTTAACATTCTGTGATTCTGTGTTGGAGCGAGTGCAGAAGAGGGCAGCAAAGCTGGTGAAGGGCCTAGAGAATAGATCTTACGAGGAGCGATTGAGGGAGCTGGGACTGTTCATTTTAAGGAAGAGGAGGCTGAGGGGGGACCTCATCATTCTCTACAAGTACTTGAAAGGACATTGTAGAGAGGTTGGTGCTGGTCTCTCAGGTAATTGGGGACAGAACCAGGGGGAATGGTTTCAAGTTGCAACAGGGCAAGTTTAGACTGGACATTAGGAAGAAATTCTTCACAGAAATAATGGTCAGACACTGGAACAGACTGCCCAGGGAGGTGGTTGAGTCACCATCCCGGGATGTGTTTAAGTGTCGCTGAGATGTGGTGTTGGGTGATCTGGTTTAGAAGTGAACTTGTAGTGTAAGGTTAATGGTTGGACTCGATAATCCCAAGGGTCTTTTCTAACCTGAATTGTTCTGTAATTCTATGATGGAAGCCCATGACCATTCGAATGGGGAAGGGAACATCTCTGATCGTTTTTTAGGAACTTGTGCAATAATGTTAGAATTTGCTCTGGGTGAAAATGGCAAGAGAAGAGGAACAAGCTGCCCAGGGTGGTTGTGGAATCTCCTTCTCCGGAGATGTTCAAAACCCACCTGGATGCATTCCTGTGTAACCTACTGTAGGTGGTCCTGTGCTAGCAGGGGGGTTGGACTAGAGGATCTTTCGAGGTCCCTTCTAACCCCTAATGTTCTATGATTCTGTCAGGAGGCTTTAAGAGAAGTGTGCTAATAATGCCTCAGAAAAGAGGCCCAGGGGCACCTCTCTCCTGCCAGTTAACAGCTAGTGATTTATTGCATCCTTGGAGAAGAAGAGGACCCAGGACCTGGAAAACGAGGGTGTGTGTAAATATAGATGGAGCAAAACTGAAATTTGGGGTGGAATTGCTGAGGTCTGAGATAAGCTGGAGTAGATAGCAGGTGGAAAACAAAGCCAGAGTAGCTGTGTGAAGGTGGGGAGAAGAAATGGGTATTACGCCTCTGAACAGCTTCACCCTGGTTTAAACAGTGGAGGGGTGGTAGCACTCTCTTGTGGGAATGAAGAGGAAAGAAAAAGAAAGTTCAAATAAGGCTGGAGCGACAAAGGCTGTGAGTGAGTTAAAAGCCCCTGCTTTTCGTGGGCTGGGAAATCCAATTGAAAATGGAAGGTAAGCAAGAGGAGTGAGTATTTATGTTATTTAATTGTGGACGAACAGTAAGATTAGAAGTCCTGTACCATGAATTTAGAAGAAGGCATTTGCTATGTTAAAATTGCAATCCTTTAGTGTCCCGTGTGTGAAGTGTTTTTTTGATGCATGATGGTATTGCAGAACATTTCTTTCAGTTCTTTTATGGGCAGCACAATGTGTAAATTCTTATTTATTGCAGGTTCTCTTACTAATGCATGTGTGGAAAAATATGTGCTTTTTTAAATTTAGTGTCTTAAAAAGTAGAAGTTGAAGTTCTGTTGAGTGAAATACAAGTCTTGTTTAATTGCTTTTTTTAAAAAAACTTTATTATTAGTAATGCTGAGTTTGATTTTTAAAAAAAAGACTCTTTTCTGCACCTGAATTGTAGTTATGACATCAGATACAACTTTCAGGTGTTGAAATCCTCTATTTTTATGGGATAGCAGCAGGTGGAGACTGTTACAGCTCATTTGCTCTATTACTTTTTTTCTGAAGTGTTCACAAATGGGTGGGGCCAGAAACAGGTGGCTTTTCTGAACTTGGCTTTGCTTTGACTTAGCAGTCTTTAAGTAACTTTCTGCTTTTATTTGCAAATCTAATATAAATGTTTATAAACAATTTGAATTTATGTGACTGTCCAATTTGAGTTGTGTCTAGCTACAACCGGTGAGGTAAAGGCCCTTATGGTTTCAATAAATAATGGTTGTATATTTGGTGTACTTGGAAATGATACCTATTTATGTGGTACAGAGTCTAACTACGACATGTCTGATAAGCTGGTGTAAGGCTATGGACACTTAAAACTTTGTAAGACTGTACTGCCAGCATGGGGGCTTGTGTGTCTGTTGCATGATTATTTGCAATTATGGTGCACTTGGCTTCATGGGCCTAAGAGCTCACTTCTCTTCATATTTAAAACAATTTATTTAGCGTGGTTTGTGTAAGAGTAACTTACCTGCTGTTATGTGTGGTTTCAGGATCTTACGTGTGGCTGGGTAGGTGTGTTTTTTCTTTTATTTTGCAACCCCTCATCTCTTTTCCCCAGCAAGATTATCATCTTGTTTTTTCTGTACCACAAAAAAAAAATCTGGTAAATGCTGAAAGAATTTGTTTTCTCCTTATTTTAAAGATTTTCAGAGTAGAATTTTTTTTTTTTTGTAGAAAAGAATGCGTCACTTACAGGAACTCTGCTTTATTTTTGTAAAATAAGATATTGTATACAAGGAATATATGTTTTGAAGCTATCTTTCATTGGAATTTCTGGAACATTAAAACAGAAACAACTTCCAATGATTTACAAATAATGGCTTTTGCATGTTTTTCTACTCTACGAAATAGTCAGAAACATTCTTCTTTAATGTATGTTTCTATTTTTTAAAAAATTCCAAAATCTTGCACTTTATTTTGTTCTAGATTTTTTTCATTCCTTTTGCTCTGTCCTTTTAGCTATTACTGAGAACTCTGTTCTCTTTGTATAGTTCTAAAATATATCTAGTAGAATACATGTTACCACTGTGCCAGTTTGTCTTGTGTGACAAGTGTGACATGGCATAAAACAGATCAGTATTGAAGGGTTAGTAACAGCTGTGTATTGAATCGAAGTCAGCTCGGAAAAACACAACTACTTGTACACATGGAAATTACAATATGTAACCATAGTTATGCATAGAGTTTCTTTTCTTTTCCATGTATTTTAAAGATTGAATTCATACGTACTTTATTGTGAACGGAAAGTAGATATATATCAAAACATAATTCTGTTCCTTGGTAGTCTTAATAGATCTATTTCATTATTACCATGTTTCATGCTAAGTGCTTTCCCAAGCATGCATATTCCCCTATGTAGTTTGTAAACTTTTTTAATATGAGTTTTTTTGATGATGCACAATAGCTTAATAAAAATGACAATTAAGAGATGATTGAAATAATGGTAGAGAACCATTTGCATTCATGAATTAATCACATCCATCTCAGTAGTCACGGTATGTTAAATTATATATTATGACATACAAAACTCAAGGTTGTCTTTTGTTGAGAGGGTGTTCTGAGAAAGTTGAGCCTAGGCAAGCCAACAAAGCTGTCTAGGGTTAGATCTAAGCAAGCTGCCAGGAAACCAAGAGTGCATTCGTGTTGTGCATCCTAAAGCTCATTTTATTGTATGGATAATGGTTATATAGCAAGGAAGTGATTGGTTGGTCATTGGGAGCAACCAACCTAGCATGGGGCATAGTGCTGCTCAGTTCATAATTAATAACTCAAGTACTTCAGGATTGTTGAAAGATATTATAAATTGCAGTATTTGTAAGTGGAACTTAAAGTATGTTCTCTGAGGCTCCTTGGAAAAGCAAAACAACTGCATTGTTCACTATTCTTACATACTATGCAATTCGTAAGAAGGCAAGTCAACTATAAATACAAGCATCAATTAATAAAAAACGAGATGTATGAAATAGGCAATAGGAGACCCGGAAGCATAAGGATTTAAAATGAAAGCCGTAAAACAAAGTACCACAGGTGAGTGTTAGTGTTGTGGAGCAGGATCCTGTTAACTTACATTGTGAGTTTCTCTGGTTCCTGTTCCATCACAGCTGTATGTACTTCTGATCAGTTTTCTGGAGTTGGTATTTGACTAGTATTAATTTGTGATATGGCAAAAATTACTTGCAATAGGAACTATGTCTTTCTTAGGTTCTAATTCTTTCTATAGTACTGTGAGATCTCAAGCCGAACTGGCCTTACGTGGGGTCATGTCAGTGAAAAATGGGAAATGATTAAGCATGTTCAGTATTTTCAGTAAATGACCCTAAGTCATTTTGTCTGTCAGTGTGTGTATTAACACATTTCTAATTCTCCTTAGAGGGGAAGTGAACATTATTAAACTCCATGGAATATTTCAATGTTGATTATTTTTTTATATAATAATTTATAAACAGTAATTAAGTATGTAGAAAAGCCCTGGGAAAAGAAAGGTACATCAGAAACCACAGTAAGTCTAATGGAGAGTGTTTGAACAATTTTCTTTTGGAGACGTTTTACTAGTTGCAATTGAATAACACAGCTCAATACAAAGCACTGTATATGTACGATCATGCTTGTTCTGTGCCAAATGGATAAAATTTGGGAATATATGACAGGAAAATACTGACATTTCAAGAACAAAGCAAGCTTAAAAATACAGTTTTGTCCACAAGAAGCATGTTCGGTGCAGAAACATGAAATCAGTATTGGTATAATTTTGAGATCAGGACTGTTTTTTGTTTTCCCAGAGTATTATTGTATCTTGTAACTTTTTATAAGACACGAAGTCAGTGTTCTTATTTTATTACTAGAATTCTCACTCTATTTAACCAAAAATTACAGTTGTAGTCATTTACACCATGTAAACTCCAATTTATTTGATATTCCAAGTGTTGGCTTAAGAACCTAGTCTGAATTAAATCTGTGAAGTTCAAATGACACGTATTGTCCTGTTGACTCCTTGAGCCCCAGTTTCAAGGGGGAATGCACCATTCACAATGAGTGGTTTTAGTTTTTAGTTTGCTTGTGGGGCTAGTGCCTTGTTTAGAAGAACGTGTTACTGCTGTGTTGTGATGGAGAACTGAGGTGGAAATTATGGCCAAACAGTGAAATGTGTCTGCTAGTGTTTAAGAGCTCTGCTTGGACCATCTAGAACTGGAAATTTTGGAGAGATCTAGAAATTGTTTTGGCAGACTTAAGGCAACTAGGACTGAAGTAACTGTATTTTTGGAACAAGAGAAAGTCCTACTCATATACTGGCATTTTAGGTTGAGGAAGAGACTTGTAAGCATCCTTTTTTTGGTTTTTTTTTTTTTTTTGCTTCACTTCTTTTGAAGAAAAATTAAGAGGATACAGTGTCAAAGTTCACAGCACCATAGGCTACAGTAAAAAGTGTTTCACAGTCTAAAATTGCAAGTGGAACTCTCAATGTCTTAGGTTATAATGTGAATGGTTATGCTTCCCAACTTAAGGCAGACTTTTTTTGTTTTTTAACTTACCACCACCAGATGGCAATCTAAGATAAATTTTGATCATTAGTGAAAGAATGAGTTTTGAGCATCTGTTCTCAGATGCTGTCCTTTCCTCATTTTGAATAAAGTAGTGTTGAAGTTGCTTTGAGCGTCACTGAATTAGGCATTACAGGCAGTATTGATACTGTACTATGGATTCTATAACAGTATTCATAAAAAATTGCATCGAAGATTGCTTCAACTTCTAAAAGCAAAACGAAACTTTTTGTGATATAACAAAGCGTTGACATAGGATATGCGAAAGTAATTTTTAAGAGGGCAGGAAAAAAAGTAGATCAAGTGTGGAAATATGTATAAATTAATAAAAACATTATCGAAATTGCTCAGACTAGTGAGCTTAAGCTGAAAGTTTTCCTCAACTTGACCAGGATACTATGTTTTACACTGTAAATTGTAATTTAATTCTTCTAGAATAATTTTTAGAAAAACTACAATGGAAACTAAGACTTAAGTTCAGATTCACAGGCATAGTTTTCTGTGAATGGAATGTTAACATGTGAAATGCCTAGTGTTTTTGAACTGGACAAGTAGTTGACTACCTTAGTGTATGGGTTGAAAATTAATTTGATTATTTTTGCAACATTTTTGTAAAGGAAACAATGTGGGTTTTTTGATGGCTTTTTAGAAACTTTATTTATACATGTTTTTGGACTTAAATAGAGCATAAAGCACATGGAGACGTGTTGGTCTCTTAAGCAATATCTAAATTTTAGCACTTAGGCCTGTAATTATCAGTGGAGAATCACATTTTTACTCCTCACCAGACTTTTATGTAATGGATATTAGCCATGCTTTTGAAAATGCAAGCGTGTGTGTACAGGCTTTGTGAATATCGTCTACTAGGTATTTGATCCATCTTTGCTGGTATAAGTCAGTCTTCAGAAAGGCAAATTACACACACCAAAAAATAGTTTAGATTTAGATAGTTCTTTGTTACAGCAGGATGATTGTTTAGTTCCTTTTGTAAAATACATGTTACTACTTTATTGCCAGGCTACTGCCACTATAAAGATTCTGAGTTACTGTTTGGTGTCAGCAGCAGTGTAGCCTGCCAAAAGCTAACTTGGAGTCAAGAACTCATGTGAAGTTGTCAGTCAGCCTGGATCCCTTAGTAAGAGAGAAGAGCTTATGTTGAAGAATAAATGGGCAGCATGTTTGTGTTTAAAACAGGAAGTTTTCCTTAAATTTCTTTCTAATACAAGTTCTGTTGATTTGTTTAAAATACCATAGAGGCTGTCCAAAACATATTCAGCAGTGAAAGAGTTAAATTATATATTTACAGTTGATTGGCATGAATATGGTGTCATAAAATACACAGTGGTCCTAGTTCAGGTTTTCTGACCTGCGTGGCTTTCACAATGGAATGCTGCAGCTTACAGTCATCTCCAGTAAAGCAGTTACTGTGTATATACACACACACTGTGTGTGATATGCGATTGTTTTAGATTGGTTTACTGCAGTGCTTCAATATAATTTTCTTTCAATCGTAACTTCAGTAACTTTTTTTTTTTTTAAAAAAAAAAAGTAAAATAAAGGCATTATACTTTGTGTAAATGAGATTTCTGATTAAGTGTGATTCCATAAAACGCTGATCTCAGAGGAGTGGGGAAGTCCGGAATAAAAACTAGCTATGTCTTGAGATGTCCATCTTGTGCTGCAGCAGCTAAATATTTTTCTCATTAAACATCTAAGCATAATACCAAGCAGAAGAAAACTCTAAGGAATAGAAGTGCTAGGAGATGCTTTTGCAGTTCACCTGACAATTTTAAAAAGATGAAATCCAACCAAGCTATTTTGCTTATTGGGGCAGGAAATTGTTTCCCAAGACAATGCACAGGCTACTTGTTAAAGCTGAGTATCAAACAAAAAAAGTAGAGGCACTTGCAAAGACAAAACCAAACTTGCTGGTTATTTGATCTGAGTCAGAATTTTAGATGTCTCATCTCTAAAATCGTAACAAATATCATATATTATCAATATTCCTTTTTTTCCTCATGCTTTATCCATGTCAATCTCGGTTTAAAAAAAAAAGAGAATATTGGTAATGTCTGTGTCTGCCTTATTATAAGTTGCAGACATAGGTCTTTATAGGTATCTGTATTAACTGATATAATTATTTTACTCGAGAGATGTCTCTAAGTTTCATAGGAAGTATTTTGATGGAATGCTCCCATATACAAGGAGACACTTGAGAAGTTGCATTTCTTTCCTCTTTCCATTTGATTCAGGTGGATTCATCTCAAGTCTGCATGTTTAGAACGGACTATCTGGAAATCTTGCTTAAGTAACTGAAATAAAACTTGACCAGATGTCATGCAGATGTACTGCATGACATTAATTTCTATTTGTGAAGGAAATAGTACACTTGTATTTTTTGAGTCTTAATGATTTGCGCTTATTTTCTCAGGTTGTTAGGAATGTCTCATTTATAATCTTTTAAAGGAAAGTAGTATGCTTGAAAGGTTGTTTTGTGTAAGGTGTTACAGAAAAGCTGTCCTTACTTGTGTAGATTTTGCCATGCAGTGTGTGTATGGAATCCATTCTAAACACAAATGTATGGATAGGCATGTATTATCAGTAGGCCTCTGCTTTTCAGGTGAAAAGTGATGTGTTTTGACTTCCAGGTAAATTTCCCCTGTTCCTCTGTTTGGGTGTGGCTTTTTTTTTCCCCTTCAGTAATGATACTCCATAAGGAAGCTCTCTGTTAAGTTTTGTTCTTTGTGTTGGTGTGAAAAGAGATAAAACATTAATTCAGAGATGGCTGGAGTTATATACAACAGAAAACAAACACAAAACTGGATGTTCAGGACACCAACCAAATCAGTTACCTGGCACTTTGGAGAGGTATTCTTCTGGCACGTTGCCTTTGTCTTGCATAAAGCTATCTTTTTCTTGCTCACAGCAGCCAACAAAAACTGTGGCATGAGGGGAGCAGACAGACTGGCAGGGCCAGCCTGTATGACTGCGTCAGCTAGAGGCTTCCAAGTTAATTTTGGCCTGATGTTGCCTGTTGCTGAGTAATGGGATTGTCATTATTTTTTGGACAGAATTTCTCAGGCTAGTAAGAGCGACTGAAATATGAGATTTTTGCAAAGCATTTTGCCCTTCAAGTAGAGAAACTATTGGGCATCTCGTTGCTTGGCTTTGTCTAAATTTACTTTCTTCAGTGAAAAATCAGAATACTACAGTTTTGGGGCAGGCTGGGGGGGAGAAGGGCAGTGTGCATTGAATTCTGTGTCCAGAGGACAGTGGTGTATAAACGTATTAGCTTGTTTCAGTTTTCACTGTGCTACACTTGTCCTTGTGACTCTAAGAAAGTTATTCTTCCTTTATGCCCATGCGTATGTTTCTCATTTGTAAAACAAAATCAAGCTTTTAGTGAAAAAAAAAGACTGTATACGTAAGGTACTTTGTGAGGTATGTATTGGTGTAAATATACAGACAGTGCAAAGTTTGGGTAGTGCTTCTTAGGGGTGGAATGTGTGTCCAGGCTGTGATTACAGCTGTACCACAAAACACAAGATCATTTGTGAACTGGCTGGCTAGAGCCTTCTCTGTGGTCTCTTCTCCTGTTCCCTTGTGTCCTTTCTCTTTTATTCCCTTCACTTAAGTCAGTTTTTTTCTAGTGTTGAGCTATTTTTTTTCTTACTCATTTGCTAATATTGAAATAATAACTAGTGATTTTCCTTAATTACAAATTTCTCCTTGTTTACCTAAAATTTCAAGTTATTGTAGGTTTTATTTTAAGTTAACTGTGGACTATAGGTTTTGAAGTAAATTTGTACCTTCCTCTATGTATTTTCAAGTGCAGTTCTACAAAGCTACAAAAAGCCCCCTTTCAGTCCTTAGTTTATATGTATAGATACCCTTTAAAAGGATAGCACAAATAAAAGGTTCAGATCATTAAGTCATATTGGAAATCAGATTTGCAGCTGCTTATGCAGAGAAGCAAGAAACGGAAGTTATTGTAAGCAAACTGAAAATATCTGCTATCAAGATCAGCTTGTCCTGCGATCATCTGATTTACATATTTCTGCTGCACAAATCAGTAGGTTCAGGATTTCTGAATTAGATATATTTCAGTGCAAAATTGGGTACCCTGATCTGTGAAAATGGAAGTGCAAGCTCTGCTTTCGTTAACACATTATTGCTTTTTAGACCAGACAGTAGCTGAGGAGGAGGAAAAAATCAACACCTAGTGATGCATGTAATGCTTCCTGCAATACCTTAACAGTAGGGGATTTTTGCCTCTAGGGTAGAGAGAAAAGGAAAAGAACCGCTTGCTACGAGCTGGAAAAGCAGCGCAGTTGGCTCTGGCAGTGAGGGGGTTGACTGACAGTCTGCAGTGCAGTGGAGTTAGCTGAGCTCCCTATATGGCTGTGGATTAGCTATATGCTAATACTGATAGGAGAAGAGGAGCTGTACCCAGCGCAGTGAGCTGGCGGTGGAGGCGATCGGAGTCTCAGCAGAGCTGACTCCTCAAGAGCCATGGCTGAAGGGAGTGAAGGAGGGGAAGATGAAATACAGTTTCTACGAACTGTAAGTATCTGCTTTTTATAGGTCATGTAGTACATGATTTTGTGTGTCATATCTCTTCCTTTTCTGTTGTATTAAAAAAATGTGTTATTTCTGTGCTGGGCTTTGCCAAATGGGAGAATTGATTTAGTCAGTGGAAGAAAATAAAGCAAGAATATGAGCTTTAATAGCATCAGGCAGTCTCAGTGTGTTCTTTCTTGAATCTGCTCAATAGCCAGTTTGGTATAAAGAGACCTATTTCCGCTGTAATCCCCAGTGTTTGAAGCGTCCTCGTCAACTTTGTACTTGGGTTTCTAAATGTAGCATGCCAAATATCTGACCTCTGAAACTTCTGTGTAGGTTAGATTTCACTGACATTAACAGAAGCTTTGCAAATAGGAGAGCCTTAAAATGATGAATAAACCAAGCAAGCCCTTGATGACCTCTTCTGATAAACAGGCACACAGAAGCTCACTTGTGTGTAGAGAATACCAACAGATGTTGAAGTCAGGGCTCTGCAAATATTTAGGGTCTTTTCTCTGCTTAAAAAAAAGCTTATTTTAAAAGGAGATAAGGATTTCTTTGGAAAGGGGTGTTAATTAGTGAAATAGCCTTCACCTGGTGTAATTTTCTATAAAGAGTCCTCACACCATTCTTCCCTAAAGCTTTACACAAATCTAGTATGACAACCAATTTGGACTTTTAAGCAAGTACTGTTCATGCATTAATTTTTGGAAGGAGGACAAGATCCTTTTCTTATGTCCTCTTGTGTCTCTCATTATTTTTACCCTGCATGACTAAGAGTGTGTTGTTGTGTAACTAGCATGAAAAAAACCTGTTATTGATGTGTGTATTCCCTCATCTTTCCATGCTATCTTTACTTTGTATTTATCACAAATAAGGTTCTAGAAACAGTCTCCTCTAGAGTTGATAGAACTTTAAAAGGCTAAGTCTCTAAAATAAAACATGCTAAGTGCCCAAAGCAGGAAATTACAAGGATTATTATAGGGAGTATTTATTTCTGGGAATTAAAAGTTGGAGAGTGGCGATGGCTGCTGCTGGTTATGTAAATTGTTTAAGTATGATGAAGTGTTGGTAGCACTTCTAAACCTGGGAGAATTTTATAGAGGGAGGGAAATGAATAGTCACAATGAAGTATCTGTTCCAATATCCCTTCCCTTCACTCCACTTTTTAATACTTTAGTAGGTTACTTAACCTTAAGGAGAAGGTGCTTTTGTCTGAGACCTGGAGCTCTAAATGAATGTCCTTCATCCTTTCATTTTCTGAGATGTTGCCTTGGCTAAACAGTCTTCCTTAGTGATGAAGTGAGGAGCTTTACCTCTTCCTAGAAAATGTGTGTGTGCTACACGTGATGGCAATTTCTGCTGCCGTGTCCCATTCTCATGTTAGTAGAACTCTATTGCACTTCTTTCCAATGGGTGAAAAAAAAAGCACTAAATAGAGGCAGGAACCAAAGCTGGAGACAGCAAAAGTGAGACTATGCAGAAGTGTTCCTTCTGCTTGGTGGTAGGAAATATTTTACAGGAGAAAAAAAAAGACTAGATTTCTGTCTTGGAAGCCTCAGCTTCTCCTTGCTATAAAGAATTGTATCAGTCACTGCTGTCTCCTCTCCATTGCAACTTCCTTCACCTTAGTGGAGAAGGGATCAATTGTTTTGCAATATACTGAGAAAGGAAGGCACTGAATGCTACAGTGGTGCAAGCCTGAAGTATTATTACTTGCAGCTTTTATTGATGCATAAACACTGTTTGTACATACAAAAATGAAGTACAGTAGCCCTTTAGAGCTCTTCCAGGGAGATTGTTGATCAGTCAGGATCTTCTCAGATCAAAACATTTTCTGGGAGTTTGGATTACTGGTGAATGTTTTCTGCCTCGTGTAGCTGAATCTTCCTTTGAGATTGTTGATCCTTGCATTCTTATTTTCGAGTCTGTAGACAGAAATGCCCTAGGATTTTTAAACTCTCAGATGTAATCTGTCTTGGCGAGGTATAAAATAAGGTTAGATCTCTTTTTTGATCCAAAAATATCCTGCAGTATTTTTTAAAAGAGCAAGAGGATTAACTCTTAAAAGTCTAGTAAAATAAGTTTTTTGCTTCTTTAAAGGGAAACTTTCCCTTTGTCCCCCATTTTTTGTTGCTATGTTGTTTATTTTCTTCCAGATCTGTGTGTATTTTTGTGTATCAGTTTTAGGCTCTCTGCTCATGTAGAAGGGCTAGAAGCTCACTAATGCATAAAAATGACACCTATATATGTTTCTAGGGAGCAGCAAACTTGTGGGCATATTTATGAACTTTGATGGAAAGCTTTTTGCTGTCACTCTCTGTTCCAAGACATTCCTCGTATTTGATTACTTTGGCAGCAACAGGAATGACAAAAACCTTAAGAAAAAATTTCACAGAGAAGAGCACAAGAGCGCTTTGATTGCCATCATTGTTGTAGTAGTAGTATATCTTTAGGAGTCTTTTCAAGTAAGTTTCTGTTCTTGTGCGAAGCATTTATGTGCAGTGATAGCATTTAAAGTAAGGTGTTACTAATACAGTATAATTTCCTTCTTTTTTTCCCTGACTTTTAAGTTCAATATGAATATAAATATATAAATACGCAGGTTTTTTTCATACACTACTACTCTTCTGCTGTGTCTTTGTTATGAAATCTTTGATTTTTTTTTTCTGTGATAATGTTTCAAATTGTTTTTCTAGCTGGTGAATTTGACTGGGTATTCAGTGTATGTGTGCCTACTTGTGTGTTGTGTATGGAAGAAGCAAAGCACTTGTGTGTGTAATATGCAGTTTTCTATCCTGGTGATGTTTGTTCTTTAGATGACTTTCCCTGTTTCTTACCCCTTCCTAAGGTGTGAATACATGAGAAATTAATGAAGGTGGTATTTTTGCAGCATTAGGTGAGAACACATGTGTTAACCTGTGCTGCTTTGAGATAATGTGCTGAAGGGATATAGAGGGAACCCTGTTGCCCATGGCAATGTGGATGAGTGAGCGTAAAGCGTTCTTACTAGAGCCTTTTCTCGCTACTGGGGCTTTACTACTGTGACAGATGGACAAAGTCCTTTCTTCTCTGGAAATTGTTCCCAAGCGCCAAATTAATCAAATATGAAGTGATGCCTTATAGCATAGCTATTTTCTTCGTCCATCAGAAATACTTGTATAGTTACTTGCTAACAGAGAGCGTGATTGGAGAGGTGGGGAACTGGGGGGAGTGTGTGGGGTGTGAGACCCCAGCCCACAGCACGAGAGCAGTTTAAATGTACTTTTAATGAAGCATGTCAAAGGTGTTTGCCATCTTAAAAGTCCAAGTTACCGTCATAATACGAGTTAATAAGTGTATTGCTTTGTTACTTTTCCTGAAATTTATTATATTAATGAAAAGTGTTTCCACTTGTATTAATACAATTTTTTTTTGAGATGACTCATAACACATTAGTCCAGAGAGTTTTGCCTTGTTTCCCATGGATCTGCACAGAGTGTGTGTAGGTGTGTATGGGCATTAGGGTGCACATGCCTTTGTACATGTGTCAGTGTCTGCATGGCTCTTTCCCCAACTAGTTAAAAATTCTTCATTTCTCTGAGCAACAGAAGCCTTAATTGATTCTTCTTTGACTTTTGCTTCTTTAACAGCCTGACTCAACGTCCTGATTTTAAGTGTTCTGATAAACCTCTCCAAACACTGTCTAGTAATTTGCAGATAGGAGTGGGAAATTGTTTTCTGTCATAGACTGAATTATACTTAAACGTCAAAGTACTTCTGTTAAAAAGATCTAGAACAGAATTTTTGGATTTAAAATTCATGTAGGTAGATTTTATACGATGAGTTTATAGATTTTATTTTTTTTTTTACCATTATGATTTTGACCATTTGTGTGTTAAATTGCTACTCAGGATCAAGGCAATTGGGTGGCTCATACACATTCATATATAGATACATTTTCCTATTTATATTGCTTGAAAATGACCTCTTCTGTTCAGATGTTACACATGAGATGGGAGGTTATCTCAGTTTTACAATCGGAACTTTCAGGTATAATATGATCTAAACTTTGTTTTTTTCCATCATTTTCACTGTTGCCAGATATAAATATAAAAAGTGATTATATCATGCTTTTTTTGTTATTTTTGAGAGTTGTGCTAAAACACTTCTGTTTACCTAGGATCTGTGTGGCATAAAACCAGTTAATTTTTTAGGTGCTTTTAACGCATGTTGTCTTGTCAAATCCATGTCCCCGATGGTGTGACCTTAGTGACGTAAAGAATGTGTGAAGTGGAAACATTAAAATAATCTGTTTCTAGTCCAACTTATTATCTGATAGTTATGCTACTAACTGCGTGCTAATATTCTGTAGCATACCTGTGGCTTGATTCAGTAAAGTATGGGTGTCTGCTATATAACACTCATCAGATTAATACTTGTGAACAAATGTATTGACCAAATGTTAGACAACAGTGAAAGATATTTCTAGGGAGAGATTTTTACCAGTAGTTAATATAATAACTGGGAAAACGTGAAAGTCGTTTTCTATGAGTTGTGTATGCAACTATATAAAAGTGATACAGAAATTTATATACAGTAAAAGTCATGAAGACTAAGCAGCACCTTGAGAATAAACTAGTGGAATTTTCCTGAAGCTTCTTTTAAGGGAGCTGGCACAGGTTCTGCGTGCTTCTTGAACAGCTGAGTGTGTGCCGTAGTATTGTTTTCAAATTAATTAGGACATTTTGTCTGTTACCACTGAAATGTACTGCAGTTCATGTTACAGTAGTTGTCTGTTAGTCAATTTCTTATAGGAAAAGAGTAAAAAGAAAGGAAGAATAATGCTGTATAAAACTTGAGTTACTTTTGAGAACTCGGTGTGTATTAGGAGCTTAAGTGAGTTTTTGAGTTAAATGTTTATATATTGGTGTATGTATCTCTGTGCATCACATTTCCCCACCTGATCCTATTGCCATGATTTCAAATAGTCGTATAGCAGTCCATACTTCTAAGTCTTCTTGGAAGAAGAAAAGAAGTTGTGCAACAAGCAAACTCTAGCATGTCTCTTCCAATGCATAAAAAAACCTTTTTCAAATAGAGTTCTTCTTGCTTCTTAAACTTCAGGCCATCACCAGGATAGCTACTTGCAATTGCTCTTCTTGCTGCATTATCTTTCACTTTGTCATGGAAATACTTAATTCTATGAGTTTATCTTGAGTTAAGTTTCTTAGAACTTGTAGTATCCTTCTTTGTAAATAATGTTGCTCTGTGGGTTTTTTTTTTATTATTATTTACCCATTTGTTTTTTTTTTATTATTTACCCATTGATTTGCCACTTTTTGGTCCCTGCATTTGTTCTCAGTTTGTGAATAGGTTTGCTCGGTTTGTCAATACATATGTGCAAAACAGCTTACACTTATTCTTTTCCTAGGACTATTTTCTTGCTGGAGGTCTGGGTAACATTGCAAGACAGATTTACAGTATGACATTTTCCAGTGCATCATATGCTGTAGTATGCTGCGAGTATTTATTTTCTATGAAGTAAAGACAATGTTTTCTGCAATTAATTGCAACCCTTTTTCAAGGCAGAATTTGAAGCAAATGCTCTACCATACTACAAACACAAATCATGTCTGTTTTTCAACTCTGGAGTAGTGGCTCGATATCTATATCAGAGTTACTTGATTAATTTGTAACAATTTCTCTTTTGGAGCAAAATTGCCTCATCTAAGTGGGTGTTCTGAGCTCTCGGTAAGGAATACTTCTCTGGGGAAGTTGCACCATATTTAAATGAAAAGGGAAACACTTAAGTAGTTTGGTACGTTTACTCTAATGAAAGTTGTTTGAAGATTATTTAATGGCTGGAATTTTATAGCTGCTGTTGAGGAAGAGGGATAAGTGATACAGCCACAACTGCATTATAATTTGATAGAACTGCACGTGATTTATCTTGGTACACTTGGGTTTTTCTCATTCTCTGAGTTAGGATCTGGAGGTCTGTTCCCAGCTTGTGGTACGAATACAGAATGTATGGAATGCTCATGGCACCAAAAGCTTGCAGTTAAAATAAGAGGAAAGGTAACAGAGGAAGGTAAAAAAGGAATATGAGAAGGCAATGAAATAATATCCAGGATGATGTGGGGTAGTAATTTTTACATTCTAGTTACAGAAACAATTATAAAATAGGTTTACTGGTGTCTTGAGGAAAAAAGACCCAACACTTGAATTCAAGGAGAAAATGCATTTCCTAAGTGATAGTGTTTTGGAAGACTGTATCAGGTAAAGGGGGGGGCAGAAAGGAGAAAATGTAGAATTCTTGCAGATATGTTTGGTGGGCAATGAAGACTTGCATCATGATTAGTCAAGAGGTGGAAGCTGATTTCTCTGTATTAAATTGAAGGTGACTGAGTTAGGGACACACTTCTAAAGGTCCTGATTGTTGCAGGCTGTGTTTAGAGATTGTGCATTGTTTGGTCTGTTTCCGTGATACCTTTCTTGCACTTTGTTTAGCAAGAACCTAGGGAATAGACTGTAAACCTAGCTTTTCCTATGATCATATAACGCAGTGATGTTCAGAGATGCATTGTACAACATTGTGAGTTGTGTCATACAATAGTATGTGTAAGTATGATGTATGTGTACATGTCATATATGCATGAGGTATATACCTAGATGATATGCATGTATTTGTAATGAGCTGCATTTTTGCAAGCTGCAATTCAATTTAAAAAATACCAATTTTAGAAGAAATCTGCACATGTATTACAATATTATAAATACAGTGTATTGTTACAAAATAATTGCAAGTTGGAATATAGTAATGATTGATTTAACGCCTAGGATAGAACCAGCTCCTTTCCTTTTAGTTCCTTTTCTTTTTCCTTTTTAAATGTTTTTTTTGGGAGGGGGTATAAATGTCAATGCAAGTTTGTTGAAATAACATCAAATTTGTTACAATCAAGCAAAACTCTTCAATCTCGTCTAAGAATGTGAGTTCAAAGCCTTTTTGATGGGATTTTTGACCATGCAGTAATCCTAAATTAATACTCCAAACATCCATTTCCCTGTTTCCACCTGGTCCCAGTGGTGGCTGTTTGTGGGGATTTGTCTTCTTCTCAACTTCTGCTTTTTGGTGCCTGAAGGGGTATTAATATCTTTGGTAAAAAAATGGTGAGTTTGCTAGTGATGTTCCCACGTTGTTATAAAATGCAGCAAGTGGGTTGCTGATCTCTGTGCCTTTTTTTCTAATCCCTTGCCATGCTAACAGGGTATGATTCATGTTGAAATCCAGCTGTGAATATTGCTTCTTTCTCAGTTCCCATGGCAGTGCTGTGACCACATGGTTAAATGCTGCCAGGTGCAGTAGATACAGATTCCAAAAATTAAGGGAGTTGCAGGCAAGGAAGAAAAGAAAAATAAATTTGGTGTGCAGTTATTTAGGATATGTTGAATTCAATTACAGGATACTAGTTTAAAGTCATGTGTTTCTTGACTTCATTCACAAAACACGTATTTTCCCAAATGACATGTAATAACAGTGCAGATATATAACAAATACAGACCTCGGTAGACAGCAAAATTATCATCTCCATTTAAGAAAACAATTACTAACATGAACGCTGTAAAAGATTCAGAAAGAAAAAATGAGACATCAATGTATGCCTCAGTGAATTTTTGTTTATGTGTTCAAGTCATTAAAAAGTCACCAGACCATTCCTTATGTCTAGAAGTTAGGATGTAGTGGTTTTGGTGCCTGAAGATTTAAAATTATGTACCAGACATCATTTTAAAAGGAGGTATATTCTACTTGCAAAAGACAGTTTCTCAAGTACTTAATTCCACTTGTGCAAATTTTGGAAACTTGTTTTCTGAAAATTACAGTAATGTTCTGAAGCACAGTTGTAACTATGTGACATCTTCAGAGTCTGTCTAAAGTAGTTAAGTATTGGAATATACATAGGAATTATAAAAGCCTCCAGGAAAATTGAGTATTAGCCCCCTCTTACCCCACCCCAACCTGCTTTTGCTATAGTCTCACCTCTAGTATGATGCATGTGCTCAGGAACGTGATTTAGAAGTGAGCCTGGTAGAGTTAGATAACTGTTGGACTTGATCTTGCAGGTCTTTTCCAACCAAAATCGTTCTATGATTCTATCTTATGAGTTGATGTATTTGTCAACCATTGAGCACCTGCTGTCAGTCAACTCTAAGTCTTAACAGATGTAGTTCTGTAAATAGAAGCTGATGGCCAGTCTGTTGATCAGGTCACCTCTCTTTTCCAGTTCCCTCTTCTGGCACATCATGTCTTTTGGTGAGGAGTGGTAGCTTCAGTCAGTAGAAGCAATGGCAGAGACAACAGCAATAAAAGGTGACGAATTTAGTAGTAACGTCAGGATTTGTTCCTTCTACTGGGCTTTTATCCAAATAACAAGTGCTAGTTCCTCAGTAAGATAAGTGGTCAGCACACACTTGAGCTGTTCTTAGTCCAGAACAAACATCTCAATGTTTAGCATTTCAGCTACTTCATCACTCAACCAAGGTCTCCAAGATCTTGTATCAGAAAACTAACTTCCCTTGACCTAACTTCAGCAACTTCAATTCTTTCCAGTAACAATGTAGTACAAAAGACCTGCAACTTAAATCTTTTAGAAATTACTTGTACAAACAATAGAATTTCAATGTGGTGACTTGAAACAGCTGTTTAGCAGCAGATGCAGAACTAATTTAAAACACCGTTTTAACATGCTTTCAAATTGCATCTGCAGTACCATGTACAAGTGGGAGTGCAAGGATCATCAAACTTGGAATATATACTAAAATGACTCAAATGATTCACTAAAATGCTTAAGGCCAAATGACTTCCATGTCCCAAGACTCCTTCTGAAGTTCATTGACTGCACTGTCTCATCTTTTCTACATATGGAAAATGCCCTGAAGACTTACACACCTGATGCATAGTAAAGATGCTTAATGTGAGTAGTTTGTAGAACTCAGAAGCTGTTTGATAACGTACAGAGATGTTGATAGCTAGTGTGCAATCAGTTAATGTTTTGATTAAAAAACATATTTAAAACATCCCAAAATGTCATGTTACAATCCAAGCTATTAGCATACCCTTCTTCTAAAATGCTTATGCATTTATGTTGCACTTTCCAAATGATAAAATGAATAGATTTTACAGTTCCTGTGTGGCCAAAGCTGGGAAAGGTAGTCTTGAGAATTTGGAAGACCTCGGCCTGATAGTGTATGTCATGCCTGCGTTTGTTGTTACCAAGTAACCTTTTTGTGAAGAACATTCACAGGACAAAAAGTTCTTTGCTGCATGCCTATTGACCATCACAGGAAGAAGTGTCAACAGGGATTAATAAGATTTGATTTCCTGATCAGTCACTATCTGTGGGAAGTAAATAATGATTGTGTTAATGTGTGCCAAACCTTCATTTAACACTATGCATTTTTTCATTTATGTGCTATTTACATACATTAGAGTATTTTCAGGTGTAAGGTTTTTTAAAATGCAAAGAACAGTATTAACTTTCTGATTTGTAGACCCTAAACTTTTACTGTAACAGTTTGGGGTGAGTTTAAGACTCCTTACTTACTTTCATAATAAGGTTTTGCGGATTGCTTGGAAATAGTCCTGCCTGAATAAGGTAGAATTCATTATCTTGATCTATTTTAGTTACTTCATTACCATGCCTAGAAATAGTTGTAGGTAATCTGATGTAGGTGAAGCTATTGTGAGTGACTGATGGACACTAGCACTTTTGATGGCTGAATCACCCTTATGTTTCGACTGGGATAATAGGTAATTTATTTATTAATTTATTTGTTTAACACAATGTAACAAAAAAAAAGTGACCTCAAAGCTTCCAGAAGTCAAGGATTTACTTATGATATTGGATCTTCTGTGACTGACTGTTCTATTAAACTGGCACATCTTTAGTGTAAGTCTGTCCCGTGAGTGGGTAAGACAGTTGCGTGCTTGAGTACTGAGTGGTACCTCAATACTAACACTTAAAACCTTGATTTTAATGGATATGTATTAACACTGGAGTCAGTGATCATTGATTATTATAAAAGTTTCAATTAAACCTGATTAAACAGAAATCTAGCAGTTTTAGTGAAATTTCTGTTGTTACAACTCTGAAGGAACTTACATCTGTCAATATAAATCTCTTGCATTGGTCATTGGGAACACCAGTTATTCATATTTGCTTTAGGTGTTTGGTTTTGTTAATGATTTATTCATTGTGTGTGTTGTGGATTTGCTCAAGATATCCATAAACATTTCTTAAATTACTTCCATAAGATGGAAATAAGGTGAAATTTTGAATCTTGTACAGGTGTAAAATCCTTCCACCTGCACCATTGAGTAACATTGCATCTCATATTGTGCCAGGTAATACAAATGTAGAATATTTAGATTACAGGATTGTCTTTGAATTGTATCTAATCAAACCCATAACATTTTTCTGATGTTCATCTTAATAGTGATGATGATGTATTTCTTATAGTATTTAAAACTTTAATTTTAGTATTTTGATTTTTATAAAGGTAGGAATAAAGGTTGCTTTGTCCATACGTGGTGAAATCAACTATAATACCACTTAGCAAAAAAGCTTCACTAATGCAAGCATGTTCATGTGACTTACAACGGAAGGAAAATTCAGTAACTATTATAGCACTTTTTTCCCCGCACTCACGATTTTGAAGCAATGATTTTATGTAACATGGAGAACACTAACATACAGACCAAAGTTTATTTCATAGAAGTGAATATAATGGTGTTACTGGAGAAGGATATAGGATGTGGGTTTATGTTTTTCACTAGTGATGTGGGCATTCTTCAACTGTTATTTCAGTTTAATATGTGAAATAGTAAGAGTTTAGTATATCAACCTTGTCCTGATCAAGACCTGCTTTGCTTTACTCACGCAACTCAACCCGAGCTTCAGAATTTTGTTATGCATTTTGCACCTGATCTTCTGTATGCTCAAAATTAACTATGCTCATGATTGTAAAAGTTAAGAGCAGCATATAGCTGCTACTAAACCATAAGAAATGGTGAGGTCTAAAAGAACTTGGTATGGTATGTCATTAATTGTAAACATTGTTGAAACAGCCAGCTTGTTCTTCCAGTATAGAATACATTCTAATGACTGTTACGCAATAATGAGTTTCCTCAAGGAGGAAGAAAGTAGGTTATTGCCTCCATTTAAACATTCCACCTGTGAAAATGTACTGATAATGCTACATAATTTACTCTATTAATAAGGAATTTTAGAAGAAGGGAAAATGTTTTTCTTGAGCTTTTGCTCTTTTTTGCTTTGAAATACCATGATTTGATGACTCATTTTGAATGCCCTAGCCAGTTTAATTCCAGATAAGTTACAGAAGCTGTCGTTAATGACCTTTTCCTGTTAACCGAAGTATATAGTTTCAATTTCATTTTATAGTACTGTACAGGCAATACGCTGTAAAGCTGTATCCACTGGTGCCTTGTTGAAAAAACATCAGCTCTGAGAGAAGCTGTGTTAGGAAGTACAGCCTCTCTGTAATTAACTTGAAATTTAGGAAGCTTGATGGTATAAAAGGTTCTGGATTCATTTTGAGCATATAACTTTAATTTCGCGACAGAAGTTTGTTTTTGTTAGAAAGACTTACCTATTTTTATTTGCCAGGGATCTTCCCAAGTCATCTTCTCTCAAGGTTGACCTTAGGCTTAAATAACATCATTATCTAAATAAAGGCCTGTATGTAAGGCTTAACTTGCCAATTAGAGTTGTTATGACCTTTTCCATCCTTGTCAATATCAAGACTGGCACAGGGTTGCCAAGAGAGGTGGTGGAAGCCCCATCCCTGGAAGTTTTTAAGGCCAGGCTGGATGGGACTCTGGGCAACCTGTCTAGTGGGGGATGTCCCTGCCCATGGCAGGGAGGTTGGAACTAGATGATCTTTAAGGTCGCTTCCAACCCTGACAATTCTGATTCTCAGATTGTTCAAAATAATAAACCACAACATTCTAAAGGATGAAACACGTTCACCACAACATAGAAAACAGGGAGCAAAATCTTCAAGGAGAAAAAGAATGGCCAAAAGATGATAGTGGTGATATTCTGTTATAGGTGATCTGTGACATCAGTAAAATGTTTCCAGTACTGTTTAGAAAATTAAACATGTAATTGCATAGCTTAATCATGTGTTCATGCAAGCTAACTTTATCCATTTGCTACTTTTATCTTTCACATCTGCTTTTCTTTTCCTTGTTTATCTGAAAAATAGACAGTGGCAGTTGTAGCAGAGGTCAATAATAACATGGGAGCTGATGGAAGATTATTCTGACCTCAGGCTACTTCCAGGCAACATCAGTTAACAATATCCAACTTCTTTTTTTTTGTTTATGTGTGCATGCCTCAAATCTCCAACACTCATTGCTGTCGGGAAACATGCTGTCAGCTAGCTGTGTAATTTAGATGTTTCAGAACACCAATTTCAAGTGCCAGCTTCTGTGTACTAGGTTGTGTTTTTTTCTGCCTATCATTTTTGAGCCAGCTGTTTTCACAGTAAACTGGATCTTGCAGTTGTTACAATAGAGGTCACTGAACTATTCCTCTCAAGTGCAAGTGCAGAAGATGGAGGCAAAGACACAGTTGTTACTTACTGAAAAAAATAGATATATAGACATGATAAAAGTAGCAAGCTGTTGGCAGTGCTGAGTTAGCCTCCATCAGATCATGTCACTGTTCAGGTGCTGTGCGCTATGGTGGTCGTGGTGGCATCTGAAGGGTGACTTCTGTCTCCTTTTGTTCAAGCAGAGGTTTGTGTAGTTGGATTTTTTGGCACACATGGTTTCTTTAAATGGTTATGGATTCTGTACTTTTTCATACTGATCAGATGCAACATTAGTGGTTTGATTGTGGGATAACTGCACGAGTCACGTGAGCATATACGAGGTGACAGCTTGCAGCATTTGCAGAAATATCACCTTAGACAATGTTAGGCAGTGTGCTGCTGTCCTAAAATAGTGGTCTGAAGCAATGGCAACACCTGCTTCTTCCCAAGTCTTTCTTCTCCTGTTACAATATTATATATGTATAGCAATTCCTGTTCACTCTGGTTACTTCAGTCTAGTACATGCATAGTGCGCACGGTGGTTGTGGTTGGGTCACTGGCTGCAGGCCTTCCCTTTAGTTATTTGCAAGTTAGTGTAGTGTTCATAGGTGGAACCTGATAAAATGTTACAGCTCTGTGTAAGGGATAGTCCTTGGTAGTTATATGTCATGAAAGTCTGCTGTTGCTAAATAGTAATTAGTTGGAGCGGAAGTCTGTTGAAGGAGAAAGCTTGCAGATGGAACTTATGTTGAACAGCCAAAACTAATCATAAATTTAATTTCTATGTTTATATAAAGATTTCATTGTGAAACAATGATTCAACATTGAGTGGAACAACCACTCTTTATGTTACATTGAGCAATAGTAGTTTCACTCTAGTGATCTTGAGAGAATTCTTAAACCATCTCAAGGGAACCATGATTAAAATCTGTGTTTTGGCCCACAAGAAGGTTATATCTGCAGGAGAATTCCATCTGTGGGAAATGGTAGTTGACCTTCTCCCCGCAACCAAAACAGAAAAACAACCGCAAAACTAAGTATTTTGTAAATAGGCATTTGTGGTTACCACGAAGTTATCAGAAACTGGAATTTGTTTGATTGAAGGGATGGCAGCTAAAGGAGGGATGTGTTCTAAAAGACTGAATTATTTAATGTGATAAGAAGAGAAAAAGAAAAGACTAAGGTGCAATTATCTCACAGAGATGGATTCTTCTTTTTTTGGTGTGACGAGAAGGATAGTAATACTGTAATGATAAAAAAAAAAATCTGGGAGTAGACTTGACTAGGGAGACAAAGAATCTTTGTATTCAGTCATTCTGAGTATGCACTAATAGTGACTATTCACAAAGATAGACTGGAAGGAGAGAGAGAGAGTCTGAGACACCAGTTTGTACACTTTTCCACTTACAGCCTCAGGTAGAGCTGAAAAACCAGAGAGAACACTCCTCCTCCTGTCTCTTGTTGCTTGATATCATAAAAAACTGCAAGAAATTATAAGAAATGGCAGGCTTTTTATTCTTTTTGACATGTGTGCCTTACCAAAATTGGGCCTCTTAAAAGGAATTTGCTTGCGCTTGATGGAAAATTACAAATAAGTTGGTAATTTTGTTTAAAAGAAAAACTTCAAAGTGGAATCTACATTCAGATATGAACAAGGCCCCATCTGCTTTGAATACAGAATACAACAAATACTTAAAAATACTTTGCTGAGAACACTGAAATTCTGCTGTCACTACTCCTCAAAGTTCATCTTTGTAGGTTCTCTTTCAGACTTGTAAAGTCACTTGGACTTTTCAGTCTCTCTGTTTGCTTGCTGTTTCCTTATGTTTACCACACAGCATCCAACTGAAGTATCTTTGCTTAGACAAGTCTTTCATTTGCTTTCACTCCATGTAGAAACATCTATTAACATACAGAAACATAGAACCAGAAGGAACTTTTTGAGTCTTTGAATTAATTTTGAACTGAACTTCAATTTTAAAGCTAATTATATTTTTTTCCCTGCCATTTTTGTCAAGGTACCAATCCATAGATCTAGTAATCTTCCTTCAGTTTTTCAGATTAAATGTATTTATGTATTTCTCAACTTTTTTTCATGTGTGGCAACAACGTCGCCTATCAATGTGTTTATTATTTACTCTCTTTGCATTTTAACTTTGCTGGAATAAGTAACCTGAGTTTGTTTAGCTTACTTTTGTATCACTGGATCTTTGGTTTCCTCACAATTTTGTATCTATTTGTATATAGTCCCACTGGCTGAGTAGGTGATGTAGGTGGCAACCACTTCTTGCACAGTGACATAATATTTCCTATTTCCTTTGCCAGGACTTGCTCACCTGTTGTAGCAAACTCATACTGATATATTTTGAACAATGTAAATTCAACATAGAGACCAACCTAAAAAGATACAAGCTGCTTTAACCCTGTTCTGAAGGCTACGAAGTCTCTGACTGTGCTAGTAAATGAAATAGCAACAGTCAGTTCTCTAGCCTTGAAGTGAAGAGGAAGTGCACAGATTACATGCACGCAGCTTTACTAATTCCACAGGGTGACCTTATCTGTACTGTCTGTTGGGAATGATTTCTGGCCTGTTTGGTAACCCAAATTATAAGGTATTTTTCTGGCAAGATTCTAGTTGGGCAGTGTGTTTTGCAGATTCTTGGTGAGTCAGATGTGTGGTCTTCAGTGCAGTCAGTCTGTAATGTTTTAGAGAAATTAGTGAAATGTCAGGTGCTCAAGTAGTGACTAGTCTGTATATTGGCATCAGTTAAAGAGGAGCTTCAAGCTGCTTTTTGGATGGTTATATTACTATTCAGTATCATGTTTTAATTTTGAAGGAAATTAATTAGGATATCCCTGGAATTACTTCTTTCTTTTCTCCTTATAGAATCATGGGGAAGAGTCGTAGAATTGTTTAGGTTGGAAAAGACCCTTAAGAGCATTGACTTCAGTTGTAAACAACACTGCCAAGTCCACCACTAACCATGTCTACATTTCTTTTAAACGCTTCCAGGGATGGTGACTCAGCCACTTCCTTGGGCAACCTGTTCCAGTGCTTCACAACTCTTTCAGCAAAAAAATTACCCTAATATCCAATCTAAACCTTACCTGGTACAACATGAGGCTGTTTCCTCTAGTCCTATTGCTTGGAAGAAGAGACTGACCCTGTGTGAGCAGGGCAGTTATGCGTTTGGTGGGAGAACACATTGAAGAGAAAATCAATTGTGTTGCTTGGTTATTTTTTTTTTTTTTTTGGGGTGATGGGAGGGAAGGGTTTGTTTTGGTTTTTTAATGGTCCTGTCATCCTGGGTTTGAAGTATTATAAGTGCAGCAAGTTATTCAAGCCAGCAGGATATAGACCTTTTATTTCCTGAACCATATGAGGCAGACACAATATTTCACTTGTGGCCAGGAAGAGTACAGTGCAGGAGCAAATGGGCTATTGGTGGTAAACGCATCTGGAACAGTTTTGGCACTTCTATCTGCATCTCTGTCACACCAGTCAGTTTCTGTCTCTTACAGAGCTTTATATCTGTAACTCCAGGATTTAATCAATAACGTTTACATGAGCTTTCTTCCTCTTTATTTTAAATGATTCACCATGCTAAAGGGAGCATCTATTACCTTTCCTGCTCCCACAGCTCTCTTTTCTATGTGGATATCAAACACTGAGTGGTAGCCGTATTTATCAGATATGTAAGAGGCTGAGTCCCTACCCCGATGCATGCCTTATGAAAGGACAGGCATTTGCTTGCTCTGTAATACTGTGCACTGATGTTTGTTTGGTTCCTTGTCCCACTCACCATACTTCAACATTAGCTGCTTTCGATAGTCTCATGGTCTGTTTACCTTTTCGTGCATTGCTTCTCTGCTCATGCATGGGGCCAGTCAGTGTCCACTGGTTCATCTCTGGCTTCTACCACTGCTGTGTTGAGGCACATGTATCTGTCAAACCCTCCCATGGCATAGATAAAGTTAGCAGCGATGCTGCCATGTTTTCTTAAGTACGTCATGCTGCTGGATGCTGATGAAAGAATTCACGCTGTCAAATCCTCTGATAATGTAGACAAAGACTTCTAAATAAGCAGCGTTGTGACAGGCAAGGGGGCTTTCTTTCTCACGTGGCATTTTTTCACTGCTCTGCATTGGCAGTATATGTCTTAATGGCAATGGTTGGGGGTCCCCTTGCTGCACTCTCTGATAGCAAACAAGATGGCATAGTGCAGGTGAGGCTGGCTGAGTGGGTTGGCGAAATCAGAATAAGATGGGCTGTACATATTTAGGTTGTGCATTTCTGTTGGCATGTTTATGATGAGAGCTTTGCACTCCTCATTGTCCTTCACATAATCATGTGCTTTGACATTGGTCGTGAAGTATTCTGCTTGTATCAGTGCCGGTTGAACCTGAAAAATACAAAAAGGAGGTTAGAATATTAATGCAGAAGGTTTAATGGGTGGTGCGAACACTGGGTGACTTTGCTTTAAGCCTATAGTGTTGTCTGAAGCTTATTAGAGAACCAGAGAATCAAACGTGTAGTTTTTAGCTAGTTTGGAAAGGGATTTGCATCCCATTTTTGATATTGCTGTTTTATGGGATGGATTCTGCCCCTGCTTTGGCATGGTGCTTTCCTGTGCGCAGACTCAAACTGCCCTAACTCCTGCTGCTATTAGCATAGTCTAACTTGTGTCATACTTGTGTATGTACAGATAACGTCATCCCATGTGAACTTTGGCTCTTCCTGGATGTGAGGAGCAGTTCAACTTAAGCTCTAAACGTGCGCTTAAAAGGTCTGCCCCAACCGCAGCGCAGAATCTTTGACCTATGCCCTGGTGTAACAATAGCCTAACGCTCCAAAAGCTCATTTCTTTGTGAGCAGTGTCAGCGGGCTGCAATTTCCTCCAGTCTTAAAAGAAAAGTAAAGCAGCTCTGGCTCAGCTGCCCCATACCCAGCTCTGCAGAGCTGCCTGGGCCCACACAGTGACAGTGCCGACCTTGCCCTGCGAGACTGCAGTGTGTTGCCTCCTGTTCTGTGGGTCATGAGCAATCTGTTTCAGAATAGCTTTGACCATGACATCTTGTTTCACATTGAACTCATCCTTCTCAATAATGTTGATGGAGGAGTCTAGAAACTCAGTAGACACCTTGGTCATCTCCAAACAATGGAGGGTGAACACCTAAGCTGCTTCTTGCAGGTCATTACATTGGTAATAATCTGTGAGTTTCCAGATGCCAGTGCAATTTTTCAAGCAGAGCTGGAATTTTAAGGTCTTGTAGCACAGCCTGACTATGCCCATGACATTGAACTGATCTGCTGCGATTAACAAACTTTCAACATTGTCAGCTGTGACTGGTACTGATCTGGTGTAATTTTTATAGCTGTAATTCTTTCAGGCATAGGATGCCATTTATATTACCTAATTCAACAGTAGAAATGCAATTCCTAACAAAGGAAGTAAGATACTTCTTTTGTTTGGTTGGTTTTTAGTTTTTATGTTTACATTCACAGTTAAACATGCCCCTCAGTTTACTTGGAACCGTTGTTTTTAATAAGTAGTTATATTAACAGGGTGAAGTCTTGCATTCCACCAAGAACTTACCTGTAGTTCATGGGCAAAGATTTCTAAACTAGGAAGCCTATGGCTGAAATATTTGGTAAAAGCTTGTAAAAATCTCTCCCCTGAGCTTCCATGTGCAGGTAGAATTTAAGTGACCTAATAAAGCCTGAAAGTGGTGCAGTGTCATTTATTTGGCTGCCTGTGTGCTTCCAACAAATGTTTCAAAATGCTGTAATTTTTTTCTTTTTTTCTGTGGGAGTCTTAACTCCATGGTAACCATATCCAGTTTAACTCTTAAGGGCTTGTCACTATAGAAAACCCCACTTATCTAATGATTAAATCTACTCCAGTCTCCTTTTAACAGTCCGCCTTTCCTTCCTCTCTCTTTGCCTCAGCAAAGTTTTGCCAAGTGTGAATGGAACTAATCTCCTGGTTTAGGATGTCATCACTTCAGAGTAATTCTTCATGTTTTCCTCCTGAGCAAGCAGAGAAAAACAGGGTAAGGACAAAGGAGATGATGAGTCAGATTGTAGTCTCACAATCACAGAATCACAGAATGTTAGGGGTTGGAAGGGACCTCAAAAGATGATCTAGTCCACAGGAAAATTTGCAGGAGAAGTACCATTGCCACCTCTGAAGTTCAGGACGTGGGAAAAAAAGTATGATGAGTATGAAAATATTCTTACCTGAGATTATGCTGAAATAATTGTGACCTTTAGAAAAGAAACAGTACTGTGACAGAGATAATCTGTAAATCACAAGTGCCTTTTATGCTGTTTCATGGTCTGAGTAAATTTTGAAGGTGCAAGGTTCTAAAGAATCATAACGAAGTAAAAGTCTCACATTCAGAAAGAACTGAACACACTAGATGATACAGGTTTCATAATAAGAAAGGAGCAAGGCTTTTGCAGAGTCCTGCACTCTAGTACATAAGAAATAAAATAACCTCTGTACATTCAGAGATGTAGGAAGAAGTTTCCAGAAAAATGTTTTAAGATAACTGACTTAAGATTCAAATGGTAATTTGTGAAATGTACAGGGAAGGAGTTTTTTTTGGTGAGCATTGTCCATTTTCCTCAAAACGGTAGTCACTGTAGATCACAGTGACATGTCAGTACCTAGACCACTGATCTGACTGCTTCTAAAATTATTTGGTCCAAAAACCTAGTAAAATATATTTTTTGTGGATTCTAGTTATACACAGACAGCTGTCTGTATATGAGAGAAAGTTCTGTCTCATCTTGAGGTCTGGTGCCTGGTGCATACTGAATGTAGAATTATTTATTTATTCATTTTATATATTCTGATTCTCTCTCAAGCAGGTACCATGTCAGCAAAATACAAGGACATTAAATTCAACTGACATTAGTCCTTCTGCCTACGCTGCCATTGTACTGTCATTGTGTCATTGCTTAGTCATTATAAGAAAGCCATACTGAAATACTGATGACTTGTCTGAGACCTTCGTGTCATTCTGTGTTGAAATAAATCTGTTATGCTACTGTTCTGATAAGGAGTCACAATAGATGAGTTACTAGCACAGCGTAAAAACTATACACATTTTATTTTAGTTGGAATAGTTTTGTTATTTGTTTGTATCACCAGAGGCTTTAATATTACTACATGTAGTAGTATTCCTGGTGAAAAATTTTTAGTGTGCCCGACTTCTTTTACTTGACTCTTACTAAACCCCAAAATTATTGCTTTTAATTATCGGTTGTCTTTTTCCCATGTTACTTACAAACTACTGACAGAGAGCATGAATCCCTCTCCTAGCTGCAAATCCAAGTTAGGAAAACATGAGATGATATGCCTTCTAGAATGATAGCACCAACTATTTCGTAAGTAAAGTCAAACCTACTTCATACCAGACAAGCTGCATTAACTGATGAGCAGGACAGGAGCCTCCTCTCACTTCTGTTTGCCAGGAATAACACATCTGAGGGAAGTTGTGGTTACAGTCCCAGAATCATATATATTTTTTTTTAACACTTAACATGTAAATTATACACTCTGTGGCCATCACTGACCAAAACATGCAGATTGAATCAAGCCATGCTTTCTTGTTTTTGAATTTCATAAATCTTTTAGAGTATTTCATTTCAAAGCCGTGCTGTATTGTGTTGTCTAAAATAATTTTATGCTGAATATTTGAAGTATACTCTCCTCTCTAAAACGGGGAAAAAGCACAATGTTAAAGGTTGATAGTAACTGGAAAGAGTCTATCATCAGGTGACCTTGAGAGAGTCTTTTCCTTATTTTTAATATGCAGTTGTGTGATAAATGCTCATTGCTTATTGAATTAGTTATTTTCAAACCAATCTACAAATTAAGATTGAAGTTTCATAGTTATGCTCTTTTTTTTTTTTTGTGCGCTAAATTGTTTTTTAAGATACCCTTTCAAACTTTTTCAGAAACTTATTCTCCGGATTAAACTTCCAGTGTGAAATGAAAAGTCAGATTATAAATACTTCCCTGCCTCCTTTAGTCTGCCTTGTTGTTATATCTGATGATGATATGTACTAGTTGGAATTTTTAATTGTTTTTTTTTTCATTTCCCTTGTATTTTTGGTTTAAACTTTTGCTAAGTGGAACTCCTTGGTTAAAAAAAGGAACATTATCAGAAATTGCTTCTGTGCCACTGTGATAAGTCTTTACTCAGTCTTTTAAGTGAGAGTCTGATGAATTCTTCATGTCTCGATGTGTGTGACAGCACATGACGACTACAATTCAGTGAGACAAATTCTTTTCTAAATGTTTTCGGGTATACAGGGAGAAAATTGAGATAAGTAGTTTTAGTACCCCCCCTTTTTGGGGTACTGGCAACTTATTCTTTGTTCCTCCAAACTGGGCATCTGTTATGGTAGCATAGTAGAATAAATGATAAATAAATGTCTGATTTATTACATTATTTTCTTAAGCTCATTCAACAAAGGATTTTATTTAAAATCAGGATTATTAGAGCCTTGAAAGAGGAGGGAAGAAAAGGAAAATACTGTGTCTTCCGAGTAATAATTTGAGTTCCCTTTAAAAAAAATTAATATTTAAGAAATTCTGCTTAAATATGACAGCTTTGCTCATTTTTTTCTTTTACAACGATTGAAGCACTAAGTAAATGCTCTATTTCTATAGAAAGGAGTAGAATTAGGTGGTTTCTTCTATCTCAGATGGCCCATAATCAACAATAGATTTGCAAGTCATATCTCTTCCTGCTTCAGCCTCATTTCACCAACTTCCTAATTGAGAACACAAAATTGTCAGCTGTTCTTTTTTCTTTCTTTCTTTTTTTTCTATGTGATGGTATCAAAGAGTTATAGCTTTGGACAAACATTTGACGATGTTTGTGCTAGAATATCAGACCACAAAGGTGATCTTAATTCAGAAAGTCAATAATCTTTCACATCTGTCTGATAAATAGCTCTTGTAACATTCATTAAGCATTACGTGATAAAACTTAATGTATTGAAAACACCTTTATAACCTTGATTATGAAATTGTCTTGAATATTTATTGTCAGTTTTGTGTTTTATTTTTTTTGTTGAAAGTTGTCTGTGCAAGCCAAAAGGAAACTGAGGTTTAGGAAGTATATTACTTGGAAAGCAGGAAGCAGAAAAGAGTAGAACATTAGTGTGTTTGACCATTTCCAACATGAAAAAAAGCTGTAGTAGTAAAAAGCATTCAATACAATAAAATAGTTCTTTAAGTAAAAGCATTGGAATTAACGTATGACATTAGCACCTACACTGTGGAGAGAGACATCATTATGTACTCTGTGCAAAAAGCAGAGAAGTGCCAGTCGAGTCACTGAATTTGTGCTCTTAGACAAATAGAAGAAATTTAGGTAGGATATGTTGGTAGGTATCTCTACAAGGAAGAAGACAAAGAGACAGGCAGGAGTCTCTTCAAATGCCAGCCAGTACAGCAGGCCTCAGTACGACCCAACAAACCTGGCAATGACTGAGAGCAGCCAGTTCAATTTTGAGATGCTGAGGCTGAGATGTTTAATCAAAACTCTGAAGCACTTTATTTGGGAGATGGACTTTATTTTGTTAGTGCATGTTATCCAGTGTGGGGTGAAGTCTCTCTTGGGACAAAGTGATTTATGCTTTTTCTAAAGAAAGCTTAACATGAAAACTATTGAATGCTGCTTGAAGTCATGAGTGGCTGATTGATCTGAATGCCTTAAGATTTGTGGAATATACATTTTCCTCAAATGTGGAGTTTAGAATAGGCTTATGTGAAGAAATTATCTGTGAATGTTTACTTTATAATTATTTAATGTTCACCGTAGATATGTATAGAGTACTTGAACTGTAGGTTGTACTTTTACTAGTGGTATAATCTCCCTGAATTATGCCTGTACTATTCCAAGTGTTTAAATAAAAATATAGTAAGGTCTCTTAAGCAATTTCAGGCTTAGCAAACCCAAATGCCAATTTTTCATTCTGGTACTAAACTATCTCCAGTAATGCAATATATTTAAAAATAAAACCCCTATGTATTTAAAAATAAAACCTATTTTAGAAATTCGAGTCACTTATATAAATGACACACAATCTCCATGAAATTATAGTGCTAGCTGTAGCAGGTGACTCTGTAGTTAGCTAAATATTTGTGTCTTTTATCAGTGATGAGAGTTATTTCTTCAATTTAGAATTAGTTTTGTTGGGAGTTCTTAAAATAATTCTGAAATTGTTATATTCAGGAAATAATCTCTCACAACTCTTCCAGCATGCAGTAGAACCATCAGAGTTTTTTACACTCGATGTTAAGCAAGTGGCAAGCCAGTCATGTGAAATCTGATGTCCCAACTACCATGACACGGAATTGAAAAGTTCAGCAAGTCGCTCTAAGGGAGTTTCTCAGGCTTACATTAGAAGATTAGTCGAGGTATTTCCAACATTCACAGCTGCGTTTTGTTTATGCTGATTTTACATGTTAATCCATTTCCAGCCTTAATGGAACTTCCAGAAATATTTACATATTCTTAGTGTCTAGATGATTTTAAAGTTTTTCTGTGTATAAAAAATACTTTATGTAATGTATCTTAGCTATCCTTGCAGTATAGCCAGTAATACATGAAGGTTTTGTGTACATATGCTGCACAGGATTTCCGATAAGGCAGCTTTTTGAAGGAGAAAGAATGGCTGAAGTTAGCAGTGATGCAGAAAACTTGGGGTTTTGTTGTTCACATAAGCTTATTTTCCTTTAGTGAACATGATTGAAAATATAAGAACAAAATAATTGTGATGGAGCTTCAGATGTCTTTGAGCCCTGTAATAATAAATTGATACAGAACCAAGAATGGAGAATTGAAGGTTTTGCTAAGTTTGAGTATAGTAGTTTATCAGTTTTCTGTTTGGTTTTTTTTTAGTCAGTTTTAGTTTGAACTGATAAAACTGTGCTATGCTAAAGAGGTAGGAGAGTGTGAGAAAACTTGAACATGGCAGAGAACCCTTTTCCACCCTGATTGCAGTATAAAACATTTGAAAATTTGCATCATTATTTTTATATCTGCCTTTTTGCATGTACATAACTTTACATACTTGGCATATCACCTTTGTGCGAGATTAAAACAAGCCTCAAAGAGGTCTGAAAAATGTGTCTGTATGTGGGACATACAGTCTTATTTCAAATAACTTTTTCCACTCTTACTATAATTAACATCATGTCAGCAGTCTCATATGAACATTTAAAAAAAAAAAAGGTAATGAGTGGTGTCTTTGCAGTGCAATTGCTTTTTCTGAAATATAAGGGTATGTAATTTATTTACAGTATGTCTACAGATAACATATTATCTGACTGCATTAATAAACTCTAGATGCCCATAAAATATGGGGAATAAAATCTCCTAATTCCTGTCTTGCTTAGAAGAACTGTTAGTGGGAGACATGACTTTTTTTTGTTGGTTTGTTTAAAAACCAGATATAGCTTTAAGTCAAGTCCCTTTTTGGTTTTGAGTTCTCCTGTAAAACTACAGAAAAGGAATCGTTAGGGATAGTTAGTATGTTTGTCAACTTTTTAATGAATGAATGTGCAGAACGGCTAATTGGTTTCATTCACTTAATTGTCAAGAGTGTCTTCTAGTTTAGATTTTTGTGGTTTTAACATTCAGCCCTATATACTTACTATGCATTTGTCTGCTTTGTTAATGATTCAGTTATTTGACTTCTTGTCCTTGTGAAGAAAATATTATTCCTAACAATTAACTCAGGTTTATCCTTAGGGTTTTATCACAACCAGCACACTCAAGAGATTCCATGCTACTGAATGTGACCAAAAATATTTTGTAGCCTACTATGGTGATCTAACATTTCAGTTTTATTGGTAGTTTTTTTTCTCATCTGAAATCTACCAGCTGACAGCACGAACAGCCAGTATTTAGTAAATAACTGAAAAAAGTCCTTGTTTTTATATGCTCAATCATAACATGCTTAAGAACTGTGTAGTTACTTAAACAACTTAAAGGTGTGTACCCTATGCATATGCCTGTGTTTTTCTTGGTGCATATAATTGTCTCGGTGCAGTGATTTAGAGAGTACATATCTTTTATGTGTTCAATTAATTACTAAACAGCCAAGTAAGGTTGAAAGTTTTTCGGTGTCTCATTATCATATTGTTATCCATTTCTGCCTAAAAATCTTGTCTGGGGAGAAAGATATTCTGGAAGATCTTCCATGTAGAGCCAGTTTTCACTGCTGTACACGCACATAAGCATGTAAAATTTATCTGGATTTTACATGACGACAAATAGGTTCAATTCTTTCCTGTTGTGGCTTCAAAATGATTTCTGATGGGTGTTGAAAAAATACTTTTGTAAGTCAGAGAACATTATTAACTACAAAGAAGCAAAAATAAAATAAGGGTAATGTGGAGGTGGTGCCAATGTGTTAGTTTGGAACGATTCTGTACTACTGTTGTGTAACTGGGTCTTCATTGTTTGTCAGTGGCTTGAATTCCTACTAGCCTGTTTGTGTTTAAGAAACTGCTGTTGTGTTCTTGCCATGTAACTTCTCAACAAACCGAGGATTTGTTTATACTCAAGGTTTTGCCCTCACTTCACTCTTACTGAATAAGCTCTGTGCTTACTATTTTAAAGCACACTAGTCTCTGCATGAAATAGAAGGCATAGAAATAGAAGAATATAGTGTATGAGTATGTATAGAAACACTGAGGCTATAGTGGCTGTGATTTTTGTAAATTCCTGATTCTCTATTTAGTAACATCAGTGTTGCAAATAATAGAGTGCTCATGGGAGTCACCGTAGTTGCTCTAGTACCTGAGTTTTTTCCAAGCTTTTGGTCTTGTCTAGACTCAGCTCTACTAAAGTTGGTTCTCATCCATTCTCTCAGGCACTTGATTTGTGACTAAATTTTCGATCTGATCCAAAATCATTGTGGTAAGTGATCTGCTCCATGTTTCTTCTCTAGCTTACCTAATGTGAATGTCAAAGAGGACTAGTAGCAAAACTGACTGTGCTAACCTAGCATATCTAGAATATGTAGTTATTTCCTGAAAAATATCTTTGATAGGCAGTATTTATTCACAGTTGTTTTCTCTTACAAATGGTTGAGTTGGGACTGGGCAGTCTGGGGAAGAAAGGGATAGTTCCTTCCCTGCTATTGAGCTTCAGAGCAGTGAGGGATGGGAAGATTTTACTGTGGTGTAGCAGTAACTTTAAAAAAAAAAAAAGGCAGGAGGCTACAGCTCAGGTAGCAGCTTCTGAACAGAACCTGGTGCCACCATTGAGGTCTCAGTGAAGACAGAATTTTCTGAGTGGTTAGATTTGCAGTCAGTCAAAAACTAATTCACCTTTGTAAAACCGAACTTTGAAGCAAGGACCTGTATGCAGAGGCAAAACGGGTAGGCAAAAGTTATTTATGGTCCTCTGTGTATGCTGTTGGGTTTCCCCTACTAGCTTAACTTTTTTCTATTCAGAATACTTAGTTCAGTTGCAAGGGACATACAGAATCATCTAGTCCAACAGCTGCCTGACCACTTCAAGCTGACCAAAAGTTAAAGCGTGCTTTTAAGGGCATTGCCCAAAAGCCTCTTAAACACTGATGGGCTGGGGGCATTGGTCACCTCTGTAGGAAGCCTGTTCTAATGTTTGACCACTGTCTCAGTAAAGAAATGCTTTGTAATGTCCAGTATGAACATCCCCTGACACAGCTTTGAGCCATTCCAATGCGTCCTACCACTAGATACAAGGGAGAAGACATCAGTACCTCCCTCTCTATTTCCTCCTCTGAGGAAGCTGTAGAGAGCAATGAGGTCATTCCTCGGCTTCCTTTTCTCCAAACCAGAAAAACCCAAAGTCCTCAGCCTCCCTTCTCACAGGACATGCCTTCTGGCCCTTTCACCAGTTGTGCTGCCCTCCTCTAGATGCATTCGAAGGCCTGAGCATCTTTTACTTTGTGGCGCCCACACATTTTTCACACATTTAGGTGGGGGAAAAAAAAAAGTTCTAGATTTTGTATGAAGCAAAATGTGGATCTAGATTTTATTTATTTAAAAAAAATGTGTTATGGAATATTTGAAGATTTTAAGTAATTTTCTTACCCTGGGTGAGTGTTGTATACATTAACATTTTGAAAGTGTGGATGTCGAGCAGTAATTTCTGTGTCAGAAACCCACTGTGGGTTTCTAACAGTTCTCCTGCAAGACAGCTTGAAGTGGTGATTTTGTAATTTCCTTTTTCTTCGTATGTCAAGAAAGATATGAATCCATCTTAGCGCATGCAACTGTAATATCGGCCTCAGTATTCCAGATTAGAAAATCTACTTTAGCTCTCCAGTGGTGACTAAGCTTTCACCGAAGCAGGCAGTCTAACTGTGAATTTTGCACATTCAGGCACGTGGTAACTTGTAAACTTGAGAAAGAAAATTTGTAACACTCTGAAACAGAGGAGTGTCTGCATTTGAAATAGGATATCCAAAGTAAATCTTTCTTCTACTTCGTAGCTTACAACTGTGTGCTGCTTTGTAGCATCAGCAATCCTTTGAACTAGTGGTGTTTATGATGGTGTAGCGTTAAAAAACTACTGGTGTTCTGTGCGTTTTGGGTCATGTATCTTGATCGTATGCAAACCTAACATGCTGTGAAGCCTTTAGCTTTTTCTGCTGCATAAAGCATTCATCAAGGAGTGCAGCTGTTGTAGTCGATTTTGAAATGACAAACTTTGAGCTTTCTGTGGGATTTCGAATCCTTTCTCTTTCATTCTTGGAACATGGACTAAGTGGAGAAGGTCGGAGTAGGGGATTTGATACATAACCAAAACCACACAGAGATAGAAACCTAGCAGACGTGGGAAAATGGAGACAGTAACAAATACCAGAGCTCTTCATGCAGGGACCATAGAACTCGAGAGGATTAACAGCTGCTGGACAGAAGGGGGCTAGTGAATTTGTGTCAGCAACTGGAATTGAACTTCGGGTGAACAGACACTTGTGTCTGTATCAGAAACTGCAGCAAGTGAAGGCTTCAGTGTCAGCTGCTGGTGTGGAACAGTGGGCCATGGTTCTTGTGTGTGCTGGGATTTGGAGTGAGTGAAATGAGATGAGGGGTCTTAGTGCAAGCAGCTGGAGTGCGAACTAGAGCTCCTAGGGCCTGTGTGCCTAAGCAACAGCTCTGAGGATGCACTCAAATTGATGTTTTCCCCTGACCTGGGGTGTGTGGGCACGAGTGTATAATTTCCCCAGGAAAGGACAAACTGAACTGGTTGGCAAGTATAGGACTCGGTTTTTAGACAGGCAGAAGGCCTGTGCTGATAGTCGAAGGAGCTGTGAATTTCTGTGTGCTTGTGAGTCTTCAGAGCTTCACTAGCAAACTTCAATCCTGGTCCTGAAAATAAAATATCTTTTTCCATGGGGGGGGGGGTGGGTGTCATCAAACACCGGAACAGGTTTTCTGTAAAGGCTGTGGAGTCTCTGTCTCAGGAGATGTTTAAAACTTGGCTAGATCTGGTCCTGAGCACCTCACTACTCTTGACTCTGCTTTGAGCATAGCTGTAGGACTAGAGTCTCTAAGGGTCACATCCAATGCAACATCATTTGATGTGATTCTGCACGGTTAAAATTTCTAAAGTGCAAAGGATGTCAGTGATTATTAAATAGTAAAATTTTATGAGCTTCTTTGCTGAAAACTTTTCAAGGTTTGGCTTTCTAATTTGCTAGTGAACATGACCGTTGATTTTTGATAGAACAGATACTACAGGACTTAGTAAGTGAACTTCATGAAACGATTTGCAAGTAAGCAAGCTCTACTAACATCTGGGATAGAAGCAGTGGGAAATACACTGTTGCTGACTTTTCTGTAGAAATCAACTTAATTATAAAGTTAAGTGCACTTTCCTTTGGCGAGGGGAAAAAAGCAAAAGCTGATATTTCTTTGTTATGCTTTGTCACATTAGTTAGGTACACACGGAGAAATATTTTTCTTGATTTTTTTTTTTTTTTGGGGGGGGAAATGATTCTATTTCCATTAATTGTAGTTTTCACTTACAGATCCAGTGTAATGAGAGTATGGTTGACGTGAGACACCTGTGGCTGAATATGTAGTTAGCTCACTTATTTCCACTCATTTATGCTCTATCAATATCCTGTCCCTTCCAGCTCTTGTCTAAACCTTGAGTATTCCACTTTCTGTAGTCCAACTTGAGTAACATCTGTAAATATATGACATTGGATGGACAGCAGTTGAACCTACTTCAGTTTTCACAACTTATTTCTGTGCCATCTTTATTCTGTCCTTTTTCATGTATTTTGTACACAGACTGTTATATCTGTTCCGTTCTTCAAATCCTGTTTGAAAGATTTTTGTTGGAATTTTGCCTTTTCTCTTTTAAATTGTAGCAGATATGGATGGTGACTCAATATAGTGAGTTTTTTATTTTAAAGAATTGCCAAAAATACCAGAGCTCAGTTCTGAAATAAATTGCCAACAAGTCATAATTAGAATTGTATCAGATAGTTAAGCTTTGGTGTACATGACAGTAATTAATAATTGTCAGATTTATTTTTTATTGAAAAAAGCGTAATTTGTCTTAGCAGACTCTTGCTTGAAAAAACGTAATGATGAAAATCTGGTAAACAGGTATGTGTATATACGTTGTGCAATATCAGCATAGGGGAGTATGGGCTAAGAAATGGAATGTATACCTGGATTTTAAAGACATTATATCCTCATATTAAGCATATTTAAAAATAATTTTTAAGTGCTATAGCTCACTTTAAAATGATTCTTTTAATTATGCAGTTTAGTATTTGGAAAGCAGTTATCATTGATGATGAATTGTGTGTATGTAGTCTCTAAATCCACAGAATGGAATGTATGATTGAAACATATTAAAATAAAAATATTAATTTTTCTGGTAAATTTTAAAAGCTTTTCTAAGAATTTAATTTTTTTTTTTTGCTAGGTAACATACACTCACATAGATGTGGTGACATTTTGTGCCATGCTGACATTCACTCAGTAAGGATATTATCAGAGAATTTTAATTAATTGTTTGAAGAGGAGCACTATGTGTAAAAGCTCTTCAACGATCTTTATATCCATTAATATATTGATGTATTGACTGATTATGCCCATATATGCCTGTACCTTAATATATCTGTATGTTCACTAGTGTGGAAATGGAATAGCCACAGGTACTGTCGTTCCTTTAGAATTGTTCCTCTGTGTAATTTCTGATCCTTACTGTGTATGTATAAACATTCTGAACCTGATTGATACCTGTTCCATTCTTAGCAGCCATGACTGCGTGGGTTGGTCGTTTGCTGTATATTCACAGCCATATTTCAGTCTTGCCTATTGAAAGTTTGGAGAAGAACCTGGGATTTAGACCAAACCTCTGCTTTCATGATTGAAAGCTCCTTTCAAACATGTCATTGTTTTCCCTAGATATGCAATAGTTACAGTTAAAAAGACAGCCATCAAGTAATCATAGAGCTTGTGGTTCCTCGCATTGCTCCTTCAGATCTGTCTTGCCTCATCATTGACGTAATTCCGTCCTTGGGAAAAGCTTTTTAGTTTTACAGTGACTTTCTAGCTTATGTCTTGGTCTTTTTCTTGCTCATAAGAAGTGGTATTTGCTTATTGGCTATTCACAGGCTTGCTCTGGTTCTGAGACCTGGTGCAAAGTCCTGGCTCTTGCAAACATTGTGTTTAAATGCTACTGCCTGTTTTTCTATGGTTTTGCTCCCTATACCTGGCAAAGTACAGGACTTAAATTCAGGTAACTGTGATACTGTAAAATCTACTCTCAGAATACTGTTTCTAAGGCAGCATTCTATTTAGAAGGGTTTCCCCGATCTTCATGGAGAAAGCAACTAGCCTATAACTTCATATCCTGACTGAGCAAATGTCTGATTTTTTTCATCTGCTTGTGGAATCTTTTCCAATTTGAGATCCTAAAATTTAAGATGGATAGCAATGTGTCCCACTGTAGGTCCCCAGTTTGCAAAGCTGTACCCTAGGTATGCCAGTTATCAACAGTTGGTACAGACAATGTGTAAAACCCTGAACAGGAATAAAAAGATCCACAGAATTTTTGCCTGAAAGTTAGTGTTTGAGTTTCCTAGCAAAAGAGTTATTCCCAAAGGGAAGTCTTATGGTTTTTTTACAAACTATAATGTTAATTAAACCTTTCAGATATTTATAGTTAATAGAGATAACAGTGATCTTAGATACAGAACACATGATTTGGGAATATATTTACATATTACTGTGCACACCCATTTTCATTTGAAATCGATATGACCAAAATGTCTCTTGCAATTAGTATCTTGACTAATCTGGTAGTGGTCATGCACTAAGATTCCAAAAGGCTGACAGCTTCTATTTGGATTCCTTCTTGCTGTCAGGTGCCAAGTTTTAAATTGGTTCATCTGTAATTGAGACAAGACACTGGCTATTCCATTAACATTTCTGATCATCAGTTAAAGAAAAAATTTCTTAGTTAAACCCTGCAGGCTGAGTTTATTATGCCATAATTTTTCTCATTTGCAAACTCCAGTTACCAGTTAATTGCTGAAATGAAAATAAACTTCTTGTTATGGATGTCCTGTGTTATCTTTCTGTTGTTTATTGCTTGGTCTGTCAGCATGTTGCTTGCATCAAATGTAAAAGAAATGGGGAAAGAAACAAAGTATATACAAGTGTGTGCATACACAATAATGTTTCTTGCATTAATTTGTCTCTCCAAAAGATCCTCCATTGAAATGAACTGTAATACCCTCCTTTCCTTGTAAATCTTGTAATTTCTTCTTTTGCTCATATAATATTATACCAGAGGTCGTGGATGTCGGAGGTGCAAAGCGTGCCAATTACTGACACCGCAGTTCATAGAAACACAGAATAGTTTGGGTTGGAAGGGACCTTTAAAGATCATCTAGTTCAACCCCCTGCCTCAGGCAGGGACACTTTTCACTAGATCAGATTGCTCAGAGCCCCGTCCAACCCGACTGAACAATTCCAATGATGGGGCATCCACAGCTTCTCTGGACAACATGTTCCAGTGTCTTGCCACCCTCATGCTAAAAGAATTTTTAGTTGCATCCAGTTTAAATCTACCTTCTTTTAGTTTAAAACTGTTACCCCTTGTCCCGTCTCTCCAGGCTTCAGAAAAAAAGGTTTTCATCTTTCCTTTTTAAGTACTGAAAGGCTACTATAAGGTCTCCTTGGAATCTTTTTGTCTCCTTGGAATCTTTTTGTCTCCCTGGAATCTTTTTGTCTCCAGGCTGAACAACCGCAGCTCTCTCAGCCTATCTTTGGTAGGAGAGGTGCTCCAGCCCTCAGATCGTTTCCAGGGCCCTCCTTGGAACCCACTCTGACAGGTCCATTCAGCAGATAATCATAAGGTGCTCATGCAGCATAACACCTGTCTTGGTTTATTCCACTTCTTTGATCAGCGTGAATTAGATCCTGATCCTTTTAGTCAAACTGCCATTATGAGAACGAAGAGTGTTACAGGACTCTGCCTCATGGGAGAGGATGTGCTTATTTTGCCACTGATTTGCACAAGCTGGTCTGCGTGGCTAGATCACCCTAGCTCTGTTAATAAGGCTTCTTCTTCTTCTGCCTTACAGTACGAAATCAAAGGAGTGATTTTAAAAAATGTTCATTACTCGGCTTTTATGACAGATAAAGAACAGCTATTTTTGATGTTACTTTTGATCTTGATATTTGGTGTAGTTGTTCTTTTGTTGCCACTATCTCGTTCTGCCTCATTTCCATGAGGAGCTGGGCAAGGAAGAAGCTGTGATACGAAAGAGACAACTGTGTAAATGCTTCAGTGACAGGACTACAACTTGGAGGTTGTACTGAAAAAAGCAGCAAAATGGTCAATACTGAAATATCTTTCTAAAGCAATTTTTCGTTCAGAAGTGTTAATTTTTGTGAAAACAAGTGACTACATTTTATTGCTGTCTAATGATTTGCTTATTCTTCCTTGCTGATGACCTGATATAGGATATGGAAGTATGTGCCAGAGTTGAGATCAGGCTTAGATCCAACCACTGCTGGAGAAGTAGACTGACAACGGAAACCCTAACTCTATTTTTAAAATCTACTGAGAACTATCAGATGGTAGTGCGTGAATTTTCATCAAATAACTGCTGTCATTGTAAGGATCTGTTTGCGGTGAACTGGCTGTACATATATCTATGTGTGTGTGACCTCTTCCTAATTCAGTTGCGTGACTATGATGTCTGTATTTTGGGACCAAAATATTTGTGTAGTATACATTTCTATGTGGAGGTCCTAAAACAAAGTTTGTTGTGTTACCACAGGGCTGTATGTATCAACTTTTTAAATTACAGGAATGAACAAGTGTAACTTTTTTGAACTGTTTTTTTTGGTTCATAAGCTTACTCTGATACTAAACTTTGCTTTGGTGCTTGGTTACATGCATTGGTAAACAATATTACTAGTATTTATTTACATGGTAAGCAAGTCAGAATTTACTGAAAAATTAGATCTTCAATATTGTAAGCAGGTAGCGTGCAGAAAAAATTGCATTCAAGTGATGTACAGAATAGCCGTCCTTTTGGTGGAATGGTGGACTGTAACTGCTGTGAGACAAAATTGGGGGTTTTGTAAACAGGAACTGTCTGATTTACTGCCACGTATACAAGACAAAAACAACTGCAAATGTTTTCACGACTGGCAATGTAAATTTTTTAAAAATAATGTGATTTATCCTGGTAACTTGATTACCTTATCAGTTTAAAGCTGGTTTTTAATTTTTCCATTATTGTTATTATTGATTTATGTATTTTATTGATGAGTAAGTTTGTTTCCTCTGCTGCCTGGCAGTATAGCTTAAACTCCTAAATATGAATGACATATGGCAGTTACACAGCCTTTGAAGTTGGACAGAAACATAAAGTCATGTGTGAGAACATTGAAATTTGGACAATTAAATGTGTCCAAAGTTAATTATTCACATTTCATAACTTTTTAAATGTTCGCATAGCTTCAATATGGGTCATATGTATTGTATATTGCTTTTTTGTTCTGATTGTTTCTATTTTTATAAGTATGGGATTAAAGTTCTTCTTACTTGAATTAACTTTCTTTAAAGTAGAGTTTTGTTTCAGCAGTACGGATGAGGCAGGGAAGGGTTGACGTCAGAGACAAACAAGAAGTATGCTTTACAGTCATCTTCACCATTATTTTTCCTATTTCATGTGCTGTTTTCCTGAATTACTTTAATGTTTTAATACAAATCCAAGTGAAATTTCCTTACATAGCTCATCTGAATTTCCAAAGGAAACAGAGTTCATACAAAATCTTTCTGCCAATGTGATTTTCAATACTGTCATGAACTTGTAAATGTTTCTGTTCGTTTTATGCTTCAGCCTGTGTAAATTTCATTGGCCGAAGGGGCAAAGAAGTAACAATCTTCATTTAAAGGCAAGATACTGGGTTAAGTCATATTATCAGTCTAAAAGACAATCAACCATCCCACCCCCTGATATGTGTGTGTGTACACACACAAACTATGGAAGATAAATTTAGAGTAAACTTAGTCTTCCTTTATCTGAGAATGTCTCTAAATGAAATTGGCATTTGAAAGTTTAGGAGAGAAGGGCGGATTAAAAAAAAGAAAAAAAAAGAGAGACTCGACTCATCCACAAACTGGTTGACTTGTTGTTTTGGTCTGAAGAGGGAAAGGTAATACAAGAATGCACAAAAGAATCTGTCCTGGAAGATGTAATAAACTTACTTTCCATATGTACATTCTTAGATTTTATCCAAAGAGGAGATTCAGATCTGTTCTTCCAAGTTGACAAACCAAGGTAATGGCTCCTGCTCCTTAACATCACTGTTGCAGTAATGTACCTTTTCCCATGTGTGTGGTAAGGAGAAGCAACCTCTAATCGCTAATCAGTATTCAGTGAATTTCGAAATCCCAAGGGTGTCTGTAGTCGTTTTTGGAGACTGCTGATCCATGTGGTTATTGCTAAGGATATACTATACCTCACCAATATGTTGCATTTATAGTAACTACAGCTAAATTGCTAACCTTAGTAGAGTGTGCTCATTTCTGGTTTTATGCACGTGGTTTGGGTTTGAGGCCTAAAAACCTTTTATGAAGCTTTTACCTGGTTTCCTGTTTCTTCTTCTTCTTCACTAGTAAAAAAAAAAAAAAAAGTTTTGTAAGTTGACAAAGAGTAGGCAAAGCAAAAGAATCCATGTCATACACTAGTCCTGTATCTATAATAGCCACTTTTTTTCAAGTGAATAATGTACTCTCTTTCAACAAAATCGATATCCAAAACTTCAATTAGTCGTATGTATTGTTCATACTATATTGTGTATTGTTCATACTATATATCAGTATCAGTCATAATGCTACAATTAAAAATGCTTTTGTGTATTAATAATGGAATTGCCCTTTGCACAGTAAATAAATAGAGCAGAGCTTTTTGAATATTCACCTAAGGAACTTTTTGTTGAGGGTCATTCCTCAGGGGGATTTGGCAGAGGAAAAGTGATATGACCATGCGGTGAGACTTCTGATGCAGATACATATTTTTCTCTGAATCTAGCTTCTGCGTGGACATGTGATACATGATTACCAAACTGTTGTTAGTAATTACAGAATTAATACTCTTTTTTTTTTCAGTACAGGAACCTAAACAAAATTAATTGTTTTAACTAGTTGGCAAGCCAATATATTTAAGTTAGCGTTCTGGATCACAGCTTCAGAACAAAACTATGTAAGTAAAATTTAAGCAAGAAGATTTTAGTTTTTATGAACTAATTAATTAGGAAGCCTAAATAGGACTATATTGCCTTGGTAAATAATGAATTCAAGAGCCAGTATTTCCTACATTCTTCATCTGAAGTACAACAGCAGTAGCAAAAATAAAAAGTCATACCACGACCATTTTCTGTATTGGTTTTATACAAATTAATTCTTCATAATATACAAGAGAGAAAGCATATAAATCTTGACCTACCAAGTGTTGCAAGAATTATTAATGAAGTAAGAAATCCTAATGACAATGTATGAGATTATAAATTTGAAGAGTTTTGTTCTTTCCAAATGTGGAAGTTATGGAATCCTTTAAAGCAACGTTTTATGAAGCTTCTGTTTTACAATGAGTGGAATGATTAGCTATACTCATTAAGAATTTCAAAACTAAGTTAAATTACAGAATTTAATTTAAAAAAATGGGTCATTTATTCAATAAAAACACATAAGTAGCTCATTTTATTTTTATGCTAGTGTTTAGGAAGACTTGGTATGCTTCATTAACTTGCTAAATTGAGTCACCTTTCCTCATTTTTCTTTTTTAATGTAGGAGACAGAGGGTTGTGTGTCACAGGCTTCAATATGCATTATTAGCCTTATACCAGAAGGTGTGAAATTCAGCTTAAGCAAAGTGATTTATTGCTCTAAGAAAAAAAGCAAATACTGTCAGATCAAGTGAAAAAGTACTTTAGGTTAGATGCTTTTCACTATTGTCTGATGATTTGGAGTTCCTCTCTGCAAAACACTGTTTAAAAGTTCAAGGGTCTAACCTACAGTTTTTATTAAAGCTGGGATATTACCCACTATGAAGATACATATTGACTAAACCTGCTAAGGTGTTTGATCTTCTTTTTTCATAAAAATTGGTTATGTTAGGGGTATTTTTGAAAATAAAAACTGAAATGCTTTATATAGTTTTAATGGACATCATTCATACAGTTGTTAACAATTCCTTCCTATACTTAAGTGAATTTGGAATACATTTCTAAGATTAAAAAATCTGATTCCTCATCTGAATTTTAGCAATTTTTTATTCTGCTGATTTAAGAGCTGTACGTAGTTTACATGAGCCACTCTAGCACACGTAATACCCTACTGAGGATTTGTGTATTCATCTATTGCTGTTTCCACCATAACCTGCTCCATTCCACTTAAAATTCTTCTAATGAGGTCAGATATAGGAAATTTTTTTTTTCTTTTTTTCCTTAGGAAGGGGAAAGTGTAGTTCTATATCCTAGGGTAACACTGTTGTTCAGGCTCCAGGTTAAAAATAGAAATACTTTTCTGTCCAGAAACAGTACCTACTGTACCGTAAAGCACAGGATATACGCAAACATCTCCTTTAGCATTTGAACACTAGATTCAAAATGATTCTTCCACAGGACTGTCTTCCTTTTGAGTGTTCTGGGCTAATCTGGCAAAGCCATGGCGCTTGCTTTATAGGAAGTCAAGTATTAATTTAAATTGGTTTTATTTATCTTTTGAGTTAGTGCTCCATCACAGGAATCTGTTTAAGTTCACCATCACTTTATTATGAAGCCTGAGGCAGAAGACAGCCTGAAGACCAAGACTAAATACTGTCTGGTAATGAACCACTAGGCAGCGCTTCGTTAAAAACTCTTCTTAAAAATTATTTAGCCTGATAGTTAAGGTTATATTGCTGAAGGCTAGGAATTACAGTTTTCAGTTAAAGAAATTGTTTAATATTAAACATCCTCTTGCAAAGAGCCAAGTTCTAATTTGGTAACTTGTTCATCTTAGAAGCGGAACATACTAAGTGACTCTTAATTAGAAATACCTCAGCCTATGCAACCATTGCTATATGGTGCAAATTCAGATTGCAGCTCTGGCCAAGCAAATAAAAATTTATATTCTTAGTACATACAGTTTATGCAATTACCTACTTTCAAAAAAAGAAAACAAATCTCCAAATCTGTCTTTTTTTTTTCTTGTTGCAAAAGTCATTCATTTGTGTGAATAGATGATTAATAGTGGACAGAAATATGACACATTAGCTGCATGATGCTTGGCAAATTCTGCAGGATTTCACTACACCTGAAATAATTTTAGTGATATCAATGTGTTTGTATAAACATTCTTGAAGCTTGGATTGGAGTTGGCTGATTTATGTCCTTTTGCTAAAGGACTCATGGATGAATCCTAACTAAATAAGAGATTTCTGGTTAGAAGGGGAGAATTTTCACTTCTCTAGGTTCAGAGAGGGAGGAAAAAAAAAAAGTTAAAAACTGCTGTTTGTCTGTGCCAGAGAGTAGATATTAATTATGGTGGTACACAATGCATCTTTTTGTTAACTTTATGTAATTATTGATGATGCTGCTGGTGAAAATGAATTATTAGTAACTAACACTTAGAATGTGTGTACTTTTTGAGGAACAGTAGCAAAGGCAGTTTCTTGCGCCAAACCCAGTGGTTTGCAAATGTGTTATTTTTTTCATGTGCTCAGTAAATTGTAGAAGTATTTTGATCAACCTGAAATTATTCTCCCCATTTGCCCAATGGAACAAAACCTTAAAAAATTTAGACAACTTTGATACAACTGTTGTATATCGCAGTTTTGATCTGAAGAAGTGTAATGTGTGGTGGAAAGAGAGGTGTGAATCTGTGGCAGTATCTCCAGCTGATCAGAATTTTGAAGTGAACTTTTTTCATTAATTCAGTACATTGGAGCAACTTGTTAGCCCTTCTGTAGTAAGGTGTTGAACCATTGCGTACAGAGGTCCTCTCCAGCCTGTGATTGCATGCACTCTCATTTAGGAAAAAAAAAAACAAAACAGGAAAACCCCAAAACCCAAAAAACCCCACCAATACTAAAAGGACTTGAACAAATTAAATTTCCAAACAAGGAAATATCAGAGCTGCTAGATGAGAAAGATTTTGTTTAAAATGCTTATTACATTTAAAACATTAAAATTTGTTAATTTCCTGGTTGGCAGACTGGCTCTCAAGGAAGATGTGTTTTTTCTTCTGCTTTACTTTTGGTTATCATTGAGAATTGGCTGCATATAACTTAACTCATTAGTGCTTGTCACATGAGTTTCCCCATCTCATTGGGCATGCAAACTTCTCCTTCATACTAAATATAGTATATTGATGTAAGTTAATGAAATTCTGTATTTAAAAAGTGAAGATCAAGATTAAAGGGCTCTGGCGCTTATAAAACTAAGGGAAGAAGAAAATGAGTTTATCGGGAAAAAAATTTTAGAATACCAGAATTTATGTGAGAGAAGACTCAAGGAAGCAAGATATTGCTGAGGCATGGTCTGCAGTTTCATTATGGGATTACAACTCCATAAAACTAATTTCTATTAGAGTCTTCAGGCCAGAAAAGCAATTTCAGACCTCAGCAAGAGTGATCTTACTTCAGTAAGTACACTGTAATACTGAGTCATCTCAACAGTGAGTCACTGGCGTGTTTGCAGGCTATATAGAGTCCACTAATTCCTTATGCTCAGTCCACCTGCACCTGAATGATGAACTCTTTAAAACTCTGCTCTGAAACATTCTGAAATACACTATTATTGTCATGTTTTAGAAACTCTATTAGTTGTTCATCCTATGTAGGAAATACATAATTTGTTAAATGTTGTTACACAGATGAAAGGGTGCATTGGAAAGTTAGGGCAATAATGTAAAACACTGAGGTTGGATGCTTCATACAGTCCTTTAAGATGATATCCGTGTTTGTATTTTGGTGTTACAGCATTCAGTGGTTGATAATTACATTGCAATTTGATTGTACATTCTAGGAAATGCTTCTTTTTTTGAATTCTAGAAAATGAAGATACTAATTTCATTATGCTAGGTATCTTGTCTGAAGCCATAACTTTATTTTTTAGAAAACTTCAAGTTACAATTGGTATTACATACCTGCCTCTGTGGAATGATGAGTACTTTAATGTAGAAGGGAGAATAAATATAATTTCAGCTATGTGTAAGCAATGTAATGCACTGATGAGTGCAAGCTAAGTGGCAAATTTCAATTTTATTCTAAATCTTGGTATTTGAGTTCGTGTTTTAATATTTTACTCTTTTTAAATCTCTGAAATATATATGCTTAAAGTTTGACACAGGAACTAGGTGATGAAAATTTTTTCAATATCTTTATATTCTACATGTTTGAATTTTTTCCCACCTTCCCCTCAAAAAAAGATATGCTTTTGATGCCAATTTTTAAAAAATCAGAAACAAAGGGATGTAGTAATGAGTACCTAATTGTATATTTTACAACTTATTACACCGAGATTTAAAAGCAGAAATGTTACTACTAATGAGTTTTAAAGTTGAGAGTTTTAGAGAGCGTTTTACAGAAGCAGAAGTAACAGAGGAAAATGAATTCATGTAGTATTAATTAGCTAATTCTGTCTGCCTCCTATTTGACTATACATCTTAGAGTTGTGTGTAAAGATCTTTTAAATACTCATTCTGTACTGTTAAAAGTGCTGTGGATTGTTACACAACGTTAGATACGGGACACACTGTCTGTAACTGCCGGTCACTCTGCAATGTAACGGCTGTCCGTTTTAGTAGTAACAAGCAGGCAGTGAAGTACCACCTAAAAGAAAGCCAAATAGCTTGTGCACGCTTGCGAAGTCACACAAGTGAAAAAACGGCTTTTCAATTCCCGGTTTAAAGGGCATGCCACTTAATTCCTTTGGTGGAAATTGCTTTGTCACTCCCAGCTTTTATTTCAGGTGTCAGGAGCTGAACCACTGTCATACTATTGCAGTTGCATAAGGGGCCTGGAAAAAGCCGTGCTGCTTTTAGGACATAATTGTTCAAGTGATCTCCGAGTTCAGTACGGGCGGCTGTTGTGTATCTGCTTTGACAGTAATAGAGACCAGTATAACTTCAGAGCTGGACGTATCGTGTCGCTCTTGTTTTATCAGCTTCTGCCCACTTGAAAACTTCTAAGGCGGTGTCTTTTGGTGAACAGCTACATACCAGTATAAAAATAAGTTGCTCTATGTGCTAGTCCGAAAGTGCTTTTCTTTTCTTGCTTAGTGGACAAATTTTTGGAAAATAATGTGATCTATAATTCTGTATATACCTTTGACACAGCTGCACACTTAAAAGAATCTATTTTAGCTCACTTGTATCAGCTTTAGTATCACGTGTTAAGAGGTGAATAAGGGCTTGACACTTGACAAGGAACTGTGTCTTTGGCATTGCATTATGTAACAATTTGTAAAAGCGCTTTTAGAATAATTAAGATAACTAAGCGATAGGACTGTTTCATGTTACTTTTCCAGCGTGTTCTTATAATTGGAATATGCCTTCTGAGGAGCAAGTTCTTAGGACTTAGTCAAACTTGAAAACCGCCGTTTGGATCTTTGATTGTACTCAGAGGTTTCTAAATTGAAGACCTTAAAAGTTAAGATTGTGCACTCGGACAACTTGTGTTGAGGGCTTACTATGCTAACAAAGTAAGTTTGTTTATGTTTAGATTACCGTTGTTTGCAAAATCAAGGTAATGGTTTTTTTACTGTGAATGTTAAACATCTTTTAATGAGTAAAACTGAATCACAGTGTACTTACAGTTTTTTTTGTGCGCCATAGCAAGCCACTGCTAAAGCAACAGAAGGACACAACACTTGTGAAAGCCCTGGAAACAAGCTGTGGTCTTTGTCACTTTGATGTAGTCTTGAATATATGTGTGTACGTAAACATCTGTTTACATACACTTCAAAAGAATCTCTGCGTATATACGTGGTATCAGTTAAAGGAGTACAATGTGTTCCTTCTCAAGAGATTCCGTGTTTCAGAATTTCTTAGCGTTAGAGTGTGCATGTGACTTCCAAATATTTACTTTTTTCCCCTCCTACCTTGTTTTGTGACAGGATGACGAAGTAGTACTTCAGTGTGTTGCCAGTGTTCACAAAGAACACAGGAAGTTCTGCTTGGCAGCTGAGGGACTTGGGAATCGACTGTGCTTTTTGGAACCAACATCGGAAGCTAAAGTAAGAAGTTGATGCTCTCAACTGGTGTAACTGATCAGTGAATGTTAACCTGCTTACTGTTCACGGATACACTTAATTATGGTTTCTTTAATGTGATGCTAGATGCATCTTTTTATATGCTTTTCTTTCAGTGACTGCAACATGAGATTTCTTAGACATTCTGAAAATACTTTTGAGGCATACCTGTTAACAGTCAAAATCCACTATTCTTTAACTATCTAAAATAATTCCTGTAACTGAAATACTGATATTTTCAAGATTAGCTCTCCCGACTGTTACTAAGGTTTAAGTTCAGAAAAAAACTTACTCCTCTTCCTGCTGTAGGTTCCATATACTGGATTGATAATTTTAGAAACACTGTCACCTGTTAGTTAGTGGTGTTGTGTTGCTTCTGTGTTAATTAATCAGAAAGTTGAGAGTACAAGGGACAGAATAATTAAGTAATTGAAAAGTTTTAAAGGTAACAAGTGGCTAAATGAAAAAAATAGCTGGAGAGCTGTGAATAAAAATGCAATAGTAAGAGGAGCTTGAGAGAAGAGATAAAACTTCAGACCTGTACTAGAGCAGCATGCTAAGAATAAAGGCAAACAGAGGAGGACCTCTCTTCTTTTCTTTCTCTCTGCATAATTTCTTTTGTGATTTTATTTCTTTGATCATTTATTTCTCTTTCTGATTATTTTATTTTAATAGAGCCATTGTATCTTTTCTCTTGAAATGTTGCCATGTGGTCCTATTTTGAGTATTATGGCGATGTTACATTCAGAGTATTTATTTATGCAGTATGAGCGGTCCTTGTTCATCTCTAACGTGAAAGACAAATTGAGAAGCATCATGATTTTTCTTTGCATTCCAAGAGTTCAGTAGGATAATCTATCTTCAGTATACTTTACAAATCACCAATAATCTTCTTACCTGCTGAAGTAAAAGCAGTTAGTTTTCATGTATGTATTTTCAGATATTGTTTTAAAATCTTCAACAGTGATTGGGAATATTTTATCAATTGACAGCTCAACTGCAATGCAGTCTATTTATTACTGGTGATGACCATGTTAATCTTTAAGACATCATGTTGCACATCTTATAAGACAAGGAGGAATGGTAAATGTTACTGTAGATGGCATAGATTTACTTTACATTTCTTAAGTGTCTTAGTACAGATAATACCACAGAAGCTTCTGAAATTTGTTTAAAAATTGGAGATTCAGAAAACTTATATGTAACTGCTTTAAAAGAGCTTACCGAGGTGCTTGCTTAACTGCTGGTCTTGACTGAGAGCAGTGAAGAATTCTGGAAACGGGCATGGAAATACATCTGAAAAATAAAGTGTGGAAGGTTGATCTAGATGATCAGAGAGTACAGTACTTAACATCACTAGCAAGGATTGTTGGTTACTTTCATTTACATTTGGACAAAATTTTGGATATGAAGTAAGAAAAAGAAAACCAAAATGGCACACATCCAGTGGACTCAAAACCAGTTGTTATTGAATAGATATGTCTGTAGTAAAATCCTACAGGGTTCTGTTCTCACTGCTATGCTGTTGAGTGTTTTTGTCAATTAAGACATCATTTAAATTAATAGGCAGGTTTTTTGATGATAAAAATGTTGAGGAACTGACAATTGATGAGATCATGCCGCACACATGAAGATCTGTAGTGTCTTGTATATTAATAGAAAGCAAAGGTATATTCTAGTGCTGCCAGCATAGAATCTTATAACAGGGTGTGTAAATATATGTAGAAAACGGGAAACTACCCTCATCCGCTATGAGGAATGTGAAGACCATGGTGGATGTTACACAGTCATAAGTACCCTGAGTGATGGTGTGCTCAAGGGATGTAGCATAGTCCTTAGAGGTATGATTGAAAGAAACTTGATAGGAGATGGAAAGTTATGTTATGTTTGCAAATTTTGCTTGCTTTTTTATTGCCTCTGTGACAATGCTGCTGGAATAGAGTACAGTCATGTCATTCAGAATTGTAAGAATGTTGATAAAATGAAGGTTGCTTCCCCACGTGCTCTGAGAATCATGATTGAAGGAGGACACAGTCTGTTCAGTTTAAAAAAGGAGGTATGGACACTATCCATAAGCTTCTGAAATGAGAATGTTGATAACAGAAGTCCTTTTATTTTAGACAGCAGAAAACTGCTGTTTTACCTGGAGTGGATTCTTTGTCCCCTTCTCTTCCCTGAAATTACTTTTTAAAGCTAGACTCTGCTGTGTATTAAGAAGAAATTGCATTAAAGAAGATTCAAGGCATGATCATCAATGGAAGTCTACCTGACCACCAAAACCAAAATCTGTTTGCGGGACATTTTTGTGGCAGTTTCTTCATGCATTAATCTTTAACCAAAAAAAAAGGAAATGTTTTTCCATTCAAGTAATTCTGAAAAAACACAGGACAAAACCCTCAGTGTATCTGTTAAGTCTGGAATTAAAAATATGATTTCAATATTTTTTTAATTGCAGTTGTAAATAGTAGAAGTCAAAAGATAGAAGCAGCTAAAAGGAAGGGTAGGTAAGGAAGGAGAAGGTGTTGGTTTTTTTTTTTTTAAAGTTATTAGAAATTTAAAGATGAAAAAATGAGCTTTCAATGACTGGCCATTAGCTGTTTTCGTAATTTTCGTCATGTGCTGAAGGATATTAATTATGAGATACTTCTGTTCAAATTTTACTGTAACTCTGTAACCAACTTGCATGTTACATCCTTACAGTTTAGTAGTGAAAACGATTAAAATGCTGACTAATTTATATTGTGTTGGTACTTCTAAAAGGTGACGTATTTCAAAGCTGATAGTCTAGCGCAGCAAGGCTAATTTCTACCAATACCTAAGAATAATATGCCTCAAAATCGATTGCAATATACTAGCATCTCTTTTAGTAGCAAATTAGCAAGTAAACTTAAATGCCTGAAGGGAATTCCAACTGATTAAGATACGATTTTTGTCCAAATGACATCATGTAATAGTTTACAGGTCTGGTGAAAGTAAACTCAGTAACCTGTACCAGCTTATGTCAGTGTTCTTCGGCTGCAGACTAGAAGCTGCGGGCAAGGATTTGTTTAGTAAGCATATTGCCTGCAAGAATTCAATGTTACGAGAGTGCCTGGAGGAATCCAGAAGACTGAATACAGAAAGATTAGGTGTATTCAGTGTGACTATATTGATGGAAAACTGGTGACTCTACATGAAAGGCTGTTTTGAACTAGTCTCAGAAATAAACATATTCCTCTTATAAAACAAGCAGCTGTTGGGTGGAACTGTCAGTTGTTTCTTCACATTTACTTAGCAAATTTGTGTAGGTTTCCTATATAGAATTTGTGGTTTTGTTTATCTTCCTGTGTGTATGGACAAGACTGTGCAGGGGCATGCTGGAAGACCTCCCAGAAATACTCATTGACTTTGAAGAACTATTTATTCCAAATTCCTACTCTCTTTTTTTTAATGTCTTACCAGTCTCCTAGTTCTGCTATACAAATTCATTTACAGTAATGCTTGCTTGGCCCTTCTTTAAATGTCTGTAAAGTAAAATACTTTATTCTCCACTTGAATTTTCTTTCTTTATTGATGATTCTTTAAAATGATGTTGGTTTACATCTATATGTTCATTCCAACTTTCCATAGTCGAAAGGGGGATAAATCCATATGCCTATTGTTTCTCTACAGTAGATTTCTAAAACCTTATTTTAGTACCTGAACAGATTTTGGCTTTTATTTCAGCATATAGATTCCCAACATGAATATTTTCCCATCTTCCACCTGTAGCTCTCATCTCTCAGCAGTCTTGTTTCACTGAACATCTTATTGCCACTTTTTTTTTTTTTTTGAGTGGGATTCCATTAGAATACAGCATTGCTCAGAGTGCGGGGGGCGGGGAAGCATAGATTAGCAGATGGTTGAGATTTTAGTAAATTACTTAGACTGTAACATGGTCTGCCGCATAGAGATTGTTGAATATCAAACTTGGGAAACAGTATCACTTGCAAAAAGACCACAGAATCAGAATTTGTTGGATTGGGAGGGACCTCCAATGGACATCTAGTCCACCCCCCTGCAGTAAGCAGGGATATCTTTAACTAGATAAGATATCTCAGACTGGAAAACAAATGAGCCTTTACAGACTCAGTAGTTAGGTTTTGGGGTTTGTTTTTTTTTTAATTTTTTAAAAAAAAAGTTTAAGCAACCAATCTAGATTAATTAAGGAGGTCAGTTGCTACTTAGGTCATGTATCATCCACATAAATTACTTTTCACTGGTATTTCTCAGGTCAACGAAATTTAAAAAAGAATTTGTTACCATCCAACCACAGAAATGTGATATGTGGTGGCATGCCTGTGTTAGCATATTGTTTTAACACTGCAAATTTGTGCACTGTGCAAATTTTGTGGAAAAATCATTTGTCAGTGTCAGTATTCTTAAATAATGTTGAGTGCACCATAGGCTTTGAAAGAGAATAAAAAGTCCAAAATTAATTGTGTTAACCTAAGCTGTACCTTTTATACAAACTGTGACTAGGAGTTCAGAGGATGTCTTTCATTAATGCAGCACCGAAGGAGTGTGTATCAACTTTAAAGCTAATTCTTAGCCATGATCTGTGTTCTAAGTCACAGACTACTAAATTGTTGCACTTGGAAAGTACCCGTGGAGATCACCAAGTCCCCATCAGCTCCTCTGCTCAGAGTAGGTACAGCCAAAGCAGATTGCCTAGGACACTCTCCAGTCTGGTTTTGAATTTCTCCAAGGATGGAGACTCTGGGGCAACCTGTTGTTTATGTTTAAATAGAATTTTCCTGTGTTTCAATTTGTGTGAAGTTACTTTTGTCCTTTCACTGCGTACCACTGCATAGAGTCTGGCTCTTTCCACTTTGTGCTTTCCTGTCGCTTATTTATATACATTGATGATTCCCTTTGAGACTTTTTTCTCCTGGGCACATTGTTCCTTGGATACATCAGTGCCAATACATTGGAAAAGAAAGTCTGCTGTTGTTGAAATGAATCTAAGTTTCGTGTTTCAAAACCAGCAGACTTGCTGAGCCAACAATTGAGAAAATCTTCTGAAGTAGTTCATATTATTACATCGTAAGATTCTGAATCACAGAATGTTAGGGGTTGGAAAGGACCTGGAAAGATTGTCTAGTCCAACCCCCCCTGCCAGAGCAGGGTCGCCTGGAGTAGGTCACACAGGAAGGTGTCCAGGCGGGTTTTGAATGTCTCCAGAGAAGGAGACTCCACAACGTCTCTGGACAGCCTGTTCCAGTGCTCCATCACCCTCACAGAAAATTTTTTTCTAATGTTTTTGTGGAATCTCCTATGCTCCAGCTTGCATCCATTGACCCTTGTCCTATCATTGGACATTCCTGAGAAGAGACTAACTCGGTCATCCTGATATTCACCCTTTACATTTTTATAAACATTAATGAGGTCACCCCTGAGTCTCCTCCAAGCTAAAGAGACCCAGCTCCTTCAGCCTTTCCTCACAAGGGAGATGTTCCACTCCATCATCTCTGTGGCTCTGTGCTGGACTCTTTCAAGCAGTTCCCTGTCCTTCTTGAACTGAGAGGCCCAGAGCTGAACACAATATTCCACATGTGGCCTCACCAGGGAAGAGTAGAGGGGGAGGAGAACCTCTCTCGACGTACTATCACCTGCCTTCTCACACAGCCTGGGATGCCATTGGCCTTCTTGGCACACTGCTGGCTCATGGTCATCCTGCTGCCCACCAGAACCCTCAGGTCCCTTTTGCATGTGCTGCTTTCCAGCAAGTCAGTCCCCAACCTGTACTGGTACTTGAGGTTCTTCTACAAAAGCAAGTTGACTCTACACTTGCCCTACTCATATTTCTTAAAACAGCCCAGCTTTTCCGGGTCTTGCTGAATGGCAGCACAGCCTTCTGGTGTGTCAGCCACTCCTCCCAGTTTTGTGTCATCCACAAACTTGCTGACAGTGCTCTCTATGTCTTCATCGGGGTCCTTGATGAATATAGTCAATAGTACTGGTCCCCGTACCAACTCCTGAGGGACTCCTCTAGATACAGGCCTCTGACTAGACTCTGTCCCGTTGACCACAACCCTCTTATTTCTTCCATTCAACCAGTTTGCAGTCTTCCACACTACCCGATCATTCAGACCACACTTCCTCTGTTTAGCTATAAGGATGTGAGAATGGAGGATTTATAGATGTGGGGGGTTGAATAAATGTAGCAAAAAAGGTGCAACATTCTCTAGTAAAAGACTTGGAATCAACTCAGCCTGCAGCACCTCCTCTGGAGCCTCAGTGGGACTTCACAGCTGCTTGTGGAGAGCCCCCTGCGAGTGGATCGACTGTTCCGGGGGACAAGAAGGATTGGAAGCCATGTCCTTGTACAGCTGGCCTGTATCCATGGAAGGAGACCAGGGAAATTGTTCGGTGTAATAAGAATGAAATGGGCCAAGCTCCAGTGCAATGGTACAGAAGGATGAGTGACCCCATGTGAAGTTTCAGATATTTTGGAAAAAAACAATCCTCACAAATTGAAGAAGCCTTAATCAACACCAGAGTGGAGGTCTCCCTCATATATGGAAGTGCTAAGAAATTGAGAGGACAGCCTGTAATTATCACGGGGTTGGGAGGGAAACAAATTGAAGCTGTGCAAACACAAATAGGAATGAAAATAGGAAACCTCCTGCAATGACTGTATTCAATCGTGATTGTCCCTGTTGATGAGTACATAATAGGAATAGATGTTTTGGAGAGACTGACTTTGAATCTCCCAGATGGTCAGTACCAGTTTGGAGTGAAAAATTGTATCAGTATTAGAACAATTTTGGTAGGAAAAATAAAAATGCCTTCTTTGTAGATTCCTGCTGCAACGAAGTTATTGATGATGAAACAATATAGGATTCCAGGAGGGCATGAGGAGATCTCACAGACAGTTAAAGGTTTATTGGATGCAGGAGTTTTAAAATCACCTACCGCAGCTTTAGTCAGAGCTAAAAATGTGTTAAGAACTTCAAACTTATATGTCGAATACGATTATATACCTTCTCCTCTTAGAGAACAAATACAATGTTTATGGTGTGATTCTAAAGGACAAAAAAGCAGTAACATGTGGAGAAAATAGTCTTATTTTTGAACCTGAAGATGTTTCATTTTACTGTGGGGAATGCAGCTCTAGGATTTTCTGCATTGACAAGTATGAAAGAATGGATTTATATTACTTTCATACAGGGAAATAGAATGTGTCTCAAAGATATGAGTAAACGTTAAATATGGATTTTAAAATTAGAATACATGTGAGTTCAAACACACTTTTCATCCTGTTTCACCTGCTTTGCTGATCTGTTCTTACACTGTTTAATATTTTTACAGTATGTTCCTCCGGACCTTTCCATCTGTAATTTCGTCCTTGAACAGTCCCTATCTGTCAGAGCCCTTCAAGAAATGCTGGCCAGCACAGGGGATAATGCTGGTGAAGGGGTAAGTAAATTGATAGCAAAAGATACTGAATTTCTGAATATGGATTGTTCACATTTCCTTCCTTGCTCCAGGATTTTCTAGGAGAGGGGCGTCATCTTGTCATAGCAAATTCTTCAGTTTTCTGTTTGCCTGGGACATTATAGCTACACTGCTGTAATCGTATTTTTTTGTCTAGCATTGACGAGCAGATGCAGTTAGTCTTTTGAAATATTTACAAAAACCAAGGTCATATTCAGAGATGATTTTTTTTTTACTATTGGTCCATAACTAGATACTTGAAAAGGAATAAGAGAATCCTTGGACTGAGTCTGGCTTTTATAAACCTGAGGAGGGGGCATGGGATAGATTTTGTGTGAAACATAAATCATTACCGTAAAGGTATTATTGTATTATAGTGCTGTTTATTAATGGAGAAAGCAAAATACTTTTCTTATTGTGTAATATTCTGTCTTGTTTCACTGAACCGAGAAAGTATTTCAGGTATTTGGATTTAATTTGTTTTATCCTTGCATTACAGTAACAGCTAGACATTAAGTCCTAGCAATGAAACAAAGTGGTAAATCTAAATTTGTTAGTTTGGATATAAAAATACAATATTTTTCTTTGTAATTGTGTAACTAAACTGTTTGAGTATAATTTGAAGTTATTTAATCTCTGATAACAAGCAAGAAGTGTTGGATAGAAGCAGTTATTTCAAAATTCTCTTCCTTGGGTTTCTTAATCTTTTAGCATATTGGCACAAGCACGCTCAATGGAATGCTGGTGGTACAATGTAAAGTGAAATGTTGTAACTATGCTTGCATTTCTATTGAATTGTCATTTCAAATCTAAAATATGCCAAGAATTACTGAAAGAGGACTTCCACAGTGGAGCGATCAGGATGCCTCATGCAGCTTATTACACTTCATTTATTATTGTCAGGACTTTCAAGCAGTTTACTCGGCAGAATGTGATGGTGGTGTAAGTAAAAGCTCAGGTTAATCCAAACCCTGGATACAGATTTGCCTGTATTTTCAGCGATCTTTGTGAACAATTATGATTGTTCTATGATCAGCCGAACCTTACTGCCAGTTGTTGATGAGACAAACTTATCTCTCATCTCTGCATTTCTTGACGTTTTAGAAGTTAGGCTTGCTGTTTTATCTGTTTATCACTTGTAAGTAGGTAGTTTAGGTCAGTTGCCTAGTTCTATGTAATTGGGTAGAGCTTGTGTTTCTCTGAAAGTAGATGAAGTTAACCCATGGTCTCCGCTCAGTTGATCACTGTTGTGTTACATTTATGTGCGTGACATCATCTCGATTGTTTTCTTCTATTCAGTGAACATCTGAAATCTGAAGAAAAAATGGAAGTGTCACTCTCAATGTGCAGGGCGAACTAGTATTAACAAATTAATATTATAATCCTTGGCAATGTTTATTTGTTATGACAGATTCCATAAATGCTTTCTGGCACCATGAAAGCCACAAAACTTGTGTGAATACAAATCCTCTGTATTTCACTCTAACTTAGAGTTAAATTTGATCATAGTCACACATATAGCTCTTAAAGTTGACTGAACTCTTGAACCTGTGGCATGCAACCTCCGTGAGTTGATGTTTGCCAGTCTTCTCAGACTTTGGCTGCCTGATCAGATCAGCTTGCTCTTATCTTCCATGCGGCTGTGCTTTAATTGATTGGCCAGCCTAGCCCAACAGCCTGGATGGAGGACTTAATTTGATCGCTTTGATCCTAACTCTCCAATTTCAGCTGAACTGAATTGAATTGTATTGAACTTTTATTTTCTGACGAACAGAGCTCTATGGCTTTGTTTACTTGATGAGACTAAATGGCAACTAATTATGATGCAAATAATCTGCAGATCTAGATTGTCAGTTTTCATTTTTATTTTATGTAGAACTAGAAAACTAATATTTTCTTTGAGTTGGTTTTTTTTTTACTGTATTACGGGACTAAGACTTTCATATTAAGCAAAAGGAAAAATGGATGTCTGAGGAAGAAAACAAACATAAAAAGACAAACAGTGTTTAAAGATATTTGCTTAAAGATAACATTTCGCTGTATTTTTTTTGTCAAATATAAATTTATGCTGAATTTGTTTAATGATGAGAGATTTATCTTTCAGGGATTCATATACTGTGCATGTAGTTTTAGTGTTTTCTTTATTATTGAGTATAGTCCTAGAAAATAAAATAGAATATGTGGGAGAAGGGGAATTTTGTGATTTAAGTAAACATCCTAGAAGGGAGAATCAAAACGTTGTTTCTTGAGGCTAATTTTCTGATCGTCACGTATATCTCTGCAGATACATGTATTATACATATATACTTATATATATACATACTGCAGATACACATATTATTTGCAGATACACATAGTGTTTTTCTAATAATGAAAATGACTGTAGAATATATTAGTGATTTTTTTTTCTTGAATTGTAAATTGTCATTCATTCTGCAGTCTTTTCATTCTTGTACAACAATTCACACTTTTCAATTTTACCTATTTGTAAATCAGATGCATCAAAGCACTAATTAAGGGCATTTGTTACCCAATAGTGAGTCTTGGTTTTTGCAGGACATGTCACTCTAGCTGTGACTTGCGGTGCAATGCTTGCTTATTGAAACTTTTAGTAGACTGTATGCTCTAGGTGATGAGAGAGAAAAATGTTTTTGAAAAAAATTAAAAATATTATTTTTCAAAAAGATAAAATTAAAGAGAGTCAAATATTTTCATTTTCAAAATTTATTTGAAACCAAACAATTTGCCAAAGCTCTATAACATTCAAAGGACACTAACACTGATAATGGATTTTGTTGGGCTTTTTTGGTTGTTTTTTTTAAAATTAATTGATGACTGTTAAGCTATGGAGTCCCTTGTTTCTGAAGGAAGCTTTGCAAGAAAGCTTCTCAATTGCGTAAAATTATAAAGATGTTTACAATGCTTCTGGATTAGAAATCCTCATTGTTTCATGCAGATCAGTAAATATTAAATGACTCAAAATTAGGATTTGTTTTTATCTGAATAACATGGCTGCATAATTTAAATTCTAATTAAGAGAATTGCTATTTAGATTGCTATTTGAGAATGTTGGCATGCCTAGCAGGAGCATTCTTACTGTCTGCTTTATGCTTGTTTAATCCTCTGCGTTTATGTGCAGTTCAGCAGGCTAAAATGAGGAGATACATTTTGTGTTATGAGCGATGGCTAGTGGCTGAGAGTCTGTAGCACTGCAGTTTAGGATGAACTACAGCAAGTATCTGAAAATGCCGTAGGGTGTTATATACCTCATGAGCACTGTTTGCATAGTATACGTGGTGGAGTAAAGAAATTTCTAGTGAGAAATTTCCTTATTTTTTGAGAGAATTGTTATAGATTCGTACATTGAATACTTAAGAGCTCAGTGATAGTAGTCCACTAGCATCCATTGGATGCATGGAACCAATGATTTTATTTTTTTATTTGCTATTTTAAAAAATTCTGTCATAGTACAGTATTAAAATTAATCTATAGTAGTAAGCGATATGCCAGCATAAGTAGCAAAGCAGAGTAACTTTGTATACTGAGAAATTCTTTAATACACCTAAGGGATTAACTATTTTGTACCAATTTGGGAAAGCATCTAAATAGCGCATAGATTAAGTGATATAACCATGAAATTATCAGATACAAATTTCGGGCTTTATCATAATGAATGATTATTATTATAATTTGTGAATCAAAATCCTTTAAATATTTTCTGTTGGTTTTTATAGCTTACAAATTCAGACAAATACGGTAGTGAAATGACAAATATGGATTCTGTTTAAAAAAATGCATCAGCTTGGAAAGAAAGGAAAATAAACTGTTTTAAGATCATTCATTTTTTGCATTCCACACTAATTTGTCATACTCGTAGCCTTCTTTCCTGTTTAAATTGCATGGGGATGTGATGTGCTATAGAAAGACTATTTTATGTACTCAGAAAGTCTTCAGTATTCAAGTTAACTGTTGCTCATCACATGCTGCTGGTTCACAACTGATGAATTCTTCCTTCACTTTTACATTTTGAGAAGCAGAAGAACCTTTATTTTGTAGCAGAATAACCACAACCTACTAGCTTATTCTGCACTCCAGATCTTTAAGTGAGCCAGGTCATGGCCCAGGCCAGCTGGGTTTTTACATTCAGAGAAGGGAGACTCAGCTTCCGTCAGCAATGTGTTGGTGACAGGAAAGGGTTATATTTTAAGTTAAATGTACTGATTTTGTTTTGAGACATATGTCATAACTACCAATCGAGTTAAGTATTTTGTATCATTTTGTATCAATGTCTGTAGCATTGTGAAAGCGAATTAATAGGTAATAATCTCTAAAGTAGACTTCAGAAAAAGCTGGTTTTGAGATGAATACTACAAAATGCTGTATTTATTAGTTGTTATATACATAGAGAAAAATGATAGCATGAAATGCAGGAATACACATCTTAAAATGTTCATTTATATTGTCAGTAGAAAGGCATTGTTAAGAGTAGAGTTTGGCTTCATGCAATTAATGTGAATCTTCTATTGGTTCCATCAGTCTGTCATTCCATTGAATGTTTTGCTTTCCATACTAAATTTAGTTTGGAATAGAGTTCTGCTGTTAGTTTCAGATTAATCTAGAGAAAAAAAAAGCTTATATGATTTTGGAGTTTTGGAGTGTGTTTTTAAATTTTATATTATTAATTTTAATTTTTTATTTATTTATATTTATAATGTATAATATATTTGTAATTTATAATTGTATTTATATATGTATTATGTATTTTATTTTTTTTCTATGTGTGTATTTGTTACAGACTGACTGCAATTTCTTCTGACGTCCTGTCTGTAATAAGAGTTCATTTTGCTGCTAAAGTGTTCCTTGCTGATTTAAAAAAAAAAACTTGTACTTTATAAAAGAATTATTATATACACCATTACCTAATGTTTTTTTTCTGGTTTTCTTCCCCAAGCAGTGATAAGTTCCTCCAGGATATTTATTAAAACCATTATTTATGGATGACATATTTTGGAGGAGCTCTTAAATTTTTTATTTATTTATTGTTTCTGATCAGCCTTTTATAATGGTATCTAAAAGTATGCTGTGTTCTCTGAATGACTAGTGATAGCTATCTTACATTATCTCAATTATTTTCGAATAATCTGACACATTTTCTATGTGGGTCCAAAAATCATTATCCAGGAGTTTGGTTGTTTTAGTTTGCTACTGGCTGTACCGAGAATTTTTTCGGAATTTTAAGGGTTGCATTTTGAATGAGATTACACATAGTATCCATATATTTCTCAGAAATTTCTTGATAAAATGTCCTACATAAAAAGCCAATGGCATCCTGGGGTGTATTAGAAGGGGAGTAGGCAGTAGGTCGAGAGAGGTCCTCCTGCCCCTCTGCTCTGCCCTGGTGAGGCCACATCTGGAGTATTGTGTCCAGTTCTGGGCCCCTCAGTTCAAGAAGGACAGGGAACTGCTGGAGAGAGTCCAGCGTAGAGCCACAGAGATGGTGAAGGGAGTGGAACATCTCCCTTATGAGGAAAGGCTGAAGGAGCTGGGTCTCTTTAGCTTGGAGGAGAGGAGGCTGAGGGGTGACCTCTAATTAGAGTTTATAAATATGTCAAGGGGGAATGTCAGGAGGACGGAGCCAGGCTCTTTTCAGCGGCGTCCACTGACAAGACAAGGGGCAATGGGTGGAAGCTGGAACACAGGAGGTTCCAGAAAAATATGAGGAAAAACTTTTTTACTGTGAGGGTGACCGAGCACTGGAACAGGCTGCCCAGGGAGGGTGTGGAGTCTCCTTCTCTTGAGACATTCAAAACCCGCCTGGACGCGTTCCTGTGCACTCTAGTGTAGGTGGTCCTGCTCTGGCAGGGGGGTTGGACTAGATGATCTTTAAGGTCCCTTCCAACCTTTAACATTCTGTGATTCTGTGATCTGTTAACAGCCTTAAGTTCCAGCGTAACGGGGTCCTAAATCCCTGTTTGTTAATGTCTTTGTTATTAGCTAGAAAAAAAGAAATAGGATTTTTATTTTATTGCAATTGTAATAAAAGACCTGTGCTGATTTTATTTGGGATTTTTATTCCTTCTTTTTGGACGAATAGCATTTAGTTTTTAATTCTTTGAGTTAGTATTAAGTATTCTATATGTAAAGCTACAGAATGTAGTAGTTTCCTCAGCTTGATGTCTTCTATGTTGGGGTTCTGTAGAACACCATCTGTACATAGTTTGTAAATCTAGCAACCTAATTGGTAATTTCAGTAACATATTGTTCATAGAGTGCAAACTCATTTGCCTACACATGTGTAACTGTTATTTGAGTTCTTGGAACTACCTCTAATTACCTTTGTCCCTTCCACATGAATCTAAGGGAGAGAACTGCCCTTGATGGTAGTCCTTTCTAGTAATATGTAGTGTAGTAGACACGATCCCTGTTCCAAATTCATATTTTGGAGAATCATTTTTCATATTTAATTATTGCTTCAATATACCTGAAACAAGAAGTCTGCAAAGTGAATGCTCTTTTAAATTGGGGAAAAAAAAAAATTGTGTGTGTGAGAACAGTTTCAATAGATATTCTTAAATCAGTAATTTCTAATTTGTTATCAGTAGCCTGGTCTTAGACCTCTTGTTATTACTCAGTTACTCAAGATTAGCTGCAAATGTTACAATCTGGACTGAGAGAGAAAAATGAGGTATAATAATTAGTATTAAAATCAATAGTGATATCCATAATTTTGCAGAATTTGAAGATCGCTTTTCTAAGAAAGTGCTTCATACAACCTGGGATCAGTGGAAAGCACCAGAATACATCAAGAATTTACTCACTTGGTCATATGATTGATTTAAGCTTGAATAGACTTGTTATTTATAAAAAAGTAGGCAATAAGATGGTAGATCCAGAACTGCATAGGTGACCAAAAAGGAGGTGGAAAGATGTGTATTAAATTCTCTGAAGGAAGCCTGTGGAAAATCTGGTTTTGTCTCTCCCTGATCTTGTCATAAATTTCCATATTTAAAGTTAATAACCGTGCTTGGTTGAAATTATCAATGCTGTTGCTTTAATGAATCTGGTAAATGCTTAAGATAACATTAATCCTAGCAAGGAGATATCCATAGTATGTGCTTAAACTATTCCAGGCAGTAGGTGCGTTTTACCTCTTTCAGATTTTGCTTTATGTGTATACATACTTATTTTATTATTATTTTTTTAATGCCTCTGAGAAGATTATAAGAAAGGTAAGTGGTATCTTATTAAATTTAATTTTTTTTGTTGTTTTTTTTAAAAAAAATGCTGTGTTTTTACTTAATTATAGTAAAAAACAGGTGATAGTAAGTCTTTGACCAAGAATAACATTTGTTCTCTGGGCAGATGTTTGGCTATTGCCGTAGCTCCTTCATTGTTATGATTTCTGCCCTGCATATAGATTTCATAATTTGCTTGAATATTTACACTCATCTTGAACCGCAGTAGCTCTTAACGTTGTGACATAACTCCGATGGCTGTCCTCACAGCGCAGTGCAGTTCTGACCTTCTCTGTCATCTCTTGCAGGCAACTCAAGGGGGTGGTCACAGAACGCTGCTCTATGGCCACGCCATACTGCTTCGGCATTCGTTTAGCGAAATGGTAAGTGAAAGAGCACTTGCACAGAAAGAGTAATGTGAAACTCGGATAAATGGCTTTTTATCAAAATAGAAAAATAGATAAATCCGAAAAATATTCTAAGTTCCCTTCTGACCTAGATAGAAAAAAAATGAATAGCTTATGGTGTCTCAACACAATGGAAGCAGCCCTTATATTTAAAATTCAGATTCTTCAATCCATTTCAGTCAGAAATGTAGCCAAAAATTCCTTTAGCCATGAATCATTTCTTATTATTCTTAGGGAATCCATTTTTATAATAGTTCTGTTTAGCAAGTTACTGCAATTGCAGATGAGTTTGTTGTGATATGTGGTATTTTCTCCTTCATACTTTATAAGGTGTTTTATTAAACATCTGTTAGTTCCCAGAGACTATGTCCACAAACGTATTATCTTCAGGCTATGTTGTATAACTTTTGTTTCACAAAATTGTACAACTGGAAAATTTTAACTATTCTGGATTTTTGACTTATTAGTGCCTGTGCAAGTATACCTAGTAGGAGGTTGGAGAAATTGAGAAGTCAACAAAACATCTTCCTTCTGTTTTACTGTATGAGCAGACTCAACATTGAAGTCTGTTACTCATGTTTATGAACCATACCAATTGTGGGTGCCTCGATATACCAGAGTGGCAAGTGCGATTACTGCCTTGTGGTATGTTCCCTATGCTTTCATGTAGCAAAAATATTACAGTAACACTGTAATAAGGTGTTTGCCTGTTCCTATCCGATGAACTATGTGACTCTTCGGAAGGAAAGCGCTCAAGTGCGCAGAGAAGTATGTACTGAAGTGATATTTTAAAATCAGAAAGAGCTTGTGTATGAATAACGTCATGCTTAACTAATTAAAAAAAATAATCACACACTGAGAGTAAGATGGAGTAAAGTGAATGTATCAATTTGGCACGTGTGTTTAATGGATACCATTGGTGTTTTGTTCTCAATAACTTTGCAGTATTTGACATGCTTAACATCGTCAAGATCTCAGACGGATAAACTTGCATTTGATGTGGGACTACGAGAAAATGCAGCAGGTAGGGCAAGTTATTTCTGAAGGAGAACGTGTCACACGTGTGTTTTAGAAGAGGTAACGAGATTAATGGCACTGTAAGGTTACAGACGTGTTTATGTGTTCTTTAGAAATAGCGTGACTGAAAGTAAATGACTGTCAACACTGATGACTTTCTGTAAATTAACTGACTTTGTGTAAGAATGTGAGTGTGCCTTGGAATTAGTGTGAGTTACCACAACTGCCTAACTCTGGTGATAATGGTCAAAGTAAAAAAAAATAATCTGTTGAATAAATAAATGTGATTCCTGTTTTCTGTTTGTATGATTTGGCACTTTTAATAGAATTAGAGTACAGAAAAGCCAGGTATCTGTGCCTTCACAATATACATTGTAACCATGCAGCAAAAGTAGTACGCGATTTGTAATGCATGAAAACAGACAAAATGTAAAGAGCAAATAGCTAAAAAAGCTGAAGGGAAAAAAAAAAGCAAAAAGTTGGGGTGAAATGATAATGGGACAGAGTGGAAGAGATGTGACAGAAACAAGAAATTATGAGAACATTTTAAGATCTAATTAATATATTTCTAGGAGTACTGCCAGTAACAGTGCCACTGACTGAAATATAGTAAAACAAAACAAAGAGCTTCCATGAAACCACATATAAATTAGGAGATCCCACTGGGAGCTATGTTAAATGAATTTAAAAGCAACTCAGCAACGAAGAGATACAAATAGGTTTATATGCTGCCGTGTGCACGTTAATGGGTACTGAAAGGGGTGAGTGCTCGTCAGAAAGTCACAGGTGACCCTGTAGTACCCAGGCCCATACATGGTGAAGGGAAAGCCTTCACATAAAGAAATGCCAGGTGTAGTAATATGAACGTGTGCTTTTGATTTTGTTTTCATTATTTTGAAAATAAATTAAAATCAAAATAGACTGACTGATGATGGAGAGGCACTGCCAATCAGTTTAGGTGTTAAAATGTTTGTGGGCTATGATCTTTGAGAATTCCTTTCAGGTGACTGATTATGCACCTGACCTTGTGTTTTGAAGGAGTGATGTTTGTGTTTCAGCTGTTTGTAGCCATACAGAAGGTGGTTTCAGACAGGTATTAGCAGCTTGTTACTTGAGTGTATCTTTGATTGCTGCCTTAGATGGAGACCATTTTCTTTAAGCATGCATTCTAACTATCTGGAAATAGTTTCAGTGAAATCTGGCTTTATAATTTTATGGGTTTTTTTCAGAATTATGGTTGATATGTCTACTTGTGCCCATGAGGTTTTGCAATGAATAGTTGTAGTTGTCTCATACCAGTGTTAGCTTAGTTGTGCATATGCAAAAAGACTCTTGTACACATAGGTAAGATATAAAAAGTGACACAGAAGAAGAATGCTTAGCTGTGTTTCTGCACAGAGGATTCTGATAAATACTGCATGCTTGTAAATCTCGTAAACTGAACGCCATAGTATTGCTTTCCCTTGCCCTGCTCCTCCACCCATGGAACTGTCCTACTGAAGCAATTTCAGCTGCAGGAGGTATTCTTCACCTGGCAGGTACCGAGTGAAAAGACACTCGATGTTTAAAATTACTCTCTTTTAAAGATTTAGCACTTTACACTTTTACAGATGTAACTTTTATTTATATATTTTTTCTTTAAAATTACTTTCATAACCTTGAAATTTTAAGGAAGTTTTACATGAAAATTTGTAGATGATCAAACAGATATTTGTACTTTGTCTTATGCTGCCAATTTTGCCTTTGTTTAATTTTCTCCCACTGCATTGCCTGGTGAAAAAGCTGTGTTCAACTTGTTTTCTTCAGGGTCTTAACTACACCCTGAAGGGTGTGAAATAGTGCAATGAATTAAGTAATCTTCCTAGAATAAGGGGGTGTGTGTACATAGTAATCTGGGGATCTTGTATTTAATGTGTGTGAAATATGTGATAGTTATCAGCCCTAAGCTTGGCTGTCCTGTAGTGTTACGGTCTCTAGTGCTAATGGAACGGCTCCCAGAACAGTTATTTGTAGTTTCGCACAGTTACAGAGTATTTGCTTCAGAATTCTGTACTCTACAACATAATGTAGCCTAGAGTGGAAACGATACAGAAGAGTATGAATTAAATATGAACATTAAGCAAAAGAAGGCAAAAGGTGGTAATTAAGACTAAGGTAGCTGTCAGCAACTTACTGGCAGTGAGAGCCTTTAAGAGAGGGCAGTTCTGAGCAGTGTTTTGCAAGTGGTTAAAAAACATGAAAAGAGAAACAGCAGCTACAATGCTGACAAAGATTGCTTGACCAAAAGTTTCAAGGAAAAAAGAAAAAACTTCAAATGGGTTGAAAAGAGGAATGAGGTGGTTTTACAAGGTGAATGTCTCATACAACACTGAAATAAGATAATAAAGAAAAGTGATTTATAAATATATCCTTAGATTTCTTGAGAGTTGTCTGTTTTGTATACTCTTCCTACGTGTCTCTGTCCTTTAGGTGAGGCATGCTGGTGGACAATACACCCCGCTTCTAAACAACGGTCAGAAGGAGAAAAAGTTCGGATAGGTGATGATCTTATCCTGGTCAGTGTGTCTTCTGAAAGATACCTGGTAGGTTTGTTTAGCAAATGAACACATGGTGGGAAAAATATGAAGTGCTGTGAAGAGTTGGGGAAAATGGTTGGGATTCTCATGGAGGAAACTTTTTTTCTCATTTAGGAAATAATACCTGGATACCTTGGTTTTTTTCCTTGGTGAAAGGTTTCCCCCTGCCCAGAACAAGGTTGTTCCCATGCCGTTATCCTGCGGTGTACTAAAGCATTCTTCATCCTGGGAAGTTTTTATTTCTGTAACTGTATGGGATTTCTAAACTGCAGCTGGAGTCTGCTTATTAGGTTTAGAAAAGAGTTCATTTTAAAAGCAAATTACTATTAATTTTTATGGAATATTTGTATATTTCCTTTATTAAGTGTTCCTATGTTGTTGAGAAATGGACATGGTAAGTATTTTTAAGTGCATGAAGTTCACTGTTTCTTGCTATCTTATTTCAGCATCTCTCCATGTCAAATGGAAGTATTCAGGTGGATGCCTCCTTTATGCAGACGCTATGGAATGTACATCCTACATGCTCAGGAAGCAATATTACGGAAGGTATGTGGGTTTATTTACTTAGAAATGTATACACTTCAGATGACTTTGTATTGCTTTTCTTAAAGACTGAAAATGAAAAAAAATACCACCACCCCACCCTCAGAACACCAAAACAAAGATCTTAATGGAAGTAAAGAAAATGAGCATAGGAGAGAGGAATAATGGAACGGACAACATACTTTGCTGTATTAATTGAAGAAAAGCTAAATGAGTGCTTGTAACATTAGGCTAGCAAAGCATAAAAAGCTACATGAGAAATGAGGACCGAGAGGGCAATAGAGTCTTCAGTTCAATTTTGAGGAGCTCCTGCATAACTGAAGCCAGTAAACAAAATTTTATATAGGATTTTCAGTCACCCTGTAACAGAGGTACCAGAAGAAAGATAAAGGTACCTATAAAATAGAAAGCCGCTTTCCCATAGTTCCTATTTCAGTCTCGTAGTTGTGTCTTTTAAGGATATTTGCTCAATATCCTTTGTGGATCTCACAATCATGTTTCCATATTGTGTCCCTGTAATGGTCAGTGAAAATGAGCTCTCTAAATGAATCCTCTTCGCCTGCCTTAAATCCCACACAACAGGGTTAGGATTTCTTCCTCGATAACTGACTGCACTTTACAACCATTTTTCGGAAGTGTCACCTTGTTCTGTCTGAGAAAGGTCTTACTCTGTCATAAAAGGCTCACCCATTCAATATTGCTCTTTATTTCAATGCCTGGCTTGGTCATAACAAACATGATACTTCACCTCTGCTATTCTGTCATCCCTCCACATTCATGAATGATAAATGTCTTTAAATCCAGATCATTTTATATCACTTGGTCCCAAACTAATCACTACTTATATACAAAATCATTGGAAAAGGTGGAGCTATGAAGGATCTGAAAGAAACACTGCATTTCCCTGGGATGGCTGATACTAACTTTTGATAGAAGTAGGCTACCCTGGTGCTAAAGACTTTACTGTCACTGGGCTTATTTAAACTGTGGTCAAATGCTTTAAATCAGGATCCCGGGGTGTTTCTGTGCCCTGGCCTGTAAGAAACTTGTCTCAGAGTGTTTTAGTTTTTGATTTTAAGAGCATATGGGATGTGAATTTTCCTTGCAATACTTTCTGATTTCTTTCTTTTGCAAGAAGTGTATTATGCTGGAGCCATATGTTTGTATATTTGGCTGTTTGATCCCCTGGCATCGTGGGTCATAAGTAGATTAGTGGTTAACTGGAAGAGTCCTCGTGTTCTCAGGTTTCACAGGTAAAACAAAACTAAGCAAACAGAAAAGCCATTTAATTGTAAAATCTAGAACATCTAACATGACAGACATAATGAGCTACACAGAGAGCATGGAAGATCAGTGGTATATTTTGGATTTCTGTAACAGCAAGAATTTGGCAGCTAAATTTAAGTGCATACAAAATCACAAAGTGGTTGAGGTTGGAAGGGACCTGGTTCCATCCCTTGCTCAAGCAGGCCCAGAGCAGGTTGCCCAGTTCAGTTCTCTCAACCTTTCCTCATGTGTGAGATGCACCAGTTGCTTAATCATCTTAGTGGTCCTTTGCATTGTGCAGCTCAAAACTGGACTCTTAATACAAAATTGCATAATTTAAAAAAAAAAAGAACATAAGGAAGTAGGTTTTATGTACGTCATTTTTTACCCCGCTACTTAGGCTCAGGTTTAGCTGTGGATACACTTCTCAGAATGGTTTACAATGAGGGATGATCCTTTGTCAAAAGACTTGGTAGCCTAGCTCCAAGTTGAATGGACAGACTGACAAAGTGGGTTTTCTCGAGTCTAAAATTGGACTGAAAGTCGTACAGTGTACTTTTTTGTGATGTTTCAAGTACTTTTGATGGAACAGAAATATCAGGAAAGTGTAATTTTTTCCACATTCTTTCTTCACGTTGATGTCTGCATTAGTTAACAGCTGGATTATTGTCAGTTGCTGTTCTGATTTGCAAATCTATACAATATCTAAGTACATGGTATGTAAGTTTCCTTCTACCCTTCCTCCTTTACCTTGTGTTTGCTCTTTTAAAAGGCGTTAATTTCACTTACAAGGTCAGAACAGTTTGGACTGAGGATATGATGAATCATTCTCCTCCTACACCATTTTTTTCTTTCCTTTTGTGAGGTGAAGTGCCTCATTTTGACCTGCAGTCTTTGTGTTCAGTGGGTTGGAAAGTTAGCTTGAATTAAACTTAATCTGCAGAAGTGCCAAGTGTTTTTCTGTCCTCTGTCTCCTGCTAATGTTGTGCAGTTTTGATTTTGCCCCAGATTATAAATGTCAGAACAAACTCATGAACTCACCAAATTATTTTGCACTGAGAACATTTAGATTGTATGAGGAGGAGGAAACTGTGGTGTTATATATCTGATTTGGCTTTTACATAAAGAATTCAATTTGCAAAACGGCAATTGTTGCAAAAGTTTTTATTTTCCTTTTCTACCTTGGAATCTTAATTTGACTTTTAATTGCTAAGAGATTGCTTTCTTTTTTTTGTCCTAGTTTTCAGACGAAATATTTTTAACTGAATAAGATACTAACAAATATGTTGTCATACTAAAGTTATTCTTATTTAATTTCAACTCTGAGGTCAAATTTGGAAAACAGATTTCATCTAGCTCTCTTGAATATTTTTACGGGTTTTTTGAGGGTGTAATTTTCATATTGTCAATGGTTAGGCCAGTGAGTGTATGTGCTTCTTCAACAGGATATCTTCTTGGTGGGCACGTAGTACGTTTTTTCCATGGCCATGATGAGTGTTTGACAATTCCATCTACAGATCAGAATGATTCACAGCACAAGTAAGTGTCGGGGGGTACATTTTTAAGTGTTTCCTTCTCTCAAAAAAACAGATAGATTATAGATTGTGAGCTGAATTTGAAGTTAGATAGGTTAAATGCTCCTTACAGCAATCTTCATTTAGGCAGTGACGCTGTTACAGGAAGTTGTGACCTACTATGCAGAAAATCAGTCATGAGTTGTTTTACTGCTGAAATTCATGTTGAATTCCACTGAGCTTCAGCCTGTTACATTGTTTAATATGTACTAGTATGTGCAGAGATAAGCAAACATTAGCAAGAAAGATGGTAGGATTTTTTTTTAAAAGCCTTAAAAAAATCTCTGAAAGTTCAGCTGCTGCAATGACTTTTGTATTATGTATTTTGCACCTTTTTGCAAGTTCTTGCTTCTTTAAATTTGATTAATGTGTTAAGATAATTAAATCACATTACGTAGACTAAATCAATTCTGTGTTAAACTTAAATCTACATATGTAATATATCATGTTGATGAATTATTTGAGTATAACTTTGCATTTTGCTGATAATCGAAGGCACAGCAAGCTAATCGTTTTGATACACGAAAGCCCCGGCATAAGAATCATATTCAACAAATAAGATCTTTATACCTGCTGTGGAAAATAAGTTACACTTTAGATAGCATGATGCCACAAGTAGCAGTCAGTTATATCAAGTAAACTTTTCAGCTCTGAATTTTGCATTTTTGCATTTCTGTGGAGTAAAAATGTCTCCAAAGCAAGAAGAAAGTATAAAATGAATGTCAGAAAACTTCACTGGGGTTTTTTTTTGGTGTTTTTCTTCATATGTGTGTATATATATGTATAAAAAAAAAAGATACTAAGTTTGCACTGAGTTTGAAAATGTGCACACCTACTATAAAATACTAGCAAAAATATTAGGATCTGGGTACCTTGTATGGAACACATGTGGTATCAGACTAATTTTATTTAAAACCATTCTTAATAAGGTTAGAGTGGGTGTCAGGCCTTTCGGTACGTTAAGAAATGTTGTACTTTGCTATTGCTGTTACTTATCTGGAAGTCATATAAAGATAAAATCAGAAATAATTGTGGAATCCTGTATGATGTTGTTCTTAATATATGTTTGATATGTATTGTTACTGCCTTGTGCTCTGTTTCCATTTCTTTACAACTGTGTAGATAAAAGGGTAAAATTAAAAAAATATTTATTTTTGAATGAAATCTATGTATTCCTGTTCGTAAAATAGGAGAATGATGCGAATGCTATATAGAACATTTTCAAATGAGTGATAGTGTTACAGCATTCTAAGGCAGGACTATTCCAAATTATCAATTTGTTAGATTTGAGAGTTCCTTAAGAGACATAAGACCAAGTTTGTGCTATGTCATAGTTGTAGGAATCATGGTTGCATTATACAAACCAAAATGAATACATGAAAAAAACAAATAGCAATAGGACGGTAGAAGGAGCTGTAGAGGATGGTTTATTTTCATCTCTTAATTTAATCAGTCCTATGCATTCCTTTAGGACTATTAAATAAGTTTTGATAAGATTGATACTTTCTCTTTTCCTTTTTTTTTTAATCATAGTCTTTCCCTACTGTACTGCTAGATTTATTTTTTTTATTTAGTCTCTGATGTTGTATTCATAGAGATAATCATTAATGTACGCAAATGTGTATACTTATTAAAATATTCTGTTTATATGTGTTTAAGAGCGTTAGTAATTTAGATTCATCTCTTGGGAACTATATGAATTACCTATTTTTATGACTGATTAACAAATGGCTAAAGCTTCTCGGCAACTTTGAAGGCCAAGTATTTTATGAGCTTGTGAGACATGGACGGCTTAATGGGAAGGGCTTCACTTACTTTGGGCATTCAGACTGTGTATCGTGTTCTCTCTGATGGGCAGGACTCTTCTGTTCATTCAGCTCCACCTCTTTTAGCTGAAGTGAATCCTATACAGTCCATAGAGGAGTAAGTTAGAAATACTGTGCCACACAAATGAACACAAGAGAATGATCTCCTGTATCTTTTCTGTAGGAAAGTACTTTATGAAACTGGAGGAGCTGGCGTTCGAGCAAGGTCTTTGTGGAGAGTAGAACCTCTTCGCATAAGGTACTGATATCTTTTGCACTTTTCTGTTAGCAACTCGTGTTAGCTTAACGGCTAACTCCATTGTTACGTCCTCCTAAGGCAGAACGTTGTACCTTTGTCCTGAGATGCGATGTATGTTAGGGTATTCATTGTCAATAATAATAAAAAATCTACCATGATACGATCATACAGCAAATGTGAGGGTTGTAAGACTTGGGAGGATTGTTTTGTTTTGTGTGGGGTTTTTTTGTTTGGGTTTTTTGATTTTTTGTTGTTGTTTGCTTTGTGCTATTTTGTTTGGTTTTGGTTTGTTTTGGTTTTTTTGCTTTTGCTTTTGTTTTGCTGTTTTTTTGATCTGTGTCCAATATCAAAAGCAATATTGCCTATGAAATATATCTACTTGAGACACTGCTTCTGTCTGAAAGTAAAATACTTCCCTAGTTTGCATTTGGAATTTTAGGAGAATAGGTGGGAATCGAACAGTAATATCCCTCATGGGTGTCTTTTTTTTTTTTTTTTTCCTGTTTCCGTGTTAACAGATAACTAATCACCTCTTAGGTGATTAGTTATCTGTTAACTTTTTGCAAGTGAAATTTTAGTATGTACCATTAGGTTATACATATTTTAACTTCGACCTTCTGAACTGTGTGTTTGTCCTACTCTTGGTGTGTTTGTGATTGCCAGTGAAATACCATTGTAACTAACAGAGATGTAGGATAGTTCTTTGTGATGTTGAGTCCTCACTTAAGTTTTATCAGTTTGTTTTGGCAGTCAGCTGAAATACAGTAGTTAATTTACAGTTCAGTATTTTTCAAAACATGATGGACTAAATTCTTCACTGGAAGTGTGATCAGCCACTGAAATAGGCTCCCCAGGGCAGTGGTTGCTGCACAAAGGCCTGTCAGAGTTCAAGGAGCATCTTAGTCATATGGTTTAGTTTTAGGTAGTCCTGTGAGGAGCAGGGAGTGGGACTCGATGATCCCTGTGGGTCCCTTCCAACTTGAGCTATATTATGATTCTGTGTAGGATTTATTTATGGGCACCCTATATAATGCCCTAATTGTAAAGGGAGAGAGCACAGAAGAATATTGGAGCTATACTCCTGTCCGAGATTCCATTTGCAAATGTATTAACAGTGTGGTATTTCTTTTAATGCAGATATTTAAATCAAAAGCAAAAATGAATATATATAGCACATTCTATTTTCTGAATGTCCTTTAAAGCCCTAAATGGAAATACTGGTTTTGCTTACTTTATAAATTATTTTTTGATGTCTTGAACATTTAGCTGGAGTGGAAGTAACATCAGATGGGGAGAACCTTTCCGTCTTCGACATATTACAACAGGAAAGTACTTGGCTCTGAGTGAAGATGAAGGACTTGTAATGTTTGACAGAGAAAAGTCGGACACAACATCTACCGCCTTCTGTTTTAGAGCATCAAAGGTAGATAACATCAATGGAAATTTGTCTTAAATGAGAGGCACTCAAATACGAGATCTGAGTTGGTCCAATGACTTTATGACTTGTGATTTCTAAATTGAAGCAATTGATAAGGATTATGCATTTAAATACAGGGGTAAACAACCTGAGTTGTGACTAACAAGGGTTTCCTTGGGAAAAGTGGGAATGATGAATAAATTTGAGAGTTAATTGAACTGTTAACAGGTTAAAAAAAATCGAGCTTGAACACTAATACAGTGCAAGATACAGTGATTTAATGTGAATGCTTAGATCATTATAGAATCATTTTAATTGAACAGAATCTCATTAGAATGTTATTCATTCCAGCTCTGTCATAATTGTATTCAAGTAAATTCAGTTCAGGTGGGCAAAATTCTGTCCTTGCCGTTCTTCGTGCAGCGTGTTGATTGGTGGATTGCAAGAAAAAGTGATTTCTAAACCATATGTTTTCAAACTGTGCTCTTTAGTGAGCTGCTAATTGCATGTTACTAGCTTTTTCATCATCCTCAGCTGAGAAAAACAGTACAAGTGAGAGAGACTGAAGAGTGATTATGGTTAGGCAAAATTAATAACTTTTTTTCCCAGAAAGCGAAAGTTTTTTACACCAAAGATGGTGAAATGTTTTTGTGTGCTTTCATGGTATATACTTATAAACAGTTGCCATAGCTGAGAAGTTAAATGTTCTGTATAATCCTCAATGCTGTATGGTCCCTGAAGGACAATGAAAAAGGATCTTTTTCAAGTTAGAAATACACTAGATAAAATCAGCCTTCAAGGGTCTTGACAGATGCTAGACTTTTATTAGTATAATAAAGGAAATAGTTCTTTTTAGCATGTTTAAAATAAGAGTATCTAATTTCTTAGTGTGACTACATATGGTATGCTGAGAGTTTTTATTTTAAGCAATCAAAATAATTTAAAAGCTATGAGGAAATTTCCTTAGATTGCTAGATGCTCATCACATACTTTTAATTCTTTGTTCAGTGTGAAGGCTATGCAGGGTACTGTGTACGTATGATATTGTGCAGGGGCGTTTATTAGAGCTATAATTTTTTCCAATTTTTGGTGCATTAAGGCACCCTGGTAATGGTGAGTATGCCAGGAAGGCCAGAGGTACTGGCTTGACGTTGTCTTTGAATTCCTGTAATGTGCTCACTGACTATGTGGACACTGGCAGTCTTGCCATTTCTTAATATTTTAATCTATGCATATAAATGTATACATTTCAAGTATATGAATTTTATGTTTATGCATACTCATTAAGTAAGTAGTTTCAGTTGCCAGTTTGCTTACTCTTTCTAAGGGGTGCACATTAGTGACATTTGTTACAATCGCCAAAATGAATAAGGTGACATGCAGTAGTAATTAGTTATGCAGAACCTAATGACTGTGTAACACATTCATCCCTTCTACTTTGTACATAATATGGTTGTTAATGTACATTTTTATATGAAGTAGAAGTTCAGTGTTGCATCAAGCTAGGATTTGTGTCCTATGTAGAAAAGAATATGTTTATCTTGCAATAGATGATAAATTTGCCTGTGCCAGGAGTAAGAATAGTTGTTTATTGTCTGGGCAGGTGAGAGCTGCACTGGCCCGTGGGTAGAGGCATTAGTGTTTCCAAAGGTGAGGGAAACAAGCAGTGATAACTCTTCCTGGAGAAAGACAGATGAGGTTTTTGGAAGCAAATAAACCTCAAAGATTGATCTGGACTGTAGGAAGGAAAGGACTGCTAAAGCCAAGTGCTGACTGCATACAGATGGAGGGAAAAAAGAACCATAGGACTAATAGACTTAGGCAAGTGAGATTATGTTGATTTCTGCACATATGTATTTGTAAACCTTTGTTTTCTCTTGTTCATTTTCTCAGTGAAGAAATAATTTCACTTGCTTGTACCTTAATCTATCATGAATTAAGGGAAATTTCAGGATAAGTGTCTAATACTTTCCTAAAAAGCAGCGTGGTGGAATACTTCCCTGTTTACCGTGCTCCTGTAACAGAACCACAGAATTGCCTAGACAGGGAAAGACCTTTAAGATCATCAAATTACAAAATTCAATTTAGGGTTTTCCTTGATATGTCCTTACATAAAAAAGAATAGAAGGCAGCTTTTAAAGGACATTATGGTGTCTAAAGAACATTTTGTTGCCTGTCCTGCTCTGGCAGGGGGGCTGGACTAGATGGTCTTTTGAGGTCCCTTCCAACCCCAAACATTCTGTGATTCTGTGATTTCTCAGTGAAAACAGTATATGCAATATATGTCTATATACTTCAAGTCACAGCAAACTAAGTTTACAAGCAACAAAAATTGACTGAAAAAACCCATAAGTATACCTTTTGTTGGGTTTAACGTGGAGCTTACTTTGAAAATGTCAATCTTTGTATTTTAAGGCAACAGTTCTGTAGTGCCTTGTGACCATAGAGACACCGGTTTCCCTACAGCAGATGGAATCCTGTTTTGCAATGGGATGTTCTCATTCCAGCACAGTACTTGGCTCAGTGCACTCAGCTGAGCAAAACCCTGATTCTACTTATAAATGTCTTTGAGAATAACTACAGTGAAGAACAAGTGCATTAAAAATATTTATTTTAAAATTGTAGCACAGAATTTTGGAGATTTCATATTTTATTCATATTTTATTCTTATGATGGTATATCCAGTCAACAAGGAAGAAGTTACTGGTGTTGTTTAAGTAACATTCTGACACATTCAAAATTCACAGATGACTCATGCAGAAGGATTTGATATCATTTTAATATTACTGCCAGCATGTAGCTATTTAGGGGTTCAATGTGGCATTAGGATTTCGTAATAGTTTAGTAGTAATCATGAAGTTTAATTTGGTTTTGGAGTAAGATGATGGGTATTAGAGTCCTTTAGCTACAGTTACTTCTAAATGTTCAAGTATTTATTTGTATGTTCGTGCTTTACAATTATTTCCCAGTAAGCACTGCATTTCAAATAGAGCATTAAGCTATTTTTTCTACTTATTTTATAGGAGGAGAGAAAGTAGAAGGTAAAATTAAAATCATCATCTTGTCTTTCTTGCCTACTGGAGAGTAGGAATGTATATGGCAATGTATGTGGGCTACAGTGGGCACACCAGCAATCAGTTTTCTGCTGTTACATTTATAGACCTTTAATGTTTTTATTTGTTAAACTGGGATAGCCTGTGGCAGTACCCACAGTGCAGTCAGGGTGTGCAATATCAAAAGATACAGTTTTAATTAGCGTGCACAGATTACATTTAATAAGAATTCAGCGGTCAGGCTGTCTTTACCATTCTTACGGGTAGGTAAAAAAGTCCCTTAAAACACCAAGAGTTTTTTCCCCCTACTGTGTTTTTACAAGAAGACTGTTGAAAAATCATTTTACAGACAATTGGGTTTATTTGTCCTGCTCATGCTGCCTTTCCTTACCTTCCTTCTGTCATGTAGGAATCTATGATTCTGTGAATTCTCTCATTTTCTAAAACTTGCCTTTCTTCAAGTATATTAAATATCTTGTGAAAATTGCATCTTTGACAGCTTTACCCTCAAGTTCCTTCTTTCATTCCTTCATTCCTTCTTTCTTTACTTTTTGTAATGTTATTTTCCCTTTGTCATCTTCCAGACCCATGATGTGATTTGTTTTCTTTGACTTGATTCATTCATGGCCTGAGGGAGTTAAACCTAGAATATGTTGTGAAGAGAGAGTTTTGAAGGACAAATGGTTTGGATATTTTGCTGCTAATATATGTACAGATATCTAGATAATTTTTTTAGGTTTTTTCCCTTTTCACCCAATAATCTTTGTCTGACTATACTTTTCAGCTGTTAGTACACCCTCTATTTGCACGTTGCTGTCAAATGACTTGACCGAAATCCAAGAGAAACTGGGCAGAGCACAGAGAGCAAAACATCATAAAGAAGAATTTATGCTGTATTGCTTAAAGTGAGAACAGCCTTTAGCCCCCCAAAATTGTTCTAAAGCTTTATTTCTGAAATTAGAAAAATCTTGGGTTTTCTTTATGCTTAGTGTCAGCAAAAAGCATCAGTATTGCTCTTTTTTTTTTTTCTTAAAGCAATAACTTAATTAGGATCACTTGTTGCCACGTTATGATTTCTTTTATTGAAATACTCAATGATTTTTGATGCAGATATATTATTTGAGAAAAATGATTTAATCTTCAGAATTCTATGTAATACCAAATTGCTGACAGTTAATGGCTTTGTGCTATTTTACTGTATTTTTGTGTAGTAGCCTCACCGTAAATGTGTATTGGAAGAGTTCATCTTTATCAGTATGTGATAAATATAATGTGACATGATTTACCAAAGTCTTGGTGTTGTAACAGTATCCCTGAGGAAAGTCTTGTAATTTTGTTATACTTCATCTTGGCATTCTAATGCTATCTGTTTCAGCTAAAATTATTGTTAAAATGGACAGCTAAATTCCATAGAAATGTAAATAGATTAGCAGAGTTAAAACAGAACTTGTTGCTTTGCGGGTGTTGAACATTCAGTAAACTGAAATGAAATGAGCAAACCTGGTGCACATAAAGTAATTTAAACCGCGTCTCAGTGTCTGACATGTTTCGTTCACTCAGCAACGAATGAGCTACTCTCTGCACTTGAGGTTAAGTCCATCAGCATTTGAAGTCATAGAAAAATGATGTAATCTAATTACTGTATTTACTTAGACTTCTTTGTTCAACCACACACATGCAATTGCATCCGTAACTTGCTATTACAGAATTTGCTGCACATCCCCGAATTAATTTTTGAAAGGAATGCCTTTTTTTCTTTTTTTTTTTTTTTAAATTGTACTTGCTTTTATGCTGGAGACTGAAGGTCCTTTGGCTGTGAATGCAGAATAATGAGATTAAGTAATAGGTTGGCCTTAAAAATCATAACGAATGTTCCAGATGGACATTGAGATTTGGAAGAATCTAATTCCTCTTACAAAGACAATGAATAGAAAAATATTAAAAACTTTAAAAATAAGAAAATTTTGGGAAAGACAAAAGTAAAATAAATGTCAAAGCCAAAGCATACTTATTTTTAAAATTAATATTTTATTCTTTTCTGCTTCTTGCGTACAGAGGTATTACTCCAAGTGAGGTTTTTATGTGCATATACTGTTTGTAAGCAAAAAATTATTTAGCATGAAAATATTTTAAGTAAATTAAAAAATATGCTTCTGCTCATTTTTCTTTTTCATATTTAAGCTAATATTTGAAAATTTTAGTAATAGAGAGTTCTACAGACTCTACTAAACTGAGGCTTTTCTTACGTCAGTAACTCTGTTATTGATTAGGTTAGGTTAAATATTTAAAAATTTTTGCATATATATCCTTACGTAGTGATGGATTTTACTCGATTTTTCTTGCTTCAGTGAAAGTGATGCTTCAGATTTGAAATTATTTTTAATCAGAATCTGACTAATTAATTGGCAGAAATTATGTGAAATGAAATGTAGCTGCATCTTAAGCATAGTATAAACATTATTCACTGTTGGGAGTGTGTTTCCCTGTAGAATTCAATGGTTTATCCTGTTCCAGTACAAAGATTAAATGCCAGCTTTTATTTTATTTTTTTAGGAGCTAAAAGAAAAGCAGGATTCTAGTCTTAAGCGTGACATTGATGGAATGGGAGTCCCAGAAATAAAGTACGGTGATTCGATCTGTTTTATCCAACATGTGGCCAGTGCCTTATGGCTGACTTACAAAGCACAAGACGCTAAATCAGCACGTTTAGGTCCCTTGAAAAGAAAGGTAATATTTGAGGTTTTTCTTTTTCATTCCTTGTTACACAACTAACACTCAGTTTACAGTTTTGGTCTGTCCTGGTTTTTGTCACTCTACCAATGTGACAATTGTGGGTTTAATTGTTTTGTGCCATTTTATTGAAAATGATGAGGATGTTTCATTCTGAAAATGAAAGCAATGGTAGATATTAACATAGCTATGTAATTGAAGAAAACTTTGGTGCTAAGAACTTTCTTTAACTATTTTTCTTGCCAGAAGAGACTATTAATTTGGGCTCAAATTTTATTTTTGACACTTTAGTAAAATGTACAAATTCTCTATCTGGTTGGTCAGATCCCTTGTTGGTGGTTAACTGTTTAAGGGCATAAACTTGTAAGTTATCTTACATTCACTGGTGTTTTAGAATATATTGTATGAAATACGCAATTAAATATGTTACTTAAATGACCCTAGAAAATCTTCTAGTTTCTTAAGGGTAATTAATGAACATTCTTCTGCCAAAATATTAGATGTAATTGTGTTGTGGCATCAAGAAGGTCTTTCTCACAGCCTTTCGATTATAGATTATGAGTATATTCTTAATTAGGGGCTTATTAACTGTTATTTCTTCCAATTATCTTTCAATTTTGTCTGAATTAAGAGGTTTAGAACTAGCTTTGCATAACTGCATGATCACCAGATGATTCTTTGATTCTCTATTAATTGCTTTTTACAACTCAAATCTATCATTAGAACATGAAAAAGGAAAAAAAAAAAAGTTCATGCCTGAGATAGGGAAGATCCTCTCTCCTCAACAGCCAGAATATAGAATGACCTTTTCTTGTGTCAATTGGAAAACATTTGAATAAGCGTCTATGCTGAATGAATTGTGGGAGGGTAAAGGTACATTAAAATGTCTTCTCTGAATAGCTTTTATGTGAGACTGACAAATTTCTAATTAATTAATAAACATGTGTTCAGATAAAGCGATTAAGAAGTAGCACAGTGTATGTGCAATTACTGTTTCAGGGCAACATTGAAATAAGTAACAAAATATTTAAAAGCACAAAGGTTTAAGTATTTTTTGTGATAATTACCGACTTCTATTAGGTTATATTGCACCAAGAAGGCCACATGGATGATGGTCTAACCTTACAAAGATGTCAGCATGAGGAATCCCAGGCTGCTCGAATCATTCGCAATACTACGAGCTTATTCAGCCAGTTTATAAGGTAATTGTTATCACCTTATATACAATCATTTTTTGTTTGTTGGCTTTTTAAAGTGTTCTGAAATGGTAAGAGTTGCTCTAACAGAGTCATTATTTCCTGCTTTCAAGTATTTGTATTCAGAAGCTATTAGCAATGCATTTTTACTCAAGTTTGTAATTTTGATGTGTGATTCCATTAAATAGATAGAACATTTAAGGTTATTTGCATGCAAACTGCAAACTAATACCTTGAAGCCAGAAGCAAACTGGATCATAATCCAGGTTGAAGAAAACATGCTAAATGATTTTATTGTAACTCCATTAGCAAGTATTCTACAGTAGCTAGCACTTCACAGTATTCATAGAAGAGTTCTTAATTTTATCTTTTTTTTTCTGGTAGACTAAACATTATAGCTAGTTCTATTCAAACTTGTCAAACTAATTGAAAGGAATATGATGGGAAACCAGAGCAGCTGGAAGTCCATGCAAATAAACCACAGAAGGAAGTACAAAACACATTTCTGCATTTCTAGGAGAGGGATAACAATTTATTTCCTTCAAACTTTGGGCTGAAATGTTATGCCTGGTACTTCTTTAATTACCCATCCTCTTGATCCTCCTACTTCTCTGTTGCTATTCTGATCATATCTGGAAGATTTAAAGATCAGAGGAGATGCAGTTCTCTCTGGTGGTCTGTACGTGACATAACAGATTATATGCAGTAACAACAGTTAGGGCAGAAGGCTAACTCTCAGCTGAGAAGGTAAGAGGAACAACTTGCTAACTTTTCTCTTGCAACTAAATTATTATTTGAGCATTCCTAAATCTCCTGTTTAATCCAACGTATTTATTTGCAGTGGAATGAATTTATGACCATTCAAAATCAGTAACAGCATCTCAGCAGAGAGAGGCAGTGACTATATTTGATCTTAAGGCATAATTCAAGTAGTGATTGTAAGACTTCAGGATAAAGTTTATAGAATTACCTTCTGAATAGTATGTATCTTCCAAATCTTTGCTGTGGTAGAGGACAATGCAGTTAGTAATTGTACCTTAGTAAGAATTACCGGAAATTGGGCTGTTCCGCAAACTTTGTAGTAAAACTCAAACTGATGTGGAAACAGTGATGGCTGTTTCCACAGGACAGAACACCCAAAGCCCTTGGATAGCTGAGCATTGTGAAGACGCAGTATAAGAACACCCTAAGCATGGAGTCAGTACCGCAAAAGAGATGAGCAAGTCAGGGAATTTAAACAATTTAATATGACACTAGACCTGCTCTGTCATAATATTGATGTCTTGAGAAGTTATGTCAAGAGCTGAACTTGTTTAATAATTGCCTAACAACCCTGCCACACATGTGGGGACATAATACTTTACTTTTTTGTGCAAAATTACAGTCTTGGTCAATAACAAAATGTGTTGGACATTAAATAAACTGCTTTAAATGATATTCAGTTTATATGTTTGGACTGAATAGCCTTTGCATCCTCAGGAGATGTTGGTTCTTAATGAACCGTTTACAAAATAAGCACGAAAAGATGCTCTATATCCCATTTCAACCCTAGTTTGGTTTTCTGCATTCAAGCTTGTATTTAAACAATATTATATATGAAATAGATTTTCTGAATCAAAATTTGACTTTCTGTCACTGTATTAATGCACTCACTTCAGCTTAAAGTATATGTTGTGCTTAAAAAGATTTGTTCTACTCTTTGGTATCGTCTGATTTGTCATTTTGTAGAAAACTCTTCAGAATGGGTTTTGTCACCTCGCAGTTCAGCCTCTCAGTTCAGCTTGCTTAGTTTTGTGAGACCTTAGTTACCAATAAATTTGGGGCTTTAAATGGAAATAGTTGTAAACTGGTTGTTCTGGTGAGGACTTTCGTATTTGAATAGCGAAGTGTGACGAAAACTGTCCTACATGTGTGGTTGAGTTTGACTTTTTGAGTAATACCTTTAGCTACGTTAGCTTGAAAATACGGGGCATTTTGAAGCATATTTTACTATGCTCTTTCTTCTGTTACTTTTATTCCTCTTCCCTCATTCTTTACAGTAAATTTTTCATGACGTTTATCTTGCATTACTAAACTTACATGAGAATAGCTCATTAACGAGCAATAAGATAAAGATGTGCAATTTAGGGAAAGTTCCATGTGTCCTTCACTATAGCTCTTCCATGTGACATGTTTTTGTCTGAAGACTTTTAGGGTAAAATACAATTCTGTGTCAATGCAAATTCATTTGTAATTGCTGAGATCAAAGTATAAGAATACTCAATGAAATCTCTAAGAGTGTGTATAGTATTGAAGAATGTATTTTTTCATGGTGCTAGGCAGAAGTTTTAATTATAAGGATCAGGTGGTTATCTTTTCTTACTGCCTAATAAAAAAAAAAAGAAGAAAAATTAGTTTCTAATTAAATATTTGCTTCCACAGAACCCACTGTATGGCACTGTGTTTAAAACATTACTTCTTTAGTATCACAAGAGGCTACATTACTCTTTTATTTCTTCTGGTGAGGGTATAAAACCAGAGTCAGCAATCAGCTCCTCCTAGATTATACTATTTATAATAGTGGGTCAGACCCTGAAAAATTGGATTGTCACCAAAGATTGAGCAAATGCTTGAACAGGAAAGAGAGATCACTTTATTGAGAACTGAGGTTTTGTGAAATACTTTATATTTTTAAATCCCACCCTTCTTAATTTTCTGTAAGGAGTTGATACAGGAGACGTAATTAAAAGTTAGGATTACCTGTTATTTTTGTGTTCTTTGTCTAGAAGTCTGGGGCTGTACAGCTGCAGTAACTGCTGCTATTTTAGTCCATGTGCACCTCACACTTACAACGTCAACAGGATTTAAAGCACCTAAACAAAATCAGTTACTGTAAGAAAGGACTTTGGTACATCTTTCATCTGTTTCATCTTAATGGCGACTCATTTTTTCATTTTATTGTCATCATTCTCTTTCTTTACGTCAGTGAAGAAACGGGAAACATGATGCTGGACACTCAAACAGTGTGTGTTTGAATGATTTACAGTTCAGATCAACTGTTGCTTGCATACACATATCATAGGTAAAACAAGATTTGATTTAGGTAGCAATAGAAAATAGGCTGCTCCATGATACTGTAAATTACAGTGGGAAAAAGAACAATGCTTCCTGTCTTTCCTGTTGTTGTTTTCTGTAGTGGAAACAACAGAACGCTAGCACCCACTGCCCTGCCTGTTGAGGAGATGGCTCAGACTCTGCAAGACCTGATTACATACTTCCAGCTTCCCGAAGAAGACCTGGAACACGAAGATAAGCAAAGCAAGCTTCGGTCACTCAAAAACAGACAAAATCTATTCAAAGAAGAGGTACAACACAGAGGAATTGTTACGTTATTTTAATTTAAAGTTTATATGTCACAAACATTGAGAAGAACCTAAATATTCAAATCTTGTAAGCACAGTAGTTTGGGTTTTTTTTTTTAAATCTAAGATGATGCAGCTATTAAATGTGTATGGGAAAAGACCTTTTAAAAGGACAACAGCAAATGCTTCTTCATGTACAATTTGCTTTCCTCTCTGTCATATGCGTTTAGGGAATGCTGGCACTAGTTTTGAATTGCATTGATCGCTTAAATGACTACAACAGCGCAGCTCATTTTGCAGGAATTGCAAGAGAAGCACATGGTACAGGATGGAAAAAAATTCTGAATCTCCTTTACAAATTGTTAGGTAAGTTCTTCAGTAATCTACTCATGAAAAAACAGGATATCTATTCTTTATATTCTACTTGCTGCTTCACCACCGAGGAATAATTGATGTGTTACTCATTCTATCATGTAAATTACAGAATTTTTTCCAAATACTTACTAATATTTATTACAGAGAACAGAGTTTATTGAGCAATGATACAGCAGAAAAATACGTCTTAGCTAGGCAAAAGATTGGTGAACCATGCCAAATGCATATTTTTTTTTAATTTGTTAAGTTATTTATGTACCTCTGACATGCAAATAGGTGTGAATTATTATCTTAAAAATAAGAAAAACTGAAAACAGTCTTTGCATATGAAGCTGAAGCCAAGTCTAAAAGGTAACAGTCAGAATTTGTAGGTCTACTGAATCCATGTTTTTCACTTGAGTCTTAGATCGAATTGTTAAAAAAAATAGTTGCATAAAACAGAAATTAATTTTTTTTTTTTCTTGATTTCAGTGCCATGCTTTCTAGAGTGAACTGCTTCTCTGCTGTAGTAGGGTCAGAATTACAGAGTAGGAGAAGTGTGTAGATGTGTATTTCTTTAAATCACTAATTTGATAGCGGAGTTGCATAATCCCTTATACAGAAAGTGTCTTGTCTTCTGATGGAGTTTAAATAAATTTGAATTGCATTACAAATAAAGGTAATCCTGAAACTTAGTGAAATGCTTGAGAGGACAAGAATAAAAAAAAAAAAAGTGGAGAGTTCTTAGAAGCATGAGGTTTCTCATGCAGATGCTTCTGGTGAAATCTTCTCATTGCTTTACAAAATAATGAGGTACCATTGCATGCGTTTTACTCTTGTGAGTTTGAAGAAAAGTTTGGTTAAAAACCCCAACCCTTTAGTGCTATGTAGGTCGTTTCAGACTTTATCATGATTTTCTTCTGCAGGTACATTTTGAACACACTTATTCTGATGTAATAAATAACAAGTTAATGCTTCCTAATATAAATCCTTGACAATTGTATACAAAAGGCTTTTTTTCCTTTATAAATCCTTGACAATTGTATACAAAAGGCTTTTTTTCCTTTATGATCAATAATTTCTGCAAGAAAAAAAAAATCAGTATTGCTTGAAGTACTTGAATGCTGATGAACTTTCGAAGTGCAGTCAAATAACTGTGTTCTGTGCTGCCGAAGACTATAAACTATTCGTTCTGTAACAGGTTTTCATCAGAAAGTAGAGCTAAAGAGCAGTACACCCAGCCCACACTTGAGCTTAAACTTTTGCTCATGATCTTCCTACTTATTGGTAGGAAGACATAGATAAAGAAATATTTCAGCCTGTTGATCATGACAGTGCTTGACATGTGGGTGGTGGATAATTTTTATTTAAATGTAACAGGAAAATTAAACATAAATAAAACAATTTTGCTGAAGTTGTAGACCCTGTCAGTTTCAGAAACTACACACTCTTCAGAAGTTATGTAAGTTGCTGGTACTCAGATTACTGAAAATCTGAATTATCTGTTACCGTAACATGTATGTGTTTAGGATTTGTCTGCTGTGTTAAAATATCTGTGAATAAATCACTAGTGTTAAAAAGGAAGTCTATTGTTATAAAATTATACCTTGTGGGTTTTTTTCCAGCTGCTCTCATTCGTGGCAACAGGAACAATTGTACTCAGTTTTCCAGTAACCTCGATTGGCTAATAAGTAAATTGGACAGAGTAGAATCTTCTTCAGGTGAGACTCACTTTCGGCAATGTAAATTAACTGGCTGTCTTGCATTGTAAGTGTTAGAGAAGTTTTCCTTGAAAGCAAATCCTCTGCATCTTTTCTTTTAGGTGAGCTAAGTGTTTCATTTAAGCAGACACTTCTGTGTCATGTTTTAGTTCCATACCTTTGGGATGTTCAGCACCACATCCAATCAGTTTTGAACGTGACTTCAGGGAGCTAATGGATTGGGTCAGGCAGTATCAAGACTACTGTCCCATTGCTGCTGATAACAGCAGAGTTATTTGTGGGCAGAAGTACAAATAACATCTATATTAGAGGGGTGTTTTCCCATTATGGGGTGTTCAACTAAATATTAAAATGCTATATGATACTCTACTAAAACCTGTATCTCTCTCACTGAAAAGAGGGAGATGAACTTGAATTTTTCTCAAGTAGTTTGAAAATTATACCTGTTTTGGAAAGAAAAGATAAATTAACGATTTCATAATGCATTTATGTCTAATGTGGTTCACATCATAGTCATCGATACTCTTTAAAAGTGTTTTCATTCTGTTTTTAGGCTGGAGACAAGATTCTCAGTTATTTAGTGAGCTTTTAGATTGTGTTGAGTTGCACACATGATTTAATGACATTATTTCTGTGGGCTTCACACAGGTATTTTAGAAGTGTTGCACTGCATTTTGATTGAAAGTCCGGAAGCTTTAAATGTAATAGCTGAGGAGCACATCAAATCCATTATTTCATTGTTGGATAAGCATGGACGCAATTACAAGGTATGTTTGGAAAAAGTAAGGATGTATTGATAATCTTACAATGATCTGTGGGGGGAAAAAAACCAAAGAAATGGCTACATGGAAATATGTGGTTCTGGTACCTTTAAAGGAATAAAATAACCTGCAAATACATCTGCAGAATTACATTGTTGATATTAAAAAACCAGTGTGCAATATGTAGTTGCTTTTCAGTTTCCAATACAGCAAATATTTATGATAAGCAAATAGTTAGGAAGTATTGATAACCAGTCAAAACTCTTTGGATGTGCTGAGGAAATGAAACGTTCTGGTGGCTGTAAACATGTGGACGGAGTAGCTTTCTGTGTGAAACCTCTGCAGAAGCAGTGAACTACGATTGTTGCATTTGTAAATAACAGAATTAAATCCTGCAAAGTCCTTCCAGAGTAGTAGTAGTAGTAATAATAATAATAGAAAAGAACAAAGTGAAATGAGAACTCGCAAAAATAATCCAATATCTGAAAACACAGGTGTTCAGAAGAAAGGAAAAAACCCTGAGTTACAATGGAAGTAGTGCTGAAAATTAATTTGTACATCAGTGTGCAGTTTGTTATGACAGAAGGTGAATACAGTTTCTGGCTGTGATCAGGATGACATCACAACAGAGGAGGATATAGGTTTATTTTCTGTTGTGAGTTTCCTTCCTCAATTAAAATTTTACTCGAAAGACTGAGAACCTGAAGGAAGAACAAAGAAAACTTTTAGTGAGCTGAAATTACTGATTTCCAGAAGAAGGTAACGTGGAGAATCTAACCAACTACAGATATGGAAAAGGAGAGGGTTATTTTTAAGCATGGTTAAAGAGTATGAACTGATACAAGTAAGCAAAAGAAAAAGGTTAAAATTACAGTGGAAAATTTAGCTTACTATTTTTAGCTGTTAGGAAGGTTTTTGTGCTGTGCCAGTCACCTGCAAGAAAACCTTTGAGCTGGAGCATCTTAATGTAGACCTCCTAAAGCGGAAATTGAAGGGCAAGAATTAGACGGGGTAACGGCTTTGTGCAAACTTCCATTTGTAATGTCTTTGACCAAACATCAGTGAGTAATGAAGTAACGGGTTTATTTGTTACTCTGGAAACAGTGTCACTTGTTCTCCTGCTAGATTAGAAATTCTGTTGTGATTTCGGAAATAAGAAACGATAATATTATTAAACAAAATTGCCATGGAAATTATTGATTTGAAAATATTTTTTTTTGCTGTGGAAATTATTGATTTGAAACATTTTTTAAAATGAAAAGCCTTGTTTTAGAAATATGGTCAGTGAGATTATTTTAACAGTTTGTATGTAAAATCTGAGTTATTGATAATGATTTTCTCTAAGACACTTTACAGGTGAGTACTGCTGGGTTTCTAAGATAACATTTAAGTTCCCTCTATCCTTCTGCTAGAGGTTTCTGTAAAATAACAGAGGTAATAGAAAGGAAACATACCAAAGTTAACAATATATTAGCTTAAACTGCTTCTAAGGGTGGCTTTGTGCTAATCCCCTGGGCAGAGAACAGGAGGGGCTGAATTAAATGCTCTGTTCTGCTGCTCCTTGTGCTGTACGAGTTTCCAAAATGGTAGCGATGTGGAGATGTCGGAGGTACATCTGTAAGAGTTTACACCATTTGGGCTTGTTTCTCACCAATTGCTTGTCAGAGCTCAAGTACACCTTTAAGCCTTTCGGTTTTCCGCAGCAGTGTGCCGCGTTGTCCCTCAGCTGTAACCACCACCTTGCTGCGCTCTCTCTTCCCAAACGTTTTGCTCCAGTAATCTGTGGAAGAATTATATCAATCTCTCTCACTTCTAGGGGCGGGGTCGGGAGGAGGGGGGAAACATTTTAAATTTCATAATCTTTCTGAAACTTTGTTTTGCTTTCTAGTGAATTCTTTCAAATGTTTTTCTTTTAAAAAAATAAAGTCTCATTTTAAAAACATACTTTCAGAACAGATTCTTAAGCAAGCAGTCTGAGAATCACAGTTGAGAATTTTCCACTAATTTTGCTCAGGAAGTGTTTTGGACTGCAGTAAATTTCTCAAGGAATTACATTTTACGTTTCAAGCATCTAATGAGATGTAATTTAAAGAATTGTAAAGGGTTGGCATACAGCTGTTCTAGCTTTGCTTTTTTCTAACTGAAATGAGAGTAAGAAATCTCAAAGGAAGGTGTTTTTTTGTAAACCCTGTGTGCCAAGTGTGTGTTCCACAAATGTTTTTGATATCCTCTAGCAGCGGACTACACCTGGTCCATATATATGAAAACTATTTAGAAAAAAATAATGAAAATGTGTATTTTACTCCTTCCTTTATTTGTGTTCTGAATGTAAATTAATCTAAGAACTGAATAATAGTGTATGCACTTGCTTTTACCTGATTTTTAAAATATTTTTTAAAGGTTCTTGATGTTCTTTGCTCTCTCTGTGTCTGCAACGGAGTTGCAGTTCGTGCCAATCAAAATTTGATCTGTGACAATCTACTGCCTAGAAGAGACTTACTCTTGCAAACACGTTTGATTAATGATGTGACAAGGTATAGTGACACGTTTTATTATTAAATTAGAAAAATTGGAACTTGCATGTCTTCAGTAATTAATTGAAGAAGATACTGTAACCTGAGAGATGTTCCATGGCTTTCACTATTGAGACACACACTTTAGGAAGTGTTTATATATGAACCTCTGAAAAATCATTTTTACTACCAATATAGCAATTGTAGTAGAACACGTGCTCAAATGGAAATTGCTAATTAGTAGTAAGACCTGTTCTGAAATGAAATTATGAAAATTGTTTGTTAGTCATTCAGAACAGAGCGTGGCCTTACCTAATAATTACTATGAAGTATATAAACATACTGTGAAATACTTGTGTGTTTTAACAGGAATTTGATTTTCTGGCAACCTCATTCCTGATTTTTTGACTAGGAAATTATCTTATTATTCCTCTTTTGACTCTTAAGTTTTTCAAGGCATAGAACCTATACCTTAGAAGATGATTCTACAGTAGCTTTCTAAAGTCATAAAATGGGTCTCAGTGTTAAATCTTGTGATCTAAATGTGGTCATCTGCACTCTTTTACTGTATTTGCAAAGTGAATTTGACTATTACACAGGAATGCAATTCATGTGTCGTGTTTTCTGTTTGCACTAATTGGCTTATGTTTTCTTTCTTAGCATAAGGCCAAACATATTCTTGGGCGTTGCTGAAGGCTCTGCACAATACAAGAAGTGGTACTTTGAGTTAATAATTGATCAGGTTGATCCATTCTTGACAGCAGAACCCACCCATTTGCGAGTTGGATGGGCCTCTACGTCAGGTTATGCCCCCTATCCTGGAGGTGGGGAAGGATGGGGAGGCAATGGTGTTGGTGATGACCTGTACTCTTATGGTTTTGATGGCCTTCATCTCTGGTCTGGTAAGTACTTTGTTCACTTCCACTTATTCCTGCATTTACCTGCCTTATTCTTGAGTTGCCTGCCATTGCCTTCAGTACCTGTGTGTCTGTAACATGCCACTTCTATAGTGAGATGCAGGATACCATGAAGTTATTTAGAATTTCGGATCAGGCTTCTTGTCTGAGTTTTCAATCAATGTTGAATTATGCTTTTTAGTAAATAGCTTCTGTTTTCATGATTTTGATCAAGAAAAGGAATTCTCCTGATCTAGATCAATACTGGCACAAATCTGTCTGTTAAACAATGAATGGATGTATTGATCTGAGACAAATTCATTGTACGCTAATCTGCATTTGCGTTTTAAATGTAAATGTTGATAAATAGTTTCTTTAAATATAATGTTGGCAATTAGAAATACGAATTGCTACACTACTACCAGTGTGCTTTTAAAACATAAATTTCTGTGGTGTAATAAAAACCTGAAAACATGTAGTTGCTATACTGTTTGAAAAAGTATTTCCCTATCATTATGTAAAATAGGCTTAGCAGAAAAAAAAATAGTTTTTCTAGGCAATTAGGTTTTGTACCTAAAATGTATAACTGTTGAAGATCTTCTGTTCATATAGAAGATTTTGTGACTAGTAGAGGTAAAACTGGATGGTTGCCTTTTATTAACATTGTATTAATATGATCTAAAATTGTATTTTCTCTGGCTTGTGCCTTTGTTAATCATAAATTGTTTGAGAGCAAATTTTATTGACTGTGTCTCTGCCTTCAAGATAGAATTGAGTTGAAAAAAGTTCTTTTTCTGGAATGAAATATGAACATTATTTTCCCCAAATTTAGACAAGTCTGGCCAACTTTTCTCTGAAACGGTCAAGCATTGAGTTGAGAATGCAACATTTTGTTGCAGAAGGACATGCTGTAAAAATCTGTCTCATCAGGAATTCAGATTTCTATATTTCCTCTAAGAGTCTTGGAAAATTTATTCAAAAGACTTAGAAAGGACTCCAGTATCAGCACACTCTATAGATGTGTCTTAATTTAATGGTTTGTTTCTTGAGTGTGTAGCAATTCACGAGCATTCAGAAGTTTGAGGGGGAGAAAAAGACATTATTTCAGTCCTTGTGTGTACAATCTTTAGTTTTCAAGTAGCATGTTATTTTTCCTTCCAGGTCTCTCTTGCATACCCAGCAAATGATGGTTACCTTTTAGCTTGTTGAATTTTTGGTTTGTGCTTTATTTACTGCACACTATTCAAGGCATGTAGGCAAAATCATTACTTTGCTGATATTTCTTAGTGCCTTGAAATGCCATGTACAGCTATGTACTCTTTAATTGCTCAGAAGAGAATAGGGTGGGGCTGTGAAATGAAAAGACGTGTCATAAATACAACATACCTAAATATGCCAAATTTGATTTTTATGGCCTTAATTCTAACATTTCCTTATTCGTGTGTGTTTCACTTTTATATTAGCATTGATCTAGCCCAGAATTTCATATATATCTGTGTGCACACGTAATTTAGCATTTTTTTTTTGAGCACCACTGAGCAATTCTCAAATGACAGAAATAATGATTTTGGGGAGTAGGCTGAGATGTCTAACATGCTCCATTAGAAATGGCTGAATAAATCATTAATACAAAATTAAATGCTAATTGAACCCTAGAAATACAGTGCTGGAAAGTCTTTTATATCTCATTTCCTGCAGTAAGGGAAAATTCAGAGTATTTCAACTGTCCTGAACAGTTGACTTGACTTGTTCTTAAGAAGTTCCAAACACAGTAATTTGGAATAGTGATTAACTGCTTAATTAGACCTGCTTTATGGTTAAAATACAGTGTTTTCAAGGGAATTGTTTTGAAAGGAATTCTCAGGAGATACTCTTTGGCTAAAAATTTACTCCTGTACTCAAGTGCAATTGAAAACCTGCAGTTGTCTGTGAATGTGTATAGTTAGATTACTTCGAATATATTATCTCTAGGTAATTGTTATTGTGATTGTTGAGTCCTGTGCATGGCTGTAAGGTTTCACCTTCCCGGGTAGGGAGAATGAAGCTCCCTCTGTTTAGTGTATGGCTGTAGTTGATAAAAAAAAAAAAAAAGGCCCAGGTTTTTGATAACTCAGTATACTGTTCTGCCTCTTGATACTGTGAACCTGGATATTGGTTGTAATCACAGCTCCAGTCGAATTATAGAATCGTGGAGTCATTTGGGTTGGAAGGGACCTTAAAGATTATCTGGTTTCAACCTTCCTGCTATGAGCAGGGACACCTCACACTAGACCAAGTTGCTTGAGGCTCTGTCCAACCTGGCCTTGAATATTTCCGGGGATGGAGCATCCACAACTTTCCCAGGCAACCTATTCCAGTATCCTACCAGTGAATAGGCCAAGTTATGTGACTCTGGTATTGCACAAATAACTGAATTAAAAAAAAAACAACCACAAGTGGATATATCAATGTTAGCTTAATAAAGAGGGCATCAATTACTGTGCCTCAGTACTCGTGCATCAGGCTACAGTGTGAACTTGTGTGATTTCAGCTGAGTGTGTTCTGTTTTGCCAAGTGTCCGAGGTCTCGAGTGATTTGCTCAGTTCAGGCACTTTTCTGCCACATACCAGTTTGAAGAATCTTGACTCACTCTGTCTCTAAAAGAACTGTTCATTAAGCAGATGAAGGCAAGATCATGTCTTCATGACTATGGATAAAAAAATTGATGGTGTTTTTGAGGAAATAATTTCATTGCTAAACCTGTGAGAGTCTGCTTAAAGCTTCTAATTACTGAATCCTTTTATCCTAGGTCGAGTACCCAGAGCTGTAGCATCTGTCAATCAGCATTTATTAGCCTCTGATGATGTGGTTAGCTGCTGCTTGGATTTAGGTGTGCCCAGCATTTCATTCCGCATTAACGGACAACCTGTACAAGGAATGTTTGAGAACTTCAGTACAGAAGGATTTTTCTTCCCTGTTGTAAGCTTATCAGCAGGTGTAAAGTAAGTACAACTTAATTTTAATTGTTTTCTTTGCTGTCTTGTCACTCAAAATATTGTCCAAACTCATGTATGATTTGTTCTGTTGTTTCAGTTCTGCCCAGCCAGCAGCTGGGAGGCAGGGAGACAGGAAAGTACTGGTTTGTTTAGTGATGATTTCACTTAAGGGTGAAATGTGAGCCTGTTAGCAATTTGACCAAGTCACCGTGTCTAAAAATAATTATTTTACGGGTATTGAGTGACCTAGGGGTAACTAATTTTGTCTCCTTCCAATTATCAGCGTAAAAAAAAGCACATTAGAAACACAGCACCATATTTGGCACTAATTAAAGTTCTCACTGACTTTCTCAGCTGGAAGTAAAGAACCTAAATCAGCATGAAAAATGATACTATATTCACAGTAGGAAACACAAAGAACTGTTGAGGAGCAGTTTTGGAAACTTGTTACTAAAATTACCTGTTTCTTACCTTTTTATAGCTAAAATACTGAGATTCAAAGTTACCATTTTCATGTTTCTATTGTTATCTTATGTTTAAATCATTCAGTAGATCTTCTGTGGATTTCAGACTACTAAAATGGCCAAAATATTTGTGTTAGGACACAACAGAGGACTAGTGCTTGTACTGTTGTTATAACATGACCAATTTCCGTTCAGTTCATCTTAGAGCATCTTTAGTGCTGTTACTGTCAGGCAGCAGTACCAGCAAGGAAAGACATACTTAAGGAGAACTCTTCAGTAAAAAAGGTTGGAGTTTTTCTGTCTTTTATAGGCTGACCATGATTTCTGCATAAGATACAGATAAGTTAGGAAAAATTTTCATTCTGAAAAGGCTCAAAGGTGTAATCTAAAATACTTAGCTGCCTCAGGATCATTAAATACTTTTAAACAATGTATTTTTAAAATGAAATCAGGAGGTCCAGGCTTAATAGAAGTAATCAATAGTGATACATTTCTTGCAGACATTGAACCCTTCCAGATATTTGTGACTTGTGCTTATATACATCCAGTTTGAGGATTTGTGTGTTTTATTCTCCTCTTTTTATATTCTTAATGTCTTTTACTGTCAATTGAATATGTTGATTTAATAGTCCAATTTAAATTAGATTTTTGTTTCTAACTCATTGAAATGTTTTAAAGATTTCACAATTTGCCACCATTTGATTTTAAGTAACAAATATTCTTTTTGAAAGTGTGCTGCTGTATGGCATATTTAGTTCTGCTTTGGACCAAAACAAAATTTCAAAAAACAGCAGGTAAGGGATAGTGTTATTGGTAGTATCTGCTCTTATCAATACTTGGTAACTCTTTGGTGTTTATCAAGGCATGAAATACACCTACATTTTTGTAAATGCTATTCAAATAAACCTTTACGTTTCTAAATTATGTATTTATAACGTTAATATATGTTGACTAAGAGTATAATTTCTTGACTGAAAACTGCACAGAGTTCGTTTCCTACTGGGTGGACGTCATGGAGAGTTTAAATTTCTTCCTCCTGCCGGCTATGCTCCCTGCTATGAAGCATTGCTTCCAAAAGAGAAGATGAAACTGGAACCAGTGAAAGAATATAAGAGAGATTCCGAAGGAGTGAGGGATTTGCTGGGTACAACACAGTTCCTCTCACAAGCTTCCTTTATCCCTTGTCCAATAGACACCAGTCAGGTATGTTAAGTACGCAATAACGGGATTGAAATTACGTCTTAACAAAATTTCAAGTCACAACGTGAAACTAAGCTGGCTTGCCCACTTTCTTAGCAGTTCATCGTTTGTGTGTCGCGGTGTATTTAACTGAACTAGATGATCGTGGATCTAGAAGGTGTGGTAACTGGAACCTTTTCTTATTTGTGGAATTGTTATGCTCTTTTCGTAGATTGCTCTTCCTTTTCATCTTGAAAAGATCAGGGACAAACTAGCTGAAAATATACATGAACTGTGGGGAATGAATAAAATAGAACTGGGCTGGACGTATGGCAAGGTATGTTCTGAATCACCTGTCTGGATGCAGACACCTATGTTAGATTAAGTCTCTGATCAGAAAACCAGGACTTAGAAGTTGGTTGGAGTGTTTGGTGGTGGTCTGTATATTACTAACAATTGATAAGCGTGTGAGCTGACAGTAAATGGTGATAGAAACTAGTGATTAGAAGACAATTTTTGAGTATCAGTAAGGTACATATTTTAGTACTGTAAGTAACTGATAATTTGGAAAAATATCTTAATTGAGAAAGATACTGGCTACACTGAGATGGAGTTCTTCTGAAAATCTTACCAGTAGTGACTGACCCCTCAAGTAAATCTTTGTGTACGGTAGTGTTGGGCATTGAAGAGATAGCAAGTAAAGTGTCCATTTTGGAAATTTGTTTTGGTTGATAATGGAGACAGGGGTTTGGTAACTTTTGTAAACATGCAAATTCATCAAAGCTCGGGTTTTTTTATTTAATTGGTTACAGTTAAAACTTACCATTATAATGATCCCATATAAACCAATAGCCGAACATCTTGAAGAGGGTGAGACCATCTGGTCATCGTTATTTAATGACAAGGTATCCCCTGCCCAGCAGATGCCACCAAATGAAAAAAAAAGTTAAAAAGGATAAGCCAGTAATATTATATTCAGGGTATTATATTAAATTCAATAATTATATTAAAATGGATAACTTCCTCTAGTAATATAAAATTCTAAAGGCTGTATTCTGCATTGAATTTAAACTATTTAATTTTGCTTTTTTTCAAATTCAGATTTTCTCGGGTAGTCCTCCACATGCTCGTCACAGCTATATTCTACATCAGAAGAATCTTTTTCCTTCTCTTATCTTCTGATGTTTTTACTTATGCATTTGATTTATCTTTTTCTTCAATAACTCTTATCATGCTATCTACTAAAATGTCATTGCAATTGAAATTCTGAGCTTTCCTAACCTTTTTTATGTTTCTGAGCTTTGGCAATTGAAAATGCTGTTCCTGTACAAAAACACTGTATGTGAAGTGCTGTGACTCTTTGTTGCCATCGGGATAGAAGCACTTGATACTGAATGAAAGAGCTTGTTTAATTAAGTCAAATAAGTATTTGAAGGCTTATGTCAATATCAGAAAAAGAATACTCTGCTTTATTATTCCAGTAGAGTTTGGAATCTTCTAGATTTTTGAATCAGCATGTGTACAGTGGATCAGATTGTGCTAATATTGAGCTCAGGCATTCAGCAGAAATGTTAATGAGTTTACAGACTTGCTTCCTTGTGGTTCGTGTATTTATGCAGAACACATGACATAGCTACATTTTTTTCTGATTTTGTTCGTTATGGAGGACTTACAGTGTGGATTGCAAGTCAATCAAGAAAGTTCATCTGTGTAATGATGAGTAACTGTCACTGAGCAAAGATGAGTGATATTGTTTACAATGTCTTCGTTATTGCAGAGCATTAACTGATTTTTTTTTACTCTGGTTCTGGCTTGCATCTGGTATCAGGAAAGTACTCTTTTCTGTTGCTTTGTTACAGATACGGGATGATAATAAAAGGCATCATCCTTGTCTGGTGGAATTCTCAAAATTACCTGAGACAGAGAAGAATTATAATCTACAAATGTCAACTGAAACCCTCAAGTGAGCTTTAAATTTAAAAGAAAATAAAGTTGTTTTTTATTTTTATTCAAGCATCTCATACTGTTGTAAGATATTAGAATGTCTTATTCAAAGTGTGTTCTGCTAACTGCTAGAAGTTCCAGGAACACATTCAGAGCAATTTAAAAAAGTCTTGTCCCTAACAGAAATACAAAGTAAAAACACCACCAAATCCAGTTGTTTTTAATAAAGTGGCGTAACTTTCAAGCCACAGATCTGTACCTTTTTAGACTTTGAAGGTTTTATTTATTAGTTTTGATAAGTTAAAATGTTAGGGATTTGAAATTCCATTATTTTGAATTACTTCCCAGTTTTTTTAATATCATTAGTTCTGCGTATTTATACTAAAACCAAAAGATATTTATAAAATGGCTGAGCACCATAATCTTGTGTTTCATAGTGCCATTTTTTTTTATGTTGACAGAACCCTTTTGGCCCTTGGATGTCACATTGTTCATGCTCATCCAGCAGCTGAAGAAGACCTTAAAAAAGTCAAACTCCCTAAGAAGTATGTACCATACCATAACCATTATATATTATTTGTAAGTACAGGGTATTAATTAAAATATTTTTGTTCAAAGCAATTTAAAAAATACTTGATACGAACCCCATACCTGATAACGACTTAGAGAGTGTGTGGTTGGTCCTTTACCTGGCCCTTGATGATGGTTGACTGTGAATGCTGCTGCATTATGTCAGTTTGTGGAGGCACAAATAGTCACATACGTAAATCATATGCAGTTATATCTGTGTTACATGGTCTTAAAGTAGATACTCTAAAGTTAAAAGCAACGTTTCAGTCCTTTTCTATCATATAGCAAACTACAGGACATGTATATAATGGTAAACCGGTGTACTTGAAAGAGTGCATACCCTTCTCCCGTAACTCCTGTTTTGATTTGCACCTCTCCTTCCCTTCCCTCTAAAAAAAGGTGTGCACATTTCCAGAGACATTATTAATGCATTTCTTTAAAGAAGAGGCAAAAAAATTAAGAAAATTATGGTTCTTAAAGTTGCACATTTCTAGGAAATGTACGTATGTAGATTATTGCATAAAATACAGTTGTGTTTTTGCTTTAATTGTTATTTGGTTGACAAACTATGGCAGATGGAGCTAAAATAGCTGCATGATGTTTTTTATTTAGACATCTTTTAGTCATGGGTATTAATTGCCCCAAGAAGTGGTGAAGATTAATCAAGGATTACATCCATGTATTTTCACCTTGTCTGTGGGGATTCTGTAGTCCTCCTGGGAGAGATTAAAGCCCTGCTCTGCAGCTTGAAGACAGAAACAGTGATTTGGGTACTTGCCATTTCACATCAGTTTATCAACCCACAAGCTGTGTTTTTACCTGAAGCAGCTTTATCGATGAGAATGAAGTTAGGTTTTTAAAGCAAACAGTAAAATACAGTTTTATGATAAGGGAGATGGGAGGTGGTAATCTTGATCCGGTTGGTGATGTTAATTGAAAAAAAGGAAGGGAGGACCGTTCTCAAGGTTCGTACTGCAGACAGTCTGTTGTAATACTGTTTTGACACTACTGTCTTCAATAACAGAACAAATAAATCTTTGTTTCTAACTCTTGTTTAAATATCTACTGCCTACATGAAAAAGCCTTACAAATGGAAATGATCTAAGCAAGAGAGAATCTGAATATGTCTGAAAGAGCAGTCTTTATACTCCATGGAAGGGTTGCAGAGGGTAATATCTGCTATCATTCAATGAAAAAGGTGGAAGAACAATAGTTAAAATATGTTTTCTTCTGTTGAAGAACCGGTAATGCAATCTTTACAGACTACTAGGTAAAAATACCCTACTTAATAATGCATAAAAAATAATTTCATAAAAAGTATTCATGCAGATCTTTAAAATAGAAGTTACTTGAAGAGTTTAAGTGACAATTATAAAAAAAATGCAGGACTACTTATTCAGTAACAACTTGGGGCTTTTGTAGTAAATATTTGGGGATGCACATGCAGATCTGGGTCATATTTAACTAGATAGCGTATGAGTAGGTGGGAAATGAGACTCTCTGCTAGAATACAGTTTATATCCCAGTCAATGAATAAATGCAATGCAGGATTTTTGCAAGGAAATGGGAGAGTAGGAGGCCAAAAAAGTGGGGAAAGTGGACCCCACCGTATGAATGTCTATGACTCTGTTTTCCTGTGTTGACTTACAGTTACATGATGTCAAATGGGTACAAACCTGCCCCTCTTGATCTTTCCGAAGTGAAGTTGTTGCCTTCTCAAGAATTTCTAGTTGACAAACTAGCAGAAAATGCACATAATGTCTGGGCAAAAGACAGAATAAAGCAAGGATGGACCTATGGCATTCAGCAGGTAAGGGTTTTGTTAGATCCATTTGAAGTAAGTAAACATGATATTTTCAAGAACATAACTTGGGTGTGTTAAGTTATGCTGGATGTTGTGTAACGTCTGGAAAAGTTAGAGGGGGTGAGGAGGAAGAAGCAGCCTTGCCCATGCAAGTCTGACAGCTACAAGACACGTGAGAGTATACTTCCATACCTTGTTTTCGTTCTTGTCTTTAGGTTTTTAATGTTATTAACAACTGGGCTTGCTTTCATAGAACTGTTCTTTCTTGATATATTTTCTCTTCTGTGATCTTAACATTATTTCAGAATATTCTCTGTCTTCTTATACAAAAATGTTTGTGATGCTAAACTAGAATTTTTTTCTTTTCTATAACCCTTTTTAGGATCTTAAGAACAAACGTAATCCACGGCTAGTGCCATATGCATTACTAGATGAACGTACTAAAAAATCAAATAGAGATAGCCTCCGTGAAGCTGTCAGAACATTTGCAGGCTATGGTTATAGTGTTGAGCCACCCGACCAAGAGATAGGTACGTCCTTCCAGTAAGAATTGGGGCCTTTTTTTCCTTTAGTGCTAGTAAAAGCACATGAAACACTGAAATAGAGAGGAAAAACATAACATGTGAGTTAATAGTAGTGTATTTTTGCAGTAGACTTTATTGAAAGGTGCGAATATACTGTGTAAATTACTTGTATATTACTTAGATTTTTTTTCTTAACAGACGAGTTGCAGCTAATGATATGATAATAGTGGTTTCCCTGATTTTTAGATGGGAGAAAATCTGGAATGTGAGTGGACATACTCATTTTCATTTGGAAATAATGAGAGAAAGAAGATAGTATGGGATTGATTTAAAATATTTTTATTTTCTACATGCATATTTAGGCTTGACTACTTCAAGTCAAACACAGTTCTTAAGTAGTAGTCAAGGAAGTGCACCAAGTTCAATAATTATTTTTTTATTATTGAAATCAGGAACAGAAATTCGTTTAAAGTATTTCTTCATATTTGCTATACCACTGTAATATTTTGACAGAATATTTTTAAACGTTCTAAATGCATTAACTTGTGTAGGAAAGTATTTTCCTGTATTGTGATACTGCATTGTTGCATTGGATTGTATTGCATGTGGTAATCTCACACTTCTGAAGTTTTCTCTGCTCAGTTTCTGTTTGGGGCTCTGCATTGAGTGATACTGTAAATATTATGATTCTGAATAGTGAATAATCGCTGATACTGTATAGAATGAGGATATGCTAGCCTCTGTATGCTGATTGCTGTTACTCCTTTTTCAACATTGACAATGAAGGTTCTTAAACATGCAGTGGTAGATAATGGCTGTTTTCAGAGATAGAAATTATTGGCCACAGATGAAAAGCTAAACAGTAGCATTTATAGTTTGATGTAGTTATAAAAGCTGTGGTTTAACTTCTCTTGTTTATTTTTTCCAGCTGTCCAAACAGTGGAAAAAATCAGCATTGACAAGATACGGTTTTTCAGAGTAGAACAGTCTTACGCAGTGAAGTCTGGAAAGTGGTACTTTGAATTTGAAGCTGTGACAGGTGGAGATATGCGTGTTGGCTGGGCCAGGCCAGGTTGTCGACCTGACATAGAGCTGGGAGCTGATGACCAAGCATTTGTATTTGAAGGAAGCAAAGTCAGTACATCTTTATATTTTCCGAACTTTTTGAACAGGCTAGACAGAGAGGTTTCTTCTGTATATTTGAGATCAAGTATTGGAATATTTTTGATTCATATAAAGATATCTTCCTGCTGGATGGTATCTGCATTTCAATTTTGGTCATTGAAATTATGCTTAAAGAGCTGTGTTGGTTTATGTCTGTCTTCCTAGAATATACCTTTTTTTTTTTTGGAGGGGTGTTTTACAAAAATAAAACAAAGTTGTTTCAGTGACTGGAAGAGAGAACCACAGTTCTGTTTTTCCCTTTTCTGTCTTTTCTGATTCCTGCACATTCTTTCTTCCCAAACTTGACTCCTAAGGGACTAGAAGGATGATAATGACATGACAGGTGAAAAGTGGAATCCAGTGAACAGTGGTTGTCGTACAGGTTCTAAATTGTTATTTGTAGATTAATGAAATTGGAGTGCCTTAGTTCCTTTGTGTGAAATAAGTAAGATAATTACCTGAAAGCCATGATCAGTACTGTTTGCAAATTACTTCAGGGTTATGTAAGGTGAAGTATGTGTTTGTGTTTTATTTTTAAAATTTAACATGGTGTTTGTTTACTTGTTTGTTTGGGGTTTGTTTTTTTTTTTGTTTAGGGCCAGCGTTGGCATCAAGGCAGTGGATTCTTTGGACGAAGCTGGCAACCAGGAGATGTGGTTGGTTGTATGATAAACTTGGATGACAAATCAATTATCTTTACTCTGAATGGAGAGTTGCTTATAACCAGTAAAGGTTCAGAACTTGCGTTTGCTGACTTTGGAATAGAAAGTGGTAATTTTCTTTTATAGTTACACGGTGTTGAGAAGACAAAACAAAACCCAGAAAAACTAGTCTATCTTGATGGCTTAGTGAGCTGAGAAATTGTATTTCACTGATGTGAGCATTCAGACTGTGCTGCATAGTAACTTCATAAAAATTTATTTTAAGAAGTGCTTATATGGCACAAATTGATTTTCCTTTTTTCCTTTAACCACACATAGGTATTAATGGGGTTTCAGCAATCAGAATGGGTTAGTTTTCTTTGAGCCTTGCTAGGCTTTCTCACAGGACTGAACTTCAGCAGTAAGAAGAAATGGTAATAATAAGCACTTTGAAAAATTGCTAAAAGGTGAAAATGTTGTCTCTGATGATCTCACTGGAACATACACATACTGTGTGAAGGACTACATGTGTATTCTCTGGTGAGAGGCTGCATCAAAAGAACAAGTCTTGACAATATAATTTGAGTCTGTTCTGTAATTATTTTTTTTCTCTGTCCTATTCATACATTATTTACATTTCTCCTTTTCCTAGGCTGTTTCTTCTCTTCTGTTTTTGGACTTTGCTTTTTTGAACAGTAGTATCTACATGACTGTGCTGAAGGAGGCAAGGAGTATTTCCATTTTTAGTTGACATTTTCCTTGGAAGCATATCCTCTCCAAGCAGTAGTGGCTTCATAACCAGTAGTAACTACCAGGAGACTTTGCTCACTTTGTCCCTCTTTGGTCTGACCACTGACACAGTTTTTCTAATGGCAGAGAATGAGGGACCTTAAGAGAGCTTTGCTGAAGTTTTTTTATTAATAAATGTAAAACTAGTTTAATATTTAAAGAAATGGAATAGTGTGTATAATGTCCATTGGTTGCCGAAGTCCTTGGTCTTTTTGGTAGCAGTTATACTGAACGTAGTATTTAAAGTAGCTTTAATCTTTGCTACTGTAATCACTTCATGTGCATTACTTGTAGGAGCTAAAGTTTAGATCATGTTAGATGGATCCAAAATAGAATGCTTCTGTTCTTGAAATAAATTACTGTTCTTTTTTTTTGTTATATCGTTTTCTTAGGTTTTGTTCCAATTTGTGCACTGGGTCTGTCTCAGATTGGTCGTATGAACCTTGGAATGGATGCCAGTACATTCAAGTATTACACCATGTGTGGCCTTCAAGAAGGTTTTGAACCTTTTGCTGTCAACATGAACCGAGATGTTGCTATGTGGTTTAGTAAACGCTTACCAACATTTGTCAACGTGCCAAAAAATCATCCTCACATTGAGGTAACATTACATGTTAGGGAGACACCTGTTTATCAACTGTTTGTTTAGCAAGATGAGACATTAAACCCTTACTAATACTTACTGTCATCAGATAATTTGTCATATAAATCTATTAAGTCACTCTTTGATAATTCCAGATAATCTTGTCTATCTCCAGCTTCATTGATGGTAGTATTATCATTCATGTGGATATACTTATCTGATCTGTTATATGTATTATTAATTTATGTTTTTGTGATTAGCTACTTAAAACATGTCAGTTGTGATTTCTTAGAATCTTTTTCATATTCTATCTTTCATTCACTTTCTTTTTTTAAAAATTTCACTACTCTATGTTTTTCTTAAATATCTAAAAATTGCTCAGCTGACCTCAGCATCACTTAAGGTAATCTAAGTATGAGCTAAACGGTGACTGATTTAGTCCATTTCACTAACCCAAGGGACATTTAAGTATACTTGTGGTATTGCTGAGTGATACCTCTTTCGTTCATTCTTATGATGCACCAGTTGCAGGAATGCCACAACTCCCTAACTGATCTGCTTTAGAGCAGAATAATATATCCTACGTTTTGTATAAAATACTCCATACTGATATATTCCACAACATTCAGCATTCTTTTCAGTTAATCAGGATCCTTTCAACTGTATTCCTGTATTTGAAAAGTTTTTGAAATGTTCCTGTCAAGTTTAAAAGCATACTCACTTTTTCAGCACAAGGGAAAAACACATAAAACTCAGGCTTCAGAATGATAATCTGAAGGATTCTGATGTTTCTTCTTAATGTAATAGAAAACTACTGATTCTTGCGAAGAATTTTTCAGTTACTTGTTCACTCAGAGTAAATTAATTTAATAAAATCTATACTTTTCTTTGGAAAATGCTGTACGGAGCAACTTGAAAATATTTACTGTAGTTAGGATATACTGAATCTGTTACTTCCCTTGCTCTTCAGGCTAGATTTCTTGTCAGAGAAGAAAGCTGAGTAGTTCTGAAATTAATTGATTTTGAAAAACTTAGGTTGTCTCTCGGTCGGTTATCTCATTGTGTAGTTGCTTAATGAAATTTTTCAGCAATTTTTGTGAAATAGTATTACTTTAAAATATTTTCTGTCATTTTTAGATATGGCGAATTGATGGAACCGTGGAGAGTCCACCTCGGTTGAAAGTTACTCACAAAACATTTGGCACACAGAACAGCAATTCAGACATGATATATTGTCGTTTGAGTATGCCCATTGAGTTCCACTCAACATTCAACTTTGGCATGGGTGTGGAAAATGCCTCATCTGATGTTTTCCAAAAACGGTTGGACTTGGGTTTAGTTGCTTTATTTCATGCTCTTAATGTAAATGTGATTCCATACTCTTAGTGTAAATGTAGAGACAAGATTTCATATTTGGTTTTGCACTAAGCACATACTAGCATAGGATGCATGTTACTGAGATTTTTTTTGTTCTTGATGGTTTTAATCAAATTATAGCACAACTTTGTTGCAGAATGCTATATCCAGGCAAGGGAGAACTATAGCTGAAGAGGTGCACCACAAGGTTCATAGTTATTCCTTGCTGAGCGGCTACCAGCCTTACAAAATCATTGGGATTTGCAAAGCTCTTCAACCAGGCTGGAAAACCAGCTCAGAATCTTTTGCCCGTTCCATTAATGCTCATCAGCATTATTGTTCAGTAGCTCATTACTGGAAAAGTGACTAATCCATGCAAAGAAAAAAGATTGTGGGATAGATTTTTAAAGATACCGGGTACTTCTGAGTTCAGCATCTCCCAGCATTGGCTGCCTCTTTAGTTAATAGCTGTAAATCTGTCTCTTCCTCAGCCTTAAAATCTGCTGTAAATCTGTCTCTTCCTCCTGCCTCAGCCTTAACTGCCATCAGTTATTTTCTGTGTATGTTTGTGTCCTGTACAGTCTTTGCATACTTAATTTACTCATGCATGCTCAGTACTCAGAAAACATGAGTTAGCTTGTAAGTATACTTAGTTTAATAATGAGTACTTCTATTTACTCCTCCTGAAAAAAAAAAACCAACCAAAACTGATTTACTGATGCTCCTTTATTTTTAGAAAGCACAGCCAAGACATTGCTGCTCCTTCCACTACAGTAAGTAAATGCATTGAGGTGCTCAGTTCTTCTTAGATTTTTGAAGTAGATTTAGTTGTGGCAGCATGTCCATTAGAAATTGTTCTGTTGGAAAGAAGCCTTTTTAATCATGCCCAGAATTGTATGAATTGAGACATTAACCTCACTTTAAGATAATCTCACTTTAACTGGTTTAGGACAACCACTTGTCTGTTGTTTTAGCTTATGAGCATTTTAAGTGACTTATTAAGAGAATGTGAATTGCTATTATTAAAGTTAAATATATAGGAGGTTTTTAAATCGCTGTTTGAGTATTCCTTGATAAAATAATTCAGATTTCTGTTACGGATATGTTATTTTTCTCTTTACAGTATTTTTATTCACTACGGATATTTGCTGGCCAAGACCCATCCTCTGTCTGGGTTGGCTGGGTAACACCAGACTATCATTTTTACAGTGAGAATTTTGACCTAAACAAAAATTGTACAGTAACAGTTACTTTAGGTGATGAGAGAGGCAGAGTTCATGAAAGGTATGAATTTATTTATCGCTTATTTAAGATTGTATTTTAATAATTGTTCAAAAGTGAATTATTCCCATGCTTGATGATATTTTAAACATTAATCTAAACTAATAAGAAAATTGATTATGGCCCAGGAGTGTTCTGTGCTCATTTATATAAGAATGTGTTTTATACAGACTTGTTAAATTGAGTATATTTATCATTAATGTTCTGTTTGAAAGAGTGGTTGAGATGCTTCTTTCTTTTAACATCCAAAGTTGGTTTATTTGTTTTAATATATCTTACATAACCACACATAAGAATCTGAAATTGCTTTATAATTATCAAAAAAAAAAAATGAAGGTGCACTTAGTCTGATCCTTTACTCATGATGCTCACATTATCAGAAAAGGAAGGCTGTTAATGAGGAAACAAAACTGAGCAGCACAAGCACCTCTGAGGATCTCTTCAGCTGTTACTGCATTGAAAAGTAAATCTTCACTGAATACTTGGTCAAGTTCAGCATGACCTATGCTTTGTTTTCTTTCTTCTTGCTGTTTTTTCAGCGTGAAGCGCAGCAATTGCTACATGGTTTGGGGAGGAGATGTAATTGCTAATTCCCAGAGATCAGGTCGCAGCAATGTTGATTTAGAAATTGGATGCTTTGTTGATCTGGCTACTGGAATGTTGTCATTCACAGCCAATGGAAAGGAGCTTGGCACTTGTTACCAGGTATTATCAGATTTTCAGGAAGCTAGCTAGTAAGCTGGTCATTTTGACAGTATTATGAAGTGATTTTTTTCTTGCTCAGAAATCTAGCTGAGCACTATTTGTGTGATAATAACATGTTTTCCTATGTTATTCTGGTTTATCCTTGTTTTTCCTTCTCTCATTTTTGTAGATTCTTCCAGTTCTTTCAAATGTTGAGGAAAGTCTATTGGTAGATATGTTCAGAAAAATATTTTTTTGCCTCTCAATTCTTTTGATTCAGAATCTTGATTTAGAATGTTATTTTTTGTGAACTAAATCTGTTATATGATATAGCAGAAATATTTATTTACTGTAGGGTCAGAAATCAGACTTTAGATACAGTAATTTTTGATGTGGATTGAGAAAATTATTTGGAAATCTTGGGATTTGCTAAATTTCAAAACCCAAAATTCAAATATGCATTCAAGTGCAAAGCCAAAATAAATATGGTGGGCTTTAAATGCTATAAATGTTCTCAAAATGTGGAGTTATTAATGCAAGTGTTTCAGTAGTTGAAACAAGTTTTCGGCATCAGATTGCTTTTGGTGAGCTCACTTGTCCACAGCAGAGCATCGAGATCTATCCAGCGTTAGATCAAAGCATCACTTTCTTCTCTGTCAACACAAACCCCACCAATCTGTGATACAGATAAAGCTTAAGTGTTACTCAGCTAAATTTAGTGGAACGTTGTATACTGACTCCCTTGGAGAGAACTGGGCCAGGGTTGCACAGCCTGTCGGTGGGGATGAGAGATGATCTGGTGGCTCCGGTTTTGGTAAATTCTGTGAGAGTGGACAGAGACTGCAGGACCGTGTTTGAGAAGGACCAACACACGGCGTTTCCAAAGTTCTGGTTATGGGTGTTGAGAGCCCGTAGGCAGCAGACACACCTGCACGGAAGTTAGGTGGGGCTATAAAGATAATTCAGCAAATATTTTACTATATTAAAGTCAACTACAGGTAGGCATTAATCAGCACTTTAATACAGGGTCTGCAGTTATTTGATAATGAAGCAAAAGCTATATAGTATTTATTTTATATTTTATCGTATTCTGGGAGATTTTTTCTTTTTATTTTTTTTAATTCTTTTTTAATCTCATTTCTTTTCTAGGTTGAACCAAACACAAAGCTTTTTTCCAGCAACTTTTGTACAGCCCACAAGTACTAACTTGGTTCAGTTTGAACTTGGTAAATTAAAGGTACAAAATACTTTCTATAAAGATGCTCTTTTAAATCTGTTTATTTCCAGGGAAATTACTGCTGGGTTGAATCTGTTTAAGAAGACTGAATCAATGACATGATGTTTTATTGGACTCCTAGATTTGCTTCTGTAAATGTAATTATTATATGAAGTAAATTGTTCAACAAATCTAGACTGCATTTGTCAAAATAAACTAAAATTATTTGGGGACACAGCAGCCTTAACGTTTGTGTTTCCTAAATGGAATTTTTTTACTGCAGTGACATATATTTCTGAATTCTTTGCCATCAATAAATTATACTTCCCTTCGGTATGACAGGTTTATTCATTCTTAGATATTACCAAAATAATTTTAATACACTTCCTTCTTTCAGAATACCATGCCTTTATCAGCAGCAATTTTTAAAAGTGAAGAAAGAAATCCTGTTCCTCAGTGTCCCCCTCGCCTTGATGTGCAAACAATTACACCTGTTTTATGGAGCAGGATGCCAAACAGTTTTCTGAAAGTAGAAACCGAGCGTGTCAGTGAACGTCACGGCTGGGTTGTGCAGTGTTTGGAACCTCTGCAGATGATGGCGCTTCATATCCCAGAAGAGAACAGGTACGTTTGGAAGGAACTACAGTGACCTGATGCTAAAATGTGTTGAAAGCTGGTACCTGGGTATTGGCTAAACCTACCTCGGAGAATATTTACACTAAAATTGTTCAGAATCTTTGGATCTTACCTGCTGTAATATCCTATTTATGTAATTTAAGTAGATTCAAGAGGCTGAATAATTTTTATGCCGTTTGATGACATTTGCATGCATGAGAGAAAACACAACTATCTCATTTTATTTAAATGATAATATAGTCTCTACATCTTTAAAAATAGAGATTTTTCTCAGCTTCAAAAAAACCAAACAAAACCAAATATAAAGAACATGCAAGTACTATTTTGATGATTTTTTTGTTCTGTAACAAAACCATGTAATTTTCTACTGTTCATCTGCTCTGAATTTACATGAATTAAGTTACATTCTTAGTGACAAGATTCCTGACTTTCTTAGATTTTAATTAGGTTTTATTTTCAGATTGAGTATAATAAAGTTGTATCCAAATATCAAATATTATAACCAGTGTCAAATCAAACTACAAGCAAAAGTGCGGCAGAAAGATAATTTATCTGCTGCACTTCAATCAGTTACTTTGCAGCTTCTTTTAATAATTCAATTTTATTTATTGTTAATAAAACTTAATTCAGGAAAAGAGTAAAAAATATTGTGTTTTGTGGAAAGGATAAATCAGTAATCCTCAATAGACTACAAAGGCACTGTTCGTTACAGAGTTTCAGTATTCCACATACTTCTCTTTTAAAAACCATCTCTAATTTACCGTAGTTCCCAAGAAACATCTCTATCTTAGAATTTTTTTATTTTTTTTTTCCCTGTGAAGGACTAGGTGTAAATAATCTTAGCACCATTTACTGTGATTTAGTGATGCACATAAGATTATTCAGTATGAGCCTTAATCTTATGATTTGAAGTGGAAAAATGTGCAGAGACTATAAAACTTTTTTTTTTGACAAAATTATTATTTATGAAATTGACTGGTGTTCTGTTTCTTTGTTTCATAACAGATGCGTTGATATTTTGGAACTATGTGAACAAGAAGATTTGATGAAGTTTCACTACCACACTTTGAAACTTTATAGCTCAGTTAGTGCTCTAGGTAACACTAGAGTTGCTTATGCGCTTTGTAGCCATGTGGACGTATCTCAGCTATTTTATACAATAGATAATCAATATTTACCTGGACTCCTACGTTCTGGATTCTATGACTTGCTTATTAGTATTCATCTGGAGCACGCCAAGCAAGCCAAGCTCATGATGAGCAACGAATTTATCATTCCAGTTACAGATGAAACTCGAACTATTAAATTATATCCTGATGAAACAAAGAAGCATGGTTTACCTGGAGTGGGGCTTAGCACTTGTCTGAAACCAAGCTTTAATTTTTCTACTCCATGTTTTATTGCGACCAGCGAGGAGCGTCAGATGTCCATCCCAGAAATACCCCTTGATACACTTAAATCCAAGGCCATAAGTATGCTGACGGAGGCAGTCCAGTGTAGTGGTGCTCATATACGAGACCCTGTTGGAGGACAGGTCGCATTCCAGTTTGTCCCTGTTCTTAAACTGATAGCAACGTTGCTCGTAATGGGGGTTTTTCATGACGATGATGTGAAGCAGGTGCTACTCCTCATTGATCCCAATGTGTTTGGAGATCACAAAGAGGAAGCAGAAGAGAGGACAGAGAAAGAAGAAGTTACGCAAGTTGAAGAAAAAGCAGTAGAAGCTGGGGAGAAAGCAATAAAAGAAACAAAAGCTCCCGCAAAGGGCTTGCTGCAGACCAGATTACCAGAATCTGTTAAGCTTCAGGTGACCATTTAATATAAGTGTATTACATATGTTCTACTATTGATGGGAGAGAGGTAGAGCTTTTTGTCTGTTCTCTCATTTGTCAGATTGGAAATCCTGAAGATCTTTATTCTGCATTGCTTTATAACCTCACATTAATAATCAAATTTGATGAAGATGCAATTCTTTCTATATGTATCTACACTCAAAATAGATATGCGAATAGCATATGTATTTTATAGGCGTGTTTTTAAAGAGGAGAGGTTGGACTAAGTGGGCTTTAAAGGACCCTTGTAACCCAAACTGGTTTATGATTTTTGCATGTTTTGAGTGCATGGAATGAAAGACTGTGAAAGCAATGCAGTATTATTGCTTGGATAACAAAACTGCATAAATTTGTTACCTTTACAATGTTAAAAGAAAAATAGGGGGAAACGAGTTTCTCATTTTTACAGTCTTGTTGCAGTAGCCGCTGCAGTTCTTCCCCAATTTGAATTTGTTAGACTGCTGAACTCAAATCTGTTTTTTTCTGTCCTAGATGTGTCATCTACTCAATTATTTCTGTGACTGTGAGCTACAACACAGAGTGGAAGCAATTGTATCATTTGCAGACCGTTATGTATCAAAATTGCAATATAACCAGAAATATAGGTACAATGAACTCATGCAAGCCTTGAACATGTCTGCTGCTTTGACTGCCAAGAAGACTAAAGAATTCCGTTCTCCTCCTCAAGAACAGGTAATATCAAGCAAATGGTTGAATCTAAATATAAAAAAAAATTTCTTTGTAATGTTAAAATACAATTCTGACTTCTAAACTATAATTGGAACTCTCAGAGAACCAAAATTGAATTTGAAATAAAATTTACTAATATGCCACAAAATATTGAGTGTCAGAATGCTTATACCTGTACTCCAGAATTCAAGCTCTAAACCAACTTTGACCTAGGATTTCGAAACAGTATAGAATGCTGCGGAGCAGCTGGGATTCATCCAGTGGTGCAAGATGATGACAATTTAATAATTTCAGTTGCTAAATTTAGCATGAAGTTAGTGTTGTGCTGACATCTGCAAGTTGGAAATGATCATTTCTGCCTCCAGGAAATGGCTTTATTTTTAACTGTAACTGTATTTTGATCTTAATTAAAGCTGGCGAAGTACCGTTGTTTTAGTATTTCCATTAAGCTGTATTAGAAATCTATGTTATATGTTAATTTAATGGTAAATTTGTTTGTTAGAACGTGTTTAGACTGGCTCAGTGTTTAAGTGTGGTTTAATTCCCTTAAAGATTAATATGTTGCTGAATTTTCAACTGGGAGAAGATTGTCCCTGCCCAGAGGAGATTAGGGATGAGTTATATGAATTTCATGATGATCTTCTGATTCACTGTGGTGAGTGGCAAGGTGTCAAAAAGACAAACAAAAAACCTAATGACATTTTACATGAAAATGAACAGATCATTAAAAAAAATACTGCTATGAGTGTGTTTTTTGTTAATGTATTACTGTGTTTACATGCTGACTTTCCTGACAAACTTTGGTGCATATTACAAAAATACGCAAAACCTGTGCGTGGTTTTAAGTTAGCTAGATATCTGTTAAATATTATCTGGTATTATTCTTGTTTATATGTCAATTTTAGACTTATTTGGGGAAAAAAACCATTAGATGATGGGTGCTGCTGCTGATTTAGCTTAGTTTCCTAGTGTATACATAACCATGATGGTTAATCATTATAGAACAGTACTGCATTGAAGATTACAGCTTCAGTTGCCCAGATCACTGAATTTGAATTTCCTTAGGTTATCCTCAAGGGTGACCTATATCAGATACCTTGTGCAATTTGTGTGAGTTAAGGAATTGCTTTTTATATGTGTCGTCAAAAATCTTATGTTATCTATTGAGATCTTAGTTTAATCAAGACAGTTGTGGAATTATGAGTCCATTAACAATTATACTAACATTTATGGTCAGTCATCCAGTTGTTACTGCTCATTTCCAATAATTATGCAGTTAAAACTGATACACACAAGGTTTTTCATATCTTTCAGTGCATTTCTTGGTGCTATGGTTGATGGCACCCACCTTGTTCAAGAAGGGGAAACAGGGTCCTTACAGTGAATTGCCAGCATTTCCAGTTCTTCCCCAGGAGGAGATCAGTGATCTTAAGAGATTCTCCCTCCTCCTTCCGTTTGCTTGAAGTCCCTTCTAAATCTTTACTAATACAGTCTGCTAGTTCTTTGTTCACTGATTATCCCTAAAATCAGTTTCACCCAGTTGATGGAATTGCATTGTTTTAGTGACCTGTAATTAAAAGTTTATGATTTCTGCTGCCTTCCATACTGTTCTGTGCTTGTATGGTCAAGGCTTCTGCTATCATCTTGTGCTGCTGTGTCCAGGTACCTTATTAGAGCCTCCAGCAACTATCAAGCTGTGATTTCATGGTAAGCCAGTTACCGTTTTTCAACTACCTCGGCCTTAGGCTCAGCCAAAGATGAGTAAGTCACTGGGTATCTAGGTGGTGTTTCATCAGTTTATTTCTGAGGAAATTGGATAGGACAGTATTAAGAGTCCTTAAAATCAAGATTTGTATTTGTAAGGTTAGCTCCATTATAGGTGGAAGTTTAGCTGGTTTAATGTTAATTTGGTTTTGACAAGCCGGTGTTGATTCTTATTCATCCTTGCTTCTAAGTGCTTACCAAAACCTGTTTCTTCCATTCCAGCACTTTTCTTGCAAATGTCAAAGTGAATAGTTAATATCTTCATAGCTACTTCTTTCTCACCATTTTTTTTAAGGTAGATACTGTCATCTCTATTGTTCAGTCACTTAGCACTTATCTGATTTTCAAAGATAGTGCCCATTTGGCATCAGAGAGCTCTCTGAGACTCCAGGGTGAAGGTTATGGAAGAACCCCAACTTAGAAATGTCTTATCTCTCCAGCAGATTTTCCCTTGAAGTTGTCTTGCTGGTGTTATTATTGAGTTAGCTTAGCTTCTGATCCCTCTTCACCTTTTCATGAGGCGAAACACTACTAATTGTGGTGGGTTTTTTTTTCTTTTCAGGAGTGTATTTTTATTAGTTCACTACATTGTGAATGTGTGTGTGGAATGAGAGGGAGAAGTGAAGATAGAGAAAGCATGGTCTCATGATTAAAATAGTTTAACGATCCCCTGGAATCTGAACAAACCCATATTTGTTACTTTACACCCATTTCTCATAGGTGGTCACTGAGGATAAATGCTCCTCATTATCTGTGTCCTGACCTAGTCCTGAAAATCAGTACCAAGCAATCACAGCTGCAGACAAAACGAGTAGGAGTTGTGCTTGGAATATCTAATCAAGAATACTTTGTGGCCTAAGTGGAAAAATATGCATGCAATCAAGTAATTAAAAGCTGCTTCATAATGAATATATGCAAATAGTCTAAATTAAAGTTACTCAGGCAGTCTTAATCCTAGCATGTCCTAACTGTGAGTGGTTAATTTTGTCAGCAAAATAATAGTTCTCTATCGTAAATTTTGTGTGTAATTTCTTGGTTATAAGCAAAACAAACAAATTTACAACAGATTTCAATGCATAATACCAAATTGACTCTTGTCTTGGTTGGAACCATCTGTTTCAGTGCTCAGGCCTCTGCTGCTTGAATGGAGGAATTAGCCATTAGCAACATGAGATGGTCAGGTTCTGAATGGGTTGCCACTCTGAGAGGATGCAGAATGAATAATGAAGGATATGGAGTAGTGAATGAGACCCCGTCTAGAACAGGCACGAACCCCATCTCCTCCAGTCTGGCACTGTCTTAACTCATCATCCCTGTGTGTTTCTTCTTGTCTCTCAGCTTCTCAAGAATTTTCCTCCCAGTGTTTCTCTCTTGCTTCCAGGTCTTAGTTTGTTTTTTTTCAATGCCAGGTATTTCTTGTTTCCTTTAAAATCCTGCTTTCTCTTTCCTTAGTGGCTATATTTCCCATTCTTACTTGATCCAGACTCTAAATGTAGCTTTCCTTCATTCTTAGCTTTTCATTGTGCCCAGACAGTCTCATTTTTCCCCTTCTTTAAATTCTGCATGAAGTTTTCAATTTCTAATTCTCTCTTATGCCTCTGAATTATTCTTTTTCCTAGTCACTTAGTCACTCCTAGTCATAATTTTAACTCCTTCCTCTTGGTAGCTGCCAGCAGCAGCTTCTCCAACCTTTTTTCTTTTCTTAATTTCTTTTTTTTAATACCAGTTTTAGCCTTGCAATTTACTCTTTTTTCCTCTGCTCCAACTTGTATCTCTTTAGTATTATGTGTGGAAATCTTTTCCTTTCCTCAGTTTCGCTTTGACCAGCAGCCAAACAGCAAAAGCTTATATTTCAGCTTGGCACACTTAGATCTGGTTTGAAGGGAACCTGCTTAAATGTTCTGTGCTTCTGCACATAATACATGTGGTATCTGATCGTCACTAAGAGCTGTGAAAGATTTGAAAATACTTCGAGTGGTTGTGAAGCAATGCAGTGAACTGAACTGTGTTAAACCACCCTGGAGAATGACATCCTGTCTAATCGTACACATTTTGATGTACCAGTGTAATCTCTGAACATCTGCCTTCTTACAATTTTAAATTCACTTCATGCATTTTTGTATAACTACTGAATATCTTGACTGGAAATTTGTATTATATTGTGAGATACCACCATGTGTTTGTTTCTTTAGTTTACTTTCTGAAACAAAGCATCACTTATTTAATCAAATATTACCTGAATCAAAATTAATTTTGATAGTAGAATCTTCAATAAATACTCTCTCTTTGGTCAGAATACTGAGAAAAGTAATACTATAAATCTGGATGTAAGTGTATGTACTGAAATAAATGTAATTTGAGTGATAAAGTGATAAAGCTGCTAGCCCTACTTCATGGCTTTTTTCTCCGGTGTGAAATTTTATGGTTAAAAAAGAATTTCTGTAGATATTTTGGCATTGTTGAAATACTGGAGTTAATTTTCAAAAGTTTTGTTTCTAACCAGTTGTATTATCTGCTAAGGTATTCCACTAGAAGAGGACGAGGAGGAGGAGGAAGATTCCTCTTTGACTGGCAAACTCCGTTCATTAATGTACAAAATCAAAGGTCCACCAAAAGCAGAGAAAGTAGAACCTAAGGAGGAAGAAGAGAAATCTCCTAGTAAGTTATCTTTCCACATAAATACTTTCCTGATGCGAATGTTAAAGGTGTGTGGAGTCAGCGTACACCTTGTCTAATAAAACTTTGTGGCAGACTGAAGAAGGAGACTACATGTTTAAGTTCCTTCTGCCTCTTAGAGCAGTTATCCTGCATACTTAACGTCTTGGATGCACTGTTATGCAAGGAGTTAAAATGAGTTTTTTGATCCAGGTTGTTAACTCTGGGATTGAAAATTCACATATTCTTTATGAAGAAAAGTAAAAAGTTAATTAGGGCACAATAATCTAGACTGAAGTATTCCAAATGTGAGAAGTTTCCATTTATATGTTATGTGTTTTTAAGTGCAGAAACTTTCTTCTTTACAGCTTAACTTCATTTCATTTGTCTTGGCTGTATGAGAAGATTTGTGTGTCTTGGTACCAAGATATATATGACAAAATGGTTTTACAGTTCTTGGGTTTTATATAAAAAGCGGTGGCTTTTGTTTAATTTCACTTGATGGTGGTGAATATATACATTCATTAAAAACTAATAACTTCTGATTTATCTCAAGCATCACATACATGTATATGTACATATCCATACCATAGTCTTTCTGACCATATCCCTTCTGAATTTGAAGAAATTTTCCATCTATTTGACTAACTAAATAGAAGGGACATCTACATTTTCACGAGTACAAATTCTGTATTCATAAATGCCTCAGTTAACAGAATTTTCCAGAATTCAGTAGTTGTATTTTTTATTCTCCTCTGCTTCTGTAGGTCAACGTGCATCTCTAAAATCAGCGGGCACAGAAGAATACTGTCTAGATATCATCAATTTGCCTGAAACTTATTCTCTCTAGTTTACAAATCTCCTTGCCCTTTGTAGTGAGCTTTCATGGTGCCTAAATATACAGACACCATTCAGCAGAATTTTTTTAAATATTCCTTTCTGCAGCAGTATATTACAGATGAGGAGGAGGACTGGAATATCCCTGTGTGTTTACTGCGTAATATTAAGCTATTAATGGGGTTTTTTTAAAAATAGAAATATTTAATTCAAAACATTGGAAAAGTCTATGCATATATTTTGAAAATAATGAGAGACAATTTAATTTGCAGACCTTGTAATAATATATAAGAATGTATGTTGCATCACTGAAAACAGTGCTCCCACCCAACACAGCTGAATAAGCACAACAGAGAACTGAGAGGAACTGTTGAAACAGTACAATTATTTGAAGTTAATTAGTTTAACAGTATTTAAGAGTAGACCAGTAGACAGTCTTTATTATTCTTTTTTCCGAATCTGTAATGCCCTGTGGCAATGATTCACAGAACCATGGAATGGCTGAGCTTGGAGGGGGGACCTCTGGAGGTCAAGTGGTCCAGTGTGTTTCTTTCTGTTCATGATGGACCCTCCCGTGTTTCAGTTTGTGTCCATTGCCTCTGGCTCTGTCACTGGACTCTGAAAAGAGCTTGCCTGTGTTTTCTTTACACCCTCTCTTTGTGTATTTATACACATTCATGAGTTTGCCCATGAGCCTTCTCTTCTCCAGGCCAAACAGTCCAAGCTCTCTCTTGGTTGATGCTGAGCAGAGAGGTTGATGAACTTGCTTCTTAGAAAAAAAAATGACACTACATGTTGCAAGACACTTTTGGAGGTTGGTTGGACTTAATTCATATGTTGTACGTATCAACTGGTATCATATATGTCCATTTTGTATACTGTATTAAGAGAAAGCCGTGCAAAGGTTTCTTTCAAGGTGTTAATGAATTAGTTTTTACTCTTGAATCAAGAATAGTTCTGGTAAGAAACATAAATGTAGTTGTACTGAGGTTATTCTACACACAGAGGAATGACAGATAAACTTAGCACTGTAATTAATAGGTTCTGTAATATGAAAATATGGAAAGCTTATCTTTACCTATAGGAGAGTAAAATTACATTTGTTGTTATTTATATGCAAATGCCATGTGCTTGCCATATTTCATATTTGTCTTTTTATTACTTTACCATACCTAATAGCATAAAACAAGCCCAAAAGGGGATTAAGAATTTGTTTCAGTAAGTTTTCAGATTCCTACAGCCAGATTCACAAACATTATACAGCAAGTATTTGAATACTATTTAGTTGAATATTATTTAGTTGATTAACTGATTTAAGAAATAATGCACGTACATTAAGTAATTGATAGCTCCATTCTGAAAATAGTCTGTTGCCTGCATTACTGGTGTCTCAGAGATACACTACTTCTAATTAAAGGAAGCACTGAAATAAAAAAATGTTACAGCTAACTCTGTAACAAACATTACAGGAAGGTTACTTCAACCTCTTTGCTACTTGAGAGGAAAACAGAGCTTGTTTGTAAATGGAAAACAGGAAAGTCCTACATCCTGAAGTTACCTCAAGTTCTATCTACTTCATTTGAGTAGCAGTTTATCACTATTATTTCATCTCTGCAATATTTCATGATGCATTTTGAAGGTATATTGTTCTTTTGGCTCTACTTCCTCTAATAAATTATTTATTGTAGCAAGTTCTGCTACTGTCAGGGAAGGACTCATAGCAAAACAGTGTTCATATTCCTTGCTACTACTACTACTTCTTAGGGTACATATGCACAAAACCATACATACACGCACGTAAACACTGCAATACACTTGAAATCACAGACTTTTAGTTCTGAGCAGTATTCCTGTGCACGTGTGTTCTCGTACACTATTCCTTAATGCAGGAGGGAGCACTCATGGTCTACATAGGTGAGATGGGTTCTGTGCTTGCAATTCCTCTACAATCTGAATGAGATTTCACTGAACCTCTCAGCTGGCTTTCACTACCATGTACGACCCCTAGTGAGGCTGATGTGTCCATGCTGTCATGTGTTTATGACTTTTCAGTCCTTAGTAGTAACTACAGAGGGTGAGGAATAAATAAGGCAAAAAGCCAAATTTCTCCAAGTCTTCCTTTAGAACATAAATTTGTCTGAGGTTTCTCATTGTCTCTGTGAATCAAGATTGGGTTTTGCCAGCTCTAAGTTTGTATGGCAGCATCCAAATATTTTGTGCAGAATTGTGCGAGTGACTTGAAGCTGGTCTTCCCACCAACAATGTTAGTAAGCACTCCTGTTCTGTTTCCAGTTTACTCACTTTGGCAGAAGGTCCTTGTACAGACCTGGGACAGTTAATTTCATTTCAGACTTAACCATTTGTCCTGGTTTGAGCATCTGTCAGCATTCAGTGGCCAGCCCAGCCCTAGGTCAAGTGTAGTGTAGTCTAGTGACCATCGACACCATTTCATGAAGAGTTGTGCAGCAATGCTGTTGTATTACTTGGGATACATTGTACAAATTCTGCTTTTTCTGTGAAGTACAAGGAAGCGTTTATCCTGCTCTGAAAGCATATTTTAGTATGTAAAGCTTGATACTACGTTGTAAGTACATTAAATCTTATAATAATCTCATGTGCTGCATAAAAAGGGTTTTATTCTTCAATGACTCATCTGTTAGCCTCTGCTTTCACTTTAATGGTGGTAGGAGCTTTTAATATCTGGGAAGTCCCATTTCTTCTTAAGACTTCATGCAGATTCTGTTGTCATGAATCAGGACGCATTGACTCCTAAAGCCTCAGGGCACACAATGTCTGGTCCTTGGAAAAGAGCAATTGAAGTATTGCATATACTGAAGCTTTCAGTCGCAAGAAATGCAATGGGACAAATGATTCGACAGGGTTCTCTTCAGGCTTGGGCTGCTTCTCGGAGTGATGCGTAGTACAAACACGCATACAGATGAAGTCATTCAAAGCACAATGAAAAAATATATAATATTTGTATAATAAAATACAGTATAATGTAATATATACTATACTTGACTGTAGCTGGAGACTCAGAGATACATAGTCCATGTGTGCACTTCCCCTTTAACCCCCCAGGAAATTTGGAATTCAGAGAGTGAAAGGAAATGAATGCCTTAGGTACCCCAATTCTACTCTGTGCGTGAAGTGCAGGTGTGTGTGTGCATGGTGTGTACCTATTGCAAGGCTAAAAATTCTCTGGTTGTGAGTGTTATGATGAAAGGACTTTTGTAACTGTCAAGTTATAATTTAGATAAGGCATATATATACATGGGGACTCATCGTGCAGCTTGGAAAGATTGCTAAGGTACTGCAATTCTTGTTAAAACTTAAAAATTGGAAAAACATTAGCAACTGTTTTAGCTAGTTAATGATGTCACCATGCTCAGTATTCAGATTGCTCCCAGCTTCTGATACAAGTTAATCCGCTGGCCTGCCCTTCACCACCTTCCCCAAGCCAGAGGCTTCTGGTGTGATAAAAGAGATAATAACCTTTACACACAAGAAGTGGCAAAGAAAGACTTTTATTTAGGATAGTGAATGATGTGTCTGCTCTTTAGTTTTTCTACAGGTAGAAGTTAAAGGAAATTAATGCTCTCGTTCATGCATTTTGGGAATAGAAACTATGGCTATCAGGCTTATTTAACTGGCTCTTTAGGTGCCTCTGCCTTAGGGAGGATATCTGCTATTACAATACAAGTCTGTCATGTATATTCTGAAAGTATCCGCTTGCCAACTGATTCTAGAACAGAGATCAGGAAATAGAGTTTACTGGCTTGAGCAAATGCCCTAGTTCAGTTCCCACATTAAAACAGTGAGCTGTGGACCTTTCAAGGTGATTTTAGTGTGGGTATTTGAGAATGTTTGTGTGAAAAGGTTAAGTCTCTGTTGAATAATATCCATTATGCAATTGTGGTATTAAGTTGAAGAATCATAGGCTGTGTCCTTTGAGACTTTGTTCCTTAGAGTGCCACTTACACTGAAACCACAGAATGCTAACTTAGGAGTTGTTATGTACAATAGACTTCCCACCGCTGTCCCAGTCTCCAGTTACCTGACTCCAAAGAAGTTTATCTTTTTATATCCTCCTTTTATCTTTCTGACAGATATTTGTGTGGTTTCAACTTAAGCAAATGTGAACTTCTAGCATCTGTCACATTTTTGACAGAGAGTTTCAGGGTTCTGTCATTGATGATGTGAAGAAACGCCTTTCTTTTTGACTTAGCTTCTGCCTTGTGAATGGCTTCATTTGGTAGCCTTTTCCTGTGTTGCATGAAAAGGTGCAACTAAACTATGGATTAATATAATGTTATAATGTACTCTACTTTAACTGTTACTTTCTTGATAAATCCTGGCTTTTGATTTATCTTTTTGACTGCCAGTGAGTTTGAGTTGATATTGATAATTGGGATGATATTTTTATAAGTGGATCAGGGAGGTCTCCATGTTAGAGATGTTCAAAAATCATCAAGACACAGTCCTAGAAAACTGGCTCTAGGTGGCCCTGGTTTTAGATGTTTCCAGGTAGATCATCTTTTTGAAGTTGGTTTAGATCCTTTGTTTGAACAACAAAATACCTTAATATTCAACAAGCGAATGAACAGCCCTGAATTGGGTATTTGATTTTACAAGGCAGCTATCTCATCCTTCTTTCTAGCAGTTCTCGAAGTTTAGAACACGTTTTATTTCCTGCTCCCCCCTGGCAAAGTTGATTGGCAAGCTGAGCTCACATTCATGAGTATTTCTACTGTAATTGAACTCATACTTGCCAGCCAATAAACTGTTTACTGAAAACTTGATTACCAATTCCAAACCTAGGCTGATGTTCATTAGCAATAAGATGATTTTTGGCATTATAAAACTAGATTTCAATCATTCCTAATGAAAATGTTTGTGCTGTGTTTAGTGCTGTTTTCTAAATCTTTATATAGAAATGAAGAATAAATTAGAAGTTTAAATATAGCATTTAACTTACAGTGATGATTCTTAGAGTCATGATCAACTAGTAATTTTTCATTGTCAACGTTTCTGGTATTGACTTGAACGCAAAGTAGATGTTTCTTAATCTCTCAGGAGCATCACACTTGCCTTGAAAGATCTAAAAATAATTATCCAGTTGAAAAACCCTGTTCAGTGTACTTGTGTTCTTTTGGTCTCTTACAGCTGCCTCATTGTCTATCTCATATTTTACTGTAATACACGGTTTTGATTTTTATTGTTGCGATAGCGAGTAACATTTTATGTATTTCGTTCTTTTAGCTACACTGAAAGAACTCATCTCGCAGACTATGGTGCGCTGGTCCCAGGAAGATCAGATCCAAGACCCAGAATTGGTTCGGATCATGTACACCCTCCTCCGTCGGCAGTATGACAGCATTGGTGAGCTGCTGCAGGCTCTGAGGAAAGCGTACACCATTAGCGCTGCCTCCGTGAAGGATACCATTAATCTGCTTGCGGCGCTGGGCCAGATTCGCTCGCTCCTCAGCGTCAGGATGGGAAAAGAGGAAGAATTGCTAATGATTAATGGATTAGGGTATGGAATTAACATAATTTGATTTTTAAGTTTGCATTAACCTTTTTTTCATTTTAAATCCCAGATGAAAAGTACTGCTTTACTAAAATGCACCAGAATTTTTCATTTTCACAGATATTTCTAAGGTGGCTCCAATTAGTATCTCTAGCAGTATCAAATGTGTCAAAGTTTCTGTGAACTAAGGTATTTTCTCCTCTAAAGAAAATGGACTCTTTTAACTATAGTACTGTAGTTAAGCCTAATCCTTAAAGCTTTGTCAAAGTACGGTTTTGGTGTCTGCACTACATTTTTTTTAATTTGTTTCTGTACTACATCTTTCCCAAACTTGATCAATTTACAGTTCATAAATGAGTGAATCAATTTGTCAGTGTCTTTTTAATTAAAAAGTTTGTGCAAGCAGTTAGGTAGAACCAGCAAAGTGTTGTTGTGATCTGAAATATTTAAACTAGTCAGTATTAATTACGTCATCATCAGTGGCAATTTAAAGTATTTGAACATGGAAAACTGCTTTATAACAATGGAATTATAAGAAGTTACCTTTATATAATGCCTGCTGATGTGAGAATATTTTTTCTGTGTCTTTGCTGTGAAATTAGCTCTGTTAAGCAGTGATATTACGGTGCATGCCTGCACCTCTGTTACTTCTCATATGTGAATAATTCCCAGATTAGACCATTTAATGTTGGAAGGAAAAAATATCAAAGAAAAATAATCAGTTTAATTAAAACGGTTTATTTAAAAAAAGAGAAAACAATAGTACTGTTACTTGATAATTGGATTTATTTGTCCTTCCTCAAGAACATTGAACAATTTCTCTCCCTTACAACAGTTATAAGGAAATTCCATTGTTCTTACTATTTCACTGTAAAAATTGTAATGTTTCTGTAAAAATTGCAAAGACTAGTCTCTTCAGTTGAGTTGGGCAAGTCATGGTAACAGCTCATTAGTTGTTATGTGACAGTATTACCTAATTTGTCCCTGATGCTGAGTTTGTAAAATTGCTGAGAATTCTGTGAGGGATAAAGAGTAAGTTTTGCATAAACTCACTATGTGTGTAGCCCCTTTCCCAGAGATGCTGTATTGTGAGTCATCTTCCGTTCCTCGTTTTCTGTATTTCTTTAAAGCAGGCATGATGTCTGTTACTTGCCACTTGTTTTTAACCTGTTGACCTGTAACGTTAAAAATCCCTAGATTCTCTATCAAAATATAAATTGTGTTCTATATTATGAGAACAGGGAATTCTAGATCATGTTGAGAGGATGGTGGGCAGAATGAAGATGTTAAAATATTACTGTTTAAGGGAACTCTATGCCATTTTACATCCTTAGACTGATAGTCTTGATTTTTGAAATATTAATATGTAATATATAACCTTTAGTATTAAGTCTGTTGATTGTCTTTTGCTTTTGTGAACTGAAAAAATTAAATAACAGGTGTTACTGCAGAGGCAAGGTTAGCTTTCTTGATTCCAATTGTCTATGTAAAACATGACACAATGTAACTCTTTTCCACTTAGCTCATCACAGAATATATTTTTTTTCTTTAAACAGGACAGATGGTAAGAGCAATTTAATGATGAAGAAATGAAATAATTTAAAAGCTTAGATTCTTATTATATAGAATATTTGCAAATTCAGAGGAATGAGAGCATATTGAAATGTGAAGCATTTAGTTGTCAGGTAGTTTTGTATTATGCTGAAATCTAAGAATTTAAAATTATGTTACTCCAGTGAATTCGTATTTCTGAAATCTCTAATAATACATCATTGTTTTAAATTAGAATGGTGCATCTTAAAAACACATTGTTGCCTTTTCTTCCACTTCAGGGATATAATGAACAACAAGGTATTTTATCAGCATCCTAACTTAATGAGAGTCTTGGGCATGCATGAGACTGTTATGGATGTGATGGTGAACGTACTTGGAGGAGATAAATCTCAGGTAATTTCACCATAATTGTATTGTATTTTGCATTTTGAACCTTTCCAAAAGCATGCAATGAAGTTTAAGAAGTATCCGAAGAAAAGTAAATCTCCTTCATAAGATAGATTATGCTTGTCCAAATTGAAATATTGATTATGTTAAAAATAGAACAGTTTTTGTAGTACTAGAGGGAGAAGCATTCTAGGACTTGATTTTTAACAAGTGAGAGATTCCTTTGTCTTTTAATAGGACTTTCAAAGCTTTTGTTCTTATTTTAAATTACGTGTTAGCTGCGTTTATGGAAGGTATACCTCTGGTAGGAAAATACACCTCTTCATCTTAGTGTTATTAGGAATGAACTATAATAAGGACTAACACCAACTTAATTTTGAAAACTCAGATTCAAATGCTTGAATATTCATAATCTATTCCTGTCAATAATAAGGAATTTCTGAAATGACAATTTGTAACAGTATTGCTGTTACTGTAGTTTTCTGAACAAAGTTACGTTGCACGTTCTGTTAAAATCCCTGTAAATTGGGGAATGGAATCTGTGTCAAGTGTTTTCATAAACTGAGGGAATGTTTTTCATTAATTGTCATCTACCCTACATTTAAGAACAGGAATCATATATAATGCTGCCTGTGCATAATAGCTCCTTCGTGGCTGAAAGAGATAAATGAGTTGCATATACTAGCAAAAAAACTGCTGAAGTAAAACTACCCATAATCGAGTCTCTGGAGGTTAAGAGGTGCCCCCGATGTCTTGAAAACACAATATGTGTCATACAGCCTTTAATTACATAATCGTTTTTTGTAAGATTGTTGTCTCATTAAGTGAAAAAGTTGCACTCCTCAGAGTGAGAGCTCTGTTCCAAAGAAGGCAATGTTGATTAGACTTTGTTGTAATAAAGTATAGGCAATGTTCCTTATATTTGAAAGATGTAAAGTGAAGGAGCCACAATGTCATAAGGGAAGAAAAACACCTCATGATACTGTCGTTGAAATGCTTGGAAATCTCCTCAGATATTATAGGATATGCATGTAATATATAGAATATATTCCTGCTTGTGCCTAACGGGTGCTGGCCAGATTATATAAAAAAGAATTCTCTCATCCAGTTTGTGAGTATCTTTAGGGCATAGATCTGAACTTGGCACTTTTTAAGAAGTGCAATAGAGTGGTAAATTTAATAAATCAGAGAGAAAAACCTTTAAACAAGCATAAAAAAAATTATCCCATGATTTTTGATCATGTTCTTTCAGCTCCTTTCAGTAAAATGTGAGAATGGCATAACTTGTTCATCTCAGATGATGCTATGACTAATTGCAACTTGTGAAACATTCTTTCATGAGGGCTCCAGATGAAGTTATTTTATTTTTCAGAGGAAAAATGCTTGCACATAATGTGCAGCAAGTTAAATGATGGGGGTTTTTTTGTTTGGTTTTGTTTTTAAAGACATTGGATACTTGCTGCAATTTAATGGATTGTTTTATCAGGCCTGTGCCTTGGACAACATGGGAGCATTGTACAAATGTTTTATGTGAACACTGTATATTCTTATCGTAATATGGGAGGGTGAATTAAGGTTCTCGAATAGTCTTTATTCTGCTATGGCCTAATATTGAGCTTATTATCGTAACGCTGCTAAGGTAAAGGTTTTGTATAATTGCATTTGCTAGTCTGCAAATTGCTTTCATGAGAACTATTTCTCTGGGGTTTTTTGCCTTATATGTCCCCTAGTGTCCTCCACAAAAGGATTTTTCAGCATTTTAAACCTAGTGGCCTAATAAATACAAAAGTTGAAAGGAAATGTGGGTCCTCAAGCTAGAAGCAAAGCAACTGTCAGCTGCTTATCCCCTTGGTAACTTCACTCTACTTTCCATGTTAGGAGTGCAGGAAGAAAAATTGGAACAGATTGGTAATTAACATATTTCACTGCTTTGTCAAATTTCTTCTTCAGCAGATCGTTTTTCCTAAGATGGTGGCAAGCTGTTGTCGATTCCTGTGCTACTTCTGCCGAATTAGTCGTCAAAACCAAAAGGCCATGTTTGAGCATCTCAGCTACTTACTGGAAAACAGCAGCGTTGGACTGGGTACGTCATGTAGCTGTAACAGCTAAAAGCAAGAGCAGGAGGAACTGAGATATCACAAGACTGGTATCTAGTTTGTGTAGCAAGCTGAGGCATATGACGAAGTCTCTCTGAAACTTAAAGGGGTCTGTGGTTTCACCTCTTTTTTTTTCCCATTTTCCTTTCATCCTTTTGTGTAAGTGAATTGTGTTGTAAACAGAATAGTCTAAATCCGTGTTTTCAAATACCTTGAAAAAATTAGAATTAAATCCATACAGTTTGTCATTTTTTCAATTCAAAATAGTTGTGGCTGGAAATCTAAGATTAAATCAATCCTGTATGATGCTTCCCTGTTTCACCTGGTTTCATTTTCCTTCTCTCTGAAGTTGAGGCCACTGATGTGAATTTCATGTCTTTCCTTTGTGACACTGAATGCTGTTGTGAAATGTGTGTGCATTAGGTTTTACAACAGAAGGACAATTGTGTTAGCTAGGTAGGTGGCTATGTTAATAAGGTATAGCAAGGCAAGATGGAATGAGCTTTCACAGTGCTGGAGCTGTTCGCAGTGACCAATTCAATGCCTGCATTTGCCCATTTTAAACACAGAAAATGGGGTAAGACTCAAAGAAAGAAAACAGGTGACACTGAAGCTTGAAAATGTCTCTTTTAGCTGAATATAAGGATATTCAAAAATCTTGAATTGATAAGGTTGTGCAGAATCGCATAGTTAACGTGTTGCTCTGCTAAAGTAGTACTCCTCTGTTTTGCCAAGTTAATACTGATTTCTTCATCTGCATTTAAAACCAGTGTGGCTGTGTATGTTTATAGGTATGGATGACAAGTCAGAAAAAGCTTCCAGCATTTATTTTGACATGATTATTCAAAACAACTAACCATGTTCTTGATTGAAAAATAGCCCTACAATGTACTATTAATATATTTATGTTCTACATTCCATGTGATTGCTGCCCTCTGCTGCATGACTGTGATTACTGCAAACTGAATTTAATTAGTGTCTATTTAAACTTCTGCAGCATTTCCTTCAATGAGAGGTTCGACACCACTAGATGTTGCAGCAGCCTCTGTAATGGACAACAATGAGCTTGCTCTAGCATTGGAGGAGCCAGATCTTGATAAGGTAAGTGATCGCTCTGACCTGTTTACCTATTTATTAAATATAGTGTACTTGTGATAGAAAGGAAAAGGACAAGTTTGATCATATTGGGTTTTGGATGTGATCAACTCAGAAATACTTGTTCTAGGTATGTGCTGTCTCAAGGTAAGATTGACTGAGCAGTATTTTCCCTGATTTTACTTAGTGAGAATCACAGCCAAAGAGATTTATTTGTGTCTTCTGAATCCTGTCACTATTGTTATCAGGTAGAAACGATGACAAGATAAAAGGTGTGAAAGACATATCGAGAAACCTTGCTTGTGAGGAGCAAATTTGAGAATTGAAAGGAGAATGTGATCAAAGGAAGGAGGTCTTTTGGCTGAGATAACTTAGAGGTTGATTGGGATGGAGGTAAGAGCTGAGAGAAATGGAAGGGAAGTTGAAGCAGGATTTTAAGGGTACTTGCAGTAGGAAAATGAATCAGGTACTCATGTCATTGGCCATGGTTAGAAATAAAGGGAAAGGGGAGGAGAGGCAGAATGAACTAGAAATGGTGAGTAAAAGGGTCCAAAAAACGGCATGAAAATTCTTCCTATATCCAGGAAGGAAAACATATTAAGAGATGGAAGGTGAGTGCACAGTCACTAAAAAAAACAGGGAAAGAACATGATACGTGCTAGCACAGCATTGGGGAACAGAAAACAGAAGGCAGAGTTTAATATAAGTGGAGTATGACAGTTAAGCCCCTAAATGATATTTTAGCCTAGGGAAAGTCTCTGTGTAGTGTGGGAGAATCCTGTGATGAGAGTAGAACCAATTGTGGGGGTGTTTGTGAGCAGCATGTGCTGTGAGAGAGGAGAAGTTGGGAAATGGAAATAAATGGACAGATGGTGGGGTTGGCTAGAGAGGACAAAATTGCTGTAGAGACAAAAATATAAATGAGAAGGGTGTAAGAGAGCATAGGAATACACTAATTATGTGAAAGTTACATTGAGAGCAATTTTTGGTTTTATCTCACCTGCAAAATTGCTAGGTGTTCACTCTGTCCTTTCATTAATAAAGGCATTAGACAGCATTGGCCCCACTATCAAGCCTCGCGATACACCACTAGTGACTGGAATGCCACCAGTGCCTGTCTCCTATTTTCATGGAAAGTACTATAGGACAAGTCACTTAAACTGAATTTCACTGTTGACCAATAACTGCGTGTTCCTCGTTTACTGATTGCTTGCCTTAGAATCCATGGCAGTAACAGATACGACTTGCAACATACACAGTATTTTATACTGAAAAATCCGTCTGTGTGTGTCTCAGACTGGGCTTGCCAAATTCATCAGCCATTTTAGTTGTAAGGATGGTGATGTATTGGTTGTAATATGAGTTCAGTGAGTCAATGACTTTATCTAGTGAGGTATGTGGATGTTATTCAGTAAATAAATCTATATACCAAATAACAAGAAAAAACAAATACGTCCTAGCTGTCAGTTCAATGAATGTGGCATACATACCCTATTCACAGAATGACACAGTATTTCTGTGTGCCATAAAGCCTTTGTTCAAAGGAAATAAATCACATGTAGACAATTTAACTTTTGAAGTATTGCCATTGCAAATCAGATCTCTTTTTACTGCAGATGTGTAAATGTGCGGAAGGTAAAGAATTGCACAAGGAAAGTGTCCCATGGCCTGATGCCATACCGTAGTAAAGTGAATAGATTAAAATTATGGGGATTTGGTGGTACCATTATAAAATCTGAGAGGAGATGGAGAAGAGATTTATTCTACCTGTTCTCTCACATTTTATATGAGCTGCATCTCTAAACTATTACAAGTATGTATTCAATTATGCCGTCTGACTGTGCACTAGAGAACTATCAAGTCCTGTTAGGAATTGCACACTTTTCCACCAAGTTCACTGAGTAACCTCCGTAGTGCATACTGTAGTAAGCAGTTGTTACACATCAGCCCATTTGTCCTTTTTTTTTTGCAGTATTTTGGAGGCAACTTGTATACTGCATCAGCAGAGGATACTTCTTCCTGAATTCATAACTAGTTCCTCTCTTAGGGCATTAGATAATGACTAAGTATGATCTCATGGATGATGGAGTTGCTATAGGGCACTTCAGCAGAATAACATGTCTCCCTTTTGCCACTCGTTTTTGTCTGCCTTTTGTTGTAGAAAATAAGAATTTGCATCTCCTTTTACAGGTTCATGAAAGGCTATTGATGTTCATTTCAAAACATACTTAAGTACTGTAATTTATTTCTGAACACTTGAATAAATTACTGCTTTTGTATTGTAGGTTGTTACCTATCTGGCAGGTTGTGGCCTGCAGAGTTGTCCAGTATTGCTGGCTAAAGGATATCCGGACATTGGATGGAATCCCATAGAGGGTGAACGTTACCTGTCTTTTTTAAGATTTGCAGTTTTTGTTAACAGTAAGTATAATCTCTTGGCACCCAAATTCCACCAAAAAGTTTCCTTAAAATTACTTTTCTAACCATAAAAATATATTAATGGGTGAAGAGAGGTTAATGTATTTGGTTCTCATTGCAAATACAAGATTATTGATATATGCTGCTTACTGTAATTTTTTGAATCTTCATAGTTAGTTGCATGTTTTCCTTTTTCTGAAAATTGGATCATTTAGTAGACTAACCTATTAAAGTAGCAAATTATGTTAGGAATTCTTTCAGTAAGTAAACTGTGGTATTTCCATAGATCACATATGCTGATTATAAATATAAATAGTTATATTTTGTGATTTTATTTGTATTTGCTATTTGATTCTGCAATATGGATTCAAACAGCTTCTTAGAATTTTCAAGGGGGTTTTATATTTGCATCCTCAAAAGAGACATGAAACATGCAAGGATTCAAGAGCATCTGAAAACTGTAGCTGGATGTTGTGCATGTTTTGATGATTTTATATCTATAGACAACTATGTTGTGAGGGTTTTTGAGATATTACTTCATTACTTTAAAAACCTTCACTTATAAGGCTTTAGCCAAATGGAACTAAAATTGTTGACTTTAAGATTTTAAATCTTACTTTTTCCTCACATTATGAAAATAATGTGAGTGAAAAGAAGAAAAAAAAGAAGGGAAAAAAAAAAAAGAATCTGTGCAAAGTCAGTAGTTATGGTATAGAATCACATAATTGTTTAGGTTGGAAAAAACCCCTTGAGATGACTGAGTGGAATTGTAAACCTAACACTACCAGGTCCACCACAAAACCATGTCCCTAAGTGCCGTGTCTTAGACTTCTTTTAAACACCTCCAGGGATGGTGACTCAACGACTTCCCTGGGAAGCCTGTTCCAATGCTTGGCAACTCCTTCCACAGAGAAATTTATGCTGATATCCAGTCTAAACCTCTCCTGATGCAACTTGAGGCCATTTCCTCTCATGCTATGTTCCATACCAAGATCATACGGGTGTTTTAAGTGGAAAGAATACAAAGCTGACATGTTTGAAGTGTTTAGCTGCTCTTTCTGGAGCCGCTCAGTCCCGGTTATCTCACCTACCATTGCCTTCTGTTGACCCTTCCTGGTAACACCACTGCTGCTCTCAGCTAAACTACATTTTCTAGTTCTGCTTTTCTGCTGGCTGCTAATGCTGCAACATTCAGTTTAATATAAAGTTGCATTTTGGTACAGGTTTATTATTGTAGGTTGCATGTAAAACATAGATACTGATAATCCAGGCTACTGATATCACAAGTTCAGTGACTGTGAACTGGGTGTTTTTTCTGTAATTTTCTTCCTACATGTCCTGTTTATTTCATGTCTTCCTACAGATTATCAGTATTCTTATGAAGTAGCCACTGTGAATTTCTAAACAGTTGCATTTAACCATAAGCTGAGCTTTTGACCCAATTACTATTCCTGTCATGCTTCCGTGTGCCACTAAGTGCAGTCCACGAAGCAGTTAGTTACGTATAAAGAGTTCATTTATGTGAATGTTCCTGTTCCTAACGGCTTTTATTCAGCAAGCATCTAGATCACATCTGTCTGCCTGTACTGAATTTATGCTATAGTTAAACCCACTCTTTTCCCTTTTCAAATATGCATACTTTTTTTCCACACAAAGCTGTTATAAATGACGTTGTTTCAGGCAAGCCATGACCTTTTAAACTGATGTTAATGTGATTTTTGTATGTAGAAAAATGGGAGTATTCAATTTTGGGCTTTAATTAGCAAGCAGAAGATTTAACCAATATTTAAACATGCCGAAGAAAGAATCAAGATATTTCACTTTAGATATATTTAACCTAAAATACAATTTGTTATTCTTTAGACATACTAAGAAAATTAAACTCTGAAATGAGTTTTCCGCTGATGAAGTATTAAGGATGTAATGTTAAGCAATATTCCTCGCTTCAGTTGGCCCACTAAAAAAATCAGATAACTCTCACACCTTGTACTAGGTCTGGCTGGGATGGAGTTAACCTTCACAGCAACCTGTAGGTTGTTGTGCTTTTCATTTATGGCTAAAACAGTATTGATAACATACCAGTTAGACTGTAAGATTGTTGCTGTGCAGTGCTTGTGCAGCTTGAAGGCTTTCCCTTTCTTTTTTTTTCCCACTCTGTGCCTTCTGCTCCTTCTCTGGCCCCAGTGAGTAAGCTGAGGGTGGGCAAGAGGTTGGGAGGGGACACAGCTGGGGCAGCTGACCTAATGGATATTCCACACCATGATATTGTGCTCAGCAACAGAAGCTCAGGGAAAGGAGGAGGAAGAGGGAGATGTTCGTGGTTGTGATGCTTGTATTCCCAAACGACCATGCTGAGGGCCTGCTTCCAAGGAACTGGCTAAAAATCTGCCTGGGAAGCAGTGAATGAATTTGTCTTTTCGATTTGCTTGCATGCATAACTTTTGAGTTCTCTACTAGACAGTTACCTCAATCCATGAGTCGTCACACTTTCCTTCTAATTTCTCCATGTCCTGTGGGACAGGGAAGAGAGTGAAAGGCTCTTTGGGTGGGTGGCGAGATGGAGTCAAAACTTCCTTCCTGCCCTCCCTAGAAGCAGATTTTTTGCCTCTTGGGACTTTCAGCCTTTACACCAGAGAGAGCAGTCTTTAAAAAATAACCATCTAGTAAAGTGAACTTTTCTAGATTGAGTGCAGTAAAATTTTGCAAGGCAGAAGTTGCTTTTAAACCTTGGTATATTTTTAATGAAGCACATCCAATGCTGCCAACTGGATACGTTTTTGTTTTCAAAAATAAGGGTGAGGATTTGGTTTGTATTTTGTAAAATTTAGGGGGAAATGCAGTTGTCTTCTGACTTTAGGATATCTTTCAGGAAAAAAGTATATGTAATGCTCTTTGGTCCTCAGGTGAAAGTGTTGAGGAAAATGCAAGTGTTGTTGTCAAGCTCCTTATCCGACGCCCAGAGTGCTTTGGACCAGACCTTAGGGGAGAGGGAGGAAATGGTTTGCTGGCAGCGATGCAGGAAGCTATCAGGATCTCGGAGAATCCTACTCGTGACCTGCCCTCCCAGGCATATAAAAGAGAAGGGTAAGTAAACGTGAATGCTTGTTTGGCAAATGATGATTTAATAACTAGTTTAATCATGCTTGCAATATGTGGATAATAGGCCCTGTCGTGTAAGGCATTACACAAACATAGAGCGTTAGAGATTCGCACCCACAAGCGGTTGTCATATGGAATTCGTAAAGCGGAAGCTAAATAAAAGCCGAGTAAGAGTTACAGAAGAGAAGAAGCCTGAAGGAAAAAACTGTTGTGGAATGAACCTGAGGTAAAGTTAAAGAGAAAGATAGAAGGCTCCTGTAAAGTCAGTTATTACTATTCAATTAAATGCTTACTCTGGTGATAAAAACCCTGTAATCCAGAACCAGAGGAAATTAGTATCTAATTAATTGTCTCTGGATCATGTATCTAGTGCTAGAGAGGAGCTATAAACTAACACTAACAAAAATGTTCACTGGTATTGTTTATCTTTTAGTGATGAGGAGGAGGAGGAAGAGGAGGAGATTGTGCACATGGGCAATGCAATCATGTCATTTTACTCAGCTCTCATAGATTTACTTGGACGCTGTGCACCGGAAATGCATGTAAGTTCATTCTGTCAATTGCTCAGAAAATATGGGAGATTTGTAAACAGAACCATACACGTGAGCTGAACTGTTCTCTATTCAAAGGCTTCCTCCTTTCAGAAGGTGGACTTTATTGCATTTCTCTCTGTAAAATAGTAGGAGAATGCATAGATACATAGACAGGTTTGCATCTGTTCATATTATAAAGAAGCAAGCTCAAAACCTGTCAGTATAGACTCTCTAAGTAATAGGCATCTTTCAGAAATTTTTGGGTTTCATCACTTTATCTAATTGGTGTAAAGTCGTACCTGGTGTGTGTGTGTGTGTGTGTTATTGGGAATTTATAATGTGAAATTATTGATACAACCTCAAAATCAGGACAGGTGCAAAAGCAGGATCAGCTGAAAATCAGCAACTCCATTAGAGTGTGGGATAAATTGAATTTCTGTGTATTTTTTCAGGTGTCTGAAAAAAAAATTCTAGTAATATCAGTATTTTCAGGAGATTCTTTTATGTCCCTTGGTACTAAAGTTCTTAATTGATAAACTTTTTCTAACAGCTTATTCAAAGTGGAAAAGGGGAAGCTATTCGAATCAGGTCAATCCTTCGATCTCTAGTGCCAACTGAAGATTTGGTTGGGATTATAAGTATACCACTAAAGCTGTCAACAGTTAACAAAGGTAACTTCAATGCTTTTATGAGACTAGTTCATATTTATCTAAATATCATTTGACATATATGCCTTCAGGTGTAAAATGGATCAGTTTTGTTAGCGTTGAGCACAAGCAGAGAACTTTGCTTCAGATGTTAATTAGATATTTATCAATTGTTGCTGCTCCAGTAGAACAGGTACTTACTCGTGTGGAGCAGAGGATGTAAGAACATGAATACATTACACAGTCACACTAAATGGGCCATCCCAGTCATTTCTCTCCAGCAGTGGCTATAGAGATGTGTAAGCTTGGACTCAGTCACTTTGTACTTCCACATTATCCAGTCATTTGTTTAGAAAGATGATAGGCTGTACCTGCCTATTAATATCTGTTTCTGGACCTGATATCCAAGAATGTATCTAATCCCTTTGGAATCATGTCTGTGTGCAAACTTCTGTGACAATAAGTTCCAGAACTTCACTGTTTGTTACATAAAGAACTTATACGTGACTAATTTTAATTAACACCCTTGAACTGTAGTGTTTTGGGATTTGCTGTATAGCAGTTCTTCGCTCACCTCGTCAGCCACATGAATCATTTTTGGAATATAAGTTACATTGTTTCTCAATACTCATTTCACCAAATTGAAGAATCTCAGCTTTTCTTCATCTTTCATTATAGCTGCTCCATTGTCTGAATCATTTTATTTGCTCTTCTGTGTAGCTTCACTATCTCCGTCCTGCAGTCCTGAGATACAGAAAACAGCTGTGGGATGTACGCAAGACATGAGCAGGTTGTACTGATAATGTGGGCACACAATAGTTAGGTTTATGTATTAATTTTCTGTTTTACATAGCAGCAAAATGTTGCCCTCATATTCCAAATAACCCTTTCTGATGGTGCCCAATATCTCTTGTAAACTTACTTGGTCACTGCTACACATTGAGCTGATGATTTCACAGAATTTCGGTGATAACCTCAGAATCTCTTTGTAATGTCAGTTCGAAGCTCAGCATCGTGAGATCTCTTATTTGTCTGCAGATGCGTTAGCCTAGAGTTTTCTGCATTGAGGTGCAGCTCTATTACTTTGCCCACTCAGTTTCATTAATGACTTTACCATATAGAAGAATTCAGTGTTGTACAGACTTCTAGGCTACTTTGTTTGCTTCCCTCTCCAGGTCACTGATGACTCAATATAGAATCCTCTTTGGCCTTATTTGATTAAAATGTTGCACTTGCACACTGCATTTTAATTGCCTTTCCTTTTTCTTGGAACTGTGCTGTTTGTTTCTTCCCTGGCCTTTTCAGAGGAAATGAAAACCAGGCACATACACTTTGCGATTGTCCTGATCTGAAGATCATGCTTCTCCACACCCATTGTCTTTTCCCAAATTTCTTTAGCTTCTGATGTTCAATCCTAGAAGCCTGATTTCTTTTTTATTAAGATGTAAGCTACTTCTGTCGCTGTTCATCTTGTCCCAAAAGAATTCCCCTTTTTATAATCAATCAAGCCAAATCCTTCCTCTCTACACCACTATCTCGCCTGTCATTTGAGACTTGAGATCTCTGCCTGCCTCCCACAAGGTCCTCCCATAAGGTATAGAAAAATCATAATGGAATTCTGTTACGTATCATGAAGCCACTCAGCTTAGTGCCTAATGCAGCAATCTCCCGCTTGCACTGCCTGCATCTTCATATCCTTTGAGACCTTATCTACCACAGGAGAATCCTCTGTGCAACGGGATGTACTGACGTAGGGTGGAGGAGTGCTTCTTCTCTTAGGAGATTAGATCCTTGCTTCCAAGGTAGATAGACCTCTTCCTCAAAACTTGTATCCTCCTCAAGGGTTGCTACCATGGAGTTAAGACTGTGCTGCTGTGTTGGTGTAAGACCTACTTGTTTCTCTTACTACTCTGATTCATCCATTCTCACCTCTGGGGAATGAGACTACTCTCTGAAGAGCCAAACATTGTGTACTGTGTGTACACACAGAAAACCTGAACCCAGGGCATGGCAAGGACCTGGCGGATCAAACCACACAGCTCTGTACCTGTACGTGGAATCTTACCTGTCCGTGATGTTGAAGTTGAGGTTGTATCAGTGGAGCTAACAGCCTTCTTAACACTAGCTGTTAAAGAGAAGTCAGTGAAGACTCGAATTTTCACCCTCCTTGCTCTGAAACTCAAAAATAATTCAGAATCAGGATTAAGAGGGTAGAGGTGTGTTGATGGTGGCATCAGTGCAGTTATCCAAGGTGGATTTATTTCCACAAAAGAACTTCCAAGAAAACTGAACAAACTGAGATTTTCTGTAAAGCATAAACTCATCATATGGCATAGGGTCTCTGTGTTACCTATAATTTTTCTCATGTTCCATGGAAATATAAAGTGTCAGTCTGTTATTTTCTTCTATCCTCCTTTCCCTCATTGTCCTTTCTGTTTCACAAGAATTGTCTATTCTTCTTTAAAGTTAGAGATGGTTTTTCTGATGCGTAGTTAATACTGTATTGTTGTTCTCTTCTCCTTGCATTTCCATGTTCTTTCTAGTCTAGTTTACGTGGGACAAAAATTCTTAACCTTCTTTGACTTCACAATTACTATATATTTTCAATATTTGCAGTAACATTTAGCTTTAATTTGACCATATAAACATTTTCCATAATAGTAATGAAACAAGTAGAATACTTTGTCATTCATTCTTAAGCTTTTATTTAAGAGTGAAAGATTAATAAATAGCAAAATAATTGGGTTTTTGAAATAATACAAACTTTGGATTCTTTTTGAGCCTACAAGGAAATCGAGCAAGAATAAAATTTTCATTGAATATATTACTTTACACATTAAATATAATTACTGTGTCTTTGTCTTAGTGTTTCTTGTTTCATCAATTACCTACTATTAAAAATGGCATTATGTATTTGTGTAGATGGCACAGTAAATGAGCCAGACATGTCTGCCAACTTCTGTCCTGATCATAAAGCACCCATGGTACTCTTCTTGGACCGTGTCTATGGTATTAAGGACCAAAGCTTCCTCCTTCACCTACTGGAAGTCGGATTTTTACCAGATTTAAGAGCCTCTGCCTCTCTGGATACAGTAAGTGTTTTGCTGTGGGGTTTAGGTGTGGTGGCTGGATACAGTGGCTCTGTAAATGTAAGAAGTGGAATTTCAAGTTAAAACAACTTTAAAAAAAGAAAAAAGGGTAATTTAATTACTATTAGTCTAGAGCGCTTAAATCTAATTGTAAACATTCTGTACTACCTTATAAAGCAACAGTGTAATGTAGTTAAAAAACTTCTAATACAGCTGTACCAGAATTATACAGTAGGTACACTGGATGTACTGTAATAGGCCTAATGATTACTTTTATTTCGTGTGTGCTTCCAAGAATTAAAATGAAAATTCATCTATGTGTAGATATGAAGAAATTAAATGAGATGAAAAGTGCTAATTAATACTTTGTGTGTTTTGCTAACCTCTTTAAAGGAAGAAGCTGCACATTGGTTTTTTTTTTCTCCTGTTGGTTCAGAGTGCCATGTGGCAAGAAATAGGAGATAAGTGAATGACTTGGATTTTTTCAAGTTGAGCAAAAATAGCTCTTTTCCTTGTGTGTATAATGGGAATATCATATTAGCACCCAGCCACCAAGCGGGCTTTAGCAGTATTTAATTATTACATTTTATAGACTTTATATGTAGTAACTTTTATTCCATGTGATACTAACAATCATTTACTTCTTCCTACAGGTTTCTCTGAGTACCACAGAGGCAGCTCTTGCACTGAACAGATATATTTGCTCGGCTGTCTTTCCGTTACTCAAAAGATGTGCTCCCCTCTTTTCTGGAACAGAGCATCATGCTTCTCTGGTTGACTCCATGCTTCACACAATATACAGGTTATCCAAGGGACGCTCCCTTACAAAAGCACAAAGAGACACTATTGAAGAATGCCTGCTTGCTATTTGCCAGTATGTATGATACCCATGCACAAGCTGGGCAGTATGAGTCTTTCAGTAATTTCTTGCTTTGTGTGTAATGTAGCACCAAGATTATTTTATTCTTGCATGAAATAAGTGACGAGACTCTATGATGGGATTTTTTTTTTCACTAAGGAAAAAATGGATTTGATTTTTTTCTTATGGGTACTGCATTATACAACTGTTACATGATAAATTCTAGTCATTTGTAAAAATGAAACTCCAGTAGTTGTCAAAAATGTTGTGGAAAATCTGACAGTGAGTGTGTGTTGAGGATTTGAAGGATCGACATGTTGGTATTTCTGATTATGGTTTGAAGAAACTTGACTGTAGTTAAAAAAAAAAAAAAACAAAAAAAACTAACCCTACTTTTCAAATCTTAAAACTGAACTGATCACTGACGTTATGTCAGGAATTGAAATGTAGATTTTTCAACTTAACCATAATTTTTGATCTTTGTCTTAAGTTGTAGCGCTACTTGTCTGTTCAGCGCACTGTGAAATCAGTGATGCAGTGTGCGTTTTCTGTTTCTGCATAGCACTGTTCCACTGCCAGAAAGATGATACAGTAGAAACAGAAAAGATTTGGAAAAGCCTAACATAAGAAATCATTTCATTCCTTTGGAACAGCTTAGTAGACCAGGAATATTTAGGCTGAAAAAGCGATGACTGAGAGAGAGATATGAAAGGAGCATTTTTACATTGATTTTTGAGTCTATAGATGGCTGAAATTAAATAGCTAGAAAAGAAATGTTGGGTAATTAATTCAGTCTTCCAGCTGAGATTTGCTTCTTTTAAGAATATTCGTGATGTATTTCCCAGGTTAGTTTCAGGAGTGTTTTATTACTTTTTAATGTCGTATCAGAAGCCATTCTGTTAAGATCGTGTTGTTTCTTTTGCTTAGATTGTCCCCTCTGTGTATTCTGAAAAAAATCCAGCACCCTTCCTTCTGCTGTCATGTGGCACAATCATAAATATTTTCTTTTCACTTGAGTGCAGAAGGTAGCACATCTTTGTGTCATATCCTTCTATATGTGGATGAGGCATAATGAAATTCCTTAAGCACCCACCATTGGTTTTTGAAAATATTTTTCCATGAGTGGCTTGAATTCTAATATGCAAACTGATTTCAATTTTTATTTCATTTTCACCAGACTGTATGCATTTTACTAAGAACTCACATGTTTTTTTAATTACAGCCACTTACGTCCCTCTATGCTACAACAGCTGTTGAGAAGGCTGGTTTTCGATGTGCCCCTCCTCAATGAATACTGTAAAATGCCTCTCAAGGTAAATGCTTTGCTTTCTGTACATGCATTCATTCTAGAATTTACTTCACAATAAACTGTCATAATCATATTTCTGAGAATGACTTCTGTATTGAAAATACTGTTCTTGCTTTGCAAAGTCTTCCAAATCAAATATAATGATTAAAGCTTTTGTAAAGCTGATTATTTTGGTAAGTTATTATGGAATTTTGACCAGTGAACTGTTGACTTTTTCACTGCTTCAGCCAACGAATATTTGAAAGTATCAAATTAAATGTTAGCATTTCCTTGATATTTCTTCTGTTGCTATATGGACTATAATAACTCTTGGTAGGATGCATAGTCCAGGAATAAATTTTGAGTGAGGTCCACAGAGAATAAGATAAAAGGAACAGAATTCACCTTTTATTTTTGAGCAATCTTTAACTGAAGTCTTATCCATCTTGTTGCTCTGTAAATAAAGAATTACCATTGTCAGATGATAAATATCTATTCTTTAAAATTTATGACATTCCTATTGGGATAAAAGGGCAGATCTTTTTATGGCGGAATTGAAATTCTGTCATACTCTAAAGCAGAGCTGCCAGATTCACAGACATATTTCGGAGCATTATTTTGGAGCAAAAGTGTGCCAAAGAGGCAGTATGTGATTTGGGGGGTTTATTATTATTTTCCCTTACTAAACAGAATTGCAGGGAAAATGAAAATGTCAAGATTCTAGTCTGATGTTAAAAGAAATTTTAGAATTTTCCATGCGAGAGGACAGTAGAAATTTGAAATTATGTGGGAAGCACACCACTAATTATACATGCTAGGTCATGAACTGGTATGTTACAGGTTGTCTGTACAGTAGTTCTTCCCATAGTTTTCTTCCAGAGATGAGCAGGCACAGCTAAAAGGGCATACTGCAGGTGTCTCTGGCAATGTTTTGAATAATACTGAGACCATCAGCTACAAGTGACAGAAGTAAAATCAAATTGGATTTGTAAAACTTTTACCAGAATCTATCGCATCCCATTTTATACCCATTTCATTGTCTCTGTGTTTATCCTGCAATCTACTTTGTAATCAAATGGTGACAGTCCTGGAATTTTGTAATTTTGCTACTCACTATCATCACTGAGAATCCCACAGCAGCAGCTGGAGATAATACAAGCTTTATACTCTTCAGAGCATGGGCTATACTGCTTTCCTAAAAAGAAAAAAAGGACCATTTTCATGAACCATTAGAAATTAAGATACAGAAATTAATAATAATACTCTTGTAACTGTTTAAACAGATACTGGCAAGCCAGACTTGTTATTTTCTTAAATACCAATGTTTTACTTGCATTTTATTTTCTTGAAAATCTAGCTTCTGACCAATCACTATGAGCAGTGCTGGAAATATTATTGTCTGCCTTCAGGAATGGGAAGCTACGGAATTGCAGCAGAAGAAGAATTACATTTAACTGAAAAGCTTTTCTGGGGAATATTTGATTCCTTGTCTCACAAGGTAATGCCTGCAGTTCACATTACAATATGGGGTGACTGTAAAAGCCTTACAATAACAGTTTGCCATGCCAACTGCAGAAAGGTTCCATTTTAACACTTCTTTCAGTTAATATGAAAGCTATTGCAATGAATGCTTTTAGTGAAGTAACTTCATAATGAAAAATCGAATGCTGAATCTGGAAAGATTCTCTCCAAACTAACATTATGTCAAATCTTTGTGCTCCTGTACCCGCAGAGCCTTACACTAGCAAAGAGGCAGGTTGCTTGCTGCACTAACAAGTCAGTGTTGTCTCCTCTCCTGTCTTAGCTCTGTTACACTTTTGGAAGTACTTTTTACTAGCATAAAATTAATATTAAGAAATTTCAAATTGTGTACACCAAGTGAATGTACATTATTCTCAAACATACACTTTTGTTAATTTTTTAGTTATTGCCCAGCTTAAGAAATATGATGCAACATTCCTTGAAATATACGTGTTTACATTTTCCTGTTCCAAAGTGTGATCTTGGGATTTTTTCACTTACTCATTTTTCTCCGAGTAAGAAAAAGTTACACTTCTGATAGGAGAAAACCCTGACTGAATAAAGACTTTTTCTACTTGATTGGGCTCAAAAATCAGGTTCTCACTATGGGACAATAACGAATTTTTTCATTGCATTTCACTGAATGCATGTCCAGTTCTACTCAGTAGATTTAGAAGATTGCTTAACTAGGCATTCTGATTTATAGTATGCAAGTGAACATGGTCTCTGCATTGTTCTAAAATGGCTTTTTAAGCCTAATTTGTGTTTGATTTTAGTGACATTTACCTCTCTTAACTGCTGTCACAAGTGCAGAGAGTGTCAGGAGAACCTGACACAATGAAAAGTTTCTTTTTAGTGCATCTTAGCTTTTTACAGACAAATGAAGAGAATATGATTCTGCCAGCACAGGTGGCCCAATATAATAGCATTTTAATTTTCCTGTAAATGGTTATTAGTGAAATGACAGGTGTGTAAATCTGCTGAGCTACAATATTCTCCACTGCTTTGTGGAGGTATTTCGAGGTTTGTTTTTTTCATGGCTTCCAGCTGTTTACTGGAAGGGATGTACCCCGGGATCTTGCTTCTTTTTTTTGTGCCATACACACTAAAGAATTTTGCAACAGAACTAGAGGGAGTTAAAGTTTCAAAGTTTTAGACATTCTGCTTGCTATAATAAAAGTAGAATTTTATCAGCAAGTATTTTCACTGGACCTTAAAACTATTCTTCAGCATTTTCTTGACACTAAGTGGTCATTCAGATTTATGGAAACATATAGTCTATAGTCTATTTCTAGTAATGAAGCAAGAGAAATATTTTTGCAAGTGTAAAGTATTTTTCATATAAAATGCTTGATAGGTGCCTGTGTTGTAACACCAAAAAGATGCCTGTCCTGCTATTACATTATTAAATAATATAATAGCATCAAACTCTTACACTGTAGTGTTCATCAGTAGACCTTAAAGCCTTTTAAAGCTGTATCATTATGCCCATTTTTCAGATGGGAAATCTGAAAGGTAGAGATGTGTTGTTTGTTTTGGTTTTTCCCTAAGTGTACCAAGAGAGATGAAAGGAGAATCTTGGTCTACAGTGATCTGCTAATACTTTCTCTGGAACACGGTTTTTGTAATATAACGTGTAGCAACTGACCTCGAATTATTTCATTACAAGTTAGACTCTTTAAATGTAATTTCACATTCTGTTTTTATGTATCAAGTACTTCTGTGTTCTCTCCAGAGTTAAAAAAGAAGAGCAAATGTGCTAGTTCAGCTCTTAACAGGACAATTAGGAAAAATAATGAACCGGCTTTGCTACAGAAAAACACAGTTTCCTTTAACCAGCGTGATTTAAACTTAAATAATCAGAGGAAAAGAGAGAGAAATGAAAATGGCTTCTACAGTTACAATAAGAACTAGTCAGTTTAGAACTGAGACAGATTGTACTTCTGTAACGAGGCAAACAACCCCCGACCCTTCCTGTGTAGGCCTTAACAGCCCACAGAAAGCTCGAGTCACACTTACATGGTATGTCCTTGTGCAAGTCTCAGCATACTTCTATGTTAATTCGAGTAGTTTCAAATGTACCAATTTACTATGAAGAAAAATAGATGTTATGCACCAATAATTTTGCTCTATGCTTTAAATGTGCTTTACTGCTTGTTTGCATCTTTTAATATTTATACACATGGCTGCTTGGTTTTCACTAACATTTTGCATGTTTTTTTCTATTGGGTTTTCCAACCAGTTCCTATCTCTCCTGCAGAAGTATGATCCAGAGCTCTTTCGAATGGCTTTGCCATGTTTAAGTGCTATAGCTGGTGCCTTGCCCCCTGATTATTTAGATACACGAATTAGGTCAACTTTGGAAAAGCAGACTTCACTGGATCCGGAAGGAAATTTTGATCCCAAACCTGTCAGCACAGCAAAGTGAGTCATACATATAATAGTGATTTCCTTTCCTTAAATATTTTCATGCTATTTCTTATTAACATTTTTTTTCTCCTCTGTAGGGAGAGTTGGCTGGTGACTGATGTTTCTTTTTAACCTTTCAGTAGTGTGGGGTTTTTTTGCTTCCTCCTGCCAAATAATTCACTGCAACATATCCTGTTTACCAGACATAATACATGTTCTTCTCAGAACGGTACAGATGTTAAATATTTCTACATTATATCTGGAGAGTACATAATAAATTCGGTACTTACTATGTTCCCTGTTACATAACAGTTCAAATGTTTGGGATATAAACACCTGTAATATGTTTGATACTGTCATTATTTAGAGTGTGTTTATGACAAATGGTACCAAATCATCAAAATCTGGTAGGTTATTCAGTTGGCCTGTTGTCCAGGTTTTATGAAATCTTCACATAGTTTTGTGAATTGATCTGTAGCTACCTGATACAGCAAAATAAGCAGATCATGTGTGAAGATTCAATACACTTGACTTTCCGAGTAATCTTGTGCTTTTAAAACATGAATTTGGAATAGTTTTATGTTCAAGAACTGAGGATAACTAGTAAAGTTATACCCCTCCATCATTAGGCAATGTGAACCATCCATACTATATTTTCCCTTATTAAGAATTACCAAGAGTTCCTTTAGGCTGTGGTGAAGGAGGATTTTGTGTGTGTGTGTGGTTTCAGCTGCTAAGAGGTGCAGCTGTTATGGGTTTGAAGACTCCCTGTAAACGTCATTATAGCTCGGCTTTGCTTTTTGGCATTTCTTCTAAAGTAAATGCAATTGCAAAGCCAGATGACTTGCCTTGATCTCGAAATGAAGCATTTTGATTGGTGCTGTATTGTACTGACGTATTTTTCATAAATCGAACTGCAGTAACTTACGATTAAGTGACCATCTTCCCCTTTGTTTACAGCCTTGTACTTCCTGAAAAGTTGGAATATGTTGTTAGCAAGTATGCTGAACATTCCCATGATAAATGGGCCTTTGATAAGGTAGGAATAATTTTAAGATTGATAACTGTCAGAAAGGGACTAGTAAATAATATCTCGGGTGAATATTGAATGAAAAACTGGACAATTTAACTGATAGGCCCTTAGTCACAGTGCATTAATGTCTGCCTCTTTCTTTAGGGATATGTGGGAGAAACCTTTTGCTCCAAAAGAGCAGAAATGCGGCCAGAGTTCATTAAGGCAGAGTTTTGAGGGGCATGAGAAAGAGGCACTTGGTTGGGACTTTGGTTTTGTTCTTTTAGAGTAAGAATATATAGATCTTAGCTTCATTTTGCTGCATTATATCTGTGATCCTAGAAAGTACCTGGGAAATCTAGTGTAGGGTTTGGGGTTTTTTTTTATATTTCAGAAAATGGAGTTATAGATTTTCATAGAATCATAGAATGGCCCAGGCTGGAAGGGACCTTAGAGATCATTTAATCCAACCTCCCTGTCATGGGCAGGGACGCCTCTCAACTAGACCAGGCAACACATGAGGACCTTCCTTTTAGCTTTAAGAAGGCTGCTATTTATTGATTTCTCCTGTAATTTTCCATGTCCTGTCACTCTGTTGTGTTTCTGTTTCACTATTTGAAAATAACTGTAAGAAGAGAATGTACTGATTTTTTAAATATCTTTTTAATGAAACAGTGAAACGTTTAATAAAGGCCTTTTTAGTGTTACATTTTGCAAATAGATTTTAATGTTAATAAAGATAACTTTTCTATAGTTCAATTTGAGCAAATGAAGTTTGATGGAGTTGTTACACTTTTTGGTAACTGTTGGAAGTGTTTGGATATGAGCACCTCATTCAATCTAAGTATGAATTTTAAACCTCTTTCATTGAAGGAAAAAGAGTTGATGTGGCGTTAAGTAATAACAAGTAAAAACAAGAACAAATAAATAGCAATTTTGTCGAGCAGTTGCATAAAAATAATTAGGGGTTCTGTGTATGCAGATTTACATATCCATATATATGGACGTGTAAATATACACACAATCTCAAAGGTAAAGGATTCATTAAAGTTATATTCTTTAGTGCTTGATCTGTTCATGTTACATTTTCTTCTCTGTATTATTTCTTTACCCTCCAAGAGAACAGAGACACTTCCTTGCCTTAGCCATTACCAACTTAACGTGTGAGTTGGTTTGAAAGGGGCCAATATATATAAGGCTTAGAACTGGTTTCGTGGGACCTGCTACTTATAGATGGCGTCTAATCTATCTGGGCCCTGAATTGTTCCAGTGTATCCACAGATGTATGCGTGTTCTTTTAACAGAAATTTCTGTGGCACTAAGTAGCTGTTGGAGTACGTTAGCAGTTTAATAGGACAAACTAAACTGGGCAATTTGCCATTGCTCATCTATATTGTTCTGATTTTGGTGTATTTTTTTTCAGACTAATAGTGGATGGAAGTACGGAGTTTCACTGGATGAAAACATGAAGACTCACCCATTAATAAGACCTTTCAAAACTTTAACTGAAAAGGTAATAGGGGAAGTTTCAACTGCATTAATACAAAGTAGATTGATACGTTTACTTTATAAAATCAATTTCAAATACATGCTATAAAAGGAAGAGACGCAAACTAGAATTCTTACAGTTAAGAATAGCAACATCTATATGCTACAGTGGTTTTTCAGTTAGAGAGTCTTGTATAATTTGCTTCCATTAGGCAGTCTTCATAGGCCTGGGCCAATTTGTATTTGAAGTATCGGCAGCACAGGGTTTTGGGCCTTCATGGATGAGGAATGACAGGCAGCAGCAACGAGGTTTTAGATGAAAGTGAAATTTAACATATCTGAAGGCAATTTTGTCTTCAAGAAAGATGGTAGAAAAATGTAAACATGTAGGAGATGCTTCAGTTGAAAATGGGGATAAATATTCAAACTATTTTGAATGCATTTTTTTTATTTGAGCTTTTTGACTAGGCATGAATGTCTTCTAGTTGTCAGAACAGTGAACCGAGTTTGAATTCTGTTTCAGATTTTTGCAATGATTGCAATTTGCAATGACTCAAGTCAATTACATTTGTCCCTCTTTACCACAATTTTCCTGTTCAGTAAATGGAGATGACAAAAATCAAGAGGGAATCAATAGGTTTAATTTCCTGGGGTTTGTAAACTGCTTTGAAATCTTTGGAAAGGAGCTGAAGAAGTTTTGCCTGAGTTGATATTTTAAAGCAGTTCAAAGAGAATTTTCTAAATTCTCTGGGATTAGAACTTTTGAACCTATAAATCAGGTTTTCCCATAAAAACTGTTGTGTCAAGTAACTGTCATAAAAATTCTTATTTATGTTAAGAACTGAAATACCTTTTTTAGGTTGATTTAGGAAGTCTTAATATGACATACTCAGGATTTTCTTTGCCCCACCTTTTCCAATTTTCTGTCATACCTTTGCATTTCAAAAGAGTATTGGAATACAAGCTGTCCCCTGACTTTTTATTGATTCTTATATTTGTAAGAAGAGATGTATAGATCAGTAGTGATCTGTATCTGTGAATGGATACAAATGCAGGTAGATTAAAAAAAGACCTTGTGTGTTGATGTGTGCAAATGTACATACTTGCCTAACTAAATCTATAGCACTCCTAGTGCCATCAGATTTTTTTATTATTTGGTCTGGAGGAATCAGTGAATGAGTTTCCAGATACAAACTGTGTTACTAGTTTCTCACTTGAGTGCCATCAGTTTGTAACACATATATAGCAGCAATAAATGCTGCTAAGAATAAACCCCAAAAAATTCATAAGCTTCTTTCTCGCGTATTGTGTCTTTGGATATAATAGACAAATTCTGTTTGCTTTTGTGGCATGTGACAATTTACAAAGAGGGACAGAATATTTTTATTGAGTTTTTGCTACTTGAGAAATTTACATTATTTTCTTCAAAGGAAAAGGAAATTTATCGTTGGCCTGCCAGAGAATCCCTGAAAACCATGTTGGCCATGGGATGGAACCTAGAAAGGACCAAGGAAGGAGGAGAAGCAGTAATATATCAGCGTGAAAATGAAAAGCTTCGCAGCATATCTCAGTCTAGCCAAGTAAGGTGGAATTGCTTAAATTTAGAAAACAAAAGGCTTGCTTGTTAATTTACTAAGAAATTATACAAAATTGTTAATTTTATATTCTTTTTAATGAAAATTAACTTCTAATGGTAGTTCTGAAATTGGAAGTCCTGTCACTGTAGTAAAAGCCATGCAGTAACATAAAAGCAAGGATTGCAAAAAGACAACTTTTAAGATGATAAGGCTTTCAGAGACCGTATCTATTCATTTTCTGAGAAGAGCTGAAGAGAGTTTTCATATAGTCGTTGAAAGAACACGTGGCATAGTATTTGAAGCCTTTTATTCTATAATAAGTAGATCTAGTAATTTTCTCTTTTGATCAAACAGAAAGGCCTCAAATGGGCTTTTGTCAAGATGATAACTACGGCTGACAAATAAGATTGTGCACTTAATACTTTTTGTTGAATCTACAGGCAAAATTTGAGGCATATTAAAATTTGAGCATATTTAGGCATATCCTAATGAGTTTGTTGCACTGGAGCTTTCACACTTTAAACATTTCACGGGACTGCGTAAATATATCACGCTCCTCCTTTTCTTAGTGTGTAAATTCCATAAGGCAATAACCTATTTTAACTTCTTGTTGTGATGTCTTGTCTTCAGTATGTGGTTCATTCAGGCTGTTGACACACTGTTCTCTCATGTTTTGAAGGCACATTTTGTATGCCTTGTGATCGGTCTCCTCTCTTAGGCTGAAAAGCATAGTTCTTAGCAGCTTGCCATCTGCTGTGAACAGAGATCTACGTTAACTGCAGCAACTTTCTTATTTCCACATCAGCAGAGGTTTTCTGTTACTCATCCTGTGTGTCTTCAGCACACTGCAGAACAAAAGGTGAACACAGTTTCTGCAAGAAAGTTTAAAAATGTGAACGGTGTTACTCTTAACAGATCAACAACAGAGATGTTGTAGTAGAGTATTTGATTCTTTTATCCGAAAGTAATTCTCTGGTTTTTCCTACAGGGAAATGGATATAGCCCGACACCACTCGATCTCTCTAATGTGGTGCTTTCCAGGGAGCTTCAGGTTTGTGTTTGTGTTCTGCATTACGTTGTGCTGAAAAGAATTAATAGATGTGGTTTTTTAATGAGTTTAGTTTTGTCAGGTTTTATGCTGTTGCAGAAGGGTGCATGCCATACTATTTACATATTTAAAGAAGACGTTTCTGCTGTTTACCAGGAAGTGCTATTAGCTCTTTCTGAATACCTAGAAGTTACAAAGTGAGGGAAGAGACTGTAAACAGCTTGTGATATGTGTGTGTCCTGTACTGACCTCAAAGAACAATCAAATGTAGAAATGATCCTTTTCTGTGATGTTTCTTTACTGCAAGAGTGTAGACTTTACTTGACTGTAAAAATATGTGGAATTACATATTTTTGATTGTCACGTTTTAATTTTTCATCTTGTTTTTTTTTCTGGTGGTAATGTAGGGAATGGTTGAGGTAATGGCAGAAAACTACCATAATATATGGGCCAGAAAGAAGAAAATGGAGTTGGAAAGCAAAGGTAAGCCAGAATCATGTGAACCACACAAAAGAGACTTGGAAAATGAGGAAGAAGAAACATTTTGGAAGAAGACAGTGTAATTCCTTTTCATACTGAAGAAAAGTAAATCTTAAGAGTAGAAAAACTTACAGTTCTTTCAACTTACTAAAGGTGGAGGTAGCCATCCTTTATTGGTACCTTACGACACATTGACAGCCAAGGAGAAATCCCGGGACCGTGAAAAGGCACAAGAGCTGTTTAAATTCCTTCAAGTCAATGGTATAATCATATCTCGGTAAGTCGCACAGTTTTTTGAGATACTTGCTTACATTCAAGTGCAGAAACCATGATGATTGTCCTTGCCTCTCTGCAGTCTCTTCGTTAGTAACATAATTACCGTTTGGCATATCTTCTCTGAATCAGAGCTGTTATTTTTACATTCAGGCAGACTCTTCTGAAATAGTGTAGACAGGTAACATTTTTAATAAATATGTGATTACAGTAAATACAAGATGCAACAGTAGTGTAATTAAACAGACAACTCAAAACTTTTGAATTGGCAGCCAGCGGTGTCAGTGGGGATCATGGGGAAAATGAATCTGATGTCTGATACTGAAAGACATCTGTGTAAAAGTGCTTTTTAATCCACTTTTTAAGAAAAATGTTGGTTTGAGTTCTCTGAGGCAGTAAGACAAAGTGTCTAATTTGTGAGCATTTCATCCTTAGCTTCTGCTCAAGCAGAAGCATGGACTTTGTGAATTGTACTCCAACTTTATTGCTGTCTGGAAGTACTCCTGCCCATGGAGACTTAACACTGCGAATGAAATTAAAATAACTTGTTATACAATATTCTTGGCTTTATATGATGGAATTGTGAGTTACTGTACTAGAGCTGTCATGTTTTATTGTATGTGAAACACCTGAGCATATAGAAAACTGCAGTTTTGTGGTCACTAAGCATTTTTATAAACTAAACTGTATTCATGATGAATTTTTTTGTGTACATGCATAGTCAGACCTTACTAGTTTTCATTTATTTCTGTTTTTCAAGTCTGTGTCTTTAGTGAAAAAATACACTCAGAAATTTATATAAATTGGTTATTAGGATCTGCAAAAGGTAACTTTGGATTTAGCAGTAAATAGCATTTCTTAAGATCATAGAATCATAGAATCATAGAATGTTAGGGATACAAGACAGCTCTAAACACGCATTTCTGCATTACTACAGAGAAAAATTCCACCTTGCCCCGCTATGTGGGCTCTCAGCCTGAAACCAAAATGTAGGTATGCCACCTACGTACCTGATACCCTCCGTAATTCCTCAGAGCCATCGAAGAAGAGAAGCAGGTTTACTTTCTGCAAATAAATGGTCCTTTGAAACACCAATGGAATTGCTCAAATAGCAGTTCTAATCTCTCTTTGAAGCTGCATCTGTTTGAGTCAACTTGAAAAAACCTGTTCAAACTCTTTATGGGGTGTGGCCAAAGAGTTTGCAGTAATTGTCTGCATCAGAGAGAATCAAGATCATCCTCCTCTCGGTGTTTTCTTGAGATGAATGTGTGCATATTTGAAGTATATATAAAATCTTTTGAAGTACCGACTGCAATTATCACATTTCCAGAATGTCATTCTTAGAATCGTTGGACTAATCATTAAAACACGGAAATTGTTTATAATTGGAAATGTATAGGTGGCACAGTGTGTGTACTTCACATATACCATCTGCTTCTGTTTTGATTTTTGCTCCTTCTTCTTTTTTGAGAAGCACTTTTGGGTATTTATGATGCACAGATAAACCTCTCAAGTCTTACTCAAGTGTATGTTAGAAACAACACGATACTTTGTTAAGCATCTTCAAGTCCTTGTGATGTTAACTCTGTTACTTAACAGAACTACCGATGTCTTTCAATATTTAGGAAAGTGCATGTACTCTCTTAGCAACCATGAGTTAATATAAACACCAAAAGAGAATATTTACAGTGATCTCACCAAAAATACAAATAAATACTTAGTTGCATTATCCTCTGTGAGAGTGAGGCAGCAGGGGATGCCGGTCAGCCGGGCATACCTGTCAATACATACCAAAGGTTTGATTAGTCATGATCTATCAGTGAATTGGAAGTCATATAAGTATATAAACTAGTACTCTTCAAATAGATTTTTTTTTTTTTTTTTTTTTTAAATAAAGCTGGAAGATGGAGAGTTAGAGTCCTCTTACGTTTATTTGTAAAAAGGGATTGGAATGTGTTCCTTGGTTCCCTGGCTCTGTTTCCCCAGCCTATAACCATTCCTCTTCTCTTACCCATGTTCTGATTAGGTCAAGAACATACACATTATTATTGCGTGTGTTTGTTGCTAAAATTTCTGCTGCATCTGTCTTCTCCCGTAGAATTTATTTTCCCCAGGGATTCACATCATAGTTGGTTTTCAACTGTTAGTCTAATTTCCATTTATTCTCCCCAATTTACTGCCACACCAATGCTAAGAAATCTCAGGACAGATGATCATTTCCTCCATACCCCAATAGTGAGTCCAGCAAATTTCCTGCTTTCTTGTTTCTTTCTTGCTTTCGCCTCAGTGCCACAAACTGCCAGTTCCTCACTTCTCCCCTACGTCTGACACTCCAGTCAATCTCTCTGTCGTCTTTGTAACTCTTTTAGCCAGGTCATTTTCTCTAACTGATAAAGGCAGAGTCCTCCTGTCTACTGCTGTTTGGAGAACCTGTGCAGAAGCAAGTGAGGTAGACTTTACGGATGAACAGAGATTTCCTTGAACGTTACTCAGTTTACTGTCTCACTTGGCAAACCAGTGAGATGTCCTGGGTGTAGGCCACAATCTATCAACTCTTAATTATAGTTTAGTTCTCTTAATGTTGAAATCAAGAGGCTATATAGAAATTATAAACTAAACAAATATTCAAGAAAACCTCAAGGAAATGAAGAAGAGAGTATCAATGACTTGTAAAAACAAGCGTGTTTGAAAACAGAACAAATAAAAAATCTATAGTTATGTGACTTCAAAAGGAAAGACAAAAAAAAAAATCCTTGTTCATGTTCTGGCTGATGACACAGAATGCTTTCTTAGCAGTTTTGTGGAATGAACCCTTAGCAATAAATTTGTGAGTTTGGCTGTCATTCAGAGGAGCTTTGAAGGGCTGAAGAAATGGACTGACAGAATTCTTTTGAGTTTGAGCATAAGTAAATGAAAAATCCTATACCTGGGATGGAATAATCCCAGGAACACTGAAATTGAGCCTGAGAGACAAGCACTTTGAATTATACAAGTTGAACATGAGTCAGGAGTGTCTCCTTGTGATGATGAAGGCTGGCTGCACGCTAGGCTGTGTCAGTAAGTGGGGTCTACAGGTTGATGGAGTTAATTTTTTGCCCTTCCATTTTGTGATCATGAAACCATATCAGGAGTATGTTGTCCAGTGCTAAGGGAGACATTGACAAAAGAGTTAATCAAGTGAAGGCCAGCAAGATGCCTCAGGGATGGGCATGCCTGTCATGCCCTGAGAGGCTCTGAGGGGAGACTAGATTCTTTCAGTGTTAAAACAAAGGCTGCAATGGAATTTTACCACTGTCTTCAACTGGTTCATGCAAGGTTATAGAAATGATGAGGTCAAGCATTATCTTCTCAAAAATAACAAGTTGTTAGAAGGGAAGTTCCAGTTAGATATCTGAAAATATTTCACCCTTATTTTTTCACAGTGAGGATGGTCAGACGTTGTAGTAGGCTCTCCAGAGTCTGTAATGAGATATCGATCCCTGAAGATGGTCAGTGCATTATTGGACAAGGTTCTGAGCAACGTGATCTAACTTTGGATTGGGCTTTGCTTTGAGACTTGGATCACATGACTTTCAGAGATTCCTTCTAACCTAAATTTTTCTGTTACCCTAAAGAATTTCACAATTCAGCAAGTTAGGTTTCATTTGTAGCTAAAGTAAAATCTAATATTTTATATCTGTGCACAGCCAACCACCTCTGTTTTTATTCATCTTTAATATCTTGCATGCACCAGTCATGACTTAGGTCGTGAATGTATCTTAAAAAATAAATAATACATGCCTCTTTAGAAAGTATCACATACTGTGGAAATTTTTCAAATATTTTGAATAGTATAGTAGTTTGTTACTTGCATTTAGGTTTTCATTTAGTAGCTTAAGTCATTTGTACTTCAATCTCTCATAAAGTCCAAGGACAAAAATGAAGTTTAATAATGGATGAGCTTAAATGTAGTATTTAAACTAATTTTGTAAAGCTGTAATTGCAGACTTCCTAAACATTTGATACTTTTATCTGCCAGCAGTAGAAACTGAGTGGCCAGTACATTGCTTCGTTAATTCAAACGTACCATGGCTTCATTTGTGCAGTAAGATAGCTCCCTGAAGTTCTTACTCTGGAATACATATATTTTGGATATTTTAGTCCAAAGCTATCATACCTCTTAGAGAAACATGAACTGATTTTACGATTTCTTGCTGCATAGCTGATAACTAAGAGTTGCTATGGGAGGTTGTTCTCTCATTCTTATGAAAATTTACCATAATCAAAACATAATAGGGAGTGGAATGCTTCACAGTAGTGTCAGCATTTCTAGTACTGTCAGCATCAATGCTATTTATCTTAATGCTTTCTGAAACAGGGGTCTGAATGACCTGGAGTTGGATGCTTCATCCATGGAAAAGAGATTTGCCTTTAAGTTTCTCAAGAAAATTTTAAAATACGTTGATTCTGCTCAAGAGTTCATTGCACATTTGGGTAAGCTGTAAATTTTATTTTGAAAATTATTTAAATTGTTAATAATTAAATATTTGGATTGATATGTTTAAATTTGTAGCGACCACTATTGTTATTGCATTTAAGAAACTTAAATTCTGTCTTGTAATTTGCAGATTGTATTCTTGGACATCAGTAACTAGCTGAACTGTTTCTACTGTTTTTTTGTATTTCAGCAAAACTAAGTTTGCATGGCTACATCAAAGGGCTGTGGTGTTGTGTTAGACAACTTCTTATTCATGTCTGCCTTGTTTGTATCCTTGCAGAGGCCATTGTCACTAGTGGAAAGACTGAAAAATCTCCACATGATCAAGAAATAAAATTCTTTGCCAAAGTGAGTGATCTATTATTTCAAGTAATGTACATACACGTGTACATTGTACAGAACGTGGAAATTGGTAACCTTAGACTGCTTTTCAGGTAATAGAAATGTATCTTTCCCATTTTTTTTCATGGTAAGTAATCAATTAATTGTTGTAAATGGATATTTCAGGATATCTTCAAAAGTCTTTCAGTATATTTGCTGGATTCACATATATCAATATATTTCAAGATATCGGCTTCTACTTAAGAAAGAACATACAAGTTAAAAGGCAACTTATTTATTACATGAAATTATAAACTCCTACTGAACATACAAATTACTTCTGAAAATTTTTGCTATGCTATATCACTGAAGTGCATAGGATCATTTAATTAACAGGGAGAAGTATTCTCACACATAGTGATATCATACACATCTGTGTATCTAAATAGAAAAATATTGTCAGTAATCAGATCTTAAGTAAGAAACATTTAGAATCTTAAAAAAACCCACAACTCTCTCCCTTTATATATGTAGTGGACTGTAAGTAGTGGAGAGGAATAGTTCAGTGATATTTATCACTGTTGCATGTGAAAAGAGTAAGCCTGCAATATTAGATCCAAAATAGATACATCTGTGTAACTGTTCATTACTGACATGACTTCTAAGTAAAATTGTAAGACTTAACGTTTTAATTTATATGACTTTGTGTCTGAAATGAGAAAATAACAACTGTTACAGAACTTCTTATAAAATTCTTTGAATGAACGGTGACCTATCAGAGCATTGTTGCTACATTTACCATTTTGCTCTGTGAAAAATACATTTTGTATCTGTATTTCTTAGGTTCTTCTACCACTAGTTGACCAGTACTTTACAAATCACTGCCTCTACTTCCTGTCTTCTCCAACAAAAGCACTCAGTAGCAGTGGATATGCATCAAATAAGGAAAAGGAAATGGTAGCAAGGTAAGTAGAAAATTAAGATATACACGGGAGGGTTCTACATAGATAAAATACAGGTCTTGGATTAAAGAGAAAGATAGTGCAGAAGTGCAGTTTCGTCAGATACAAAGCGAATAATTCATTCCATATTAGAATGGGAGACAGTGAATAGAATTCCTCACCTTAGTATTCACTAACATATAATTAAGTACATATACTACTTACATACATTACAATGTGTAATTGGGGATGATAACACCAAAACCAATAAATGGTTCTGTGAGCAAGAGAACTAGTAAAACTTAGTTTCTGATGGGTTTGTGTTTCATTGTTGATGGCAGTTTCTAATTGAAGCTTATCCCACTGTTGGGTCTCACATTTAACTTTTCGGATATCAAAAAATGTAAAAATACCATGATACTGTTTTCTAGAGTTAGCTATGGATTCTTCTTTGTCTACAAATTTACTTTGCTTCAGACAAAAAATTGCTGGAATTTAATAATTTTTAGATGTCATGTACCGTCTCAGATTTAGTTGGAATCAACTATTTGACTCCAAAGTTATTCCAGAAAACCCAATTAAAAAGAGACAGTTGCCTTTTAATTTATAATATGTTGTCTTTAAAAAATATTATTTTCATTTTTCTGTAATTATAATTTTAAAATTAATATTTTAAAAATATGACTGTCATCTGATATTTTTGCTCCCAGTTTTTCCTCCCCCTTAAAGGTGTGCTGCCAGTTAAATTTCTGAGGGAAATTTTGCATCATAATGTTTCAAACTGTATTTTACTCTGGTGTTTTCTTACTTTAGCTGTTAGTTTTTCAAATTTCTTTTGCTTTCCTTCACTATGTTCACAAGAGTTGACGACTTATTCCAACAGAAGAGTAGATATAAAGTTGGAAAGTAAGGTTACTTACTCATTATTGCGTAAGATCAGACCTAGCACTGAACTTCCTAGATTCTGGTTTTCAGTTTACTTTGCAACGTATTTTTGCATTTCTCTAAATTATTATTACCCTTTTGTTTCCATCTTTTAGGTGGGTGGCAGTCCTTATATAGCATTTGCCCGTAAGAGTGAATGTTAAATCCCCAGATTGTGCTTTACTGAGCTTTTGGTTTTATTGCATAGAAAAGTGCAAGATAGTCCTCCTGTAGCCGAGGAAGTGAGCTTTTAAATCACATGAAGATTTGTAACATTTATTTTCTGCAGAATGCAAAGTAAAACACGAAAAAGTTACTCAGTTTTTCGTGTTCCCACAAAAAAAAAAAAAGTACTATTCAGAAAATACTATGCAATTTTGGAAACCACTGTAATCAAAAGAAATTTTCACATTTCAGGTCATCTTTGAAGTAGTGAAAATGAGAAAGTTCAGAAGCTTTGAAAAGTTATTCTGCTTAGTGCAGTTATATGACTGTTATCATCGTGTATGATTCAAAATGTACTTTCCAGGAACTATTTTGTGTTTTCATATTCCTACTGCTCTTTACCTCATATTCTAAATACATCTTTAATCTTTCTCTTGTCTTCTCTCGACCTTTCTGTTCTTTTGTACTTTAGCCTGTTCTGCAAACTAGCTGCTCTTGTTAGACATAGGATCTCAATTTTTGGTAAGTTATTAAGAAAGATCTTGATAAAGTTAAAAATATAAAGAATGTATAGCCATTGCTTCAGTCTTACCTGAAGCTTTTTACAAACTTGTGGGCAAAATTCTGTAAAATGATGCATAAACTTTCAGTGCAGTTAGTGAATGCATTGAATGTGGCTCTGAAGCTAACAGTTAATTGAATATGTGAAGTGTTGGAGCAGGAAAAAATAGCACCTTCTGGGATTTTCAGACTTCTTTAGAAATATCTCATGCCTTGGCAGTTAGTTTTAGGTTTTCAAAAGTCATCTTATACTAATGGCCTTGATTTCTGCCATCCAACAGATGAATTTTTCAAAAGGCTAGGGGGATGTAGGGAAGAATAACACACCTTTTTCAAAGCTATTGGTAGGAAAATTACAAAAGTGTAGGCACTACAAGACAAAAAGTTCAGAATGTTGCAGGGTAAAGTGATGAAAATGAGCCATAAGTAGACACTAGTTATTCTTTTTAGTTCTCATATGGAAATGGACTTAAGAAATTGCAAGTCAGTTCTAGAACCAGACCTACCTCTCCCTCCAGTGACCTAAAGTGGGAAACTTATGTCCTGTTTAACCTGCACATCTCCAACAATTACATTTTGGATCATTAGATTTTCCTAGATTTTCTATACTATCATGCTCTCATAGTATCTTTTTCTAACCAGGTAGTGATTCTGCCACAATGGTGAACTGCCTACACATACTGGCTCAGTCTCTTGACACACGGTGAGTTTGCAACGTTTATACCAACTATGAACTACGTAGGTGTCACAGACCTTTTCGTGAGCAGTTGGATTGTCTCTGTAGTTTTGATTCCTTATTTGTGATTAATTATATGAGCGGTATCATTAATTCAGATAGTGACATCTATATTAACAGATTTCATCTAAAGGTTTCATTTTTATGTTCAATGCCAGTCATAAAAACATTGAAAACTTTTGCTGCCCTTTCCAAGGGTGTTTGAAGACTTTACTGGAAGATGCAAACAACATAAACTTTGGAAGTGCAAGTGTCATTAACTGTAGATGTTGAGATAGTTTACTGCGTTTTGGAAAATTCAGCATTAGAAGTATGCCAAATGTATTAATATATGGGCACAATTACATTTGCTGACTTTTCCAGTTTACCATTTAAATGCTTATGTAGATTAAAACACAGACCAGGATAGTTTTCCAGGGGGAGCTGTTTGTGGCCTGATCACATTATACAGCAGCCTGACAGCGAACTTGTTGAGAGCAGCAACGTTAGAAAGCTTCGCTAAGAGACTGGAGAAGAACAGACACAAAAGAAGAAGGGGACTGTGATGCGGGTATTGCTGTTGTGTTTTCTGGATTTAGGGTGCTTTGAAGATAAAAAAGCATGCATCCTTAAGGGATTAAGAGTTATTTTTCTTGAGCATACTGTACGGAGGGGCTTTCTCCCAAGCTATGACGTTTGCTGAGAAGGCATTATCTTCTTTGAAAGCAGATCAAAAAACCTGGAAGGACAAGACTGAGGAAGCCAGTTCTTTGTTGTTATTATTTTTTATTAAATACTCCAAGCTAATTGTTGCTTACACCACTGTGTAGACAAAACTGTCCTTTTCAGTTCATAATGCAACTGATATACGTGTATCTTCAAAGGCTGAGAGAACATAACTAACATGAAATATATATATCCATACAACTACCAAAGCTCAATGCAAAGTTAATATTTTTTACCCTTATCGTTTTTCAGAACTGTCATGAAATCGGGATCTGAGCTTGTTAAAGCTGGATTGCGTGCCTTTTTTGAAAATGCAGCTGAAGACCTGGAAAAAACTTCAGAAAATCTTAAACTTGGAAAATTTACCCATTCACGAACACAAATAAAGGGTGTTTCACAGAATATCAATTATACTACCGTAGCATTGTTACCGATCTTGACATCAATTTTTGAACATATTGCACAGTATCAGTTTGGAATTGATTTACTTTGTAAGTCTTTTATTTTTGAAGTGTGTTTTGTTATAATAGCACAAACACATTTTAGTAATGATTGCGTGAATTCAGAGGATGACACGTTTTCAGTAGCAGACATGCTTTGTACCTTATTTCTGGTGAATGTTTATAAATAATACTAATTAAATTTCAAGTTAATTACGGACAATATTTCTCAAAACATTGAGAGAAATTAAAATTTCCCCGTAAATGCTCTCTTGCCACCTCTGTGGATGAGACTAGTTTCCTATGGAAAATTAAGTTACGTTTATTTTTGTTGCATACTTTTACTTCATTAGATTAAAGGAGACAACTCATTATTTATTATTCCTTCTGGGTTTTTTCTTATATTTGAAAACCATTTTAGTTCTTTTGATTTAAATGTACTTTATTTTCAACACCATTTGGTTTAAAGTTACTGAATTGCCTCCTTGAGATTCAGCAATATGCTGTTCCAAAATTTGGTACGTGTTTGGGTGATCACAGTTTCAAAGCAGAAGATAATTAAAAGATTGACAGCCATGAAAAGACGTTTTTTAAAAAGATAAGGGAGGCTTTAGATCATGTTTCTAGTGGTTAGACATACAGACCGATGTGATTCAGCTTAAAATTGTACTCTCCAAGTGTGATAACCTGCAGTGTCTTATTAACAAGTATCTGCTGGCCTCTTAGAATGTCTGATGATCTGCTGGATTTTGGAATGAATGTAGCTGACAGACCAGGTATCAGAGAAATTGGAGATAAATAACACATGTGGAGCATCGACAGCCTAGAATGTTCAGTGGTACATATGCTAAAAGTTTTAGTTACTGTTTATCAGATTGTGTAAAACAGATTTTAATATTTGGAAGGTAGTCTTTAGCTGAATAAATACAGATAATCTACTTTTTATTTTCTTCTAGTGGGTGATGTACAAGTTTCATGTTACAGAATTCTTTGTAGCCTCTATTCCCTTGGGACTGGGAAGAACATCTATGTTGAAAGGTATTGTGTGAAAAACTCAGAATATAAAATTTTCTCTTCTTTGGGTGTTGTATAGGTAATAAAGCAGTTTGAATGAAAGGTGAATCTGAAAGAGTGTGAGAATGTTTAAAATACCCTGTAGCTGGAGGGTAGTTGCCTATATGTTAGAGTTCAGTTCCACACGACAAAACCCAACACCAAGTAAAAGCAGACAACTCATCGTGTATATGGCAACGTATCTGCAGGGAGTTTATTCTTACTATAGGGAAAGCTAAATTTTTCTGTAGATTGACATCAGGGTTGAAAAAGTTTAACTTCTGCATGTTGCCGTGATAAGCGGGCTGAGTACTAAGGAGGTTGCATCTGTCTCACACTTGAGACTACAGAGAGTTCTCAAAATAGTTGTCCTCAGCATGAAGACCTGAGCATACGTAGAGCATTTTGACAGCCTTTAAGTGTACAAAGGAAACCACTTTACCAGTGTCGCGGGTTAGGGCTGGGCCGGCCACTAACGCGGACAGACGCTCTCTAACCCCCTCTACTTGCGTTGTAAAGAGTAGGCTGTACAATTTCTTTAAGTATCTAGTTGCTATGATACGTTCCAAGCCCTGGATTTTAGATCCTCTTCTGATCCTCTTCTGTCCACCTGTCCTGTTGGACAGACGCTTTCCTCCCACTCTTTATCCATGTGTGTGTGTGCACCAGCTAATTCTTACGTATACTCATGTTCAGGCCTTTATACATCCATCACTAAATTATAAAGCTGTACTCTTTCTTTCTTCTGTCTGGGCTTGAAAAATCTTAAATACTCTTTGCCACAGATCTGGTAGGCAGACCTGCCGTACCCCCTTGTTAGAAACTAGCAGTCAGGGTCTGCTCACGGGGGAAAAAAAGAGGTGATTGTGTTTGAGTTGCCTTTCAATGAGAAGAGCTCACGGCACAGACCTGCACTTGATTGGCAAGAGCTGTAAGCACTGGACGGTTGCGTTAAGCGTTGATGTGTTAAGAGCATCACTTTTTCCTACTGCAGTTATCCTCATAGAAGAGTGATGAGTTCAGATATATCAGAGGAAATGAATTAGTCTCCTAAGGCTGTATGAGAGGTTTCTAACTGTGGATTTCATTTAGCTTCGTTTTCACTAGACTCCCTCAGGTTCTTAAATTAAGGCTGTAGGCACACATCAGTGTCTAGGTGGGAGGTAGGATTTCAAACACACTGCTCAATATTTTAGCAAAAACAAGAAGCGAATGATTGAGCTGACTTGAACAGTTATTCGAGTTAAACAATATTCAGATTTAGGGTCAATGGGCAGTTTTTCTCCTAGTGAATTTTGACAGGGACATCGAGAAATTTTACCTTCCATTGCAGGATGAGTCATAGTTCACTTTTTTATAGGTGAATATCACTTCTTATTGCTGAAATAGTTCAGCTGATTCTACAAGACTTCTGGCTGCTGGGCTCAGGACTTAGTATTAAGTTGAGTTGCTCCTGCTGCCGCGGACTTGTGACAAACTACCAGTATCAAGGGTTTTATCCTTTGTACCAAGAGTGTTAAGTTTGTTTAGGATGTTAGAGATGTTTCTGACTTCCCCGTGGACCCTTCTTCACTAAATCTCTCTGTAGCTCAATAAATGTTGAGGACTGGATGCAAAATGCAGTAGTCCTTGACTGCTTTGAGCCCTGATGCTCTGCTGGCAAGTGTAGTATTGTTACTGTAGGCATTCTTTCCGGCTGGGAATTCTATCCCCAGGTACCCGTTTCTTCTCACACACCACGTCACAAGTATAAGTCCTAAATTTGGGGTTGAAAAATCCCTTCTCATACCCTTGGATGTTTCCATATCCTAGTTTAATCAAACCAAAGTTATGATAAGAATCTATTCATGCATATTCTAGCCATATTTTCCATAGTTTGTAGTTGCACTGTGGAGCAGTTTACCTTTAATATACAATACCTGGTAGAGGTTCATTCTTTTTTAAAAAAATAATGTTTTTATACTACTGTAATTTCCAGTAACTCCATGTGAAAAATACATTTTTTCAAAATAAATGTTAATGCTGCTTTATAATAGTGCATGCTAGACACTGAAAGCCTAGTGAAAGACTTTTCCTCTCAGGTAACTTTTACTGTCTCTCATATGTAGGCAGCGTCCTGCACTTGGTGAGTGCTTAGCCTCTCTTGCAGCAGCCATTCCAGTAGCATTCCTTGAACCTTCTCTCAACCATTACAACCCATTGTCTGTCTTCAACACAAAAAGTGCAAGAGAAAGAGCGAGTAAGTACTGTTCTTCACACACAAAAGGTATTTGCATCTCTAATAGCAATAGAAGGAAATTGTAATAATGAAAAAAACCTATTGTATGCCTCGGCAGAGAACACATGCTATTGCTCTTTCATTACTTGGCATTTTAGCCCAGCTCTGCTTTGTTGAGGCTGTTAATATTGTTCCCTTTCTTGTACCATTTTTTGGATTTTTCTGAGCATGATGTTTGAATTCTTTTCTGAAGCCATGTATTGTAATATTTGAAGCTTAGTCAAAGATCATATCTGCATTACAAAAAGTTTTAACAAATTGTACAGCTGTGTTCTTACTAGCAGCATGCAAGAGATGTGATATCTTATTCATATGTACAGGAAAATTATCTGTAGTTTCACTTGCTTTTCTCCCAACTTACTCCTATTGGACTCTCATATCTTAAAATATTTCAGTATTTTCCTCATTGATCTGTGTAAGAGTCATTTCCTCTCAAAATCTTTGTTCCTTTAAACAACAACAGAAAAAGTAGGCAGATCAATTCCATATGCTTCATAAGTCTTTCTGTATAAAAGCAGTTACGGAAAAGCGTATGCTAGCCCTTCCTTCTTGTGAGCTCTACTTTATAGAAGCAGCAGTGGTGGAAGAAGAATTTTGCTGGAGTGACCGGCATTAGATTATGACAGATTATTAATTGCTGAATAAGCACCCTTCAGTTTCTAATACAAACATCTGGAATTCTTTCCTGACATTCTTGTTGGGACACAGATGTGCAGTTTGTGAACTAGGTACAGTTTATTTTTGAGCTGTTCTGTCTCTTTTTCCTAGAGATGGATTTAATCTTTTGCAGATTGACATGAAAATTGGTGAATAATTATGGAAACAATGGCCAGAGTTTATTTAATACTGATATAAGTGATCAGTTTTGCACTGTTACATAGCTGGTCTGCCCCGCATATAATTTCAGGACACCTTATGGTAATGCCGTAGCTTCGTGGTAGCTATTGTCAACATCAGTGCTACATGCCACGTTATCAGGAAGACATAATTTGAGACCTGTGTATGCCCCAAAGTCTTACTGTAGTTACATCTACCCAAAATGGTCACAGAAAAAACCCTGAGTGGCAATGTTATTTGTATTTAGATTTTAAATGTAGATGAACGTAGATATTCACTTATATTTTGTTGATTAATCTTTTCCTTCTCTACCCTTACTTGCAGTTTTAGGTATGCCTGACACTGTAGAAGAGATGTGTCCAGAGATCCCTCAGTTGGACGGACTAATAAAGGAAATCAATGATTTAGCAGAGTCTGGAGCAAGATACACTGAAATGCCTCACGTAATTGAGGTTATCTTACCCATGCTATGCAACTATTTATCCTACTGGTGGGAAAGAGGGTCTGAGAGTGTTCCTCAAAGTGCTGGGCCTTGCTGTACAATGATAACGTCTGAGCACCTGAGCGTCGTTCTTGGAAACATTTTGAAAATCATTAACAACAATCTGGGAATAGATGAAGCATCCTGGATGAAAAGAATTGCAGGTATTCTAAATATTTTTAAAGAGTAATTATACCTAATAATATTTAATTACTTTGCTACACTTTACTGTATTACCTAGTGATATGATAATGATAATAATAATTTGTAATTAAAAACAGCGGGAAAGAAAGATAAGGAGTAGATAAGTAACAATAACTGAAAGATATTTCAATTTTTAAATGTTTTTTTATTATTTTTATGCATACATTGCACCATCAGTGTAACCACTTTCTATACAGTTTCTATACAGTGCAAGAACTTTCTATACAACATAATGGGTTTTGAAAATATTCCCTTCTCTATGTGCTGTATAAGAGCCTTAGCATTTAGTTTGGAGTTGTGATGAATTCCATTGATTTTTCAAGACACCATATAACTGAGTATTGCAGTAGAGGGATATAAGTCCTGTGATTACTGTTAATGAAATATCAGGGCAAAAGGGAAAGAAAGTGTATACGGTGAAATAATCCCAGGAGCAAATCAAGTTCAGAATTCGTTGCTTTGCCTGAGTAACTGTGCCAGCTATTGATTGAGCACAAAGATTTCTCAAAATGTCCTGTAACATTTAGTAGCTAGCAAGCTACAGAAATTTACGGTATCCAAATTTTATCATCCATCTTACACAGTGTAAGATTGTAATATGCAGTAAGGTGATCCAAGGAAATCTGTGTAGAGGTAATAAATGCCTGCTACTTTTTAATGCCCTAGTAGTACTAGAAGGTCTTTTAATAACAATAAGGATTCCGTTAACATTCACTAAGTTTGCTGCTTAAATGTTGAGACTATTGCTTGCAGTTTTGTAATGGCTGCTTATTTATGTACTAGTGTGCATATATTATGTATTTATTAATGTACTAGTGTGGTTCTTGCAAGTAATTTTTTACTTAGGTGGTCGGCATTTTGCTGCTAATGCTTGTGCCGAAACAGACTTGTGATCTTGAATTAGTCCATTATCTGCATTTTAGCTTGCCCAATGCAAAATAGGTAAAGAAATTTTTCCAGAACAGTCTTCTGACTATTTTTTGACATTGCGTAAAAAGAGACACACCCAAAAAACCCAACTTAAACCACCAACCAAATAAAAGAAAACAAAAACCGACAGGATTTTTGTGAGGACTTTGTGTCTCAATCCGTACTTTGTTTAGGTTCTCCATTAGAAACATGTGACTTGCCAAAACCATGGAAGTTTAACTGATATAATCTGAATTTCTAGTAACTGGCTTTTAATCTCTCGATACACACAGTTGTTACAAAGCTGTATTCATAGATCTATTAATTTTATGATGCTTCAGAAATATGTGAAGCACTGTGACCTTTATGTTTTCTAGAACTGCAGAGTTTGTATTAATATGATGAAAAACATAAATTGTCCATTAATCATAGGATTATCTATATTTTTATGTATATCTATGTTTTTCTGTATAGTTTATGCTCAGCCCATCATCAGCAAAGCCAGACCTGATCTACTCAAATCTCACTTTATTCCAACACTGGAGAAATTGAAGAAGAAAGCTATAAAGATCGTGATGGAAGAGGAGCAGCTGAGAGCAGATAGTAAAAGTGACACCCAAGAAGCTGAGCTGCTCATTCTAGATGAGTTCGCTGTTCTTTGTAGAGATCTTTACGCCTTCTATCCGATGTTGATACGCTATGTAGACAACAACAGGTAAATAAAAACTAATAATTAAACTCATACTTACTGGGTAATATACCTGGAGTCCATGATCAGATAATCAGAAAGACACGCATTTAACATTATGCTGAGAATCAGATCCTGAGTATTTTAAAATTCTTAGCTTACAGGATGATGTACCCGGAATTCACACCTTTTTCTCACATGCATTTGTCTTACTTGGTTGTGTTGTAATTGCACTATTATCACTGAGAACACATATCCTGGCCAGACATGTTATATATGCTACCACAGCCCAGTGACATTACAAACGAATATGCATTCTGAAAATTAAAAAAAAAGGCTGAAACCCTTAGTTAGTGAAGGGATGAAAAACTATTTTACCTCAGTTGAATAATTCCATTTGTTGATAATACTGCAAAGCTGTTAATTGCTTGTATTGTTTTTTTATAAGTTGGAAATACAAAGTGTTTGGGCCACTTTGCGTATTGCCTTGGGATTTGCGAGAAGTTTTTCTCCTCAATCATTTACTAAAGGATTATTCTGTGCCTACACTTTCCCTTTCCTTTGTCACAGAGCATCACCCCAAGGTGTTCTTCAGAAAAGTTTCTGAAGTATCTATAGTATCTCAGGATCTACAGTATCTTAATCCTATCCTTAACAACACTGTTCTTCTGTACACAATCATTGCCCACTCCAATTTTTTTAGTGTCAGTACGTATTGGGCTAGTTAGGAGCATTTTCATTGCATGCATGATCATTTATGCTGTGAACCAATTTATTATACTGGGAATCACTTCATTTTTTTAGATGAACTCAAGGATTTACTATGTCGGACCTTGTTGGCAATAAACCACTTCAGATTTTTTAAAACTACAGATATAGCTGGGCTGTGGAAAAATCCAATTAGAAAGATAATAAGCATCAATTATAATTTTATAATTCCTTCCATGTCTGCCGTTAGATGCCCGCTTTTTGTATGGTCATATTAACGAATTTTAATTTAGAGACATACCAGAGGGCTGCCTCTGTTATTTCATTTGCCCACATTTTCTGCACATTCTTTTGGAGACAGACACAGATTGAAGTTGTATTAGTTCCTGGATCACAAAAACAAGCCAACAGAAGCAGTCTGCCCTCACAGCTCTTCCCAGTCACTCATTTCCCTGTGCTCTTCCTTCTCTCTCCATTATAGTGTTCCCTTTTGCAGCAACAGAATGTTATGATCACAAAGGGGTTGGGTTGGGGTTTTTTTTTGGGGGTGGGAGGGGAGGGGAGGGCAGGAGGGGAATAAAAACCCCACATATAAATACTTTGAATACTGCTCAGCCAGATCTGTTTTCTAGTCTGATTCACAGAATAGGCACGAAGATGTGTTGGCACCGTGGGGTGGCAGAGCAGGCGGAAATAAGTAGCCAAGAATTAGGAGTTTTGTTGAAATGGATTATTAAACTGCCATGAAATACAGTCTCTCTAACCATGGTTGTGGAAAATTGAAGTGATACGCATTATATTCCAAGATGAGATTTACAAATGTAATCTGATCTATTAAATAGAGATTGTTATATTTAGTTGTCTTGCTTTAAATGTGTCTCTTTTTTTTAATTAGAGCCAATTGGCTGAAGAAACCAGATGCAGATTCTGATGAACTCTTTCGAATGGTAGCTGAAGTTTTTATCCTGTGGTGTAAATCACATGTAAGATAAGACGTATACTTTTTCTTCCATTTCATTCTGTCTTTAAGTCTAAACATGGTAAATGCAGATGAATTAAACTCGTGGTGATGTTTTCATTTTTCATATTTAGAATTTCAAAAGAGAAGAACAGAATTTTGTGATTCAGAATGAAATCAACAATTTGGCATTTTTAACAGGAGATACAAAAAGCAAGATGTCTAAAGTAAGTTAATAGAAATTTGTGAATCAAACTTTCAGCATTTGTTTAGTATGTTGTAAGAAGGCTCTGAAAATCTCCTCAGGCTGCCGCTGCTATGCTGGTAGAAGAAACAAAGCAGTTTTGCCTCTTGATGATAGACATGACAACTACTATGCAAAATATAGAATATGTACCTTAGAGTTACTTATTAAATGTCTGCTAGGTAGTCAGACAGAAGATTAAAATGAAGATCTTGATCTGAAGAAGTTACATGTGTAACAGAATATGGGTTTGTTGATCTTTCAGGTAAAAAAAGGGTAGACTGGTTTATAACAGCAAGTGAAGAAACATTGGTTTCCTGATCTTTTTCTTGTGAATGTCAGTCAGTATTGTTCTGTCAACTTTGGTGGAGGAATGCTGTTTTTCCATATGCCTCTTTATTCATAAACAGTGTGCCACATGTGCATTGTTTTTCTTGTTTCTTATTAATGGCCACATTCATTTCTCTTTTGTTCATTTTCAACATGACAAGATGCTGACATGATGGCTGCAGAGTACATTTGTTACCTGTATAACAGAGAAAATGCATGTTGTCAAGATAAAAAATGCCACTTTGCATTAGCTGAGGAAGACTGCCTTACTCAGCTTAAGCCAGTCGAAGTCCAATTCCAAATTAGCGTTGGTAAATGTAGCAAAGATCCCTTTGTTTTATTCATATTTGTAATGTGTTTGGAGTAATCCTATTTTCAAAGTGTTCCAGAGAAGTGGTGGGGTTTATTGGTTTGTATTTCACTATATTCTGATTGTCTAAACTAGCTACTTTAATTCCAATTTTAGACAATAGAGAGTCAGATAAAATGTGCCATCACATTTCTTAATTCTCCTTAAAATTGTTTACTTCTATTATATTTTTTAAGTTGTGAAACGTGGTTAAGCCAAACCGTGATATTTTAGAGTTTACAAGCAAAAATGATAGATTTTATGCTCATCATCAGCTCCTGACTGAAACTGAACAGCAATTCAAACTATATAGAAAGTTCCATATTTGGAAAAAAAATGAATTTTTTTAATGTGTTATCTTGTTTTCAAGATGAAGCTGCTTGAAATTGTGTGATAGAATTGAAATGTTTGTATTATCCTCATTAGTGAGGTGAGTAGTGGGCACAGTCCAGGCTATTTGACTACTGGTTGCACAGTCAATCACTTAGCCCTCTACTTTTATCATATGAGAATCACTGCACATGTATTTAATACATATATTTGGCCTGAGGAGCCAATCATCAGGTGTCCTTTTAAAAAAATATATAGATTATACTCATGTGATTTAATCTAAATTGTATCTCACTGCAGCATTGATAATAGGATAATATGATATAAACTGCTAGTGTCATATTTTAGTCAGCCTGGCATGGCAGGAACAACAAATCTCTACAAAAGAAAGTATAAGTATCCCTCCTACTCCTTCAATTTGGATAAAATCACAAGAATTTAACATTAAGAACCTGTATTTGAAAGAGTTTGGTTTTGAGATTACATTTTCAAATATACAATGTATATATTTAAATACACTGATATATTATGTATAAATATATATTTATACATAGCATGGATATCGATGCGTATGTCAATGTGCTTTTCTTCATATGGCTATATGGTACGAGGAGCTTATGTTTTTTATAAGCATGTAGTTTTTTTGTAACGTATTAATACCAAATCGTAGCATTCAAGGACATGGTGTGTGGTTACTGCTAATATAGGAAGAAATGAAAGATTGTTTTGTTCGTAACTGAACACTTTATTAATATAGTACCATATCTGTAGGAGTCATTGCAGACCAGCTCGTATCGGGATAGGCATTTGTTTCACAATAACTTAAATACCATGATACAGTACGTGAGGCATCTTGTAGAAGTGCTGGACTGGTTTTCTACTTATCGTTTCTGAAGAGAAAACTGGTAACATTTCATAATATGTAATGTAAGCACTTTAACGCCAGTACATTCCTTAAAGCATACGTTTAGATCTAAATATTTTTTTAAGACTACATAGTTTAGATTCAACAAGAAATTCTCTCAGTAACTGAATTTCAGGGTTTCTTACAAGATTGATACTCGATCCTCAGAGAGTATTCAGTAGAGGACATTGCATTAGAGAACGTCGTTTTTATGATTTCTTGCTTTAATATTAACATTCGGCTCAGAAAGTAGTATGCTAACAGAATAATTAGCACTTTCCTCTTTATCACTGTTCCTCCTTATTCACATTATTTCTGGCAGAAGCAATCATATCCAGTGTTGATTGATCAGGAGAATGTATAGATAACTGCGAATACGAGCACTGGCTGTTAACAGCTGGCCCAAGCCAGAACAGGCTCTTAGAGGAGTGCGGCCCCGGGCTGATCTCAGGCTGCTTTAGACAACTGTCTGTCTTAAAACAGACTTAGTATTCTTCCTAAGATACAGGATACTGTGCTACTGCTAGTGCACAAGGCATGATATATTGTGTATGGAGCATTCTTTACCTGTACATGCCATATGCAGAAACAAAATATGCAGAGGGTGAAGGATTAGGATGACATTACTTATTGGTAGCTAATAGTGGTAACAAATGATTCATCATTACAATCGATAAACTGATTAAGTACCCATTGTATTTTGATTATATAATATTAACTTTGTTAATATTTTCTCAAATATACGTATTAACAGCTGAGCAAGTTTTTTAATTTTTCTTTTCTAAAAAAATGGCAGCAGATTGCTCGGAGGGGAATGGTAAGTTAGAGAACTTCCAGTCTGAGAGAGGACTGGTAACTTAGATTGCATTGAAATAACAGATTTGTGATAGAAGTGTTGAAATGGAGAATTTAAACATTCAACTCCACTAATCTGTTATTTCTGAACCCCTCATAGGCTGGTTGATAAAACAGCATTTTGGTTAAAATGCAATGATATCATATTGTGCTTCACAGTTAACTGGTATAAAAGACTAAACATATACATTCACATGCACATAATAAATGTGTAATACATATGTGGGCAGTTTTTCTGTGTATGTTTTGGAATCTAAATCAATGTGATTGGATAAATAACCTCAGCTGCTAAACACCTGAATATCCTACTAAAGCTTTATTTGACTGGCTCTTATCGATATCTATTTCTAAAAAACATTTGGATAGAACTGTTGTAGAAGTTTGAGTCAGTCCTAAGATTCAAAGGGTTTTTGTTATGGAACAACATTGTGGTTTACGCCCATTTGTAATATGTAATACATATTATTTGCAAGTTTACAATAATTAGAGAATTTCATGTTAGTATTTTCCGCAAGAATTTTACATCTCTTCTGAGACTATTTCAATTGCATAGAATACATTTTCTTTGGACGTAGTACGGTAAATCATACGTGGCTTACTTTCATGGTCATCTCTAATTGAATATAATTAATGTTTTGTCTTCAGTGTCTGCTGAGCTATGTCTGTGCAGCATCTATATATTTCATGCAATTGAAATTTTCAGTTAAAATTTTCTACCTGTTCTGAGTAAGGTATTGAAGATTCTAAGATACTTAACAATTTGATGATTACTCTTTTCAGTCGTCTTTGACTTGTAGTGGGTTTTTTCACTATGTGATACAAATACAGTAGGACATAAAAAGAGATTTGAATAATAGCTTGGCTTCAACACTTTGAGGCTAATTTCAGTATCACAAGAAAAGAGAGTTTCTGTTAGACCTATCACAGAAGGGGGAACCTAGTTTATTTTGGGGTTTTTTTCCGTTTGTTTTTAACCAACGGTTTTCTACAGTATTTTCCCATGCCTGAACAAGGATGGTTTTGAGCAACAGTTGATATTTTTTTTTTCCATTTTACTAAACTATGTAGTTTTATTATTATCTAAAGATGGACTGACACAACGATTATATGGTTTTGACTGTGGAACACATTTATTTAAGCATATTTATGGTATTAACATATAGGGGGGAAAAAAATATGTATGTATGAGAGTTATAGTTGAGTTTATCATAGAGTTCTCAAAAATGGGTGCTGCTGAGAGATATGAGCTTAATTCAAGTTTTCTCTCAGGATGTGTTCAAAACAGTAATAAGCTATGCAATGGGAAAATACATCTATAAATGAAATGTTGCATCTTCACAGTAATAATTTGATTCTCATTTCTACACATAAGTTTTCTCAATCATATTTTGGTGAGGCAAAGAGGTAGAAAAGAGCTATTTTGGTGAAAAGGGGAATATTTTTCATTATTGGGCTGTCCAGAGTTCCAGACACCTTCTTCCTTTTAACAGTATTGGGAAAAGATGCAGTAATTAGTGTATTGGTGTGCTTGATAACTAGCTTTACTTTCTTAGGTGCTGAATCAATAGTAGTGCTGAATAGCAACAGATAAATTCAGAAGTTCCAACATTTAATAAGAATTAAGCTGAATAAAGATTATTACATTAAGATCTCATTTGATTATACACTTAGAGTCTGTTGTTCTATTTAAAACTTATATTTTATTGTCCTGGTAAAGTTGAGTAAGTTTACTAACTTGTAAAATTATCATCTTTTCATCTCTTTTACTTATGTTTTCTTCCCTTTTATTTTTCTTTCATACAGGCCATGCAAGTAAAGGTACAGGTCCAAGTGCATGATGTGTCTTTGTTTTAGCTCTAGAGATGATCAGGCTCCAGGCATTCTTTCCATTGATCATAGCAGTGGCGTCACACAGTGAAGGCCCAGGTTACACCTCCTATAAATTTTCTCTAAGTCCAAGTGGCAGTATTTAACCAGAGTAGCCGAAATTCCCTTTGGCACTCCCACACGTTGCTTAAGGCGAAAATGTAGTGATTAGATGTGCATTCTGCCTCTGCTGTCTTTCTGCATTCTGATATTTTTGCTATTACATTGAACAAGGCGTTGTAAAAGCAGTTCTTAAGGAGAGTAATCAGAAACATATATTTGGCTTATGATATTCACGAAGAACATATGGGAGAAATGTGCTATAATATACACCCTGTCTGTAGGTGAACAGAATACTGTATTAGAACCAGTAAGTTTAAGTAAAATACAGAATTCAAATCCTATCTTTTTCAAAAACTAACCTTACCTTTACTAAAGCTTTGACGTGTGACATTTTTCCCCTCGCCTTGTGTGCTGAGATGCACACATGGTGCTGTGAAGAATTTTTAATCAATTAAATGGGAAGCGCAAGTTAAAAAGGGAGTAATTGTGTTTAACTAATAGACCTGATTTCACAGTTTCTGTTACCAAACTTCCCCAAGTACATAGAATGGGGTTTAATGAATGCTCTCATGAAAATCTTGGAGAATTGAATGTTTAAGGAGGGCTGGAAGTACTAAAAATATTAATTACATCATCCATCATAACCAGTTTTAGCTGATTTTTTTAAATTCTAAAATGGTTAACACTTAATTTGATGATTACTCTTTCTATCTTTCTTGACTTGGTTTTCTTCACGATATAAATACAGCAGATATAAAAAGAGATCTTAATAGCATGATTAATTATTTAAGCAAAATATATCCAATATATCAAATTTATCCAATTTAACACAATTTCTTGTGTTTATTCACATAGGTGCACATTAGAGCTGCAGCAGACATAATTTTCTTGTCATTTAGGTTTCTGTATGCAATTCTGCTTAGATACTTATCAGCAGGGGTTGTGAACTCACGAACAGCAGAATTTGATGGCAAAGGCAGAATGGATCTTCTTTCCATGGTTTAAAAATGTTCAGGTTTTAAGGTTCACCTATCTTTTTCATATCTAGTTATTAATCGCAAATGAAGATTAAGAAAACTGGATGTGTAAAATGTCCTCAAACATAAAGATGCAGAAAAGTAAACCAGTGTATCTCCTCCTTTTCCTTTTTTTTTTTTTTTTAAATATATATTCTATACATTATTAGCCCTTATTTAAGACGCATAGTGACGCCACTGGCATACAGTGACACATTGTGGGATTTGTTTGTCTGCTGTGAATACATGTAGAGTACAAATAATGTCATTATTATGGCCATTACATCACTGCTATTTCTAAGGCACTTCCAAAAGCAAAGCTTTGAGGCAAAGTACTCTCTTGCAATTGTTAGTTCCTTAGGAAAAGAAGCCACATCCATTGTGTGTTCCCTCTGACCTGCAAAATGTCCAGCACCAGCCTCATGCACAGAGATTCACCATCTGGAAGACAGAATTTGCCCAGATTTACCACTGAGTAGAATATGCACAGGTGCCTTTTTTCCTTCCAGTGATTACTGCCATGACAGCGTGGTAATGGTTAGTAAATAACGAGTGGTGATGGACTGTGCTGTACGCTCATGTGGAACTACACAATGCATTATGAAAACAGTAGTTAGTACAACTTCACTGACAGAGGGAAAAGGATGTGGAGGGTTAAATGCAAGCATTTGCTACTTAGTAGTGTTGTGCAAGCCTGGAGGCCTAGTCCTGAAATCTTGTCTTAGGCAAAACTCCCCTTGAGTATAGCAGGAGTTTAATCTAGGTACAGAATTCAGAACTGGGCTACTTTTATGTTGTTGTTGTTTACCATATGTTCATTAAATATATGGGTGTGGTCTAAAGGTTGTGGTTCGTTGTCTCTATAAATGAAAAGCTGTGTGTGAAATATTGTTGTACAGTGTCTGTTGTAAGAAGACAGGGCAGATGTTATTCTGTTGTGCTGTTTACTTCTTCGTCTCCTTTGTTTTCCTACTACTCACGGTCTCCAAAGATGCAAAAGATTTAATTTTTCATCCCAGAGTTACCTATACTAGTCAAAACCAAAGAGCAGTGCTTTTCCCACAGGCACTAATTCATTGGTATTTTATTGAATTGAATCAAAGCCTTGGTATTTTTCAGTTGAGACAAAGCAGACAACATTCATTCCTTCAGACCCTGGGTATCTCTCTTTACATTTGTTAGAAACTGACATAAACATCCTGAATTTGTCTCTGTGACACTGAGGACTAATAGAGTCCCCTGAGACCAACTCAGCTTTTAATTCTAGTGTTGTTTTTCATTTGAGAGATGAGGTGCAGAGAATATAGTTAGATTCATGTGTATGAATGCACAGAAAAGAATGTTACTGTTGTTGCAGTTTCTGCACTGGCACACACCAAAAGCATTATTTTACGTTTCCCACTCCAGACTGTACACTCTTCCTGTAATGTAGCGTTTGTAATTAATTGTCCTACATCAGGAACATAGTTTCCTTGGACCATTGGGGGAGAGCATGTTGGAAAAGTGTGCAGTCAGAGGATTAGTCACTTACTCTTCTATTTTTTAAATTTTAGTCTGGAGGACAAGATCAAGAGAGAAAGAAATCAAAACGTAGAGGAGATTTGTACTCGATACAAACATCCTTGATTGTAGCTGCGCTTAAAAAGATGCTTCCTATTGGTTTGAATATGTGTACTCCTGGAGATCAAGAGCTCATCTCTTTGGCTAAGACTAGATACAGCCATGTAAGTGTACAATTTGTAATAGTTTATCGGGCAAAATAAGCAGAACTTTATGAACTGAACTATGAGGCACAGAAACCTAAGCAGTCAATATAATTGAATATACCAACGTAGTGTAAGCAGTTATAGCTGCTAATTGTGCTTTTGCAAGAAAAAGTGTTGTGTACTGACAGCTGTCATGATTTCCGTGTCTTTTCCATTTGTATAAAATGTGCATTTATATATATATATATATATTCATTTGGACTAAATACTGAAATACCATTAGTTAGCTTTAATTCTCTTCAAAGTTTAATCCTTGCTTTGTGGTCAAAATTAAAGCAAGCCTTTGTCCCATGACCTTTTGGTAACTTTGAAAGGAAAAGAGGGTTCAGTTTCAGTATGAAAATAATAGCTGTTACATCTTGTACATGTTTATATGCGATGAATCATAATCTGAACTGTTAAATACTCTACCTTTCTGCAGAGGGACACAGATGATGAAGTGAAAGAACATTTACGTAACAACTTACACTTACAGGAAAAGGTAATATAAAAAAAAATCTGTCTTGAAGGTGCTGATGCACACTTTTAAAACACAGTAGTCACAGTTTTGTTCATCATAATATGTAAAAAAAAAAAAAACAAAAAAAATGTGAAAAGCTCAGAAATTGCCATTTTAACTTTTCCTATATTTTTCATGACAGTAATTGTTTATTTGTAGCTTTGGCTGGTATTTTCAAGTTTTGGGAAGTTCTGCAGAAGTGTAAGAAATTGAGATATTGGTAATTTTAAAGCTATAATTACTTCGAATCAACTTTGTCCAAGAAGAAAATAAAATTAAAACTACAGTATTTCAATTTCTATTTTTAAATTTAACTTGCATTAGTTACTAAATAGTATTTGTAAGAATATATGCATTTTAAAGTGGCTATGATAAAATAAGAAAAGCTTGTGTTCTTTTTAACACTTAAGGGTTTTGCAAGCACAATTATGTTCCTACTGTTTATATGCCGAATACACTCTAAAGGTGATAGCAAAACTGAGCCCTCGTCGTTCTGTAAATAATAAGTAACTTAGATCATTGCCTACAGTCTGAACAAAGTAAGAGTAACTCATTTATCTGTCACGAGCGATGACTGATCGGTTGCTATAAATTTGTGCTGACATAAATTTAAATTGAACACCCTAAGTAGTTCTAATGTGTTTTTTCTGCCTTGCAAAACACCCAAACCCCTTGGCTTTAACTCTTCACGTACTGAAATTCAAGCTGCCTCTTACAGACTTCTTAAACCAGTTTTGCACTGTCAGTACAGAAGTCCTGGAAGGAGTTAAATGCAATCCCAATACTAAATGTGCTTCCTTATTTTTAATGCAGCTAAATGGGATGCAGATGTCTCAGGGTGCTTTATCTGGTTTCACATGGCATAAAAATACAGAATCTTGCGTAGGGATTGAGTGCAGTTGCCCAACACTGTACAGAATCTAATGCCATTTTTCTGAGCAGAGAGCAGACGTTAATTTGACTCAAAGTGGACAGATTAAGTGGGAGCATCTATAACATCTTTCTTACACTGTGAGAATAATAGCGGTAGTAGTCAAATCCAGTCCTTTCATCCAGCAGCTTATGTATGAAATCTGTTGGGTTTTAGTCTGACGATCCAGCTGTGAAATGGCAGTTGAATCTGTACAAAGACATTTTGAAGAACGATGAACCTACCGACCCTGAGAGAAACGTGGAACGTGTGCAGAGGATATCAGCTGCTCTCTATCATCTGGAACAGGTGAAAAGTTAAATGTTTGTACTCTGTTTAAGTAGCACCAGGGGTTTTTTTTCATTGTAGAGATTATTTCAACTTCTGTCATTGTTGAAGTTTCCAGATAAAAATTACTTTTGCACATGCGTGCATCCGCATGCACCTGTGCACGTGCAAACGTGTGTATCTGCAAAGTTGTGTTCTCTTCTGTTGAAGTGCCTCAGTTTAGCTTTAGGGAAAACTTGGGATCTATTTGCCTCTGTAAAACTTTGTGAACAGTCGCAAGGAGTAGAGTATACAAATCATCATTCAGTAGCTGAAAACTCTGCAAGTTTAGAAAGACATATTTGCACGTGCACTCATTTTTAATATGGTGGGTTTAGCTTGTCTTCTATTTCTGCACCTGAGGATGCTGCAGCAAGCTTTAAATCAAATGCCTGATAATTGCAACGATACAATTTAAATTTAAACATAAAGTTAATCCATTTCATCCATGTGATATAGTGCAGAAATTCATTCACATGAACACTTAAATGTGCATAGTTAGAAACAGACCAAACCAGTTTGGAATTTTAACAAGGAGTTGAACACATGAGATGCTCTGGCATCTTGAGCCTTTCTGTGTAAACTGGAGGGTACCATATATAAGGCCCCCAGTATTTTTTCTTACTAATTTTAAAACAACAAAAAAAACCCCAAATCAAACAAAAACCAACAACAAATATAAAACTCCGAAAGAACATTTTTTTTCAGATGATAGGGAACATTTGTAACATTTTCTGGTTTTCTAACTACCTTAACCACTAGGTAACAAGAAAACTTTGAATACAAATTGAAGAGTTTCCACTGTGTGTACTAAAGATATTTTCCCATAGGTCGAACAACCGCTGAGATCCAAGAAAGCTGTCTGGCACAAACTCCTGTCAAAGCAACGCAAAAGGGCTGTGGTTGCGTGTTTCAGAATGGCACCGTTATACAACCTCCCAAGGTAAATGGTGTAAAGGTTTACGATTTTGTAACTTTTCTTATGTTTCTGAGTGCAAATATTGCTTGTGTTTATTGATTGTTAGGCCTACACAGTTTTTTTTAAGACACTAAAGAATCGGTTGGTTATCAGCTGATTCCTCACAGTAGCAAAATACTTGTCTCATGACAAATTACCAGAGCGGGAAAAGACCACAGGAATTACACTGCTTCACAATCAAAATCCTTCATTTCCGTCAGCTGTTACTCTGTACAGTTCCTCAAGGTACCTCTGAAAATTGTTAAGATGTTGCTGTTTCTGTCCCTTTTTTGCCTTTCATTGGTTGCTCTTTTTACTTTTTATTCTCCTGTGTTTGCATTCTTTTTTTTTTTTTTTAACTTTGTGTGACTATTCCTTTCCTATTGCATGAATGCTTCATGCTCTTTAGCTTGTCTGAGGCAATCTTTAGCTACTACATTAGAAAGTTTAATGCATTAAAGAAGCTATTGGGGCAGAGCAGTGCAGAGATATTTTGGACTTGTGTGTTGCTCTGCTTCATACTCCAGTCAAATGTACATGCCGCAAGCTCCGAGAAAAATCATATCCCGTGCCTGGATCCATCTTCAAACAGAATATTAAGACCATGCGGCAGTGGGATCGTTTCCTTTAGTCTGTTCCTTCTTGGCAAATCTGCTTTTTATTTAGATACGGCCTAAGCACATCTTTCTTTGCCTCTCACTGTCTTCTGCACTTTGTCACCCTTTATGTTTAATATTTTTGTTGAAAGATCGTTTGCGAAGTATTTAACAAAAGAGTTGCATTGCATTTTCAAATGCCTTTATTAAAGCCGATCCACATGCCTGATGTCAGCTAAAGGCCTGTAGCTCTGCCACTAACACACTGGAAGAATATTAGGTTTGCACAAGAGAAATAAAAAAGCGGTTATACTGTAAAAATCATACATCCTTCCTTTACAAAAAGTAGTAGTTCTAGACTGTAATAACCTCTCCAAGTTGTCACACTACCACCAGGCAATCTTTAAAGAACTAGAGTAATGAAAAGGTTTAAGTACAATATAGGAACAAACTGGCTAATACCAACCGTTTCATCTTCAAGAAGTGTTTGGAAAAACAAAAGGAAGTGATATGAAGAGCACCCATTTCAATATAACATTCTTGTGACTTTTTTTACAACCTTATTCTGGGTTTATAAATTCTTAAAACTTTGGAATATATGTGAGCACCCCAAAATGGTTATTCAGATTTTTGCCTCTAAAAAAACCCCGACTTATCATTTCTGAGGTTGATGGAACACTTGCCAAGGGGAAAAATGGCTTATGAATCTGTATTTTCATCTTCGAGAAAATATGGAATAAAAGTCATTCAAGTAGAACATTTACATTATCTGTAATATTCATTAAAAACTTCTCTGTGTTGTAAAGATTGAGGTTGGTTCTTCTCAAACTTCATGGTAGATTTTTCTGGTGAAGTTTACTCCTAATTTAAATATGAATGTGAGGCAAGTCCATCCAGCTATTTCATCGTGTAGATTCTAAAAATGAACTGTAATAAAACTATTTTAGCCAATTAATTGTGGTGTCTGCACTTCAAAACAAGCAAGAATGAAAGAATGAAAAAATACTTTGGACTTAGGATCATAAAATCATAGAATGGTTTGAACTGGAAGGGACCCGTATAGGTCATCTAATCCAACACTCGTGCAGTGAGCAGGGATTTATAAGTATATTGCTCAACCGATGTGTGCAGAACAAAGTTTTAAAATCCATTAGTTTGTAGATACATGTTTTTTCTAGATAAACCATAGGATTCTGACAGGAAAATAAGGCTTCACACTATTATGCACCTATAACTATCTCCATCATTTAAATTGATTGCGCTGTTAAGACATCTCTGAACCCTTGGGGGATTATTTCACGTGGTGCATGATTAATTCCAGGAGCTGTGTAAATCCCTTTGAAGCAGAGTTTCAGATCCAGCTCTCCTTGCCTTGTGTATTTCCTCATTTTAGTTGCACAGTTATATTGGGAATATTAGTTCTAAATTTGATGCTAGAATCAATTAATTTAAAGGGTAGTAAGCAAACATTACAGTGGTACCCTTTCCTTTATCCCAGAAAACATTGGTCAGTGAACAGTGAGCTTTTTCTTTGGAAAAATTTGTGGAGATTTAGGTGGCTTTCAGTGTAATTTATTTCTAATATCATATTTTAATCTTCATTTTTCTCAAAATACATTCTTATGTGTATCAGTTTTTAGGAATTCCAGTAAGATATTTTGGAATTTGAAATGTCTATTGATGTGCAGGTGGTTATTAAATCATAGGAAAATGACTTCTGCCAAAAATCTTCCAAATACTCCCTTATCTGAGAAGTGCCTGGAGATAGAAAAAAAAATAGTTATGTTTCAAAATACTTCCGATTTTCAAAGAAAAAAACATCAGTTAAGTTAGGAAATACTAATTCTTCATGTTTTGTGTTTAATGAAAGTACATGGCTTTGAAAGAGTGTTTTAGTGATAAATGTTTTCTCTGAGATGTGTGTATTTATGTTTGATGTTTTAAGGAAATTTAATTTGTAAAAGAATTTGTCTTACTGTCTGTCATCTGTATATGCACATAGATACAGCGAAGTTGTACATGGCAATTTTTCATACACAGTTTATAAATACATTCTTTCTGACTACTTTATTGAACTTAACTCGTGTCTTTCTTCAATGAAAACCTATATGCTTTTCTTCAGACACAAAATTAGCAATTTCTTCCTGAGCACCTTTCAACGTGTTTGGCTGGAAAAAGTACATGAAAAAACTCAGTATGACAGGCTTATACTCAAGTTAACGGTAATGTAACTTGTGGAGAGCCTCTTGCTTATGCACACACTTATTCCTTCCCAGCCATGAATTAATGTTATCATAAAACATGGATTTGTACAATTTTCACAGGGGATTCTGATTGGTCAGTTTTTGAAATTTGATAATAAAATGGCAGCAGCACCACCAGGAGACCCTAGACGCTATTCCGTTGTAAAACAATCATTAATGTGCACAGTGTGTTTAAGTAAGTCATAGTATATATGGCCTATTTGCATAGCTTTTATTAGCGGTGCAGGATAAAAGTAAATGAAAAGGCTGTACGAACAGCTTCTGTAACCTCGTGTAGTGGATCTCAGCAAAATTTTCCCCCAGATGTAAAGATGGGATGGTTGGCATTACCGTGTGTAGTCTTACTGCCATGAGCTGTTTTCTTTGTGGAAAGTTAGAGTCATGAATGCTGCACAGTAGTAATTATTATGGCTAAGAGTTTTCTAAAACAGTCCATTTCTAGAGCAGATTTTGTGTATTGCTAATCTAGCTTCTCTGAGGACATATAAATGCTACCCTGATCTGGAAGTAAACAAAAAGAAGCCGAGGTTGGGTTTCTCTGTGCAGAAGGTGGCAACAACTGTGTGCGGGTAACGTGCTGGAAAGCGCTTGATAATTACTTTGTATTGATGGTCAACTTCTGCTGTCTCATGTCCTAAATCTAGTAAACTGGATTTACACCTCGTAGGTGGGAATTCCACCCGCTCGTTCGCAGTCTGTTCAAGTGTGTTTTTTCCCCATGCCTGCGTTAAGGTTCCAGTCGTGCCGTTTCACGTGTGATATACGTTAGCACTCCCGTTTCATGTGTGATATACGTTAGCACTCCCGAGACCTTCAAAGCAACAAGTAACGTACCCGTACGTGCATAAGAAAACCACCAGCGTGTTCAAAAGCATGTGCGGATCTGTCACTGTGAGTTACGTTTTGCGTTTTGTTCCACTGACCAATCAGAGGATCAGAATTGTACAAATACGTATCCTTACTAATCATTAACCACCTGAGCTGTTATACGATGTTCCGTTACCCCTCTTGATCTCACTTTCACAACCCCCCCAGGCACCGTTCTATTAACCTCTTCCTCCATGGCTATCAGAACTATTGGATAGAAACAGAGGAATATTCATTTGAGGAGAAACTAGTTCAGGATTTGGCTGTAAGTACTGACATAATTGGGCATGTTTTTCAGTGCCCACTTTAGTGTATAATTTGTGTACCTACTATAACCTATATTTAATTTTTGTGTACTGTATGCCTGTGCATAAACTTATAAAATACTAATCCTTATGCTTCAGGGCATAAGGTCATTTCCTGCTGTGGTCAAAAAGACATTTGCCTCGTGATGCACGCTGAAGTGCATTCAGGTGGTTTGTGCCTTCAGACAAACTATGTGATACTCGTTCTTGGGAAGAGAAATGGATTAGATGAACTGTCAAACTATTTTTATCATTATGGTAATTCCTATGTTCCTATATTTTATTTACTCTTTTTTTTTAAAGCTTAACACGGTTGATCCTTTTCCCCTTTTTAAAATTTTTGTTGATGCATAATATTTAATTTTAACATTTTCAGCTTTGATATAAATTATTTTTGCTATTTTCTTGTTGATGCATCATGAGGAGAAGTAGATACATATAGCCATATTCAGCAAAAATTTAGTTTACATGTATACTATCTAAAAGTGATAGGTAAACTTCAGCATTTTGTTACTGAATATTGATTTGGAAAGCCTACTGCTTTTTCTCTTCCCTCTCAGTAATTTATCTAAAATACTTCTAAGGAGCCTAGCTCCATAGTATCTAAACACCATGAAAATGAACATACAGCTTCATGGATCACGTGAAGGTGTATCAGGAGATGCTTCGGTGTTAGCAAAAGTGGTCGTGTACTTTTTTAAGGCCCATTGGTATAGAAGATGGTATGATTTTTCAAATTTATAGATAATATATTCTTCTCATACTCTGGACAACTACATGGTCACAGTCTTAGTTTGGCTTTGTTGCTCCTTTCTGAAGGGAGAAGTGAGGCCACTAACCAAAACAGTGATTATCATTCTTTCAGATTTACTAGAGAAGTAAATTGAACTTATGTAATTACAATTATTATTACAATAATGAGACAATAATTACAAACCCTACAAAGGGGAGATAACACAAGTAAGGTAAAGGTGATGCGCTGCTCTTTTGCCAGTGCTGGCTATGTTATATTTCAAATTGCCTAAAAACGTTTGAAGCTGACAGTAAGAGCAGTCCTTACATGTGTTGAATCAAGGTTACCCAGAAATTATATACAAAAGTATTGCAGCAAACCGTAGTCTGAATAGGATGTACCTAGTGATATTATTAGAAATAATTCCATTCACCAATAACTCTACTGCCAGTAACAGAGCTGGGAATTTCCTTCGATTCTGGCCCACTGGAAACACATAATTTCTGCTGAATAAGGCTTCCCTAAGATTTTCACTCGCTCATTATCAAAACCTTGCAAATGAGAAACTTCTAATGTTACTATCAAATGTGAGTAAGTCAGATACTGTAACTCCTTCTGAGTCATACAGGTGTGTAATGTTGCAGGTTATGCTGTAAGCTGCTGAATAAGATGAATACTGGAAGTTAATATAAATTGGACAGAATAAAATCACTGAAATAATTTCCTAAGCTTAATTACTCAATTTTTTCTTACTCATGAAGCTTAATTTGTGTATTCTGATATAAATCTTGAGACAGACACCTCCAAAAAAAGAGGAAGAGGAAGAGGAAGAGACTGAGAAAAATCATCCTGATCCACTTCACCAGATTATCCTCTATTTCAGTCACAACGCTCTCACAGAGAGAAGGTAAAATGAGCTGTGTTGGAAAGCACACAGAGTAAAAGCACACAGTAACTGAATTTCTAGTAACGTTACACAAGGGATTTAACACAACTGCAATTCATTATTGTCCATAGTGAACAGTTCCGTGCCTCTCAATTTCACGGGAGTTTTAGAATCATGGAATGTTTTGGGACAGAAGGCACCACTAAAGGTCATCTAGTCCAACCCCCCGGCAGTGAGCAGGGACATCTGCAACCAGCTCAGGTTGCTCAGAGCCCTGTTCTGACCTTGAATGTTCCCAGGGCTGGGGCCTCCCCTACCTCTCCAGGCAACCTGTTCCAGCGTTTCACCACCCTCACAGTGAGGGGTTTCTTCCTTCTGTATAGTCTAAATCTACCCTGTTTTAGTTTGCATGTATTTAAACCCCGTATAAGCTATATATTGACAATTTTTGACATTTTAAAAGCTCAGTAAACACCTAATAACTGAGCATGAGTTCTCGTAGAAACATAACTGCTGTGTCATTCCGAGTACCCATCCCCTGGTCTCTGCTGGTGACAGATGTGTGTTCTTGGTGGTGGTGTTCATTATATTATATTAAGTACATCTGAAAATATTTCATTGATGATGAGCATGAATCTTTTTCAGTGCCTGTTCTGAATTTAGACTGTTGATTAGAATTTTGTGTGAGTACTCCAGTGCTTCATATATTTTTTTTCTAAATGACTAATATAATTTTGCCATCTGACAGTTAAAATTATTCTTATATCTCCATAATACTTCTCTGCACCTGCACCAGACAGTGATCCTTACTTATCCAACATGACTAAGTTGAATGTCCAAATATACCTCTAAATTTTTTAATTAAAAAGTCAGAGACTTGGTTTGAGGTAAGAAAACACACCTATATTTTGTAATAGCATTTCAAGTAGATATGTACCTACTATAATAAAATAGCCTTTAATAAATACGGCAATTAAATATTAGTAGGTGTATGACATCTTCTTACTGCATAATGAAATAATTTTAAATATTTTTACTCTTCATAGCAAACTAGAAGATGATCCTTTATATATTGCCTATTCCGCCATGATGGCAAAGGTAAGTACATCCCTTCAAGCTCTAGCCCTCACTCTAGTCAAGTGCTCTCCATTAATTTCAGATGCTTTTTAAAGCTTTTCCTTCTGTTTCTTACGTGGACTGCTTTATACTAGTAATTTCTGCATTTTTAATGCAGCAAATGCTATTCAGAATTATATATAATAGAAAATTTCCTACATTAGAATAATACTATGAAATTTCAATAGGTGCAAAGCTGTAGATACTACTTGGTACTTTGTTTTGCACAGAATTAACTTGAGAGCAGTCTTAACATCTTAGTTATCTTTATTCTTTGGGTAATTATTTTGGAATTCTCTTGAGACATTCAAACCCCGCCTGGACGCGTTCCTGTGCGCTCTAGTGTAGGTGATCCTGCTCTGGCAGGGGGGGTTGGACTAGATGATCTTTTGAGGTCCCTTCCAACCCCGAACATTCTGTGATTCTGCAATGAATATTTGAAGTCTGTCAAAAATAAATTACAGTTTTTGTAAGATATTGATTGCAGTGGACTCTCGTGAGGAGAGTTTGTCTCTGAAGGTAAGTATTATGGATAGAGGTATGACACAAAAACGGCCCTCAGTTACAGGGTGTGTGTGTGTATACCCTGATGTATTCATACAGTAGGGAATATCAGCTGCTTAGTTTGGATGAGTACAAATATTTACAGTTACGGGGATTTAAAATCTGCTTAATGCCTTTAATTATTGCTTGAAAAAATTCATCATTTTTGTAGAAATACTGTAGTAAAGATAGGCATGATGTTTCATAATAAGCAAATCTTGCCATTTCTGTTTCTGACATGAAAAGAGCTGTCAGGAAGAAGAAGAGGAGGAAGAAGAAGAAAAAGAAAAGACGTTTGAGGTGAGAGTTCAAATAACATTTCTTTCTTATCACCTGAAGTGCAAGTACTTTAAATAAGTCCACTAGAATAAATGCAAGACTGCCACAGTGTGTGGTAGTGTTCTGAAGTTTTCGACTCAAACAACCCATGGATTATGGAGGAAGATACCTTTCTGGATTTCTCATCTTCTTATTTTTTTCTGCATCACTTCCAGTCTGTATTCTGGTCTCATTTTTGTTCCCAAACCTAGGAGAAAGAAATGGAAAAACAGAGAACTCTCTATCAGCAAGCTCGTTTACATGATCGTGGAGCTGCTGAGATGGTCCTTCAGATGATTAGTGCAAGCAAAGGTAATGGTCTCTGAAATATTAAAAGTATACATGATATACATCTGTACATCTATATAGTGTACTATGTCATGATACCTAAGATGGGTATATCATACACGACTTGCATATGGTATATAATGAGGCAAAATAAACGTAATTACAACTGGACTAGGTAAAATTTCCAGACTGCTTTTCTGATGAAAAATCGTTCATAATTGCAAGTTTTACTGGCTGTACCCTTGTTTTGACAGGTCATACAGGGCCCATGGTTGTTGAAACACTAAAACTTGGTATTGCTATTCTGAATGGTGGGAACACCATAGTTCAACAGGTAATGCTTTTCTAACTACTGTGAGCCTGACTTCTATAAAGGAAGCAAATAATTTGTAGAATTTTAGTGCTTTTATTTTATTTTAGTGCATTTAATTTTAAGCTGAACAGTGAAGAAATATCAGGTTTTTTTGGTACAATAAGAGTATTATCTCGTGCTAGTGATTTGCATCTCAAATGCTAGTTCAGGAAGTTGTTAATTCATATAATTTTAATATAGATTATTTTTTTCCTCCAAAATGTTTACTCTCTAGAAAATGCTGGACTACCTGAAGGAGAAAAAGGATGCTGGATTTTTTCAGAGTCTCTCTGGCTTGATGCAGTCCTGCAGGTAAAAGTATAAATGACACTATTACAGTTCTGTTCACGTTGGTGTCTTACGGCTCAGTGCAGGTGGATTTCTTAGATATAAACTAGAGGTGTTGAGAAGCACGCACGAACTCCGAGATGATGGAAAACGGAATTCACTTTATTGCAAGCAGGCACACATATTTATACCTACTAGCACGAAGCATTATTTTTGGGTTACAAACAAGAGATCAGACTATACAGCCAGGGTTGTTATTAGCTCATGTACTCCTTCAATCACTCTGTTATCACACAGGGAAAACAGATTTTCCCAGGTCTGTTTTGATCATACTCTCCCGTTCACTCCCATGCGCATCTGGTGTACAAGAAGCACCTTATCTGTTCATTCTCACGGGCAAGCTCTCAACACGAGCTGTACTTGGCTGGTCAGGGTCTCTTTTCATAATTAGGAAGCAAGAGTTATGCACTTGTTTAGGAAAGAGCTCAAGGACGAAAGTCTTAACTCTGCAACGCAGTGCTGCCAGCACAGCTAACTAAAATGTAGGGTATCCACATAGAGGAGTCACAGATTGTAGAATTCTTGCAGGAAAATTTCCTGAATCAGAGGAATAGCATGTTAATCTCTTTAAGTATCCTTCCAAAGGAAACATTAAAGCAAAGGCTGTGTACGGCTTTGAAGGTTTAGTTTGGGAAGGCAGAAAAGTAGAATGTAATGGCACCTTTACTGGCCCCAGATCACTCGAGTTTTCTGTCTGAACAGTTTTAAGAATGGAGAAAAGCAATCACTGAAGGAGAGGCAGGCTGGCAAAGCTTTACTTAGCTTTCGGTTTCTGCACATCCCTGATGATTTATGCAATCTCTGTCTCCTCACCGGAGTCCTCTGCATAGGAATCAGGTTTGTTAGAGCTGGCCACTGAGACTGCAGGAGTCCATTCCTTTAATTAATCGGGAGGTCAAATTACTGAAGGCAGAGGACTCCCAGAAAGAAGGTGGAGAAGTGTTGGTGTTTTTTATGACTCTTAAAGTACACAACCTCCTTTTCTCAGCCTTTTAAAGCAATAGAAGGGTTCCGAAGAAGTAGACTGGGGATTAGAAGTGGAGAAGCTGTATGAAGGCAGGAAAAAATGGGAGTGGAGTGACCTGTATTGCAGAAATTACTGCTGAGTAGTTGCAACCTAATTAAGTAAGATCTGTCTTGTAATTTTTCCATTTATGTAGAATAGTGTAGCAAGGACTTGCTCAAACAGGACCTGCAGTGATGATACTGTCAGTTGTGTGTGTGTATTGTTCAGGAATTCTATTTTAACAAGTTTCAGTAAAATGAGTTGAACACTGACATGAGAATGAAAGTGATGCTTTAAAAGATGCTTTCGATTTTAATGATACCACTTGATAGTAGAATATGTGACTGCATTGCTGTTCAACTGAAAAAAAAAATAGATAGTCCTGGAATTCTATTTGGACTGTTTTAGTGAAAGTGTTCCGACTGGGTAGTGAGAAGAATCATCATCTGCTATTCCACGTGCTGGGCTGTGCCAAATGAGCAAAAGAAAATGCAGATAATCAGAGTATTTTGACCTCAGAATCTCAGATTCCATATATGTCTTCTGAATATGGAATCTGAGATTCCATACATCATCTGAATAACGTAATAATGCATAATATATACAGGAACAATTTGATATAAATAACAGTGATAACTTAATGGAAAACAGTGACACAAATAACTGCAGTAGTGTCCTTTTGGCAGGCAGATTTAAGTCAACATAAAGACTAGTGTTTCAGGTTCTTTTTCCCCTTTTCATTCATGTTACTGGAAATGAAGTTAGGTAAGTGGTGAGACCTGACCTGAGACTCATTTCTTACCAGAAATGGACACTGAGCCTTTGTTTTTATTCCAAGCCCTTTTATTTAATGTTCATAACAAATAAAATTCAAGGCAATGCACATCACAGTGGGTCAAGGTTAGTTGTTGAAGGCTTCCAGAGATTTCCTAGAACATAATTTTTCATTGTGTACTATAATACTTCTGTTTGTTTATTGTGGTGTTTTTTTCCCCAATCTAAGTGTTCTTGACTTGAATGCGTTTGAGAGACAAAATAAAGCAGAAGGCCTAGGAATGGTTACTGAAGAAGGAACTCGTAAGTAGAATAAAATTGATTCCAGCAGTGTTTAAAACATTATTTGTGCTTCCTTCTTTAACTAGAACTGTCATTTTCTGTGGCTTGAGGTTTCCATTGATGAAATTATTACAAGTAATTCAAGGCTTTAAATTCTGAGTATGCTTTATATTTACAAAATCTTTAGCAATAATTTTTTTTTTAAAAAAAATGTGATTTCTAATATTCTTATCCTGTATTCTTGTTATTTTTCTTTGATCCACAGTCATCGTTCGTGAGCGTGGTATGTTTGGGTTTACGGTTTTTGATACTATTGCTGCAAAAATGTGTTGCAAAAAGAGAAAGAAATCTTTTATTGCATCTTCCCAGATATCGTTAGGTTTAGCTTTATGGTCTGCAGCAGGTTGTGTGTTCAGCTTGGATAAAGAGTTTGATGCTTTTTAAAGAAATGTCATTTGTATTTAAGGCATGATATTAGTTATGACTAACCATTTACTTATATATCCTTTTGCTTTCCTTTGTTTTTACCCTTTTTTTTAACCATGGATGCATTGGAGTGCTAAATATTTTGGCTTCGCTTTTTCTGTCTCAGTTTTTCTTTTCATTACTATCAGTCAGTTTCTTTTAAATTGCTTTAATGCTTTTATGATAGTGGTTTTTATTAGAATTCCAGTTTTAAAGGTTGCTGCAAGATTATGTGTTTGCATATTTAATCATAACAGTTGTCACATAATCATTGTATTTATATATTTTAAAGGTGAAAAAGTGTTGCAGCATGATGAATTTACTCGAGATCTATTTAGATTTTTACAACTCCTCTGTGAAGGGCATAACAATGGTAAGTGAAGTGAACTAATCTTAGGGAAAATGTGTGATAAATCTATTCTTGAAATGAGTTGAATAGAACAGATTCTGATTTTTTTTTTCCTCTAATTCATTTAGTTTTCTGAGGGGAAACTGGGATGCCAACAATTTGAATTTCAGAGTTCAATTTGAATTTTTAAGTCTTAATGTAATTTCAGTTTTTATACCAATCATTAATAGCAAAGCCTACTCCAAGCCGTGTGGGTAACAATTGTTCAGTTGCATTTACCTTGTGATCTACTGTAGTTCGGTTTCGCCCCCTAAGCACCTGTACCCAACAAGGTACTTAAAAAGAGTGTATTCTCTGTCTCTGTGAAAATACAAAAATTACCTTCATTTTTTATTCCTGTATATACTAACCAAGCACAAATCACTTCTTATTTCAGATTTTCAAAACTACTTACGTACTCAGATGGGCAACACCACAACAGTGAATATTATCATTAGTACAGTTGACTATCTCTTGCGTCTTCAGGTGAGTAAAAAACAGAGGAAAATGGAGTATAACATAGTTGCCTTTCCTTCTTTTTTTTTTATATACTGGAATCAAATCTGAAAATCCTCTCTTCAGGGGTATCTAAAATAAACAATTTTGATTTGATTTATTTCATCTCGTTTGCTTTTAAAATAGGTGACCTTTCAGAAGTCTGTGTGAAACCACTTGTTTGTTAGTTTATACATCACTGTTCACTTCTGCAGAAAGCATAGTCAGATGAAAATGCATGAGAATTATACTGACACAGAAATACTAAATTTTATCTGCTGCTGATTCAACTTTTGATGATATAAGTGCAGTAAGTAAATACAGCATACAGAAACCAAAACTAGAAAATGTAACATTGTTTTTTTCTTAGGAATCAATCAGTGACTTCTATTGGTACTATTCAGGAAAGGATGTCATTGACGAGTCAGGACAACGTAACTTCTCTAAAGCTTTGGCTGTCACCAAGCAAATATTCAATTCCCTTACAGAATATATCCAGGTAAACAAAATGTTCTGCACAAGGTACTAACCATTAAGCTCTACGATTACATGGCCTGAGCGTGTAGTGTCATTGATTTGTAGATACTTTGGCCTTATTTTTCTTAATTTTGATAAAGTTACACGGCCCAGTGTAAAGTTAATAAGAAGACATGCGAATGGCTGCGTATCTAACATGGTACCGTCTATTACTTACGTACTAGATACGGAAGAGACCTTTGGAACGTTCTCATGTAGTTTCATGGAAACCTGAAGTTCTTTTTTCCAGGGAGAAATCTTAAAAAAGCAAATTGTTTTATTTGTTTTGGTTTGGGGGTATTTTTATGTAAACAAAAAAGATGTGGTTTTTTATTTTTCTAGGGCCCTTGCATAGGTAATCAGCAGAGCCTGGCTCATAGCAGGCTGTGGGATGCAGTCGTTGGCTTTCTTCATGTCTTCGCCAATATGCAGATGAAACTGTCACAGGTATTTTCAGTAGTCAAGTAATCCTCTACATCTGCTTATAAATTGCGGTCAAGTGGATGTTGAAGGCTGTGAAGCAGTTAACGTGCCGATACTCGTCGGTCGTGCGTGGGCCTGTTGTAACGTGGAGGCCCAAGACTGAATCTCAGAGGACTGGCATCTTCGTACCACGCCTTTTAGCATTAATCACCACTGCGCACTTACCTTTTCTAACATCAAACTGCTTCCAGCTCCATCACACCTTTCTGATAACAAAGGTGGCAATTCAGTCCCGCCCTCCCTCTTGCCAAAACCTGATGATCTGCTCGAGCAGAAGCGCTGTTAAGAGTGCGGTTCCCATATTGTGTAAGCCTTCTGACAGTAGTCATAATACAGTGACAATGACAATGAAATGTAGCTGAAGAATGTGAACTATATTTAGGCGGCCATGCTGCGTACTGTTTTTTTCCAAATGTACTTGGTTTTCCAGATAAATGCAAAGAAAAAAAACTTATACTCCATTTTTTTTAAAGGACTCTGCTCAGATTGAACTGCTTAAAGAACTGCTGGATCTGCTAAAGGATATGGTAGTGATGCTCTTGTCACTGCTTGAAGGTTGGAGCTTCTTTTTTTTTTTACCGTTAAATATGGTTGTCTTGAGCTTCATAATGTGAGGGCCGGTTTAGCTCAGTGGGTTGAGCGTTGGTGTTTGAAACACCGAAGGTCGCAGGTTCGATTCCCGTTCAGTTCTCACATGTTGCCTGACCTAGTCGAGAGGTGGTGTCCCTGCCCACGACAGGGAGGTTGGATTAAAATGATCTCTAAGGTCCCTTCCAGCCCAGGCCATTCTGTGATTCTATGAAGTACAATAATTATGTTAATCTTAACTGGGTTTTAATTACCTTTATATAATGTCAGGAAAAAAAAACCTATTTCATATTTATTTAACAATTATTATGGAATATATGTAGTAATGAAAAAAAGGGCTAGCGCAGAAAAAACATAGTGAAAGAAAAATTGCAAAACTTTAAGAATTTTCTTTTTTCTCAGCATGAATATGAAATTCATTTATTTAAAATGGAGCAATGCCAAATAACTTCCTTTTTTAACACACTACTCAGGTAACGTTGTAAACGGAACTATTGGAAAACAAATGGTAGACACGCTTGTAGAATCATCTAGCAATGTAGAAATGATTTTGAAGTTTTTTGACATGTTCCTCAAGTTAAAAGATCTGACTAACTCAGATGCTTTCAAAGAGTATGACCCAGATGGTAAAGGCATCATTTCAAAGAAGGAATTCCAGAAATCAATGGAGGCTCAAAAACAATACATACAGTCAGAGATTGAATTCCTGCTGTCCTGTGCAGAAGCTGATGAAAATGATATGTTTAACTATGTTGATTTTGTGGAAAGATTCCACGAACCAGCCAAAGACATTGGATTTAATGTAGCAGTATTGCTAACAAACCTTTCAGAGCACATGCCTAATGACTCGCGCCTTCAGACTTTACTTGAACCTGCAGAAAGTGTTCTTAATTACTTTGAACCATACCTTGGCCGCATTGAAATTATGGGTGGAGCCAAGAAAATAGAACGAGTTTACTTTGAAATCAGTGAATCCAGTAGAATGCAGTGGGAGAAGCCACAGGTGAAGGAATCCAAAAGACAGTTCATATTTGATGTTGTAAATGAAGGTGGAGAGCAAGAAAAAATGGAACTTTTTGTGAATTTCTGTGAAGACACGATCTTTGAAATGCAGTTAGCATCCCAGATCTCTGAAACAGATTCATCTGAGAGGCCTGAGGAAGAGGAAGAAGCGGAACCTTGTTACGTAGTAGAAATTGGAGATGATGAGGAAGAAGAAAAGTCCCTGGAATCGCCTTCAGCTTTTGCAATGGCCTGTGTTGCAGTGAAGAAGAACATTGCGAACTTTTTTAAAATGGTCACTGTGAAGAACCTAAGGAAACAATACAGGAAAGTTAGGAAGATGACAGTAAAAGAGATGGTGAAAGTGTTTTTCTCCTTTTTCTGGATCCTATTTGTGGGTATGTTCCAACTGTTCTTTACTATAGTGTGGGGAATTTTCCAGATTCTTTGGAGCACTGTATTTGGAGGTGGCCTGGTTGAAGGAGCCAAAAACATTAAAGTTACTAAAATATTAGGGGACATGCCTGACCCAACACAGTTTGGAATCCATGATGATGTCATGGAAGCAGAAAAAGCTGAAGGGGTTGAACATGCTATCAGAAGTGACCTTGTGCAGTTTGTGAAGGGTGAAAAGGGAGAAGCTGACATCATCGCGGACATTTTTGGCATTCAGACCAAGAAAGAAAGTGGCTCAAAATATGGACATGATGCTGGACTTGGAGATATTGCAGAAATCCTTGGTACTGATATCCAGTCATCTTTGGAAAACACTGTTCGTAAGAAAAAAGGATTACAGGTATGTTGAAAAGATTTTGTATTTCTTTGCAGAAAATAATAATGATGCAAATACATTACTGAATTTTCTATCAGTAGCTTAATAATTTGCCAGTTAAATGATTAATAAATGTTCTTCATGAAAACCTACTTTATAATCTGTACTCTTAAAAACAAACAGAAGAGTTTACTTGACAGAAAAATTTAGCCCAGTGTGTTTAGATTTTACTGCAGTGAATTGTTGTTATTGTTCATTTGGGATTTTATTCCAAACAAAAATTGCTAGCAGCTTTCTAGGCACAGGTTTTGCTTTAAATCGTTTAGTCCTTTTATTCTGCATGCCTCATCTTTTCACAGTATGTTTCAGTTGCTTCTGTGGTTTACTTTCTCCATAACACTGCCTTGTCATTATCATATTCTATGTTCTTTACTGATGGCATACAATAAAATAACCTTTTTTTCCTATTATTTGAAATAATTTTGCCTGAATTTATTGTTGCTTTAATGTTTATCATATAATCATTCTTTAAATTTATTTTGGTTTATGAACAGTAATTCCACTCAGCTGAGCTAAATTTAATTCATCATTCCATTTAAAAAATGGCTTGAACTAAATGTCAAAACTCAAATGCATTTGCAAGGCATTGTGTTTCGCTCTACACTTCAGATCTGTTTCTGTTTGTTATTCAAATATGTCTTCCCTTTCATCATTAATCCACCTCTTTATGGTAGCTTTCCAGATACTGCCAAGATAAACCCCCATTGTACAGCTTCTTAGTTCATTATTTCCTCTTCATTCGTATGTTCTTCTCCAAGATTTGTTTACCGCCCGTTTTTTTTTCTTATTTACTGCCATTTATGTATGTACTTAAAACTTGGTCTTTAAAATTCTGCCTCATTTAGCATAAGTGTGCTGTGAATGGGATTTAAAAATACTGGTTTTGGAGAATACACCAATAGGCAATTGATGCCTAAGCACTTTGACAGAATACAGAAGGGGTTAAGGAGGTAAGACAGGTTTTTGCAAAAGTGAGTGATAAATTGAGGCACTTCTGATTCATTCGTGACTCTAGTCTTGTCACACTAAGCCTAAAGGTGTTTGATATGCAGGCCCCAGCTTCTTTGCTGCAGTTGGCCGTCTATAAATAGTATGCTGGTTTTTCTTTATCCCATGGGAAGGTTGTAAACACATAGTTAGCCGGTTGTGAGGTGTGCCAGTAAAGGTTTAGTGACCCATCAACTGACCCAGCACAAATAGTTGGAAGAAGACCTTGCATGAGTAAAAGTTGTCTAAATACTCATGTTTTTTTCAACTGCATCCATTGATCTTGACAAAGTAATTGGGTTTTGTAACATCCGACAGTTGCACAGATCTCTGTCAGATTTTTGATGCTGTCGCTGATGTATTATTCCTAGTCTCCTATCTGGAACGAGGCAAACTGATGCTCATTTTCCGCATCATCAGTAACTGCACTGAGCGGGAGTGACGCCCGTGTTAGGGTGTGACCCGGGGGTAGTTGCCTTCTGCCTCAGCAGGTCCCGTGACCTGCCCGATGACCACGGACAGTTCCTTCAGTTGTTCAGTTAGCTGGGCAAGCCACAGTACTGGTAACATCACACCGAAAAAAGAGCTACCAGCAGAATTTCTGCCATTTTCACCGATCAAATCTAGTCTGAGCTGTCTGTTTTTAAAAACCTAAGACTTTAAAAGCACACAGTGCCACAGAAAATACAGCATGGCAATTATTTTATTTGTTTCTTACAAACCAGCCTCTGAAGTTACCAGAATTTTATTTGAATGGATCCATTTTGACAGTTAAAATACTTTTTGCAGATATCTGAAATTGCAAAAGCTGAAACAGAAAGAAAAGCAGAAGCTGAGAAGGCCGAGTAAGTTATTTTTACACAATTCCTGTTTAATACCTTGCTGCTTCCTAATGCTAGATGATTTGGTCAGAAAGAATGCAAGCAACGGTCAGTATTCAAAGCACTTTATGTGTACGTGGTCTCATCAGTGTTTCGAAAAGCAGCGCAGTCCTGAAGCGGTGGCAGAGCATCTCAGTGGGCAATAAAATGGCAATTAGATCTTTACGGCCCTTGACAATTCTGCATGTATTAACTGTGGGTATTGTCTTTTAGAACAAAATTCCCATAATTACTTTTAAAGATGAACAGTAATTTTTTTTTTTGCTTTTTACTCTTTTGGTCTCCACAGCTCTGCTCTTGAATTTAATTTGAAACTAACGTCACTTCTTTTACTTTGGGTTTACTGTCTACCTCAAGTCTTTTACTTAAAATCATTTTTCTCCCAATGTCAAAACTCTACCTTTCATAGCCACACTTTCTGAATTAGAATTCCTTCTAAATGGGTGAGTGTACAATACAGAAATTCAACTGGGTATTTTTGTTTAAATAACCTTTCTTCTAGCATGGAAGATGGTGAGAAACAAGATAAAGCAAAGGAAGTACAATCTGAGCAGCCAGAAGAGGGAAAAACAAAGAAAAAGAAGCGAAGGCACGGGCAAAAAATTGAGAAGCCGGAGGCTGTTATGGCAAACTTCTTCAAAGCTTTGGAAATTTATCAAACAAAGATGCTTGTGAGTTTTTCTTAAATTCTTTAATTGATTTTTTTATTTATGCAATATAGTGCACTTGTTTGATATTGAAGGAAAAATGCCATCATAAAAGGTTCATGGGCATGAGTGTTCAAATGACTGTATTCAGTCTTTTGTGATTTTTGTAATGCTTCATTGAGTTATATAGAGTGTTTTCGTGTGTAACTTCCCCTGTCTCGGGCTAACAGGACAGATTAACCTCTTGAATGCCTTGTCAGGAGCTCCTTGTTTTCCGTAATCTAAATTCTAGACTCTGTAATTCTGTTTTCTGTGTGATTTTTCTTTGTTCTTAAGAACCTCAAATTATGAACTCTGAAGGCTTCTCAAGCAGCTTGCTCCATTTCTGCAGCATTTCATTTCCAGATTTCCTTCCAGAAAGTTTTCGTTCATATTTCATTTCAGTCTTCCCTGTTGCAATTTTAAGCCCATTATTTTTAATCCTGTTTACAATAAAATGGGAGAATAGGCTGCCAAGAAACGCCTGTGCTCATTACAACTGATGTATGAAGGCAACACAATTATGTATTTACTGTTCTGGAAACCTTGCTGCCTACCTTTTTTATCTTAATATCAACTACACACCATCTCTAATTTTTTTTTTTTTTTCACTTTCAGCACTACTTGGCAAGAAATTTCTATAATTTAAGGTTTCTTGCTCTGTTTGTTGCGTTTGCCATCAACTTTATTCTTCTCTTTTACAAGGTAAGATTATACGTTGTTCTATAAATGCTTTTTGGTTACTTCCAGAGGAATATTTAATGATGGTTTCAAGGCTTGTTTAATGAAGCCCTTCAAACATGAACTAAAGCATTTAGATATGAAGTAGATGTTATAGATATCAGACATTTTAAATTGTGTAACTAAAATTTGCGATAATAAACCTGTTTTTATTTTACTCAGGCTGAATGAAAACAGGTATTTTTTCATTCATCCTTTACAGTTGCACTTGTGTTTCTAGGCATTTTTTCATTTACTCACATAAGTGTTTGGATTGTTGCTCGCCATAGGATATTTGAAATCTGACTAAAATAGCTCAAATGTCAAAACTGTTGCATTTTTTTTTTCTCTCATGACTTCTAAAGATACTCAGAGACGTCACCTGATTATTCTCAATGACCATATTTCTGATTTTTCTGAAGAACCCTACTGTCTACATTAATTTTTGGCTGGAAAGTAGTTCATACATAATTTCACAACGAGATCGATGTCTCAGTTTAACCAGATGAGCTCATATGTTTTAGTTGTGCTTAATTAGTTCATAATTTGTTTTCATGTCTTTCAGGCCTGGGGTTTGGCATTCGTGGGGAGTGCTTGCTTTATTTAATTTGTTTTTTCACGAATTTAGTAATCTCTAATGAACATCACATGCAATTTTTTCCCCCCATACTGTGTTTCCATGCAAGAGTATGAATCAGTTTTCATACTTACTTGCTCCGTTTTCTCTTTTGCCATTGCCAGTATAATTGTTAGTGACTGTTGCGATGAAGATTATTTCTATGCTGGGATTGGGACTGTACTTGATTGGTGTGAGCAGGCAGAAAAAATAGAAAGCAAGAGAAGCCTTTTCATAGTAGGCCACAGCTCTTTTTCTGTACCACTGATGAAGGTGGTTATACATCTATACTTAATCTTAGGGTTTTATTTGAATCCAGTGAGTTGTTTTCAGGTTCTGGTGTATAACACAGTGATACAAAGTAGATGATCTTCAGCAGCCTTCACTGATTTTATTCCTGAATCTTCACCACCTCTGTCCTTGAGAAGAATCAGAATTCACTGAGGAGAACTCCCATCCATAATAGCATTTTTATTTTTTTTTCCTTTCCTTACAGATTTGACGTCTGTAAGAAAAGCCCTTTTTTCTTTATATTGGAATCCTCTCTCTTTCCATCCCATGTGGTTAAAGAAGGTGGATTTCCAAGGCATAGGCAGAAGTCTGCTTTTGTCTGTGCTGGTCCTTTTTCTCCCTGCTCTCTTCTGCTTTTCACTGGGTCTCACGAGTCGGCCAACAACCCGCCCTGTCGCAGAGCGAGGACAGAGGTTTGTGTTTATCAGCACAGGTCCATCTGTCACAGAGAGGAAGGGGTCAGTGGGAGCTGAACAGGACTTCAGCTTTCAGATAAAGCTGTCAGAAGGAGGGCGCTTAGGGGTTCTGTTTTAAAGGCCAGGTTTTCAAAGTCGACAGAAGAATTTAGGGCAGTATGACAGCTTTATGGTTTGGGGTATTTACAAAATACTGATTAAATACTGTAATAATTTGCAAGCTCTAAGCCTCAGGACATAAAAAATTATGGACAACGTAGAAGTTGGTAACAAGGGAACTTTCTTTCTAGACTCTGGTAATCAGGAACAACATAGGTTACAAACCAAAATCTAAATTCAGTCATATGAGATAACCCTGTCATTGCTTAGTTCTTCCAAGAAAACGTTTTTGCATACCTTTGTCATTGTTTTGGCTTTGCTATGGTACTGCTAAAGGAGAGATTTGTAAACTGTCATATGCCTGTACTTGTTTTTCCAGATTCTCTTTTTAGTGATATGAGATGATTGTGGATACCTCTGGTGTCAAAAGGAAGGACATTACTGTTCATCATCTTCTCATGAGCAGGCTTTGCAGACATCATTTGTCATTAAAGGAAAAGCTTTTAAGTTTATCTTCTGTTTTAAATGTGCTTGAATTTCAGGTGACAGAAGAGCCACTGGATGAAGTAGAGGAAGACTCTAATCTCTGGAACTCTTTTGACGAAGAGGAAGAAGATGAGGGCATGGTGTTTTTTGTCTTAGAAGAAAGCACAGGTTACATGGCACCTGCTCTCAGAGCACTGGCAGTCGTTCATACTATCATCTCCTTTGTCTGTGTGATTGGATACTACTGCTTAAAGGCAAGTTATCAATCTTACTACCGTTGTATTATTTGTTAGAGAACATTGACTATGTCCCAACGTCATTTTTTTGAGCTAATACTGGAATGCCCATTTGTACCTAGTTGTTTACAAATACTCGCTATTCAGTATGGAGATGTTTTCCTCACGTACTCCGACTGGCATTAACTTTGCTCACAGCAGGGTGTGTGTCCTGCGTAGTATTACAATACTGTAGGTAGATGCCACGGTTTCTAAAAATGACAACGATGTCCCCTGTCATTTTCATAGGTCCCTCTGGTTGTATTCAAGAGAGAAAAGGAAGTAGCTAGAAAGTTGGAATTTGATGGACTGTACATAACTGAACAGCCCTCTGAAGATGACATTAAAGGACAGTGGGATCGCCTGGTTATAAATACTCCGTATGTAAAATTAAATCATTATATGCAAACTGTTTATAACTCATTAAGCCACTCACCTAGAACCTTCCCTGTCTGCCTGCCACCTACTTCATGTAAAAGAAAAGCATTCTTCCCCTTATACTGGATGCTACAGTAGTAGCTTCTAATTAAATCCTACATTATCCATTTATTTCATAAATATTATCATAACATGCGTATTCTACCTCCTTTTAATTTTTCTGAGGGTTGCAAGGATTGCGCATCTTACCTCACACGCTCTCTCCAAAACATTTCACGTTAGTTACTGCTGAGAAAGTTTTAAAAAGATAATTTGCCTTTTCAGTGACTTGGTTTCACGTTCATATTGTATAGGAATGTTCTCTCGCCTTTCTTCCCCACTTCTTGCTTACAGAATTTGCACGACAAGAAACAAATCCAGTGCAAAACAGCAATCCCAGAATTCGAGTCGGTCTGACAGGAATTACTGTCAGATTATATGCACTAGCGAATGCTGCAGTAGTCATACGCTGATTCTGGGAGACTCACCTGCTGCTCTGTGAGTGAACGATACAAGTGCAGGCAACAAAGAGAAAAATCTCAGTGAGCTGCAGCGGTCTGCAGGAGTGACACAGAGAAACAGAGCCAGTCAGCTGTAGAAATTGTTCTTGTGATTTGAAGCGCAGTGTGCGAGTGAGTGAAGTTGTACCAGAGGCTGTATTGATTGGGAATGTGGTATTCTCTTTTTTTGTTGTTGTCTTTCTTTCCCTTAACAAGTTAAATAACTTGAAATATCTTTGCCTTATCTGCGCAGGTCCTTTCCTAACAATTACTGGGACAAATTTGTAAAGCGGAAGGTAGGCTTTTCATATTTCTGTTAGGTTAGTCATAGCAATAATCTATTATCCAGTTAATTCAGATATCTGTGTGCAGTATACTTCTGTACACATAAATATACAAATAATTGAGAACTGAATCTTGTTTCGTGGAAGACGTTGTCTTGGTAAATGTCTCGGTGAACAAGCAGCTGCAGCGTGGGTGGGAGGAGGGAGGAAGCCAGCAGGCTGTGGTTTCCTTCCCAGACTCAGGCATTCGAAGTAACTTCGTGCTGTCAGTCAGCCACGCAGGTCTCATTTACAGTCATTGTCATCTTGAGGATACAAAGCCCCCTCATCCCCCTAAAAAAAGAAAAACATGCCAGCTTAAATGATGGCAAATTATACATAAGGTTTCAGATAATAGCCTTTAATGCTTCTATTTATTTTTTTTTTAATGCTCCTCCTGCCTGGCTTCCTGGGAGTTCTGACTGTTCTAGTAGTGTTAATTGTGACTGACTTTTTTTTTTTTTTTAAATATAATTTCTGGTGAATGTCACCGAGATCTTTCTCTGAGCAAAAGCTTCTCTTTTTTTCAATTTTTAGGTTATTAACAAGTATGGAGACTTATATGGAGCAGAGCGCATAGCAGAACTTCTGGGTTTGGACAAAAATGCCCTTGATTTTAGTCCAGTGGAGGAGAGTGATCCAGAAGAGGCATCTCTGGTATCATGGTACGACTTCTGAACTTCACAGACTATTGTGTGTAACTAACTTCACTGTCACAGATCAACCCAAATTTTATAATTAAAATGTGTGTTTTCTTCAGCATGGAAAATTAAAATTGAGAAGACTTCTTAGCATGGAAGTAAAATTTTAGTTTGTTCTAAAATATACTTACACTTGTGTTATAAAAGAAAAAAACCAACACGTGGTGCTCTTTTCTTTTAAACAATAATCAATGCAGCATTTAAAAAAATTCCTTAGGTGTTACAACAAACAGAGTTAGTTAGCATTGATAACAAATTTCTAGATGTCAGGTGTCTAGAAAAAAATTGGAAATGTTTTTCTGACTTCATCCATCCGTGAAGATGAGAGCTTGAAAGTACCCAAGTCCCAAACGATCTAAGCTCCTACACGGGTTTGGTTTCCTCAACACTTAACAAATGTGAAGTGCCAAACCTAGCTTGTTGTTTATACTCACAGAATTCAATACTTAATTTCGACACTGAAGCACTTTCAAAATCTTTTATTTCCTAGGTTAAGCTCCATTGACACAAAGTACCATATTTGGAAGCTCGGAGTTGTTTTCACTGATAACGTGAGTGTTGTTAACTTAGAAGAACATGCTTTGATTTACTCTAAACATGATTGTATGTCTTCCACCATCTGCTTTTATTTTAAACAAACATACACAAATAATGTTGCATTACAGAGCCATTGTAAAATTTTGTTTCTGTCTTGTGTTGTTGCGAATTACTTTATGTTAGAATTCAATTCTACAGGGCAATGTGCACCTCCTTACCGTTAATACAATGCCAGTATTTGGAAGGTAACAGTCCATTTATTTACGTTTAAATGAACAGCGGTGATAATAACAGACAGTCTTTTTGAAGCTGTAAAACAGAGGTATTCCGTTGAGCCTGCCATTCAAATCCAATCACGCTCGTATTATTCCATTTTGTAACTCGAGTGACTAAAAGCAAGTGGAGCCAGCGATGCGCGCCAGCGCCTGCTCTCACCCTGCCCCTCGTCGCTTTCTCTGCAGTCGTTTCTGTACCTGGCCTGGTACACGACCATGTCCATCCTCGGGCACTACAACAACTTCTTCTTTGCTGCTCATCTGCTGGATATTGCTATGGGCTTCAAGACACTGCGAACCATTTTGTCTTCAGTCACTCACAATGGCAAACAGGTTAGTGCGACGGGCAGGGGTTCAAAAATGAATGGTTTTCGTAACAGTACTGGGAAAAGCAGCTTGTGCTACCTAAGAAATACTGGAATGCTATCCATGTTGATCATGATTGGGTTAAAGAATAGATCCCATCGTGTAACGCGTGTTAAATCCTGTGAAATCATAAACCCACGAAGGGCTGATAGCTAGAGAAGTTTGTACACAATGGAAAAACCCTTCACTTTAGAACAATACAAGATTATGTATTATGTCCTATGTTCAGTGATGAACTGATTGGTGATAACTAACAAGAATTCACCATCTGTCCTTAGCGACAGCAGTAATAAGGATCTGGGTGCTGAGATTTCAAGAATGCGCTTACAGGTGTGGGCATTCTGCACTGTGGAATATATTTATGTCACTTCGTCATGCAAAAATCAGATTAATAAAATCTGCTTCCAGAACTAATTGTTGAAACGTACGCAAGGAATCGGTCTCTGATGCCCACAGGCTCCATGTTCCCAGCAGCACACCACTGGAAACAAGCTTTTCACTAAAATGCTTTTTATCTTCGATTTAAGAATAACAGAACTTACCCAAAATTTAATTTCAAACGTACACATTCCATTCCTTCTCAAATGCAGTAGCATATATCCTAAGCCCGCCCTCTCACCCTGTTCAACTTGTCAAAACATTTTAAACCACGTAACACTTTGGAAGAGGCACAAGAATATCCCTTGAGCTTAACTCTTGATACAGCCTTTGTGTTTGCTTAATCCTTCCTTTCAGCACGAATCAACCAATTGAAGTTACTTCCCTTATCTGGAAAGGAAGTTTCTACAATAGCACACAGGAGAATGTTTTTATCCCCTTCATGTTCCTCCAGGATGGCCAAAGTTGTATTACTTTTAATTTAATGATTGATATATTTTCTTTATGAGATCTTTCTAAGTGTAACACTCAAAACTGGGCACAACTGAGAAAATTGTTTCAACTCAAGACCCCAGCTTTTTATATACATTCTTAACAAGCAGAGATTATTTTTTTCTAATCCTGGTGGCTTTTCTTGCTAGTAGATAGGAGCACTGAAAGGCAGCTGCAGATTTTTAAATTGAAATGCTCGCTTTGGGAGTGCACTTACAGATCCGCAGAAAGCGATAAACTGACCATCAGCTTGTTGCTCAACACTTTCAACATTTCTTTTGAAAGAGAAATAACAAGTGTTGCATTTTTTTAAATGTGTAGCCTTCAGTAACTCCTCTCCGGAGCTGAATCTTCTAATACCAACAACTCCAACAAACAATATAATTTCATTAACTGCTAAGCTTTTTCAGCTAAAGATTTTATTTGCTTAAAAGCAGTACCCTTTGTTCTAAACAATTTTCTATTGATTTTATTGATGGCATAACAAACTAGTTTTGGAACAGGAAACAGACTATGATAAGTCATAATAAATCCTAGTTGAAATTATTTATTTATCAAATTTACAAAAGGAAGGTACTGTTTATCATTTAATTTTCGCTATATGTCCAGTTTTTCAAGTTACTAGAATTTAACTTTTAAATTAAGTAGTGGAAACATTGCTTCAGTGATACGTAATCTCTGCATCTAGCTCAGAAAGATGGAAATTTCAGTTCCTTGATACTGGGGTGTTACTTTTTGATTTTCATGTGGAGAGCAGGGTAAAGCAACACCTCTGTCCTGATCCCAGCAGCAGGGAAACCTCAGAGCTACCGTAACTGCTGCCTTTACCTCCCTAATTGGGAAAGGTACAATGTGATGCTTTTTCAATACTTACGCCGTATCTCCTCTGACAGAGAGAAACTGAAACCTGCTTTCATGTCCTGTCTCCATATGCAGCTCGTGCTTACTGTAGGACTCCTGGCTGTCGTAGTGTATCTTTACACCGTTGTGGCGTTTAACTTCTTCCGCAAATTCTACAACAAAAGCGAAGACGAAGATGAACCAGACATGAAATGTGATGACATGATGACGGTAAGTAAAACATGACTACCATGCTTCAAATCCCATCCCGAATTCTCAGAAGGATACTTACAAGTAAATTATAAGCAAGGAGGGATGGTTTTGTTGTTGAAACCGTGGGTGTCTTGGTCTCTTCATCTCACTCTATGTCATTTTAAAATAGGAATGGTCTCACAATTGCCTCTGCACTCACCAGTGGTCTAAACTCAACAGTAGGCAGAAGACACTCACTAGTATAGGTAGATATTTTGCATTTTTCTCCTAATTACCGTGGTATATGCTTTGCTGTAATTCTTTTACATGTGGAGATAGCAAAGCCTTAAAAGTATATGGAAGAAATTTCATGACAAATTATTCAGCCCTGCAAAAAGAAGCCATGTTGTCACAGCACAAATAAACCCAGTTTACTCCAAGTGTTTGCCAGTGTGCAAGCTCTTCCTATCCTTATTTAGATTATACAACATATATAATTTAGTTACAAAAGCCTGCTACAGATTGCTTACAATTAGTAATTTAGTCAAGAGGTAAGAAGTCAAGGGTTGAGAAAAGTTATTATGGATGATAATCTTATGCTACCAGTTTCACTTCTGATTTCCACCTGTTGCACAAAATGTTATTTATGTCATATTAAAGGATACTCTACAGACAAGTATTATGGTATGAAGAGGTTTTGATCTTATTGGATACAAAACCCAGCACATATTCAGATATTATAAATCTAATATTCAGAGTCTGTGGCCAGCTCCTTTCTTCCATGGAACAGTCACTTTGCCCTGTGTTATAATAATAAGATAGAATAAAATATCTCAGAACAGAGGTGTGTCGTGGACTTTGCAAAATTATCTTTCCTATTCTTGAACTTACTTTCAAACATTCAGTGCAAATGATAGAAATTATGAAAATAATACTGCTCGGGCACCTTAAATGGTCCCTCCGTGAGGTGGATACAATGGTCTGGTCATGAAATAGATGCAGGAGTAAAAGGAATAATGAAACTATATTACATTTTAAACCACTCTACCAAGTGAGCTAAATCATTTCCAAGTTACAATTTTAAGTGATTAAACTAATACCGGCATCTTATGTCAGCAGTGAAGTTGCATTATAAAAATGGATCTGTAGTTCTGTTTAGCATGTGCTTATGAAAGAACAGATTTGTCAGACCTTAGGCTGATTATTTAACGCTGCCATTGCTGCCTAATGTGACTTCAGGACACTGGCTGGGCTTAGAGCTTTCCATTGTTTTCAACCCACATGGTGTGACTGGGGGTGGGTTACAAGATTCTGTAGCGAATTCATATGGCAACATCAGCAGTATCTCACTCCGGCAGAAGATTCCATTCTAATATGCTTACATAGCTTAAATACAAAGATTTTTCTGTCCAGACTTGTATGCTCAAAAAATGACATTTTTGTAAAGCAATTTCTTCTTCATCCAACTGAACATAGGCTGTGTTTCTCAGATCATAAATAATTTGCAGTATACTAAATCAGACATCTACTGTTGCGAAATGAAATTATCCAGAAATGACCTAAACACAGGCAGAGCCACCTGTTGTGTGTGTGTCACTATTGATTTTCTGGCAGTATTTGCCAACATTTCTAAATTCAATTAGAAGACCTTAGAAGATGTCCTCTGCTTACTCAGAGCAAGCTAGAACCTTAAGAATTAATACAAGGGGTAGAATATAGTTGAATACACTAAGAAATACAAGAAAAATGTCCCCAAAAGGTCTTAGTCTGTAAGACTGACCTAGGGAGCGATGGGAGGGTAATAGCTGACGCTGACTCCCCCTCTTAGTGAGCGCACTAGAAGATGTAAGTACATAAACTGGGACATTAACAGGCTTTTGGTGCAGCGTGTGTGATACAGAACAACGCACCAAGCCAAATCATTCATGGTAAATGTGTTTGTAATTTTCCTTTCTCTTTTTTAGTGTTACCTTTTTCACATGTATGTGGGTGTAAGAGCTGGTGGTGGCATTGGAGATGAGATTGAAGATCCTGCTGGAGACCCTTATGAAATGTATCGAATTGTCTTTGACATCACATTTTTCTTCTTTGTCATTGTTATCCTACTGGCCATTATTCAAGGTACTGCCACTTACCTTAGCAGAGACCATTGGAATTTAGTTTACTGAAGTTCCGCAGTGTATTTAAACCATATCCGTGTCTGAGGTAAATTTAGCAATACTTCTATAAAGACTTTTTTTTTCTGAGCTGATAAAATCTTTAATTCTGAAAGTAGTAATTTTATAAACTGACCTAAGGCTGTTAGGAAAAAAACACCGTGTTATGGCAATCTGGTGACAAGGCAAAAAATGTTATACATCTATACTGAGAATAAGTTATGGATGTCACAGTTTCCAGAATGATCCAACTCTATTCTTCCTAAGTAGGAAGTGGAGGAGTGTGTTGTCAGCAAACATTGTGTGTCTGGAAGCTGGTGATTGTAACTTGAATTGTTCAGCCTAGAGATAAGTATGCTGAACTCCAGAGAGAGGGGAGTCTTTGGACATTACCTGAAATGTGAATATTGCTAATGCCTGAAGTGTTGCTACTTTTTCATTCAAAATAGGTCTCATTATTGATGCTTTTGGTGAATTAAGAGACCAGCAAGAACAAGTGAGAGAAGATATGGAGGTATGATTAAGCACACTATGTTTCTCATTACTCTTATTAATCCAGATTGTTACCAGTTAAAATACTGTGTTCAAGTTAAAAATCACTTGTATAACCACAACCTGTGTTTCCAGACCAAATGTTTCATTTGTGGAATCGGCAATGACTATTTTGACACAACCCCACATGGCTTTGAAACACATACGTTGCAAGAACACAACCTGGCAAACTATCTGTAAGTATACGTTACTACTGGAATTAGAGTACTAATTTTTAGCTCTAGAGTAATTTCAGTGCGCGCACTGCTGACCATCCTAAGACAGAATTTTGTAGAACTGAGGAATACCTCCATTCCTTTCTGATCTCCAGAAAACCAAAACATCAACCACAACAAAAAAAGCATTTCTGGAAGATTAACTACAAAAATAATGTGTAAGTCTGATTCTGTAGTTCTTCAGTAACAGTGCAGCTTTCCAAGACCTGAAAGCGAGTGGGAGCTCTGTGTTTAGACTCCTGCCCAGGCTCCCAAGACGGGGATCTTCTGTTTCCATTAGTAAATACAGAGCAGATCAAAGAGGATATTTAAGCAGTTATTTTGGTGGCATTAGTTACTCCTGCAACAATGATAATTATACAGGTATTGTGCCAGCAGAACCACAGGAGCTTAACTGGTGGTATCTTACAGAAGCCTGGCTTTGGAATATTGCATCTAGACTTTTAATTTAAATTTTAAAAAGAAAAAAACCAAGAAAAATGTGCCCCCTGGGGTGGAGGCTGCATTATCCCTTGCATAGCAACTGACACTGCCAAGTCAATGCACATCACGTTTGTGAGGCAAATTTCCATTAACATCCATAATTTTACCAGTCTACAACATCCAAGCTTTTCTTAAGATACCGAATTGCTTAATTGATATTTGGAAACCTGTAATTCACAGTAAATTTAAAACAGCCATTTCCTTAAGATTAGTATATACAGTGAACAGTCTTTCTACCCGGGCTGCCCTTCAATTAGTCGTTAAAGGTCAGTGCACATTCCCTTCTTTGCAGTGAAAGCACATACCACGTTTAATTCCAAGCGCGCCGTACCAGCGGCGGGTATCCGGGAGCTGTGCGAGGTGTGAACACCGCAGCGCGCCTGAGCGGTCCAGGCTCCGTGCGCTCGGGCGAGCGCAGGTACCTGCAGCAGGCTCGGCTCCCGAGCTGCGCGGTGCCCATCTCGGGGACTCTCAGGGCAGCCGAGCGTTCGCTGCTTCTTGCACAGCAGCCGGAGCGCCTGCTTCCAGGGCGAGATGCTGGAGCGCACCTGCGCAGGGGTTGGCACACGCCCGACACAGGTATGGCTCCAAGAGCTGAAATGAAGAAAACGCTAAACCACGTTTTTCCAGTTCTACAGATTTTTCATCCGTTAGCACTTCCACACTAGCAGTGCTGGAGACCAGAGTTTTCTCCTTTAACATAGTAACTTCAGCCACCCAGCACTATCTGTCCTTTGCGGGCTGGCATCATCTCCCTCACGTACCCCAGTCTAGGGACAGTCAGGAAGAGATGTCACTTTTTCTGTATTAATACCGGCTTCTTGTGCTTGTTTCAGGTTCTTTTTGATGTATCTCATCAACAAGGATGAAACCGAGCATACTGGCCAGGTGAGCAGAAAATAAAACTCTGGGGTTTTTTTTAGTTCTTAAGATTATCTTTCAACATCTTTATCTTCACCAGCCTTGTAGCTGTGAACCACCAGGTGGAACTGATGTACCACCAGGGAGGGGAGATGATGCCACCCTCCAAAAGAGTCTTCTGCAACTAAAAGGAAGGGGTAGAAAAAAGGGTGGGGGTGTGCTGCAGCAGGGTGCTCTTCTACCCAGCACTGAACTCGTCAGAGGTCCGTTACTGGTAATCTTACCATCATCTTATCTGTGAGATGAAACCTTGACATGTACCAGTGGGAGCTTATTCCCAAAAGATTAAGTAAAGCTACTGTATTTATAACCTAAATCCATATATCCCTATATACAGATAGGTATATGGATATTTGTATGTTTAGTGTTATTAGGCCCTAAATATAAATAATAAATAATATTTAATTATGTTTTATCTCAAATAAGAAGGTGTTACGCATACACTACAAAAAGTACCTTTTCCAAACAAACCAAGCCACATTTTATATATACAGATTATGTACAGGTTTGCTTTGATATAACTAGACTGATTAATTTACAGTTTTTCTAACAAGGCTTAAAATTCAGTAATACCGAATCAAGAAAAGTACAGAACAAGACTTTTACAAACCTTCTTGAGCTGCCATCTTTGAGTTTCAAGGTCTTCACGGTTCTACTCTGTGGTAACAGGCACAGCTCCTGGTTATTGGCAACAGCCTGTCTAGAACACAAACTGCAGGCACTCCATTAAAATAAATACTCTCTATCATTTTCAGGAGTCATTTGTGTGGAAAATGTACCAAGAAAGATGCTGGGATTTTTTCCCAGCAGGGGACTGCTTCCGGAAACAATATGAGGATCAGCTTGGCTAGTATCGGAAAAGGAACTACTTACTCACGAACTGTTCAGCTCCACTATACAAAAAACCCTTTTCTTTTGACGGTGTAACTTCAAGGCTTGTATTTGCTTTAAAGGTCTTTAAACTTCAAGACATATGTAATAGTTGACACTATTTCATGGGCTTTTTGTACCTACCACAAATGAAACCAGTCTTTTGTTGGAACTTAATTAGAAAAGAGAAAACTATGCCAGATTTAACTCCAGCCTTCCACTTCAAACACAGTCTGAAATTCTAGCAGCTTCTAACCACATCACTAACCTGGCGTTTGGCAGTACAGCTGAAAGGGCTAAAAGGTGTCTTAATTGCACACGTGACATTCAATAACTTGAACATCAGAGGCCATGCCTCAGAAGAAATACTTCTAACTGCTGCCCGGTTTCACCCCCTCCCCTGCCCAGTATTTGCTAGTGAATGTATTAAGATACAGCTTGAAAAGCTTTTAAGCAGTTAAAAAGAAAACATTTGCAAACACTTCGTCAACCTTGAAACAGTAAGTGCCTTAAAACCTCTGTAGACATAGCTATGCAAACTTTTTATTTATGTTTGTGTTCTAGATTAACAGATCCATTAACTGTATTGCTTTTCTGTCTTTCTGTATGAAATTGCACTTGAAGTTTATTTCTATACTCCCTTCAATAACAGCTTATTAGATGCTGCTGTTGAAAGACATACACTATCAAAATTAATACAATTGAAATCTTAGGCCAAAACAAAACGATGTTCTATGGTCACCTGCAAGTAGACGCTGTTAGGATTATGCATTTTTTTCTTCTAATAAAAAGTGCCCACTGCAATAAAGTATTATAAACAAAATATTACCTTTGCTGTCTTCTTTCTCACGTTTATACACTATGGAGATTGGTATGAGGATGATGGCTAAAAACACATATTCATTGCTCATTTATAGCTTTATTTTAAGGAGTACACAGAGCAAAGTACATGCTGAAATAATGGTTCTCGTAGTTTGCTGTAGCAAAAAAAAAAATCCTAACACTATTATTCTTAAGCCAATTTTCAATCACATCTAAGTGAATTTTGGTTGCACAGAATTTTAGTTGCCAGCAAAGAAAACTGGTCATTTGGCACACTGAACAAAGTGAAAGATGCCACTTTCTCCTTAAGAGCTGTCTGTATTCAGTTATTCACGTAAGAAAATCTGAGCTTCAGGATATCATGCTGTCGAGCCAATCTTCAAGCTCTTCTTCAGTAACATTTTTAGATGTACTTTGCTGTTGGTGTGATGCTGTGTTCTCTTCAGGCATATCTCGTTTTGAAGAGTCTAGAAAAGTGAAAAGAACAGACTTGGAAATCTGGAAACAATTCATACCAGGGCTTTGTCCCAGATCCTGTTATTTTTTAAGACAGCAAGAAAATCATATGCAAAAAACGAGAGATGCTAGAAAGTCTTTTACAGCATTGTGGACAGGGGAGGAGGATTCGCAACCCGTCAAAACTAACAGACAGTAGTGTAACTTCTAGGAATGCAAACAGGAGGAAACAAAAGGAAAGGTTTGACAATTTTTCTGAAATTCAAATGGTTTTGCATATGTTTATATTAAATGTATTTATATCCATATCTTCATATTTCACATATTTCTATTAATATATATACAAACAATTTTGTAAAATCAATGCTAGTCAGGTTTGAAAATAGCATTTTTCACAAGCCGTAAGAAGCAGCTGTCAATTCTTCTTTATACTACTAGCAAAGTGAACTAAGGGCTGATAGTGTTACTTAAAAAAAAAAATTCTTCTCACTAAAATTTTCTAGCAGTACATTATTTTTTTTTTTATTTACAATTTTGCTGAATCATAACACAAATGCTGTTGTGGAGAATAATTTAATGCGTAAAATGAACCAACAAGGTTGAAAGGTTAGTTCGGTGGGGAGTTAAAATTGAAAAAGATTGAGTGGGCCAGAACAGCCCCAGGTAAACGAAACGCAAGAGGACAGCGATGATGACAGCAGCACTGCTGACTGGCTAATCAAGAGTTCAACATCATCACCAGAACAGAGAGCAGCAGGAATTAACTAACTAAGGGCGTGCTGGGGAGAAGAGAAATCTTACCGCCTTCCTGGCAATCCATTTTCGGATGTTTCTCAGTTGATGCGCTGTAGGATAATGCACCTGAGGCAGGTCTGCTTTCTGTACCAACGGGAGCGTCCAGGCTTAGGAGAAGATCTAGTTCTTCATCCAAATGGTCACTCTCTTGCTTTGATCGTGGTTGGGCTCGCTGGAACGGTTCTGCTGCATTTGCCCAAGCACTGGTTTTACCTCCAGGCTCTGACGGAGCAAGAGACTCGACGACAGGGTGGGAGAGCGGCACCGCTTCGCTTTGAGCCAGAGACCGTCGGAAGAGCAGCTCTCTCCTCTTGCTGTCTTCAATAATCTTAGATTTCATCTGTGGGAGCTCTGCAGGTGTCGATGCCTAAAAGAACAAGGACGGACTTGAGTCTTTCTAATGCTTAACTCCATTTTTACTGTTCTGTCTAACCTGGATGGCAATTCATGCTTCCTACATTTGATTACTTAAGAAGGTACAATGAATTTCAGTAGAATTGAATTCAAAAGAGAACATAAACTAAAGTAATCTTCATGATACTTTTACAGAAGGAACTACACACTCCTTTCATTGCTTACGGAATAGGAGATTTTATGCTAATCAGCAAGTTCCATTGTTTCACAAGTTCTTCCTGGAGAGTTATTTTTCTTTAATTCTTCTGTAACAAAATCTCATCAATACCCTGAATTCTGGAATGACCGAAGTCAGAATTTGGCTGGAAACATTATCCCATGTTAGGCGTTCCCTCTAAAATTCCAGTCTTGAAAGCAAACCATACTAAAGGTTGTTGAAAATCATTTGGCAAAAGTTAAGAGCATATGGCTGTACGTTTTGAAAAATGACATCAAATTACAAAACATTATCAAATAGTGGAACAAGAAATGGCAACTCATCATTTAACCCTGGAACACCAATTCTGCTTTTATCGGGATGCCCTGGCACTAGTAACACTGCCCCGTATCTGACGACCACATCACCGCTCCGAACCACAAGAGTAAATGTCATAACATAGACTTTGTAACCCCGATAAAAGTTGAAAGACTGTGACTAGAACTCTTCAGAAGAAAATTGTATTTGAAAGTAACATTTATTTGCAGGTTCCCTTAGACATCACATCTGAGACATATCTGGGCTCTCTTAGGAAAGAGCATAGATAGGTCAGTCACAGAAACAACTCCAAACAGAAGTAAAATTTCTTCTGTAGGGGTCATGTTTCTGTTTTTCTTGCCTGAGAAGATCAGATTTTTAGAGAATTTGTTTTATGCTTAGGTCTCATTGGTTCTTTTGCTCTCACATGAATATTTTCTTTTTTTCACAGCCTGAAGAAACATTTTTTTCTAATAGTCTGTTGTGATTTTGCGGTTTTTTTCTTTCACCAGAGCGTAAATGACATTTTCTAAACCCGTTCAACTGACAGTTCTACATATTCTAACACAGATGTAAGTTTGAATCATGGAATAAACACATACATTGATGTTAACTATGTAGAAGAGTAAATGACAAAATATTAAACAGCAAAGAATGTAAAAGCGCTTTCAAATTTTTGGTGCAAACTTTGAACATGTGCTAAGAGAAGCAAGTACAAAAGCAGTGCAATTGGTCCATGTCAAACAACCCTGGCTTCAAATCTGATGTGCTACACGCCAAAGCATTTTGTTTGAAGCCAGCTTGGCATAAAACGTGCTGATAGACGGGTACCCTGCATCACACGCTTTTCACATGCCAGTCTCAGGAACTGTATTTACTTATAAAACACACGCTACTTACGTCTGAAGATCAAGCTTAAAGTAATCATGCTTGCATGGATGGTTTCACTTAAAATACTTGTGAAAATTCATGGCATTACCTGCACAAGTTCAGCATCTACATTCAGTCTCAGATGTAGAGGCAATTCCTGGAGGGCCTGGACCAAAGACTGGCAGTCAACAGAAAGTGCAGACAGCTGAAATACAATTCAACACACAGTATGCTTGTATTAAAAAAAAACACAATAAAAAAGGACTAATAATGACTTTAATCTGTTACATTCTGCTGTACCACACATTCAAGGAACGTGAAGAACAATCTGATGAAATACAGGAATTCACAGTTTGGCTAAATCACCACACAAACACCTATAATGCAAATAATCACTTAAAGGTTTAAAAAATAGGTATAAATGGAAATGCTCCTCAGGCAAGGTCTTGAAAATCCAAAGTAGCAAATACTTCTGCAAGTTGACCATGTCATAAGAGGCTTTTCCAACTCAAACATCTTTTAATCATCTGTGAAGATTTCCATGCAGTGGGAACTGCTGTTCTTTACTGAGTTGCTGCAGTTTTCTGAGCAATTAAACCAGGTAGCTAGTGTGTATCTCTACTGGGTTTAGTGCCTAAACAACGGGGCCCTTTTTATACTTCCCCATCTTTTAAAATCTTGTTCTGATGCTTACAAAAGCAACAAACAATAGTTACATACACTTCTAAAATGATATTCAAGAAAGATACCCTGCTGCTGCCCAATTGCTTAAGAGGTGAAACTGTCACCTATTGCCATGACAGGTATTGAAATTCCCTTTTCTCTCGACCCCTTTTTTCGGGGGGTTGTATGCTACTCAAACGAATTTACACAAAATAGACCAGCAGTATTTGATGGTTTTACAGAACACCCTGAACTTTGGTAGCCTTATACAGAGTTCAAGCTCACAGGACAGCAGAACAGTCTAAGGACGTTCATCATCAATGAAAAAATAAAAAGCCTGAAAACATCACATTTTAAAATCTGACAACTAATGCTTAAGTTCAGTCTACATCCTCATTCTCATGGAAGCAGAGAAGCTGCTTCTAAATCCAGGTTTAAGAGATAAACATTTCTCCCTCTCTACATGGTATAGACTGATGGAGACACACAGAAGTCCAAATACTGATAAATTAGGAGAGTGTTTTGAGCCATATTATAAGAGATTTATCTAAGAGATTTATCAAAGGGGTTCACACTGCTCCCAAAAGCCAGTCAGCCGGACGGCTTTTGACACCTTCACCGAGAGCAAGAAGGAACACTGAAGACATAGTGTGTTCTGTTCGCATATTTACAAAATGAAAATTAAAAAAACCCAGCAAAACACAATGCAGTTGGTTCAACAGGTTGTTTTTTTTACCTGGTTCTGATAGGCAGTAATGAGAGTATCAGAAACAAACAACTTCAATATCTCATAGTTAGAATTTTTCTTCCTTACTAACAACTTTATTTCACCAAGGATTAGTGATCACCATCAAAGACAATTCACAAGTAACCTCAAAAAGTCTCCAACAAGGAACTTTTGCTGCCCAGCACTGAAGTAGAACTTCAGAAACTCCAGTTCTTTTGGCAGATATGGAAGATCTAATATGGTTTCTACAGATTTGCAAAGGACAAGGAAATCATTCATCCAGAAACATAAAAAAAAGGGAAGTAAAAAGTCAAATGTCATTAAATAACATTTAGGTGCATTCGGAAAGAGCTAGGTGCACTTGCAAAAAGATTAATGTGTACGAGCTTTGCAAATGAAGGTGAAAATGGAGACGGGGAAGAGGAGGAAAGGCTGAAGATGAAGAAAATGAATTTGAAGAAATAGCATAATGGAAGAAAGAATTCAGTATCAAAGTAGAGACTCCACCAAAAGTGGTATTTGAATAAAAAAACACAAAGGGATCAAAATAGCATTCAGTAAATTATAAACACTTTATGGCACATGTAGTTATTTGTTCAAAAAATAAGTAGAGGCATACTTTGTTGCTGGAATTACCATTTTTTAATGAAAAATCCTAATAATTATTCTCTGCTTGATTTTTAAATTGCAGATCATGTTCTGAAACACTTTTACTGCATTTTATCAATGTACAATAAAGGAATCCAGATCTACTTTTTGTAACAATGAATTATAATATTCTTAGTAAACTGAAAATTCATTATTGTTGATGCCACCGTTACATTTTCATTCCGCATCTGAAACTGATGTTTTGCCATTGCTTTCTACAAATAATAGGGAATGGAAAATATCTGGTCGTTCTGCAACTATTTTTATGCCTCTTCAGCTTTATTTGGTTCCATCATGATCACTTCACTCTACAGTTCTCTAATCCCGTACATAATGTACAGACAGGCAAAGAACGAGGGACGGGTAAGCTAAGAGGCAAAGGCAAGGATTTTGCCAAGGTGAATCTGGAAGGAAAATTCAACCTGGACCCAGCTTTGAGGGAGAAGAAAGAAGGGCCAGAAACAAAAAGGAGGTAACAGGTGCAAGACCAGAGACCATGTGAAAAACCAGATACTGCTCTGAAACCCTCTGGGCCTGGATTCCAGACTAAAGTAAGAAATCAGAAGAAGAGCCATGGTGATGAGTGCAGTGAAGTATTTCAGACTGACACAGGAACAGTGAAAGATGGGAAACAGTTTGAAACAACAAATTTGGCTGGGGCAGGATGAGTGACTGCAGTCTCACAGGGACAGAGGCAAAAGAATGTGAAAAAATGAACATTCTGGGCACTGATATCCTGCACACTAGGAGCAAGAGGTAAAAAATACACAACCATTGAAAGACTGAACAAGCATGTGATGGTTTAAACAAATGCTGTACTTGGTTTTATTTCCTCATTTCATTTTGACTTTGCAACCTTAATGTACCTTGAAATATTGCTTCCTAGGGAATAATTGTTGTTGCTATTTTAGGAATAAATAGCAAACTCTGAATGCAATTGTATGTTTCAAGAAACACTCAAGCACAGCTTTGCAGCAATTTTAAGAAAAGCTTAGAAGACAAAAGCATTTATCTTGCAATAATTTAGGTGACAATGTAAGGAAGACAGCTGCAGAGATTAAGGCACTTTCCAGTACAGAAAACAGCAGACTCCTATTGCTTTGCCCCTTTTTATTCCAGCATAAATAATCCACATAGAAATATAATCTAAAATCTAGTTCATCTTGTAGTAATTTTGGAAGTGAGGTTTCAGCCAGAGGATATGAGCTGTGAAGTTGAAAGAACGAGAGCAAGCTTTCATAGTCAACCATATGAAAATACTCATACAGGTTTTGTTATTGTCCTTTTACTAAATTTTCTCTTGAATACAGCTGAAAAAGGAGGGCTGACCTGATGTATCAGTAAAGCAAAATGACAGCCCCTTAACATTTCCTTCGCTAGTTGGATTTGCTTGTTCTTTTCTTCCAATGAAAAACCTAGCCTGCAGCTTTGATTAGTCTTCAACAGGGAAAAAAAATCAAAAAAAAATCCAAGAGTTTCTAAGCATCGGAGACAAATTAATATACAGAATATTAAACAATTTATTGCTGAAAGCACAACTGCCTAGTGCCTGGCAATTACCCATAAAAACTCATCTGAGTGACCATTCTGTTACCTGCTTATTGCATATGCTTTCTCTTTCCCATTCTTTCTCATCAGCAAACCGGAACTGTGAAAATGAGTCTCCTGCAGATAAGAAATGAAAAAATATATATTTACTTTTTCAAAAATAAAAAGCACTCTCCAAAGTTCCCAACCCTACGTCAATAAATTCAATCAATAAATGTAACACCTCCAACAAATCTGCATTTAATTTTAACACTGCTTGCATTCACAATATTAAACTTCTTGAAGCTAAAATTCTATACAAAGATCTCTTAATCTCTTATTTGCAAAACAGTACCAAAAAAACCTCAATAAATTTAAAAGTGAATGAGGAGGTGCTAGGTGCCATGTCAACAAGCAAAGTTTTCAGTGAAAAATTTGAATAATATACCAGGAATACATAGAGTATCCACAGAGTGCATTTTTTTTATTAACAGTTTTGAATGTGCTGTAGAGTGACCTTGTCTTATCAACATGCATCTCTCTTAAAATGGATTATAAATGTCCTAAAAATCTGTTTACACGGGCCAAATAAAGACTTCTTGTTGTCTGGTAGCTAAATTCTCCAGACTCTTTCCTCCAGACTCCAGCATGTCATCAAAAAAAGGCACTGAACCCCAACCTCCAATCCATATGCACAAGGGACTGAATTTAAAGAAACCTTAAACTAAGCTACATACGTAATCTTAATTACAGGATCTTCTAACCTCCTAACACACTCCTCCAAGACAGCAGGAACTCCTTCTTACTAAAGGGGGCTTGGGTTATTACTTTGGTTTAGATGTGATACTTCTGTTGCGGTGCCGTGCTCGGTTGTGAAAGATATTGCTATAAACTTATTCTCTGAAAAAACCCACACAATTCCAGGTACTCAAAAAAAAATGAATAAGGTCTGTGGCAAAGGAAACATGAAAGATTAGGGTTGCAAGATAGCGGCTAAGGGTCCTGAGTAACAGAAAGCAAAGACCCCACAGTGCGGGACGTCGGCTGCCTCAGACCAGGCAGTTTGAGAACTAAAAGCTGCTCCAGGGGCTCCACCGGTGAGAGGAGAGGGGAGGAAAAAACCCCAAACCCGAGGACAGACAACCACCCAACTGTCGAATTATTGAAGGAAGGAGACTGAATCTGACCTTGAGAACTGCAGATCGCCCGTAAGTCACTAGGATTTAGCCCGGCTGACAGTTGAGAAGCAACAGCTCCTTCTTTCCCAGTGTCTAACAGCGAATGAAGGTGCCACAAGTTGTTCTCAGTGGCACGGCTGACAACCGGGCAGCAAATTGCCCCCCGGCTTTCAGTATCTTAACTGCCATTTCTGCATCCTGCATGCAACATTGGAACATAATAAAACGTGCTGTCCCCAAAACTGTCATCCTTCCCACTGTCTGCCCATCCCAGAACACCAGGAGTTCAGCCTTGCAGGGTTCTACTCAATTGCGCAACCATCAGCCAACTCCTGGTTTGCAAACAGAAGGAGTAAGCAGCAAAATGGCACAGTAATTGGCATTTGCCAAACAATAAAAAACAAGAGACCTAATTATCTCCCAGCTGGAATGTACATTGTATTGGCTATAGCTCTTTCTCTTTAACATCCATATATCTGAAGTGCATTTCTAACTCATTGCATTTCAGGTGTGCTCACTGGGCACGCACTGCACTCCGACACCAATCACACTGTGCAGCCCGGAGCGGCCATCACTGTCATCTTCAGAGCCATTCCAGCAAGGAAGTGACCTTCTCAGTCGAGAACGTCTATGCCTATAGATATTTACAACCATTGTTATGTCCACCTTGAATCTGCGCCTCCCTGTTTTCATCAGGCGTACCCAACTCCGCTGGGCCGACGCGCAAGCTCGCCTCATGAGATGGACTTTGGTTTAAATTCAATGCCTCCAGATATCACTATGTTGAAGACAACCAGTATCAAACAATATGAGCGCAAATAATTGACATTAACCTTTAAATATCTAAGGAGAAGCCTAATTTTATAAATGTTTAGTTCATAAATTAGTTCATAAATGGGTACGCTCAGCAGCATGGAAAAATAAGATACTGTCTTTGTATCTGTCTGGAAATATTTGAGTGCTCCAGCTGACCAACTGCTGACAAAGGTGCCTTTGTCTGCATCACACACAACACAACAGTAAATAAATCCCTCTGCTTCAAAATATCTAGAAGACTGCTAGTAAGTAATAACTCATGCTGAAAAGTGAAGAAATCCAATTGCATTCCTCAGTCTCATGATTTTAAAACGGATACAAAAATGTGCAAAATAATTTAACAGCTGGTATTTTAAAGACTCCATTTAGTTACATATGGAAAGAAGTTTTACTGAAAAATAATTAAACCAAGCAACCCTCAAAGTCTTCATACTATTAGAACAAAGGCATAAGCATTTTCTTCCAATATCCCCAAGACTTCTGAAGTTATTTCTCATGCTGTGTAACAGAGGAAATAAAGAGTTTCCTCTCCTCTTATAAAGGAGTAAAATTAACCTAAAGGATCAGTCAAACACCTTCAGCACCTGCGAATGACCAGATGTAAAACAAACCTTCTCCATCAGGAAAATCCACTGGGTTCAAAAACTGGTTGATGATTCTTTACACACACAAAGTTGGGAAGACCAGATCCCCAGTTTGATATCGTATTGCTGAATTAAAGGGCATGACTTAAACTGCAGTTTGAGTAGGCTCTTTAAATAAGCAAATAAAACATGCATTTCAAATGGAAAAGCAGTAACTACAATTCAGAGTAGCACATTTAATGCAAATTAGGTTAATGAGAATGCTGGTCTAACCAATTATCTTTTCATAAATTCTTTTACCCTGAAAATAACTTCCTTTTATGCCATGAATACTAACCAAATGTCTTGCAATGACTCCAAGTTCCTTCCGACATTAAAAAAATACTTTTCTTTATGTGAATAGTTTTTATGTTACTTACTAGTATCACTTTGCCCTCAAATACAGAGTAGCTAAAAATAATGCATTCAGGTAAACCTCACACATCTTTTTTTTTTTGTAACATTCATACTAGGCCTTACATATTCTTTACTGTATAAAATTCTTTATTGTATAAAATATAACTTTACTATGAAAAAATTTTACCCAAATACAGTAGCCTGATGTAGTTACGAATAAATACCAATCCCATCTTCCGCATTATTCACTTTTCTACTGAGTAAACAATAAAATGATATTTAAGGGTGAAGTTACTGATTTCCCCATAGGTTAAGCTTAAACCTTTCATTAAGTTTAAGCTAGTCACCTTAAATATTTACATTTTTCCTGATGCTTTATGACATTTTCTGGTGTCATTTTTTTCAGGTCACTAATTTATAACATACTTACTGATTTTTAAATGTCACTTGCTAGATAACAAAAAGTACAAAAATCCATAGAGCATACCCGTTTTTGAGCAACATTGTACAAGAGAAAGGCTGGAAAGAATAAAAAAAAAAAAAAAAAGGCAAAGATAGCTGCGTAACAATGCATACAGACTCAAGCCCAAACACTTGTGGTTTTTTGTAGCATTGGTATGACAAAGGACGAAGTGAAATCTGTGATTCCGCCACGGGACAGGGGCAGACAACGCCCCTTTGGGTGAAAGAGAACGGACTCATTTATTTTCCTAAGCCTTGACTCAACAGAGGAGAAAGTAAGTTCATGGTCGAGGTTTTGGTCCCCGCAGACCAGCAGGTTGAGGAACGTCATGATCTGGCCCTCCGTGAAGAGTCCGTTCTCTCCCAGACTCCCTGAGCAGGTACGGGCAGCCCAGCCCGTGCCCCTCGCAAGAAGCCCCGCTGGACCTCAGCCCGGGAAGGAAGAAGTGCAGGAGCGGCCAGGCTCCCACCCGCAGAGCGAGATGTGCGTAACGTCAGGCTGCAGGGATCCACAAACAAATCCCTTGGCACGTGCTGGCACAAGGTGCTCCTGACAGATTCCGGCTTGTAAGTGAGGAAAGGAGAGGCAGAATGAGAAGAAAGGAATCGGAAACAAGGGGCACGAGGTTCAGGCTGGACGGGCGCCTTGCCTTGCCTTGCCCGCTGGCAGGAGCCTCAGTGAACACGCACCAGAGGACGAGGCAGAGGGGAGGAGGACGCGTTCCCGTGGAATCTAATAAGCAAAATTATTGCCCTGAGACCTTGGGGCAGGTGGTACCTCTAAGCTCACGCAGCCACTTCGAAGAGGAAATGAGAATTCAGATGAACAGCTTAGTTTTACACAGGAAAGAGACAAATAATTCTGATATTAAAGCTGAAATAGCACCCTTCATTCATACCTTAGAGAGCACAGCTTGTGAGCAATTCAGCATCCTACACTTCTGAGCTTTGATACTGTGATAAGCTAAAAAAAAATAAAAATCCATAATGGATGACATAACTTCTACAGTTTATTCAGGAAGTTTTCATTTTTTTTTCTAAATTACACACGAACACCAACTCCGCCAATGTTTCCAAATCCAAATATAATGAATGTCCTACTGTACAACCCCAAACAAGATTTCAAACTTTGCCAAATGCATGCTAGATTACTCGCTATGAGAAAGCTCAGGTTCAAGACTCATTTGCTGGTCTAAACTTGGCTGAGTGCTCTACCCACTGAACTACTGCTTTTTTTTGTAGATGGGTCTTTCTCAACTGTGTTAGAAACCTGAAAGTTCTTCCCCAGTAAAGTTTAAGTAAAACATAAGTACTCCAAAATGCAATAAAACTTCTACTGTTCTTTAGATACTCCACACAAGGCTCGCTACAAGGGAGAACAACATCAGAAACGGCACGTTAATGTGTTTTGGTAACTCACGGAACAGCACTCAATGAACTAGGGTTTTTTACCTTGTCCTATTTAACTTCCTTCTAATTATTCTTTATTTGGAAAAATAGTTCATTCCACCTCCTGGGTAAACAGTGCATGCAAATACATTTCTGTACTGTATCTGGGAGGTGAGAACACCACACAATTCATTGTATCAGTTGTATTCTTGCACCCTTCCATCTAAAAGAACTTTATAACTGGCATGCTTAACTCAGAGCAGTTGCATTGCATAAATTTACACTAGGAGAACCACTGTTTTCTGTAAGAAGGCTGTCGGAATATTTGGTCTAAAAACTTCAAAATTCATGAAATATCTTACTTATCCACAAAGTGCAGGAACATAGAAAATAGGCTTCCTTTATTTCACACTGTACTACCATCCAGAAAATTTCCACTTAAAAAAAAAAAGGCAGTAGAGAAAAAAAATGAAAAATTTAAGAAATACTTTAAGCAGCTTGCTATTTTTATTCCAATAACAGCCACTAAGTCGACAGAGAAAAAAGTCTGCTACCTGTAGTTCTTACATACCACACAAACACCAGAAAACTTCCTTTCTCATTCATCCTTCCCTCAGTTTTTACAGCAGACAAGTCATGGAAGTTCACAATATTTTCGACAGTTGAATATTCAAGCTTCCATTTTAAGCATTCAAAGCCAGTCTTAATATCTGACAACAGTACAAATATTATTTGACAGCCCTTGCATTATTAGAATTTTATAACCCAATAAAACTACTCTAATTTTTCCTTAGTGCTACAGTTTCATTACTTACTCTGTATTTGATAAAACGCTTAAAGCAAATAATGCGCTTATTAATAAATACTCTTTATTCTGCTGTGCTGAATATTTTTAATATCATCACATCCAAATTAGTGTTAGTAAAGCAGAATTCACTATTCATGCAAGGGGTATAGAGTATGCAGCATCTATCGGACTATCTTTCAAGAGCATTCATAAATTATACATACAGGTGCAGGCCTAAAAATATGCAAGCGGTTCGATACAGTGAGTGCGAGGCTTGGCTTTCTTGCATCTGTGTTGGGTTCTACAAGACAGAACAGGTCACAGTACTAAGACAAGCTTGCAAGATTTTGTTGTTTCACGTAATGAAGCAAGAAGAGGCAAGTAGCCTCAGAGCAGGAAGGGGTTTCTTCTGACACGTTAACAAAATGGCAAGGGTTACAGTTAGCAAAGAGTAAATCTAGCTCCAGTCCTTTAAGATGCAAAACCTTGACAAGTATTTCTTTGCATATGCAAGTTACTTATAACTCTCCAAAAATAGTAGAGTAAGAGATTATCAGAGAGTTCTGAACATCAACTTAAGAGCAGATTGGTAAGCGGTCACTCCCGATCAAAAATACAAGCAAGCAGCACTGGATTTGTCTTACCAAAGGCTTAGAAAGCCACTACATTCTTGCTCCAAATTACATTTGTAAGAAAAATATTCCACGAGCTAGCAGCTCGTGTTGATTTTTCAAGAAATGTAGTTTCTAAAAAGTTATTATTACCTCTACCAGAATTTTCCCATTGCTACAGATTAATTGGTCAATGTCAAGTTTCGAAACCTGCATCGATAGAAATTAAGAGTTCTTCCGTGAAGTGACAAAGAGAAAAATAATTACTTGCCATCTACACTTCTCCGAGTCATGTTAGAAACAAGTTTTAGCCACGTATAAGCTCGTGTTTTGTGGCAGTTACACCTGGAGGTTTTTTCTAACAGATGTATCGTAGGGCAATCAAGCTCAGGTTAGCTCCAGTGACCCCACCAGCACCTCCCGCGTCAACGCCTGCGCTTGCTCCTTCGCACGGCGCACGAGAGCGTCCACGTCCCGCAGCAACACCTCCCGCGGCCGCCTTACCCGAGTTCTTCTTGCTCAGCGGTGACAACAACTACAGCTCTCCCACAACTTAAAAAACGTGACGAGATGATACAGAACGGAGGTTACAGTTCTCCGGACAAAATCTGGGTGACATTTACCACTGACACACAATGTTTTGCAGGTTTGAATGATGTGAAGGAATGCTGATTCTTATTTAATCACCTCCTGTATTCAAACAGCACAGAATTGAACACTCTAATGTTAATTTTTAAGTATTCATTTGGAGAATTTATTTTCCATCATGGTACTGGCATACTATGATGTAGCACCACAGCAACATTAAAGGTTTTAAGATATTGATGGCTGTGACATATCTGCTAATAATAATAAACCTAAAATGAAAAAAATCATCTGTATTGTAGCTATTTGCCAAACATATTTACCTTCTGTTGTTGTCAACCTGTAGATTTTTCTATGATCTAGTTCTATACAGTCCAAGGTTCACACAACTTTGCCCCCCAAGGGCGTTACTTCAGGATGTATTTTAATGTTGTGCTAAAGCCTTGCCTGACTATCCATTCTTCCATCACCTTGCTTGTTTTGGCCCTGTTTATTAGGTTTATTTTAGCTTTTCACTGTGTTTAAATACATTCTTCCAGATTTCTGACCATGATTACGGTACTTAAAGTCCCTCTAGCGTACTTGGAACATAATAAGCAGTTGCTGATCAATAAATTCTTTACTTTAGCAGGAAATGACTTGTGAATCATGTATAAAGTACTAAGTGCTCTTTCTGCTCTGCATTTTCAAACTGCATTGCTTTGTGGTAAACATTTCACTGCACACAGACACATCCAAGACATCAGTTAAACATTATTCTCGTTGTTTGTTTTTATTTTGAATGTGGTGATAAAATAGCATTCAAAACAAAATACTACGACATTTTTCTTTTTTATATAGGAAAATTAAATTATTTTCCTTAAGAAAAAGTTAGGTACTACGTATATATTTCTACTATTGAGTAAAAATATTTTTATTTTATTTAACCATCTTAAGGAAATGCTTTCATTCAGCCTTGCCTTATTGGGAATATTAATTTTGAATCTCATTTAGCTTGTCAACTGTGTCATAAATACCAACTCAGTGCAGAACTCAAAGTTTAGTGTTAAAGCAACAAAAGCACAGCACTTAGCGAGTAAAGATTAGCAGACAATGAAAATGTGCTTAGAACAAGTAAAAGACACTTGAATTAATGATTATAAATCTTGGCCATATATATATATGTATAAAGGAAAAATAATAGTCTTCACAACATAGGAGAAATAAGCTTTCACCAAGATGCTGCTCTAGCACATATGTTTCCTTACAGATGAAAAATGAACAACCTTTTCTCTAAACACACATTCAAGTATTTTTTAATACTTCTTTTGGTCTTGGTCAGCACTTTTTTTAAGTTAACATTTGTAAATTATCTTTCTTCATTTTGTTTTTAAGCTTCAGATGCTAGAATAGATCAGAAGGGTCAAGCCAAAAATGTTCAACTGGGAAAGGATGGAATGGAAAAAAACCCCACCTCTCTCCGTTGTTTCCAAGAAAGCAATGGTACTGCATGGCACCACAGTGTCAGTTCTCACATTTGTAAAATACAGCCCGTTTACAGACTTCAGCAGTTCTTTGTAAAGCACCGTAAGATCTGCACACAAGTGTCAAGACCTAACACTGGTATTTGTTGCCACACAGCACCTTGCTGCTGAAGCAGCTGAGCTCAATTTTAAAAACATCTCTGTTTTACTGCAATCCACAGGTCTAAACGGGAGGAAAGCAGTTTTCAATGTGTGTTTTCACATGGCTTTTGCTAAGTGCAAATACACAGTGCAGATGTTCTACTAACGGTGAATTGTACTAACTCTTTCAGAAGCGAATTAAGAGATTGAACGCATCTTCAGATAAATGACAAATCAGAGTACTGCACACCCATCGAATATCTTTCGGTTTTCAAGGGACGGGCTTCAAAGTATTCAGAGTCCAGTAACACCAGGCAGAGGTTTACAGGAGAACCAGTCCCCTGACATGTATGTTCTTCCCATGGTACGTTTACGTACTTGTTTTCCAGGTCAAAGAAGTGATAGTGAAATGAGCCCTTCCCACACTAACTTGTACAGATACTTCACTTTGAGAACACAAGCCAGGACACACAGGAGACTGCAGGTATCGGAGCCTTCTCAGGCAAGAGTACTTCACCACACCGACTAGAAAATTCTCAGAATACAACAGCTCAATTCATTACCAAAAAGCGACAAACCAAAGGTTAGAACGACCTATCAATCAAACTATATATATAAAACAATTAAAATTTAAGCTTAAGAAAAAAAAAATTAAATTTCAAAGTCATGTTTCAATTCAACTGAAGACATTTTTACCCATTCCTGATTTCTTTACTCAGAGAACTCTGGGTCAATGGTTTTCAGCCATGGGCCCTGTGGACTAGCACTCAGGGAACCTGTAAAACGTGACCAAAGCAACACCAGACTCTGGTATTTTCACCACAGGATTCCACATCTCACTGAAAAAAAGAGAACCATTAGAAGTCTAAATGTACCACAAGGCCAGTTTCGACAGATGACTCAGAACTAGGATTTAGCAGCCACTGGAGGAAAAAGCAAAACGAAAGACAATTTGAGAGGATCACGTATTTCTAGTCAAATACATGTCTCAAACTGAAACTTAATTGTCCCACAAAGGTACCTGTCCCAGGACGCCTGGATTCATGTCAGGAGGAAATAAGGTACAATGCATTGTCATCCTATGGTGTTTAGTGTTCAAAAATACATTGCTGTTCTTTTAGAGATGTTTGTGTTACACTATACAGTAGCACAACATCCAAGATTAGTAATTTATCAGTGCTGCATCTAATAAAAAGGTAAATAAATGCAAATATGAACACCCTTAAGCACTGAGAAGCCATGCATCTCTCTGGTTTCACCAAATGAAGCCACAACAGCTGAAAATGACTCACATTTAAAATACTTATGAAAAATATCGTCAGCCTCAACTGAATTTCTTAAGTTCAGAAGAATAAAAAAAACCAGCTTGGCAATTGATAATCTTGGAAACAAGCTCTCTTTCTATGACTGTCAAAATGCACACCAGGAAATTTTGGAAAATGTCACCTACTGACTTCACGAGCAATCTCTCTGTTTATCACGTCTGCATTTTACTGTAAGACTTTCCAAACAGGCTGATAACAAAGAGACAGAACTCACCAGCGTCATGTAAAGCCAGACACACCCTCACTATTGGTTGAACCCGCAGATGGGAAAGCAGCAGCTACATCCATCAGCCTGAGCTGAAGAGACCACAGGGTCTCTGGGCTAAGCAGAAGGAATCCTCAGGAGCTGCTGGAGGTGCTCGATGCTTATAACACCCCTTAACACAATTATATCCAAAAAAATCAAAATCAGGGAACTTGCTCTAAAGTTTTTGTCCTGACTAAGACTGCCAAACCTCTTTGCAATCATCACAGAATATACTGAAAAAAACTAAAGATATAGCATAATAATTCAATTAATATAGATTTTGTTCAACCATGTTCAACTGTCGTTGAGAAAGACTTTTTTTTTCCTCATGGCTATAAAGAAAGCATCCTTCATGAAAAGGTGTAGAAGTGAACACGGCTATCAGATGAATGAGATGTCACCAGAGAAGAGCCAGATGAGAAATGCCGTATTCTCTGCGAGCCAGCACAGCTGTCAGTGAACAGGAGAACGTCAAGAGATTGTCAGCCGGAGAGTGCCGTACACCACACGTGCTTAGATGTAGACAAACGGTGGGAGAGGTTCACTGGCTACATGCAGAAAGCACAATCCACTGTATTTAATAATGTTAAGTACAAGGAGGAATGTGACACTGATTACATTATCATTTCAATCTTTTAATTTGAAAATGCATCTTCTTGCATGACTTCTTTCTACAATTAGAGAAGATCAGTTTAAAAGGTGTAATAAAATTCAGAAAGTTGTTAACATTTTGTTGGGTGTAGTAAATCAAATTACTTTCTCCAGCTTTTGTCATCGGTGTGTCGTAAGAGTCAAGCATATAGATTGTGCATTTTCAAATAATTATAAAAGACAAAATTGTTGAGCCTACGTTGAATTATAAGTAATTCTAGGTTACTCAACAGTAATAGCTCAAGACAAAAAACATGCATCAGCTGATTCAGTCATAAAAACATGGCTCCATACTAAGTTTATCTTTCAAAAGTTCCAGAAAGATTTGCTCTCTCAAACCACAAACTATGCAGTTTCTCTACAATGCACTTAATCTGGACTGTAGATTTATTTTGCTGCTCTCATGTCTATTAATAAATAATGAAAAAAGCCATTGCATGAGGTGTGACATGTCTGTAAGAGCTCACATGACCTGAAAGGTGACCAAGTTCATACTGAAAACTGCAAACTTGATTTCACAGCGCAGTCTGGCATCCATTAACAGCGCATTTACTCATGCTTCTGTGAGCCCAGAACCGTGGCCATCAATTTTACAGGGCAGACATCGCAAAAACGCCTACTGTGAACTTTTTCAGGAGTACCCTTCATAAGAAACTACTCAAGAAGAAGCCCTCTTCTTCAGCTACATATTGTTTGCAGCCTTCCTTTGATACAGTCTGCATTCTTGTACGAGGCCAATGACTGCATGTGGTATTCTTTGAATTTGTTCACAGGAAGTGTCTTCCGTAATCCAAACACCTTCATATATGAACATCTTCATATATGCTGCACGGCCTGGCAGCATACGTGGACCATTAACACTGCGACTCTTCCCTAAACGTTCTCACTGCTACTGAAATGTCAAAGCAGCACCCAGTACAGAAGGAATATAATAGGTGCCAAGCGATGATCTCGGAAACTTTGTCATCTCAGTGAACGTTTATCAAAGTAGGTACCTTCCCTATTGCTTTTAATCTGGTAATGAGAATAAAAAAGCGACCAATGTGAATACCCACAGCAGCTGAAATAATTCAATTCCCTCAACTGAATTCATCTCCTTTCTTCTCTGGAAGCAGGAAGTAATAAAGTCTCCTCTTCTGAGATAAGGAGATACAACTCCCGTGCCTCAAGCAATGATAAGGGCTTACAGTCTCTTTGAAGAGTTTTTCAATGAGACACATTCCTTAAAGTAGAAAAAGTGCAGCTAGAAACATAGGGCATGAGCATTTTGTGGATTGTTTACCCTCTTTGATCTGCATTGGTGCTCTCTAGGATATGAAAAATGAATAGAGGCACTTTTCTGATGAGTAGAGGATTATGAAAAGCAGATATGGTCAAGAGCAAGCATCCAGTCAGAAAGTGTGCTTACTCGGTGAACACTTTGTCGACTGATCTGCTGGGATCTCCCTGGGTTTTTACAAAGGTTTTAAACACTGACGGAATGTATTCCCAAAAACATGATAGCCAATAGCCCTGCACTAAAGGTTCATCAGATAATTTTATACTGATACATTTTGAATATGTTTCTCTGGAGAGGTACTGGTGAATTTCAGAGTTATGTCATAGCAAGAAATACTGCTGTTTTATAAAAGTCCTACAAATGTGATGTTTAAGACTTTGGTAAGAGTAGATTTATTCCATAATCAGCCCAAATAAGACTGCTGCATGTACAGATGTTACAGCGACCCAGAAAGAACAGTGGGTTATGTAAAAATTCTCAATGCATTTTTCATTCCATCAGTCAGCAAATGCAATATTAGTGGCTTCTGTTATACTGAACAAATATTTCTGTTTGATAAGTAGATCCTGGTGGAATCAAAAGTTTCAATAGCATCTATTTTTATTTCTGAAGTATGTGACATCTAAGTATAAACTGTAATTTTAATCTAAAATCCAGCCATAACATAAAGAACTAGTATGTATATCCGGTGAAGTGAAAATTTTGACCTAAGTACTATGTCCTCAGAAAGGAACATGAAAAATGAATGAAGGATCAGAGAACCTAGTTCACATGCTGTTGTCCTGAAGTGACGGCCAAAGAAAAGTTCATTGTCAGAACAAAAATTTGAACTTCATGGTTTAAGAATATGACAACCAACCTTACGGTGACGCTTGTTTTCTTCTCCCTGTGGACCAGTAGTTCTTAGCTCCTAAAGTCAGACCCTCCAAGCAGCTTTAAAAGTCTTTTATTTATGGAAAATATTATATGATATGTCAGCTCATACAAGATTTTTGAAAATAATCTAAGACAAAATGCAAACACAACTTTTTTAAAGCCTTCAATAAGTCCACATTACCCTACTTGGCCATGTTTCTTCTTTGCATTTTTCTGCTGTAACCTCCAACACTCATCAGCAGGTATTTAAAAAAAAAAATCCTTTAATTTATAAATAGACTAATGATGAAAGACTACATTAACTAGTCTTAATAAAAAACTTTAAGATCCTGAAACAGAGTGTCAGAGAACTACATACCTTCTCCCTTATAAGTTTTGAGAGAAAAGGAAAGTAATGATCATTATGGTACATGTATGAAATAAAATCACAAGCTTCAAGCATTAGCTCTAATAAGTATTTCCTTTAAAAGAAGCTCTTAAAACAAGATTTGGTTATTACTGAACACCGCTGAAGTACTGACAAAAAAAAAATATTTCCTGTAGTCAGAATTTAAGGACAGGAGTAAAACTGCCAACTACATGCTGGAATCTTCTGTCACTTCTGCCCTCTATTTTTCCAACTGCATATTTTGAAATACTTGTCTCAAGTTAATATAAATATGAAAACCTGTACTAATAATTTTGTTACACATTTTGAAATATCTACTTAGCTGCAGAAATAGGAGTTTCAATAAAGATTAAAAAAACACAACCAAACAAAACTAGACATATGTAAAACAGAAATGCAAAAGAAAACTCACTAGTTAAATGTGTAGACAGACTGTTTCAGAAACTGCAACTAAGGAATAATATAAAAAAAAAAAATAAAATCTTATTTTGAAATAAGTGAGATGTTTCTGCAAGACAGTTGAATTTAGAAATGCACAAAAATGCACAAGGATCTACTTCCACTAAACCAGCGTGCAACTGGTCCAGAAATTTCATTTCCACAACTAAATGAATCCCCAGCAGTGTACTCTGTCCTACCTCTACTCCTCAGCTCCACTATCATTAGAAAACATTCTAAAGCAAATACAACAGAAGTAACATTTTGTTTAGCAAAATACTAAAGAAGCAATCAATCAACATCAAAAATTTATGCAATTTTTACTTTAAGCGATCAGCAAAAAAAATGAGACCACTTAATTCTAGGAAGTGCACAGTAACATCCACGATCCTACATTTCCATTCTGAAAAGTAGCCAGTGAGTTCCCGTATCGCAAACATTCACTGTGTGAAGTTTCTGGTGAGGGGGTTTAAGCTGATCTGTGCTGCCATTCTTAACCACCACGTATCCGCGTGGCAACGCTCAGGACGGCAGCGGCCGACGCAGCGGTAGCACTCGTGAGCACGGGGATGCTGGCACACAACCTCTGCCTCAGTCGTGTCAACAACCAGCCCAGTCCGCTCACATCCTGCCCGTGGAAACACAGAATTATTAAGGCTGGAAAAGACCTCTAGGATCACCAATCCAACCGTCAACCCAACACCGCCGTGACCACTAAGCCACATCCTCAAGTGCCACACCTACACTCTTCTCTAACAGCCCCAGGGATGGCGACTCCACTACGTCCTTGGGCCCTTCTGCCGGCTCAGGGGGCTCTTGCTTTCGCCCCTCCTCTCGCTCACGTCCCAGCTGCGTAGCTGCACACCCTCCCTCGTGCCAAACCCCTCCTGAGCTGACTCGCATGGCTAAACCATCAGGAAAGTATTGCTTTTATGTTTGTCAGTTAAACTTCCTGCCATTTTAGCAAGTAGATTCCAAGAAGGATCCGAGTTGGCACAGCAGAAGAAATGAATGTATGCTGTCAGGAGCAGGGAAGAGAAATGATAAGGCAGGGTGAAGCAGGACCTTCTGCTTCCATTCGAGATGACAGCATTACGTGAGTCCCTACAGTTGCAGATCTACACCCAAAAAAATAAAATTGCAACAAGCTCAATTATTTAGAAATGAATGTCTGAAAATAACATTAATTGCTCATATTGAAGAATGCACTTGCCGTGAAACTGAGCCTATTATTCAGAATGAAAACATGTTCCCAAGAAAGTACCGACGATGTTTACAAAGCTGAAGATGTAATACGGAAGCACAAGTAAGAAATACGTATCCTGCACGTGATGAAGTCAGCAAAATTATTGGCAATCACTTCTCTCTCACCAACACTTTCTTCTCAGCCTTAGAGGAAAGTGTTCATTTGTGAATCCTCCGTAAGAGAGATATAAATGTTTCAGAACATACTTTTCTGACAAAATTGGGGCAGAGTAGCCACCGACTAGAATTTGAACCACTAAATAAAATTTCTTTATATAGATTTAGGGATGAAAGTGTGGAAGAAGGAAACAAACAAAAAAAAATATTGCAAGGAGAGGCACAGTAACAGTTAAAGGGCTCTAACAAGAACAGCAACTAAGCTTGAAGAAAAGGCACCGTTTCCATCAGCAAAGCATTATATAAATCATCTTTACTGCATTCAAACTGTAACTATTTTTTCTTTTGTAATCAGAACAAAAATATCAGATAGGTGACCATATTAATTTTAAAAATATTAAAGCCCATTAAATGAAAAAATCTAGACCAGTAATTTTAACAAAAATAACTCACCTGTCTTTAGTTACAGGACAGTTAGGCAATGTGAAGTTTTCAGATTACACACATTTTATTTAAAGGACAATCACACATTTTATCATGAAAATGTGGCATGTCTTTACTAACACAACTCTTGGGAAATACCCTCTTGGGTAAAGCCACTTAATTTCTTTCCAAACTAGGATTATACAGTCGCAGTGCTTAAAAAGATAGACATACATATCTGTGATATCAGCTTTGTACTGTAGGAAAATGAAAAAAAAAGTCTCTGTGTCGGTCTCACTAATGCTAATTTTCAATTTAAAGAATAAAACACTTCAATCTATGCAAAAACTAGTTTGCACATAGATGCTGTTCTGGAAAACTTCATATAAATGCACATTAAATTTTTGTTTTCAGCACACGCACAACTGATGTAAACAGAGTTAATGTCAAACTCGTTTTGCTTGCTAATCTTCCTTTCTGCAAAACCTGTTTTTCCCTTTTCATTTTAACTTGGTTTTCAACAGCTTTCTTTCCCCACAACTAACATAAGATGCTCTGTGGCTCATCAAAACAATGCATTATTAAAAAGCAGTTATTTCATACTTTTAAAAAAATAACTTAAACCACCCTCACTTTAAGGTGTTATTATTATCCTATTGAAAAAATAATATTGTTGCAGTATTCCTTATCTTTTCAGAAAATAGCATCATATAAAAATTACTGGAACTTGCAAAGAGAGTTAGCAAAGTCACTAGTACAAAGTTTAAAGCTGAAATGAAAGAGAAAACAACATAAACCCACTGTTTACTACGAAGCTCGAAGCCTTATGAGAGATGGCAAGTAAAAATCATTTAAAATATCCTCCATCAATCAGTCTATACTATTGCAATCATCTTTATGATGTCTCATACATTTCTGTGACACCAAACTGCTTTTTTTGTTTTATTTATGAGAATTTGACATCATAAAATACACTAATGAACTATCAGTCCCCTGGAATTAAATAGTAAATGAAATTACCCAGGCAGGTATCCTATTATAGTCAAGACAGTCTTAATTTTAAAGAGAATCACCTTTTCTAAAAAGATAGCTTGAGCTGTCAGCAAAGGTGAAAGTCCACCCCTAGAAAAACAATAGATTTAAGTCAACCGTCTGCATGGGGAAGAGGAGAACAGCTTTGGTTTAAAAACGATGCAGCTGAAGAAAGCAAACACCCCATATCCGTGTAAGACACGACCAGACAACTGACGAGTGTTGCCTAACTCTACAGGTAAGTCTCACGCAAACCCAGACTTCCCGAGATATGTAAAGTGCATCCTGAAACCTAAAAGCAAACACATCAGATGTGGCAACAGCATGCCGACATCATTTCTCCTCATAGTTTCGGTTAAGCTAAACACACAGGGAGTATTGGTAATTTTCAAAATAACCCTGCTAAGTTTTCTTCAGAAGTCTATAGTGAAGGGTACTCTAAGAACGAAGGAATATTTCTAGTGGGAACAAATTCTGCATTAACCAAATGATCACATGTGGCATGAACCAAACCACAGTAAGGCGGGATGACTGAGATACTCACTTCAAAACTGCATCTCTCTATCCAGATTAAAACACCACCATAGATGCATCCAGAGTGTGTAAACAAGGCAGCTCAGAGACCTTTCTCTGCTTACATCTGCAGTAAGTGTTAGTGTGGTCATATGAACCGTGTCCACAGAATGGAAGAAGAATGTTTATCCGATAAACTGAAATCACGTAAACAAAACTCAACACCAAACATTCACTTAACCTGGCTTTGTTTACTGTTAATTATTTTTCATTGCTCTGGTGTCCCTCTGATTTAACCCTCCGATTAAAATAAACGATTGATTAGATCCAGCATCCTTTAAAGTCCAAATGCAGACGACGCAGTCGGCCGACAAGGACCAGCAGCAAAGCAAGAGCAGCCCTCACCCTGAGCACGGGCTCACCCGTCCCAACAGCTCGCACCTGCGGCGCCCACAGCCCGGCCCTGGGCAGGCTGGAAGCACCCCCAGCGCCCGCCCCTGGATCCTGCTGCTCCACTGAGGTGCCCCCAGCTCCCCTCGCCCCGCGCTGCACAGATACACACGCAACTGCACTTCTGCTTCACAAGGAGCGTTGCTTGTGAGGTTACGACACCGACTCGCACAAGTACTCACCGTTATTTTCACTGGTACTTTACAGAGAAAATCCTTTAATTTTCAAAGCTTACGGGTCAACCTTAAGATTGAAATTGACATCCAACACTAAGATGAAAACTTAGATGGCTTGAGAAAAAAGGTGAATAATCTGTGTATCAAGAAAAAGCATGGCATTTCGTATAATTTAATGAATTGCAGAGTCCTTCTAGTCCATTAAATTACAGTAGCCCTTTAATAATTGAACATTTTTCTAAATAGCATGAAGCTGAATGATTAAAGAGCAGTCTTTCATTTTAGTAAGAAATTAATCTATTTGTTTTAATGAGGGTTAACCATGGTGGTTCTTATTTCAGAGTCAAGGAGCCTCATGGGAATAAGCAATTATTAAACAGCTCTAAGTATCTGTGTGTAGGCTGGCACAGATACTTTTTCTAAAACGAAGACACATAAAAATCAAAGGCCTTATTAAAATATTATGTTCTTTTGTAGGTAAATTAAATTGCATAATATCAGCTACGGGGCTGCAGAAGTTACAAGGCTGTGCATGGATAAAACTATTTATAACTGAAAGTACTGTAAAGTGCTTGTGCTGTCACACAGTAGTCCTGCCCTAATACTTATAAATCCTATTTAATAAAGCCTATATTAAAAGGCCTGCCAACTCTTAAAATACCAGAAGCTCTATAAAATACCTGCTAATGACAGCGGTCTTTCTGTAACTGTAGCAAGACTCTCCCTTAAAAATTAACTTTCACCCTGAATTTTTCATATTTTGTGGGTTTCATTCTACACACTTCTGGTAACTCCCAGAACACACGAGATGTGCATGTACATGTAGAGTTTTAAGGCAGTTTGTTCAGTTTTCAGAGCGTTGTATGGAATTGCATCCTGTTTCTAGCTCGTTCCATGTCTAAAGGTCCAGTTGCCTCACTGACTACAGACCGGACTTCAGAAACATATTCCATTAACGAAACAAGTGGCCACTGACTCACATCCAGAACAAAACCTCTGGAGAGACCGAGCATCTCTCTTCACCGTCGGCACCAAGGGAATCAGTCACAACCAGCTACACAGCCCTGGATTAAGGCTGGAGGTGAAGAATCTGAAGTTAAATTTGTCAAAAAACACAACACAAGGATGTAAAGCTCATTTTCTCCAGCGAAGGACAGAGATCACAATCAATCCTGTTTCATCACTAAAAAAAAGAGAAAAGGTGAAACATGTGCTGTCCACTTCTAAATAAACCTTTTATTTCAGCTTTTTCGATTCGTCTCTCTTTAAAAATCCTAGAGAGCACATCTCACTCACCCAAGGAATCTGTGTTACTGTGGAGAAATTCCCTTGCCACTCCTTGTTCTTCTAATGGCATTCTCAAACAAATTGTCAAGACTGGCCTCTCCCTGGAATAACTCTTCATTTTCACCCACAGGAATAATTTTGTATTTCCCTCTGCACTGACATGGGGGTTAGCCTGGTCCCACAAAGACATGACACTTACAGCAGGAATACACACGTGTGTCTGTTTGTCAGTATCTAAGAACACAGGTACAAGAAAAGGCATAAAATTCTACGCCTAACAAACAAAAAGGCCATAACCAAAACAAGGCCTTGGAAATTTTAGTATATAGTGGCAAATGTTTTCTTTCTGTAGGTTCATTGAAGAGCCCCTCAGCCTTGCAATTTCCTTCAGCGCTAATCCGAGAGGGATGGGAACAGCAATTCCACCAAAGGAAGGGGACAGCAATTAGGGAAAGTACCTGAGTGCTTCTGTTTGCAGAAGTGATATAATGGCTAACTCGGAAGGACAGATAACCAGCACATTATAATTGGATATGACAAGATTGTTACATATTGAAAAAAAAATCAGGATTATGCTGCTTACAGTTTTTATTTGCATGTCATACTGCCCTTACTACCCCTGTACCAATGATCTAGTGTATTACTTGCTGGCAGAGGAACACGTACACCTCTTACACCTTCCTTTCTGTCATACTTCACAATGGCCTCAAAACAGAGAATTAAAAAGGTAGAATTAAGTATTCCAGTATTTATTAATGTATAACAATATTTTTTCAATTATTTTAAAGTAACACAGGATGTGAGCTGGAAAGAACGTTTGCACTTTTAAACATAAATTTAAATTTAATTTATTGAGTGACCTATTTTTCATGTTACTCCACCAGGACATTGAGTCATGCCTATCCTCTCTCAAAATTCAAGTCCTACTAAGTGGTTCACTAAAAGCTGGTAAATATCTGGCATTTTCAGTTGCTGTTGCTAGCAAAGAAAATAATTAAGGCATCTCTCACTGCTATATTCTCCGGTAAGAAAACCACAAAAACTTTCAGCAATTTATAAATGCTATTCTATTAATCCATAAAAAAGTGACCCTTCTGGCATTCTCATTTAAATGGAAGAATTCCAATACAGGCATTCTTCCGGGGCCTTTTTTAAAGTTTTCTTTGCTTCCCTCCCTGCCTGAGTCCCACCCGTCTTTATCAGATGAATCAAAAGTAGTCAAAAATAAAAACATCTAAGCAATAAGAAGAAAAACAACTACAAAAATTATATTTCAGGTACAAACATTTAACTACAAAAATATGTTTAAAAATGATTTGTTGATGTTAGTCCTGCATTTAGACAGAACAAGACTATGGTTTGCCGCTGCCTCATATAATGTGGCCATCTCAATATCTAAATCGTTGCAGAGAAATTAGAATAAATTGGTTAATTTCTCTCAGACTCACAAGACTGAGTATTATTTCTAGGATAACATTAGCTAGTGGGCATGGAAAACACATGCCCATAAATATGACTGACATTCTCTTTAAGTTTATCTTCATAGGAAAGAATGAAACTTGGAATTTATAAACAAACACAAGAATTGAAATTATTGCAGGACTGAAGTGAGATGTGAAAGAACAGGAGAGGATTTTCTCCTAGTCTCAGATAAAATGAACATGCATTTTGCTGCAATTAATTACATCCGTGGCTGCAGTAGCTTGTTGTACTAATGGTATGATTAGGGCCACACTCTCTACTGTTCCTAAAATACTTGTGAACGTTTTCTTCCTTACAGCCTTTGGAATAGGTTAAGTAACTAAAACAATTTACACTGCTTTCAGTAGGCAATAGCCAATTTATACAAAGACTTGCTTTCAGAGGGTGTTGATGTTTCAAAAAGAAGTTATTTCAAAGGAATACAACTAATACCATATTTAAAATACACAAGCAACATGTTTACCAACCACACAAAAATGTAACAATAAAAAAAACCCACCAAATGCATAACAGAACATACAATGAGTTAGACAATTTTAGGGACATATTTAGTTACTTAAAATAATAATAATTCTTAAGGAAACATCATTTATGGGATTTGTCATTAAAAAAAAAAAAAAAGAACCATTTGTCTACCTACCCATAACTTTTGATCTATTTGGCAAAGGGCAATTAAATATAACAGCAGGTGAAGCTTATGAACATAGGAAGGTCCAAGTATTGTGACCAATGTTTGTCAGGCAAAAAAAGAGCCCTCGAATGTCTTTATTGAAAGAATAACAATTAAAATTAATCCTCTTATTCATTCAAGAAAAAAAATGAAGCAACCAGCACGGTAATCAGCAAATCTGTAAGTCTGAACCAGTGAGAGCATGGATCGACAACTGCCCCAACAGAAAAGCCAGGAACGGAGAAAAGAGCATGTAGAAACAAACTACAAAGAAAATAAATTTCTTGGGTGTCTTGCTCACTGGAAAACCTGTTTTTAAGAAAAGCTGTCAGAAAAGACCCTTTTTGTTATCAGGGTAATATCTCATATCTTATTAAAATATCTTATTAAAAAAATGTCACTTTTAAATCTTGGGCTGACTACACAGGCTCCTGCTTGCTCTGATTCAGGTTGATGACTTTCCAGAATGAAATCATTACGATATGACAGACAGAAGGCTATAACCTTCATTAAAATTTTCATTTAAATCACAGAAAAGCAACTGATTTTTTCTGACACCTTAAAGCCCATTTACTTCCTAATTTAATTGTTACACATTACGTTTCCTGGTTACTTCCTGGGTTTGGCAGCAACTTTAACTTACTATAACTATGATTTCTGAATATCTAGCTTATAGTGTCTTCAGGAAAGGAATTTATCTTCCAGTGAATCTTACTGTTATAGATGTTACTCTAAATCAAATAATGAATAAAATATGGGAAGAAGGGCTAGAAAACGTGCTATTATTGCCTTACTTCACTGACTTACAGTTCATACCTGGCTGCTTTTTTTTAACCTCTTTCAGATTCTTTTACTGTCAGGGTTTTTTGACACACACACATTCTATTCCTCTACATGTAAATGAAGAAACAAAGTACGTGTTGGCAAGAAAGACAGGACAGAAGCAAGCTGAACGGCAGTCTCAGAAAATGAGATGGTTATATTTCCTAAGGAACTCACACTTCCATTAATTATACACAGCTACTTGTATGAGAGAGCATAACATGGTGCAACGAATGTAAAGCTGCACAGCTATATCCCAAGGGAAACAAACCGGTTCTACTTCAGTGGAATCCTATTCTTGCCGTGGTCCTATTAAAACCAAAAGCACTGCTTGCAAAATGGGGCATCACTTAATACGAATAAAGGTGGCAGAATCTGTCCTTTAATCTATAACGCGAGTTAAAAGACTGTTTGTACTACTGCATCTAGTAAATTCGTTTGCAAAATGCATTATATAAACAAATTAGTGACGTGGATTTTTCTTAAGCTTGTAAAGGGGACAGAGGAAATGGCACTAATTATTTCCGCTGTTACCATCATTGACGTTGAAATTAAGGGCTGCAGAAGCAAGCATTTAATTTTAAATCTCTCTACTCCAGTCTTTAAAAGGAGCCTCTGATACACAAGGCATCTTAGAAAACTACATCTGTACCAGGGGAATTTCACCGATACTTGGCTAGACATGCACAAAATATCAATAGTGGGTAATACAAACTTAGACTCACCAGGAAACATTTAAAAAATAACAGAGTAGCATAGACACGGCTCCTTGTGTGTGCATCTTTAGGACACAGTCACTCACAAGCATGATCACCCATGCAAGTATGTTCAAAAACCTCAAGATAAAACTAGCATTAAAAATTAATACCAGAACTACAAGGTGAATTTCCTATTTCTCCGATTTCATCAGGATCAAAGTTTCAGTCAGCTGTTGACCTGAACACAGATGACAACACTGAAACTAAACTGAGGAAGTGGAGGAAAGAAAGAAGCCTTTATGTTTGCTTCAGCGTCTCCCCTGCCTTCAGGCCAACTGCTCTTCATTCTGCAGAGCTGGCTTTTTTTTTTTAAGGCAACTTTCTGCCTTTCACTGCTGAAAAACCACTGGAGACAGCATTGTGAGACCTCTAAGAATTGCCAAGCGAGGAACGCTAAATAAAAGCTTAATTAACCTCAAGGTGCTGCTTCTGAGGTTTGTTGTTGGGGTTTTTTTTCATCTTATTTCTCTTAAATAGGCTTACCTTAGTTCATTTACAGTCTGCATTGTTTTCTGGGATAAATTCCCCTCAAAATTTAATATGATACCAATAGTATATTGGGATAGAATTAGTCATAAGCAGCGATTTTGTTTGTAATTGGATAAACAACAGCAGCTAAAGAACAGCAGATGTCAATACATGTATAGATAGCCACAAAGCTCCAAATCAATACCTGCCTCCAGCTCCACTAATGAAAATGCATTCCCATCCCCTAACAGCTACTGAAAGGGACACAAGAGGAAATAGTCGCAGTTTTTGTAGAAACTTTCAAATATTGTGCTTTTTAGTGGCAAACAAAGATGGAAAAGGACACAAAAAGAACAACATAAGATTATCCATGTTTAAAGATTAAAAGTTTCGCACCCTTTTGGGCACCATTTTTCAGGAGCCCCTGATCCCGGGGGAAAGAAGATGCTTCCCCACTGCTGCTTCTCCTGTCGGGGTGACAAGCAGCGCCCTCGCTTTAGGCCTGCCCAGAACTGGGCTCGGGGCGCAGACTGCCCCAACTGCTTCAAATCTCCCCTAGAAAAACATGCAAATTCGATAACGTGCAAGTTCTACACATCATCTTGAAGCAGTTTCCGTGTCACTCGATATGCACACAAACACACGTCGCTGTTCGGGAGCTCCTTCTCTAGCCTGCCAGAGAAACCATCACCAGTCAGTAACAACGCTGAACCCTCGTTCCAGCGCAGGGAGCCCAGGCAGGTGGGAGGAGTAAGACCCGAAAGTGAAGGTTTCACCTCCAGATTTCTTGTGACCCTACATGCAAGACCAGACACCCCACAACTGTCACTGCCTAATTTGTACAAGAACTTCCATAAGCCAGAGAGTCTCGGTCCAGTTCACAGAAAGACAAGTAACTCGAACGTACCATCGAGCAGTAGCTGCCACGGTCTCAGCCGACACAGACCCTGAGCAAAGCACCTCCTTAAACAGTAAGGAGACACACTCCACGTGTGTTTGTGTGCAGTTTAGTTAGCGTGATGTACAAGAGGTCTACTTGGTGAATTAAATGAGTTTTGAAGTTCTACTACTGGTGTTTTATCTTCAGAATGTAAAGACTTTAAACTCGATTTACTGAAACGGAGAGATAAGTGAATTTAATTTAAAAAGTAAAGGATAGATATCTGCATAGTTCAATGTAAGATTTTTTTTTTTCTCTCGTTATTAAGGCAGTTAATTGCTATAGTCCAAAAACCAGAATGATACCAGTAGTTCCTAGAGAAGTTATCAGATTACTGGCACAGTTCATCTATTCTACACATAATCTTCCAGAAAGGAAAAGAAGTCTCTTTATAAAATAATTAACTATATTAACAAAGAAGCATTTAAAGCTTTATCATATACATTTATCTGCATTCAGTTTTTTTAATGGTAACATTAAAGCAGATGCCTAAAACATGGAGGGAGGGAAGTAGAAGGACCCAGAATCAGACTTAACCTGCACTGAATACCTAAGCTTATTTTATTATTTTTCTGAAATTATTGTCAAAACCTAAAAATGTCAAAGAGCTAATAATAAAAGTAATTGGAAGAGTATTCATTATTCAATTTAAAGTTTTAATGTGATGCAGTAGGAATTCACAATACAATTAGTATTTTTCACTTTTGCAGAAACTGTATTTCCTTTTCTCCAAAAACCATCCTACATTTCTTTATCGTAGAAAGAATCTAGAAGGGACTTCAAGCATTATTTCATTTTCTTTTAGAGAATTCCTGAACTTTCCTGATCCACTTTAAGGAAAAAAGGTAAATTCTTCTGTTACATGGCAATGAAACTTCTTAATTCTAATCCGTTTGTGCACTCGGCAATGCTTTGGGTTCTAGCATGTGTACTATTTTCCACAAAAGGTAAGTAGAAAACTCAAGAAAATAAAGTTTGTCCACTGAGCAAGTACTGCTTCATACTCGTGATAAAATGTCCTCCTCTCTGGAAGCCCTAAAGAGGGATTCTTTTTTATAGTACTAGGCTAAAATAGAACAGTAAGAGCATAAGCTTTAGGCTAAGAAAAATTCAAATTAAGTTGCTGAAGAAACTATTTTTTTTTCAAAAAAAAAAAAAAAAAGAGATAAGAGAAATTAAGGAAAGCAGAAGAAAAGGCACTTAACAGAAATTTATTATATTCTCGTTTTCCTAAGATGATTAGTGACCTTTTGCATAGATTTTTCAAGCACTTTACAGATGTATTTTTTTTACTGCATAATATACCTTAAGGCATCTGGCAGATTTAGCAACAAGTACATCTTTCATGAAGATATTTTGAGAGTCTGAAAAGTTGTTTTCTCTGCCTTGACTATTTTACTACCATTAATTCAGTGTATCTAAGTATTTAGGGAATGAAAGATGAGGGGGAGCACACCTTTGAAAATAGAAATGGGAAAAGAACAGTCAGTTATCTATTTTTTTGAAGTCTCAAGATGAGACTAATTTTTGAAAGCAGCATCCTAAACACACTTGCATTAAGACCTCCAAAAGCAGATAACTATGAAAAAGGCAGCTCTTAAAGTTTACAGTTTGGAAAAAAAAAACAAAAAACAAACGACAAAACCACAGAACTAAGAACTCCTGTAAAGTACAGTTCAACTTTCAAATATTTTTTACATATGCCCATGTTCATATACATAATTTAGCCAAATAATGCAGATAAAACACTTACAGATTTCTATACACTTTTATAGGAGATGTAGTAATATTCAAAGACTTATTAAAATAGGTTGGAATATGAAGATGTACTACTTTTGCCTTTATGCCAAGATACACTTCAGCATCACTCTTCCAACATCGGATACCCCAAGCCGTACTCATTGCAAAAATTACTGTAAAACGGCACATTCGTAATGTGTGTCAGTTAATATTCATGAAATTTTAAAGTGGCTACAATATTAAGATATTTTAAGAAAGCAGAGTTTAGTGCATTGAAGACTGATTTAAAAACACAGGACTTCTCAAGTTAAAATCATTCTAGGAACACACCTTCAACTAATACTAAAGAATTTTCTCAATTTGTTTACACCTTGACCGAGGTACACTATCTACAAAACAAATATTAATCCTTTTTTCCTGGGAGGCAGGGAAGGGAAAACAAGATGAGGGGACATGACCACGCCTAAGTTCATCTATTCCATGACACATTAATCCAGTTTTCTACTTTTATGGCTATCCATGGAAAATAAGGAGAAAAAAACAAAACAGAACAGGTAATTAATAAATTACTAAAATAACATATATTAACCTGCATTCTTTAATCCCTTATTCCACTTAGCTGAAAGCTAGAAAGCTACTAGGTACCACGGTGATGGATATGATAGAATCACCTAAAATTCAATATGCTGTTCTGTAACGATCCTGACACTAACAATATACTGCGCATAAGTTAGAGGAGAAACATCCAAGACCACCATCTCTAGGAAAGGTAATGCTAAGATTTTACAGTAAGTCACTCAGTTCTGTCATTGCAACTCCCAAAGAATGGTCGTGGGTGGAATGAGAGGAGAGGGGTGCATCACTGCATCAGGACACTTACAAGAAACGTAGCTGAATTTTTTTTACAGAGGACAGCGGTCCCAAAAGCAGGACATCTCAGAGAATCACAGAATGTTGGGGGTTGGAAGGGACCTCAAAAGATCATCCAGTCCAACCCCCCGCCAGAGCAGGATCACCTGCAGTAGTCTCACAGGAACGAGTTTTGAATGTCTCCAGAGAAGGAGACTCCACAACCTCCCTGGGCAGCCTGTGCCAGTGCTCTGTCACCCTCACAGTGAAAACGTTTTTCCAGATGTTTTTGTGGAACCTCCTGCGTTCCAGCTTGTATCCATTGCCCCTTGTCCTGTCATTGGACATCCCTGAAAAGAGCCTGGCTCCATCCTCCTGACATTCCCCCTTGACATATTTATAAACATTAATGAGGTCACCCCTCAGCCTCCTCTTCTCCAAGCTAAAGAGCCCCAGCTCCTTCAGCCTTTCCTCACCAGGGAGATGTTCCACTCCCTTCACCATCCCTGTGGCTGCGCTGGACTCTCTCCAGCAGCTCCCTGTCCCTCTTGAGCTGAGGGGCCCAGAACTGGACACAACATTCCAGATGTGGCCTCACCAGGGCAGAGCAGAGGGGCAGGAGGACCTCTCTTGACCTACTTGCTACTCCCCTTCTAACACACCCCAGGATGCCATTGGCCTTCTTGCCCACGAGGGCACATTGCTGGCTCATGGCCATCCTGCTGTTCACCAGGACCCCCAGGTCCCTTTCCGCTGCGCTGCTCTCCAGCAGGGCAGTCCCCAACCTGTGCTGGCACATGGGGTTGTTCTTTCCCAAGTGCAAAACTCTACACTTGCCCTTGTTGAATTTCGTAAGATTCCTCCCTGCCCAGCCCTCGAGCCTGTAGCTTTTGAAGGCTCTAGCACGTGAAATTTGGCCAACACGGACGCACACCACCTGGGTGTGCCCCATCCCACCAACAAAAATTCCTAACAAGGAAAGGAATGCAGTTTCTAGCCATCTTGTATGGATTCACCTGAATGTGAAAATACCTTTTCAAACAAGCACAGAAATAAGAAACATGAATAAACCATTCATGTTTTGGATAACAGTGTCAGGTTCTTTCATCTGTTTAACCACATCCAGAGCAAAGATGCCAAAGAAAAAAAAAGGCGGAGGAGGGAGCAATATAACAACATGGAGGGAGGAAATTATTTGTTGGTTCTGGTTTTAGGTCTAAACAAAAATTAGCACATGTTAAAAGGAAAACATTTTTAAGTATAGACATGTCAAATTAGTAAAATTTAACAGCCTATACCTTTCTCAATGAAAACTCTACAAAAAATGAAGAAACTTGATTAAACAAGATGCAAGAGGGGTTTTTTTGGACCTAAGTCAGGAGAAATCTATAAATAGAAATACAACTATCCTGAAATTGTAATATTGTTTGAGATGAAAAAATCAGAAAAAAATGGAATTCTCTGTCCAAGTGTGGGGGGAAAAAAAATGACCACTTCAAGACTCTCTTCTAGCTTTACTCTTTCACCATCCCCCATATTATTTTACTATTTTTCTGAACCATTAAAATGCTGAAATACTGGAAGTGCTTATAGCAAAAGCCCTCATTCTCTAAAGGTTTTCTCTAATATCTTTTATATTTAAAAACCAAATCAAAACTCTGAAAGACTGATGCATATACAGGGGAACATCCTTTTCTTCCATATCGAGTCAATAAATTAGGCATAATTACTTTTAAATCTTTTAGAGCAATATGTCATTTAACTCTTAATAGCCAGACACAGAGAAATAAAATCCTGAACTTTGATCACATATCTTCTCATTAAAGCCCAACGTGTGAAGACAGAAGAATAAGTTAATATCTTACATGTCTGCACGGCAAAGGGCTCGTAACCAAGCAACCAGCAGGAAACATGTCAGAGAGAAAAAGCATATTTACAGCCCCAACAGCCTCTCATTTATACTCAGCTGTAGACACCAGTTGCAAGAGAGGAGCAGAAAGCAGTCACTGTGCTTTTTTTTTCTTTTTCATTTTCCTTTACTCCAGCCATTCTCTGGTTTGAATCAGATTAATCTCACATCACAATAGCTACCTTAATTCCACATTTTATCCTAATAAAATAAGTAATATGCTTAACTTCTGAATGAATAGATGCACAAATACAAAATGCATCTTGAACTTATTTCCTACTTGTTTGGTTTAGTATTTCAATAAGATTCTATATTAATATTGGATGTGAATGATTCTTTTTTTTTTTTGCAACACCAACAGAACACTCAGGTAAATGCACATATAATATTAAACAAACCTAAATATATAGTATATATATTCAGCAAAATTATTCATGCAAAGACAATTATTCATATAGCATAGAGTTACACCTTTAGCTTTTAAGTTCCTACGTACAGGAGTTTATTACCTTCCCAAAAGCTGAAATCATATTTTGTATTCATTTATTTGTCCCTTTTAAACATGTAAATGGCAAACAGGAAGGTTTTCAGACACATTTATACTAAAGTGTTTCTGACAATACACATAAAACAGAAGCAATGTCTGTCAATGTTTTTTCACACTAAAGGATTCCCAAGACTTTGAAAAAAACCATGTATTAACTTGAAATGTTTATTTTGGGAGCAGAGGAAGCAATGAGGTGCTAAATACATTTTTTATTAGTAAGCTCCATATTTATCATTTTGCTATCACTATCTAACGCTTACCTAAACACAATAATTAATGCACATATGCTGATGAAACGATGAAAGCAGAAAGGAGCCCGGGCCTCACTACAACTAACACATGCTCACCAAACACACCAGAGCACACACGTGTGCGTGGGACAGATTTCATTTGGGCTTTGGCTGGGGCTACAAAGGGAAGAGAAGTCTTTCCAGGGAAGAATTCTGCTTCCTCAGAGACAAACATCATGTTGAAGCATCACCCCTATGCAGCATACATAATTTCTATTTTTGATACAAATATTGGTGCTAATAATCTGAAGTCTATCACTTAAATGGACACAAATGACAAAAAAGGATCACTCCTAATTACTAATAAAGATTTCTAATAAAGTTTATTTATTGCTTTGTAATCAAAATTTAAAAATACAGTAACTACACAGTCATCTAGAAGCTCAGTATATAATTGAATTTTATTTGATCACCATAATACTTGTACTCTTTATTATAATCACGTGTACAATTTAAATCATGCTCACTGCATTACAGGTTATTAACTCAAAGAAGATTTAATAAGATGACTATATAACCGATCTGATTCTGAAATAAATCTTTAAAAGGCAGATTGTGAAGAGAAACAGCAAAGAACTACAACTGGTAATTTCTAGGACTGTCAGCGGCATCAGCCGTTTCTTCTTTCAGCTGTCAGTGACATGTTGACACTTTATATACCATAATCAAAGAACAATATTATCCTGGTTTGAGCTAAACCAGATCCATTTCTGTGTTCAGTGATTTTACTTTTCAGCTGAATCTCTTCTAAGGGGCTGCACGTTCTGAAGTCAGCAGCCTGTTTGTGCAGCCAGTGCCTGCTCCTGGCAGCGATAACGCCTGATGTTTAGTGACCGCCAGGGACTGGGATGCAGAAAGGCTCTGGCTGATACTTGCTCCTGTAGTGACCAAGGCCACTGCTGGCGCCTGTGTGTCACACTGGGGGTGCCAGGAAGTAAAAGGGGTCACGAGGAGGCAAAAGGTTGCACCTCTGGGGAGTAACAGACAGGAGAGGTGACCAACAAGGGTATTTCCTTCCACATATGTCATATTCAGCATAAGGACATTCAGTATATTTTTACCCATGTCCAACCTCAAGCCAATCTCACTGCATTGCTCTGTTACTTTTGGTGTACACCATGAAGATATGTCCAGGCTGCAGCTGGGGCCTTGGCAAACATCAGAAGCCAGCAGTGCTCCCGCAGAGCTTGTGGGATCACACCAAGAACACTGCACTCGGTGCTTTGCGTCCCCAGCACGGACACTGACAAACCGCAGCAGGTTCAGCAGAGCTACCAAGACGGGCGCAGGCTGGAGCGCTTGCCCTGTGAGGGAAGCAGGCTTGCCCAGCCTGCACAAGACATGGCTTTGGGGGGACTTAACAGCAGCCTGCCAGTCCCTACAGGGAGGTTACCAAGGTGATGGAGATGGGCTGTCCAGTGTGCACATAGGGAAGACAAGAAGCAACAGGGACAGACTGAAACAAGAGGTTCAGACAGGATTGTTTGGGGGAGGATAGGATAGAGAGCAGCTCTGCAGAAAAGGACTTGGGGGTGCTGATGGACGAAAAGCTGGGCATGAGCCAACAATGCGGGGTCACAGTCCAGAAAGTCAGTTGTATCCTGGGATGCACCAAAAGCAGCGTGGCCAGCAGATTAAGACAGGGGGTTCTGCCCCTCTGTTCTGGTGAGGCCTCACCTGGAGTCCTGCATCCAGCTCTGGAGCACTCAGCACAAGAAAGATGTGGACTTGTTGGAGCAGGTCCAGAGGACAGACACAAAAAACAATCAAAAGGCTGCAGCACCTTTGCTACAAAGACAGGCTGAGAGAGTTGGGGTCGCTCAGCCTGAAGAAGAGAGGGCTCCAGGGAGACCTTATAGTGGCGTTCCAGTGCCCGAAGGGGGCTACAGGAAAGTTGGGGAGTGGCTGTTTACAAGGGCATGTAGGGACAGGATGAGGGACAAAGGTTTTAAAATAGAGCAGGGTAGATTTAGATTAGATGTTAGGAGGAAGTTCTTTACTATGAGAGTGGTGAAATACTGTCACAGGTTGCCCAAAGAGGTGGTGGAGGCTCCATCCCTGGAAGCAATAAAGGTCAGGCTTGATGGGGCTCTGAGCAACCTGAGTTAAAAGATGTCCCTGCACACCATAGGGGGATTGGACTAGATGACCTTTAAAGGTCCCTTCCAGTCCAACACACTCTATGATTCTATGCTATAAGGAAAAACCTTTTCATCCCAAGTCAGGCAGCAGAGCAGGTTGTACCATTATCAGGCTTTGAGATTCCTACTGGATAAAGGCCTGAGTAAATGTATGTGACCACAGCTGACCTTGCTTTGTTCTAGAAGCTGGGCAAGAGAACTCCTGAGGACTCTGCGAACCTGAATTATCCTGTGATCCTATAACATCCGTACAGCTACTATAATCAAACATGCAAAGGCTAAATCTCCCATTTTATCCCATACTCAGACTGATGGTCCATCACACAGCATCACCTCCATGACAGTTGCCTAGGGCAAAGTAAAATGACACAAGAAGGATACTCTCTCCTCCCTAATACTTCAACTACATGGACTTTTGAACCTGACAACATTTCCAGAATTCTCTAACAAACCCTGCTTCCAAGTGCTGTAAAGTATGTTAGTTATCCAGTCACAGGGGATCTAGTGAAGTGTGGATTTATGCAAAAAAAAAAAACCCCCACATTCAAGGCTTCCATTTTTCTGCTTTCACCTGCTGACAACTTTGTTCAGCAGCAGAACAATCCCCTCATCTTCTTTGCTCGTATGTGTTCAAAAACCTACTGCACAACTCATAGCAGAGATAACTGGAAAATAATGGCATCTTTAATTACTCTTATGCTAGAGCCTTTGCATGCTTCCAGTCTGCTTTTGTTGCTACAGCAAACTCTTACTCTGTTCCCTGATGACAATGGCATCGTGTCCTTTCTTCTGCCCCTATCGAAAGTATCAAAACCATGAGTATATGGCTTACAAACTGCTGAGTAATCTCTTTTTACCAGGATAAACTCAATTTTCGTAGTTAGTTTTGGGCGGGGGGTTAAGAATTGTCTGTTTGGTGGGGCTTTTTCCTATTTTCCTCTAGTCTTCACTCAAATTATTTTCCTGGGTTTTCCACCAAAATGACAGTTAGGGATCAGTAGTGCAAAAATAGGAAAATCATAATTATGGCAAAACCCCTCTGTCATCCAGTTTTATCATCATGATAAACAGAATTACAGCAACTCTCTCTCTGGGTCATAAACTAATCCCATTTTTAAAGACACAGCCCCGATGAAACAATATCTTATAATTTAATGCACGCATTCTATAGGAGCCCACTTTTCAGTGTTGACAGCCAAAGAAATTCATTATTTAATCATGAATGTTGAGAAAACTCAGTGCCAAACTCACAAAAAAAAATATAAACACATATTATATCTGGTTACAGGTTGTTAGAACAGTGTGTTCCAATATGGGCTTCAGTAAACCAAATTATACAACTTCCAGTATCATTTGAAGCATTTATAACTTTTAGTGCACTGAAGTTGCCAAGAAACCCTGAGAAGCAGATGGGCATTACTGCTGTTAAAATGCAACCACTTATACTAGAAAAGAATTGGGTCTGTCATACTTACAGAAGAAGCGCTTAATATTACAGTCTTCTAGTATTTAATTTCTTATTTTTATTAACAAAAAACATAAGCGAACTTCATTTTTAAAAATCTGGTTTCCTTAGAAGATTCAACTAGTGGCATCACTATTTCTATTCCGTTTAAGCACATGATCACAAAACTAAATAAAATAATGATCACTATCTGGGCAACAGTCACATTCACAGAATTCCCAGCAGCGAGCCACCCAAACCTCTACCTAAAGCTTTTCTCCTGAATGCCACAGAACAAAGCTTGATTAAAATCTTAATTTGTTTAATGAAGAAGAAACCCAACAGCTTCTAGACAAGAATTAAATATTAATATTTACTTTCAGATTTCAAGATGTTTCTTCTTTATATTCCATTAAAAACATATCATCATGCTTCATTACTCACCGAACAAGCAGTCCTCACATCCACTACAAGGTTATGCTTCTTATACAAGTACAAATTCAAGTATAAGTTAGAAAATTTATGATAAATTCCTATTTCAGATAAGAAAATACTATTTCAAAGTCACTATCAGTAGTATAAAATTCAGGTTTACTTAAGACAAGCCTTCTAGTTTTGAAATTTTTCTGACATCATTCTCACCAAAGAAGGTGCTTGCTTCCACCAAGAACATTCAATAAAGGACTTCCAAATCACCATGATATTTTGTTTCCATTCTTTGTGGTTTAATTTAACATTTTTGAATGTATATCCTATGGATTATCTCAAAATACTACCAAAACTGTTGAAGTTGGCCTATCAGCATGGTCTGCATAGAATACATTTTAATAACTCTCATTTCTGTCACACAACTATATTCTGTTGTACCAAGAGAACATTTATTATCTCTTTTACTTTCAGAAGTAGATCACCTGCTCAAAAGATACCATGCCTTGTAAGAGAAGGTACATTTTGTACTCGGTCATCCTCATTTGGACTGGCTCAAAAGCTGAGATTGTTCACCAAGGTGTTTCTACAGACAGCAGCAGGTTGTTGGAGGTAGGTGTCATCTTTAATTAGTTAAGCAAACAGCACTTCTTTCTCCTAGGCAGAAAGCACTGACAGCCATAATATACTTAAGATTTTTTTTAACATATTTAAGATATTGGTTACAGGTTCTGTTACTAACAGGAAAGTGGATAACGGAAAGGGAGGTCTCTGAAGCATGAATATCTCTATAGGTCTAATGAATGATATTTTTTTGAAGAGACATCCACATGGCTTTTAACTGCATTAACACATAGAATAGTCTCAAAATATTCTTAGTATCTCACTGATAAAGTATGAAATTGCTCTCATTTCTCTGATCTCTTCTTAAAGGTACTGAAAGAGCATGCCACTGTTTCATAGGTTCCATTTGCTTCTAGGAGGTGGTTATCTTACATTTCCTGGACCAACAAAATAAAAGCTGAAGCACACAGAAAACAGTCAACTTCTATATTATAAGATTTAATTTCTAATTTTTACCCGTCTTAAACTGTGCTTCATGATACTGTAATAAGCTTAGCCCAGAGGAATACAAAAATAAAAATAATAGAGCCTCTTGGCTAACTACTCCCAAAAACTTAATCCACTTTGTAAAAAACAGGTGACTAGGAAGACGCGTCATCCTGAAAAGACGGGTCAAAGAAATCTCCTGGAGATACAAAGGACAGAACAACGCAACTGCCACCTGCATACACAGGCAATTCCACCTGAGGTCAGAGCTTCATGAAACCTGTCGCCATTCAGATAACCAGCAGGAAGCAAAGCCTGACAACTCCGAAGGCTTGGGATGAACAGAATCACAGCTTAACCTCCTAGTTCTTCTCATCACACAATTGGTCATGTCTCTGTCAGAGACATTTTAACTGAATAGATGTACTATTTTGCAAGTGTTGAATTTTAATGTTTGGCTCTACTTTAAAGTGGCAATCAACAATACAGGCTTTCCCTAAAAAAAAGCAGTTCTCTGAGGCACACTAGAACCAAAAGCTGAAGGTGCACACGTTAGGCGAAACAACAGGAACGGGCAACGCAGCGCAGTGAAACCGCAGGCGCACACCTGCATCAGCTCACCTAAGACACGGGTCTCCATCCCACAGGTGCCGCAGCTGCAAGACGTGAGCTGAGGCTTTCTCTGTGCCTCTGCACAGCCCCGCTGCCTCTCACCCAGCTCTTGATGCCCGTGCCTCACCAGCCCAAGTCTTTCATTTTCTGCCCAAGTACGCTTCACACATGGGCTGACAGAAGGCGACTGCGCTATCAGTCTTTTGCTGCCAGGCTGCAGGACGCCTGCGGCGTGGCAGGAGATCGTGTGATGAGTAACAGAAGCATGAGTCTTGTGCTCCCCTCTGAGACTTGCCTCTTGTGTAATTGGAAGAAAATACAAAGATCCCTTAAAAATAAGGCTGAGATAAAGCACAAAGCATGATATTCATAATTCAACCGACAAATGCATTCTTACATTGAGTCACTAAAAAAAAACCAAACTAGTATTTTTATAATTTCCCAGTTGAACATAAATGGAAGAGAATGACACTTGAGTACCATTAAATAACTACATATTTATTGAAAGTTATTGGGTCTTTCCTACTGTCCATTCTCAGTCCAGAGGTAGAAAGGCACGCTGGCCACTCATCAGTTGCTAAGGTATAAAGAATACTCACTGGTCCATAGGTTCAGCGACAAAACCGGAGCTGCATGGCCACATGGATGTTTGAAGATGCTGTTTGCACTGCGCCAGCGCTACTCACCAAGAGCATCTTTATTGACAAACTTTTAAAAATGCCATTCAAATAAACCAAGAGCCTAATTAAAACACCCAGCATGTAAACAGGTAAGTAATGCATGATACACGGTTTAGTTTGTCCTCCTTTTGCTTACTCAGTGCTGCAGTGTAGACAGTCACTTAGTGGACTGTGTTGCAAACAATATCTGTTATACTCTATTTTCCTGCCTTCCCCTAGTTCCTGCAAATACGCTAAAATAATTTTAAAACAGTTCATGAATTGAGAGTTGCAACGTGGAATCTGTCACACATGGTTATAAAGGTGTTCTATTGTTTCTTCCAGTTCTCAACTCTGCAGCAGTAAGTCCCCAGAAGAATTAAAAAACCCAATCAAAACAACAACAAAAACACCCATACAAAAACCATTTTCATAGATTACCTTAGAAGAGGCATCTCTTCTGTGTGAGGTGGTTTATTTGCTGTGTTTTTTCCTCCTGAAAAAGAGTCCTGGCCTGTCCTCCACAAGGGGACAAAGGTGATGAAAAGCTCAACTCCCAGGCTTCACTAATCAAATACTAAAGTGTTGGCTAAAAAGCAAAAGAACCAAGCTACCAACATCCATATAAAACTGAAGACAATCTATGTCATGATGCAGGGACATGTGGAAGTCTCAACTTTTCCAGTTTTTTGGCCTTTCAATCTGCGTTCTTGGATGGTGCCTTATTCAGATATTCCCCTTTCAAACAAAAGCAGTACCAGATTCCTTTCTTCTTTAAGACTTTCTTGGTCTATTGTTATAACTGCTTTTTACTTAGCCTTTGACAGTAAATGCATTATGTCATTCATTCACTCTTATTCCTTGCAAAAGTTCCAGTAGATGTTTTCAAACTGGCAATATTATAAAATTAAAATGTATAAACCAGAAGAGGTTACTTAAATAAACTGGACAGCAGCATACATAATTAGCAAATGTAAACTAAAATTCTGACATTTTTGAATATTAATTTATTAATTAATTGCATAATGAGCTAGAGTTTAAACTGTACTACTCCAGCGCTCTTTAATTGTTTCTGTTCTAATTATCAGGTGGCCCAAACTATTTTTGTGTAATGATTTCACTTCAAAATCGCCAAGCTTATAAAACAAGTCTTTAGACCCTCCATGCAGGGTGAAAGCAGGAAGGAAAGATTTTTTTTCCCCCCATACAACACATTCACGAAAGCAGACAAACAGGTTTGGTTTTCTACCTTGCTTTTCTACCTCTCCTGGAAGACTTAAAAAACCCCCAAACCATTCGTCATTCACTGGGAAACTGGCAATTTTGCTTGTGTCCTTTGCAGGATACTCCTTTCCATTTGCAGAATAAAAACGTCCAGCTCATTCACCACATCACAAGGCACAGGACCACACAGCGCCACTATGAAGCCACCTGAATGATGGGCATGTGGTTTTCAGACGCGTGCCTGTCTGCTCGGTCAAACCTACACACGTGGCTCACAGAGAACATTCTTTGCACTAGGAAAAAAACAATTAAAAAAAAAAAAGAAAAAAGGAAAAAAAGAGAGTAATAACCTTTCCGATAAGGCTGAAACGATGAAATTTGAACCAAAGCTCAAGTGAAGTCTGAGAAGCATCATTTCAGTGGAATGAACGTTTATCTATTAGGAAGCAAAGACGTAAAATTTTACATTAGTCAATGTCCAAAAAGTTCGTTTAATCACTAGTTTTGCAACCATGTGATACTTTTAAGAGAACTGTTTCCAAAATTATTCAATACTAAGTAAGAAGAGAAGGAACCTATAGCTGATTTTTTCCTGGAAACAAGTTATACTGAGACATTTATGGGTAATAGTTTTTATGATTTGCAAAACATGGGCTTTAAAAAGAACCCACCTGATTTCTGCAGTTTCATTTAATTCTCCCCTTCACAAATATATGATTGTGCCACACTTATCTCCAATACATTAAAGATCAACATAGCACGTGTCTTTGGAAAGAAAAAAAATAAAAAATTAAGATCTTTTGGAACAACTTAGCCCAACAACCCAGACTTTATTAGTTGTATTAGTTCTAGATTGCCTTTGCAAAAAGCAGCTGACATCAAACCTCATCTTTTACTCCAAGTTTCACTGACAGAAGAAAGGTTGTTGTGCAGAGAATTTGTAGCAAACTCATTTAAGTAACGTAAGTTTAACAGCACCACAGGGTTGCATTACGAATTTCAAACCAAATGCAGATAGACTATAGCTCACCCACAGCCTGCAACATTAAATGATTCCTTCCAACATGCCCTCTCATCTGAAACACACTATGAAGGAAAACACCAAGGTAATACAAAGCTAGCGTTCTCTGGGTATTTGCTCAAAAGGAGGAAGCCGCAGAGATGAGACAGGATCTCGTATCCTCATAGCTATGAAATCCGTGAAGGATGCAAACGTTTCCATGAATTCTTAATTACCAGAGAGACACCAAAAATCTTTTGAAATTAAAATTAAATCAGAACAGAGAACCTAGAAAACAATCAAGGTGAACAAACCACTCAGGCCAACGTTTAAAAGTAATCCTCCACGTAAAAACTCTCTGGAATACAAAGCTCCGTAAATTCAGGGGATGAGGTGGGGAAGGAGTAAAAGTAGAAACTAACAGAAAAACAAATGCAGAATTCTGTAAAGTCTAAAAAAAAGTAGCTGTTTTAAAGTAATTATTCAAGAGTTGTGGCTTTTCTTGCTACCTTTATAGAGTTTTGGCTGTAAAATCCAATAGTCAGATAGAAACAAAACACTTGAAAACCAATTTTATGAATATCATTTCAAAAACATAATGGAAAATAGACAAAAGTTAATCAGATTCTAGAGGGAGGGAAAGGGAAAATACATTGAAAAATGAAGCAGTAAAAGGATGGTAAAATGTTCAGACATAGGAAATCCAAGCTGAATATTTCACCTGTCTAGAATCAAACAGAAAGTACGTGCCAAAGACATCAATGAGAGATTAAAGAAATATTTGTATTTTTCAGTTGAGAAGTACCCATAACCTTTCTTCAGTGTAGGATATATTTAAACAAATACTTTCTAAATAGTATTATTAAATGAGACTTAATACCTCCAAAGCTTAAACTAGATCTTCCTTTAAAAATAAAATCTAATAAATTGGCCTTTGAAATGAATACCTATACTTACTACAGACCATTAAAATAAAATCTTTTAAAGTTACATGTAGTTGCTTAAGTTTTTCAAACATCAATCAACTGAAGTGATAAAAAGGTCTAAATATCTACAATTAGATGCTATTAAGTGAAGTTACACCGATGAACTAAAAAAGGATGTACTTGCTTCACATTTAAGTAATTTTATGTAAATGAAGACTTGGAATTAAAGTATAATAAAAACAATAAGAGAGTAAAAAAAGAGGAGAAAGTTTGTTCCCTTCTAATTTATGAGCAACAGTACCAGAGTAGTTTCTAAAATTGTATAATGTACTGTCACAGTGTCTCCTGCAGCAAAAAGGTATCATTTGGTGAGGAGTACACAAGTGTCTCGCAGTACATTTGGCAATAAGGTTAAAAAAACAAAAGGCAAACAATCCCCCCTCAAATCCTCACAAGTACACAATTCGTAATTATTCAGGGCAGCAAGTTTGTGTTGTGTCCTGTAAATTTACTCGAAATGAATGTGTTAAAAAAAAAAAATTAAAAAAAAAATCCATTTGGGTCGAGGAAAGTCCTTGAATGATCCCTTTATCAAGCTCCTAGTGGAATCACAGTGGAGGAGGTTCTGTAACTCCTTCCATGAGTTTTCCACGTTAAACACTCTCCAGGTTGCAGAAAGCTGCATTACAGTTCTGCACAATTCCTTGCTAAAACTCTACCACAGGAACTGTATAACAATGAATACTTTTTTCAATACTAGCTTTTGTTCATAGACTCCCTCTCTACTTCTTGTATTTCAAAAGTTCTCCACCATCTAACAGAGTCAGTCTTTATTTAACAAGAAGTTAATTATAAAAGTATTGAAGGTGTCAAATGCCTATTTCTTAATGAGATATGAAAATCTCTTATTAAAAAGGTTACATTTTTCTTACTTCCCAGAAAAGTACCACATTCAGACTAACCTTTTAACTAACGGGAACAGATGGGACTAACTGGATACAGGCATGATGGAGCATTGTGGTAGAGGGAAAGAACATGTTGATTCTCATACCTCTGGCAGATGGGAACCAGTTAAAATTAATTTTAGACTAGAAATATTTTGCTACTTCTTGGTAAAAAAGAAAAAACCCCACTTGAAACAATATGCTATTTGATACACACCATCAGAGATCAGACAACAGCAGCTTTCAAAAAGTTGGTACCGTGCATTCAAACCAATTACACAGGCTCACTGTGTGTCATTTTTAAGCCTGTGGATAAATTACAAATTCCTGAAAACAGTAGCTTATAATGGAAGTGCTGACACAACCTTAACTACAGCAGCAAATGCGCTGCGATGATGAAGTTGTTATGGCAACCAGAACCATCGAGTTGGGAGAGAAAAGGGAAGAGTGCGCACAAGCAAAACTTACGCTTGGACATCGCCCCCCACAAAGTCTTCTGAAGTTTGTGGTCACCTCTTACCTTTACAACAAAGAAACTAACCGCAAAACTTCCCTTTAACACAGGTGAGTTTCCACATTAGTCTAAGATCTAAGGCAATGTGAACCCAAGGTCATAACCCACCTGGAGCATGCGCATATCAATGGTCTACGCAAACAGTCAGTTGAAGGAGAACTGGACAGCGTCTGCTGAGCACATGCTCATCGCACATCACAACTTCACAATCCATAGTTGAGTAACATCACCCTCCTCTAATCTGAGTAAACCAGACACTGCATTCACAAATGCTGATCCATTAATTAAAGTGTGATTAAAAATATCATTAAAGCTCATATATTTGTGAAACAGTTATTAATTACCCTTCCTAGTACTGTATTAGACAAAAGATCTCTTCTGATATTAAACCAGGAAAATAACATAGCAAGGCACTCACATTTTAATACACAAAAATGCACATAATATCATTTATAAAATGTATTAAAACCTATGCCAGCATGCCTTTCTCAAAAAACATTTTATAGCTTAATTACGAGTATCATTCTAGCAAAATTTCACTGAATACAATTTCCAAAAACAAACTTTTGTAGCAACCAACAGTCCTAGAAATAAAGTTAAATCATCTTTATACAGTTTTATTAAACCATTCTGCCCACATATATCTACTAGTAACACCTCCACTAGAAAAGTGCAAACCAAATTATTTATCTATCTTCTCACAGAATTTCCTATGAAGCCACTTTGTCTCAAGTCTAAACTTGACTGCCATAACTATAACCTAGGAAACACAAGAGCCCTCGGGTGTCTGACAGCTGTGCTAAGTACTTGCACCAACTCATTTCGTAGGTAACTAAAAATCTGTTTCTTCTAAACTGTCTCAATCCAATTCTCCCTAGCTCCTTGCTCTAAACCATTTTTCAGACTACAGGAAAGACTCATTCTATGAGGAATAGTCTCATTTTAAGATATGTGAAATTATTCTCATTGTGAGCTAGCAGATATTCCTGTTAAATTCAAAATAATTTTAAGATTCAAGTTGTCATGTTTTTAAATCAAAAACTGCTCAGTGTTAATAAACTGATTACAAAATTTTAAAACTTTGAAGACTGTTCTCATCTATACAGACATTTGTTGTTGGTGGGTTTTTTTAAGAAATGTACAATGTGTTGTATACTGATCACTGCAAATTACAGTTTTGCAGATGAATTTAATTTAGTTGAAAGATAATTACATATTCCACTGACAAATCTGAATTATTTAATTTTCAATAACAAATAACTACTGATATGAAGTCACAACAAAACCCTTCCCCACAGAGAGAATAAAAAAAAGAAGGGTAAAAGGAGTAAGACTGAAGAGTAAGTAGGGAAATAATTCTGTTCACAAAAGCAAGAACTACTTGCAGGCAACAAAAGAAGTGGCAATAATGATGACATTTTCTTCAGAACATTAGCTCTTTAGCAATTTAAAAATTCTGATAAATACACCACTTTTCTCTGAAAAGCAACCACTACAGTTATCAGCTCGCTTGAAACAGGCAATGATACAGATCTATAAAAGCTGAATGACAACATTCAGAGAAAAAAAGGTAAAAATTGGATTTCCATGTGCACAGCTGTTTGTTACAAAAATTATATATAATTGATAAAATTCTCAAAGAGAAAAATGCTTAGAAGTGTTCTCTAACACAACTTTTTTTTTTAAATTTATTTGTAGTACTAACATTAGTGGTTGCCACACAGATTTATAATTTGTACAAACATTTCATTGAGACATGGCTTGAACTGATCACTCAGTTTTATTAGCGAAATGTTCTTACTGATACATCTGACAAGTTATTTTCATACAGCAGAGGTAACACTTGGCCTTTTAGACTTGAAGAATCTGTAATTATTAATCACAAATGGACTAACACAGACAGCAGTACATGGTTTAAACTATTTGCAAAGCTATCAGCTTTGATTCTGTAAATATCAAATCTCTCCAAGACTGTAATGAAATTTCAGTGGGTTTCCACCTCGCACGCTCGTGCCCTTGAAATGTGAAACGTTTTTAAAGAGAGCTGGCTTCTACGCTCAGTTCTTACGCAACTTTTAGAAAGCAATCTTCTTAAACCAACTCAGTGCGTTATTCACCCTAGGGGTGATTTCCAGGTGCAGTTTCCAGGCACAGTTATCCGAAGTCACGTAGTAGTTATTTCAGGGGTTTTCAGCTATAGCATTTACACGCTTAACACCACGCAAAAACCAGAGGGAACTGGAAGAGAAGTCTGTCCAGGAAGCACAGGACGCTTTCCTCACTTACAAACTAACTTTTCTGTTGTCAGAAGGTGAAACACATGAAATGAGGCAGAGGGATCTCGCCAGTCCCCTACGATTCCTTACTCCTGGCTCAGCGAGATGAGAACTTCCCGTTAACTGACATTATTTGCAGAAGTGCCATTCTGCGAGCTCAAGATAACCAAACTCTGCAAGAATTAGCCACATACTATGGCCCCGACTGTCACACAGCAGGCATCCCGTCACGAGACGAACCAGAGCCCTACGGGGTTTGCAGCTGTGCACGCTTGGCGCTTTTGCCACTTCAGACCAGCGACATTCTCCTCTGCAGATATTATCCATCCCCTTTCTATATACGTATACACACACACACACATATACATATATATACAAACTGTGTAATTACTGTTTATTCCTTTGGAGCTTGGCAAACAAAAAAGACTTTCAGAACACCACGTTAAAAATACAGTTCCTCTTTTTTGTGCTATATTCAAGGTTGAAAGTTTTAACCAACTTTGCCTTTAGTTTGAATTCTTAATGCCAGTCATTTCCTTATCTTATGCTCATCCCCTAAACTTTCCCACGCTGCTTTATCCAAGTTTACCCTCATCTCCAGGCTCAATACTGCAAAATACTTTTGATATTAACATACGAATGGCTCAGCTGATCTAGCTCTGAAGAGGCTTTGATAGCAATACGTGTATGTGTCCACTCACGCACATGTATGTGTATAAAAAGGCTCAATTATTTTGTGCTTCAGCACTTCTTGTGGGCATAATCACAGAGTAGATATGCAAGTGCCCTGTTTGGGGATTTGCAGGTGGGAAGCAGACTGGGGCTAGTGTTTGCTCTTCATTTCCTGAAGGGATTATCTGAGCATGCAAATGGTATAAAGTTATCTTATTGCTACACACGTAAACACTGAGCCTTTTCAGATTGCTGTTACCTGGAAGGGTTTCATAAGAAGCATCGCCTTTACGAAATATCCCAATAAATTTAGGTTATTTTCAGTCCAGGTTAGCCTACCGACTCCAGATACGCACCACATGCTTGGGAACAGAATTCATGAGACAGAAAGTGTTAATATTATTACAGAAAGTATGCCTCATTCCAGTACTTTCAGCATGGACTTGACATCATGTACCCGTTGTATCCTTGGCAACTCAATTCCTTATCTAAAGAGACAACATTGACAACTTGGATTTAAAGTTACAGCTGTCATATGGCACTAGGTTTGGATTTGGTCTGGAGCAAGGTAAGATGCAAGCTAGAAGCCAAAGGTATTCCAACAGTTACTCGATGTGGTACAAGGACAGAACTGTGCTCGTCAGTAATGACTGGATAAACTAAAGAAGCATTATCCAGATACTCTCCATCATTTCAAAACAAGAAAGATGAAGGTAACTATGCTGTTTCGATGAAATGAGACTAGGGCAAATTACAAAAGAGTTTCTTCGTACTTATAGTAAACCTGTAGCAGCAGCCCCTTCTCCCACCATCTTTTTGGTGTGGTTAATGTTTCACCCCAGTTCTGAAGTAAATAGTCTATTTTCTTTCATCATTTATTCCTTCTTCACTTTCAACATACAGAAGGCAAAAAAAGAAATAAATTCATTGTAAACATTTTCTTGCCAATAAACTAAAAAGAAAAGTTATCATCAAGAAGGTTCAGGGGGGGTGAGAAATGAAACTATATTCTAAGGAAAACTTCTAAATGTTGCATTGCTTTCCCTACAATCAGCATACGTTGCCCCTAACAACGTCAGTGCAGTGAATGAAGATTATACCCATCATATTTCAGGACGGATTTATGAAGGGCTTATGCTACATTAAAGTGAATTTTTCAATATATATTATTTCCTACATATTAACCTCAAGAGAACAGTTAATTAACATTAAATCAGACAATTTAAATTTCTAAATTAATTAGAAATGGATTTGTGAGTCAGAAAGCCTTTGTTTGATACAAAGTGTATAATGAGTTTGAATATCATCTTCATACACAGAGTCCTTTGAAAAACGTTTTTTTACAAGATTAAGGCTGCTTTTTGCAGCGGGAAAAAAAGAAAATGGCAAGGAAAAAACCCCACAAAACCCCCTGAATATGTAAGGTTTATTATGCACGTTAAGTTATAAATGAAAACCCACAAGATTACAGCTAGGTCCTACAAATGAAAAGGCTACGTGAAGCAAAACATACACTACGATTTCTAAAGCAAACATTTTGGAACATCTTTTTGATAAAAAGCTATCTATGAATAGAGCTTAACCAGAAGGGAGTTTTTAACCCTACGCATGACATCTATCACGTCAAAACAACTTTGGTCCGTTTTACCAGGTTCTATCCCAAAACAGCAGGTTTTTTCCTGAATTTGTTTCTCGATGACAAGCTGTTCAAACACAGAGCACCTATCAAACCTAGGATTATCATCTGCTGCTTTTTTCTTCTAGTAGATGCTGCTGTCCATCACAAGAAATAATTAATGGGTCTATTATGTATGAAAGCGTCATCCTGTCAGTTGAGGGACTGGTTGGAATAGCTCATATCTGCTACTCATTGATGCTATGCGTGCTCACTGTCCTGAGAGATGACAAAACACTACACCCTCTGGCATTTTTTCCCCCCCTCTGTTCTAAAGCAGCATTTCACATCCGTGTCTGACAGAAGCATAAGGAGCTGAGAGGCAGACCATCATCCTTCGCAGAATAATGTCGCATGGGTTAAAAGTTAAGATCTGATGTCTACCGATCCTGCATATTTCCTACGGAAATCTAAAACGTGGAGGCTACCAAAATGTGTAGGGAAATAACTTTTCAGTGCTGGAATAGCTACAGAAAAAAGATGGAATTTACTGGATGCTAAATCTTTAAATGATTTTTTAAATGGGTGCTGAATACTTGAGTTAACTGGGGTCAGTGCATTTGCCTATTTTTTTTGTTTGTTTTGCCTTTTTAAGGGCCTGGGGTGGAAGATGCAAAGTTCACAGATTCTTTTCTGTTACCCGATTAGGGCAGAAAAAACAAAAATGCTGAATGTGGAAGAAAACAGATATTGGGGATACCTGGAAATAAGCTGGAAACAACCAATACTACAAGGCAAAGCAGCAGTGAACAACAGAACACTGTGGAAAAAGAAATCACAAGACGAGAGTACACACTGCAATTCAAATAGAAAAAGCTTCCTGTCTGCTGAGTGAGTCTCAGTATATTCTGACAGAGCACTGATAAAGCTTCAATCAAGTATCTCCTAGGTAAGATTTTATTTCATATACTGCTTCAATTGCTTATCACACCAGTTTATACTTTGACGTACAGACAATAAGTCAATGAATTTTTATTTCTTTATATTCATTGATTCTGAAGTTTAAATTCTACTATTACAAAATTTGATGGGTTTAGATTATCTGTACTGCTCAAATAACAGCTCTCTTTTGATAGTAAGGGTTTTCAAAGGAAGATTATTAAATGCTTTCTCTCTTGACTTGTACTGGAGTGAAATATTTCTTAAGATTTAAATCCTTCACAATATTTTAATACATATTTTCATGCCTGGCTGTTTAAGAAAAAAAAAATAAATAAAAAGCCACGCTTCTGTTAATATTACAAAACACATTTACTGTACTTCATTATCTATTTAATTTGGCAAAGCAAACGGCAGTAAATGTAAAAGGATATTTTTTATTACAGGATAATGAATCTGTGTTTATATAAAACATATTAAATAAAGCTAAAGGTGTTGATTAGTTATTTATGAAAGGTAAACTACAGCACAGTAAGGAAACAGCACCTTGTAAATACACCTCAGGGCACTGTGCACAGAGTTTCACCAAGACTGGACATCAGTGCCCCAGCAGAACTATAAAAAAAGAAGGTGCAGTCACCTCAGTCTTTTCACTCATTAGGAGCACCCACGGCATAAGCCACATAGACATAAATTCTACATGGAAATAACATGCAACACATTTTACAATGAGATTCTAACATCTAATAAGGCTTGAAAAATAAACACAGTATCTGCTGGTCAAAAAACTACACTGACAAGTCATGAGGAAAGGTACCTGCCCTCAGGCACACACAGAAACCCCACACCCCTTGAAACTGAAAAAGCATAAATAGTCATACACCATTTAACACATGCATTTTATAGTATCACAGTGGTCAATTTCATATGAAATATTAGCTCCTACATCTTTGCTCCCACTGTCTTTTACTGGTGTCACACCATTTTTTCTATTTACGAAGACGTAATATTTCTTTTTCCAGTATGGTTTTAAATATCTTCCCTCTATTGTCTGTATCACTTCCCTCATTTCTATTTAGCACGTCTTTCTACTTTAACGTCCCCATAATTTTTTCCTGTTTTTTTTTCTTTTTGTTTTGCTAGCTTACTAAAATAATTTCTCTCTTGCCTGATGCTTGCTAAAGATTTGTGATTCACAAACACCTCTTTTGAACTCTTCACTTATGCACAAAGTTTATGAATTCCACCAAGTGCTAGAAGACTAAACTTACTTGCCAAAGACTGACAGAATAGCATAAGGCTGAAAATTAGAAGTTCATACTATGCTGAGCTTTGTCTCATGTCAAGAGTCACAACATACTCCCAAAATAATGGAATTCCTACCAGGAAAGATGTAACAACTGCATGACAGGGGTCAGCTCATGTATATTACTGTAGAATACTTAATATATTCAAAATTCCTCCTACAAGATCCCACTCTTGACTGCCATGATAGCGGGGGGGAAAAATAATCATATTCTCTGAACATTCACACTTTAGTCTTCTGCTTAATATCAGCAAAGAAGTTTCGATCACCCTGACCCTTTTTCCACTTTCCCACTTGCGGCGTTTGGCGAGAACGTCCTGGGGCGTTTTGCTGGTGCCCCCAGCACTCGGCCATTCTGCTGCTGACAGGTTCCAGCACTCTCCACATTCCCCCAGTTTCAGTCCTTTTGTCGGTAGCTCCAGCTGCTCTATCAAACATCTCAGTCTTTTTCTCCTGTGCCTCACCTTCACACATTGCACTGATCCAGTAAGAACTCTTTCTGCCCTCCCATTGCTCCTGTACAACACGCACTGATACTCTCTCATCTAACAAACCAGGAAAAAATCATCAGTTACCAAGTAGGTTCTGAACCACACAAAGCAAAACAGAAAGGCTCCAAGTTTCAGTGGCACCAGTTCAAGATCTCCGTAAGGTGAACCATCAAAGCCTCCTACAGCTCAGTAACACTTGCAACAAGCAGCAGATGTACGACAGCTTCTGTCAGCTGATTTCAAACAACAGTTTTGTACCTGTTGAATCTGGTTCAGAGTTGGAAGTAAATGAGAAAAAACCAAGGACTGCAATTCAAGTTTTGATTCTCCAGGTACTGCCGGAACTTACCTTGGACCCTGTGTGTGATTTTCTGCCTCTTCTTTTTGTAAAATATATTGCTTATCATGAATTTAAAAAAACCAAACAAAAAACCCACCCAAACCCCCAAACATAGCAGCTGGCAAACATGCTTATTTAAGAAAAAAACAGGTTATTATTTAATGAAACTCTCAAAAAGCTTACTCAAAATTCAGAAACTTCTAAAGTGAGAGTTGCGGTTAAGACTTTTTAAGCTCTCTGCTGAAAATACGAGAGGGCTAAGAACAAGTAGAAAAACTGCTGGAAGGAGAATTAGATAAAAGGAATACTTTTTTAGAAGACTGGATATGGTTATGTAATATTTTTTAAAATAAAGGTTTTTTTCATATGTATTCATTAATAATTTTTAATTTAGAGTCATTAAGATAAATGTTATTTTTCAGTGCATTATTCCCTCATTTATCTTCAAAGAAGTCAGACACTTTAACATCAGTAAACAATTCAGTATCAAGTTCCAAAATCTAAACCTGTGCAACCAGAAACAAATATATCCTAAAACGTTTTCCAAAACGTATAATTATGTTAGATCACCTCACCTGAAAACAGTGAGTCAATATTTATTTTCCACCTTTATCATAATCAGCTGTTCAAAGACCACTAAGCACCTGACAAGGATATCTTTTCATCTCTTCTCTGTACTGAGCTGCTCACTTACACGAAATGAGTAAACATTGTCAAAAAAGTAACTCCAGTGCCTCTGCTCAGCAAAACGGCACAGCTTGTGCCTGCACATGGCACACCCTTCCCAACTAGTTCAGCAGGGAGCAGAGCAAAAAAGCAGCGTGGCACCTGGGGTGGTCCCACCACACTGAATCCAAGGCTCCACGCAGCCTCGACGTCCGCACAGCGGTGCCAGCGGCCTCAGTCCAGGGAGAGCCTGAGAGCCGGGCACGCACACGCAGGGACTGCACCCTTCCGCAGAGACATTCTGCCAGCCTCTGCCTATTCGTATTTCACGGGTTTCTTGAGCCACAGATGATGTCTTATAAATAACGTAACCGTTAAAAACTGGTTTTTCAGTTTGTTTTTGAACAAAATTTAAGCTTCCACAAGATCCTGTGACAAACTTCACTCTTTAATTACGAGTTACAGCAAGGAATACTTTCTTTCGTTGGTTTGGATTTGCTGCCAGCCAGCTTCATTCAATACTTCCTACTTCTTGCAGGAAGAGACAATAACAAATTCTAATTCACCATATCAATCCCTCCATCATTTTAAAGACGGCTACCCCGTGCCGTTCTCAGTCATGTGTCTTGAGGCAGAACACCTGGAATCACTCTGCTCACACCATCCTCACTCAGCTCTGCCTCACAGGCAAATTCTTCCACACCGTTAGTCTTCCTGCTGCGCTTTTTCAGTGCTACTCTTGCCTTCTGGAGCCTTTGGGATCTGAACTGGAAAAAGTCACACGATATGCCTGTGTCACTGATTCATTCAGTGACAGCGTGACGTGTTCTCTCACTTGCTCTCTGTTCTTTTTCAAATTTCTAAGGCTTGTTTACTTTCCTCTAGTGAGTACTAAACAATCCCCTCAGATATTTTTCATTGGGGTACGGGACCGTTTCCACACACTCACCCCCCACGTACATCACTTCATCTGTACTGAGTTTAATCTGTCATTTGTGGTTTTTTCTGCAACTCTCTGCAGTCCTCAGGCTATATAGAATTGGAGGGAATTAAGATGCACACTTTTGACAGGGAAGGAACAGCACATTAGATCAATCCAAGAGTGGGACAGCCTTCCAAGAGCTCGGGGGGGGATTCTCTGTCACTGAAAGAGTTCAAATCAAGACTGACATTCGCTTTGGATAGTAGCTGTACTAAGGGCCATGCCCTAATCCAACCAATAACTAGTTCATAACTTTCTTTGTTATGACTGCTCATGTCATCCAGAAATGCTCACCCAATGACAAACAGGTTTTTTCAGCTTTGTAATCAAAGAATTTACTGGCTATGCTGGGGTTAACCTTCCAGGTACAGCTACTAACTAGAGAGAATGTGCTCCAGTTCTTCACATCAGTAGAGATTTGAGACAGGGAAAGAACCAACAGCAAGTTTCATTTCCTCAAATTTGCCACAAACCTTACTGAAACTGATTTTTTATTTATGTTTCCCATTGCATGATTTTTGGAAGTTAAAACATGAAGGAGCTGTAAAATAAAGGAGTTGTAAATGTTTGTTGGTAATATTTTACCTGTAACATCTAAAAGCAAATAACTGCAAATATTGTCACCTGTTACGTACATTTTTAGAAATGTTGCAAGGACAGAAGGGAATGGAACCATTTCTAAGTTTAGCAGTGCCAAGCTGTCAGAACTCTGATACGTAAGAACAGACTCTAGAAAAAGTATTTTTTTTAAACACCTACAAGGACTCTCCTTAATAGGCCATCCAAGAATCCTTTTACCTATTGTAAATTAGATAAATATCTTTATATGGACCTCACCTCTTCCTGACTGATTACTGTAGGTGTACACTGTCACCAAAGTACACTTTTGTCCATGTTATATTCTCCCCAATCTACCGTGCTTTTCTTTCATGATTAAATAAATTCTAGTCACATGAAATTACATTTTCAGTGTAGCTGGTCTCAAGTTTTCAAAAATGCATTACAGCAGCTTTTTTATCATATCGTATAGCTTGCTCAATGAGTTATTTTTGTCAGAGAACAACCTTATTTCACTCATCTCTTTTGAATGAAATAATTTCAATTTACAACTATTATGGGAGACTGACAGTCTTCAGGAATATAGCCCAGATTATTTTATTCTACATACTTAGAAAAAACCTTGTATGTAGCATTTGTCACCACTATAAAGCATTTGCAACTGTGAGGTAAAAAGAAATATTACACCTCTCTGCACCTTTTTTAATTTAAAAAATATCCTCCGGTTTCGTGGTTTTATTTTTTAATTCATGCTAAAATTTGGACCATAAACATACTCTTTCCCTATGCCAAGAAAGTTTGTAATCACAGGTCTTTAATTCATGCTCCAATTTTGCTTCCTAAAGGAGTTCCACTACTCACTTCCTGTGTTAAAAAACAGTATACATTGGTATAAAATGGTAGTATGTTAAAATACTTTAACGCAGAAAGGTTTGCAAAAAGACAATCCCCAAGAACTGTTATAGGACTCTACCAACAATAAATGAACAGCAAAAAAAATTATTGAAGTTCATCTGAACAAGATACAGGCAAACTATTTTGCAGTACAGGCACTAACCTCACTCACCAGGGGCTTCTTCACTGCTGTTTTGTTGTCAGGCTTTTTAACACAAAGATACCATGACCAAACCAAACACTTTAGAGACTTTAAAATGCTTTGTCTCTAGTTAAATTTTACTTTACGCAGAGATATTTATAAAGATCAATTTTCTTTGACAAGCTGAAGTGTGCTTGCAAGTCACAGGTATGAGATCTGATGGTTTTGGATTACACTTCTACAAGTTAATTTAGTCATCTCATACTTGTAGGCAATTTTCCTCTAAGTGACTAGATTGTTCTTGAAGATTTCCACCCCTTCTCCCTTCTCTCCCTCCTCCTCTTTTTTCACATTCAAACACAACTCACAGAAATAAAGTTGTCTGCGAGATAGAAAGAGGATATATAAACACAGAAGTGAACACTTAATACGGCACGGTGAAATGAACAACAGAAAAAAAGGTAAAAATGGGCCAAGAGAACCACGTGGAGTTACAGAATAGAAAATTTAAAGCAAGAGATATTGTAATCTTTTATTTGCATTAGAAAATTTACTTGCTATCAATACTCTAACTGCAAACGTCTATTAGGATAAATCAGAGGTGGTATCTGGACTCAACCCAATACACATCCATGTCACCATGGAAAAAGGAGCTCTCGCTTCCTCCCTTACTACTACCAACACCAATCCTGGTATTTCCCCAGCTCCCCAAGATCTTTCCGTTCTCACCAGCTGTTCCACTTCATGTTCCTGCCAACTCTCTTGCACCATTCAGCAGTGAGATCAGGCAACCGGATCCGTATGTGGTGATGGGACAAACTCATAATATCATAGAACTGTCTTTCAAACTCATGTCTTAAGATTGGAGGTGATCTTAATTTGTTATCAAGAGCAGAAGCAAAATATAAAGCAAGTTCAAATCCATTACATTTCTGTTTGTAAGAACGCCATGACTGCATAACAACAAAAGCAAACACCTCAGCACAACAAGAGAAGCAGAGATTTGCAAGAAATAAAACACAGACGTCCAATAAATTCCTTCTAAGAATGTACAAAAGGAAGAGAAAATCCAAAATAAATTATAGCCACTTTCATTAGAATGTTCTAGTAGTGACTCATATGATGACCAACACTATTAGTAAATACATATACAATTACTTAGAGATGATAAATGTCATCAAATTAAGACAATTCACAAACGTGACTGCTACAGATTTTTTTTTCTCTCTAGTGTGTGATGTGTGGAAGCAGAGGAAGCCAATACATGTCCACTTTTTGCAGCTGTAACAAGCAGTGTTAGCCAGCCCATTTTGGGGCAAAGGAAGGCATTTTGTTCCTTGGGGTAAAAGCCAGTTTCTCCACTTACAGGGAAGTTATTTTTTGCAGCCACTCCCATCTGAACTGACAGGTGACACAGGAATATGCAAATACCTTCCACTCTCCCTGTTGTGCCAGTGGCACGATGTCCCTTTCAAACACGCATTAAACAAAACCAGAAGGAAACACTGGATACAATTCCTTGTCAGTTTTTGTCCTGCGGGTAACGTAGTCCTGAAAAGGGCACCCGAAAGGTGTAGGAAATATATTGTTTTTCTTAAGAAGGTAAAAGACAAGCATGCAAAAGTTAACCATGTCCGAGACAGAAGAGAGAGAGAGAGGGAGAGAGTACAAATGCTCCAGGTCACAAGAAAGTCTTCTGGAATAATTAACCAGCACCTCCAACTTGCTCCCTGCATTCAAAAGAAGGTGACAAGGAGCAGGGTTTGTTGATTTTTCAGGAGTTGGAGCAAGTTCATAGTCTCTGAAGTAACGTGCAGGGACCTGCAAAAGTTGGCAATGCTGAAGGTCCCTGACCATAAGGACTTTTTCCAAAGGAACCTCTTTGCATTTTAGACACGTTTTTTCCAGGCTGATGGAAAACTCATCCCCCCAAAATAAAGCACAGTATATATGGAAAACCAACAAAGGACAGTACCGCTATCATCAGACTGACCCAATATTATTGGGTTGGGTAAGCTGTCTCAATTCTTAGTCACCCTTTTTCAGACTAACTGCTCCTCTCCGACCTGGGCCCACACTCACATCATGACAAAGCCCTGCGCAGAGAGAAAGACATCAGGTCAGATGGAGTTACGGGCTTTCAGAACGAGTCTGTCTTCCACCCGGTTAGATATGGTAGCAATGCACATTAAGAAATAATCTCTACATGAGAAATTCAAAATATCTTTTTTGAACGTTCTTTGCCTTTAAAGGCTGTTTGCCTCTTCGGTTCAACATGACTTCTCTTCCTAGTGCCACTCATTCCTGTGCCTAAGGATTTCAGTCGAGAAGTGCGTCAGCCCAAAGCAAATCTTATGTTATAAAAGCCAATCAACATTTGTCATCTGTCATGCTGAACTCTATCTTCTAACAACTTCAGAAACAAAGTACACCTAGAGGAAAAAAACTAACGAGACCCCATCAGTAAAGAAGCCAGGGAAAAAGTGCTTTTTTTTCCATTATAACCACTTTAGTACACTTCCTTGGGCATCAGAAAGTTGATGATAAAGTCTGCAAACAGAGTGCAAATCATATAGACTTTCTCTCTGGGACTATTACTCTTGCACCCCTAGGTACTTTATTTACTCCGAAGAATCTAACACAGTTTGCCACCTATTACTACTGAACTGTCAGTTTAAAATATTTAGCTTTCTAAGACCTCCACTCTGCCAGTATTTTCACAGCAGAAAGTTAACCGTGTCTTGAATTAAAATTTCTTTGCTATAAATATCTGCAGATTTTATGACACAAAAATCACTACACTGATATCACCATATCAATGCACTCCCATCTCAAATTATCTCTTCCACCTTGTCCCCTTACAATTTGTAGCGAGCTGATACATACTTTTCAGTGACATATTTTCTGCATGTTGAAGCACACACATATATTCAAGAAAATGCCACATTATCACAGGCTGTATTCAATCAAAAGCTTTGAAAGAAATGGTGTATGATCAGTTTCACAATTCAAATTATCTGCAGCAGATTCAGAAATAGCACGCTTTATAAACCGAGATGATGAGAGTGTGTACTGTCAAAGGAAGGTCATCTGATTCACATTCCAGTAAAGGTTGAAAATGAGTCAGAACTAAAGAAAACATAATTCCCCCCACTCGCTCCCTAGTCTGTCCCTCAAACACGCTTTTTATGAAAAGAATTTCTAGTTCACAGTTTCACACGTGCAGAGGGTTTGGTCTGCAAGAAAGGACAACTGCAGGACAGAAGAGTTCCCTTGAGGGTGGAACAGACAGTTAAGACAGCTCCTGTTTTGAAACAAAGGCTCTGGCAAGGCTCAATACGCCTTTGACATCCTTCAAGACAGTCACCCAAATCTAGACAGCCCTTGGGGGGAAAACAAAAACCCACAAAACCAATAATCACACACAACAAACACAACCACTCTTTCCAGTGCTCAGAAAGCCGTCTCCCTGTGCAACTGCCAGGAATGGCAACGTCGCTGTTCCCAGGAGAGCTGGGAGAGAACAGCAGCAAAGAGACCACAAAGAGGTGGAGCCAACATGTGATTCGGAGAGGTACAAAAATATGGGGTGGGGGAAGAACCCAGAGAAAGCCTAGACTAGAAGTTGGGTGTAGAAACTGGCAACTCTAAAGCAAGAGGATGAGATCAGGGAAAGAATGACAAAATGAATAGGTGTGACTCTGAAACCATTAAAGAAAGAGAAGGACTAGAAGAGCCCAAACCTGCAGCAGCAAACGTGAGGAGGAATTTCAGGATCATGAAGGGGATAAGAAGAAAAGAGAAGGTGCAGCTGAGATTAAGGAAGAAATAGGCACTTTGCATCCTTTCGAGCACTGCCTACTTCACAGCCCTTCGCTCCAAAACCAACGCTTGGCAACAGCTTTGCTCCCTGCAACCAAAGTTCTGAGACTCTTGATAGAAACATAGGTCTGATCACCACACTGCTCTGAGCATCCTTCAGTGAACAGGCAAACACTCCTATCACAGTTGTTTGTAAACTGATATTGGGAATAAATTTATCCCTACAAGAAACAGAACAGTAAATGAAGTCTGGCTTCTGTGATTCAACCAATCTGCTAAACCCAATACTTTCATCATCATTACACAAACAAAAAGTTTTGGTTTTGTAGAATTTTTATAAAAGTTCTATTTTTTAATTCTTTCTCTAATGCAGGCTGCTGAAAGATGGAACTAAAGTATTACAATTAAGAAAAAAAGACGATGACTGGCTTGGAGGAGTTGTGTTTAATACTACCACAGAAGTGCTATCTACTGATGTCATGATTGGAAAAGAATCAATAATTTACAGGCAAGCAAAAGAAAGTCCCTGCTCTAATTCAGGCGATTTAACAGTGGGTCAGAACTAGAAGTGTAAAAAGACATCAGAAAGAAAAGATTAAAATCAAAAGTAATATATGGCAGGAAGAAAAAAATCACAAAGTTCATGGAGTAAAATGATTCAAAGGAAGAGGGAAAGGCAGAAATTAAGTGAAAGCTAGTAGAAATAGGAGAAAGGAAACAGGAATGTAGTGGCAATAACATACCAATTTTGAAAATTAAGACTGGAATAATAAATGTACTGTCCAAGTACAAGAGTCAGAGTAATTCTCTGACAGGAAAGTCAGAGATGATGATGGGGCAGAAACCATGATGACCAACATGAGGCCTAGTCAGACAGAACTGGTTTTAGGGACAAAGGACATGATTAAATATTGGGCAAGTTGACATTTTTATCCAGCTTTCGAGCCTACAAATTCAAGTAGTGGACGTGACAGCAGCAAGAAAGGGATAAAGACAAGTGTTTTCACATTTAAACTTACTGATCTGTGATTTCATAACCAAAACATACTTAAACACAGTTGACTTATTAAATTCAGAAGTATGGAACTTAAATGAGTGCAATCAAGGCGTAAGAAATCAAAAGACCAGAAAAAAAAGCCCACCACACTGATTTTAATGGGAACAAAATTTAACCCCTTTAGACTACGAATCTTACTCTATTAAGAGTTCTAAATCATAAAGCATACAAATTTCTCTAAAGCATTGAACATTTCAAATTTTTCTTTTATAACTGATCATTACTTTTGCAATACTATCACTCACACATGATTACATAGTTCTAAGCTATCAGAATGTTAAAATCAAAGTAAGAAATGTTACCGTACATATGCATTCAAGTAATGGAATTACATTATGCTACTATACTTCAGTCATACAGTTTTAGTTACATTTGGATAAAGCTTGGGAGGGAAGGAGGCACAGATATGAAAGCACATATAATGAGCATAGATTACCTATTACAGGAAAATACATTTATCAGGAAAACAAAATTAATACATAAAATCTGGTACCACCTATTTTTAGTTCAGACTGCAAAGGAAAAAAAAAAAGGACAGCTTGTCTGATTAGAACAAAAAAGATGAATTTCTGTAATGTTAGAACAGTTCAGGAGGAAGCACTGAGCAGATGGAAAACCAGCTTCCACTGATGCCAAGTCCTGTGATTTTACTGAAATTCTTTATTGTGGAAGGGGTTTTTTTTCCTGTTTGTTAGGGAAAGTTACTTTAGCTAGGGAGTAGAGAAGGAATAGGGGAGAGGCTGCATTTTCGTTGATTTCAGATACCTGTATGTACACAAAAGATCAGTCTTAGGTCTATGGAGAAGTCCGAAGCTGCATACTGCCCAGGGTGTAACTGTCACAACAAAAATGTTTCCAGGTGGAAAACGGACCACCCGGATAAAGAGTCTCCACAGGTGGGAGAGGGTATCTGCCACACAACCGTCCGAAAGGAGAGTTCTGACGTGCTGGGATGGGGCTAGAAGAAGCAGGAGAGAAGAGCACGTCAGGGAAGCTCAGTTTATATGTTTATAGAATGAGGTAGTGAAGAAAAGAGAATATGAGGAAAGGTGCAAGTACATGCCCTTCACTGTTTATTTCAAGAGCACGTACACCAGGAATATTCAGGTGACCAATCACTAATCCTTAGTTCCAACAGTTCTTTCAAAATCAGTAAACTGGTACTAATATTTTAAAACTGTTGGTAAGTCTTAAGAAGTAACCAATACCTCTATGCTCTACACAGAGCTCTTGTCACCTGGTGAATGGCAAGGACATGAAGTTTTGCATCTGTTGAATTTTTGATCAAATAGGATCCACTAGTTGAAAACACATCTGCTTCACACACGGTCATAAAAGGCGTGCAAAAAAAAAGAATTAGAAATACTTTTCGCTATGTTTTGCGCAGAGCAATAATGCTTTTGGAGCTAATGAACAACAATTCTTCATTAGTCTCGATACCTCAGTGGCACAAGAAACAGAGATGCAGAAACAGAGTTCTGCGGAGACATATGGATATAAATAATTTCACAGAACAGACACACAACACAAAAATTAGTAGAAACTGGCAATCAGATCTCACTGGAAAATTGCCCCCCTGATTTATATATAGTAATACAAATTAGTAAGTTAGGCAGTTCTGTGTGAAAACTGATTTTCAGCTACTCTCTAGAATTCTAAAACTCAAAGGCTTCTTTTTTAGCAGGCAAACCACACCCCACCATTGCCATTCTTTTTGTTTGAGCAGAATTAGCACTGAGAAATACGAAAACTCCTTTACTCTTCACTCTTTTTTTTTTTTTAATCCAAATCCCTATCAGCATATATTTAAGGTTAGGAAGTTGAAGGAAAACCTATTTTAAATTTGTGGACCAAGGCTTGTGTTAATCTTCTCAGCTCTTCCAAGACAGCCAGTGGTCTTCTGTACATCGCTAATTCTCATGTGACAACCATGAAAATGACAAAAGTGCAGCAATTTACTGCAACAGACACCTTAAAATAAAAGAGAGAAGCCCAGAAGCAAGACGTTAAAAACAGCAAAACAACAGTGTTTTAGAGAACAAAAAGTACCCATTACCTCACAATTCCTATACTTACTGTTCTTTACTATTATGCTCCAGTGACTGTTCTTTTGATTTTTATTCCACATTTCCTATTGTGTTCAAGTGCTGGGTGCCTACAGAAATTATACATGTTCTCACAGTATCAAAGCCATATTGATGGTTTTGATTGAAGTACACAGCTTTTGTCTTTCTTGCGCTTTAATACGATCAAAATTATACTGCCATGGCCAAAAATCAAACAGGGAAAAATTCATGTCCAAAATTACATTTTTTCTTCTTGATAAGGATCAAATCCTGCAACTCAGCACGCTGTTTGCTGTTGAGGCATGTATGCTGACAGCTTTTGGCTGCTGGCCTGATAATGCCCACCACATTTAAAGGAAAGTGATCACATTCCCTGGATACATTTTGATCAGCTCTGTAATGAGATTTTAAAAGCATATTTTCAAAAAACCTCAAAAAAAACTCACAGTCAAAAACCTAACAAAGGACTTAAATCTATTTTGGGACACTTAACCCTCATCAATCACAAAATGAGGACAGCTTTTCAAACATGGCAAGAATCTTCTAGCAAAGTAAGGTTATCCTATCACTTCCACTTCTCTTGTTCTTTACGCTTCAGCAGCATTTTTACTACATTGATTCAAGACATGTTCCCTGAAGGCTTCACAATGGACTTGTAGTTTACATCAGCTAGATATCAAAAGCAATGCAGAGAAGTTTGCTATGCTATACTCAAGGTTAATAAAAAAAAGTTTATGAAACCCTAAACCAAGGAAAGATTTAAAAACTAAAGTTATCACCTTAGTTCACACACAAATACAATTCCTAACAAAGCAGCTCTGTCAGGCTAGTGACATCAGCTGTTATCACAGTTGCAGTTCTTACTTAAGATTATTTTCAGCTGCTTTAACTACTCGGCCTGAAATGTTCCATGTCAATTCTCTGCTTCAGGTAGTTCTTCCCCTCACCCTCCCCTCACCACTAGCTTTTTAAAAAAAAAGTCATAGAATGGCTGGAACAGTATTCTACGACAGGATCTGTGAAAAAAGCCCTTCTAAGGTATTCTTTTGAAAAACTAACCACTTTCCTGATTCAGTGACTTGAAATCAGGCTGGACAGTATGTTTGTATGAGAGGTACACTCTGCTCATATTGAAAAATCTGACCTGGTTTAGCCAAGCTACGAAGCTTCTGGAAATCCACATGTATTTTTGGCAAGATCTAGTGGAGCTTAGCAACGAATCACCAAACAGTTCGTCCTCAGTGATCTTCTGTATGTCACCTCCACACGCAAGGCAACTGCACTCCGTTTCCTCTAACCTCTGGTTTTCCATGAAGAGACATATTTTCTCCATAAGAGAAATGTGCATTTAACAGGTATTACGTACAACACTGAACAAAAAGTGTCTTGCATATTTCTGCAACCTCACCTACGCCAACATCCCTACCTTGGTTGAAAACAGTGGCCTGTCACTGCACAGCCTTAGGCAAGTGAGTAGGATTTAGGGTAAACCGAGAGAGCGTGTGGAGGGAAGGTGCAGAAAACACCTTGTAATGGAGGCCAGAACTGGAAAGTTGAAAGACTAAACTGAGATTGCCTATGCAAGGAACAAAACCAAGAGGAATGCAAGAAGATGATGTGGTAGTGGATGAGAGCGCAGTTAAGCCAAAAGAGCAATAGCAGGCAGAACTCGGAATTGGGGATCACCAGGACTAGATGGAGCCAGAGACAGAATACACCTGGCAGAGCCGTGTTTTAGTGAATATATGTGGAAGGACCTGGCTCACAACAAAACACCCGTTGTTAGGAATTGCTAGAAACAGACAAGAAGAAAAATGAGACACAAGTGAGAGTGAGAAGAATTAGCAGGCAGGAAAAGGCTGACAGGAGAGAGACATGGTGCAGCCAGAGACAGTCTGGGACTAGTCAGGCCTGAATATTTGATTGAAAAGACAGAATCGGTGCTGCACTGGAAACTGGCTTGAGGCAGGGACAAACTGGAAGTATAGGCAAAAAGCTTAGAAAGTGCATGTCTTCAGAAGCTACTGAAAAACATAAAATAAAATACCCTAAAGACTTATCCTCTGCAAGTATCTGCAAACTCTTCTCCCTCTCAGAAAAAAAATAACCCACTTTACTGATAAAAATACAGTACAAGCCGTAACTCTGTTACTTTCTGAATTCAAGAACAGTAACATTCATATATTAGATTTAAAAGCTTCAATCATGCTAATTACCAATATGACACCCATACTATAGCATATTAGTTGTCTTGTTTTGCTACTTTTTTCCTTTGATTTCAACCAGAAAATTACATGTGGAAGCACACTTAGAAAATATTAAACAAATACCAAGCTTGGAATTTTAATTCCTTGGATGCCAGGAATTTCTCCATTCAGGTTTGTCTACTAGCATTAATTATGACTTTATTACAACATTATCCCAAACTTGTGTTTTTGTACTCCATCTCATTCAATTAACAGGGTATTTTCTGGGAATAAATCCAAGTTGTATCTTGAAGGATGGCACTCTCTTTAAGACCCTGCTTTCAATATTATGGAACCTAAATGTTACACAGGAGAACAAGTTTTTAAATTGAGCTTTCCCCGAAGGATTCTTAACTGGTTGCGTTAATTAGATTGTTGTGTATTAACGGTAAAGCTTTTACATTCATGGTTGTAAAAGTAGCACTCAATTCCACTCTGTACCCAGTACTCCCTTAAATGCTTGTTGCAGCTGAATTGGTTCCACTCTGCAACTTCAGAATGCTGAACAGTAATATATGAACAGAAGTCAAAATTATCAAAGCAGAGATGCAAGCTTCTTCTCAGACCCCGGGAGAAAGAAGACTGCATTCCCAGTTTTTGCATGTAAGCCAAAGAAACCAAAGAACCCCCTCAACAACACTGTTTTTTAATGCAACTCCAAGAAATTCCACATTATTGCTCAAAAGGTACTTTTTGCTTTCTCTGAAAGTACTTTATTTATTTGCCGTTTCTTATCAATTTATTTTTATGTCAAGAACAGTCACAATATATCCTAAAAGAGATCAGGATCGGTGCATCCCTAAGAGCAAGAAATCAGGCAAGATAAGCAGGAGACTTGCATGGTTGACCAGGGAGCTTCTGAAAAAGCTCAAATGGAAGAGGAAGTTTACAGTACGTGGAGGAAGGGACTGACCACTTGGGAAGCGTACAAGAATGCTGCCAGAGTATGCAAGGATGAAACAAGAAAGGCCAAGGCCTTCTTGGAATTAAACCTAGCAAGGGACGTCAAGGTCAACAGGAAGGGTTTCTTCAAGTGTAATGGAGGCAAAAGGAAACTTAGCAAAAATGTGGGCCCACTGCTGACTGAGGCTAGGGCCATGGTGATAGAAGATACACCGAAGGCAGAGTTAGTGAAAGCCTTCTTGTGTCAATCTTTATTGCTTAGGCCTGCCCTCAGGACTCCCAGACTTTATAAGTAACAGAGAAAGTCTGGAGGAAGGAAAGCTTTCCCTTGGTTCAGGAGGATCAAGTCAGACACCAGTTAAGTAAACTGGTTATCCACAAATCCATGGGCCCTGATGGGATGCACCTGCAGGTGCTGAGGGAGCTGGCAGAAGTCATTGCTGGGCCACCCTCCATCATCTTTGACAGGTCCTGCAAAACAGGAGAGGTGCCTGAGGACTGGAAAAAAGCCAGTGTTCATTCCGGTCTTCAAAAAGGACAAGAAGGAAGACGCAGGAAACTACAGGCCAGCCAGCCTCACCTCCATCCCTGGAAAGATGATGGAACAGCTCACTCTGGGCATTCATCTCAAAGCATGTGGAGGAAAAGACGGTTATCAGAAGCAGTCAACATGGATCCACCAAGGGGAAATAAGTCTAACTAATCCGATGGCCTTCTACGATAGCATGACCGGATGGACAGATGAGGGGAGGGCAGTGGATGTTGTCTGCCTTGACTTCAGCAAGGCTTTATGACACCAACTCCCACAGCAACCTCGTAGACAAGCTTAGGAAGTGTGGGTTAGATGAATGGACAGTGAGGTGGATTGAAAAGTGAAAAGTGGCTGAAAGACAGAGCTTAGAGGGTTGCGATTAGTGATGCAGAGTCTAATTAGAGATCCGTAACAAGTGGTGTTCCCCAGGGGTCAGTACTGGGTCCAGTCCTGTTCAATATATTCATCAATAACCTGGATGAGGGATTAGAGAGCACTGTCAACAAGTTTGCTGATGACACAAAACTGGGAGGAGTGGTTGACACACCAGAAGGCTGTGCTGCCATTCAGAGAGACCTGGACAGGCTGGAGGGCTGAGCGGGGAGAAATCTTACGAAATTCAACAAGGGCAAGTGTAGAGTTTTGCAACTGGGAAAGAAGAACCCCATGTGCCAGTATAGGTTTGGACTGACCTGCTGGAGAGCAGTGTAGGGGAAAGGGACCTGGGAGTCCTGTTTGGTAGCAGGATGACCATGAGCCAGCAGTGTGCCCTCGTGGCGAAGAAGGCCAATGGCATCCTGGGGTGTGTTAGAAGGGGTGTGGCTAGTAGGTGGAGAGAGGTTCTCCTCCCCTTCTACTCTGCCCTGGTGAGGCCACATCTGGAGCACAGTGTCCAGTTCTGGGCTCCCTGGTTCAAGAAGAAGAGGCAACTGCTGGAAAGGGCATGGCAAAGGGCTACAAAGATCATTAGGGGACTAGAATATCTCGCTTATGAGGGAAGGCTGAGGTACTTGGGGCTTTTAAGTCTGCAGAAGATTGATCAATCAAGCATCTTATCAATGGTTATAGATAATTGAAGGATGTCAAGGAGGATGGGGCCAGCCTTTTTTCAGTGGTGCCCAGTGACAGGACAAGAGGTAACAGGCACAAATTATGTCACCTATCCAGCTCCAAGGTCCATACCAGGCATCCTGAGTCCAACACTGTTTAACATGCAACACGTGATTCAGAAAATTCAATACACATCTCCTGGTCCTTCGATTAAAACTGCCAATTGAGCCCCAGTTCTCCAATGTTCATGCAAAACTAAACTTCAGAAACTGATTCTGGCACAGGGAAAGCAAGCTCTGGTCCTTGATTCTTTACCACATATAATTTGTAACCTACCCCTCCAAGCTGTAGCTGAAAAATACAATGATTTAGATTTGAGAGATTTCAGAGCTTCCAAGTTGCTCAAAAAAAGCCAAATCAACAAAACAACCCATAATACATTGTCTGCAGCTTTTTACTGAATAGTATTTCAACACAATGGCACATCAAGAGGTAACTGCTTTTTGTGCAACTGCCCATACTGTCGATATATAGCTTAAAAAAAAGAGAGAGGATCTAGTACAGCCTGTCCCTCCTACAGCTCCTCCTTTAAAAAGGGGAAAATAACCAATCTTTATTTTCAAGGAGAGTAACACTTGCTATTCACACACACACATGTAGAGTCCTGATTACCAATCTTTGTCAAAAACAACCCCACAATCTTGACTGCTTTGCTGTTTTTAGTCATATTAGCAACCTCTTCTGTTTTCTGGAAAGGAACCCAATGACAAATATCGGTAAGAAATTAATTGTCAGCAAAATAGGCTCAAAGTAACTGGATGCTGCACACACTCAAACCCACACGCAGTTTCAGGAGAAGGCTATAAATGCAGCAGCCCTTTTTCACTCCCCATCTGCCACGGCTCAGCGCAGCCTGTATGCTGTAAGGCTGCTCCCGTGGAGACTTGGAACACTCCTAAATGCAGTGGTGGCAGACTTACTGAGGCAGACAGGAACGATATTCCACAGTCCTGTTTCATCATCAAGGACAACAGCCAGAGAAGTAGTAACGTTTCAAAACTTAAAACTAAAAAGCTATCTATAAAGTGGAAACCGCTTACCTGCTGAACTGAGCAAAACACTGAAGTCTGTTCCTCTCTGTGATTCCCCACGTTCGCTCTGTCCCTCTTTTTCTGTATCCTCATAGCGGCTCCAGTTGGAAAAAATTTTTCTTCTTGAATAGCTTTTCAATTCTTCCTTCTCTTCTTCCTCTCGTGATTCAGTATCATCATCCTCCTCTACCTGTGACATTTAAATGGACAGTTAAGCCATTGCAACTCAGTAACATTTTGTTCTGTATTTAAGTAGTCATTTATACAAAAAAAACTCCAACCAAGGAATTAAAACTCAGAAAGGCAAATCAGTCTGGAGCCCCCTCAAAATTTTAGATCAGGTGCCATGATATTCCTGAACTGTATGTACTCCAGCAATAGTATAATTGAAAGCACATAGCGAAGCTTCAGTGCTCACAAGGGTCTAGCAGTGACGCTCATGCAAACTCTACTGGTCTCCCTCCTCTTTCGGGAGCCCATAGTGAAGACCCTCCTTCCTGAAACAGAGAGCAATGTGTAGGCAGCAGAACTAAGAATTTAATTACAGTATCTCTGTCCAAGTATTGCAGTGATACAGATGATAACTGGAAGAACTGATGTTTGTAGAGCCAAACAGGAAAAAGATAACAGACAGCTGATAACAGACAGCAGAAAAACATCCGGAAAGGGTGATCCATGTCAGAATTTCCATTACAACCAACTACAGGGTCTTAACTCACATAATGTGGAATAATCAATCATATTAATGTCCTTCGCTAGACATTTTACAGAAATACACAGCAAACCATTGACTGGATAGCTGGCAGTCAATCTACTAGCCCAAACCGTTAAAAAGCTCTAAGGTTAAAAGGAGAACTCATTACAGAGTCCACTTAAGATGCAAGGAGTATAGGCATTTGCCACAAGAACTCAACCGTCACAGGAAAACTCCGCCCTCCCTTGAATCTTCTATGTCAACAGAGCTCTCCTCTCCCAAAGTCTGAGGGTCAGCTGGAATAACGATCAGTTCACACACAGCGATGAGTGCTCCTTCCTCCAGGAAGGACAACAGGCAGGAGGAGAACTGTGAACAACCAGAAAAGTTCTGTACAAGACTGTACAAGATACTTTCTGCAGAGGTCTAAAGCTCTGAAGAGGCAGAGTAAGGGAGCCAAGAAAGAACAGATTCCCACTGTGTCTGCTCCCAACCATTCCTGCTGACAGCTCCACTCTCTCTTCTCTCCTCTACTCCACCTGTCCTTTCAAAAACCACAGTGTATAGCTGCCACGGGATTAAATTTTGCTATCCCAACAGCAAGTACGTTCTTCATGACCAGGGCAGTGAAAGTCAAGTTTATCCAGACTGCCATAAAGCTTAAAGTCATCTCCATTCAGTATAAAATAATTTAAAATGTAAGAAACCTTTCAATAAGTCATTATTTATCCATTATAGCTCACCACCAAACAGTGGCTTTAAGGAGGATCCTGGCTTTGATAGTTTAAGCCAAATGTAATCCTGAAATAAATGTGAAGAACAATTATTTAAGCTTAAAAAAAGCTCTTGTAAGTGAAGAGCTGCAACATCTTATGCAGAGAGATTACAAGAACTACATTAAGATTTATTTTTTTTTTAGCATATACTGTGCACGTACATACTGGTACAACATTGGACAACCTGGTAAAAACAACTGCACAAAGTCACTCTCAGGCACAAACCACCGTTACTTCATTAACTTGTTCTTTAATCGATGAGTTACTTTTGTAGCTCAAGAAAGGACACTGAGCAATGCAACACGCGTTTTAGATTGATTTTAGAAATCCATCGTGAAGAAGGCTTAACTACTCCATAGAAAACTTTGTAGTTACATTTTGGCTCAGCTAGACAAACTGAGATTTTCATATTCCTTTAGTGTTCAATTACACGACCGAAAAATCTCAATCAACGCCAAATAGATCCCTGTTGCGCACCAAGTACTTACATCATCATTAAAAGACTGACAAGACAAGGAGGCTTTTACACAAATGTCCCCTGAAAGGCAAAGCATCTTCAACCACAACTGCAAGAGCTTAGATTCTCCCGTGTTTGATGCCTTAAAAATGACTGCCCAGCATATCATACAACTAGCAAAATCAGAACTAAAACAATGACTTCCCAAGAAAAATAATCCACCAATCTTCATAAACAAGCTTCTTTCAGCACTGTTTGAGAGATCTGGTTAGGAACAGCAGGAAAAAATGGTATAATCAAAGAGCTTAAAAACGGATTAAAACCCGTCATAATTATCCAGATATACTCCCAACTGTCCAACAGCTGACAAGAAGGAAAATATTCTGTGCATTCTCACTGGTTCTATGCAATTTTTAGATAAATTCTCCTTCCTTTCTATTCATCAGATAAATACACAAAAATGGTTGTAGCAGACAAACGACTGCTTGCATGAGCAAGGAGATGAAGTCACAACTCTGTTACTTGGGACTGATTCAGAGCTATAGTTTCCACAGAACAAAGGCCAAATCCACTTACATTGATAAGAATCAATGTATTTATCTTCTGTTCTTCTCCTATAAACTGAATGATTTGCTATAATCCAGAAAAACTAGTGGAATTCAGTGCCCAAAGTAACTGGATTTGATACAATTCACAAGTCAAAGCAAAACCAGTGCTACACAGATAGATCTGTGTTGTATTTTCATTTTAATAAAATATCAGAATCACCTTAGGCAACGAAGACAATATAAATAATTACTTACTGTAGACCTGTTCATAGGATTCATTCCTTTTAGCTGTCACCATAAACACAACAGGAATATCATCTTCTCATTTTAACAAGCATCCAGTAAACTAATATTGATTCAGATGTTTTCTCTTAAACTGGACTAAATTCTTTTTCACACCTGCTATGAGCTAACATTATACACCATACTTCAAGGAAATTTCATTTCTTAAAAGTAAAATTGTTAACTTGAACTTTAAAGAAATAAACCACAAATTCTCAGGGGTGTTCTTTACTGAAAATGAGTCTTAATTAGCACAGAGCAAATATCTGTTGAATGTGTAATGAAATAAAATAACTTCTCCCCTGCCCCATTCTCAAATAACAAGTGATACAAACTGAAACAAATTCTAGGAGCCAACTCAAACATAACCTTTAAAACAGTAATACTCAATATGGAGGAAAAAAAATGTGCTTTTAAACAGTATTGAACTAGATCTACACATTATTGTTCGGTGCTATAATGCATCATGATACTACAGGAGGTGTAATATTTGCCTGCTGTGCCTCCGTTTCACGTAGCCTTACATGCATTACCATTTGCAGATTTCATTCGCATTTTGAAAATGGGGAAAGTATTCAAAAGACGAGTTGGGACAAAACCAGAAAACTTTCAGACTGTTTTGCATATCAGAAGAACAACCAAAAAGAAAAAATAAACTAAGTTCATCAAAGTTGTTCAAACAACAGTGAAAGAGCCAAGCTTCTCTATAGAGGAACTTGCACGATTTGGGGTCTTCCACCAAGGAATAGATTTTTGTCTTTTACCAGAGCCTCTGACTTCACTTTCCTTCTGAAGGAATGTAAAATGCATAGCACACATGACCCCAATCTACAAGTCTCTACGACAGCAAGTGAGTATTTTAGCACACCTTTATACACTAATTTTGCATACAGAGTTGGGACGAGACGGTATTGAGAAAAAAAAAAAATAGGAAAACAGGCTTTCTGTTTGACTTTTCTTACAGACAAGAATACGTTGATGAACACAGTTCAGGAATGAAAGTGTCCAGGCAACATAAACATTGTTTTGAACAGGCAGTTTCCCCTGGGGTCACCCTTCTGCACTTCCCTGGTATCCAGAGGGGTTTGGATCAACCCCAGGCTGAAGTACAAAACGGAGAAGTGCAACAGTGACCCCATACCCTGCTTCAATTACTCATCACCCCTCACTGTAAGTGCACTCCGTCCCAGCATGGTAAGCACACGTGTGCAAACAACAGGAATTGTTGAGCTCACAGCCTTCTAAAAAAAACCTAAAAGTGCGTTAGAAGCCGGAGCTTCCATTAAGACTTTCTAAAATGATTTATTGCCTTTAGGAAGTCACGGGAGTTAAAGCTTCTAGTCCTCTTCCCATTCCATTCTATTAACTCTGAAAAAAACCATTTAATCTTTGTCAGTACTTGGAATATTCTGCAGTGACTGGGAGGCACATAGAAACAACATACGTTCAGTTTGCCTTTCTTTGGGCCAACTGCACTATTAGATTTCCATTCTTCTCTTGTTCGTAGTATTTCTCCCAATTACTTTCCTGAGAACGTCACTTTACAGTGACACAGCTTGAGCTTTTTTGTTCACCTCTTAGAGCATAGCTGCTTTTCTCCATCTTTTTCCCAAATTAACACAATAACCTTTTATTCTTGAGAAACTCTGCACAACTATATTAATCAACAGCTACTTTTCCCCCTTGTTACTTTAACTTCTGAGTTACCTTTTGGGCATTACATCTCTCAAAAACATGAACATTTATTTTCCATGCTTTATTCGGGACACTTACCTATGCTGCCTTGGACACGTTATATACCCACGCAGCATCCACACTGAACAGCTGTCCACTGCCGTGCGAGGACACGTGCACGTCCATGCCCACTGTCTACTCCCTACACGCGCTGCATTCTCAAACAGCAGCAGCACACACCAATTCCTTGAATACTCTTCTATCTGGATTCCCTTTTCCCTTCCTAGGAACTGCTGTAAGACTGTGGCAAAGCACGATGACATTCACATTTATCTAAACCCCAACTTCTCTTCTTATCAGGGGAAAAGGCTAGCAATGAAAATATCCTGTGGGTTTAATCTGACCACGACTACCATGTGCATCACGAATGGGCACATCTCTTTTCCTCATTTGCATTTAAACTAGTCAGGTGCCTGCTCAGAGACATTGTCTCCTCCTCATCCCAATTTGAGCAGCACACGTTGCAGTCAAATTCTCACAGTTAGGGTCAAAAAAACTTACATAATTAAGCAACAAAGCAGTCCATGATCTCTACACTTTAAAATGTTTCGCAGAACAAAAGTCTCTCCACAGAGGCTTGTATGAGTGACAATAGGTGAGGCAGCTTGGCTGATATTAACTACTGAGTCATTCCTCTAGGCAGACATAAGTGAAAATGTGAAAGACTTGGTTAAACTTTAATGACTTAAATTGCTCTTGGAAAGGCATACCTGCTTTTAATTTCATGGTAAAAAGTTCTCACTGGTGTAACCAAACAGGAGCAATGAGATTATACCAGGAATTATTTTAGCACAACATGAATACAACATAATCTCAAAAATATTTCATTTTTTTGGTAAAAGTGCTCAGTAAATGCACTTTTTAACCTTAAATCCAGACAGGTACAGGAGAATTCCCTGACAACTTAATTTTCTCTATCACAATGATTGATAGGCTTATACCTTAGGATAGCTATATATAGTATAATACTGTCGGAAAAAGTTGTTCTGATTTTTCAAATTTACCCAATTACACCCCCTATATCTCTGTCCCTCTTCTCTGTCTTGTACGTAATTAGAGATTTATTAACATTAAATATAAAGTTGGCAAAGTGATCCATCAGCCGATTTTTTTGCAGTGGAAATTTCACAGGCTCTACTAAGTATCATCTCTGTAGTATATTAAAGAAAAAACTATATATCCAGAATTATGGCAAACAAAAGCATAACTGCATTTTTAAGTGCATAGTTTAGATTACTGCTATTATTTTTACAGAAGACAAAGTACCTGTGCAATTTTATAATTTCTGATGCAATTTTGTAGGTTTTTAGTAACCAAGTTTCCATAATGCAGAATGTTTTCTTTATGAAGTTAGCTAGACAGACTGCTGAAATTCAATGACAGAATTGGAAATGCAATTCACAATAATAGAGACAAACTGGAATTCAGTTTTAAAATAAAAAAAACACCACCAATAGTGAACTGACAAGGTAAACAGTCTGTGAGTATATTATATACATACACCACTATCTGAGAAAAATCCCATGAAACATGCCAACACATCGTTCTGTCTATCTAGGAATAGTTTTATTCTGCATAGGAAAATAGAGCAAGTTAGAGCAAGTTGTAAGAGGTCAGTATGAACTACGAGTGGAATACAATCCACCAAACAATTCTTATTTAATACTTTTAATCCAGATTTTCAAAAAGTAAAAGAAAGATAAAACTTCTAAGTCTCTATAAAAAATAAGATTTTCCTAATATAGGGATGCCATGAGACACCATGGCTTCTTCCAGAAACAAAAAAGAATATTTTGTAATAATACTCAGCAACACCTGCTAAAAAACTGGAAGCTGTTAGCTTATCTATACTGAATTATTTTTCAGTAGACACCACATTCACGTCTGACCACAATAACAAAAAGTAAATAAACTTGTCCACTAAATTTTGCTTAAAAGTTCCCGAGATGCAAGTAACTGGGATTAAAACCTTCAAATTAAAGAGACTGTCTTCTCATTACCGTTTAACTGGAAAAAAAAAAACCCACCTCTAAAAATATTCTTTGCACACAGTAAAATTACACCATAATCAAGCGCCAAGAGGCTACAAGTCATACTTCATCTTTCTCACCGATCATTATTAATACTTCCACAAGCCACAGCCATATTTTGTACTAATCGCGCGCCTCACTGGACTGGAACAACGGCTTCATTAGGAGCCAAATCTCTCCCTTGGATTCACTGAGCCATGAAAAAAAAAAAAAAACAATTAAAAAAACCAGCCAAACCCAGCCCCACAGGGAAACAGCTCAGTTATTCTGTTTCAAGCTACTGATTTGAATGGTAGGCTATATTCCCTTTCTAAGGACTTCAAAAAAAACCCCCAAAATTCTGATGTTTGGTTTCTGCTGGTATCTCAGAAACACCTGTAAGGTGCTGGCACACGATCAGCGGTACGATCCTTCAGAGGGGTGGCTTACAGGGGCAAAATGAACCAACCTCTCCTACACACCACTGAGGTTCTGTATTGCAGCTTCTAAAGAACCCAGTTTGAAAATCATTTACTCGTAGATAAAGTAAACTTAATAACCATGCAATGTATGTTCACAGGCAGAAAGTCTCAAAAGCTCTATTCTCTAACATCAAAAGTAGACTGGGGACGTTGGTGAAGCCTGTCAAGTATTTCGGAAACCGCGTATCTCAAGACTTTGTTCATCAGAGATAGGATTTTTCAAACTATGAAGCTACCTGCTAAAATCTAGCTCTACATACTTCAATTAAAACTCCAAAGTGAGGGATATTTGATGAGGTATGTTGTGAGAACGGCAGCATTATAAATTCATTATAAATAATGCTGCGTTAACTGCAGAAGTGGTCCTTTGCCTCCCTCTCCCAAGGCTGAGCCACGCTGAGAGCAAAGAGTCTGTAGGAAACGTGTCCAGTTGCTGGCTACAGATTAAGAGATTTTTGATTTTCTCAACTTGCCAAGCCAATACATTTCCACCAAGAGAAAACCAACCGCTTTTTTTTTTTAATTCGGTGGAAACGATTATACGAAAGTTACTGGCAACCGTGCAAACCCACCCAGCAATTTATAAAAAAACGTCACGTGGACCTGCACAAAACCTGACAGCTCAGTCAGTTACTTTCAAACTGACAGTAACTTCAGAAACCCGAGTGTCTTTCTTACAAACACTCAGTCAAAAATATGAATGCAAACAAAATAGGAGCCTCTGTCTTGACAGAAGTAACAGATTTCAAGAAAACCTTACTTTGTAAGTACATTGCCACAAAGGTTATAGCATTTTCAGTGGGATTACGGATTGTTCCTATGTATAGGCTGCATTTGCCAAAGTCACGGGGTTTATGTATTGCATACATATGGATTCACATATGTGAATGTTTTATGTCATATTCTAAAACCAAATTATACTTAGTATTCCAGATAGTTTAACGAAAATTTCTACAGAAAGTAATTTGTTCTTATCAAATGTACCATTCCTAAATAGAAGTATCCCGAGCTGCATTAAAGATTCATGGTATTCAGAAATGGATTAAATTCTTATGTGTTAATGTCATAGTCCTACAGACTAGTCCAAGCTGAAAGGGATCACAAGAGGTCATCTTGTCCAACCACCTGCTCAAAAGAAGGTCAAAACTTAAATCAGGCCAAGCAGGTTGGGGCTTTGTCCACTCAGGGCTTGAGAACCTCCAATAGTATACTTAATTCCTACTGCTTCATTTTGCTGTTTTATACAAGCACTTCTAAAACTGCAAAAGCAGTTATATCAACAGCTCTAACAATAAATACTAAAGAACTCACATGAGAAGTTCTGTAACACGAAGAAATCAGAGTTTATTGAGGGTATATATCTACCTCGGGAGTTCTATAACAGACTTTTTAAAGGATATTGCAATTTTGCTCACCTTTACGAGTCAGGACAGCCTCTTCTGTTATAAACTGCTATATACTGAGAACCTTTGTGCTTCTACACCCATATCAATGATGAAGTAAAGTATGACAAATTATGTGAAAAGCTCGCTCAAAGCAGCATCGATATGCAAAACAGTCAAATCTGAGTCCCGATTCTAATCCACAAAGCTTATTTCATAAACTTAACGAAATTTGCTAAAAAGAGTGAACTTTAGAGAACACCTCAGTTCTATGGCAACTTGAATGCTTATTTAACCCCTACGTGCATACAGTTTTGGAACAGAAACAACACAAATCCAGAGACAATCAACCAAGACCAAAAGCAACATGTTGAAGAAGTTTCAGGGTTTCTCATGCAAGGAAGAATATGTGACAAAATTTCTCAGCAGGACACACTGCCACAACTAAAAAAACCCACAACCAAACAAAAATCCCCAAACCAACCTTAAAAAAGGTTTCAGATGTGCTGTACTGAGGAGTTCTCCAAACCCTATGTAACATTTGAGTCACAACTATTTCCTACTTTTAAATTAATGAATATTTGATAACATTTAGTACCAAGTTAAAAGCTGCAGTTTTTTTCAAATGTATCTATTTTCTAAAAAAAGAAACCACATAAGGAGTTACACATCATTTTTCTATGGATTTCAAAACATGAAAGTACCTAGTGGTGTTTACCCACACTTATATTTTCACCTGGCACAGTATTAAGGAAGAAAAAATTCTGAAACATGCCAGACAGAACAGTATTCTTTGAAACCACACACCTAAACTGGCAGAAAAATAATCAGTAGTTTTCTTCTCTTTCCTATTCTTAACATTCTGCCAGCTCAAGTTCCTGCTATCAGTTCATAGCAGAATCAGACAAGCACAAATAACAGTGTGATGGGCGGGAAGCACGCCATGAAGCGTGGGATCTGGGAAGCGGGTCCTTCCCCCATGTCTGGCAGCACTTATCTGCTGGACTGGCTATGAGTACTGGTAAGCCATACCACGGGCTTTCATTTCCTGCAGCGTCAAATTTGTTTTTCTGAAGCCAATTTTGGTTTCTCTTTCCATTAAAGACTTGCATGTTCTCTATTACTATTCCTGTTCCACACAATACACATGGACACACAGGTGTTCTTCGCCAAATTCATCTATTTTGTAAATAAAAGTTTTTAAAAGATACTTTGCTACAAATATTTATGTTGATTGCTTAAAACTTGCAACATGAACTTTAGAACTTTTGTGACTGTTACTGCTTTAAGATAGTTACTGAGAGGTGCAATGTATCGTTTTAGAGGGTCAGCACACAGATATTGATGTTTGGTTCACAGTGGGAAATTCTGTCTTAAAACATCCAACATCTGTCACTTTTTCAGACTATTACCTAATAGGAGTATACTAAAAAGACAAATTCACATAATAAAAATTAAAGCTGCAAGAAATTAAAGCTGTAAAAGGAGACGCTCCATTAAGACAACACCCTAAAGAGGTACTATAAAGTTCGAAAGGACAGCATCCTGCTTTCCTCTCCCCTTTCATGACGTCTGCTATACTGTCAGCAGCACACTCCCAGTTTTTCATCTCAGATTACTAATATACTGCAATTTCCTAATTAGAATTTCACATACTACTGAAAAACCTCACATCTCTATTATCCTTCTGTCAACAAGTGGCAGATCCAGCTATCACGCTTTTTGAAACTTAAGTCGCTTTATTAAATTTATGGTTTGGCATGACACAGCAGTAACGCTGCCGTTACAGACGGCCTCATTTGACAATATTTTCAGAAAGAGGGGTCAAAAAGGGGTCATTTTTAGGACCAATACACAGACATACATTAAAGCAATAAATAATAAATTATATAAAAGATACTAAGGATAAAAACTATATTGCCTAAAACCTAAACTAAATGCGTAACTATAAAACTGAACGCAAAACCACATATCAAGGAACAAGCAAGCAGGAGATCAAATGACAGTAATTAAAAAAAAATCAAGTCATACAAGACAAAATAATCACATATTATAGCAATGCTACATAAAAAAGATATTAACCTCAACTCCCAGGCTTTTAAACAGCATTTCTGAGACCAGTACTAAGACACATTTTTTCATGTCAAAAACCAGAAAACAGGTAGACAGAACTAACTACCTGCTTGATAAATAGACACCAAAGCCCTTTTTCTTCTTTGTCTTTCCATGACCTGAGAAATCTATGGGCTGGTCAGCAAGGAAACCCAGTTTTTCTCCTTTCCATTTTCACAGATGTCTGGAAGCCACACAGTCAACATAGTGATGCAAGGGAAGGGGACACAAGCAACAAACTAATTCATCATAACCAAGGCAGGATTTCCCTGAAAGGTGCAAAAAACCAGCCACTCACACCCTCCATAAACCCAGTTTCCTTGTGCAAGTCAGTAGCCTAGCACAAACTTGGCAAAAAAAAAAAAAAAACAAAGGAACTAATCAGCCAGATTTCTCTCAGGAACTAATCAGGCAGATTTCTCTCAGGCTCTGGGCAATGGGCTGTCCCGAAACGGAGCAAATCACTGCCCAACATCCGACCTGGGATGAGCTTGCCTCCAGGGCAGGCAGGCTTGTGGTGGGTCCACGGCTCTGTTTTGAATTACAGTGCATGTATGATGGATAACGCATCTCTGTGACGTTCCTCCACAACAAAAGGCACCGGCACACCGCACCTCCCATTTTCAAACTCTTTTAGTGACGCAGTTCAGAAATGGTACAGTCAGTAGTGCAGCTCTCAAGAGAAGCATGTCCTCCAACTGCTTTACTACAGTTTGAGAATTAATGATGAACATGTTTGGAGATTCTGTCCATACATCAAAACATCAATGTAGATAAAAAACAGTGTAGAGACATCACGCTGCCCTGACTCGGGTAAGTCAGAAGCAGCATTTTATACCACCAACATGTGGCATGCACCTGGTCTGAAAGCCCACTGCACACAACAGAAAGATGAGAATTTATAAAAAGCTTCCACCAGTTACATCATCACTGTACACTTTTGACAGAAATACAAAACTTTCTCCAGCAAAAATAATCTTGTTTGTCGTGAAATGACCCGAGAATAGATGGGGACTGGGGCATAAAAGAGGGGAGCACCAAAACAAAGCATCTCAAGGAGAAGGTGTAAACAGATACAATCCATGTTTATTCAGCTACTGCAGAACTAACAGCATTTTATCCAGAAAATGGAAATAAATTCAATTCCCTTCTCTGCACACATGCATTTCAAGTCAGATCTCCCACACCCACATACTCCAAAATGGGTGATTTAGCCAGTTTCCTCAGCCAGACCTATTCCACTTGGCACAGCAACTGGTCACTCCCGGCAGGCCAACTCGGGAAGGTGGTGGGCTATGTGCCACGCAGATGCCCACCCACCAGACACACAAGAAAAAAAGAAACAAAAAGACTTCACATAATTCTTTCTCACATTCCTGCTCTCTCTTTATAACAGTATCATGTTTTTACATAAAGTACAAAGGGACTGAGTAAACAAAGCAATTGAGGGAAATTAGGTTCCAAAAGTACTTAAAGTCCAACGGCAGGTCACCTCTCTGAGAAGCAAAAATAAATTGACTGCACTTTCTATTTGAAACTAGGAAGAAAACAGACCACAGTTTGAACTTGTTCCTTTTCTTTACATTCTCCAAATCCTTCGCTTCATTACTCTTTGCAGATTGAAACCTTTTCATCTCGCACTCTCTCAACCCAAAACAGGCTCTGTGTGTTCACTGACCGCCTTTTTAGAAAAAAGCGCCAGTGCTAATGGCTCCGTAACCTTGCACACAAGCCTTTTCCAGCGTAAACTGGCAGACACAAGAATGATTTTGCTGTATTTTGAGAAAGAGCTGAAAATAATACATTACTTCACTAAGCAGCACTGCTTTCTGCATCATAAAACAGCATTTTCACTAGCTAACAAAGGATACAATACGGCAAGAAAATAAACAATTATTACTGATAAGCACAATCTGCTTTGCTGTCTTGCTAAAAAAATAATTAAACCACTTTTCATTACACTTCCTCCTTCAGGGTTTCATATAATTTAGATAAGTATTTTCCCCCCTTCCAATTATTCAACAGAAAACAAGCATTAGCAAAAGTCACTTAATTGCAATTCTTGGCAGCCAGCTTAGACAACTCAGTATAGGTATTTCCAAATTCTTTTGCTTTTACACTTCATTTTTTTCCAGACTACATCTAATGAAATGCAAAGAGAAAAAAAAAATATTTTGTGCATGGCATCTTAAGATTTTTCAGATGTATTAATAAGATCAAGTAGTATTGCCAAATATTAAATCTATTCCATTGTTTCAGGGTGCCCATGACTAAGTTAAAAATTATTTCTTCATATGTAGTAATGAGGATGAGGTCACACACACATCTGTATGTTCAGTCTTCTCATATTGGCATATCTGCCTGTTAACGTAATTGTAGTGAGCCTCCAGTGATTTTTAAGCATTGCCTCTCTAACAGGCACAATTTACTTCCTTATTGCTCTCCTAGACATCACAACTCTTCGAGTACAAGTTCAAGGTTCTATTATACACTCGTTTTTCAACTTGAGGAAAAAAAAGAAAAAGCTAATGCTGCCTTTTTTTCCCCCCTTCCTTTAGATTAAGGAAGGAAGAGCCTCAAGAGAGGTTCTTTCATGAAAAGAGAAAAATATCCCTACAAAGAGTAATCCTCGTCACTTGTTTGCTCTACTGGTGACCTTCAGAGCGATCTACCAAAGCTAAAGAGAAGCTTCGTTAGCAGAAAGGGCAGCTGAGAGAACAGGTAGCATGAAGAAAAAGCTGCTAGTCTTTATTGTACAGGATGAGAACTTTTTAAAGAGGGATGAAATCCTAGGACTCCTTCATAAATGCTGGATACTGGAACTCATCACTTTGGGTTAGCTAAAGATAGAATTAACCAAGAGAAACATCCTATTCTGAAACCTATGTTTTGCATAACAGGAGTGATGCTCCAGTTAAAGGGAAAATCATCTCAGGAAGCACATAGAACAAGACTTGTTCTAAAAGTTTTTACATAGAACTGTTACTGCACCAACACTTGCCAAGTATGGTTCTAGAAGCTTACTAACTTCATTAGCAAAAAATGTTACTCTCCCCTTGATTTTTAAAATGTTTTATGGGAATTTCAAACAGATTAGTCATGTGACTATGACCCAGTGTGAACTAGGGTACTCTACAATATGTAACTTACAGATAAAGAGTGTAACCAAAATTTCCTCTCCAAAAAGCACCACTGCAGTTGCAGAAAACCAATCTGAAATAAAAGAAAAAGTCTAGATTCTGACAAATTCTTATGTTCAATCCTATTTACAATGGCTGAAGAAAAACACAATTCCTATCTAGGCAGAACATCTGTAAAAAGCCTATTGTTAACCAAGGCTCAGCTAATTCCATACACACAGATGTAAACCTATCAAGCACTCTTTAACAACTCCACCGTGTGCTGTATCTCCATGTTTGTTCTGTGACTATCAGCCTCGAGAGGCTTGAGAAGCATAAATCATATTTATGAAATTGTTTTATAACTACACCATGGTGGTATAAGTACCAGAGATGTCTTTGCATTAACTCAAAAATATCCAAAACCCTTTGTTATTTGTATATCAGATCTGAATGCAAGTCACTGCAGATGTTTTAGAGATCATCACTCAAACCTCAGACACCCCTTCCTCATTCATACCCAAATGGTTTTTGGAGAGGTGTGGGGAGGAAATTCTCTGAAAGATATTTCCCCTATAGTCTTAAAGATGAGCTTCCCTAAACCCAACATGCAACTTGACATAACGTAGCAAAGAACCATTGCCCGAGGTTCTCAATGCCCTAATGTCATATTTACAAACCCAAGATGTTAAAATGTAATTTTATTTTGCCATTTATATAGAGCACAATTCTAAACAGTAAGAGCTACTGCACAATAATGCTCTGATCCTGCAGTTAACACTACTGTGAAGACATTCTAAGAATCATTTAGAACTTGCTGAAAGTACAAACACATCCAAATGACCAACAAGGTAAAGAAGGACTGGGCAGTACTTGTCGGGAAGCACTGATTCCAGGATTTTATAGGCACATCACATCTTCATCTGCAACAGCTTAGACTGGTTGCCAGCCCTCGGTACATACTGAACACCGACCGCAAGAGAACTTCACGTGCATTTTGCAGCGCTGAGCTCTACCCACTGCTCAGTTGTCTCGGCAACTGGCAGACAACTTCAGCTGTGGTTCTGTCGGGAGGGAAAGCACTTCGAGTCCACCAGAATTACATGTGAGTGCATTCCATGAGGCAAATTTGTACCAAAAAGAACATCCTTGACAATAAATCAAACTAAGTACCAAAAGTCATGCCAAAAATACTGAAAAAACTAATTTTTCTCATTAGTACAAGTAATTTTTGAATTTTACCTCTGCAAATAAACTTTGCTCCACAACAAAAATCTTTTAACACCCTTGCTAACAATCAGAGTGAAGTGGAAGGAAAAGAAATAAGGAGTATGGGACCATTTACGCCTCTCTTGTTTCCACGGGCATGCCACCTACTGTTACAAATTAACAGCAACATAATAAACTAAAGTCAGCAAAGCAGCATAACCTGAGTAATACAGCCTGAAGCGGAATACAGGGTGAAAAAACAAAATACCACCAAAAGCCAAACCCTTAGTTGGTCAGGAAATCTGAAATAGCTCAAGGCCTCACAACATGCCAGCAACAGAACAGTAGCTTAGGAAGAGCTGTGGCCCAGAATCATCACTCTTGCTCTCTACAAGTCAGAAATCGTGGCTATTCTAGCCTTAAAGAGAGAGTCTGTACAGTCTGTAACCATATGATTAACCTCTGGGAAAAGTGAAGCAGGAATAGAAACGGGACCTTGAGGCAAAGTTCTTACATGCTCCAGCAGATTTACAGGTTTTACCAGCAGGATATATTATTAAAACCCACACGCACATAAAAATACAAAGGAATCACATGCATGAAAGACAACAGTGTGAAATGGACTCCCTGCATGCCTTACTACAGAACACTAAATCACACAGGCTTGAAATCCTTTGATTAGAGCGTGGTGCTGATAACACCAAGGTCACAGGTTCGATCCCCATTGGGTCCCCATGTGTTGCCTGATCTAGTTGAGAGGCGTCCCTGCCCATGACAGGGAGGTTGGATTAAAATGATCTCTAAGGTCCCTTCCAGCCTGGGCCATTCTATGATTCTATGATTATGAAAACCTGTAAGAAGTATTCCTCTGTGCTTGTTATAAAGCTCTAAATCACCACTGAATCGATAATCAGTAATTTTTTGTTTCTTTAAAATACAGTGGAACCTTCCAAGAGCTACAAAACGCTATGCAGCACCATTAGACTGAGTGGAAACCTGTAACAGGGCTCCTGGAACTAACAGTTACTTTTTTTTAGAGGAAAATAAAACCATATGGAATAATTTTTTAATAAAATTCCATCACTTCTACAAATTAATTTATTCTTCATCCTAAATACCTCTCATGTGAGGTACCTATTAAAAAACCCTGTATGATGTTCTCTGGGATCAACTACTGACCTCAGTAGCACAAGATTTTTAGAATTGCTAAGTGTTCCCTTCTTCGAAATAACTTTCCTTCAGTGTTTCATTTGGACCAAACACCCAGCAGCAAGTCCGAATAGTTCATACGTGAGTGTGATTTTCATACATTCCGCTGCACGCTCAGAAAACATGTGCCCCCCATGATGCGCACACATCCTTACTCTCCATCCTTCAGCTCTGGCAAAGCCGCCTCTGCCCGGTGCGGGCCCCGGCAGTGGTAACGGCGGGGGAGCGGGCTGCCTGCCCCACCTACCGGTCGCCACCAGCATTGTTTCACAGTTTAAAACGGGTGGATTCTTAAATGCGTTCATAGAATCGTAGAATGCGATGGGTTGGAAGGGATCTTTAAAGGTCATCTCGTCCAATCCCCCTACAGTGAGCAGGGACATCTAAAACGTTTAGTTAAATGTGATGGGAAGCTCTTTGGAGAGCTTCTCCAATATTCAAGGTATTACCATTTTACACTTCAGGATAAAATCCACTCCATTTTATGGGATAATTAAATCTAAATAAGGTCATGACTGAAAGTTGTGTTTCATACAACTAACAGAGTATGGAGCTGATAAAGTTGTCTGTTTAAGCTAGCAAATTTTGCAGACACCCTGTTTGAAAGTTGATGCATTACTACCCCAGAGACTCAAGGGAAAAAGAGCAGAAAAAAAGTAGGTGAGGACAGAAATGCGCAGCCATCCAAACTATAACACCCCCCCAAGATCTTCCCAAGGACGTTGGAAGGCAGGGGGAAGGTCAGACATGGAGCTTAGGCAGCAACGATGCTGCATGTTCACCTGTGAAAACACCTGGATGTTTTCAGTGCAGGTGTCTCAGGTTAAATCAACAGAGAAGTTGGTAAAATATGAAGGAATAAAAACAAATATCACTAAACCATACCACGCTAAACAATCGGGGATTATTACAAAACACTGCAGTACCCAGCCCTGTGAAAAGCAGGTTTCTCTATTGTCTAGAACCTGAAAAGAATAAATTAACTTTGGCTGGATAAAGAGCACTTATCTTTTCCCATTGCAAAGATGGCCTTGAAAAATATAAAATAAAATTAAAAAGTAGGGCTGTGACAAGTGGTTACAGAGCAGCTCTACTGAGTGGGCACAGGTAACCTCTGCCATACTCTAGACCTCTGAAAATACTTTTCTGTGCTGATCTCCATATACTTCCTACACAATGCATTACACTATCTACCCTTTCAGTCACACTTTTTATTCTCAATGCCCAAATTAAAACTCCTCCTTCACAGAACCACAGAACTACAGAATGTTAGAGGTTGGAAGGGACCTCAAAGATCATCCAGTCCAGCCCCCTGCCAGAGCAGGATCACCTACAGCAGAGCACACAGGAACTTGTCCAGGTGGGTTTTGAATGTCACCAGAGAAGGAGACTCCACAACCTCCCTGGGCAGCCTGGGCCAGGGCTCTGTCACCCTCACTGTGAAAAAGTTTTTCCTCATATTTTTATGGAACCTCTTATGTTCCAGCTTCCACCCATTGCCCCTTGTCCTGTCAGTGGACGCCACTGAAAAGAGCCTGGCTCCATCCTCCTGACATTCCTCCTTGTCATATGTATAAACTTTAATGAGGTCACCCCTCAGCCTCCTCTTCTCCAAGCTAAAGAGACCCAGCTCCTTCAGCCTTTCCTCATCAGGGAGATGTTCCACTCCCTTCATCATCTTTGTGGCTCTGTGCTGGACTCTCTCCAGCAGTTCCCTGTCCTTCTTGAACTGAGGGGCCCAGAACTGGACACAATATTCCAGATGTGGCCTCACCAGGGCAGAGTAGAGGGGCAGGAGGACCTCTCTTGACCTACTTGCTACTCCCCTTCTAATACACCCCAGGATGCCGTTGGCCTTCTTGCCCACGAGGGCACACTGCTGGCTCATGGCCATCCTGCTGTCCACTAGAACCCCCAGGTCCCTTTCCCCTGCGCTGCTCTCCAGCAGTTCAGTCCCCAACCTATACTGGCACATGGGGTTATTCTTTCCCAAGTGCAAAATTCTACACTTGCCCTTGTTGAACTTCATTAGATTTCTCCCCGCCCAGCCCTCCAGCCTGTCCAGGTCTCTCTGAAAGGCTGCACAGCCTTCTGGTGTGTCAACCACTCCTCCCAATTTTGTATCATCAGCAGACTTGCTGACAACATTCTCTAATCCCTCGTCCAGGTCATTGATAAATATATTGAACAGCACCGGCCTGAGCACTGACCCCTGAGGGACCCCACTAGACACAGGCATCCAGCCAGACTCTGCCCCATTGACCACAACTCTCTGGCTTCTTCCCTTCAACCAGTTAGTGATCCTCCTTCTAAATAATGTTTTTCTTCTTGTCCTCCCTAAAATGGATCTCTTTGCAGCAACCTCTCTACTTAATCGAACATTGCTATCCAGGCTTCCCCAAAGTGTCATCTTTTCCAGACAAAAGAGAACCAGGTTCTTAAACCTTTCCTTTTAGGTCATATCTTCTACACTTCACATCTTTCTTTGTTCCTCCTCTCTGAACTTTCCTCAGCTGGTCCACATCTTGCAGAAGTAGAACCAGTTCTTCAGTGTGACTGCTTTGCTAATTGATACTTTCTCATCCATTAAGCTGTCAGTTTCCTTCTATAAAATTGCAGTTTAATCACACACCTCTGCAGATTCTTTGCTATGTAAATGTAGTCCTGTTATATTTGACCTTGAAATACACCTTCCTGCAGGCTCTTTCTCCCATTTGTTGAGACCATGTTCTGAGCTCCACCCTCCTGCCTACCCTTCCAGGTTAGCACTGTCTGCAAATTTTAACACTGCATATTTTACTCCTTCATCAGAAATATTAATAGAACACTGAACACAGGCAGATACTAAACGGGATTCTGCAAGGCTTCATTCAACAAACACCAGTTTGACACTGAACCAACCCTAAAGATTCCAACCACTTGTTCACACGCTTTTCAAGAGGTTTAATGTTAAATCAATACACTCAAAATAAAATAAGCCACACTCCATTCACCATCACTTAGTGCGTCTTCACACCTCATCACAGTAGAGAAACCGAGAAGGGAAGTTCTTCACACCTCATTAGTAATTAAGTACAGTTCACAAAGACATGTACATTCATCTAAACAAGTTTTTACCTAGTTGCTTCTGAGAATATTAACATAAAATGCCAAAGATTTATTGTGTTCAAGATCCAAAAATCTATTCTTCTCCTGTCCGCACAATCTCTGTTACAGTGTTCTAAAGGAAATCAAACATACCTGTATTTGAAAAATCCAAGCTTTTGTTATTGTGCCTGCAAACAGATTGCTTTTTGCGCTTACTTAGACCGTAAAGATTTAGCTCATACTAATTAGGAAAAAATTGTCCGATGCTGACAGCATCAGAGGGACACAGAACTGTTGGAGCGTTCAGAGGAGGCCACAAAGATGATCCAGGGGCTGGAGCACCTCAGCTACGAGGACAGGCTGTGGGAGCTGGGACTGTTCAGTCTTGAAAAGAGAAGACTTCGGGGGGACCTAAGAGCTGCCCTCCAATACCTGAAGGGATCCTACAGGAAGGCTGGGGAGGGACTTTTGACAAGAGCGTCCACTGATAGGACAAGGGGAAATGGGTTTAAGTTGAAGGAGAATAGATTTAGATCAGATTTTAGGAAGAAATTCTTCAGTCCGAGGGTGGCAAGACTTTGGAATAAATTGCCCAGAGATATCGTGGCTGCCCCCTCCCTGGAGGTGTTCAAGGCCAGGCTGGACAGAGCCTTGAGCAGCCTGATCTAGCTGAGAGGCGTCCCCGCCCGTGACAGGGAGGTTGGGTTAGATGATCTCTAAGGTCCCTTCCAGCCTGGGCCATTCTATGATTCTCCTAGATAAGTTCTACATGTCCATGAATCACAAGAATGAAGATATAATAAAGACCAAATACATGTGATGCCATCTTGAAACTACCCATAAGAACCTCTGCACTATCTGGTCTGATAAAACCTATTCTTTAAAATGTTTACTACAACCCCTGTCCAAAGCCAGAATAGGGACACTGAAACAGACCTGCCAGTTCCGACTGCACAGAAATAACAGCATGCATTGCATGCACACTCAGTGTATGACTGAAAAGTTAAACGAATACTTTGTAAATTGCAGACATAAAGGGCAAAAGGAATTCTTAAAACACCCACAGGATGTGGTCAAGGACCATCAACATAAAACCCAGCATCATGTCCACAGTTTCAGAAAGTTGTTTTTGTTTTAATATATCACATGTCAAAGAGAGAGCAATTTAAAAATTCCAAGAGTACATAAGGTATTAATTCTGAGCAAGTTAAAGGAGTTAAAAGTGGGAGATAATAATTGGGCCAATGGCAATTGGGCCTTTTACTTTAAACGTTATAATTACACATTATTTTACTAAAAATTAATAATTGCAAATGTGTGCTATTTATTTAGCATAATAATGTGTTAAAGCAGACAGAAACAATGGCTCCACAAAGAAATCTGCATTTGGTAAACCAGCTGGTCATAATTAGACTTGGATTCATTTTTGAAGGGAAGACACAAAATCTCCAGTAATCAAGCCAGTTACACAAAGACCTAACAAGTGCAAGATGCTAATTCCTCTTCACAAGGAGTAAGAACACTTTTTTTCCAGACTTTCTAAGTCAACCCCATGTCTGAAAGAGGAAGCATCTTGTTTCAAGAGCAGAGCTCGAGAGCTCGTCAGACCTATCTCAAGAGCTGACAGAAATCACAGAAATTCTCATGTTTAAGACTCCAATCCACAGCTGGATCTACCAGACAGGACATGAGCAAGTCAGTTACTCAAACAAAGCAAGTCAATTTTACAAAGAGCACCCTGGTCTCCTTCTACAGTGGCACCCAACAGAGGACAGGAGAATTGACTCAGCAAGTACTGGGCCTTGGCAGGCTTTGCAAGCAGCACAGGTGATCACCCATTGCTAAAACTAAAAAAAAAAAAATAAAAAAAAAAAATCACAGTACAGCCGCTGCTGGTCCACAAAAAAAATGAGAACCAAACGTACCACTACTACACTTTCTTCTCCCTGTTGTATGTTTCAGAAATAATGCCCTCCCACAGTTTCAAACACGAGCATAGGAACCATTAAAGCACACAAAACATCTACTTCACTATAAAATTTGCTAAGTATTTCCAAGAGTTTTTAATAAAGTTTCATTTTATTAACACTCTTAGTTTACCTTACCGAATCCGTTCACTTACAATTTCATTTGCATTTCACTGCTCTGTCCATAGCAGACTCAACAAATCCAAATCCAGTTACTTTAATGCAATTTGACATAGATTTTGTCATAAAGCTTTTTGTAACTGAAGACATAATAGAGAAGAAACTTCTTAGGCAAAAACTAAAACTCCAGCAATAAAGATTTACTTAAACATCAAGCCTGGCAGCAACAGTTCTGTAAACAAATGGTATAAACGTGTATAATTATAAATTTAGCACAGCTGTAAAACCACAGAAGAACCTAGACTTAAAATAATTTCTCAGGAACTAAAACCAGCTCATCTAAATCCTAATGATACAATCCTAGAATGATCCTGATCTAGTAGGAAAATTCTTTAAAAATGCCAAGTTAACACCAGCAGTGTAGAAATGCAGAAGGTAATCCTCCACAACTTTTACCCCAGAAAGCAAAAGGGCTAGAATTGCCCTTAGAAATCCTACGTATTACAAAATTACAGTGTTCTTAGCCTCTGTTCTCCACAGAATTTCAAGGCCCATTTGAAAAAAGAAAGGAGATTTTTCAGAGAAGACTTCAGCTTCTCAGCACGAAGTAAGGAAAGTGATGTGGTAAGACCACTCACATTCCCCACGTTATTACCTGGCTCGCCAGGTCTGCAATTTGCACATCACCATCTGAGAAGATCTAATCCCTGCTGCTGAGAAAGACAGGGACGTCCCCTCTCACACAAACCGCTTACTCTGGGCCAAGCACCCTCTCACCAAGCTACTGCACTTCTGTAAAACGAGTCACTTCGCTGAACAGAGAGAACATCAAGGAACTGGCAATAAAAGAAGGTAATTTCCTGCCAAGTAAAAGCTGAATCCGTTCAGAAAATACAGTCTAGCACACAAAAGAGACAGTACAAGGGAGCCTACCTCACCACGCAGATGGAAGAAAGCAGAGGACGAAGGTCCTGCCTATTTCAAGATGTGGTAAATTATGAGATTGGCTCAGAAGGAACACTAAACAGCAGCTGCTGTAGGCTGGCACAGCTGTTGATGGTATGGCTGGTTTGCTCGAAGCCAGTCCTGTCCAAGCTGCTAAACACAAGATTTGTTGCAGGTGTGCTAAGAGGCCATCCAGCACTTAATACCAAAAGCCTCCAGTGCAGGAAAACTGTTATGCTGAAACACTCTTCAGTAGAGTTCTGGGAAAATCCTAGCAATTGTTTCACTTTTAAAGACCCAATCTATATTAGCCTTGGACAAAAATAAAATCACTGTCATAGACTAAAACGAAGAGCATATCAAAGTCAATAACCCTGATTAAGCAAAACATATTGTAAGCTGTCAAATAAGATATTTTTTTAACTGATTCCTGAAGTAGTTCAAACAACAGTATAGACAAAAACACATTCATATAACATGATTCCCTTCCTGAGTTCTCCCTTTAAATTATGAAGTGGGTCCTGATAGTTCAACAGTACCAGTGAGAACATGGATACAAATGCATTTCACCTTGGTAAGAAAGAGATGGTTGAATGACTTGAAAAAAATCAGTGCAGGATAGAATTTTTCTCAGTTAATACAGGTGCTGAATTTTCCCCCTATGCCTCTGTGGCTTATGAGGGAGCACTATTGCTTCATATCCAGAATTCAGACCTGCCTCCATACAGCAGCATGGACTCAGCAACTTATATCACTTACAAGTGAAACTACCAACCAGCGCTTTAGGTGACAGCACCAATCCAGCTGCATCTTTTATCTCCCAAAACACAAGTGCTAAAGTGTATCTAAATAGAAGGACAAAAAGGACGAGTATTCTACATTTTTTAAATCCAGCAGCAACCATGGGAATCCTAATACAGATGAACCACTGGCTGGGTCCAACTGAAGCCATGGCATCATAAAAGTCAAAGTGAATCTAATCAACATGATGTTGAAAATAGGGTAGCAGCTGGTCCATCTACATTAGGATTCCCAATGCTGCCAACACCAATCAGCGCTAGGTCATCATTGTAATCTTTCTGCCAATCCAGCAACAGCCATAATTTCTACGTTGCAATAACGTTAACGGAGCCAAGACAATCTGCAGGTACTACTGTCGAACTATTTATAAACAGAAACTGTATTTCAAGGCACAGTGTTGATCTCCCCCATGGTGGGTTGCAGAAAGCATTTTAACATCTCCAGGGGAAACTGAAGGTGTGGTTGTGGAACACCTAAGCATGCCTGTGCTACTTTTAATCTGCTAAAACACTTTCTAATTGGACAAAGCAGAACCATCAACTTGCACTAACATCGACTACACGTTCTGGCAAATTCCAGATACCAATTCTTTAAGACGAGCTGCTTCACCACGTTTTCATCGCTGGTACCGCAGGCTAGACAAGACACACACTCGTTTCAACTTCTGACCAGCGGTACCAAAAATATTTAGCAATCTTCCACCTCTGTTTGCAAACAGGGATGTAATTTTCAGGTACATTTCTCAAACGAGTCTTATCTCTTTCGGCACAGAAGTACGAACATTACTTCGGCCACACACCCCATCCGTGTTTCCAGCAGAACACGCAGGTGTTGGCTCCTGCTGCTGCTGCTTCGGCGGGGAGGGGCGCTAAGGCAGACACCCCCACACCCCCCGGCACCCGCACCTCCTCCCGACCTCCCGGCAGCAGCTGCGGCCTGGAGCCGCCAGCCGGGCTCCGCCGCGGGAAGGGGCGGACACGGACCGATTGTGCTCCCGCCCCGCCGCGCCCAGCGCCGCCGCCTCCCCCCTCTCCGGCGGAGGGCGGGCGCAGCTCTGCTCTGCTCTGCTCTGCTTACCCGCCGGGGGCGGGGGGCGGCGGGTGGCGGAGCTGCTCCGCGACCTCGGGGCTCTCGCCGGCCGCCGCCTCCTCGGTGCCCGTGAGCGCCGCCTCTTCCCCGGCCCCCGCCTCCTCCGCGGCCGTCCCCGCCGCTCCCTCCAGTCGCCGCCTCGGCCGCTCTCTCCGCGCCGCTGGGCCGCCGGCGGCCGTGCCGGCCACCTTCCCTGCGGGGCCGGCTGCCGCCCCGCTCGGGCTGCATGGCTCTCCGGCGAGCCGCCTGCGGCCGGGACGGCCCTTCGCCGCGCCGGTCCCCGCCTCCTGCCGGAAAGAGGCCGCCCGCCGAGGGCGAGAGGGAGACGGCGGCGCCGGGGCTCGGGCCCTCAGCAGCTCCCCCTGCCTGCGCGCCCGCGGCTCGCGGCTGCCCGCGCGGCCCCTGCGGCCGCCCCGGGCGCGTGGCGGCGGCTCGAGCGTGCCGGGCCGCGAGGGCCCGCGCGCGGCACCGCTCCTCGAGGGACCCGGAGCGCGTGAGGGGCGGGCGGGCGGGTTTGCAGGCCCGGCTCAAGGCAGCGAAATGGCCTTTGCGGTTGGAGCGCGGTGCGCTCAGCTGAAGCCTGTGAACCGCGGAAACCTTCAGCTGGTCAAAGATGCCTTGAGATCATCGAGTCCCGCCGTTAACCCAGCCCTACCAAGTCCACCACAAACCCGTGTCCCTGAGCACCACATCGACACAGCTTTTAAATACCTCTTAAGTCACCTCCAGGGATGGTGACTCCACCACTTCCCTGGGCAGCCTGTTCCAGCGCTTGACAACTCTCTCAGTGAAGAACTTTTTCATCATACCCAATACAAACCTCTCCTGGTGCAACATGAGGCTGTTTCTTCTTGTCCTAGTGTTTGTTGCTTGGGAGAAGACACCAGCACCCACCTCCCTACAGCCTCCTCTCAGGCAGCTGCAGAGAGCGACCTCCAGGCTGAACAACCCCACTTCCCTCAGCTGCTCCTCACAAGACTTGTGCTCCAGACCCTTCACCAACTTCCTTGCCCTCCTTTGGAGGCACCCCTGCACCTCCATGTCTTGTTATAAGGGGCCCAAAACTGAAAGGGGATCCAAGGTGCGGCCTCACCAGTGCTGAGTACAGGGGCAGGACTGCTTCCCCGGCCCTACTGGCCACGATATTTCTGATACAGGCCAGGATGCCCTTGGCTTTCTTGGCCACCTGGGCACACTGCTGGCTCATGTTCAGCCGGGTGTCGGTCATGCCTTTTCTGCCATGCAGCTTTCCAGCCACTCCTCTCCAAGCCTGTAGCATTGCTTGGGGCTGTTGTGACCCGAGTGCAGGACCCCCAGGCAGCTTTCTGTAGCAAAGGAGGGGAAAAGGAGCTGAGCCCCGCCTGACAGCGTGTTACACCAGCCTGCCCTATGTGAAGTGCTTGAGGTGACTGTGCAGCCCCTTGAGGAGCGTCTTACTCTGAGGACACAGAGCTGGGACATGGGAACAGCTTTGTCCCACAGAGCTAGGCTACTTTGTCCTGCTCTGTCTGAACTGGGTGGGCACCCATGCTGTCCTCATGAAAGTTCACCAGTGCTCTAACAGCAGGCTTGCCTGGTCGCTCTTGAGCAGGCAGGCTGTCATTTGACAACACACGTTAAAACATCAATCTGTTTTGAACAGTTTTTAAACCCAGTAATCCTTAGAGCAAAATTTTACAAAACCTCCCTTACTGTGAAATTCTGGGCTATTAGTGGCCCTGCACTACTACCTGCAGTAAGGCCTGCTTAGTTCTGGGGTGTAGCATGCAGCATATCAATAAATTAGCTCAGCATGACTCCACTGCAACACAAGCAAATAAATCAAGCTACGGGAAGCAGCACTGCCAAGCACGTTGCAAAGACATCTAAACAACTGTGCAGCCAGCACAGGTCTGGCAGGCTCAGTGCTGAACTAGAGCTAATAAAGCCTGGCAAACCCAAGCTGTGCCTGCATCTGTGGTGCAATTAATCTGTGACATGAACAATCTGCCTCCGGATAACTGTAAGCTGACTGTATGTACAAGTTTAACAACTCACATTAATTAATACTTACAGTTAGATTGAAAAAATACAACTAATATTTGGCAACAAATAGCAAATATCATTACAACTCACAAGCGTGAAGTTCATACATCAATAATTATGACACAGATAGCAAAGTCATGATACTGTACATGTGCATTTTGTATTTTGTAATTTAATGTTGAACTCCCTATTATTATCATCCCTTATGATAGACAAATAACATCAATTATGTTACCATAGCACACAGAAGTTCCATTCACAGGCACTGTTGCCTTGAGTGATACACAAATAGAGAACAAAAGGTAACACCGCAAAGTGTTAACAGAGACCTATGAGACAAAAGATGATGTAGAATGAAGAGATGATGAGAATGGTCAACATGCCAAGAAGAGATCTTTGCATACTAGCAGCTTAGCTACTGTCAATTTTTACAGGCATCACAGTAAAACAGCCCATTAGGGAGGGAAGACTTTGCGTGATGACAATGAGAGTGCTTTTTATTTAGAAATTAATTATAGTTTCTATCCCGTATTACCCATGGGTAACACTATTCCTCCCACCCATGTCAATTCAAACCAAGAACAATTGTGTCAGAACAAAAATTTCTGCTTCTGCTGTTGCTCTCAAGTCTGCAATTCACATAGGGTAGCTTCAGCTGTCCTTCCTCCTAAATCCTAGTGTTAGTGGGGGTAAGTGATCTAAGAGGGGGCACACTTCCTACTTAGGGCAAAAGACAAATCATTACAGGCCACGGCATCTAAGCAATTTTTCTTCCAAGAAAAGTGTTATCTTCTGGCAAGAAAGGGCAGAAAGTTCAAACAGTCTCCTGTAATCATCCTAAGCATTTGCTCAACCCCAGGTGTTAGGCAAATGTAGAAGCTAGCAGAGGCTTATCCATGTGCCTGACATTCACAGCTGGCATTCTTAAGACTATCTGTAGCCTTTGCTGAAGTCTGGCAACTTGCAAAAAAGTCACAAGCTGTGGCAGTGTTTCAGGTACGCTAGTTATCAAGTCCCAGAGCACAGCCCTCTTCTAGGAGCACCATTGGCTATGGTAGAATTTAGCTGGCTGAGTCCAAGGTCAGCTGTCCTGCTCTAAGACCTGTTGTGAAGAAAACTAGAGGCGAGGGCCTCTTTGTCCTTTTTTTAATGGGGAACTGCTTTTAAGCTGAGGCTTTACCGCTGGCCCTTGCCCGTGCTATATCGCAGCTGAGCAGCAGCTACATCTACACCTCATTTCATACCTACTTGATCCTGACCTGGACCTGCTGGCTGGTCTTCCTGGCTTGATCTTGGAACCTGCTTCATCAATATGGACTTCCTGTGCCATCATTGAACTATATCTGACCCTGATCACTGTCTTTGGCGCTGATCTTGAACCAAACATGCTGCTCCGTGGCCTGCTTCTTCTTGGTGAGGTCTCTGCTCCCACCTGCTCCCTATCATGCTCCACCCGTGGCTCGCTTTCCCTTGCAGAGCAGCTGGCCCTCACATTGCCACACTTAACCCATTACTACACTGCCACACTTAATAATTTAATCATACAGAGCTGCTGAGATGCAGAACAACTGTGCTGACTGTCTACAGAGAAAGAAGCAAAAGCTTCTTATCTCTGCTACGTGAGGTTGCAGAGACGGATTCATCTCTCGCAGCCCAGCTACATATCACAGCTATGCAGCTCCTTCACACACCTTTGTTTCACATTAAATTAATTCCTATGCTTCAAGGCTGTATAAAGATTTGTAAGCCGGCACACCCAGCCGTCAGGACAGCTCTGACTTGGGTGAAGTCTTTGCAGAATGTAGAACCAGGATGAAATTTCTTTCCTTGCATGGAGCTCGTTAGGACTGCTGTGGCACTTTAGCTCTTCCTGGCTGCTAGACTGGCTTTGGAAGCTGTGGAGGAGCATACAAAGCATATAAATGGTCAACATGTGTATATTATGATTATTACTAGGCTGAAAGACCTATACAAGAACCAGAACCTGTTAAGTTAGGTTCCGTATATGTATAAACCAAGTGCAGATGCACAAACATGTAAATATACGACAGGAGATGACAGACACAGAGAGATGATGGAGAACTATTTTAGGCAGTACGATAGACAGTCACCTCAGTACACCATGAAACTTATCATTACTGAATTTCATCACACCAAGAGATAATCTTCAGGGAGGGTTTGAAGAAGAAAGATGACACACTTCTGTGGATATTTAGGAAACCTGGGAAAAAAAGTGAAGGAAACAATGAAAGCAAATAAGAGAACAATGAAAGAAAATAAGATGCTTTTCTGAAAATTCAGCAAGTGTCTATAAAATATTGATGTATTTAGATGATAAGAGACGGGACCCAACTTCTTAGTACAAAAGATAGAGGATGACATGTGGGAAAGAGATAGGCTGTGAAAGCTTGCAGTTAATAAAAGACACTTGCCAAGACCAAAGAAAATAATGTTCTAAGAGTTAGGATGAAAGATGGAAACACAAAGAACTTGTGTGGACAGACAGTGAGGAACATATAATAGAGATCTGATGCAGAGAGAATCCTAAAGACATAGAGTTGGACTTTAATAGGTGATTTATGTGATAATTTTAGCTGGACCTGTGTCTGCTTTGAATAAAACGATTGTCTTACAGGTTTTATACTGGCTAGATGCCCAATATATAAACTATTAACAATTTGTCTTTAATTTCTGACTTTAAAAAATAACTACTATTCGAGTGTACCAAAATTACAATCTAGCAAGTTTAGGCATCACACAAGTGATGAGCATCATCTGATGTCATAGAATGCCTCAAAAACCAGCAGATACCTATAAAAGGACAAAATTGCCTAATTCAGGCATGCGTTCTCTGGGACAAGAAAACAGCAGTGAAGAATGTAGGAATGGGTGGACATCAGAGGTGTGTAGGCATGAACAGAGTGACAGTGGTGCCATTTCCACCTTCACTGTTTATGCAAGTATTAAATTGTTTTTGTTATTTATCACCGTGGTCATCCATTGCTGTTTCCTCTTAATTTACTCCTTTCTATCCTCAACCCAAGGGTTCACTCACACAAAGTACCCAGACTGCACTTCCACACCTCACTCGATCGTCTCCTCTGTCCTGAGATCTCTCAACAGAGAAAAGTCTAACTTATTTTTCAGAAAACGTCTTCTTGTCCTTGCATGCTTTCTTAACCCAAAGATTCTCCCTCACTTGCTCCAAGTACTTCTAAAACCTAATTGTTTCCCACTGCCACCATACCAGTGTGGTTCCTAACTCCTTATGCATCCTCAGTTTCCTCTTACTTGCTTTCTGCTATTGGTGACTTCTCCAAAATTTTCCGAAGATAATTTCTGAAATCTTGACATGGCTTCTACATAGTACTGTAGGAAACACCACAGTGACTCACTGTGTTATTGCACTGCAAAACTTTAAATGTCTGTCTTTAAGAATATGTAGATTGTCTCCTAAGGTATTCAAAATATAAGTGCTGGCATGACTGACTGTCTTAAGCAACAATAGTTGTTTTGATTACATTTAGAAATATCATAAGATGCCAGAGTACGTTGTCCTAGAATGTACATTTGTGTGTTTTAGTTATGTTCACAAAGGTAGAAACAACAATCAAAATGCAAAACAAGAGCACAAATAATCTGATAGATTGTTTTACAAGTGTTTTGTGGTGAATCTAATGGAAGCACTTTCTTTTTCTGTTTTTGCCTTTGACCTTTACAGCTGTCCAAAAGAATATTTTTGAGTACAGAAGGCAATATGCAGCAGTGCTAAGATCCTGATGACAATACACCTAGAACAAGAATGGAAGGAAATTTATTCAGCAATTCTACTCTTGTAAACAGTTCATCCATCAACCATAAGCAGTTAGAAGGGCATAGCCTCTGGGAAGTCATTACTATTGCCACTGTAACTGCTATTGTAAGCTTAATAACCATTGTGGGAAATATTCTTGTAATGATATCCTTCAAGGTGAACAGTCAGCTCAAAACTGTCAACAATTATTACTTGCTCAGCCTTGCCTGTGCAGATCTCATCATCGGAGTATTTTCTATGAACCTTTATACATCCTATATACTCATAGGCCATTGGTCTCTTGGAAGCCTTGCCTGTGACCTGTGGCTAGCACTGGACTATGTAGCCAGCAACGCCTCAGTAATGAACCTCCTGGTCATCAGTTTTGACAGATATTTTTCCATCACAAGGCCTTTAACTTACAGAGCCAAACGCACGCCCAAAAGAGCTGGCATCATGATTGGTCTGGCTTGGCTTATTTCCTTCGTGTTGTGGGCACCCGTAATTTTGTGCTGGCAGTATTTTGTGGGCGAACGAACGGTACCGCCTGAGGAGTGCCAGATACAGTTTTTATATGAGCCCATTATCACCTTTGGCACTGCAATTGCTGCTTTTTACATTCCGGTGTCTGTGATGACCATTCTGTATTGCCGCATCTATAAAGAGACGGAGAAACGAACCAAGGACCTTGCTGAACTTCAGGGTTCAGAGTCTGTGGCAGAGTTTGAGATGATAAAGCCTCAGAAAGCTCTCCTGAAGTCTTGCTTCAGTTGCAAGCAACAAAACTTAGCCAAAAGAGAGAGATGTCAGGCTTCTTGGTCTTCATCTAGTCGAAGTACCTCGGCTACAGTGAAAGCCTCTCAGACAGTGAGTACTTGTAATGACTGGGCTAAGGCTGACCAGTTAACCACCTGCAGCAGCTACGCTTCTTCGGAAGAGGAGGATAAACCTGCTGCTGATCCAGTTTTCCAGGTAACTTACAAAAGTCCATCTAAAGGTAAGGCAGAAGAGTTTAATGAGAGCATGGATGTTGTTGTCAAAGATCAACCTGAAGAAAATGATTTTGAGAATGAGAAATACTTCTTGTCGCCTGCCAAAGGCCACGTACAAAAAAGTAAAAAATGTGTGGCCTATAAATTCCGGTTGGTGGTGAAGGCTGATGGCACCCAAGAGGCCAACAATGGTTGCCGTAAAGTAAAAATAACTCCTTGTTCTGCTGCTCTGTCAAAGGATCCTTCCATCAAAAGCATGGATCCAAATATAAATAACCAAATCACCAAAAGGAAACGGATGGTTCTTATAAAGGAGCGCAAAGCGGCACAGACTCTAAGTGCCATTCTTTTGGCTTTTATCATCACATGGACTCCCTACAATATCATGGTTTTGATCTCCACGTTCTGCTCTGACTGCATTCCCCTGACACTGTGGCACCTTGGATACTGGCTGTGCTACGTGAACAGCACTGTCAACCCCATGTGTTATGCACTTTGTAACAAAACTTTCAGGAAGACTTTTAAGATGCTGCTCTTCTGCCAGTGGAAAAAGAAAAAAGTAGAAGAGAAACTATACTGGCAGGGCAATACCAGACTGCCATAATTGCTCTTATATGAGGGATAAGGGGGGGAAACAGATATTGATATAACCTAGTAAATTGACTGTAATTCTGTCTTTTCAAAGCTGTTGCTTTATATGTCTAGGGGTTAAAAAAATTCTACAGAGAAGTAATATTTTGCATGAAAGTGGCGTGCTTGGGATAAAGAAGTCAGTGGCTGCTGTGAGCAACACAGGGTGTTTTATATTATGCAGTGGATCTGCATTAAAGTTATTATGTTTGGGGTCTTCTGTCCTTTCTTTCAGCCTGAGAATGTGTAGAGTAAATAATAAGCTACTAGAAATCAGAGCAGGATGGTCATCCAGTCATCAGGTCAGTTCATCCAGTCTATCTCCATGTAGTGCAGGACTGTTTCTTCCTATAGTTCCTTTCTAGTGTATTGTTTTCAACACACCAAGAGCTGGAACTCAAACAATTTCTGTTCTGAGGCTTTTCCACCGACTGTTGGAATGAAACAATGACTATATAAAGGGGGAAATCCCCAATACTAAAGGGTTAGGGAAATTCATAATGCTCCAGATGACAACACATATTATAGGAGAATGTAGTACTGAGAAAATGTCAATTTTAAGAGTGACTTTTGTGGAGACATAGGAAGGGCTCATAGTGGAGAAAACAGATAAAGTATTTTGTATATGAAGAAGACAATACCAGTCTTGGTTCCATCATGCAGGTCACTGTCATTTGTAAAAAATTGTGGCAGATAGCAGGTATCTCCAGATTTCTCCATTTCCCAGTGCCTCTGAAGGGAATCTTAAAATTTTATGCAGTAGTCACAATGGTACAAATCAGAATGACTCTAAAACATAATTGACATAGTAGTCTGTCTACTTTACAACACAAGGAAAGTCTTATTTGCAATCTCCCTTGTTGTGCTTCCCCTTGCTCCAAAGTTTTCCATTGCTGATGCAGGAATGATGCAGAACAAGACAAAAATATGCATTGATGCTCTATTATGAAATCATTATAAACAGTAACAGTAAAACTATTAATGACATTTTGCACTTTCATAACACTTTTTATCTTTAAATACCTTTAAAAAAGGTGATTAACATCAGATGTTTGGAAACCTGAGTTATCTCTGGTCACTCAGCAAAACCGTATCTACTACTGTGCTGGGGGCTGGAGTCAACTCCTCTGGTGGCCGCGGCTTCTGGCACTGGGCTGTACTGGCCTAGTGACAACGAGCTGAGACCGGCCACTTGCTGAGGTGTGCCAGGGCTTTGGGTCTGTGGCGAGGACACTTCCGTGGTGGGGCTGAGCTGCACGTGCCTGCCTGATGTCGGTGTTAGGTGGGTAGGAGTCCTGCAGCATCGAGGGAGTAAGTGCAGAAGCGAGGGGCTGCCGCCAGCAGAAAGCCGTCGGAAGGGAGCTGGTGACCTGCTGGGAACAAACACGAAGCCTCAGGAAAGGCCATGAGAAAATCAAGTTAGTGGCAACAGTAGCCATAAGGAATGAAGTCCTGAAGGAAACATGTTTGTGAATAAACGAGATAGTATGCAAAGTTCAGATTTGGTTCTAGCCTTTCTATCAAAATTTGGAGTGAGATACTCTAGAATACTAGTCCGGGCCAACCTTCGTATTATACCTGCTGTACACTTCAGTGGGACATTGCCGTGGTGACATGACCCAGTTGCACATTTCAGGGGTTGTATTAGCCCCCCTGAATGTACCATTGCTCTTGGTGAAATTGTTTGTATAATTCATTAGATTATCATACCATCAAAATGCTTCCCTACAGATAAATAATTCCTCCATGTCAACAACCACAGTACAAGTAATTAATATTTTATCCCTGATCTCCAGAGGGGAAAATTGTGTCGGTGAAAGATTAGCAGTGTAGTACTGTAAAAATACATTCTCTAAATTCATGATGGATTCTGTAACATACCATACTGTGCCTGTTATTTTTTGTGCATTAGCATGTGACTGGTTATTAAAGGAAAACATGGGTCTTTTTATAAAGACCCTTTTATCAGCTTTCCTCTGTCACTATCCAGAGCCTTTCCTGTGTACAGTAACTATGTACAAGTTGGTTATTACAGTGGGTTTATTTTATGTTACCTTGGATCAGACATTCAGTAAACTATGTTTGATTTTTAGCAAATGAATGTGCCCCTCTGTGGCACGAGCTGTAGTTAAAGGCAAAATTTATGAGGTAGTAACAGTTCCTGCTAGCTGCCACGTTGCTGCTAAAGTAACACATTGGCTTCTACTGAAATAAAATGGGGTATTTTTTCGTTAGTTTTGGCTTCTGTTGAACAGGAGTGTTCTGTAAATGTTTATGGACTCTGTGCTCAGTAAATGTATTAGAATACACAATGATGGATGCAACGCTGTTGGTTCGATGTGATTGTGAACCATGTGCTCAAACCATGCTGCTAGCACTTCACGGTCTGAGACCTTACGTGCCCAGACGTGAGGACACTGTAAATACCCAGAATTATGTAAGGACTTGTGTTGATTTATTGTTATGTTGGATGTTTATTCTTAAAAACAACCAAGACTATAAAAAGAAAAATGTGATCCTTATCAGAGTATCAGTTAGTACTTAATTATATTTTGACTTCAAATTATAAAAAGTGTTGTGGGACTTTTACAGTGTAAAACAATCTTGTTATCTGTATTTCTGTCCTTTTAATGAACCTTTTAGTGATCCCGTGTTTGAGTATGGGCATGGTCATGGACTGGTGAAATGATCTTTTTTGTAAAATTACATTTTATTTATACATAATTAGGTACACATACATATATATAGATATGTATGTATGTATATATTATCAATATAGATGCATAAATATATATCCCTAACTAAGCTTTTCAGCACACTTTAATATTTTTGAATACTGAGTTTTCCCACAGACTGGTGGGTATCATTTTTTCTCTCCCTTTTCATACATATCAGCCTCCCTGTATATTCCAGATTCAAAAAAAGTTATTGAGTAACATTCATTTTTTTTGTAAATAGAATTTATGTTTGTAGACAGATACCTAGAAGAATTCCCAGAATTTTTAAATGAGTATTTAACATCTAGTTACTGTTGTGCACTTTCTGTGACTACTTGGCACAGAGCGAAGAGCTTTGCAAAGGATGAAAAGTGAAGACAGAACGGGGAGTTTCCTTTATAGAAGATCTTGCTGAACGGAGGATCAATTCAGAAGGGTTATAGAGAAAATAGTGTAAGAACCTGTAAAATACAATAGAGCATATTTTGCCATTAATTGTATAATTCAATTGCTAATCATGCTTACCCTACTCAACTATGCACGTCAATTATAACTGTTGAAGGTTATTTTTATATGTGGATTTTTGTTCCTCACCTCTGTGGTACCCACAATGAGACATGCACTGGGATATATGAGCTTGAGGAGTCTGGATCCAGAGACAGTGATGCAAAGTCCTTCATTGTACTTCCTTATCACCCTTTAGATATTGTTCCAGTTTTAGAGCTGAGTCTTCTGAAAAGTCCCCATCTCTGATTTAACTATTCTGATCATTTTATGTGCCGCACGGGGCTTTTCTCAGAAATCTGTGACGTTGCCTCCTTTTGGTATTTGATGGATGACCTGAACATGTCAAACTAATTTATCTGATAAATCTTAATGCAAATATAGCTAAGGATCGTCATGGATCTGAAGGAATAAAAATGTCACTGGGATGTAATAAATATGTTAAATGTAAGTGAGAAGTCATTACAACAATTAAAGAGTCCCACATCAACTGGGAAAATGCTGCTTTTTCATAGAACACAGTTGTCATGAAACTGGATACCTAGCTTGAAACCAAACCGAATACCTGTGGAGTTTTTTCCGATTCTAGATTTTTAATAGAATTTTGTAAGATGCTTCTTTCCTTGCGGTAGAAAGCACAGTTTCCAAATCACCTTTGTAGTTTGAGATTCCCAAAGTTTTCATACCGAAAGAGAATTTTTGGATGCTTCTTTCTTAAATTTACTCTGTAATTTTCAAGGGACATAGGTACTTCTGCCTTCTCTGGATTCTTTACTCTAGGAAAAGAAACAAACAAAAGGAATGGTGTAACTTTCCTCTGAAATTAATGTTCTTTGCTTTTTACAGAGATAGAAATAATACGGAAAAAAATCACTCGGGCGTGGTGAGAAACAAGTACCCGTTTCCTCAGTTACACATCACAAATGAGGAATGGAGTTACCATTCGCCCTGACTCGTACATCTCGGTGCCCTTCTGTTGGAAAGGACTCTGCCCAAAAAGCTCCATACTGCTTACTCCTTATTGATTTTACAAAAGTGTAACAAAAAAAGAACAAACAAACAAACAAAAATCCACATTCACTATTTTTACAAGCTATAGACTGTTACAGGTCAGAACCTCCCTCTGACAGACTCCCCCGCAGTGTTTGCCTTGAGGACTCCAAGGGCTTCACCACCTCCAGAAATGCTCCTGCAGCCACTGGGTAGACAATGGCTTCTCAATTTAGAAATGCCCTTCCGAACCTGAACGCCCCACATGGATACTGTGTCTTTTCACTGAAATGCTTGGCTTTCCTTCTACCAAATCAGAAAGAGGCCATTTACTGCTCATGTGGTCATCCCATATCTCCATTGCTGCCTTTCATACCCACTAAGAAGCTTTCTTCCATGTACAACTGACAGCTGGGTGTCATAAAACCTTCAACTTTGATCATTCAGATAAAGTTCTTGTTTATGATTTCATTAATAATCACCCCATATCTATATCTAGTTTAAAAAAAAAAAAAGATAGCATCGTGTTGTAAAATGAGAGATAATCTGTGACTATTAGTGGTTTCGAAAAGAAATGGTGTTGCAATTGCTTTTTCCATTTTGGTAAACGTATTTTATGTGGTTTAATAGGGACTGCTGAGCTGTGTGTCAGATTCAAAACTTCAGTTTTCATTACACTCAGTAAAATTTCTGCCTTTTACTCAATATTTATGCCATTAGCAAGTAAATGCCTTTAGTTTCTTCATGTATCCGCTGATGCTTCAAACAAGTCAGTCTTCCTCCAGCAACATGACATTTAAAATCCATCGAAAGTTTTCTTCTCAACAAATTCTTCTGCAAACCTTGGTTGCTGAGGGCTCCTGTTTCAGCAGACCTCTGAAGTTCGGGGATTTTTATTGGATTCCTGGGTTACAATGCCAAGATACAAACTGGCATATATTGTATTCCTTACATGATGCAGCCGTCTAGACATAGTGGAGGTCAGACAGGTGTTTGTACTGTAAGTGATACATAAAGCCTCCTTAGATGAACGGATCATCCCTCTATAGAAGGAGGAGTGGAGAGAGGGCACAGTGGGAGATACCAGCTGTGCAATGTGGCTGGATCCAGCTCCATACAACACCACTCTGCCTGGGCCTTGATACCTTCGGAAATGCAAAAGACGTGAGAGTCACTAAAGGACTCTCTGTTTTACTAATCATAGGAGAAAAAATGAGCCCAGGCAGGTAATGCTGCCAATTTATTGGTGCACAGTATTCAACGCATACTCCTAAAGCCACTTTGTCATATTTTTAAACCTATGGTTAACACATAAGAAAAGGTTATATGGAAGTTTGGAAATTTATTGTTTAGGTTGCACACATGAAGATCAGAAACAAAAGGAAACACTTTCTCATATGAAAGTTGAGTGATTTTTTAAAGACAAGTAATAATAAATCAATGTTTTCACAGAATCACAGAATCAGACAATATTAGGGGTTGGAAGGGAGCTCAAAAGATCAGCTAGTCCAACCCCCCTGCCAGAGCAGGATCACCTACAGCAGCCACACAGGAACGCGTCCAGGCGGGTGTTGAGTGTCTCCAGAGGAGGCTTCACAACCTCTCTGGGCAGCCTGTGCCAGGGCTCTGTTGCCCTCACAAAGTTTTTTCTGATGTTTTTGTGGAACCTCCTATGCTCCAGCTTGCACCTGTTGCACCTTGTCCTGCCACTGGACATCCCTGAAAAGAGCCTGGCTCTGTGCTCCTGACACTCACCCTTTACATATTTATAAACATTAATGAGGTCACCCCTCAGCCTCCTCTTCTCCAAGCTAAAGAGACCCAGCTCCTTCAGCCTTTCCTCACAAGGGAGATGTTCTACTCTATTCATCATCTCTGTGGCTCTGCGCTGGACTCTCTCCAGCAGTTCCCTGTCCTTCTTGAACTGAGCGACACACACCTGGACACAATATTCTAAACGTGGCCTCAGCAGGGTAGACTAGAGGGAGAGGAGAATCTCGACCTACTGGCCACCTCCCTTCTCATACACCCCAGGATGCCATTGGCCTTCTTGGCCTCTTCTTTTGCTGGAAAGATGTCGTCAGGCTCCCTTATTTTGTCAGTTGATACTTTTTTAGGAAGAAAGTTTCCTTACACTGAATTCTGAGTTTATTAACATGATATTCTATGTGAGAATGTGCTTACATTTCCTGCAGTTGAGAAAACAATATGGGGAGAAATCTAGAGTAACAAAGAAGTTGAAACAACCTGTTTTTCTGCTATTGTTAGGAGATTGCATATTAGAAGTGGAACATGCCTACCATTCAGGGTGCTTGGAGCTGGAAGTCAGCCATAGGCCCATTGCTCTAGACCTTGTCATGCTTCTTAATTTTGGAAAGATATTTAACCAAATAATTTTTTTCCATCAGATTTTCTTGCGAGGCCTCGTCTTTCTTCAAATCTGTGCAGGAGGCACTATAGGGAGAGAGAAATGAGAGAAGTGTGATAAGGAAAAGAAAATAAGAGCAGACAGAATAGAACCCTCCATGTTTCAGGCTGGGATTTTGGTGGTTCAGTGCTGACAGCTGCCTGCTCTCAGCATTGTTCTGAGTACCTGCTGAGTAAGTTCAGTGACGGAGAAAAAAAAATCCTGTTCAGCTAAGACAGTCTTTTGCGAAGGGATTACAAAGTAGAATTTATTCCACTTTTAAGGCCCCATGTCCTTCTCTTAAAGAGTTCTAGAGAGAAGTGCTGGTGGATGCATTGGAATATTCTTATTTATTTTCATCCACTGCTTAGTCCCAAATTTAGCTCCAGTACTCATTTCCGTCCCTACTTTGTTAGAAGTGTGGAATGTATCTGAGCTCTATTAAATGTATTTGCTTGAACTGGATTAATCTTTGTCTTGTTTTTGCTTGGAGACTTGTTGTTACAAGTTATTATTGCATTTTAATCTAATTCTCATGCTGGAATTCCGTATCAGCGTAGGTTTGTAGAGCTCCAGTTCGTACTAGAGAGCACCTCCACAACATGTATGCTACATTGGCCTCACCCACGTAACTGATGTGTAGCTCCTTCTGAAAATGTTGCTGTGCATTGTGAAAAATAAAAATTGCTTTCCTGACTTTTCCACTTCCCAATTAATTTCTCTTCGTAAGTAATTCTGGCAGTCTTGGTCTTCTCAAAACGCAATACAATTTATTTTCTGCGAAGTCATTTCCATGAAAATCGTGAGATTCCATTTTTAAATTAAAAAGCAGGAGTTTGCCACTATCTGTTGTTTGAGTTTCTGTAACTGAAATATCTGAGAAAACATATCAGATTTTCTAATTATTATTCTGACATTTTGCATAATGCAACAATGAAAACTCTTCAGTTGTCCTTCAGCTATTCCAATGATGTAGAAATATGTGAAGTAACCCAAACAGCTGTAAAAGAAAACCAGGTCTTCAAAGTTATCATAACCAAACTTCTTTTATTCATTATTTTAAACCAGATGAATTTAATGGGAAATTTAAATATTCTCTCTTTTTTTTTTTTTTTTAATAATCAGAAATAAAAGGCACTGTTTAAAAAATGTGAAGGTGGAGTGCCAGAACAATTGAAGCTAGGAAATGTGAAATAATGCCAACACTCCCTTCTTTTGTCACAGTGATATTAAAAAAAGAGAAAACTGAAGCACATGATGGAACAGGGAGAAACAGCAGGCAAAACCTGGTAAACAAAGTGGAGTAAAAGAAATGGAGCAATAAGTAAAGAATTCTGAAATGGGGTCTGATCTTTTAAAAAATGTGTTTGGATTAGTAGCTTTCAATGTGAAACCTGATGATCCCGTTAGCACTGGATGCTCTAAAAAGAAGGAAGAAACGGAAAGCCTGTGCTGAATACTTCATGGTGTGTGGGATCATTAAAAAGTAGAGACACAAAGAAAAGTCAGTGAAGGGGAAAAGAAGCCATGGCAAGTGAGGCTAATCAAATTTTATATATTAAAATACCTTTCATTAAAGGTAAAAAGGAAAGGCCTGATGCTGCCCTACAATACTCTCCAATATGCATTTTGTAAGTGTAGGTACTTCCCTGGACATTTCCTTCCCGCACGAAATGTGAAGAAGAAAAATTATAGGAGATCAACTGCAAACATTCATACTGGAGCAAAACCTTCTGAAAAGCATGTATATTTATGTATATGTCATATAAGACACCACACCCTGGATTTTATATCTGACTGCTCTTATGGCTAAAATACCATAAAATTTAAATCTTCGGGTAGAAGCCTCAGTTTCTGACAGTGAATTCTAACTTTTGTGCTTGGTAGATGACTATGTCCTGGTCCAGTTCTGGACAATATGCTATCATAAAGCTTTTGCAGAGGCCCAAATTAAATTTGCAGTCATGATTACTTAGTGTGATTATTCAGTCAGTGTGAGTTCACTTCAGTCACTGGACAAAGAACCCATGTTCCTTTCAAAGCACACATGGCTTATCTACAGTTCAACTTTTGGACACGGACACGACTTGGTTGGATATGACGGGCTGTAGTCAACGGGTTTGATCATCATCCATGCAAACTTGCACAAGTGTTGCTTGTTGCAGTCCTTCTGCCAGTATATCACGTTCCTGCGGTTTAGATTTGCTCCAGCACACGCATCATACCACCAGCCTCCCCCGGGAATGCCATTGTGTTCCAATTTAGCGCAGTTCTGAAAGAAGTTGTCATTGTCTCTGTCCTTGGTGGTGAACTTCTGGTTGTCGTGGAGATAAGCTTCTGTGTCCAAGGTCAAAGCATCAGTGGCGTTGCCTTTGTAGAGACCAACCCTGATTCGGTATTGAGACCCTTCATCTTCAATAAGGAATGGTTCGTACTGTCCCCATTTGATTTCCGCATTAAGGTCTACGAGTTTAACTCCAAGTATATATTTTATGGAGCTGCTCGTTAGCTGATGCATATATTCATTTCCTAACCAGTGGTTGTCATGGACAGAGCCAAATCCGTATTTGTAATCCTGCCATGTCCTGTCAAAGTCGACAGTACTATTCGCTGTAATGTGCTGGATTACCGTCCAGCCACCGTCCTGCATGTTGCAAGAGACAACAATTGGGTCCTCCTTTGGTTGGATGATGTAAAGACCATCTCTGGAGTTTCCTTTGGAGCGCTGAAAAATCTCAAAACAATCCCTTGGATAGTCTGATTAGGAAGAAAAAAAAAAGTTTTAAAATTAATTTCTGCTCAAATAGTAAATTTTAGATATTTAACTCTATCTTTTAGAGTGAGTAAAGGATTGCCATCTCACCAGAAAATGACTCTGACTTCATCACAGCTGGTGGGCACCTAACTCAGCTAAAGGAGGAAGAGTTTGGGGCAGAACATACAGGAAATGTTCAGAAATTCAGAAAAGGCCTTGTTACCCTGTCATAAAATAGAAATGTGATTTTCCATTTATGACAGAAATATGGTTGAAAAACCAGAAGTTATGTACAGACCATTCCTTTTCCTTCTGCGTTCTTCCAGCCTGAGTAGTCAGCAAGTTTGCAATTCCACGTGTCAGACCACTGTGTTCAATTACTAGAGTTGGCTTTATCCTCTACAAATAAATCCTTAACCAATTTGTATTTCAGGCATCTGTAACACCCTTGAATTGAATTCCAGTAAGTTTGACATACGTTCATTGATAAAAGGGAGATATTAAAGCACATTTCTTGCTTATACAAAACTTACGAACGTGAGGATTTCCTTAGGAACAGTTCTTGTTACTCAAACCCCACGCTAAATCCTCCCACTGATTTGTGGGTAGCACTACAGTGCTGTGCAGTGCTGAACACCAGTCTCAGGAAAATAGGTGGAAGTGCTTTTCTACGTCATTGCTTATCCAGTAGCCTCAGAGGATGATAAAAATGCATATAAGGCTTGGGATGATCCTGTCTATTGGGCTGAAATATAAATACTGTGTTTTCTAAATCTAACTTGCTCATAAAGTAACTTCTTGCTGTAGTAAATTATCAGTCATCTCTCACATGAAGACATAATGCTCTGCTCCTTACAATTGACCATGAGACTTCTAAGAGCCAGAATATAGTTTATTTAAATACACATTTAGGTATGTATGAATTCATATATAGAAAATTCCTTTTGTAGAGAAGGATGTTATTCAGTGTCTTTTCTGTTACTCAGAAATACATTTACGAATTGAAATCACTCACTTCTCCATACAGTTGAAAGGCATGTCATTATACTATGGAACATCTGTAATCTATATTTAATAAAAACTTGACAATTTTAATATCTCTATGAGAATAATTCCTACAGATGACCTGTGATGTAAAATGACAGTTCTTCAGACTTATGAAATCCCATGTTCTGTCCTGATAATGACTGGTAGGAGCTTGGATACTATATTTAAAACCTATTTTTTTCGTCTGGGAATCGGGGATAATTCAGGAAAAGTATGGCAAGATGTCCTATTTAAAAAAAAAAAAAAATTGCCAGAAAAACAATGAAGGAAAAATATTTCCAAAGATAAAAATTTAAAATAAAATCTCAGAAAAAAATTATTTTCTGTCCAAATCACAGACCAGAGAATACCTGCTCATCCTTTTACTGAACACATTGTTATTCTTTTCCTGAACAGAAGAGCAGAGACTGAATACTTTGGTTAGTTTTTAAAAAAAAAAAAAAAAAAAAGGTCCCAACTTTCTGGAAAGAGAAGTATCATGAGTGACTATTTCATCTACTACTGGTCCTGTAGGGAAATATACCACGCAGTCTTCTTCACAGAATTATTAAATTTCTTCTCTTCCACCTGGAAAGCATCATAGACTTCAGTAAGTGTCACACTATTAGAAATACTTATCTGGTACCCAGTCTGATTTTATTAATGTCCACTGTGCACCTTTTTCTCGTGTCACATTGTCCTTTAGTTAAATGGTGCTTCTTCCTGTGTAATAAGCCCGGATGGCCAGACTGTAAGGACAATTATACTTTTATTCAGCCTTTGTTTCCTTAGAGTAAATTCTGTTAGGATAAATAAGTTATTGTAGTATTTAGTGTAAGATAAGTTTTCTGTTCCTTAGTTGTCGTAGTAACTTTTCTGCACCTGTTCCCCGCAAATTAATCTTCTAGACTGTGGGTAACATTGGGACACAATACTGTAATGGCCTTATACAAAGCCACTGACTGTTTCCAGGTTTTTCTAAAAACATCTCTGTTGATATATTCTAGGACTGCGTTTATATTGCGTAGTTTCCTTTAATCTAGAGTTTGGTCCTTGGATCTTCGCAACTAGCAAGGTCCTTACCTTGCAGTAAACCCTAGAATTGTGTACTTATTACTTAAGAATAACATTTTTTTTTCTGTGTAATATTTTTTATTTTTTATCAGCATTTCTCTACTTCATGTTATCATTTTTAGCAGCATAGTCCTATTTTTATATCAGTATACTTACTAAGAATACTGAAAAGCAAATACTTCCATTCTCCCCTTGATTTTGCGGTTCACTTTTCTACCCAAGTCACTGTAATTTTCTTTTCAATCTCTACTGAAATTGTAATGTAATCCTACCTTCGCTGATCTAATGTTCTATTCAGTATTGTATTGTGGGCTTTGCAGAAGTCCAGATGGACTAAGCCTGTTAAATAGTATTATTCATAGTAACAGTATTGTGTTAAATATAGTCTTTTATATTTGATATTCAGAAGTTTCTTGGTACTTCTAAGCCACTCAGGACAGATTTATAGGAGCATATAGGCTTTCCGAGGTCTTACTTTTATGCCTTTCATTGCCTAATGGAATTTACAGCCACAAATAGAATACTTTAAATCTCAACGCTATCTGCATGACGCTGTGAAATACCCTGACAGAGCAGAACCATGTACATGACTCCGAACCCCAGCTGTTAGAACACTCACCTGGTGGACACAGCCTGACTCCAGACTTGATCCCATGATTTTATAGGATGATTAAATGACTTATAGAATTATATCCAAGCCAGCAATATACAGTGACACACTCCCCAGTGAATATTATTCATGCAAAATAGAACATGGATGAGAAAATCACTTAGGCTGATGGTTACAGGATTCACTTGGAAAGTGAGTTTTATAAACCTTCAAGTGCCATCAGTCAGAGGAGGAAAATGAATCAATTCCACTACTCTTTTTGTGTACATTTAACATGGGATCTACTCTGGTAAAAGTGTTAGAAAACCTACCAAGCTGAACCTTGCAAGCTAGATAGGCAGAGAGATGCCTCAGTTGTAGGTACCAATGGGATTTAGGTACTGAGGTGTCAGTTGTAAGCTAGACATGACTATCTAAGTCTTCAAATGCCAAAAAATACTTTTAGGAAAAAATCCTGTTAATTTCTCTTGAATTAGATGGCAGCTGAGCAAGGGGTTTAGAGATGCTGGACTTCAGGGCAGGACACACTCATACTGCAAAGTATTTTTGCGGGGCTGTTAAATACATTGGCTGAAAATGTTACAGCAAAGCAATGGAGCAAAACACAGCGTGCATCCAAATCACTCTTCTCAGGAGTACCTTTCTCATTGGTGTTACCCAGTCCCTCGTAGCCACTTTGGGGGAGAAGGTGGGCGTTAGCCAAGGCCAGGGCCACTTTTGTGCTCACTTGCACGGGGCAATGAGAGAGCAAGAAGAGAATAAATCCTGCTGACGCCCTCAACAGCATCTTGCTTCTGAGTCAGTCCTCCTGCAGCAACACAAAACCGTAACACAGACTGGAATTGGACATGGAAAGATTTATGACTTTTAGTGTGGAAGTTCTGAAGGAGAAGGATATTGAAGTATCTAGCTTCAGTATAGGGAGCCTCTGCCAAAACTGGCTTCTGCCATCTTCTGGAGGCTTTCCTTCTGCTGATGTCCTATGCCCTGCTTCTGCCTGGTCATCCCTCCGACGGGAAGCACTGTGCTGCGACACTTAAAATGTCTCTCACCTCTGTCACCTTCTACCATGCTGGGCAACGAAACATAGCATGATTTTCTGTGTGACAAAAAGCCATAGAAGGGAATGTAATGACAGAAGATAAAGCACATATTTATCAGATTTGAATTTTCTAATTCCCTGAGTCCAAACTGTAGGGAAATAGAGGCACCAATGGTTGAACTGGCAGAAACAGTAACACCGGCTCTGCTGAGTGTCTGTAGCTCAGACAGTACTCAAAGACACGGTTGTCTGAATGCAGGGAATATTTCCATACACTGGAGAACTCATTTCAACACATATGGACTAGACTTTTTATAAACTTCCATCTACAGCTTTAAATAATATGTCACGGATTTAAAAAAAAACAACCCCACACAAATCTCAATACGCAAAGCACAAGAAATTTTCTTCAGCCTCTTCAAAACACACAAGGGTTCAGTATATTGAATCAAAACAGTTTTGAGCCTCATTTTGTCCTCCTTTGGGGGTTACACATCTACTAATCCTCTACTCAACATGGCAAGAAGGCTTACGCTGTAACTGGAATAAATCCTGGGGTCCTCACTTAGACAAATCCCAGCTGGACTGAAGAGGAATTCCGATATCAACAAAAGCTTAGACTGAATCAGCATAACAAATGTTTCCCGTACTCTCAAAGGAGACATTTAATCAGACTCTAGCCAAGCTCTTTTAATTTTTTTATATATTTTTTAAGGACTGAGCTCCCCACAGTGGCTTTGACAAAGGCAGAAAATCGATCTAGTGAGCAGCTGTTTGGTCAGAGCTTATTTTCTGCGGGCATCAGCACAGAGTCTAGAGAGGCCAGTACCCTTCCCCACAGTGGTTTATGTTGCAACAGAGACACATTCCTTAAAAATCTAATGACTTAGCAGCAGATTCAGCAAACAGTTATCCAAAGCAAAAAATACTCGGCACATTTTTTTAAAATGTCCAGTATGAATCACTGCAATAAAGTTCAGATTTGAGAGTTAAATTTTATACCCACCATACAGAAAATGAGCAAAATAGAATTTACTACTTTGCCTAAAACAATCCAGTAATAATTTGCTTTATTATTAACAAACAATTTGTTATTTTATGCAAAGCTGCTCATTTGATACTGATATTGTAATAAACTGGAAAATTACCTTCCAGGAAATTCAGCACAGGGTTTCCCTTAGAGAATTTAAGTTCTGCTGTGCCCGCATTTCCCACTGCCATGTATGCTTTTCCCTGAAAGTTTCTATTATTGTTGTTGTTATTACATTATAAATAATCCACAAGCATCACCAAAGTTCAGGAAATCCGTACTTGGATCCGGAGCTAATTTTTTTCTCTCTTTTGGTCTTCTTTTAGCATTTTTGACTCAGTCTTTTTTCTTCCCCCATATTTACTCACTGGAATGAGTTAGAGATCCATTTATTTCCAGAATAGAACTTGGTATTATAAATTCTTAAGAAAGCAACTGAAGAAAACAGCACTAGGCAGGCACCTTACCTCTTCCAAGTGAAGCTTGGCAAAGAAAAACGCACTCAAATGAATGAGCTCATTCTCTACAGTTGCACTTTGCCTGCTGCTTAAGTCCAGGTGAATAAATCAGCTCCAACATGGTATCTCAAACGCAGCAAAATTGCACCTTCATTATTTCTCACTGGGCATTTCCTCTGCTGGACTTTGCTCTGACATATTGCACTTGCAAGTAAGTATGTATGAACTGTAAAGTACAAAGTTCTTTCATAATGATTAAAAGAACATTGTGATTAAATTAAATTTCCTTGATTAATAAGACACGGTGATGGAGAACCATGATGCGGTTTTAGTTCAGAAGATTATCAATGTTGCATAAATACAGCCAGGCAGATGCTGAAATTTACTATGTCATTTTGCAAAGGAGAACTAACTAGATGCTATACTGCTAGTCACATTTAAAACTGCAGAGAGACAACTTGATTTTTAAGTATGAGGAACCAACCAACGATAAACCTTGTTGTTACTTCATGTTTTAACGTGAATGAATCAGTAGCAGTGTCTTAGAGCTATAAAAATGGAAAAACACCAAAGGAATGACAAGCTGGTCAATTGGTTTCTATTTTAGTTGATCTGAATTAACAAGAGTTAATTAATTCAGGTCAAAACTGTAGTGATTACATTAATTAATTCTTGCTATATAGCTGAAAGTTGTACTGTCTGTGCACGGCCTTTAGATGATGTCTGATCTAGAGTCTACCCTTTTCAAGGTGAGCCAACACTGAGGTTTTTTTGCTCCTTGATCCAGCCTGCAACCCACTTTGATCAGATTCCATCCCTGAAACAAGGCACAATTAAAACTGATGGAGCATTTAAGCCCTGTGCAAGCTCTGCTTGAGGGTTTGTACGAGGCATAATTTGTGTTCATTAATTTATCCTCAGTGAAAGCACAACATGCGAGGATTTGTATTTTACGCACAATTAAATAAATACACATAACGAATGTTTTAGAGAAGGTTTGCTTGTAACATTAAAAACTCAGTGACGTTTCTCTTCATTTATAAAGTACAAGCAACATTTTTTTCTAATGTTGGGAGTCAGAACAGTATCTTTTCCCTGACAATGGTAAGTAGCAGAACTACAGGGAAAAGTTTAACACAGTCTCTCTGCTTTTAGCATGATGCAGCTCAGGGAATTTCTGGTACCTATATGCTCCATATATCTAATTTCTGGTTAGTACCAAGCTTTATGAACCTTGGCTAAGGCATGAAAATACTGTATTGTAGCTTATGAAATAATAAAAATGCTTTGAAATGATACAAATCTTGCTGAAATAATACACTAAGAAAGGGAAGGAGAAGGTACCTTTCCACTCTGTCCATGTTGAGTCACTCTAGAAAGCACCAGTAGTATTTATTGGTAGGTCTCATGTCACCCTGATATAAATTGGGATGTACATTTTGTGCCTTTGATTCATATGTTTTTCATCACCGTTTACATCCTCCTCCATCTTTCAGTTTTTCTTGACTTTCTTGCTGTTTGCTTCTCTTTGTTGATTTCCAAACTTTCATCTGAGCTGGCAGAGCAGAAGTGAAGTGGGAAGCATTTAATTAGAAGGGAGAAGAAAGGGCAGCAGCACTCATTTACCCATGCTCAGAAAGGCATCTATTTCTGTAGATGAAAACTTTGAAAAGCAACAGAAATCATTATGTATCTCTCTCTGCTCTTAAGTATTTTGAGAATGATTTTTCAGCCTTGAAAATCATATAATAGTCTGAAGGTAGGACTGCTTTACATTGGTATGGTTTGGTAGTATGCAGATTTCAAAATCGTGCATTACTATAATGACTTATTGTTAGCCATGTTTATTAACAGATTCAGTTTCTCATCCCAATGACTGCATACTCCTTCTCCACAATATGTTGAAGTTTTAATTATCCCTCTGATTCTGCTCAGCTTTAACTGGCAAGCATTCGTTAGAGTTTTTCCAGTGCAGGCTCTCTCATGAGGGAAAGTCTCTTTACAAGTTCTCTGTATTTTAACAACTCATGGCACAGCCTGCAAAGGAAGCATTTGGCAGAAATTGAAAAAATTAACTACTTCATGAAGCTCAGAAGTTAGTTCCAAAGACAACCTGGCAATAGTGCAACTAATCAGACTCTCTGCTTAAGGGATATGAAAAATATCCGGTACCTAACCCATACAAGGAAGCAATCAGTGCCAGCAAGGGCAAAGCAGTGTTAATTTAACTTCAGTAGTCTGCATAATGATGTCAGTAAGTGCCAATAAGCATAATAGAATCATAGAATCATTTAGGTTGGAAAAGACTTCTAAGATCATCGAGTCCAACTGTTAACCCAGCACTGCCAAGACCACCACTAAACCATGTCCCTGAGCATCACATCTACATGACTTTTAAAACACCTCCAGGTATGGTGACACCATCACAACTCTTTCGGTGAAGAAATGTTCCATCATATCCAATACAAACCTCCCCTGGAGCAACTTGAGGCCATTTCCTCACATACTATTGTTTGTTACTTGGGAGAAGAGACCGACACCCACCTCACTACAACCTCCTTTCTGGTAGTTGCAGAGAGCGCTAAGGTCTCCCCTCAGTCTCCTCTTCTCCAGGCTGAACATCCCAGTTCCCTCAGCCGTTCTTCGTAAGACTTGTGTTCCAGACTTGTCACCAACTTTGTCGCCCTTCTGTAGACATGCTCCAGCACCTCAATGTCTTTCTTGTTGTGAGGAGTCCAAAAGTGAACCCAGGATTCGAGATGCAGCCTCACCAGTGTCGAATACAGGGGTAAAATCCCTTCCCTGGTCCTACTGGCCACACTATTTCCGATACAGGCCAGGATGCCCTTCGCCTTCTTGGCCACCTGGGCACACTGCTGGCTCATGTTCAGCTGGGTGTCAACCAACAGCCTCAGGGCCTTTTCTGCCATGCAGCTTTCCAGCCACTTCTTTCCAAGCCTGTGGCATTTCCTGGGGCTGTTGTGACACAAGCGCAGGACGTGGCGCTTGACCTTGTTGAACCTCATACAATTGACCTCGACCCATTGATTCAACCTGACCAGACCCTTCTGTAGAGTTTATTCTTTTTATATGCTAATAGTTTTATAGAAACAGCAGTAGTCAAATTAAGTTCTAGAGGGGCTATGGCCCTTCTAGTTTTCTACCTGTGTGACATTCTTGTAGTCCTCCTGAGTTGCCCGCCCCTTCTTCCAAAGGCTATAAGCTCTTTTTTCTTCCTAAAAGTTCCTGCCAAATCCCTCTGTCCAGCCAGGCAGTGTTCTCCGCCAGCTGGTCTCTCAGCACATGGGGACACCCTTGAACCTGCACCTTTAAGATTTCCTTCTAGAAGAATGTCCAGTCTTCCTGGACTCTATTGCCCTTCAAGATTGCCTCCAAGGGACTCTGTCAACCAGGCTCCTAAACAGACCAAAGTCTGCCCTCCAGAAGTCCAAGGTGACTGTTCTGCCGACCCTCCTCCTTCCTTCTCCAAGAATCAAAATCAGCATCATTTTGTGGTTGCTATACCCGTGACAGCCTCTGTCACTATGGGAAAGGCTTTGACACTGGCAGCAGTTTTCATACCCAGTGTCTTCTTCAAAGGGCTTGAGATGGGTGATTTATATCTTTGTATTGTTGCCAGAAACATGTAAAATGGGGGCTTTCATGCAATAAACTTGTTCAGCATAACAAGACAGAAATTCCAACAAAGCAAAACACGTGAAACATAAAATGGCTCGCTGAGTATATTTCAGATGAGAAGTTTTATGGGTGCACCGCACAAGTGAATGCTTTGGGCAAAAAAAACCCCAGCAACAGAACCGAACAACAAAACCAGGCCACAGAAATACTTGTGCAACTTTAAGTGACTTTGAATTGCTTTGCAACCTTGTCTAGATGCACTTCAGTATCTTTGTACAGAATCAGTCACAATAAGAACGTTCATAACAGTTTTCACTTGTTCTTGAACTTCTGAGCTGGCAAAGGCACATGAAGGATGTGTTTTGCCTGACAATGCAGAAAGCAGTTATTAACTGCTAAAACACAGAGCATGTAAGACTACTTTCAACACACCTTCTAAATCTCTTCATACGTTCGTTATATGTGAAATGAACCGAGGTATGTATTTTCGATTGAATGTAAAACAAAACAAAGGCTTCCCTCTTAGAAACATTTTACTTTTCAAATATTCAGCAATATTTTTTTCATATTTTTTTCATATTTTTTTCTGCTCTCCAAGATCTGAGGTAAACACTAAAACCATATTCATGTCTTCCTATTGAACCATAAACTAAATTCTAAGCGGGTGCAAACTCGATTGAATTGAAGAAGGTTCACTTCCAACAAAAACACTGAAGTAGGACCTAACTTGAAAAATACATCCAAAATGCATCATTCTCAGGAATACTCAGGATACTCAGGAAGCTTTGAACACATCTTGTGAATAACTTTTTGATTCTAAAGGTAGGAAAAATTGCCAGATATAATCACTGCAGGTGAAAAATGTTGGAGAGTATTTGTGTATAATGCAATTTAGGTGGCACCTATCTTAATATGGTAGAATTTGTGATTCTGAGAAAAAGTACATGCAGCATCATAAGGCAAATATATTAAAAAAAAAGGGAGGGGGGGCAAAAGAAAAAGCAGACCAAGAAACTTAGGCAACCATTTTCTATCTTCTCTTGCTAAGAGTCTGAGAGAGAAAGGTTCTTTAAGGGGGGGTGGATATTAATAAAGGTACTATAATGAAGGAGAAATGACAAACTATTTTTCATGAAAGACAGGAACCATAGTAAGAGTTCTAGAGGTCAGGTTCAAGAGTTCTTAAAAAATTTGAAAGTGAGAAGTTGTGCAAAAGAGTGGAATAAAAGGACAAATTCCTAAGAGTGACTATATAGGAATAACAATGTAACACATTTGGATAAAATTAGAGGTTAAGATTAAAATGGTTACTATTAGCAAGGGACATAAAAACCAGACAAATTTTCTGTAAATGTATTGGAAATAAAAAAGCCAAACCCAAAAACTCATTATTTAATGAGAGAGCAGAGCGAACGGCACAGATTTTATGCCGGTTTTTTTGTGCAGACTTTGCAAACAATGATCAGATACTTAAAATTAATTTTAACGAAGTGTAGGACCGCAGGCTAGATTAGGTGAAAAATATCTCAAAGGTACTGAAGAAATTAAGCATTTTCAAAGTAGCAAGGACAGATTAAATTTTACAGGCACTTGATGAACTAGCAGAAGTCCTCCTAAACCATTCACAGTTACCTTTCAGAAGTCATGGAGGACTTCACTGAGCATAAGAGAGTAAGATCTTTTAAAAAGGGGAAAAACTAAGAGAAGTAAAGAGCAATGAGCCACCTAACTCAGAAGATAAGAGAACTAAAAAAGCCACAGGATGACAAGGTGATGAAAAGCAACCAGCTTAGACTGGTCAATAAAGAAGGCAAACCAGGCTTATTTCTTCCTGCTACACAGACTCCTGCCTTTCCCATCCTTTAGTCCTTCCTCTAAACATTCCATAGAAGTTTCACACATTCCCACAGTCCTGTTAGAAGCATCCCATAATAACCCTTAAACAATTCCAAAGTGCCCTTCCCCCTGCGTCCCACAGAGAGTCCCTTTTACGCAATTCTTCGCTCTGCAAGGAGTTCTGGGAGAGCTTCTTTGGCTCTCACACCAGGGACAATGGTCTAACCACCCTCCTTTGGTCTGTGCCTCCCCATTTTCACTAATTAGGTTAACAAGGGTTCCTCTGCCTGTCTCTGCTCATCTGAACCTCACCAGGCTTCTGCCTTTATCACAACTGATCACACAGCCTAACAGTAGGAGGGTGCAGTGACCGCAGCTCATGACTTGGGAAGCTCAGATGGGACATCTGGGCAAGCTTGCTCACCAGGAATAGCGCAGCGTGGGAAGGCTTTCCCAGGCAGGTTGTGACACCTCCGTGCTCGGAGGTTTTTCATACTGGCTAGGCACAGCAGGGCTGAACTGAGCTACTGCTGGTGATAATCCTGCTCCCAGTGAGCTTCACCAGAGACCACCGAACCAACCAATGCTTCTACCATCAACTGCCTGGACTTCAGAGACAATAAATTTAAAAGTACCCAGTGTTGCAGGTTTGACTGAGATTTGGCATATTGCAAAATATGATTCAAACTCAGAGTCATATTTTAAATGTTAATTATCTAAGTATCAGTCATCTTTCAGGATAGTTTCTACTACTACAAAAAGACATTCAGTAAAATCAGCAAGATGGAAAATATTTTTCCGTCTCAATGTGCCTCAAGTATCTAAAGTAAATAGCAAAAAATATTTGCTAAGTACCTGCACATATATTTGATTCAACAGTTGTAGCTGATTATCGGCCCAAAAATTTTTAACAAGTAATGTGCTGATCTTTGATTTGAATCAATTAACTATACTGTTTAATTTAAAACATTGTAGCCTGACCTTGTAATACAGAAATCTAAAAAATGGTTTTCTCAGCTGGGACAAGAAGCAGCTGGGAACATTGTCATGGCAACCATCTCATTTCCAAAGAGAGATTCTGTGACTTCTGTTGCTCTCTAGCAACCTCACAGCTGAAGTAGCCTTGCTAAAAGACAAAAACACTAAGAAAAAAGAGGGGGTTTTCATAACAAATAAAACTCTCAGCTTGATGACAAGCTCAGGGGAAAAACAAACAAAAAAAACCAAAACCCAAAACATATCCTGCTGCACTAATCTGTGTCTGTGCAGCTGACTGTGGAATCAATCTCTTCTGGAAATTATGGTTATCACAGATCTCCCTGTCTCACACTAACTACTTCATGCATTTTTTTTGATCCTGCTGTTTAAGGAAAATGGATAGCAATGTGAATAACACACAGAGGGTGGATAGGGTGGGAGTAGAAAAATTTCTGCCAAAACAAGACATTTCACTGCCCACAGTTTTCCCTAGGAGGGAGGCTGAGATCACATCACAAGAATTAGTCAGATTGCTCAATGACTTCTGAAAGGTTTTAAGGAACTGTGCTATTAAGAACCTATAATCTAAGAACCTATACAGACTAGAAAGCCTCCAATACCTCTTTAACACACTGAATCTGAAACCGAACCTACAGAATTTAGAAATTAAGGGCAGTTCATGCACAGATCTCAGGGTTGTGACTTCAACTCTTGTTTATTCACCCTTGCTTCAGTCTGGTTAGCTTAATGACCTGTCCTACTGCCTTTTAAGCATTTCTGGTTATGGCATGCGTGGGCCACAGATGCTGGTCGCTCAGAGTGGTCACTGGCTGGAAGTGCCGCAGCAGTACGAGGCCGTGCACGTGACAAACGCACGTTCCTACGGCCCAGGCTCAGAGCTTGTCACCACCAAGTCCCTGCAGCCATCACGTCAAATATCCACAATGCTGTGTTCAACAGCTGAGACCAACACCCCTGCACTGGCTGGAGAGCGAACGCTAAACTTCCCTGCAAAAGTTACGTCGTACAGCAGGGCACAAGAGCTTCACATGCAGTTACATGTTTTTCCACAGGTATTTACATAACCTGGCCACACTGGTAATTCTGGTCCACATTTTGTTCATACCATAAAGGACCTCACTGAAGCAAGCAAGCACTGCTAACAACAGCACATACAGCAGAGGGCAAGTTTAGTCCATCATATACGAAACGTGCATTAACAGCTCCAATGTATGCGGGAGAACATGCGCATTTCTTATAACACAGATTGAAGACTAAGAGGCAGAATTCTTCCAGTGTATTTCCTTCCTGTGTGACAGTAATGAAGTGGGCTGAAAGCAGCAGGTGTCTTCAGTGTTAGGTACTGGAATTTAAGTTGACATTTTCCTTGAGGAGTTGCCCAGGCCCTCTGGACATTTTCTTTTTTTTTTTTTATTTGTACTTTTTTTTCCTCCCGCAAAAAGAAATACCATGAACAGTGCATTTTGTTAAACTTTTGTATTTTCACTGAACTGTGGCTGACTCTGTACAATCTTTCTGATACTCTCCTCAGGGTACACTTAAAGGGTTTGAAAAAAATTTCTACGATAAAATAAACCTCAAACATATTACAAAGAAAGCAGAGCAATTTGATCAGATCTTTCCAGGACAAATGACCTCTCCACCATGACTTAGCTACCTGGTGACAGAAATAATTGGTTGCTACCACTGAAACACTTGAAAGCACAAGTGATGTACACAATTATTTCTGCCAGAACCAGCCGAATAGATTTTGCTCCAGCAATTTCAACAAGAACTTTTTTGTAGCCTTCAGAAAAACCAAGGGCAAATAGGAGTGAAAAAAACTTCACGTAAATACCACATGAAGAGAATAAGCAGGAAAGGAAACAAAAAAAAAAAGGCAGACTCAAGACTACAATTCAAATAAAAAAAAATGAGAGGATTATAAGGCAGCCTTTCGCAAGGAATCTCTACTAACTGTCTCCACATTCGCATGTTTAACATGCGGAATACTTACAAAGCTACAGGTATTATTTTTATAAAAGGACCTTTCAATCACGTACCTGGTTATAAGCCTGTCTTCTAGTAACTGCTCCACCTCTCATCTGAACTGCTCCTCTTTGTAAGAGATAATGTTTAGCACTGCAAAAATACAACTTTATTAGGAGGCTTAATCCTGATCTCAAATTTCTTTAGATACTCCTCCTCAGGGTGTTCCACTATCACAGTCAAGAAATTAAATCTCTATTAATACAGTTTATACATTTCCCAACTGCAAAGCTGAAGGGATCTGAACCACATGTATGGCTGGCTGAGAAAAACATTAGGAAAAGAGACCCTCCTCCCCACTACCAAAAACTAGTTCAAAGTTCTATTCTGTTCCAATTCCAGGAAAGGGAATAATTACTCCAAGTATTTAAGGGCATTCCCCTTGAATCTGTCTGGTAACCAGCAGCCCTGTGCCCTGCACACCACACTAACCATGAGCTTGGATGTCCTGTTCTCTCCATTTTGAAGCACAGAGGGAAAGGGTACACCTCTGGGTACCAGAGAATAAGAAAATCCTTAAAGAATCGAGAAGGCTGCTGAGAATAACATTCTAACATTTAAAACAGAAAAGTATCTTTTAAAAACCTTCTTATTTTTTTACTTGCTCTGTTTTCAAATGAGTTTCACCACCTTTTTTATGACTTTTTGATCTTTGTATTCAGTTTTAAAGAATCAGTTCAAAATCCAGTTTTGGCTGAAAAATGTCATGAAAGGTTTTCTTTCTGTTGTATATTCACCATCCTTTGCCCTTGACTGAATGGCAATCTTTAATTAATTTTTATTCTTATCAGCCATGCAGAACCAAATACATAATAAAAATGAGCTCAACTGTAGTCTGGTTTTGTGCGTCATCAATAAAAGAGCTAAGTTCCACTTGCACAGAAAATTACATTGTCATTAAATCTGCATAACCTTATTGGAAATAAAGTATTACACAGGTCACAGCCAGCATAATTTGCATGAATAACCTTGCAGTTTCAAAAGTAGACAGGTTTTCCTGAAGAATCAATATACATATTATGACAGACGATTCAGAATTCTTTATGGATTTTGAAACAATAGAAACAAAAAAACCCCAAACCCAACCTATTTGTGACCTCAAGCAGCTTTCACTAGCTTAACCTGAAAACAGACCAAAACTCAACACTATTCCTACAATATTGATTTTAGCCACAAGTTTGTGACTAAAAGCTCCTTGAATGTTCTATTATTTTATGGTCTGAATCACCAGATTTCACACTTGGTATCAAGTTCAAAATAGTCATTAAGATCCAAAGTCCTCTCTTTACAGACACTGCCGTGATGAATGCAGTAAGATTTTTGAAGGTTAGTTTTTCTTTTCACATTTGATACTCGCTTTTTGGCATTTAAACTGTAATTAAGTGTTTCATGTTCAGTCAGCCCGTTGGCAGGCGATCACACAGAATGACACCGACACCAACAGTGGGGGGAACGGGTGGATCGCTTGGTGGCTGAATTACACCAGTCTGGGAAAAGCCTTAAATGGGTGCCCCGTTTTTCTGTAGTGACCGAGGAAAAGACTAATGAGCTGGATCTCTGGAAGGGTACAGCACTCTTACCCATCTGGAAAGAAACATGGGATCACTGTTTCTACTTCATTCCCACGGATAATAGGGAAACACAGAAGTCTGTGCTCTCCTCCAAGCTGTGGCTGTAGTTACAACATGGAGACAACAGATGAGCCAAGTGGCAAGACACCTTCACTTGTTTTCTTTTAATCCTTTGTCCATATACGCTAGCACCACTGCCAGTGCTACAGCCACCTGAAAGAGAACATCTCTAGAACATCACAAAACCATTTTTCATCTACAATTATTTTTAAAGTTATTTTTTGCACATCTTAATCTTTTTGTCAAATCTGCTGTAACAGCAATTGTTAAAATTTCTTCAGCCTTTTGTTACCTTGGGGGTCTTTCTCCTTTCAGTTACCTACAGCTTCAAGTATCTTACTAAACGAAACGCTGCCAGACAGCTTTGCTGGATGTGGCAATACCCCGATTCTTGTGCAACAGCCGTCAGTACACTTTCGGATACGCCAAACAACACCCTCCCTCCACTCCCAGTAACTCCTGGGTGTGGCAGGGAAGCTAGCAGGGGCAAGGCAAGAAACGACGCCTGGGATGCAGCGCCTGCGCAGTCTGGTGTGGGGAGCACGGCAGGCAGAGAAGGGCTGTGGAGATACAGGTCACAACTGAGCCTGCTGAGCCTCTTAAATAGGATCTTCTGGACGCCCCGTGCACAGCTTGTGCTTTGCCTCCCCAAGAACATGCACAATGTGCCCATGGTTGTTTTTTTTTAACATTTCAACCTACTTGCCTCATAAACCTGCTTTTCTTTTTTTTTTGAAGTTCAAAATTTTAAGTTCTTTCTGTATTCCTTGGCCCAGCAACAGTAGATGTAAACACTTCTGTTCTCCCTCAGTTGATTAAATAGGCATAATATATAGCCATATATACCCAGATTTCATTCGGACACTTCAGAATGAAAGACATGCATTGCCACTACGCATTTACTATTATTTGTATTCCATATTGGTTACTTTCTTAGAAGAATTAAGTTTCAAATGAAACAGAAAAACCTTCGGAATACAAATTCACTATCTATTAACTATTAATAGCAGCAGGATTAAGGTCAGACATGAAGTCTTAAAAATGAAAGTGAAATCCTTTTAGTACCTTAAGGTATTGCTATCACCGTCAGCCTGTAAAAATTGAGTCCTTTTATCAAACTGTAAAACAAACTTTGTCCTCTCCGAGCTGCTGATCACACAAAACCTTTATGCAATCAAAGGTCCATTAACACACAACCGGAGATGTTTAAATGGATCACAGTGATTTAATAAATTGGAAATTATTTTATTAAATTGGAAAGGACTTAAATTGCATAGATTGCTTTGGAAATCTTGACATGTGGTTACCTAAAAGGGTTGCTTTAATAAATATGTATAAATTACTACATATAAATGCTTAATAAAGGTGCTCTTTAAGAAGATTAGTTACTGGATTTTCTTCAGTAAGCTAACAGCCGTGTTATTTGAGTACCCAATATTCATTACTAAATTAATCCTTACAATTATTTTTGTGAGACAAGCTTCTCATACTTCCTACACAAAAAACTCAAACAAATTCTAAATGATTTGCACAAAGCCTGACAGTTGCATCAGAACCTAAGGCATTTGACTCTAAAGTCCTCCTCACAAGTACAAAGCCTTTCTCTTTCGAGCAACACACATCCCATGCACAGAGCCATTATCATCCCCACTTTGTCAAAAAGATAAAGAACAAAAAATATTTTGTTAAAAACAGTGAGGTGAAATATCCATGTATTATTTTTTTCCTTGCATGTAAAGACCGTAATTTTTTCATCTTTGAAGTACTTCTTTGATGAAATAATTGATAAAATTATTTCAAACCATTCTAAACAGCTTCCAGGCGATCTTAAATGAGTAATAGTTGAAGCAGACTTCAGCAAAATATGTCTCTTCCCTTCAACACAGTCTGTTGCAAATCCAGAGTTGCCCACTCACTCAGAACATGGCTAAACGAGCTCTTAAGCTACAAATCCTCCAGATGCAGTGAGCTGACTGTATTACTCACCCTCACTGCCAGAAACAGAGAAGAGTTCCTGCTTCTGAGTGAACGCCTCTCCCTTTCTGCTGGTTTTGGCGTTTCTTTGATTCCTCTGTGAGCTGATTTAGCTCCCTAAAATATAACAGAAATCCAGCAGAAATACGGACAAATTCCTTGTTTAAGTTAATGAATGGCAAAGCCTGAGAAGTACAAGAGCTTGTGGGCAGAAGGCAGCAGGGCTAACCAGTCCAAGCCAAGGGAACAAGTCTTCCTCCTTTTAGCAATGAAGAAATCAACTTGTCTACAGTCCAAGAAGATTCTGTACATCTTTCATTTCAGTTCTGAGGTATCAGTTGCTTCAACTTACCGTATGCTTTATATTATCTCAGGTAGCACCACTAAAAGGCAGCTATGCTCTTTCTGGAAAACAGATGTCACACCTAATGCAGATGACAGACCACTAAAAATCTGTAAATAAGGGTAAGAAATTAAAATCGAACTATAGCAAACATATAGCAGAAAGACAATCTTGCATTATACTAGTAACTGCAAGGGGAAAGCTATCAAATAAGCTTCACCTAGTGGCATTTATGGCAGCCCGAGACCACACAACATCCTTAACTGACCAAGGTACTCTGCCTAGAACCTCTTTTCTCACTTGACACCCAAGATTCCAGCTCTAAATAAAATCAAGTGTTGATACCATTGTAACTACCATTACTTCAGCAGCAGACAAATACACTTCTACAAATCACATTCCCACACAGGTGTCTGAAAAGGAGACAAATAACATATGATTGAGGAAATAACATCAGGCAACAAGATTTTTGGGCCTGGACTGTTCAGGTGACAGTTTTCTGGGGCAAAGTTTTCTGTCAAGGCAGGCAGGAGAGCAGTAGGCTGCATCTGATTCTGGTGCACAAAGAATTTGCCTGGACCTTGATGTATCAGTTCTAAGAAAAAGAGAAGTGTTGAATATTTCATACACTCCTTCCAAAGGTCTGTTAGGATCCTTACAATTTCTGTCATTTTTTTACTCATCTTTTCATGGCCCAAATACTCCATTCTCCCTTAAAGACAGATCAAGATCACGAACAGACACAATAAAAGAAGGCAGCAATACTGCTGTTCTTACCTTTGTAATAAGGAAAAAATGCATCAGTATGATGAATTATGGAACAAACTGTGATTAAAATACATTAATGCCATTTGTCAGTCCAATTACTGTTAAACAAAAGTAACTCATGGCTTGTACTTTCCAGGACAGCACAGTAACAAAGCTAATTGCTCCATCTTCAGAGAGCTGCTCCCTGTTTCTCCTATGAATTTTTCAGCAAGATGCTGCTAACAGAGGAGGGCTTTTGAATCTTTTTTTTAAGCAAAGGCAACTTGGCACTCATTTCAGTAAATCTTTCCAGCAAGAATATCCAAATATACTCGTCTCTATTGGATATATTTTACTTAATATATAAACCAAAAAGATCATTCAAGCTAAACCATAACAAGATCAAAAATGTGCAGCTCACTTCGCAGAGACTGAAATCTTTTGTTGTCCAAAAAACATTGGTTTATTTTTTCTTCAACATCTTAAAAGCTAATTCTATGAACGAGTACTTATTCTTCTGCAGATTTTATGTTTCACAGCATACTTCTAATTACGTATTCTAAGACAATGTACAGTCCTCCTAAGTGTCTGGCAGAACAAATAACCGCATTAGAATTGATTTTGCTTCAGAGGTACTTCATGCTATTTTTGGAGTTAGATATACATTACCCGTACTGCACGGACAATGTAACCTAAGAGGTTAGAGATTGTAAAAATGGAAAAAAACCAGCATTTATGCTAAAACACCCAACCAGAAGATTGACGGACAGTTGCTAATGGGGTTTGGCAGGTATTACTGTCATTTTAATTTGCAAACGTTCATCTTGTGGAAAACAACTTTTTCAACTTTGATCTGAAGTTACTGGGAGGCTTGGAAAGATACTGCAGTATATACACACGGGCACGCTCAAAGAACAAAGCTTTGCCAGCGACCTGGCACACCCAGAGACAGCCACCTACTTTGGGACGTAACTTAAAAGACGAGTGGGATCTCCTTCCCTACACTTGTAGGGTGGCTGCTTTAAAAACGTTGTTCCTCATTTGGCCTCAAATCACACTCCTGATAAGACAAACGCGCAGCACACAGAAGACAGTAAGAACCAAAAGTGTTGCAGAAGTGACACGTGATTTAGAAAGGAAAGATCCAAAACGAACGCTCCTCATACCTTGGATTCATAATTAACTTGACAGAGCTTAAAAGACTTTCTGATGCAGGATACTTTGCTTCCCCCACCCCCAAGAGTTTTTAGCAGAAAGCAGATCAGAATAGAACTAGGCCATGGTAAGTGGCAAGTCCTTGAACTCAAGTGTACAGACAGCAACCAACACAAAATGCATTACTTTCTGTGTAACACGTGTGACCAACTGATACAGCAAATTACTTAGCAAACTCATGACTCAATTTTGAAAGGAGGATTTGTTCATTTTAGAGCTTAACAGCAGGTATAAAACATTAAAGCTATTTTAAGACTAAACTCCACTTCTATTGTATTTAATTTTTTTTATACATTGTCTTAAGACATCCATTACTTTTTAGAACATCATATAATTTATAGTAATTATCTACATAACAATACAGTTAATTCAGTATCATCAATAACTTTATACAGATAGTATTGAAGCCATGTCCTCTTTTGCTTACTGTCAAGTACAAACCAGCTTATACAGACAAAAAAAAGCTACGCTTCACAGTTGTAGCATATTGTATTTTGTGCCTGATTAAAGTCTGCAGTAGTGGCTTTCTGATCATTCAAGACCAAAGAAATAGGATGCCCCAGAACAACCAGTTGTGTAAACTCAGGCTTAGGAGGAAGACTTTACTACCTCCTTTTCCCAGAGCTACTTTTTCCTGCTTTACTGCTGCTACTACCAGACTTGCTGGAAGATTTTGAGGAGAAAAGTCGTGTCATGAATTCAGAGACATCTGGCAGCTCATGGTTGGAATTCAGCATGTTCATTGACTGCTCCATTTCCTGCAAGCAAAGGTTAGATAACTTAATAGCTCAAAACAATGCTCACAGTTTCTAAGGCATCAGTTGAAAGATTGCATCAGAGATATATGAGATTTCCCCAAATACTGTTTTACTATTTGTAGTCCTCCAGGGTACATAATGCTACACAATTTTATGCAACCACAGCCAAATGCCCAGCTACACACAGAAACTTAAAACCTTAAAGCTAAAAGCACTGCTGTATGGAAAAAGGTAACCACGTCTTAAGCAGTCTTACAGGGCAACCACCTGGCAAAAAAAATGCTAAAAGAAAAAAATGCCATTACTTATTTTCAGCATTAGTTTCCTCCATTTTAAAATTTAAGACTTTGTTTAAATTATCCGATCCGTGTTCTCATAGATTTCACATTCTTTTGCGTTTTAAATTTAGTATTATTTACGCTAAATCTAGCACATTTTGGAAGCTGTTTGAAGGGATTAGGCATTTTTATTACCCTACTTTGTTAACATCAAGCTACTACTCTACAGCAGCTAAGTTTTCTTCAAAGGCCGGATTTTCAAACGAGACCATGTATCCAGCTAAGCTTAAAGTAACTTTAGAGTTTAGCACAGTGACTCTGTAACCACATTCCTATGGTTTAAAACAAACCAACCCTGAAGTACTTTTAAGCATACAACAGCCCAACTGCACATCCACAACGTGACAATGCCTACAGCAAGTACAGCCACTTGATGTGGGACTGCCCCTGTAGTCTTCCGGTCACCGTTCAGAGTGACAGAGCTTTAGCCGCGTTCGAGGTACAAATGAAGCAAGAACTGTCCCAGTGGCCTCTGTTACTACGGCATCTACACTGACTCTCCTTAAGGCCCCCACAGCAAGCACCGGTACAAACCCATTCACCTTCTATATAAATTAGTGGTGTGCTGATCTCACGAAGAACAAAGAAGCTAACTTTAGAAATGGAATACAAGCGCCACACCCTCCACAGTTAACCTCGATTTGGTTATATGGACACTTAAGAATTTAATACATGGTCATTCAGAGAAAGACACTACCACTGAGTTCTTAAAAACTACCTTCTCCTATTCTTTAAAGATAAAGGAATCTTGCTTGTAATTTAAGTTAACTTAAAACTTCTCCTTAACAAGTCATATCAGTCAGTTAACAAGAACGGAATCATTAGGAACGTAACAGCCTGTCTGTAAGCAGTGTCAGATCCATGAAAAAAGGAGTAAGTGATTCTTTTTTTAAATTAAATTTCCAAAGGTCAGCTTGGTTTGAAGAGCATGCCACAGATATCTAGCATATCTTCATATCCTGTTTTTAATCAAAACTGAAGCCAAAAGAGCATAACATTGCTCTGATATGCTTTTTATATGTATTCCTTTAAAAAAAAATAAAGAAATACTCAGACACCTATAAAGTACTACTGAAGACAGTGGTCATTTAGAGGAAAAGGAGTTTAAATTAACCAAACCCTCAAAAAGCAGCCACCCAAGACAAACAAGGAATACTTCTAAAAACAAGAAAAGATTTAGCAAACACCTTGAATCTCCATTTTGTCCTAGCCTTCTGCTATTCCGCATTTTGCATGATAAAAGGACAATAAATCAGATAATTTAATGACTACATTAACACTCCATGTTATATACACTATTTTGATATCTGGATTTAACAGTCTTATAAACTGTGAGGTTTAGGTTGATGGATAAGAGAACCCCACATCATACTCTTCTAAACACCCCTGATTCTTATTAAGTGATGTCTAAACATGAAGTGCTAGATTTAAGCACAGTGCATAAATATGCTGGAAATTTATAAAAAAAAAATCTTTGAGAAATGTTATTTATCGCTCGAAAGAAGCTCTGGGAAACAACACCACTCATACTCTAATACTTCCCAAGCTGTGGCAGACAAGTGAATTCTGTGTTGTGCTGTTTAACAGCAAATTAACGAGTCAGGAACGTTAGAATTCATTGTTAGAACAGCCACACTGTACTAACTAAATAACTGATGCCCACCAATACTTCTTTAAAAGTTCAGTTTTGGTTTTATTCTTTTTCTGTACCTTAAAATCTCATCATCTTTGTTCTCTATGCATCAATTGCACATACTCACCCGTCTCATATCAGGATCACTGGTGTTGACAACTTTAGGCAAAAGCACAAATATCAGCAGTGGTAGAACCATCATCATCACCTACACAGAAAACAGCAAGAATTTCTTCAGCTCACTTGTTAGTCCTGACATTTTCAGACATACCGACACAACGCCTGTAGCTAAACAGCCAACTCCTGCATTCCGAGTCAGTAACCCAGTCACAGGAACCCACCTGTCGGGAAAGAATCCTGACAAGGAGGTACTGTTTAACAACACATTTCAAGGCTGAACCGCTGAAGTAAATGCTTGTTATCCCTTGCAACTGTTCTAATTACAATCTTGCAATTGGTTGATCTCCACACTACTAGAGCATCACGCTGCCCAAGGAACCAGACTAGGGGCTATTTCCTGAGGACACACATTAACACAGTGGGTATATAGAGGAGGAGAGGTCATAGAAAAACTTTGTTTGTAAACATGTAAAAACCAAAGAGTTAAAGCAATCCTCTCAGAATAGCAAAATGTGCACATCTTTTCTTGACTGTTTATTCTTGGTATTCTGAAAACCAGCCATATTTGGATCCTTAATATAATTTTAACCTCTGTGTGTTGCTTGTACATACCATAGGGTTCATGAGGAAATCTGTCCATCCCCAAGATTCTCTCTTTATAAAGTATGAAGGGGGTCCAGAAGATTTCATCTGGAGTGGGTATGGCAGCCTGACAACTTCAGAGGTTTTGATGTAGTTCACATATCTTGCTCTAATAAGCAAAATGTAAATAATTAAAAATATAAATACAGTATTTAATAGAAAAATAAAGATGTAATAATATTCCAAACGAAGTTTCAATAATAGATTACAAACAAAACTATCTGCTAGGCAGTGTCAGCTAGGCTTCAGTATTCAGAAGCCAATTTCTAAGTGCAGTGTACTTTACGGAACCAAACGATACTTTACCTTTTTTCCAGGCTAGCTATTAAGCAGGTCAAAAAACCTGATATGGAAAACAGACCTGCAGATTAGAAACATCAGAACTATTTGTTCAGACGTGACTTCTGCAAACCCTTTTTTTCTCACCTTGATCACAGCAAGAAAAGCCACGTTTCAAGAGAAGTTACACCTTTTAACAGTGCGGTGTAGCTTAAACAGAGTTTGCTTGGGAAAAACTCCCATTATTTGTATATTAAGTTAATATTACCTCTTCCCTAAGTGCATTTCTTTGCACTAATCAACACCAAATTTCAATCTTTATTACTTTTTAAGGTCTTTCCATAGTTCTTCACTAGTATTCTTTACTTGGGCCTAATATCTAGATAGTTACTTGGTGCTGTCATCCAACTTTGTCACTCTTCACCCATTTTTCATGACTTATGAATATTTACCTGCCTTGTGCAACTCCAGGGATGACTTCTGCTCGTTAGAAGAGCAATCATTTGTTCCTTCTGATTTTTTCACCAAATACTCATCTATAGAATGCCTTTCCCTCTTTCTGTATTACTACAGATTTTTTCCGAACGCTTTTGAGATTTTCAAGTAGATCTCATCAAATGTATCTGTTACCACCTGCTGTTTACTCTGAGAATTGCAGTATTATTTTTTCTCAGGCATCTCTGTATTCCTCATTACACTTGACTGGTAAGGACACCAAGCCTACTGCTACTTTGCTTTGCAGACATACCCCAGCTATTCATCTAAGGTCAAATATGTTATCTCTAGTCCTCAGATATCAAAACAGTGCTAAGTGAGAGGTTATATACACTAATGTGTCTATTAAATTCCTTCTTGTCCTGGTTTAACCCCAGCCAACAGCTGCTTGCTCATCCCAGTGGGATAGGCACAATCAGAGAAAGGAAAGAAAAAAAAAAAAAAAACAAAACAGCTGAAACTAATGAAAAACTGTAACTGAAAAATTCTTAAGATAAGCACTACTTAACAACAACCAAAACATCAGCCTATTATGAGCATTACTCTTACACTAAATCTGAAACACGGCACTGTACCAGCTGCTAGGAAGATTAACTCTATCCCAGTCAAAACCAGGACACTTCCGTGTTTATTACATATTAATTCTTGCCAATGAGACACTGCCTAACAAAGTGTAAAAATAAAAATTTCATAAAGTTTTGGGGAAAAAAAATATAAGCACAAATAAACTGTGCTATAGACAGACTGTTTGCACTCTTTTCAGTTTGAGACTTCAATTTTTAACCTCCCCTAAAAATACTGCTGCAGTGCATATATCGACGTTTGCACTCCTAAAATGTAATGGCACCTTTTATAAGACACCGTAAAAGACAAACCTGAAGGTAATACATATGTGCCCGTATAAAGACAAAGTAACTACAAACATATTCATTTAAACAACAATCACCTCATTTGACAGGACAGATGTTTTTCTGTATTACTTACTGAACAGTGTGCAGTTACCAACGTACAGTTATGGCTGTCAGGGATCATGTATCTGGTCGTTACATAAGAAAAGCAAACGATGCTACAGAAATACTGCAGGTTGGCAGCTACTAGCATTTTGCAGTAACTGTAAGGAGTATCTTTGGGAGGTGTAACAGATATTTCAGAGTTAGACTGAATCAAAACCTCATCGTGCCAAGTCCTGGCAGAACATTTACCAAAAAAGGAAGGAAAAAGGGAAGAAGAGAGGAAAACCCCCACCATACTGTCAAAAGGTAAAGCAGTTAACTGATTTATGTCTAGACTTCATTTCAGGATAGCTGCATAACTAAATCACAGAATCATAGAATGGTTAAGGATGCAAGGGACCTGGAATATGATTTAGTTCCAACCCCCCTCCTGTGGGCAGGGACATCTCTCTCCCACGAGATCAGGCTGCTCAGAGCCCCATCTAAACTTGCCCTGAACACTTCCAGGGATGGAGCATCCACAGCCTTCTTGGGCAGCCTGTTCCAATGCTTCACCACTCTTACGGTGAAGAATTTTTTCATAGTATCTAATCTAAATCTACAAAATCAACAAAAGTAAACAAATGCCACTCTTTTTATCCATTTCCTCTTACTTAAGGCAGAAGGAGAGAGAGAAGGAGGGTGAGCAAGAGTAGGGCAAGCAAAAAAAGGAGGACGAGCAATCAGACTTTGAATTTTAAGACTTGGGCTCCTGGAAGTGATGTTAAAAGATGAAACATACAGTCTGAAATGGAATATCAGATCTGCAGTACCGTTTACATCACTTCTCACACTGTGCTGTCAGGCATACTTAATAGATCAACAGAAAAGCAAATTGGAAAGGCTCACCTCATCTTGCCTTTTGAAGTGATGTCAACTCGCACAGGCTCAAATTTATGAGCAGGGGATATAACTTCCACTACGTAAGATCCTGAAGGTACATCATGAACCACAAAACTTCCATCTGTCCTGAAAAAAACAGTAAGTTCCACAACATTTCAGTATGCTCCTGTACACAAAGGAGGGTGTTTTATTTTTTTTCAAGGAGAAACTCTAATAGTATCACTTTATATATTAAATCTCTAAAATAAAAACAAGCAAAAGGAAAATTCACATTGCTTAACACTCACTACACCGAGGCCAAGGTCATCAATGTGTGCCACAATAGCAGAAATTACCAGTTACACTGCAGATTTTCTCAGGCCCTCAACTATTGTCTTGCTGGAGGAATAACTTAACAACCAAAGTAACATTTGAAATTACTAGATTTCACATGTTTAAGTGATGGCAGAATCAACCTACATCTTCCTTCAGAAATATATACAATGAAGTTTGCTTTGCTTCAGTACTTCTGCTGGAAGCAAAACAAAAACCCTCGAAACTGACATCCCATGTAGTGTGAGTAGTGATGAGAGATGATTTCGATGCACAGAGATTGCAGCTTCTGCTTTTATTGCAAAATAGAGTGGTTTACTTTTAATTGCTCCCTTTAGGACTAGCCCTGAACACTTCCATCACAACAATAAGGGAACAAAGAGCTCAGAACATACACACAGAACACGGGTTTAGATAGACTGCTTTCATTTTAAATTATGAAACTTCAATATTGGGTGAAAATATTAATAAAAGGATACTTGAAAGCTTCAGCACCACTTGCCATTGAATTAAAGTACAGAAGCTTGTAGTTTTCCTCCACGCTTCCAGAAGTTTCCAGGAAGAAAAACACAGTTTTCTCTACACTATTAAAATTAATACAGAAGATACCTCTCCTACAAATAAAACTCAAAGTTAAGACTAAAAAAAGTTAAAAAGACATTTATTACCTAAGGGTCTTCTCATCCCAGAGACAGAGGCCCAGAAACAGAACGGTGTTGGGGAGTTTCACCAATACTTTGTGTGTGGATTTGAAGGCCTAAGAATGGTCACACCATTGTACAGTGTACACAACTAAGGAATTCCCTAGGAATTTCCTTTTTTCATTCTTTACAATACTGTTTTGATAAAATTAAATTACATTTTTTTCTAAAGAGTTATCCTATAAAGCACATTCTCACTTCATATACTGGCATCCAATACCGCTTTCTTAGAAGAAAAAAAAATCATTTTTATCATAGTGTGAACACGAATCAGATTTATCAAAATGCTTCTTCTAGAGAATGACTCTTGAAATACTCAAAAAGCAACTTTGCTATGTCAAGTAATTATTTTCCTCTTTCTGATAACTGGAATGACATCCATGTAATATGCAATCAAAATGTGCCTGAGAGATGGTGACAAATACATCTTCTGAAATACTTAAATCTGCCACTGAGAGAGTCAACGATCTTTTCACTGAGCCTGAAATACCAGTTATTTAGGAAAACTATTCTTTCTTCTAGCACAGTTCCCACTGTAAGTATGCTGCCATCCAGAACTGTGCTCATTACAAGTGACAAAAAAATGCCAACCAATATTAAGGCACTTTTGCTGAAATGTACCATGCTTACAGTAGCACAATACCTACAAGTGTGTTTATCAAACTGATGCAGTATTGCTCTGCTTGGAGTTACATCAATATAATCTGATATCTCTCTAAACAAACGTATCAAATTAATGTGACCAGCAGAGCTGGATATCTAGGTTACAGCCATAAATATGGTACGCTCTTAGCTAGGACCATTTCCTCATAGTTCAGCCAACTAGAGTTCCAAGCAAGCACTTGGAAACTTAGCCAAGTCCATCACAGTTATTAAATCAGCTCCTAAATATGATGTTAGGCTCCCAAGACTTAGTTATACTGGCTTACCAGGTGCTACAGACATGACTTTGCAAGTTTTGCACAACAAAATCTGTCAAGTTAACCTACCAACAGTGCCCAAAGTTCAGCTCAATTTTTACGGCAGATGGAATAACTGAAAGTTACTGCTATTTACAAGATGGTGTATCTCAATTCCACGCAAACGTTCTCATTTTAATACATAGTTTTAAAAAGCAATGTACTCTATTAATCATAAAATGTATTTCACTATTAGCTTCTACTCTTGAAACTACGAGATTAGTTCAATTCCTAATTCCAAAGGCATCTTCCGTGTCTTAGTGTCTCCAGATCCTTTGCCAACCTGAATACATCCACTACTGCCCGAGACCGAAGAAGCTGACGTGTTTCTTTCTTTACAGTTTCCAAACACATCTGTATGAGCTTCTGGGAAGCAATAAAGCCATATCCCTTGCAAAGGCCTTCACTGGCACAGCACAGTTTCTTATAGGTACAGTAATAGGTGACTTCGACTGGGACTCTCTGCCACAAGCATTTCTCCAGACAGTGTAAATCCTTAGCTGGGGAGATGGGTCTTAAAGCAGCAGCAGAATCTGTGCCCACAACAGCCAAGAACAAACACCGTACTCCAGAATCGAATGCAAAATGTGTTTAGTGTTGGGGTTTTTTTGGTGTTCGGTTTGTGATTTTTTTTTTTTTACTAGAACTCAGCTTCACCTCTCTGCTCGCCAGAAACCCAGAGGCTCTGGCCCTCAGCTCGGTTAAGCCCGCAGGAGCCCGAGAACCGCACCCCGCGCAGCAGCACCCCTCTCCCCCGCAGGCCTGCCCGCTCCTGAGGCAAGCCCCGAGCCCTGCCGTGACGCCCAAGCGGGACGCGAGACGCTCACCCCGCGGCCGAGCGCTGCCGGGCTGGACAGGGCCGCTGGCTCCCGGGGAGCGGCTCCCCACGGCCGGCCGCCATCTTAAGGCCCAAGGCTCGTCGGGCCCGCCAGCGGCGCCGAGCGGGCGGAGACCCCCGCGGGGCGCCCCAAGCACCAGGCGACACCGGGTCGGGACCGCCGAGGGACGCCGGCTTCCCCGCCGGGACCCGCCCCGCCCCGCCCCGCCCCGCGGGCCGCTCACTTGAGGAAGCCGACGTGCTCCTCCCCGTCAACCAGCACCCGGGCCCCCGCGATCCAGTCCTGCGGCTTCACGCCGGGCACCACCGCCCGGCCCTCGATCTTAAACCGCTCCCCGGGGCCGGCCCCGCCCGGCGACTCCGCCGTGCCGACCGCCTCCGAGCCGCCGGCGCCACCGGGCAGCGCCGACGCGAGGAGCCAGAGCAGCACGCGCAGCCCGGCCGCCATGGCGCCGCCGCCGCCTCCCGCAAGGCACCGGAGCGACCGCCCCCGCGCCTGCGGCCAACCGGGCTGCGCCGCGCGTGCGCGCCAGGCAGGCGGGAGCGGGCTGGCACGCGCGTCGCCGGTGACGTCGCGGGAGCGAGGGGGCGGTCGGGCCGTGACGCGGCGGCGCGCGGCGAGCGCGGGCGGGCCCGGTGCGGGCGGGCTGCGGGTGCGGCTCGAGAGTGGGCGCTTCAGGGGAGCGGGGCGGGGCGGGGGCGGCCCTGGGCAGGGTGAGGTGTGAGCCGTGGGTGCGTCTGCCCTGGGGACGGGTGGGTCCCTTTTCAATAGAGACACTTGCGTTGTGAGTTACGTCCTGAAGAGTCACCGCAGAACCACGGAACGGCCCAGGCTGGAAGGGACCTCAGGGCTCGTCTAACCCAAGCCCTGCCACGGGCAGGGACGCCTCAACGAGACCAGCCAACACCTGGGGACCGTGCAAAGAGTCACCATCAGGCCCTTTCTAGGAAGAAGGAAAGCTTACAAAGGAAGAAAATACTAAAATTGTTCTTTAAACCGAGCCTTAAAGTGACATCTTTGCGGCACTGCAGTTTGCCTGTGCTGAGTAACCGACCCTCACTGACCGCAAAAAAAGCTGTTTCCGATGGAAAGTCGTCAGGAACGGAGCTACAGGAGAGACCGAGGGGGCTGCGACACCCTCCCCAGCCCCGTGGCACCTCTGTGCAGCACGGCCTGTTGTGTCGCACACGCTCATCCTCACGTCGTGGCTACACTTGCTTCATCTTCACCTCGCGTCAGAGTTAGTGACTGAACACCCTGGAAACATTATTTATTTATTAAGCAGGATTACAGTAGAGATGGTGAACCTGGTCGTCAGCTGATACTCAATAAAAACATTCTGTTACCCTAGGCATGATTTTGAAGGTGCATGTGAGTGGCGTAATGTGAATTGTTTCTCTGGCAGTATTTTTGAGATGTGTCTGTGTTGGACACAACCAGGAAGACACACGATTGACAAGGTTCTCATCAGCTCCAGGAGTTTTGCGGGTGGAAATCTAAGAATGGTAAAACTGAATAGTGTTAGAAAGTAGCTTCTCTGAATAACTTTTGAGCATCACTTTTTTCAGTTTTCATTCATGAAGCAAGTAGTTACCAATAGAATCACTAAGCAGTGGGATTTATGTTAAAGCTAGAGTCACAACACTGTTTCCAGTGTAACTCCACAGAAAGACGTCGTCTTCATAGCGGCATCTCATCTTACTAGTTTTTATATGCAGTTAGTGTAAAAACACTCTTATTTTTAAATAACCTCAAGAAACCATTAGGATCCCGTCAGACCACATAGAATAGTCATGCCCTCCAGTTTTAAAGGTTTTCTGAACCAAAGGATTTACTGGCTGAAACTGGAACGTAAGAGGTTCCACTTAAACTGAGAAGAAACTTCTTCTCAGTGAGGGTGACGGAGCCCTGGCACAGGCTGCCCAGGGAGGTTGTGGAGTCTCCTTCTCTGGAGACATTCAAAACCCGCCTGGACGCGTTCCTGTGTAGCATTATCGAGGCGTTCCTGCTCTGGCAGGGGGATTGGACTTGATCTTTCAAGGTCCCTTCCAACCCCTGACATTCTGTGATTCTGGACGCGTTCCTGTGTGACCTACTGTAGGTGATCCTGCTCTGGCAGGGGGATCAGACTAGATGATCTTTCAAGGCCCCTTCCAACCCCTAGCACTCTGCAATTCTGTGCATACAGTTACTTGGTTTAAATCCTTGTGAACCCTAAGAAAAGAAACCTCATTTATCCTTTCATACTCTCATTCAGGAAGCTTCTCTCCCTGTATCATCCTGCTAACAAACTGACAAGTTACTTAAACAGCCTTTGGGCTAGAATCCCATCCTCACGTAGAAACCTGAACTGTGGATTCAGAAACCTGAACTTTTGCAGAGGCATATCTTTATACACGCAAAGTTTCTACCAGCAGTATTGGCATGCAGCCTTTCCAATGTTAGGTAACCAGTCCCTTCTCCTCTCACTGCATAACTTCTTTACGTACTAACATTTCATACAGATAATTCGGTTACCATTCTTTTAACTGTTCACAACGCTGAATATATTTTATTTGCTTGATTACTGCCTTTTCGATCAAGACTAGCTATAACAGCATCTCACTTGAGTGACCTGCACAAAACCTTTGATATCATGCTCTGGGTGTTTGCCTTCTAGGTAAAAGGAACAAATCCCAGAACAAAAGTAGTACGAATGGAAACAAAGAACTAAGAATGTCCAGGCATAAATTTATCAAAATATAACTACTCATTTCCTTAGTAGGGAGAAGATCATCTGGGAGATGCTACCTGTTGTTTTTTTTTTCTGGAAGAAATTTCACTGTTAGCAAAGCTGCATCTACAGCTTGATGCCAAGTGAATCCCCGATCAGAAGACAGACAGAACTGCCGAGCAAGTTTCAATTCAGTTGAAACAACTGAACAATTCCATCAGCCTCCTGCAAGTGCAATCAAGGGTGACCTCCATGTTGTGCAGCTGTCTCCTCACTGATGGATTCACTCCCTGAGTAACAGCTATGTAGAAACTGGCAAGTTTCTTAAAAGTTCCACCTTGCTCACAAGCAAATTCTCAGTTTTGTCTGAGTTACTTCAGCCAGCTGTCGCTAATGCGACAGAACTGTCAGCCAGATGGATGGGACCTGGCAGTCCCTAATGGGTTGAACAAAGAGGAGGTCTAGACTAATGTAATGCCATCGCACCGATAACACTGAAATCTGTATCTCCACATTCTTGTCACTTCTGGTTTCATGTACAAACCAAAAAAGAAGAGAAGACCCATTAAATCCCTCTGAGCTCTCAGAACACAACATCAAAATCCATCAATATCATAGCTGTTTACAGAGAATCACGTGGTCTGGGATACTGGCGAGAGGTTTTTTCCTCCCCTAAGGGTAAAAGGAGTTTACAAAAAAATGTACCAGAATTTTTGTGCTGAATTCTTCTCACAGCCAGAATATTAGTAAAACTGGCTACATCCATCTTTGTCTTATAGTTCACCATTACTAAAGCATGTAATTCACCTTTGAATATTTCAGTGCAATTGCTCTGAAAACTTGTCTTTCTATAAAGCCTACAGATAGCACCTTGGTTACTATTTAAATATTTGCTTTAGAACATGAACATGATCCTGTCATTGATACTGGCTTATTTTAATATACCAGACCACAAACAGCAGCAGCCCACAGTCTGTTTTGTGTATCGTTCAGGCAGTGATAAACAAAGCTGTTGGCTTTCAGCAGAGAAGCAGGGAGCTGCTTCAGCCACCTGCCCCTAATCCTTGAGTCAGTCCCCCAGTACAGGTATACAGGTAACACCCCGTGTGCCAGATGAGCAAAGAGTGGAAGCAAAGACACAGACCTGGCTGATAGGAAGAATAAATAGGAATTAGATGTCCATCAGGATACTCATGCCTACATACTTGTTTTTTTCTTCCCCCAGAAACAAATGAGAGGCAAGAAGAAATCAAAATGCCCACCCAAGCAAGCAGATCTATGAGAATACACGAACCGAAGGTAGATGGAAGAATTTGGCATAAAGGTACTGTGAAAGGCAACAGCCAGGTAACTCATTTACTGAGCTTTCTCCTTCATAATGAGCGTTACTATGAATAAACACAGAATTATCAAAAAAATGTTCAGCATATTTCCTTCAGGACTGATTTTTTTTTTTTTTTAAATAAATTTATTGCAGCATGGAATCGCTATGCCATCTACTGGCAATTCGCAGTGCTACAAAGAAATGTTTAACAAACAGCACAAGCCAGGATTGTAGCCTGGATTCAATAACAGTATTTGTGCTGTCCTGAATATAAGATGCCCTAAGAGGGTCCTACTTCTGATTGAGGGCACAGGGGTACACAGGCTGACACCTTGACTTGCTCCAGAATAGCAGTCTCCTTCAAAAAGATTGCCCATCAGTTGCAATGATTTTTTCCCACCTTTCTGATAATGTATGTCAAAAAACATAAATATGATACTACTTGCATACCACTCTTCACAAGAGTTAGCAAGTGCTGACCTTGAGATTGCAAGATGATACCTGGTTTTGTTTGGTTGCAATTGGCTGATCTGATCTTTACTGAACTCAGATTTCATTATTTGGTGGAGCAAAGTTAATTATTAGCTTAAGTGCAGGTAAAAAGAACATAATTTTCCTCCTGTAAGAATTTCCAGACCTCCTCTCGTAAGCAGAACACATATGGGTGTCACACAATGGTAACCTGGCAGCTGGTTTTACGGTACTTTGACCGTAGTCCTCATCTGCTCCTGTTCACTATGAAATTTGCCTCTGCATCTCTTGAGCAGCAATTGTGCATGAACCACGCAAGCTGCACGTTTAATGGTTTACAGCATCCATTAAGCTACGTATGAAGCAATGCCACACAGAACAGTGCTGCACACGTCCTCAGATTCCTTTGCTGTTGCTTGTACAGACACCACCTGATCATTCACGTGAGGCTAGAATGACACATCAGTGTGACATTTGGTTTCCAGAAATATAAGCAATTTAAAATCCTCATTTCTTGGTATGCAGTCTAAATGCCGGGTTGTTTTTTACATCTGGATTCTACTTGCATAGTGCCACAAGGTGGCCTCCCCACAATACAGCATTATCACAGCCTTTACAGAATGATATATTAAAGTGTTTTTTTCCCTTCACTGCAGTACTGGTGATAAATCTCCACAACACAACATTCCTTCCTTTGTATTTCAAGCTCAAGAAATTGTTCATGTGCTGCATAGGATTGCTTTACATCAGATGGGGATGTTCTGATGGGATGTCCTACCAGAGAGAATCCTGCTCAGGAATCAAGTCACACATTCTCAGTAGGAGCAGGTCTGCAAGTCGTCTGCCCTGCAGAGGTCTGGGAAATCCTGTGTCCAAAAGGCCTGTAATTCAGACAGCCTTAAACAGTTGCTTAAATTGTGCTACAGCTGCTTCTGTGCTAGGAGAAACTGAAGACAGGCAGGCCGAAGGCAGCACAGAGCTTCCCTTTGGCTGAAAGTTTAGGCATCTCTGGCCTATCATGAAACTTTATGCTGGTTTTCAAGGGGGTGATTGACCAAAAGCTTGATTTGCACCACTTCAAAACTCACCTTTCCTTTTTTTTTTTTTCGTGTATGTCTTTATTTTACACAATTTATAATGGGACTTAAAAGCATAACAATGTAGTAGTAATTGGAGCAGTGTTTTCCTCAATGATGAACATTTTCTTTGGTGTAACAGTGTTCAGCACTAGTCTAAATACTGTTAGCAAATCCAGATTCAAACTAAATATGAAAGTAGTATAACCTGTGCACTTGTACTGTTTGACAAAATAAAAGAAACAAAGCTGGGCATTCAACTCATCTTTATGGAAAATTACAGTTGGCTACTTCTTGATCTCAGAAATAAATGTTACTGCAGTGCTTGGGGTTTTTTTTTTTTTCTGAAGCTTTAGCTATTCCTACTGCTTGTCATCTTCAGCAGTAGCTGTAGAAACTTTTTTTTCCCAAACACACACATTCTGGCTATTCCTGGGAAGCTGAGACTATAACTCTCCTTGGCAAAGCTGCTCTGTACGTACCTTTCTTGTACAAGACTGGTATTTGATCTATACAACCTTATACATACACAGCTGATAGCCGAGGGAGCTTACAGGCTGCTGCTGCTTTGAAATTCAACACGGAGAAGAATAACTGCTGTTGGCTTCTTCCTCTTGCCTTGTTTCACCATATTGGCCTGTGATTCTTCTGTAACTATTTTCAAGTTATTACTGAAATTAGCAACTTCTGCTCTTCTACTCTTAAATCTTTGCCTTGTTTACCTGAACAAAATAATTTGGAGGTGCATTACACCTCTATTACACCATAAGAAAGCTAAATATGAATCCTCTTCTTATGTTTAAAGTGCATTCCTATTTGTGTGGGCTTTTATGCTGAATGATCAGACTGTGCGAGTAAAGACTTGCCTTGATGAGCCTGACTTGTACATCACAGAGAACTGCGCAAATGAACCACGGTGGTGAACTGCACACATTATCTATCATTAATCAATGGCAAACAAGCTCATTTTCTATGCATTGTTACATTGCTATTCAATGTGTTAAAGGGCTTCATTAAAGCAACGTGATTAGCAGCTTTGCACCAAGTACTAGTATTTCCTGTTTGACTCCAATGTATGTGTCAACCTCAGACTAGAGGTAAGTAAGAGTCCTATGGGAGTACAGTGATTCTTTCTGTATTATATTCATACTTTTCTTTTTACTTTAATAGTTCAGTCTGAAGCAGGATTTCTCACATAAGCACTGTGGGGTTAAATTATTTTTAGATTCATCATACAAGTTTATAATGTTTTTTTTTTTCCCAGTTGCACTGTGAAGTTTTGCGCTTACCCTGTAATTCACGGGTTTGGATGCCTACATTTTTTTCCTCCCTTAATGTTTTGAGCTATGTAAGAATGGGTCATTTTTATATTTCTCATGCAACAGTTCACTGAGCTTTTGGAAAAAAAAAATTGTAGCATCAGTCACCTTCAGATGCCTCTTCTCCCCCTCTAGCTCCTTGCTTCCATTATTTGTAAATGTATTTGACAGCAGGCTCCTCTGGGAAGCTCTGTATAACGTCTGGTGAAACCCAGGGCTCACTGCAAGCAGTAGTTTTGCCACAGATAGCAGGAGTCCTGAATTTAATTTTGTATTTTGCTTTCAGAACTTTTATTTTAGGCAGACAAAACCCAACAATGATCCACAGAACATTTTGTGCAGGATTTAATTTATAGCTTTTACTGTCTCTTGCAAATCTACAGAATTCAGCAAAGCATCTTAAAAGCAGTGTTTGTTCCAGGCGACACAGACTCTAGTCACTGTAGTGACGCTAGTGTCTAGTTTAGAATTATTTTTTGCAGGGGTAAAACTGTGCTTTTAGATATTGGCATTTCAAAATAAGTATTGGGAAGGGGACGCAAAATCAAACGGCCGCCCAGGCTATTTTTCTTACAAGAGTTGGGGGGCAGGGTGTGGAACAGGGGGAAGTAATTAAGTGCATAAACTCGTAACAAAAGTACAGATGAACAAACTGAGGGCCCAGGAGAAAACCTCTTTAGAAAAACAACAAAACAACAAACAAACCCCACACAATACACTAAAAAGCCACCAACCTGCTCATCTCTGAAACTGACCATCTTACAGGTATTTCTATTTCCATAAACCAGCACGATGCTCAATGAAAATCCAACTGGACCTTTTAATGGCTGCAGCGTAATTATCTGGAACAGAAGCACTCTTCGGCAAGACCACAGAGAGCCTGAGCAAAAGCCACTGCGGGCTTCTTGCCTGGCCAGTTATCTGGCTGGGCATCTCTGTGGCAGACAAAACACGGAGAGATTAAAAACCTGAGCTTGGCCATTTGAAATGAAGCACACAGTGGTGTCTTGACCTGGAAGAGTCACATACAGGAAGGAAATACTTTTCTAAAACTGAATCACGGGCACAACTTTATATAGGAGTTTGGAACATCTGCTACGGGAAGTTCTGCCAGGAAAGAATCCTACCAAGGCAGAAGTGATACATATGAGGCAGTAGCTGTGGGTGAGGTTGGGTTCAAACACTCCCTAAAGCAGTGATTACCACTTATCCTTCTTTATCTCACTGCTGGATGTGGGAGCAAAAGGTAGGGGTTTGCTGGAACCATTTGATTCAAATTAGTTCTTCCCCTCACTCAAGTCTCTCGTTGTTGAGATGGTAAAATTCAATCCCACTGCTGCAAAACCAGTCGCATCCTGGGCTGCACCAAGAGAAGCGTGGCCAGCAGGCTGAGGGAGATGATTCTCCCCCTCTACTCTGGTGAGACCCCACCTGCAGTGCTGTGCCCAGCTCTGGAGCCCCCAGCACAAGGAGGACACAGACCTGTTGGAGAGGGTGCAGAGAAGGGCCACAAGGATATCAGGGGGTTGGAGCATGTCTCCTATGAGGGCAGGCACAGAGATTTGGGGCTGTTCAGCCTGGAGAAGGCTCTGGGGAGAACTCAGAGCAGCTGTCCAGTACTTAACGGGGGCTACAGGAGAGCTGGGGAGGGACCCTGTATCAGGAGTATAGTGACAGGATGAGGGGTAACAGTTTAAAACTGAAAGAGGGTAATTTTAGATTACATATTAGGACAAGATTATTTTCTGTGAGGGTGGCGAGACACTGAACAGGTCTCCCAGAGAAGCTGTGGAAGCCCCTTCCTCGGAAATGTTCAAGGCCAGGTTGGACAGAGCTTTGAACAACCTGGTCTAGCGGGAGGTGTCCCTGCCCATGGCAGGGAGCTGAAACTAGATGACCTTTAAGGTTCCTTCCAACCCAAACCACTCTGTGATTCTATGATTTTTTTAGAGCTCAGAAAACTATTACATGAGGAGGCGCATTTCAGAAGTAAGGACGCCAAAGCCTGCATACAGAAATGCTGAAATACGCCCTTCTAGTCCCCAAGGTAAAGGCTGTTGTTAGCAAGCTGCCAGTTGTGAAGACAGCTCCAAGGGCGTTCTCCTACTTACAGCCCTTCAGAGCAAGGTGGCTGAGGTCATGCACCAAATATTCAGACAATCTAGAGAGTAAACTGCTAAATCACAATGCACTAATTCTAAAAGAAAAAATCTGTAATGTCATAGACTCCTCGTTAAGAGAGGCATTCTTATGTCCCCTTTTCAGTGAAAAATGGGTGGCAGCATTTGTTGTCATCTGGCCACAGCACCACTTTATGCTGTGAATTGAAGCTTTTTGATTTGAGTGGTTTTTTTTTTCTCTTGGTTGTTTTCAGCTTAAGTAGCAAGCTTCTCTGCTCAGCTGGAAAGCAACCAACACTGCTTTTCAAATCAAGAATTACAAGATGGAAATAATCGCTTTGCAGATGTTAAGAGCCATGCCACCAATAGAAGCATAAGTGCACTGGTGTGCAGAAGGCATTTTAAAATTATACTTCTGCACAGAATGAGTGCTTACACAGCACTGTGTGAACAGGATATGCCCTCACTCTGCCCAACTCCCCGACCATCTTCTGTGGGCTCAGAAAAATCTGAAAGGTGTAAACTTGCAAAAATGAGAATTCAAAGAGCCACCGATCAATTGAAAGACCTGCACTCAGAGGAGGAGGCAAAATGGGTGAATAGTAAAAAACCACAGTCAAACCAAACAACAGACCACTCGCCTCTAATCAGCAGGATTTCTCCCTAACTAGTCACCAGCCCACCATCTGTAAGTGCTCCAAGCTCTGGGCATTTTTAATTAATAGCTGCTAGAATACTGCTGAAATATTTATATTCAAAGGACATTTATACACATACAAATAACCTCTAATACAACAGCCTCATCTTAAGCCCGGTGACTGCAATTGCCATTCGTGTGCAGCATTCTGCTTCTCTGGCATTAAGAGGTAAACAAAGTGGGAACATCCACACTTGCCACGTGTTGCTCATCAGAGGTATAAGCCTCTTAAGTCTTCACAGTTCAATGGCACTAAGCTGATAATTTGGTTTGTAGTGAGAACCTGGAAGACTTGAGATACAAGACATCACCTGGGAAACCAGGTGTGCCAAACACAAAGGCATTTTATCCTCACTTGGCCGAGGGACAAGGTTGCTGTGGAGCCGGGAAGTCGGCCAAGCAGATGTGCTCCAACGTGTCAGAGGGGTGGGAAAGCAGCAACCGGGAGGAAACGTGACTCCTCTGCAGGCACGGAGCCTCCAACCTTCCCTCGCGGAGTGCCTCACCGTTGTGGAACGGGGCACACACGACTGGAAAGGCTTCCTGCATCGCCAAACCTGAAACCTCAGCTATAGCAGTCACTGTTCCCAGGTGATGGGAATTTTTGTACCATATCTAAATGAACACTCCCCCTTCCCCAGTTAGAATTTTATGTAAGTCAACTCCCTACACCCACAGACAACCAGGGGGGCACAGGCACACATCAGCCACAGCTCTGATCACAGCTGCCTGTCTTCAAGCCCTCAACCCCCTTTAATTATTGATGCCACCACTCAAAGAGCACTAAATATTTTTACAGGGACTCGCTGCAGCACTACCCCATTATCCAAATGGCAGACCTAGAAATCCTGATCTTCAGAATTCCCTCCCTCCTCATTCTGGCAGAAAGCACCCTAACTGTACCATCTTGCAGGGAGGTGAAAAAAAAAAAGCAAAAAAAAAAAGGCAAAAAAAGAGAGCAAATTTCAAGTTTTACTTGAAGTACCAAAAGGTTCTTCCTAAGAAAATTTATTTCAGAAGACAGTTGCTCTGGTGAGCAGGGTTCACTCCACAGCAAACCACTCAGCTTATTCTTATGTTAATGTTGTCTCTTGCACAGAATTACTCCAGAATTAACATTTCTGTCGACTGTCGTTCATTTTGGGTGATTTAAGAGTAAGCTTTTAGGCTTACCACAACGCAAGGCACAGAACAGAACCTGCCAGTGACTCCTTGGTCCTGCTTTGCTTTACTGCCTCACTAATAACGGCCAGAACCTCACAATATTGAAGATAACATCTTAGCACTACTCGTACAATGATGGCTAATTATATTTCTGTAATTTCATTTACTTTTTCTCTGCAGCTGGAACATGGGGTAACACAGTCATCCAGAAATGAACAAATGCAGCATGAGTTCTTTTCAGTCAAAAAAGTAATGTTATTTTAAGCAAACACACATAAATGTCTACACCTTTTAGCTTTAGGAGAAAGTAATATTAGCATAAAGGAAAAGAGTTTCTTTGTTCTCCAAACCAAATGCACAGCAAATAGTTCCTTTTTGCATCCACTACAGCAATTTCATCAGCACGAAATAGCATTTTTGGTTTCTTACAGCCAAGAGCAATTAAACTTTCAACTCTCCAATAAACCATCATTCCACTTTTTTGCAGACTAAGTAGATAATGGCTCAGCTGATTCATACATGATAAAGACAACCCAATGAAACACACCTTCTCCTAACAGCTGACACTGTTTGTGCAACTTCTCCATTTAGAACCAAACACACCACAGGCTTCTTGGATGTAGCAATCCTCTTCTGAAAAAGTGTCTCTAAAAACGATTTAACTCTTGCAGAAAACAAGCTTGGCTCGCGCAGGAGAGAGGTGCAATGAAAGCCTATTGTTACAAAAGGCAAAAAGGCATTATTTTTCTTAAGCTGGAATACTTATTGTACTGTCTTTTATCCCATGGAACACTGAAACAAGAGTGAAAGTGGCAACTGCAAGATCCAAGCAAAATTCAGACCTTCTGAAAGTGGAGTTTAGTAGTCCCAGTCCCCCTCCCATTAGCCCTGAGAAGAGCCATCAACCTAAATTACGAGAGCCACCTGAAACTGTCGGCAGGTCACTTTAAAGTATGATGCCAGGGTGCACACGTATTCCAACACACCCACGAAAGCAGGCAGTCTTGGAATGTAACATTATCTTGATATTTGGATTTCAGTCGTTTCACAATACATACCCCCAAACCCACCAATCCCCCGCCCCCCCAAAAAAACCCCCAAAGAAAACACCCCACCCAAGCCGTCATTTTAAACAAGGAAATGACTGCAGTCTCACTAAAATCCACTAAGCCCGTTTCTTTCAAGGCTCCACGTATAGAGAACAGCCTCCTCTCAAATTCACAGAATGCTACTGTTCATGCAAAAATGCATTACAAGAAGTCACAAGCATACCTGTAAAAGGATTTTTATCACGTTTTGGTAGCTATCACTTCCTAAAGGGAATTCAAATGGCTTTATGCACCTAAACTAAGGAATAAGGAGTAAAAAAAAAAAAGGGTGCAAAACACGAAGACAACATTCTTGTATTTTGTTAGCGCAAAGTACAGATGTTCATGAGCCCTACAGTTGTGATCAATTCAGTCAGTCGCTACCTGGAAGCAGTGATCTGTACGAATCAGAAATGACCATGCACCACATTCAGCCTGGAAGTAGCAGATCTCATTTTATGGCAATAGCAGCAGCTACAGTCCACAGGTACTACAAAACCCTAGTCACTATGGAAACAAAAATACTCTATGTCTGCAACAGTTGAAGACTGTGTGATTATTTCTATTTACCCCGTTAAGGGACAGTGCTACATCTCCTGCCTCCGTATCAGACTCCATCTTAGTACTCTGTGAAAAAAAAAAAAAAAAAGGTAAAAAAATACTGCAGCTATGGTTATTTAGAGTGAAAACACTTTATTTTGTTTTTTTGCAACCAAGTTCAAACTCAAACTTGCAGCCATGAGTGCCCACTTCAATTAGTGGGCATTAACAAAACTTGTGTGAGAAGCTTTAGAGGGAAGAATTTCACAATTGGTTCAAAATGAATAATGTTAAATAGCTAGCCCTGTGTTTTATCAAGAATTTTCATCTTCCCCTCCCTGCTCCTAACAACAGATAACCACGGTGTACTTAAACTAGAAGAGGAAGAAATAACACCATTAAGTGCTGAAGAACGAATGTTGGAGGAAGGGGGGAAGGAGAGAGAAAATACTTGCGTTTAGTTTCATTCCAAGATACAAACCAAGCCATTTAACTCATACAGAATAAACATAATATAAGCACTAACACCACAAGCATGCTCAGTCTACTCTCTCAGTGAATCTTTATCTGTAACCTACGACAATTACTGCGCGTAGGAAGGTAGACTCAAGACAAGAATTAAAATGCACTCACTGGCTATCAAAACCAGCTTCGTCTTTCCTCCTCTACAGCATCAGTTCAACACGAAGTTCCCAACACAAGAACCAATTGCTTTCATCAACTAAAGAATTTGCATTGTACAAAAGCTGGAATAGCTTCACACCACTAGTATGATTTGCATGATTTTATATTCCCAAATAGTTGACTACAAACCACCTGTTTCCCTTTGTACCACAACACCAGGCACAAAATAGAGCTGCAAATCTCCACAGAGAGAGAGACCTTCAGTCTTCTGAAAAACTGGAAGATCTGGCAGGATGAACCGGCAAAAGCAGCCACTTGCTAGTTGTAAAGTGTAAGCTTTGCACAAGACACTTTTGAGTTTCTACACAGAAAAACGTCCACTCTTTCAAGAAAAAAAAGCAACCCAAAACATCACACCACAAATCAGCACTGCAGCTTCTGTCTTCAAAACTTTTCTCTCTTCAACGTAAATTGCATAAAAACCTGTAACTCTGAACATGCCACTTCATATGCTAGGAAATGAAAACACAAACTGCTTTGATACAAAATGCAGTGGGGCCAACATCACTCAAAAAATGGCACAAGTACTTTTTTGTTCTTTCCTGTTCTCCCACCCCTTCTGCACCTCGTGTTGAAACTAAAGCCTCTGGTATCGATAAGGAGGCCGACAGAAGGGGAAAGTAATTTTAATTATATCTCACTGCAGAAAACAAGTTCCTGGATGGCTGATGCTAATTTTTATTTTATTTTTTTTTAATATCAGCAATAATTTGTAAGCACTATTAAGTGGCCTGGAACTGCAGTACCTGTGTGATACAAGGGTGTTCCACAGTAGAGTACACTTCACTAGGAGCGAGCTGTAACTCCTTCCAAATGGAGCTATACGTAATCATGATGCCACGCTAGCTTCTGTGTACCCAGCTTAGTAACGGCATTGCTTTTTCCATCTCCATTCTTCAGCAAGCTACCAATAACACCTAAACTTTGATTCGTACATTGACAGAATACTGAGGTGGTGCGGTTTTTTTTTTTTCCTCTGCAGAAAGAGAGAGGTTGCCAGAAGGCTTCTTTAATTTCAATTTAGGCGATGGGTAAGTCTTAGTTCACATTTCAAATAAAAATCCTTTCAGTAAAACAGCCTCAAGTACTCTCAGGGAACACTGTTTTTGAAATACATGAATTTCATAAAGTGGTATCATATGAGCAGCAGCTTTGCAGAGGCATCCTTCATCCCCCAGTACATGCATGCTCCTGCATCACGCGAGCACGCAGGATAAAGGACGAATTCTGCCTAGAAACAGCATTTTCAGAAGGTATCACATCAAAATTACCATTTATGCACATGACTGTTCACAAACTTAATTCTGAGATTCACTGAGACAACCACACGGGTTTCATGGAGTTACACAGCTACGAAGACATTTTACGCACGTCATCTCTGAGCAGATATCACACATACACATTCTATTCCAGCCAAACCGATTCCTAGTCATTTGGGAACTAAAGAGTACACAACAAGCTGAGCCTGAATGTCAGCCTTAATAGTTTAAATTAGCTCTTTAAAATCATGACAGAAAACTCATTTAATAATGGAGAGACACCAGGATCCTGTTCTTACAGTCTAGTAGCTGCCTCAAAACGGAAAAAAAAAAAATTCATTTAAAATAAGGCACAGATACTAATGGCTTAATGTTTAATACTGTATTATCAATGCTGTCAAAATACAACTTTTGGCAGTTAAAAATAACACATTTTATTAGATATTTCTCAGGTCAATCTTACCTTGCCACTAGAACAAAAGTACCATCCACAGTTAACGATTTGGAATTCTGCACGTGGCCACGGGTTTACATTTTAAGTCCACGTATTTACATCTACAGTCAAACTGATTTTTGAATACTAGAGTATTTCACTCAATTACAATGATTACTTCTAGTATTATCAGAAACAAATGGCCATGAGTTACTTGATTCTGTCTATTAAAAAAAAGATAAGATCTGAGTTTCCATCACCTTTACAGCATTCTCCTTGAGAAATAGTCTAAGAGCATCAGCAACTGCTACCCAAATTACGAAGCTCCTCTTTGTTACCTTTACATGTAAGTGCTCAACAGCAAAGCAATACAAGAACATTATCCTACTGTAGTTCCTTTCAATTTTTAATTGACAGCAAGAACTTCTGAGAAGTAGTAAGTCTATAATGAACTCTCTTGAGTGTGAAGTCTCTAAGGGTACGTAACAATTCCAGCAGAAAGAATTTGGCTACGTGTGTATCTTGAGATTGTCCCACAGAGCTCTCAGTTCTGGGATGTCCCAGAGACTCTTCCTGGTAGCTGATTGCCCTGGGAAGCACAAAACCTTTGGTGGTTTAAAGAATATTCAAAAATAACTGAAAGCACCAAGTTCCGATGACAGATTTCTAGTTGGCCTTCAGAAGTCAGCAATAATATATAAATTAAATACAAGATGAAGCAACAGGAGGCCTAAAGCTGTTGACCACTACAAGAGTTTAAAATTATTTAATGTCTACAGCAAAAAACCACTCAGGGCTATCAAAAGACTTCTCTCCCGCACGTCAGTAAAAGTGCACATGCTTAACGCCAGGTCTGGAAGCAACCCTTGGAAGGACTTGGTCCAGGGAAGCACACTAGTTGGTGACACAGGCTGCGCACGTACATTTACGTTTTCAGTGACCAACTGGCACTTTGTAAGTTTTAGTTGGACAAGCACGCCTCCTAATCGCAGCGCAACAAAAGGCAAGAGCAAGCCTAAAAGTCAAAACTCTCTCAAGAGCTATTAAGCTACAGCTTTTAAATTAAAATAGTACACAGTAGCAACGGGACAGTAAAAGAGTTTATAGCTGTACTTTCAATGCTATGGTTGGTATGAATTTGCCATCGTTGATCAGGCTAGACCTCAATTCCACCTTGCAAAAAAAGCTCTTTGTCGGTTTCTTAAAGGAGGTAGTATAAAAAGGGTGCGATCTGAGTAACGTGGCCTCATCTGGCTGTAAACATTTCAAACAATAGACATAAATATCTACGATAAAAAGTACTGTGGAAGAGATTATTCTAGAAATTGGTTTTAGGAACTTGAAAAGAAAAAAAACAGTAGATACATTTAATATATTTACTTATTTGCATGTAGTTTAAATGATACAGAACAAGATTACTGTGTTAGAAATCCACATACAATATAAAAACATTTGTTAGACATAAATTCACCATTCTGCTGACATTTGCAATAACTGTTTATCCAAGCTTTACTTCAGGCATGTATAATATTTCTCATACATGAATCTTTGTATATGTGCAATGTTTCATTAACTACACAATGTGAAACCCTGATTTTTGTAGTTTTTCATCACAATCTGAACATAATAGTTATTTGCATCTTAACACATTGGCTTTTTGAAACACTAGTATTTAAGGCATCTTTGCTGTATAGTTTCTCAGTAGTGCAAACAAAAACTGTCTTTAATAATTTGAATTAAAACATAAAAGTAACTGAATATCCCAAAGGTTTTTTTAAACATAACTGGAAGATAGTTGTGCATTCTGGAGTTGTCTTGTGAAAGAAACATTTAAAAGCTCTTAATGCTGATTGTTTCCGTTGGTTCCTTATAACTGGTTCTGCTGTCTTCTCTTCACGACAGGGTAATTTGTCTTCTTTTATGCGATGTTGTAGTAAAATACAGTAGCATTTAAATGAATACCTAGTAACTGAGTGAATCCCAAATGCAGCAAAGGCATACAGTTTTCATAGTGCACTTTCACCTCACTGAAGTAAAAGTTGCTCCTGCTAGACATTTTTCCACTTCAATGTGAAGTAGATTGTTAAGATTTTGTTAGTGGTTTCATTAAACAGCTCGACAGTTCAGTTCTCTTCTGCCAGTATTTCTCAAAAGGCTTTCAGAAACGGTACGTATTTCAGGGATACTTTAGGGGATTGTTTCACCTCATAAGCACACACAATTTCCCAATCATGTCAGTGTAGCTGTAATAAATAAGCATTTACATCCTAGAAGGAGGAAAAAGAAAAACTGAGAAAGTGTTTGCCACGTTACTTTCTAGCTGCAACATTAACCATGTGTCTGAGGCAGGGTAACCAATCAGGACCATAATACAAGAACAATTATGTTTAGATCAAATTTCAGAGCAACTTATCTTTAAGATTACTTTCAATGGTATTGTTATGTACTAAAAAGCCTGCAAGAACAGAAAATTACTTTCTAAAGCCATCAATTCAGTCTGTTTTTCACTTGCTCCCAGCATGCGCAGGGAAGAAAGACCTCATAATCATAAGATCATGTATTTGAAACGAGTTTATTAAGAGTGATATATCTTCATCCCATCCCTCTAACATCCTTGTCCTCTTGACTTGTTCAGGTGGCCTTGGTCACAATTTATCCTGATACACACTAATAACAAGCAGGCAAATGAACAGAAGGGAACCTGAACACTGGAGAAACAAACTGGCACTGGCTCTAACTGCTGTGCTGACCCACCAGAAGAACCAGGCAGTCTGTGTCACAAGCTCCCATGGCTCTATCAGCTGAGAGTTAGAACTGGGCTCTTCTGCAGCCCCGCTGAGGGAAACTCTGCAGGAGGTTTGTAATCATCCTTGTGGGCACACCAAAACTGGTATCAGAGGTGCACAGCAGTCCCAGAACAAGAAATAACTTATTTGTTTGGTCTATCAAAGTGACCAATTATGTAGCCACAGAATCAGACTCCACAGAGCTCCTCCAGATGTAAAGCACACAACCGACAACTTCTTTTCAAGTTCCCTCAAATCCTGCGCATAACCAAGTGTCTGCTTTGAGCCCTTTCTCAACTGCGTACCGTCATGAGGTCCCTCCCTGTGGAGAGGTTTCTTACTCAGTGTCACTATTGTCACCTGACCTCAGAAAGCCGTGTTTAGAGAGATCAGCACATCATGCGTATACCAGACACCCTCATTGTATCACTGATCCCACAACATACCAAGAAAGGCAAACAGGGATTCATTTCAGATGGAGACACTCTTCTGCTCTCCACAAACTCATAGTTTTGTAAGCATCAGGGCAGCAATCAGCTTTAGAATTTAGGGGGCCATCACTTGCCTCATTCACCTGATGTGCAAACGCTACCAGCATTGCTGGGCTGAGATTCTGCATGCTGCCCTTACGCTGGATGTAGTGTGTTCCGGAGAAAACACCGGTCCTTTCAGCCTACCTACTGATTTTGGCCCTTTTTAATATCCATTTTAAGGCTTATTACTAATAACTTTTGTTAAAAAGGTGCTTTTCCTGTAAAGAAGAACAAAAAGGATAAAGCAAGTTCATTGTCAGTGTTCTAAAACACACAACTACCAGCCTAGGGAATCCACTCCAGACTTCTGCAAAAACTGTGCAATATGTTTGAACATTAATACAAAACAAAAGTGTTTCTATGCATCAATAGTTTAGCATAAATAACATCAAACGAGAGGAATACTGCAAGTTGTACAACTACACTCGCTACTAAACACAACTGGAACTGGATTACCTTAGCTATATTACCAGTATATCCTGGAACCAGAGTAAGATGATTCTCCTGTTCCCATAATCCACTTAACTGCCGTTTTAAAATATGAATGTTTCTGAAAAAAAGGAACAACACTCTGTAACACGTACACTACATTTCAGTAGATTTTTTTGATTGGAACACACAATCAACGCAACATATAGATTTAGTCTATATGGTAGATATTATCATGATGTCAGAAAAATTTTGATCCAATTTCTACAGGATTTTTAAAACCCCAATATGACTACGTTCTACATGTATTAAAACTCCAGTTAAAAAAAAAAGACAGTTTCCAAACACCACCTGTGTCTTAAGAGCAGAAGAACTTCTTTTGAGTACTTATTAAGCTTTTACCTTCAAATTAAGAGTATAATTTTTCTTTTGTGGATAAGATGTGCTCCTACTGATCAAAGTTAAAACAGTTTTTGGCAAGGCATAAGCTAGAGAAACACATTTAAATATATATACTCACCCATCCTCTGCCTTTTCTGTATGTGCAGATAGTTCTGACCACCATCTTTTAATGACAGCTTGAAGCCAGTTTAAACCAACTATCACATATCTGTAACAACATTTTACACATAATGGGTTTTTTCCCCCTCCCTCCAATATCTATAGGTCAGATTAAAGTATCAAGCAACTTAGAAAGCAACACCTTTTCTACTCTAGAAGAAAAAGATCTAGACAAACTGGCAAGTTTAAATACTTGCCTGCATTTTCAATTTCCAAGTGGCAAACTGAAGCAGTTTTTGAAAATGCAGAAATTGTTCAGGTATTTTGCCTGAAAACTTTGCCTGGATTTCATGTTATAAAGCACACTAAAACCTTGGTACTATTCTGTTTCACTGCATAAGGACAAAGCAGTCTCCTGCGCTCCTTAACCTTGCAGAAAAGAGTTTCTGCACCACTGGTTTGTCAAAGGAGAGAGGTTCACAGGACAGCCACCCGTCAGGTTGGGGTTCCCCGAGAAAGGCCAGGCTGGGAGAAAGGGCAGAGGGAACAAGAGCCAGGGACTAAGCACCATTAATTTCTAGGGCACTGCATAAACAGGAAGCACCGAGTTTTGAAAACTTCCAAAACCAATACTTACTCTTCATATTTGCTTTTCAGCAGTGATTTCACTAAAGGCAAAAGATCTACACAGCAGCCAACTGAAATATATGGTTTTTCTTCCTGTAAACTTAAAAAAACCAAGATGTTTCAGAAGTGCTTGAACTTCTGTGTGGTTCGAGCAGATTCTAATCCCCTACTTCTTTTTGTCTGTACCTGTTTGTAAGCACAGGAAGGCAGTCTACTACCACTCCAAGATCCTGTATCCTAGAAACATTAAGAATAAAATAAGAAGTGTTATTAGTAAAGCACAGGTTCAAGTGTATGCTTCCATTGTGATTTAAAGAATAAGTATACTAAGTTACAACAGTCAAGAAACCCCTAAAAATACTGCAGCATGTTTGGGATTGCTACCACTTTAAAAATATGAGTTTACCTCACTAAGTAGGCTACCAGTTCACTTATACTTCTCCTTCGCCAAAAGGTTAAAGCTACGTTCAGCCTCAGATTCCTGCTGAAAAGAACTTGAGCCATAGTTTCATGGTCCTGAGAAACCTGTATGTTTTTTAAAATATAAAAGAAGTTTACTACAAGTTAAATAGTCAGCAACAACACAGTAAGCTGCTCTAATATAGTAATTCAGTACATGAAAAATATACTTTCCCACCTATATGCTGATGACTTTATTTTAGAAATATACCTATCAATGGCCTCAAAAACACAAGTTTTCCCAAGAAGAGGGCACAAATAGATTACGACTCTTTCGCTCAAAAGCTACTAGAATAAGGTCTGTAGACACCTAAAGGGAGGTATCTATTAATTAAATAAAGCATTCGTGAGCAAACTGTAATTCTCACTAACTTTGGAGAACTTTACTTAGATGTTTATTAATTTTGACACAATTTAGACACAAGTATTACATGTGTTATTCTGAACTTTAACAGGAAAGGTTCATTTCTGAATGAAGTTTAGGTATTTCATTTTATTAATTAGGGCTTGGATTGGAATAAACACTTCAGAGCCATCCACATTTCTCAAACCAGTTAATCATCTGTGGCCAGTGATCTGGTCTTTAGTTTCTCAGGGGATGAATCTTTCCCAGTCTTCGTTTCTTCACCTTGCTTTCCACAACCTCTTTATTCTGCTGCTCCTTCACTGAAGCCATCAAACCCGAAGGAGTGCAAGAATGCCACAGACTTGCACCTCCAGCCCACGAGATGCTCAGGGCTCTCTCTTTGTGGCAGCCCACACTTGGAGCACCACGAAAAGACAGCACAGTGATAGTCTTTGATCTGACCTTCCCTGCTAGGTCTCACAATACCTGCAGGCCTCAATGGATAACAAACATTATGGACACAGAAATGGAAACTTCAACACTTCAGGGCTTAAATGCCCTTCCCTGTCACAAAACCTGTTTCATTTCAGTATCTGACCTTTCGGCCACTCTCAGAAGCCCTGCAAACATTTACTGGGTTTCATGAAGCCACCTTCTAAGACATGCAGTATAAGACAATCTTGTAAGACACACAGTCTTTGATGTGAACATCTAAATTGATTTCATACCCACTAAGCTGATGCTGCTATTGAAAATGGTCCTCTCCTACCTCACGGACTTGCTCCCATCCATCCACCAACGCTTTCACACTTTGATAAATACGCATGTGACCACACGTCATGTGAGATCATGAAGCCTAAGCAGGTCAAAACGACGTTTCCCTTTTGTACTGGTACAATGCTAACCCAGACTAGCCTGGCAAATCGGAGCTTCTGTGCTGACACAGACATGGGGAAAACTGGCAGGACTACTACGGCTGGCAACTGCATCACTGTAGGCTGACGGACTGCAAAGCACAAGACCAGAGCCAATCCATATGTTAAGAAAATTAATCTCCCCGAAAACTTTCTCAGATAACCACACAAAGAAGCTACAAGAAGTACTTCTATTTTAAACTACGCTTTCTTTAAAGTCTACTTACCTCCGAAAAAAATCCACTATATTTGGATGAGGGGCCTTCTGTTTGAGATGAGCCAGAGTCACTAGAATTCAGCAAGTGCGTACGACTGTCATTGTGCAGTTTTGCTGGCAGATTCCCTGCACAAGCCAGTTCATTTTCTTTATTTGCCATGTCACAGCCCCTAGATTTAGGGCACTGTTTCTTTCTGTCACAAGGCTTAGGAGTGTAACAACGAACTTTTCTTTTACAATACACTACTTTGAAAAGAGAGAGGGGACTGGTCACCGTTTTTCCAACTGTTATTCTGCAAAAATAGAGCAGTATTTTAGTGAAGGTTGCCCAAAATTTAAGCAATACTTTGTGTTATTAAGTTAAAATATAACATTACGAATTCAGCAGGCAACATGCACATTATGTAACACACTTTATCCCCAAGATACACCCTCATAACATTTGGGTTAAGAGAAGTAAGATCTACCACCAATACTTTTGTCTTGCTTTTATCAATATAGACTCATTATTATTAGAAGTGGACACAAGAATCAAGTATTGTCCGTAAAATTAAGACCTGTCTTTCACTTGTGTCTGCTTGGGTGTTGTAATAAACTGCTGCTTCCTCCCTGCCTCCCTCTCCCTTGACACTCGGACTCTACGCTGCACAGCCCTCCTACCTGTTTGTGTATGAAGCCAGCTGTTTTGGAGATTTCTTGCCCTGGGAGAAAGGCAGCAAAGAAGAAAAGAAGCTGTATTACTAAAAAGGCTCAAACTCTCCCACAGTCCTGCTTTACCGTGGCCTAAGTTTACCACGGATTCCCTCCCTTCCACCCACTCTTCCTATTCTGACACTAAAGCACAGCTGCATTAATCTTCCTATAATCTTCCAGCATTTCACAGTAACCTACAGATGAACTTAGCTCTACCACAGCGGTCCCTGGAGCACCACGGTCAGCTGTAGCCTCAAGGTGTCTTTGGCAAGAGGCAGGGTTGTGACATCAGGCAGATTCTTTAGTTACTACCAAACTAAAAACCGTGAGTGATACAAAAAGCTCACTGGCATTTGATGGCAAAAATGCATTACTTGTCTCACAAACACGTTTAAAGGCACATAATACAGCACATTCTAGTATTGGGAATGATGACAGCAGAACATTTCCCCACCAAAACACAACAACAAATAATCAAGACTGATGTGGACACCAGCTTGATTATCCTGCATTCATTCATATGAAACAGATTAGCACCCTGACACCAATTAGGCTGCACAAAATAGTGATATCCTAGAGGAATCACAAAATTCGTTCAAGGCTGTGCCACATAGTCTGTGCAAGTCTTTGCAAAATTAAACGATTTGAAGATGAATTTCTAAAGTCTTTTCCTCCATACAGTAGTCTTCAGTCTTTTAGAGCTTGACATAGAAAAGATGAGTTGAATTGTGACACTCTGGTCTACTCTTTTTCACTAGTAATCAACACATTAAAAATAAAAGAGCACTACAATGCCCAAGTTAGAAACATGTGTTTCCATAGAAACAGGTACTACGGTCATATACTGCAGGCATTTAAACTCAAATCTACAGTACTGTTAACATTCACATCACACACATCATCAAAACAATGCTACGATCTTTTTTATTAATACGAAGTCATAAAATCACATTGCTTTTAATACACAATTCCAACAAGCAAACAGACCGAGAGGATATTGGCATCTTGACCACTGCTAGAAGTAATTTACAGCAATGTTTACCGCCCTAGTGCTTCCTCCATACTCCACTGCCTCACTCTTCAGCCAGTACCACCAGTAAGAAGCTATGAGAAAATGTTTCTGACTGGCCAGAATCCAGTGAAAGCAAAGGTGTTATCAGACAATGTGACAGAACAAGCCACATGGTAACTAAATGACAGGCCCATTTAAAGGCAGGTATTTCACATACCCCACCTCTCATCTGTGCCATGTAGCTCTCCCGCCAGTATCGTAGTGATACAACTCCTCTCCTGGAACAGTTCTCGGCTAGACTGCAGAAAAGCAGGCATGAGGAAAACCATACCAGCACCAGCTGCTCAGGAGGACAAGACAATGCCTATGTGTGTGCAGTCACGGCCTGTGCCTACCGTAATGCAGACTTTTCGTAACATAACTGCTGTTCAGGCTAAAATTCCATTGCGTATCTAAACACAAAATGCCCCAAAGTGCTGTGCTTCTAGTTTGAGAGTGCTCAGAACTATGAACTTGTTTGAATGTTTCCTTGAATTTCATCGAAGGATGCAAAAAACCCCAAACTCATCAAGCAACAAAACTTACCTCCTTCATGTTCTTTTTAATGGAAGAAGAGATTCTTTTTCTTGGGAGATCAATGGGACGACCTTCAATATGTAATACTTTCTGTTTTCTAACATTGTGGGCTTCAGATGCCATAATCTCTCAAATCCCTGTTTTCGAAGGAAAAATATTTAGTTATAGATTCTAAAACATTTAGTCAGCTTCCTTCAAATGCAGCTGGCAGAACCTGTTCAAAGAGTTCACGGGATGTTTCATCATATAAATAATCCGAGATATCATCCTTTAGCAAATGGTAGCTGGAGACCTTATAGTTAGTAACATGTTAATGAGCATTTGAAAACTCCTCTTTCATTTTCCAAAAAGAGGAAGACCCCAAGCCCTTCCCCAAAGAAACCAAGGCAGAGATCTCATTTTCACGACAGCTTAATATACCTGCACTTAAGGGTGCCACACAAAAAAGGCATAAAAACCAAACCAATTTATAAGACTCTCTCCTCAACCTCACCCTATGAATTTCATCTGCCATCTAAAGAATTGGTCCCACAACTGTTCCCAAGCGAGGAAAGGCACCAAAAGAAAAACAATCCCTGTTTTTCAGAAAGAAAGCAAAGTTTATCAAAATAGCAAAGGTTAAAAAAAAAGTGAAATATCTCCTCTTAATTTTATTGGCAAATCTGCCCCCTGTCCGTTTTTCTCAGGATATAACTTTGGCTATTTTTCATATTAAAAAAAATAATAAATCCTTGTTCCACAGTTAACCAATAAGAAATTGTCTAAAGTACTTTGTCTTGAGGTATGTAAGTATTTCTACAAAAAAAAAAATCAAACTCAAGACTGAGACAGTAGTACACATGGTTTGCATCTTAAGCAACTCAGAAAAGCCATTGCTTGAGACTGGATTCAAAAACTACATAATCACAGAGCACTTTTCTTAGAAGGTTTTAGCAAGACATCCTACCTTACTTTTAAAAGCCAACTACTAGCTCTCATTTTATTGTTTTCCTCTAAATAGCAAAGCTCTCGTCCCATCATGAGTGCCCCAATCTTTCCGTTCCATCCTTAGTACCAACAGTCCTATCTCTTTTCCTCCGTGTAGCAGATTTATCCCACATTAAGAACTTCAGTATTTAAACCACTAAGACACTGAGCACTGAAAAAGCCAGATGGGAAACAGCTTATTAGTCACAGAAGATCTCTCAATGCAGTAGCTAAAGGCCATCAAGTAAAACTAACAGGTGGCAGGCTCAAAACTAAGTAGGTGTGTTCTTCACGTGGCCCATATTAAATTCCATACTGTAGGATATAACAGAAGAAAAAAAAAAAAGTAATTCTGCAACTGCTTCAGTTTTCTTTAGAATAGGATCACTACTAAAGAACGTCATTTGAGATCTCTCAAAAACAGGAATATCTACCGACAGAAATCCTTACCCCGTACGATGGGAACACGGAGCCCTCAGACCAGTGACTTGACCAAGCACTGCAAATGGCAGCATTAATTAGGGCAATACCTGTGACAGTTGGTGATCCACGCTCTGCCAGACGCAAGGCTGGTTGAAGACTGGTTCATTAACCTGACTCTTTTCCCGCAGTGCTACAGGACTGCGACAACTACGCCGCAGAATAACTGTCACCCTGTGAGCTATCCACACTTCCAAGGCTTGCAGTCATCAGGTTTGTAGCAAACAGTAAAAACCGATTTTTTTCTGAAGTTTAGAAGAAACCACAAGAACAAACAACTTCTCTGCTTATGAGACTGGTTAAAATAATTATTTGGACTCAAAGGAGACTGTACATTAAAATTGGAACTCGAAGCACAACACAAACAACAGAACTTTGAAGAATAGCACAACCCAACAACCCTAAAATCCAAACAAATCCAGCCTTATGCTCAGGCTAATGACAAAGGCACAAAGTTAGGAGGACTTAATTTTTTTTGCATTTCCTGTTTGGGAATGTTTCTGAGGGGAAATCAATAAACTCCAGAAAAATAAGAACCGCCAGACCCCTTACAATCATCCGATCAGATGCTAAAAGAACCCACAACAAATATCTGTTCCTGAAGAATCATTTTCGCAACTGCTGCCTTGATACACCTTGATACAGCTTACAACTTCTCATGCAGAGGAGTGACCTCTCCTTACCTGCTTCATAAACACCCTCAAACTACCCTCCTCCCTCATGCTAAGCAGCAAGCAAGAATCTGATCTCTAATACACAAGAAGACAGCACTGTTAAACCAGAATGCTTCTTACTTAATAGAAGTGCAAAAAGGGAGGAGGCTAGAAAGAAATGTCTTAGCAAGAAAACTCCATTAGTATAGCACTGTTCAATAGTGGGCTGGAAAAAATCTAATATAACATCTCAAAATGCCTGAACTGGGGGAAGTTCCCTAGAAATGCTGAATATGTCCAAGGGAAAAACAAAGATAATTATACACATTGACAAATTTGAAATAAGAACATAATAATGCTCCCTAGCCTCTCACTTGAGATAGGAAAAGACAATAAAACTACAAATACTTTCTTTAAAGTCCGGGAGCAGAAATCCCAAAGGCCAACAGATGATCAGATAGAAAGGAACATCTGATGAAGTGAAGCAAAATTTCAGTAAAATCCTTACATCTGTGTTCACTGTCCTGCAATTTAGAGAGGTTTCCACAGCTTAACCTGTTTTCTGGGGGTCTGATGATGCAGAAGCCACAGCAAACACGCAAGCAGTAATGAAACGGCGGCATTGTTAGCCAAGGTGCAGAACCTCTCCCTTAGAGCTGACAACACACCTGAAGGAATCAGGGGTAGAAAATACAGTCAGTATTTAAAGACAGCCTCAGGGAAGATCCAGACTCACATCTCTGTTGTGCAAATTAGTAAACAATGTAATCAAGAATAGAATTAGTGGGCACAAACAAATAATACATTGGGAAAGATTCAACCCGAGTGTTGCGTAGGCAAGTCCTGCCCTGCAAAATTAATGGAGTTCATTGAGAGTATTAAGTAGTACAACATGGATAAAGGACAGCTGAACCCGAGATTCCAAAAAGCTTCCGGAAGTCCCTCACTTAAACCTCCTGAGCAAGCTAAGCAACCAATGATAAGGAGGAAAGTCTTTTGCGTGGAGAAAGAGCTAGGAAATAGTCATAAACTGTTGAAGCAGTTCCCCCACTGAAGAAGGCCACCACGGGAATCCTGCAGAAAATGTGCTTTGGTTTACACTGTTGGGTACATCCACAGATTGCTTCACAAAGCAGATAAGTAGTTAATATAATATTGTCAGTGGTCATTTAAGTTATACCAGACACTGAAGATGAGGGCTAACTGAAGAATTAGAGGGCAGCGATGTACAATAAGCAGAAGCAATGATTATAGACTAACATAAAGCAAAGCCTGTGTGTCTGCAGGCACGAGGAAATCCCGAGTTCCCACGCAGAAACACAGGCTCTGAGCTAATAATGGGCACCCACAACAGCATCCAGATAAATGACAGTTTAGTTTAGATCACTTGGATTGCTCAGTGCTCCATATGGATCAACAAATAGAAGAATAAACAAAACACTGTTGTGACAGCGTATAGAATTAATTCGTGCTTGTATTTCAAATACTGAGTGCAGGTTTAGTCCTCTTCCCTTAAAAAAAAAAAAATTCCCAAAAGCTGAAAAGACTTCTGATAAAGTACAAAAGAGCTCAAAGGCAAGTTAAAAAAAAAGCATGGAATACCTTCCACATAACCAACAACTAAAGATCAGGCCTTTTTAGTCTGGAAAGGAGGCTACTTAATAGTAGAGATGGGAAATAAGACCAAGGCCTGCAAAATGAATGGCACAGAAAAGTTGCCTAGAGATTGTTCATTGCATTGTCCAAGAGAAGAAGGAAGGGCCAGAAGTCACTACCTGAAGGCAGTTTCAAAACTCACAAAAGGGGACGATTCTGTGCAAATTATAATCAAGCTGAACTTGCCACAGAATGTTGCGGACCCAAACGTTTACATGGGTGCCCAGGTAGACTGGGCAGGTTCATAAAAAGAGAAATACACTGGAAGTGATTTAAGTACAGAAATGCAATCCAGGTAGCCCAGAGCCAGGAAAATCTGGTACCTCCAAACCTAGCACTGCTACAACAAACTTAGTACACATCTCAAGAAATCTACTACCAAAGGCTTAGCAAGACATGATAAAATGCTAGCTGGCCAGCAGTTAGAGGCATGAATGCTAGAAGATGAAAGGCATTTTACAGTTCTCTCAAAAACTTCCATTTCCTGACTGATGTCAGATATCATCATCTAGGAATAGTTAATTAGACACAACCACCCACTTATTTTTGGGATATATACAGAGGATTTTTAAACTTGCATTAGATACTAATTAGCACAGGATCAAACAACCTATACCGTAACGTCCTGATTTTTTGATTATTCCCTTGTGATGAGCACAGCTATTTGTTCAGAATAATCTGTTATACCATCTCATCAGGGCCAATGCAATTCATCTGCTCTACAAAATTGTAAAAATAAACTGAGGATACAACACAAGTCCCTTCAGCTTTGCCTTAGCCCTTCACCACACAAGCCTAAACCGCCTTACAACTGTAACAAGGCAGACTGCAAATCTGATCAGAGGTGCACAGTTTCATTAACATGACAGGCTCAGGGTCCACCAATTCCCCCCAGCCCATGGACGACTTCCCACAGCAGATGCCAGCCTTCCTTCCTCACCTTTCCACCCTCCTCAATTTCCAGGTAACAGAGGGACCAGAGTAAAAGCAGTCAACAGACAGTGCCAGTGCAAAGTTTTCTTGATGGCTCTGCTGCTGCTTTTCTGTGATCACTCGCAGATGCAACACGACTCATAAGTCACAGCAGAATCAAGCAAAACGTCAACACTAAAAGGCTTTCAAGCACGGATCTATGAAAGGCAAGTATCAACAACCCTGCCACTCCCTCCCATCGTCCTGTGTTCTGGGCACGGCCTCCAGCGAGGGACAAACTTTTCTTGGCAAGTTATGTAATCTACACGTGTATTAGCACAACATTAATTTCTCACAGAACAGAAACTGGAGTACTTTGCATGACAGCAAAGCAAATGTAAACCAGCTACATTTCTTCAGTCATCAGCAATACCTCTAAAACAAACATTCCCCCTGCCCCACTCTTTGCCTAAATTCGTAACAGCTCTTCTCCCTCCCCTGTAGCATTCCACACACACCACCCATTGCAACGTTCCTCTGGTTCTCCCCCACCCCATATTAAATCAAGCACAAGTCCAACGATGATAATATTAAACTCAGATGGAAGAATTAATAAATTGTTACTCTCCAAGGAGGGGAGTTCGTACTTTGAAAGCATCCAAACTAGGCATACATCAGGGAACTGGTAACAGTCAGCTAGTTTTACTAGCCATTATCACATCTGAAACGCTCATGAGAAACTTCTAAGTATGGCTATCCCAAGTTTCCTTCCAAAAGGGTAATCTGTCCTCAAAAATAAATCAGCGCTACCTTATGATGTGGAAGCAATTCTGTAAGCTTGGCATTATTTCCTGTAATTTTAGCTCTGACAAATGTTACAGGATCCATCTGTCTGGTTTAGATGGCTTCCACATCCTCAGAATAAGAAACAAGTTTTTTTTAAAAGAATCACTCTTCTTTTAGTAACTTATGCCTTGACAGTTCACCAGGTCTTAAATACTGAATTCTCTTTAAAAAGTGGAGTTCAAGATTCTAAGAAGTATGTTAATATAAAATTTTTATGGAACACTATAAAAAGTGTATCTTATATGCCAGCAGGACACAATCTTTTAACAATTTTTATAACAATTTTTAAAACAAATTTTATACCCATCAGGTCATTTGTTCCAGTTTAAAGTTTCATATGCGGACAAAAATTACAGGGATTTCATTAAATTTGCAGCAAAGACAAATACTATTTGAGCAACCAGTTAGGGTAAGTTAGCTTATTCCTACAACTCAAGCTCATTTTGCTATTACTCTTACGTATGGAATCTGTATGTGGCCCATTGGCACGAGCAGCCATAATGAACCTCCAAAAATGACCACACGTCAGAGCTCGGTGAAGTTTACTGAGGATGAACACAGGTGTGAGCTAGTTCTCCTTGCAGAGCCAGCTTCAGACTCTAATAACTGAACCTCACTCATAGTCCGGAAACAAATATTTTCTAAAAAAAAGGGAAATAAACAAGTACCCAGGTTTCTGTGTCTGAAGGTGCCATTTACAAGCATCTTAAGTCGCCGTAAAAGTAGCATTACTTGCCAGTGTTTTAGTCCTTTCTAAACTAGTCCTACACTAATGAAAAGATGCTTTCACCTGTTGATTTTCCTTACGAACACTGTAGTAATAATAAGGTTGGTGAAGTTCTACTATTAACATTATCTGTGAGTTATATGGAAAATAAAGTTCCAACATGCTGAAGTTCCCACATTAATATTTTATGCAAGCTCTAAGAAACTACTCATAAAATTAAAAACAGTATTTTTTTTCCTATTCATTGCTCAACCCAAAGAGCTTCAAAAACCTGCAACAAGAACTTTAAATTCCAACCTACAGAAAGACAGATAGGAAGCCCTCTCAAGCTCCCAGTTTCACGGAGGCACGGGCAGCCACCCAGCTCCCACGTGGCTGAACAAGCCTGGGACTGCATTTCGCAGAGCTTGGGACCATGACTTCTTATGTTACCCTCAAATCTACTTCCACTAGACTGCGGTCTGTTTATAGTATTTAAAAGGCCTTCTTAAATATACTCAAGCTCCTTACCTTGTGACCAACATAAACTTAAAATTAAAAAAAAAAAAGCTTATTTAACCAACTCCAGTGGAAATATATCAGAAAAAAGTTTCAAAACTGAGTAAGAATATATACACTACTATAACAATTCTTATGTAGTATATGATTTTTAATACATACCTAACAACCTCTTAATATTATTTCTAGAATATTATAACAAAATTGTGAGTTATGCAATTTAGGAATTCAAACCAACGGCAAACTGAGTTCAGTGAAAGAGCATTAAGGAAATGGTAATCCAAACTATATGCACTGACAACAGGAGGTCAAAATGACAGCTCTGGAGGAACAAAATGTTCTGGTCAAATCAGCAAGGTCCAAGCGACACTCACCTGCCTTCGCTGTGTTTTAATTCCACCCAACGTGGGCACCCACCCCTTTTTCTTCCCGAGGGGCAGTGGGAAAAGCGCAACTCACGTTCCCAGAGACGAAGGAAAGCAGCTTCTGAGCAAACTGACAGAACCCCGTTCCCAAGCGCAGCACGTTATGGAAACGGCACCAAAAGGCTTCTCAAAAGCTCTCCCCCAGAGCTCTCGCCCTTCAGAATTTCTTGTATTTCAGATCTGCGTTCAGCACGCCAAGTCACTCCACCGCAGCCGTGGTGGCGGGGAATAAAAATAAACTTGAAGGCTTGTAAACGACGTCATTAACATGGGACCTGACCTCCCGGCACCTGAGAATTTCTTCCCCCTTTGTGCCCGCTGGAACCCGTCACACCCGGGGAACAGGCCTCACGCCCGCCCGCCGCCAGACGCGCTCACCCCGAGCCGCGGCCGATGGCACCGTTTCAGGAAGAGGGGAAAAAAAACCAAAACAAGAAACAGAAAAGAAAAAGAAGAAAGCCAAGCCGCTCGCTGAAGCCGGCGCCGAGGCCGGCGGTGCCGCAGGGCCGGTCGGAGGGAGGGAGGGAGGTGCCCCCGCCCCGCCGCCCCCGGGGTCCCGGCCGTGCCGGGCGGCGCGGGCAAGGACAGGGAGAGGCACGGACAATGTGGCGAGGGCCGCCGGGGGAGCGGGCAGGAGACGGCCCCGCCGCTTCCCCGTCGGCCGCCAGCCCCCACCCCGCAGCCCCCGCCTCGGGCGGGACGCGCCGGAGCCGCACCTGGCCCCGGCCGGGCAGAAGGCGGCCCGCGGTCCGCTCCGCTCCCCCGGAGCCGGCGGGGAGGCGGAAGGCCTTACCGAGGGCTCCCCTCGCCCGCGGTCTCTTGGTGGCCGGAGAGGCGCCCCGGGCCAGGAGAGCCTCCCTCCCCCGGCTACGAAGGGCCCCACCCGCGGCGGGCTCGAAGCACCGGCCTGTCGTCCGCCGCCCCGGCGGCCGTCACTGGCCCCCTCCCCCCACTCACCCGCTGCTCATGGTACCGGGCCGGACCACGCCGAGGCGGGAGGAGGAGCCGCGGAGACCTACCGCCGGGCCGCGGCGCCCGGAGCCTGCGCCATTCAAACGCCGCCGCGCTGCATGCCGGGCCCGGCCCCGCCCTCGCCCGCCCGCCCGCCCGCGACCAGCGGCAACGCGGCGCCCCCTGGCGGCCGCCCCGCAACCCTCCTGGCGCTCGGGGGCGCGGCCGCCTCACGCCCCGCCCGGCCCCGCCCGGCCCCGGCCCTCCCGCGGCTGGGCGGCCCGGTAAGCGTCTGAGGGCGGCTGCCTCCGTGATTAGCTGAGTCTGCGGGCAGGGCATTCGCCCAGGCTGCCGCAGCTGCCGTACAGCAGGCTTCCTCCATCCTTCCCGGCCGCGCCTCACCTCGGCCGCTCGGGCCCAGCTTCTCCTTGGGAAAAAGCTCCTCGTCCCCGCCCGGAGCGGAGCGTCCTGGAGCCCCGGCTGGGTTCGGGCCGTTCCCTCGTTTAGCGGGTCGCGACCGGTCTCACGGGTGCCGGGCCCTGGGACTGCAGCGGCACCTGCGGCGGAGGCAGAGTGAGGCCCGGCGGGGCCCTGAGCTGGCCCGAGGTCACCCCCAGCGGCGGCAGAATCTGCAGCCGCCAGCGCTGCCCGGGCTGCGGAGGTGGGCCCTGGGTCCCGGCTCGGTGCTGCCACGGCCCCGTAAAGGTGCCTGAGGGCTGCTTGTCCTCGAGTGTTTCCCTTGTATCAGGAACCGTGCAGCCCTCGCCCCCCGCCGTGTGCGCAGCCTGCCAGGCCGCAGCGAGGTGCTGCGTGTGCGAGGCGCGAACTGGCTGAGGAGCCCCCCCAGCTGCAGGCCATCGCTTTAGCGTTCCTGAGGCTTGGGTGTTAACTAAGATCCACTCTTTGGTCTGGTCTGACACCTCAGATCATGCCTAAAGCTGGTGTGAAAAATAGCCTGGTGTGGTGATAAATGGAGGGGAAGGTGAGAGGCGTTCCACATCTCCCCTCGCTTGGCTTCTGCTCCACGTCATCAAGTCTGATCTAAAGCATGTTATTTTTCTTATGCAACCTCGCAGCATCCCTGTAAAATAGAGACTTCATCTGTCCGTGTTACGGACAAGTTTGGGCTCGGCTGAAATTTTTTTCCCTAGTGTGCCTTTGTCTCAGTTTTGGGGGACGAGAGGGCAGGCTTTGACAAATTACATCCTTCTACAGATTAACTGGGCGTGGCAATTTAAATTGTAACGTGGTCATTAAAGCATTTCCTCAGTGTCTAAACAACTTGCAGGACTGTCTGGATTTAATCAGAGGCCGTGTTACTGCTCCTTGTGACCAGCTTTTCATCTTAAGATATCATCAGATTTTAGAACAAGGTGCTCCATAAGATACCAGCTTATGACAGAAAACTGCTACACAAAGAATGCATCTGATCGCTTTAAAAATGAGTGGCAAATATATGATCAAGTCCTTTAGTCAGGCAATGTTGCATCTCGGAAGTTTCATAACCATGTCAATCTGAGAGTCTTTAATGACTGTCATTCTCCTTTTGACCACGGATACCCTGCTTCTTAGGACATGGTAATTTCCAGTCTGAATTTATTCATCCAGAGCAAATGTTAACCTTTAAACAACTCTCACCTTCTATCATGGCCATTTGCCATTAGAGAATGATTTTATCTTCACAACAATTTCATTTTGCTAGCCTAACAGTCTTTGTCTCCTATTGCAGGACAGCCTTTCTGTTTGTTTAACTGCCCTGACGTCACTTTTGTTTCTGCAGATGTTGCAGTTTCCAGTTCATGCTGTCCCATGTTTAACATGGATGTGGTTTTCTTGTTCACCTGAGCACTTCACTCATGGATACCCAGGTACATATAGCCAATAAGTTTTAAATTTTTTTTTTTGAGCTGTGCCTGCCGACAACAATTTTTCTCAAAGGAAACAGATGACATGTTGTTTTAGAGAATGTGACTATTACCGGATGATGCACACGTAAAAACGCCTGGGCTTTCTGAAACAGACTTTGCTTGTGAAGTTTGTCAGGAGCACACAGTTAAACACCAAATGGATTTCAGAAGATTGCCAGCTCATTGTGCCAAGTTGGGTGCTAACACTAGACAGTGGCAGAATTGAAAGAAATGCTTCTTGACTGATGTGATCTCATGTTTAGCTTTTAAGGGGCAGAGCAACTGGTTTGTTTGGTCAGCGTTGCCAAACAATAATATTTTTGCCACTAGGCCTTGTTATTAAATAGCTCTTCTGAAAAGAAGCTGTTCTGCAGGTCCACGGGGAGGTCGAGTTCTGTGATGGGCCCAGTTCCGTCTCCAGAAGCACGCAAGCTGTGCCCTGGCTACTGAGCAATTACTGTGGACCATCTAGCTGCTCCTATTGATGGGTTGACCACCCTAGGGCTTAGCTGCAGTCATTGCCATTAAGAATTCCCACTTCTTTTATGTATCTTCCTTTGATTCTGTTTGTGATATGCATACTCTCACCTGTTTTACATTTCTATATGGGCCTAGAAAAACAGTCCTCTTAGCTACACATCCTTATACCATTTCGAAATATCTTCCTTAGCCCATTTTCTTTCAACTTTTTGCTGCTGTCTTCTCTAAATTAGAGAAGGAAAACCAGAGTTTCTTGTATTAACTACAAGGTACTAAAAATTCATATATTTTTTGGAAACTTTCTTTTCCAACTCTTTTCCGCGTTTGTTTTCATGTGTAAATTTGACCGGTAGAGGAAAGCTGATGTTTCTGCTTCTGCACACTGCTAATACAGAAGTGCCAGTATACCACACTTGTAGGAAACTTTTAACATGTTTGAAATTGGTATTAAGAAAATGGTAGCTCTCTATTGTATTGCTTGTTTTAATCCTCTTGAGCCAAATTTGCTACCTAGCATAAACAGGGGATTTAGGTGGAAGATCTACATCAATTATATTATTGAAGCTGAAGAAAGAAAATATCATACTTTTAAAATAATTATTTGCGAGAAATTTGGACCTCAAACAATTTTAGCTGCAGTTCTAATATAGAAAAATGTACACTTGATGAATTTTTAGTATTTTAAAATTTTTGGTGAGGTTTAATTAAGTGTTTTCAAGGATAAGAATTATCTGTGGGAGGTTCCAGTTTATGCAATCTACTTTAGAACAATGCTTTTCACTGCTTTTACTACAACACATAGCGTGATGTGATCCTTTATGGACAAAAGATGGGATATTTTCAGTCCTTAGGAATATCGTAGTTGTAAATGAATTAGGCAGGTTATCATAAATAAAACTGACCAAGCACTTACTTGTACTGCACAACTTCCTGTACCTGCCGTAAGTGAAGCTGCATGAAACATAGAGTGAGGAATGAACACTAAGACGTGTAAGACAGCACTAAGGAGCTGTGCTCACCTTTCCCCCTCTCTCAAGGGCAGATTTTGTACAGTTATTTTCATGGTTCCCTTGTAAATGAGTTCTTTGTGCACTGCTTGACAAGTCTGAATGGTCAAACCTTCCAGACAGGTAAAACAGTCTATCTCGATAAGATAATTATGGCATAAGAGCATTTGAAAAGATCATGATATGTAATCTGGGTCATGTTTTTCTGCAGGAGGGAAAGAATGTAGATCCAAATAAATGCAGATCTAACATGCAGAATTGTAAACATATGCACATACAAAAATAACCAACTAGCTCCTTCCTCTTGTGTTCTCATATTTTCAAAATTTATATTGGTGTTAAATACATTTGCATTTTTAAAGAATTTCAGTCTGTAAATAGACAAGCTCAGGAGTTCTTTGAATTGTTTCCTTTGCAGTTATCTTGAACTCCAAATTATATGTTTGGTGTGTCTTCACAGATTTAACAATTTCTGGCAATTTCTGGTAGAAAACAGAAATTTTGGTAGTGATGTTTGGTGCAACACGGAAGTATTGTGTATAAAAATTAAAAGCTTGAATGTGCAGCAAAATATTTGTGCAGAGGCAAAGCAAACTGTAAGGACAGGATGGATAAGTTCACTGAAGAAATCTAGTTCTGATGTTCAGGTTAAGGTGTTATGTTTGTGCAGTGTTATACCGGTGCTGTGCTTTTTTTTCCCTGAAGCTCACAAAAGAGAGTCGCAACTTAGTATTTTCTGCCTTTTATTTATGTTTTCACTTGTTGTTATGATGTCCCCTCCCTTTTTTTCCAGGTTGCATTTCTCACAGTCTACTTGTATTTTCTGTTTTCCCTGATATTTTATCTACAGCGAACTTTTCCTTCCAGCTGTTGCATAAGTAGTACTACCCAATTTTACCAGCCTGGCTTCTTTTTTTTTTATTATTATTATTTTTATTCCTCCTTAAGTAGAATTTAAATTCGAAAATGTGAAATTTATGGATCTCCCTCTAGATCTGCCCGGTAGTGGTCCAAAAAGTGTAGGAGAGGGGATATTTGAGGGGGTGGCAGTTGCTTCAAGACTATTAACTGTTTAATCTTTAGCTTGTAGGTTGGAGACAGGACGGCTCAGGCAGTTGGTAATGAGATAAAGCTTCTCACCTCTGAATCACCAACTCTGGGCCAGATTAGCGGGAACAGAACATTTCCACCATCTGGTGTCTGGTCAGTGACCCATATGAGAGGAATGGGTAGCTGTCCTGGCTACTGGTGAACAGCTTTACAATTCAAAAACCCCAACAAAACCACTGGGAGAATGATTGCACCATGAACAGCTCCAAATAAGCATGAGGACTAAAAATCCCACGAGAAACCTAATGGTCAGGCCTCAGCACACTGAAGGGAGCACAGGAAAATTTGACAGGGTGGGCTATCAGGAAAAGCTGTTTCACTGTGAATATTCAGTTTATAGAAAGCTACTAAAAAAAACCCAAAAAACAACCCCACAACTGGTGGTTCTTGGCTGCAGATGACAGCAGCTTGTGAGAAAGGCGACTTGATTTGTGTGTGATGCGGAAAAGCAGGTATCGACGTCCTCCGGAATCCTCTCTCGGTCTTTTTGCCTTCCTGCAGTCTGAGACAGGTTAGCTCAGGCTGACTTAATGAGCAGTAAGGGGCAAATCCATGTGCCAAGCTGGAATTCTCTGTGCCACAGCACTTCTGAACAGCGCGTCCGTTCCCTCTTTTAGAAATGAAGTCAGATGTAACTAGAGAATCTGTGAGTTGGGCTGGTGTCTGAATTTCCACGACTTTCTGAAGCGATTTGCTATCTGAACGAAAAAAGACAAGGTAAATAGCCACTTCAGAGAGAAAGAAAAAGTCCCTCCTGTGATATTCAAAAAAGAGGTTATATAAAAAATTATTTGTAACTATAGTATTTTATTTTAATACGGAAATCATAAACCAATACTAACCACTTCATGGCTTTATTTAATGTTCCTGAAGCTAAACAATGCTTTTAGGGTGATTATTTTAAGAGAAACTAAACATTTAGACCCTAATAAAAAGCTCTTAGAAGATGTATGAAGAATTCAAGATCTGGTTTTCTGGGTTGCTCAGACAATTTGTTTCAGTTTGGAGTCAGACCTTGGAACGATGATTGTCATCGTTTCAGATCCATAATTACTAGTACGGTGAGACAGTAAATGCGGTATGCATAAAAAGACAGTATGCATAAAAATCACGCCGTTAACATGTTGTGTCCAGTAAAAAGGGATGAAAAACTAATTTTAAGCGTTGGCTTTTCCTGCGTTCTCGTCGCTGACCGGGAGGTGGTGCCAACACACCGGCCGTGCCGGCCCGGGCACCCCCCCCGCCCCGCTCCCGGCAGCCGGAACCCCCTCCCCGGCTCAGCGTCTCGGAAACCTGCCTGTGGTATCGGTTTGCTCCTGAAACTTCTCTCAGACGTCCTTACCGAGATGCCCAGATGGTATTTATTTTTAAAGATTATCGAAAAAAAAGAAGAAAAGTGTCACTAAGATATGCTGAAGTAAACAAAAGCTGGTATTTACTTTTCAAACTTTGTTTTCTTCACATAGCTTTGCGGAAATGGATATTCTCTCTCAATTGTGAGTGACCGTTTCGTAAGAACAAGCCAACCTCTATTCATCAAAGTTTAGTGTTGTGCACCTGCGCTTATCTCGTGGTTGATTTATCTTCTGGCAACTTCCATAACTCAGGAGTTACAGATCACCCAGGCATCGCAACCCTTGAATCTTCTCATCCACAGTATTCGAGAAACAAAGCCTGTAGGTTTTCTTTGGAACAAGCAGAGTGGTTTAATTGGCATTTTTAATAGCTTACAAGGGCAGTAGGCTTTAAAAATGAACAAGTTTTGTGAGATTTGGACAGCATTGTAACTCAGGGTGGCATAACGTGAAGCCTGGAATTCATTTTCCATGGGTACGGCAAGAATCTTCCCATTTCAGTGCCCGGCTGTGGTGGGTGTGACCTCACCTATGGTCTGTGTACCAGGATTTCACTTTGGCAGCAGCTACAAGAGTATATAATGACTTTACACTCTGGGATACAAAGGAATTGGCTATGATGTTTCACCTCAAATATGTGCTTGTTTTGTTAGGTCTTTGGTCTCAGAAACATACAGATCTTCTTTAAAAAATGTGTGTCTCTGCAGATGCAGCTACTGAACAGCAAACAAACACAGCAAAATCGTGTTGCCTGCAACTGCAGCTATTTTATCTAACAATTCTCGTCTCAAAAACGTTACCCAATGGAGTGTATTTTTTGTGCTGCCTTCTATACCTTCATTCTCTTCAATTTATTTTATTTATTTCTCCCTTTAATCCTTCCATGTCCTCAAATCTTTTGGTTCAGCCTAATCCTTCCAATCCTATAATTACTCAAAGAAAGCATTTTAACCTTGTGGCCTTCCTGGACTCTTGCCCATTGCTTATGACGTGTAGGTCTCGCTTGACTAATGGTGTTTACTGCTGCGTTTTCTTTCCTAGGATACTCGTGGAGAATTTCATGCCACGCAGCTCCCGTTTATCGCAGAGCTCCATGTCCCAGTAACACTATGAACACTGTAAAAATTGCAGCGGCTGCTTTCTGCTATTAGAACAATTGCTTCTTTTAGTCAGAATTCATAGTTGACCTTGATGCAGTCCCAAGTAGTAGAAGCACAAAGCCTAGATTTTGATTTCAAGTAACTGTTCCCAAGTTCTTTGTGCCTCCTGAACAAGTATTTTTTTTACATACATGTGTAATTCACATTTACATGTGTAATTCAGGTGTCTAAGCATGATGGCACTTTATGGTACACACTGGACTGCCTGAATATTCTTCTAAACACTTCATAAACACATTGTATTAATTTCCCCTAGGAAATTATAATAAACACTAGGATGAGGACACTGTTTTATGATACTTATAATTTTTCATGTGTGGTATATTTCTAAAGAAATAGTCAGAATTTTATTTTATTTTATTTTGTTTTGTTTTATTTTATTTTATTTTATTTTATTTTATTTTATTTTATTTTATTTTTTTAATTTATTCATTTGAAACAGTAATGAGTAGGCCAGGCTCCAGCTAAAATTAACCAATTTTTTCACTAATAAAAATGAAATATTATTATTAATACTATAGTATATACTGTATACAATATAATATATAAAATTCAATATATTTATTGTAATATAACAAAATTTTAAAATATGATGAAGAACAGTTTTGCATAATGCTATTAAGTGAAAAAAGTAAATAAAGGGCTGGCAAGAATTTTAGAAAAAGGTTACAGATTTTAATGACATGGTACTGGAAGAAGATGATTCGTTGACAATGGTGAAAGCAAATGTTCATGTCTTAAGGGACTGGGTGATAGTAAGGTCTATAAGGTGGTGCAGAGGAGAAAAGAATATAGAGACAGAAAGAAACTAGAAGGATATCAGGGAGCTAGCAAGAAGAGGGCTATCAAATTAAGTGTGTGAAAGTGTGGGAAAGCAAATACCTGGAATGTGGGTAATAGAAATGAACTGGCCTGAAGGGATAAAGGAAGTGTACGTATGTGTCTATCAATTTTTTATGTGGGTGAAAATTCTCTACTTAATTTCATTCTTCTAACTGAAGAAAATAACCTTGTTCTAGCATCAAACATCTATGTTCAAGAAGGATTCTGGACTGCTCTAAATCTGTTGTGCAGCGAGGAAGGTGCATTTCTCCGGGGTAACGACAAACAGCAAAACCACGGGATCTGCACCCGTGTTGTGTGCCCAGCTGTTCGGCAGCTGTCACGGGGGTGCGCACACGTGGTCATACAGACATGGACGATGGTGGCGGGAGTCCTGTAAGCTCAAACAGCAAGAGATTCTGCCTGGCTTTTTTTTTTTTTTTTAATGACCTGTGAGTAAAATTCTCTTAACAAATGTTTGAGCCACAGATTCTGGAGCTCAACGTCCATAAAATGTGCAGTTTATACGTCACGTATTTACCAGATGTGCATGGAATGATTTTCTTCTACGGTACACGCATTACTTGGAACTGCCTAAACAAACCACGGAAGCATTTATAAAAATAAGCTGGGATGACTTTTAGGCACCAGAGTCTTGAACATCTGGACGTGACAGAGATTTATGGCCTTACCTTTTCCAACATGTCTTTGAGAGAGGTTCTGCCTAGCAAAATAGGAGTTTTCCTCATAAGGCACACTAAGCCCAGCTGGAAACAACAGGATGCTGGGAATTATTTTCTCAATACAATTTCTTGGGAGAATATTTTTGTTGTGCTTGAGTAACTGAGCCTAAGCTATTAAAAATGAAAGGTTTGTAGAGCAGCTGCTCCTTTTTTTTTTTCCTTTGGTATTTAGAATAACCAAACAGACTCCTAAATTCACTTTCCCATCTCGTGTCACAAAAGGACGTAACTGTAGGTACCAGAACGGGGAACAACTGCGATAAGAGGTAGGATGTGGGAGAAAAGGCATTTCCAGGGAAGAGATATTAAAAGACGTGCCCTGTTCAATTTGCGGAGGAGACGTATGAGCTTGGATTTCCTCCCAGTGAATCCAGTGAGAGCAGAGCTGTCTCCTGAAAAGTTTACTAATTAACGAAGAGCATTGAGAAAGACACAGTACCCAGCATGCCTTTCTTGTATTCCCAAATACAGGGAGAACGTTAGAGAAAATATGAAGCAGCAATTAAAATGCAAATGCTGTGGTAAAATGTGTAGGTGGAGATAATACAGTTTTTTAGACCAAGCTAATAATGTTGGAAAAATGGAGACCTTCTGGCACACACACAGCTTCTGTGCATGTGAACCAAGGAAACAAAAGTCTGTGTCAGCACAGATTAACTAAGCAGTTGACTTCACCTCTGCAGGATGTCACTTAGACAAACAGCACAATACAAAGTGATATCATAGAAATGAGAACAGGATTTCAGATTTCAGACTAAAATTAAAAGGTTACAAATACTGATAATTTAAGGGATACGATTCTAATTAGTAGGAACATGAGAAATTGGCATTTTTAATGCTGCTGCCAAACCCGTTATTTTTGTTTTTCCTTTAGCATTTGTCACTGCTGATAAAAATACCCTAGACTGCTACATTGTTTGACTTTTTAAGAGAACTCACAGTGACTGCCGTATCTTTGAGCTTGTCATTGCTTGCATGAAATAATCACATCTGTGAAAAGTGAATTACATCAATTTAAGCCATACTTGGTCACAATGAGCAATACGGAATCTCCACAGTCTTTTTAGTAATGATCATAATAAGCATCATATTAGTACTCTCTACCATTATCAGAGCAGCAAAACATCATCCTGCTTTCTTCATTTTGGATCTGCTTCTTGCAGGAGTTAATCAGGAGCAAGTTGTGGGATCTTTTCCTCTTTTCACTAAACGTTAGCCCCCGCACCGTAACGTGCAAAATCCTCGGTGTCTGTTCTGCAGCCTAACCTTGCACGGATCCTAGCCCCGTCTTCATAGCTTTTTCTTGTTGGTTAGTTACCATCGTCTTACAATCTTTGTTGAAGTCTGTCAAGACAAAAAAAAGGTAATTCTTCAGAGAATTCTGATTTGACTTGGTTTTAAACTTGTTGGCTACGACACATTTCTAAATTGCAAGGACGTATTAGGTTCTTTTTTTTATCCTTTTAAATCTTGCTCTGTTTTTAACCTTTCTGTGGCCACTTACTCTTCTGAATTTTGCAATATTTCCTTTCTGAGCTACAGTTTTTCCAATTTGGCTTTTAAAAAATTGTGTAGAGAGCTTGCAAACTGAGTTTTTTTCTTTAAGTGAAATACGTCTCTAAGCAATTTGATTTACTATTTTCATATCGTAGGATACATTTTCTGTTCTTTATATATTTTGCTTCCATGAAATCTCAGTTTGGAAGATCGATAAAAAAAAATATTTTTCCTGACATTTTTTTTTGTGTGTGCTATGTACCTGCTCCTTTCTATCTGCCATCCAGATTGTCCCTGCAAAAAGCGGAGGGAGAGCTGTGAAGGGGCTCCAGACATTACCTGCATCTATTTTGTTCTGTTGCTATGAGATTCTTTACACCTTTCTGTACTTAATATGGAGAGTTGTCTCCTCATTCTCATTTTAATAGTGTGTCTTATGGCGTATTTAATGGCAATGGCACCCTTACGCTTTCACATTACCGGATCTCAGACACTAACTATTTTTAATTCTATTTTGCAATGCTGTCAATCTTGGAGAGTTTTTTTAAACATAAATTCTGTGGCTATTGGTTGAAGAGGAGCTTTGTGGAGACTTCTAGAACTATTTCTGTTATTTGCTGGTTTATTTAAAACCACAAGGTTTCAAAGCAGAGAGTTTCTGCCAATCTTGTTAAAGATCTAGGGCTTCTTTCCATTCGGGGTTACCTACTTGATGCCCTGGGCTCCGCAGGCGACAATTTGTCATAACATTAAGTAAAACAACTATTCTCAAAATCAGATTCAAATAGACTACGTAAGTGGTTTTTAAGCTGCAGTGGAATTAAAATGAGAAATGCAGCTTAAAATGCTGCGGTTGAGACAGTCGCCATCCAACCGTGAACAAAACCAGCATGCAGCTGTTGGGCTGCTAGTGTGCATCCAGGCCTGCAAAGAAAGACCGAGCTGAGGAATGTCATTCTAACTGTAGTGCTGCAGTGCCATGTCCTAACAATCTCCCCTCGTAACTCCCTGTTCTCCTATGGCTGTACTGTCCATTTCTTTCTTTCTTCAAAGTACAGAAAGTTTATTTCTTGGCCCAGAAGATCTCAGACATGTCAAAAAGATGCCGGTTAGAACTCTAGTGTTCATCACACTTTGCTACTAAGCCTGTATTCTGCATCCCTCCACATGGTGTCTTCATGGACTGTAAATCTCTGCAAGTACTTCAGGGGCCAGTTCCCTTCCAGTCCAGCCTTTCATTCCCTCCTCCTCTCCTGTGCACACGCGTGTTAACACATGGCTCGTGTCTGATTCGCTCGTGCACTTGGCAAGATTTAAAGCTGTTTACTTTGAAGGCTAGATTTTTGTTTGTTTTTGAAGGAAGGTGACCTAGTAAATGAATAATTTTAAATTGCTTTAGGGAGTTAAGACTGTTAGGAGAAAGCAAAGCATAGAGTCTCCCCGCTGCCTCCCCTCAACTGAACTCCCACTTTTCTGATAGTTTTATCATGCTGCGAGTCTTACATTCCTTCCTGCATGGAATCGTGCCACCACAGCTCCAGCAGGAAGGGAGGATGTGGTAGTTGTCTAACGGAGGAGGCAGAGCTCTAGTCAAAACTTGCAAATATTCTTACTAAACCTGTGAATATTTTTTTGATATTGAACCATAAATTAACTTATATGAGTGAGACAGCAACTTTTAACAAGAGAGTTCTCTCTTTAGGTCTTGGTTGGGCTGCAAAACCAACTCCTGCGGCTTATAATGAAATGTTTCAGTTTTTGCAGGGAACGAAACCCACAGCCATGGAAGAGTCTTCCCCACGCTTCCTCCTTTCCAGGTACTTGTGGAGTACACTCACAGCAAATGGAATAGTAGTTTTGTCCATCGAGGTCTTAAATCCTGCTGGGAGCTTGAATAGAACACTTCCACAGTGAAATAAATGACAAATCTGTCACTGCTGTTGTTCAACAGTAGGTCAGGATTTCATGCTTGGTGTCTTTCATGTTATGTTTTTGAAGTTTGGTCATCAGCTGGTGCAAAATTCTATGTACAGACATCTCTCATTCCTCTTTTCATAAATTTAGATATTCTATGTCAACGGAAGGCCCTCTTAAAATCTTACTTGGTAACTGATAATTTTTTCTTCTTTTATCACTTCTTTGTCACATGAACAGACTTTTATTCCCATTGCTTTAACAAAGTGCTTGAGGATCTATAACATTATTTAAATGAAAGAAGATCTGAGACTGAGAATCCCTTTTTCTCTGTGGTTTTGAGACTTCCCAGGTCAGCCTTGGTGATACAGCAATAAGGTGTGAAGGGTATGAGCCATTACTAGGTGCCACTGGTCCACAGCCTGCATGTTTATGTTAAAACAAGCTTGCAGATGCTCACAGAACCACCATTCCCTGAGCTCAGTCTCTAAAACAAGTTTATTCCTCAAAGGCTCCACTTTAGGAAAGAAAGAGAAACTAAATTCCAAATTCTGTTAAATGAGTAAGTAAGTAAAGTGAGTGATGATTAAGGGGTTTAGTTACTATAGCCATCAGTTTACATTTTAGTAAATTACAAATGTGGTCAGTTTTTAAGAGAATTTTCACAGACACAAGAAGACAGCTTCTTGTGAGGCGTAGTGTAAAATAGTGCTCATTTCATTACAGTCCTTGATAAAAACAATAATTCAGTGAGAATAAAACAGTCCAGTGCCATGTATATTTCACATTATTCAGATTCTGCTTTTCAGAGATTAATTCACCCATCCACCTTTTTATTGCATCCATCGATAGTATCTCAGAAGTGTAGAGATACTATTTTCACCACAGCTCTGCAAAAGAAGGAGATATTATTAACCTTGTTTAACAAGGGGGAAACAAAGATTTAAATGACTGTGTTTGCTCTACCTACTGTGATCTCAATTCAGGATAACAGCTCTTTAAGCCAATCATTCTTCAGGGCTGCTAGACCCTGTCCGCCAGTTTTGCCAGCAAAGGGACGTTGAGACTGTCAGTTTTGTATGATGAATTGCACGGCAGTCTGGTGAACGTACGCTGTCTGAAGAAGTTTGAATATTGTTCAGAAAAAACCACATACAAATAAATTTTGAGTATCTAGCTTAGGACATTCAGGGTGTGATTTCTTCACTGAACTTGGCATTAAACATTTCATGTGATTAGACGTGACTTCCAATATCTTTTAGATGCATTTGTGACTGATCAGGATTTTTGCACACTGGGCGGAAAGTAGTAGGTTTGTTATCTAGAAGCAGCCTGTGAAACTGTTAGTGCTGGCCATGATTTGTCATCATTGCACAGGAATTCGTAATAAGAGTGATATTGGATGAGTAGGAGCTGTGGAAAATACTATATAATTAAAGACAATATTATAATGCAGCCAGAAACTATGATGATTTAAGCTGTTCCTAACTTTTAAGTGATTGATTCTACACTCATGTAATATTTTCTTAAGGTATTTTTGTGTGAATAATTTCTTAGCTCAAAAAAAGAGAACTCAGAGGCCCCAGAAACTCCCTAGTGCAGCATCACAGCGAAGCACAGATTCAAAGAATTAAAATGCTGCAAACTGCTGTGCAAATGTATTGAGCTGACAGCATAATCCATAGAAATTTGCAATTTTCTCTGTGCAGTAAGACTGGAGAAGAACGAGATATGTAGCCAGGGCGTTTCACGGATATTCATTGATAGCAGATGCATTGACAAATTTGGGCACTTCTTTTGAATTCCGAGTTCTGGAGAGCATTCTTGTTGTGGACACAGGAAATTTTTTTTTTTAAATTTTCTCAAGCTGGTTTACTTTTAACGGAGTGGCCAAATTTAGGTGAATTTTCCCAGAAGGATGAAGTTATCTTCCTGACAGAAAGACCAGTGGTTTGCTTCTTTACTTTTCATAAAGCATACAAACATAAATGTGGCTAGCATTTAAAACTGAAAAACATGCATTTCTGCTCAGCTTTTTCTGAGAATTGCTGAAATGCAGTGATTGAAACAACGTGGAAAATTTGCTCTTATGTGTTCAAAATTTGGCAAAAAGTAAATGTAAACGTTTCTAAAAATCAGAAGTATTAGTTAATCCCAAGAGTAGCACAGTCAGCCCTACATTAACTTAAAAGGCAGAAATGTGGATTTTTGAAAAGAATGTACACCTCTAGTTCTTTGGAATTAGCAGAATTTACTTTGTAGAAAATACTGGCTGTCTATACTCAGAGGGACTGGGAAGAGTATGTTTTTTGTCTGTATGTGCCTTTTCCTGTGTTTCTTCAAGTAACATTTGAACTCACTGGTGAATTTCAAGGAGATTTCCCCACAGGTGCAGAATTGTTGAGAAATACCAAATGTTTTTCAAGTATTGTGAAAATTTTTAGCAGAACAGAGAAGAATGACCCACATCAGTGCTACTACGGAGACGTGGTAGAGCAGAAACTATTCTTGGCTTGCCATGTGTCCTACATGTGTATCAGAATTAAGTATATCTGCCACATAATGAAAATAAATCCAAACAATTGTTGGATGTAACAAGTTGTTATTTTTAACATTCCTTTATCTATGCAATCACTAATCCAATTTTTATCTTTACTGATCAAATCTTATATATACTAATCCTGTCTCTATGGGATTACTAACCCAGTCTTACCCAGTTTCTCTACTTACACTGGCATTTCTGCATTTGTGACTTGGACAAAACGTATATATTGCTATTTATATTTTCTCCGTAATGAATCTGGTTACGAATGTTGTTTTCTTAGAAGGCTGACATAAATCCGCAGCTAAAAAGGAAAGTGGAATTTCTTATGCCTGCTGCCATGCTCAATAATAATTGAAACGTGAGACTGATCATTGCATTTACACTATCTCTGTCCCCCATCAGTTTAGCTTTCTGGTAGCAGAACATCCTGAGGAAGATAGCTCTTTTGAGCAACAGGAGGAATCACAGATGGTTTTGGGTTGGAAGGGACCTTCAAAATTATACCAGCAAGCCTGCTTGCTGTGTAGACCATCCCACTATCAACAAGCCCCAACTTGTGGTGGTGACACCAGCCACAGAGCCATGTATTAACAGACCGAGGAATAAGCATTTCTAAGGATTGTTAGAGGTGGAAGATTGTTCAGATAATATAAAACACCACAAGGCAACAGTCATCTAAGTCTGCTGCTTTTTCTTTTTCTTTTTGATGCATTGGTTGGAAAATTCTCAGGACTCCGGAAATGTTTGTGGTCAGTTTGTCATTTCCTTGTAATTTGTGTTTTATAGATTACCTGTCCAACTGTATGACAGGCACCTCTTTGAATGACATCCATGTGACACTGTATTGTGGAAAGTCAGTTTGGACTTATAAGGTCTGTTACATTGATTTATAATGTATGAGTAAACTGGTGTTTTCTTTCTAGTATTTTTTATATAGCTTAACACAAGATTATTTGAAATGGACCAAACCTCATATACTCTGGAAAAAGTTAAGAATCAGCGTGGTGCATGGTCAGAGACGTAATATTTGTACAGTTTTCCTGTGTACTTAGGCCTGTGCCTTTTCTTCTCTATTTCCCTATACATATACACACAATCTCAAGAAACAGTATGGCTTATAAAATAGAGAGACAAAGTTCTGTTATGTAACTTTTTATATGTTTATATATTGTAAAATGGTTTGAGTTTACAAAGAAGATACTGTGGTTCCAGCCTGTACAGTCTCCCAGCACAATCTGATGTCTTACATGGTTTGCTCTTTGGAATAAAGCTTCAACCTCTATTTTCCTTTTATAAATACCTATTGAGATTGAAATAGCACTGATCAACTGATTTATTTGAATGCTTAGCTAGGAGTTAATGCATTTGAGGAGGATTTTATGTATTACATGTATGCAAGTTGTGTGTATTACAAGCATGTAATCATCAACTTTATGAGAGAAGAATTTAACGTTTAATTTAAAGGTTTCTAGTCCTTCCCTTTCTCTCTCCCATCGTCATTGCTTCTCTATTGTTTATTTTGCCCTGACTTGTTCTAACTTGTCTTAAATAAGAGCTGATCCGAGGTGGGTCATTGGGATGTTTGGCCAAACGATTGCACTTTAACCCCTCCCCTTATAACTTGATGTGGTATTTTTGCAAAATAGAATGCATATTTGTGATACAATGAAGTGCACACAACATTTCAAAATATGTTTAAATTCTGTGTTTTTTCTCATCTTTAAGTCTGCAAAGATTTTTTTCTTAAAGATTTTTTCTGTGCGAAACAAATCAAAGCAATGATAAAGTTGTTTTTGATGACGTATTCTTTGGAAATGAAGTCACAAACACTGTTGTTAAACTTGGCTGCTTAACACATTAATTCACATGAGATTTCATTTGGTTTCCATGTGGCCAGAATAGTTTTGTTTTAATAACAGTGCAAGCTGATTATAGGTTTGTTTTGTCTGTCAAATAGCTGGCTATTTTCAGGATGCTTTGTTGTTCAGATGTGACTTGCCTTAGAAATTTTGAACACCTCTTTTATGGCTAAAGTTGTAGCAAACCCACTGAAATAGTCTCTGATGTAAATGATTTTTCATGCAGTGACAGGTCAAAGTGACAAAAGGCGACTTTTGTCAGAGAAGTTAACAAGTCTTTTCCCATTCTGCTTTCATTTACACTGCCGGAAATTCTAGGAATCTTACCTGTCCGGCTACTGCTTTTTTCTGTAAGAGGGCTCCCATGGCTCTGATCAGCATGGGTTTTATAAATCCCTTTCATAATGAGGTGTGTTATGAAGTAGCAAAAATTTCTGTTATGAACTTCATGAACTTCTCTGCCAAACCCACGGAGAAAAGACAGCAAACACAGGGAAAAAGCTAACACTTCTGACCCCATCCATTTTCTTAAAATTGATATTCCACACAAGTTTTATGCGGATATTTGTATTTCTACTAATGAAATAAATCTTAGTGCAAATAGGAGGCCGTGATAAGCGTCCATTCAGAATTCCCACTACAATTTTCATTTCCCTAATTTGTACCTGCATGTGTATTTCACTGCTGCTGGATTGACTGAATTTGGTTTTTACAATGATAAGGACTGTTTTCTTTCCCTGTGTCTTCCCTAATTGCTGTGTGAAACAGCAAAACACAAGCACGTTTAACATCGTCAGAGGGCTTGCACACAGATCTAGGTTGGATTTTTAATTCATACTAAATGGCTTTCTTGATAGGCCTGATGTGGTTATTGAGTTAGGTCTTAATTTGCGTGGAAATTTTGGGTCAATACAGTAACCTCTGGTAAAGTTGCTGTGATTGCTTTTGCCTATATATGTTGTGGTGTGCTGATACTTCATTTTGATGTGACACAATATTGTTCTTTAAACATCATTGTTCCTCTGCCCCTTTAGTGACCTTCAAAGAAAGTCAAAAGCTCTCTTCTTCTGTGCTGGTATTCTCCTCGGCCACAAAACATGGATATTCTTTCCTGGAATGTGTCCTTCCAAGTAGCTGAGAGGGCTAGACTTCCTTCCTTTCCAATAGTTTGGTTTAGGGAGAACACTTACAGGAAGGAGCATGTCTTCTTCCTATTTGGTTTTCATTCCTGAAGCAAAGATTTCAGCCTCTTTAGCTACTTCACTGCATTTTCAGACAAGTAGAATGGTTCCTTCTTTGTCCAAGACTTCTTAATCTTGTTTTTCTCAAGTGAAGTTAGCTTGTGTTTCACTACTGAGGCTGAAGAATAAATTAAATCCTTCATGGTGCATGTACATATTCTGTAATATGCGTTGGCATTGATGTTTATGTATTGTGTGCGTTATTCTCCAACTGATTTGATGACTTGCTGAAATATATATAGTAGTTTTTATTAAACTGAGTAGTTATTATTAAACTGAGACAAGATATATTCTTTTTATACACATTATAATAGCTACCAAAACATAATTTGAGCAGAATTACAGTTTATAATTAATTTTTGGAGAAATTTTCAAGCACAAAGTGCTTATCTTATTCTGCTGCCTTTGAAATTATCACTGAAACTGTCAGAGACACGGTTAGGTTAGGAAACTTACATGAATTATATTTTTACACTTTATGTTTTAATATAGGAGCCTTTCATAAAAACTCTGTATATTTATTATGTGTATAAGGATAAACTTATGACGGAAAGAGTTCTTAGCATTTTCCGAAATGCTACATAAAATTTTTGGAACTCTGGAAGACATTCTATTTTAGGAATTCCTGAGGGATAAGTATTGCAATGGTCTTAATTTACTTTTGTTACACCTGCCCTTTGACTAGTTATGAGGTAAACCAGATGTTGTCCCCCAGCTTGTCAACAGAATTCTGAGAAATTGTGTATCTTTTCACATTCTTGCAGGCACCGTGTTTTTTGAATTATCATTTTGACACTCTAATTTACTGAAACTTTTCAGATAGTACCAAAACATCTTTTGTGAGCACACAGTTCTCGTTTTGTACAGAACGATGAGTCATTTTAGCCTGCTACCATTGTAAACAAGAAGAAATTGTTCTAAGAGCACACATGCCTTCCTGATACTATTCATTTTAACATTTATGTAGGACAGGGTGGAGCAGCCACAGAATTCTCACTGTCAAATCTTTTGAATTGCTGGATTTATCTTATTTGACATGTTTTTCATTCAAAATTTACACCTGTACAATAAACCAAATTTTACAAAAATATTATCCAAATATTTTTTGTTCCAAATATTTTTGTTCATTTTGTGTCTTTCTTTTATTTAAAGAAATCAAGACTGACCTTAGGATATGAGTCTGCACTGGCTGGTTTAAGTAATAATTAATACAGCTTTATTTCTGTGCTGGGACTATCTCGCTGATTTTTTATGGTAACAAGAAAAAAAACAAAGGGCAGATTCAGTGAAGTTTGACACCGTAACATGTAGCTTTTTAGGTGCTTTGCTGCAGATTAAACTTCAGAACCCAGTTTTTATTATTATAGTCCCTCAACAGTGAGTTTGAAGTGAAAGGTTTGGGAAGGTCAGCTGCTGAGAAAGAATCTTGGCTGACAGGTAAGTTGAGGCGAGGGGCAATCTCAGATCCCATTCCTCAGACTGTTTCCTCCAGTGTGCAGGGATATGTCCGCTCACACGGGATCTGCAGCTCTAAATTACCTCCTGGAGATGGTCACTGATGGATGGGGTTTTTCCTCACAGCACAATTTAGGATTACTCTTTCCTTGGTGAATCCAGAGTGGTAGCTGGAGCATATTCTGCATCTAATTCTCAACTGTCCTGGAAGGGATTCACACCCACATCCAGCAGAATTTCCTGACCAGTAGGCTAGAGATTTCTGCCTGCCCACTCGTTACCTTTCCTGAAGAAGCTGCGAAAGCAATTATCTGAGGTCAGTGCAGGCCACCCAGCTGAGAGATGGGCGATTGCTGAATTGCTGCTTCAAAGCATGCTTGCTGTTGTACCTTGAAAGAGAACACAGAAACGGATGAGACCGAGCGTACCACAAAGGTACTACTTACTGCGGTTTATTCCTAGCTGGATGCCCAGCACTGGTGACACAACACATCGCCACATTGAAGGAACACAAACATCACCATTTCTTCTACAAAAAATTCAGAATGAAATTATGAGACACAGTTCCTCCAGAAATTCAGTACAACATCAGTGTTTGCTTATACTTGAGCGGATGCAGTGCATATACTTGACTGGATCCAGTTGTTAGATTTTCTCTGATACAGAAACTGTTTGGGCAGGAGCGGCGGAACCATGATGGGCTGAAGGCACATGGAGTCTCGTACTGGTTTTGCTGCAGCAGGAGCCCAGCCCAGCCATAGTGTGCAGGCTGTTAGTGCTTTTGAGTCAGCTGGGGGGCAAAAGCCAATGCAGCTGCCCGAGCTGGCTGCAGGTGTATCCCATCCCATAAACATCTGCCTATTATAAAGGGGAAGTTTGCTAAGGACAGGGCCTCTTTCTCCTCGTCCTCTTCAAGAGTTGCTGTCCCTGGAAGACCTTGCTTATTATTCTGCTCCTGAGGACTGCTCTTCTGTTTGTTGTGACTGCTGTACATCCACAGGGCTGAGTATAACTTTGTATAATTTATATTGGTATTAACGTTAGTGTTGCCATTTCATTAGATTTGTTCTCATTTCAACGTGTTCCTGATCCCCTTTTTCGGCTGGGGAGGGGTCATCGGGTGATAGAGCTCCTGCTCTAGTTTAGCCCTGGATATGGGCTAAACATAGACAAGCATGAAGGTATATTTTTCTTACTGCCCTCTAAAGTATCTCCCCAAAATGTCATGATTGCAATTGACGTTGTCTTTCTCAGAACACCTAATTCTGAGAATTACTAGAGAAGTGTTGTCCAAGGAAAGGCCCTGCTGCACAGTCAGTGTTGGCTGTCGGAAGCCAGAGCTGTTGTGGTGACTCGGTCTCTGCTGAGATGCAGTGGGATGGGGGGGCCAGTCTCTTTCAGATGATCTATGGATGCTTCTTGTTAGAGCTTCCTCTTGAAAATTTCATGGGTGTGGATCTACTCTTGTTTCCTCGCTTCAGGGAAGGCTGAATTTTCACCGCTGTTATTAGGAAAGAAATATGGAGCTTGTGAGTGTAGCTGTACTTACTCAGTGAGTAACGTCAAGAGTTGTAGTGACAGTAACAGTACAATGCTAGTCGAGCCTTGATTTGGGATGAACCTGGGATTGTTCTCATACTTTACATAAATCAAGTTCAGAACTTAGTCATTCTCTATCTGAAATCAAAAGCAAGATACCCATTGTCTTAATATTCACAGAATAAAGCCTTGGGAGAGGTGATAGATGGCTGGAGGAATTCTACAATAATATATAAGGAACTGAGAGGACAGTGCCTAGAAAGTGGTAAATTATTTAATATACCTATTTCTTAGAGTAGGTCTAGTTTTTGCTGCAGTTAATTTAGTCAGGACCGATTACACTAATGTATATTCCAGTATCTGCCCACTCACAAGTCCAGACGTGTGATCAGTCATTTCAGGAGCAGCTGTTTTTCAGTATACTTGTTTTTCATGATATATTCTTAATCTTGAGATATTTGTTTCCTTCTCATTAATTTAAGAACAGAAGACAGCTTATGTAACTGATTTTCCATACCTTCCTATCTGCTTCTGGAATAAATGTCAGATTATTTAATTTACAGCTGAAAGCACCCAACTTCATGTTCAAGCCACCCTGTTAAGATATGTGAGGAAGCTGTTTTAGTTCTTTCTTCAAAATGCTTTTGCTTTGGCATTTCCCACTGTAATAATGAAATGCACAAACTTAGATCTTTTCAAGTGTTTTGCTTTACAATGTCTGTGAGTTGTGTAGAACTGGGAAAATATTTGTTGGTTTGAGAAGAACTGAATATGTATTGGGTATTTGGTTGTGTTTTTTTTTTTTAATCAATGAATATAGATTAAATCTCATCACTTGGAAAAGTCAAATTCAGAAAACATTACTCATTTTAACAAGAAAGACTGTTAAGAAGCCAAATCTTACTAAATGTGAAGATTGAAGTAGCCGTGTTTCGATTTTTTTAATTAATGTTATGATTACTTCTGGACTACAAGCAGCAATGCTAAACAAGTACCACTATGTTGAAACATGATTTATTTTTTTTTTATAGTATCATGTTTGTTGGAAAAGGCTTCCAGAGGTCGTCTCGTCCAGTCTCCTGCTCAAAGCCTCTCTCAAGGCCTTGGCTTTACCTCTGCTGTTGCTTGTGGTATGAGAAGTGGAGGAGGTTGTTTTGTGCACAGTGTTACTTGTGAGCCATAGTTAGAGCACCACTGGCTTGGTAATAAGAAGAGCACATTTGTTCTTTAATTAGTCTTTGCTTCTCTAGTTTCCACAGTCCTTCGAAGCTCTGGTGAATAACCTGATGGATACTTGTGCTCTTAACTAAAGTCGTGCAGTTGAGCTGCATTTAAAATCTGGAAAGCTGACTCTAAATCCTTTCCTCAAACCCTACTCTCTCTGGACTGCTTTGAAATTATCTGAGAGAATCCTTGTGGTGGTGTGTCTGAGACTTACGCTGAGGCATCAAACAGGAAAAACTGTGTATCCTGGAATAATCATTTGCATAATGGTGTTGAACCGTAGGCAAAACATGTTCAACTCTGTACTTACCCGCAGCATTCGAAAAACATGGAGAGGAGAGATTTTCTGTTGTTGTCCTGCTGTCGTTGGTGATCTGGAAAAAATAGATGATCGTATTTAGATACTGGTTTTTGATTTTTGTTCCCAACACAGGCCTCACAGTATAAATGTTAATCCGAACAAAGTTTTACATTGGCAGATGGTCAAAATGGAGGATTAATGCTGCTCGCTCAATGGGTCTTAGTTAGAATTAGTTTTATCATGTAGTAATTGGATAAAACATAGTTTTCTGATAGACTGAGGGAAGTTGACTTCTAGCGTTTCATTCCATTAAAAAATAAATAAATTCCTAACTGCTGCACTTAATAGTTCGTTCGCTAATGGTTTAACATTCAGCAGTTTTATTGCAGGTTGCAAGATTTAGTAACAGAGCATCTCCTAAAGAAATGACATTTCCCCAAAATATCTTTTCAAAGTATGTCCCCCTTAGAATAATGTTCTCCCTTTGCTTTTTTTTTTTTATAACTGTAATTGAGGAAGTGGGCAAACCATTTCACTATCGTGATTCTTTGCAGAATAGATCTAGACACCTGATAATAAATGTGTATTTATTAACTGTTCTGTTTCCTTTGAGGAGATTTTCGTGTGAGGTATTGCACTGAAGGAAACTGTGAGTGCTCCACTTGATACAGGGAGCGTGGTAAGCCCTCCACGTTTCCACACTTCATATTTTTAGAGTCTTTCATCTTTAGCCAAAGTCTGAAAGTCCTACTCACATCTCTCGTAGAAATTCTGGGAGGAGAGGTGGGCACAATTCCAGCATCCCTTCTAATCATACCTCAGTGTAATCTCCAGTAACATCAAAGCGGTTGGAGGATGATGACAGGAAAAAAACCCCGCCAGCTAAAGTTCAGTCTCCGAATAGGCTGTGTTGGCCTTGAGGTTTGTGTGTGAGGAGTAAAGGGGTGGTGGTGTCAAACTACTCACATGGAAAAGTTAACTTTTCCTGAAATTGTCTGTAGATGTCTGGATAATGAACTTTTCAATAACTATTTGCCTCCATTAATGTGAGGGGAAACAGTTCATGTAGGAATTCAAGCTAGTGATTTTTATCCTTTGAATATTAGACACGTGAGTTTAATTTCTAGAAGCAATGTCTGGCTTGCTATGCGCCAGTGTGAGACAAATCTGCAGTTGATAAATCATTTGGATTGCTTGTCTAGTTACAGAAATTCCCTGCTTCTATATGGAGCCAAGTGTAGGCTGTATATAATTAACTGATTTGCAGAACTAGAAAGAAACTGAGCCTGGGTGTCACTTGCACTGACATTCTGAAAAAGTCACAAACCATTGACTATGTCCAGTTAGGGCAGATGGGAGAGTACGTTATCCCTTGCATAAAATCAGTAAGCATTAGTAGAAATCCATTTCAAGAAATAGCCAACTAATGAGACCGTAGGAGTGCAGACTTCTCCTCACATCTGTTCTATTCACTTTAACTGCTGGTCAAATACTTACACAAATTCTGCTTGCTTTCTTTTCAGAAGTCTTGTTAACAAAGTTATTGCTCTTCAAGTCCTGCAAAGTATTTTCTGCTGATTGTTCCTTGTGTTTTTGCTGCTTCTTTGGAAGACACATACCTATTAAAACATGTCAGTGACTGCCTTGTAGATCACAGCCCAACAAAGAGCTTTCTAACTTGCACTTTTCTCTCGTTAGCTACCTCTTTCTTATTATGTCAGTTGATCTTCCTCCCCTGAAGTATCCTGACCAATATCACGGTAAGTGTTCCCAGACATCTGGTTACTTAAAGAAATGTTATTTATCACAGGAAAGGGCTCAGGTTCAAGAGGAAGATATGTGAGGTGTCTTACTGCTATGTTTTCTTCCCACTGTGATAGTTGCCAAATTCTGATCCTCCTGATGATAGTTTAGGTTATGAAAACTTTTTGCCCTTTTCTGCGTACAGATCTCAGACAGTGGAAAATATCAGGAACACTAGAGTGAAGAATTAGTTTGGATGTGCCGAAGTGACATATTTTGCTCTGTGCAAGCCCATTGCTGTGCGATTTCTAGAAAGCTACAGTTTTGTCATACAGCAACTTACCTGAAATGTATTTAATAAATTTTCTGAACACCTTAACTCACTTTTTGTCTCTTGAATGCAGCATCTGTAACTGAGAAGAAGCTGATAATTCCCTATTTATCGTCTGCAGATTGATTTGTATGTACTTAGGTACCAGCTATTTAGGAATAAACTAGTCTTAATCACAAGACATGAGCTGAACACAGTGTGTTTTCCTTCCTCCCTAACTGCTCCTTATGGCAATCGAATGCTTCTTATGTGAATCAAATCCAAACAAACAATCAGATTTAACTCCTGCTTGAACTATTGGTCAAACTATTTGATTTAGGTCCATAAGAGTGGATTGCCATGACAGTCGTGTAAGCAAATACTAGTCCAGTCACTAGTCATGGCTGCAACGTACATTTGATGTTTAAAGTGTTCAAGGTTTGACGGCTTCACTTGAAATAGGTATTTGTGAAATAACAAGGCAATTCAGTACTTCCCTTTTGCAAATAGCTTTTCCATATAATTGACCACAAAGAAACCAAGGTCTTCTGGATCATTCCATTATGGAAGGATTCCTTTACATTGCAAGGGTACAAAGCAGACAAAGAATAGGCTCCAAACTTACAATTTCCCTTGCTTGAAGTCAAGGCACTGGTTGGAAAAGCACTTTGGGAGACTGTATCCCAGTTTTACAGGTTGTTGTATAATAAGGCTTAGTGTGCTTTCATAAGTGTTTACACTTGGTCACATAAAGGTAGACAATGACAACGAGGTTGGACATGGCCACTTTTATCTTATTTTGTATACTCTGAGTAGCTTGAACTAAAATTCTTAGGTTTTGTCCGTGAATATTAAGCAGTATTGGAATTGCTGGTTTTCATCCTGGCATGTGCAAAGAAAGTCTATTTCAAACCAACAAATATCTTTCTGAACTAAAAATATAAAAATAACAGCTGTGTTTTTGGCAAATTCTGCAGTTTGTGTTAGGAAAGTGTGAACTTCCAAGGCCAGCTGTTAAAACATTTCTTAAGCATTAGGAACGTTGTAAACTACTTGTGTATACATCTGTACTTCTGGTTTGGTCAAATCTCTGTGCTTGATTTGTCCTGAAAACTGCAGGTTTATTCTTAGGATAGTGGAATATTGCATTGCATGTATCCTGTTCCTCACCTATATTGAACATTTATAAATTATGAGGAAGGCTAATACTGGCATTTTTTGTTTTGTTTTATAAAAAAATGTGTACTTTACTGATGATATTTCCTATCTGAAAGACAATAAGATCAGTTGATCATAACACTCATCTTTGTGCAACTTTAGAACCCGTTGATCAAATTTGATCGAAATAGGGGACAAAAAGAGGAGGCTGATTTTAAAGGCGCTTCAAAACCTGAAGGTCCTACATCTTTGTAAAATACTGTAGTAGTAAGGTGTTCCTCCTGCCTGTCTGGGAAGACCAGGAAGGAGTGCAGTAACTTCAGTACCCTGAAGTAACAAACAGCCATAGGAAACTGCATGAAAATGTTTGAAAGTGGTAGGGGTAAGTATCATGCTCTGATTTCTCACACTGCAACAAGCTACCAGATGATCTCGTGAGGCAGTAGCATTAAGGGTTTATAACATATGCAACAGATTAAAGAAAAAGCTCCATCTTTTATCCATTTTCCTCTTTTCTGGAGGTTTTTATATCTTTTAATGTTTCCATTCTCCAGATATTTGCAGTAAAAATGTAAAAACATAATGCAGCGTAACTCAATGCAATGTCACTGTACATATCTTATTTTAGTGCTGCCTCTTGCTGATATTTTAAGAAATGTTAAAAATAGTCACTCAATATGAAACGATACACAGATGTCCTATGAAAGTTCTTCATCTTGAGTTAGAATAAAGTACAAAATGTCATTCTTGAGTGAAGTGGTAAAGAGAAAATTCTCTTTTGTAGTCGATCTCTAGGGCTATAAAAACCTTCATAGATGATATGGAACTGAGACTAATGGCAATTTACAGCTTAGCAAAAGGAATGGCTAAAATTTTGGAATTCTGACTTAGCCAAATATCCACAGATTCAAGAGTCTGTTTTAATTACAATACTGTATTTTGATCCTATCGAAACTGTTTGGCCTTCTAAGCAAGATGAGAAATGTAATCTTTACTTCTTAATAATAGATTGCAGGGGATGACATAATTCTTAAAGAAATCAGTGGTGTTTCATCCACAATTTTCTGTCATCTGCTAATAACATAGAGCAATAAAAACTTAGGAATTAAATGACAGAAGAGATTCATATGAGATTGAGGATTTTTTTTCACATTGGAGGAAGAATTTAACATCTGATCTCTTCGTTGCAGCCTCACAAAATAAATTTCCAGTATTGTGAGGCTTGTAACGAGCAGAGTTGAAAGTCCGGACTAGACAGTTGTTTCCTTGGCTGTTGATGCTATCTGTAGTCACTTAGAATGTGTACTAAATAGATGGCCTCATAAAAGAGGTGTGACATAAACCCCACTATTCAATCAAAATTTAAATAATGGATGAAAAATAAGGGAAACTTATAGTACATTTTGTTTATTTTTTTAGTATAAGAACATTTGATTTCTTTCAGCAATGTAAACATTTTACATAGTAGTTTGAGATAAACCTTGAAGTTACAGAAACACAGCAAAAGGACTGAAACTAAGAAGGTACGTAATGAAGTATTTATGAATATTTAGTAGATTTTCGTAGCCCTCAGTTGAGAGATGAAGAAATATGAAAAGGTTTCTGAGGAAAAGGTTAATAAATCTAGTTCACTCTGACTAGCTGTAAAAACTGAAGATCCTTTTGAAGGTTTGACACTGTTGTTGATTGTGAATATATTTGCATGTCCCCAAATTGCTTTTTGGAGATGGAAGTTGCTGTTAAGTAATCCTGTAGCTTCTATAGCTTTGTATATACTTTTGAGGTTTACTTGGGCTTTGAAGACCTCAGAGTCTGTCAAGCTATGCCATGGCTGGCCACTCCACTTCTGCAAAGGAAAGTGAAATGTTAGGTCAAGGTGATGCTTTGGGCAATAATATTTGTAAGTAAAAAAGCACTTTTTGAGATCAGATTTTAAGAAGCATCAGAGTTGCAAGCTTACAATCCAAGTTTCTGTATTTCAAGGTTTTGAAATGAATAGAGGATTGGGGAATAGAAAAACATTAGTTGTAAACAACTCTATATTTGTAATTGTGGGAACAGGATTAACTTCTAATACTGTGAGCTTAGTTCCTATGATAATTAAATGCTGTAAAATACACCCAATACTCCAGTGCCGTTAGACTTCAGAACTACATTGTATCCTTTCTTATTGTTCAAACTTCAAGTGGACCTTTTGCAGACAAAGCAACATTTGCTAACTTCTATTTCAGTACTTTTCAGCAAAGATGCACTGAGTCAAAAAATCCGATCCTGACACAAGGAGATGGTGTGAAAATTTGGAAGTTCCTTAATGGAATTCCCAGGAGTAGTTTAAAAACAAACTCTTTTTTTTTTTTTTTTTTCCCTACCAGGCCTATTTAAATCAATGAGGAAAAAAGTTTAACTCCTGGAAAGCTGATCTTATGCCTCACTAGATGTAATTTGTACACTACGACTTCTTAGTTTTCCTCCTTCATGTGCAGCTAGATGGTCATACCAACTTGTTCCAACGTTCATATGAACTTATTGATCTGGACTTTCTAGGACATAGCACAATTGTATTCATCCTCATGGCTAAGCACGTAATGCTCGATAATGCAGAATGCTTCAAGATAAGGGTACATGAGGGAAGAATCTTTTTCATGTTGGGCACTTGAAGCAAAACAAACTCTGAGCCAGTCTGGACAGACCTGGCATTTACGTACCTTTAAGGCATAATTAGGTAGCAGAAATATATAGGTTTTCACTGCAGAAAACTGAACACGTGGATAGTCTGTGCATAGATGTGATTGTACTCTGATACCTCTTAAGCACCACCAAATTCTTTATTGCATCCTTTTTTAATGAGTTGTCCATTTTTCAAGGCCTTGCATAGCGTAGGCTTGATTCATATGGAGGTTGCATTGCATTCTGTTAACTGGCAGAACCCTCAGTTTCTACTATTCACATTAAAAATAGCATTTGAAAACTACATATCTTCCTTTCTTTTTCATTCTTCTAGCTCTTCTGTAAACACACATTTGGAAATGGAACACCTAATAATAAAAATATATACTCCTGATACCCATTTTCTACTTACTGTCAGAAGCCGGGAAGTACTCTGGCTAAAGACTTCAACTACGATGGTGCAAATGTCAGTGCTTTGGTTCAACTAATGCAATGTCAGTGCTTTGGTTCCCGTATTAGTGCTTTGGTTCCCATGACGTGCTGTCGAAGTGCCGATAGGTCTGTGTGTGTGTATCAAAGCACCGATGGCTCTGCTACGTGTCTCACAGCAGCTGAGGACCAGCACGACTTCAGGAGTGTGTTCAGCTCTATTGCCCCAGCCCGTTCTCTGATGTGATTCCTGAAGGACGCACACTGAGTTTCTCCAAGAGTATGAGATGCAGAATACTACACGAAAACTTTGTCCTGAATCCTTTCCTTGGCACTGAATTTTTTCAAGCTCTTGTTAGGAGGTCTGAAGTTTTACGTTCTGTCTTCCAGAGGCCATGTTATATTGATATATTCCCACACACAGAGTAGAACACAGCTCTTCCTCTGGCTCTGTCTACCCCAGGCAGCTTGCTTTGGGGAGTGGAACACTTGCAGTTGACCGTGTTGGGTATTTTTACCATGTTATTGCTTTAATAAGTATTTTTAGGGACATCTTAAGCTTAATCATATCCTTAAATCCAGGGAATTACTGTGCAAATGGGAAAATAAGTGGCAGGAACAAAAAGCCATTTTATGAAGTAGTCATCCTATTTTCACTCCAAAGCTGAAATAACTGCAACTGTCAAGGAATAGAAATATGGAGAATGTGTGATATATAAAAATTGTTTCTGAGCAGAATGTTTCTTAGGAGAATTCATCTGTTTTTTTAAATGACTGAGCAAAGGACAGCTGTAGACACTTAAGGGACACACAAAAAATATCTCTAAGTAATTAAACCCAACATTTTGACAATCTTTTTCTGTAGAAAGATAGAAAATGTTTCAAAGGAACCTTCTAATTCATGAAGCAGATCTATCCTTTTTTGCTTTGTAGCTGTGATTCTTGTCAGTTCCTACTACCGAAAGTAAACAGAGTAACTCATAATCACTTTGTCATTTTCTGTTAGTTTTCCCAGAAAAAAAAAAAGGTCAGTCCTGGCTTCTGCCTCTTTATTCCCTGAATTGTTTATCTGTCAGAGTGAAATGACTCCATTTAGCTAGATGACATTTCAAATCAAATATTGTGTCTGGTCAATTATTTTCCAGTGTGGTATGCATCTCCCCATTATCCTAGAAAACACGTTAATTTTAATTGGGAACTTTGTATCTAAAAACGTTTCTCTGACCACTCGCTTTCAGTAAAATTGCTTAGGGACATAGGATGCCTGTTTTTGTCCACGACAGCTGCATTTCTCTGGTCACTTTGTATCTCTCACCTAAGCTTCAGAGTTTTTCAACGTGAGCAATTTTAAGAACAGAATGGGAATATGGGACAAGATCAGACTTACACATACATGAAGCTAAGCTTCTAGAGTTACTTTTCTGCCCTAACAAATATTCCACCCATCTTCTGTACAGGGCTCTTGCTGTTAGCCACCTGCTTACAAGATATGTTCCAAAATTATCTTTTTCTTTTTTTTATTGCCACAGAAGCCTCGTTTCTAAGTGCCAGTATAATGCCAATTTGTCTGTGATAGAGGTTTCAGGTTTATTTGCCTCATTTATAAGGCCATAGGTTATTTTAATTAAGCTTTCAGTTAAAAAAATCGAACAAATATTTTTATCTGATAAGCCATTAATAGATAATTATAACTATATTACTATATAGTATGGCTCATTCAATACCATCATGTCTTGATCCAGTTGCATATTTCTACTTTCTCCTGTAAGTACATAAAAAGTCTTAAATTTTAAACTTTCTGGTATTTCTCTGTTTTAAAGAGCTAGAGAAAAAAATAAAAAAAAAAACACCCCATTTTTATGTGTTCTATTTGGGTCTTTTTACATGTAGATTGGTAACCTAAAGATGATTTCTGAAGTTCTGCAGTCACATGTTAGTTCAAAACAAAATGGTATCATTATCAAACTTAAACCTTGTGTAAGTCCTGCTAGCCTTGGCATTAAATAACGAGTGATAGGGTTTTGCATTTGTGCGGTGCCTTTTATCCCAGAGATCTTCACAAAGCTGGATGGAGGCACACAGTGAGCTCCTGAATTTCGCAGCTGCTACTGAGAGCTCTGACAACAGAGTGCGAGCGCCGTTGAAGGATTAGGTTTAGGTCCTGCACCAGGTACAGCGTCCCTTCACACACTGAATGCACAGAGATCTTAACACTTAAAGGATAATTAAAAATGCTGAAAGCCATAAGGTCAAAGGACTGAATTTACTGAGTATCTCTTGATGTGACTGCTCAGGTCTCATATATAGATCGTTCTGGAGTGCACCCAGTGTCAATAGCAAGACGACGGGCGACAGCAAGAAGAGACAGTTTATTTTTTAGCAGTTGTGAGCTGGGGCCCATGAATCAGAAAACCGTGTCGAGAGTGAAGCTGTAAACAGCTTTGTTACAGCTCTGAGTCTCACTCGGTGATAGCTGATGTATGGCCACAGAAGTCGTTTTCCAAAGAGAGAGTGCTGGACCGGAGCTAGGAACAATCCTTGCCTATTTTCAAGAAATTCCATTGCTGTTTGATTTCCATGTAAACAACTCATTAAAGATGAATTGCAAGACTGTAGCTTCCGTGATATCCTCAAGACTGACAAAACTCAGAGCCTTTGATGTCTACAGTGCAATTCCCCTGGAACTAGTGATGGCAGAAAGTGGAATGAAAATGTGGTATAGAATTAGATGAGGTAATATGCTTTAGCTTTACTGCAGAATATCCTTTCTTGTAAACCCTGCAGAAAATGGTATCTAGTTTTTGCTGTAAGCCTGGCCTGACAGAGCAGAAACATCTAGCTGAGCATTGCAGGGCGATCCAGAACGGTGCAAGGCTTCATTCTGAGCTTTGTGAATGAGTCCATGTGTTTTGAATGTCAGAAAAGAATTGCGTCAATACATCTATAATAATGAATGCTTTAGAAGAAACTCTACTAGTTCTTTTAGCTTCTAAATCTGATATTGGTGTCGCAGATGAGTAGAAGGCTCATTTCCCACATTGCCTGGCCAGCATGCCTGTGAAGTGACTTGGAAATAGCACCTCTGAGTGTATTTTAGTATTCCTTGTTCCCTCTGCAGGGGCTGCCAGCCAGTCTACAAGTAATGCCAGCTAAGGACACGACATTTTTGGTATTTTTTGCTTGTCTTTACAAACAAACAAATCAATGCACAATTACTTTTATATTTTGCTATGTCAAATTTGTAACAAGCCATGCCATTGCAATGGAGTAGAGAAATCACCTTCACTTTTCACCTACAAGCAGTTGCTGCCCCAGGTAAACAGGGCTTTCTGTTCTGTCTGTTTTGTCCTAGATGGTCTTAGGCTGGAAGTTTGCATTACAGGATGAAATCACAGAACCCTGAATAGATGAGACTTGTGCCCCTGAGATCACTATTTTGGCAAAAAAAAAAAAATTGTAAAGGAATTACATGAGAAATTATGCTTATTTTAGAAGAAATTACAAGAAATATATCACTACTATATCTCTTAAATACTGACATTTAACAGACATCGTATTTTAAAATTGGACTTTAGGGGTATCCTGGACTGGAAGAGAACTTAGCCATAGGTTTGTCAGCAACAAAAAGCAAAGGGTTGTGAAGCACTGAAGTAGCAAGATGCAGAAGAAGGCAAAACTAGGAACAGCCCGGGCAGCACTGTGCGTGCGGGTGTCACGGGCTGTGAGGCTGCTTGAACGCACCTTTTGGGAAGCAACCGAGGTTCTTGTCACTCTGCAGCTTTTGTTCTTTTGCTCAGAGATACTACAGAGCGGTCAAGCATTTCCTTCAAGACGGCTGCTGAGCCAATTTGTCGTCTTTGTCTGGTGCTGGAAGTGCTGTTCTCTCTGGTCTGTGCTGCCCTGGTTTGGTACGACATTGTTGACTTCCGAGCTGGATTTTTCAGTCTGCAGTCTGATCGCTTTAGCAGAGCTTATTTTGTGAAACTGGCATTTTTATGCGTCTTTCGGGCAGCAGAATTTTTTGCTTCCTAGAGTCTGAAACTGCTCTCAAAACTTCCTTCAGTTGTCCCTGGCAGTGAAAGCAAAAGGATTAATTTATGAATTTTTGACTAATATTAAAACCTCAACTTTATAGGAAGTGTTTCAAATATGTAAAAATATTTCTCTCTGTCAGACTATATGACAGAAATATTTATATCCTATTTCTAACCTTTGTGTACTTCTCTGTTTGCCACATGGTCACCTAAGGAGAGGGACTGGCCTTTTGTGAATTTCTGGAAAGTGTCTAACATATCACAGTTGTTGCTGAAAACAAATCACTGTATAGCACTTACAATGCTGCTTTACTTTTAAAATAGTGTTATTTCATGTTAAAATCATTATTAAAGTACTATATTATCATTATTAAATATTAAATATATATTAAATATATAAAGTAATATATTATTATTAAAGTAATATAGATAACTTATTATTGTCTTTTGTTAGCTTTATATAAAGTGTATTTTTATATACATATATACATATGTACATATACACGTATACATGTATGTGAGCAAATGTGTATTTTTATCTTATATCTGTATAATACAAATATATTTCTCCTGCTAAATCTCTAAGTGCATTACAAGCTATAGATTCTCTCCTGAAATCACTGTCTCACTAAAATATTTAACAACTAAACTGTTTAACAAAGTTTATAGTAGTAGAGTAAGGCAGAGCCAACAGCTTTGAGAGCATCACAAAATTATACTTCCAACACTTATTTTTATACAGCGTAGGAATGCACAATTCAACAAGGGCAAGCGTAGAGTCTTGCATTTGGGAAAGAACAACCCCATGTGCCAGTACAGGTTGGGGACTGCCCTGCTGGAGAGCAGCGCAGGGGAAAGGGACCTGGGTGTCCTGGTGGGCAGCAGGATGGCCATGAGCCAGCAGTGTGCCCTCGTGGGCAAGAAGGCCAATGGCATCCTGGGGTGTGTTAGAAGGGGGGTGGTTAGTAGGTCAAGAGAGGTTCTCCTTCCCCTCTGCTCTGCCCTGGTGAGGCCACATCTGGAATATTGTGTCCAGTTCTGGGCCCCTCAGTTCAAGAAGGACAGGGAGCTGCTTGAAAGATGCCACAAAGATGGTTAAGGGAGTGGAACATCTCCCTTATGAGGAAAGGCTGAGGGAGCTGGGTCTCTTTAGCTTGGAGGGGAGGAGACTCAGGGGTCACCTCATTAATATTTATAGATATCTATAAATATTAATAAATATGTGAGGGGTGAGCATCCAGAGGACAGAGCCAGGCTCTTCTCAGTGAGGACCAATGATAGAACACGGGGCAGTGGGTGCAAGCTGGACCTTTTGAGGTCCCTTCCAACCCTTCATATTCTGTCATTCTGTGTGATTTTGTGATGTGTTTCATATAAACAGCTTATCTTTTGAATAGGAATAATTTGAATTCAGAAAAACCATAATGTAGTCACAAAGCATTGCTATCTATAAATTTGGTGCAAATCCCTGCAGGTATAAGACAGACATAGAGCACGAGTTCAGAAAAACAATCTGCTGTTGGGCTACTTGGGGCTGAACTTTGCTCGCAGCATGCTCTAGGGAACGTGACACACAGTGACCTTAGTCACAGAAAAGCATAGAATGCATTTTTTCAAAACAAGAAATAGTGGTAACTTTGCTGTCAGTTTATATAGATCTGGAAGCAGAAGCTGTGAACCAGCCTTCTGTCAAAACAACCTCCTAATAACCCACAAAGTGAATATTTTTTGTTATTCCATTTTAAATATTCACTTAACATTTTAGCCATCCAAGTTTTACACAGTACTGGGACTTCTGCATGTCCCCCTTTTCTGTGTTTTTTACTTTTCTTCAGAACATGAACAGTAAGTCATAAATCCAAGCTTCTACCACACATCTGACGTAAATCAAAGATAGAACAGAATCCAAAACCTGGGATCATAATCCCTGAAATTGAAAACTTAAAGTAAAAACAATCCAATTTTATAGGATAGCTTTTTTCCCCTTTAAATTAGGCTTGATTTTAATATCTGCTTTTTATTTCAGTATTCTTATTTTAAGTCAGAAGTGAGGTTGAGTTCTGGATTTAAAAAAATCTTGGTCCGCATCTGACTTTTGTCACTGACTTAGCACAGGGTGGAACGCCAGTCAGTTCCGATATTTCAATCAGGTTCCCTTAGCTAGGGTCAGAGAGTTGTCTTAAACATCTCTAATTCATGTCTTTTGCACTCAGAGACAAGTTTAGATAGGAGATCACTCCCTAAAAAAGCTGTTGAGGAAACAAAACACACTCTATAACAGGATTAGGATCACTTTGCAAGTTTGAGCTGTTCATCAGTGATTACTTAAAAATAAACTTGTGGACTTGTATTTGAAATTTCCAGTTTTATTTTTAACAGCAGGGGTTGCTGTAGGAGAAGAAAACAAAGCACACAAAGCAAACTGAACTCGCAGGACCAGCACATTAGAGAAGCGAAAGGGCAGCCAAATGCTTTACATAGAACTACTTAAAAAAGGACCGTTTGCACTTTGCATAGTTTTAACATCTGAGATTATGGCCTTTTCCCAATTAGTTCTGATTAATTGCTTGTTAAAAATAATCAGGAAATCTTGCATTTTCATTTTTTTTGGTCTGATTACAAAATTACCAATAAGAATGAAGCCTTATTGCTCTCACTAAAATTTGTTGATACTCTCTTTGCACGAAAACTGAATCACAGACACAGGCACTCTTCTGCTTAACTGGCTGGTATTTTAACCTGCTGATGTGGGCAGATCAGAACGAGAGGATAGGGTCTATATTAAATGTTTATGGTGTGCTGGTAACCCTTGTGTCTATATAGCAGATTCTGCTGGCCAAGATCAGAAAGTCCCTTTAGGTAGCTGTTTGGCATGTTGAACGAGTAGATATTGCTGGATGATGCCAGCACTTTGCAGTATGCTGATATCATTTATTCACTTGTGTTGCATTAGTTCCAGACCCTGATCAGAAAGGACTCAGTGTCACCTGGTGTGAAAGCATGCCCTGCTCCAGCCAGTGCTGGTGGTGGGAGGACAGCCCTCTGAGCTTTTTCTCTCAAGTTTTTTTTTCCCCTCTCTTCCTCCCTTAAATTATAGTTCAGAATTTCAGAAGAGAAAAGCCGTTGCCTTCTGATGTTGGGTAGGTTTGGATGAAGGATGTGTGGTGTCAGTCAGGTCTGTAGAGCAGTGCTGCGTGAGTGAGCACAAGCTGACAATGTGCTGGAAGCCCAAGGACCAGGGTTTCCTTAGACGTTGTGCTCACTTTATAGAGTCATTACTATTCCAGCTGCCTGCTAAATTTAGGGGAAGGACAGAGAGCTTCTTCATTTCTCCCTCTGTCTGTGGAGGTATATAGAAGTCAGTATCTCAGCTGTTATTTGTTACCTAATAACATTGTCATACTGTCAGGAATGAGAGCTTTTGGCTTGCTGAGCATAAATAATTCACTGCAGTATGAACAATTTATAGAAAAAGCAATGATTTGAAGTGAACCAAGATGCCTTATAAGGACATAATTGTAAACACCAGAGCCTCAGCCTCTTCCCAGACGAGAGTGCTAGATCCATCTGGCTCTGCTGAACTGAAGCAATGACTCAGTAAAGCTACAGATTCCAAAGATTTCATTAAGCTAATAAAAAGTTAGGAAGATAGCGGAAAGGTGCCTTCTTTGATATATCTAATTGGAGATTTAAGCCGTGATATCTGCTGAGGAGCAGTCAGAGGTGATGAAGTGAAAACTGCAACACAGGAGTCATTTGAAGGTCTCTCTTTATGGCATGAGAGATTTTACTATGCTGTGAAGTCACTGACGTAAGATCATTTTGTACCATTCCCAAGAGAGACAAAAGGCGTTGAGCTATGCTTAAAACTGTATAAAATTTATGTATGTGGTGTTCAGGGTCCAAAATGAATGAATGAATCGGTTTATTGTTGTATGGGAATACTCTGCAGTTCTCCCTAACTCATGCTGTGCAAATTTAGAGAAGTGAGATGGTAAGCATGGTTTTGTTACTAATGCCTGCCTTCGGGGTTTTGGTGCTATTAAGGTATAAGGCATTGTCCTCAGAAGAAATTACAATAAATATTTACTAAGAACAGATAAAAAAAGTGTAGTTTATTGGAAAACAAAAGAGGGCCAAAGCCCAACCCAGAGAACAAACAGTAATAGCACTGGCAGCTTAGCAGTGAAAGATCTCATCAGCTACTTTTGTGATAATATTGATACCAGAAAGCATCAACTAATACTAATAAGTATTTTGGCCAAAGGGTTAAAGATATGATGAGGGCTTGTGAAAAGGATTGAATTCTTACTCTAAGTTTTCATGGTTAGAGTTTGTTCAGGCGTATCTTGGCATCCACGTGGTAGAGGAAATGAGATTTTAATTTTTCTTCCTCCTTTATACCTTGGGGCATGCAGCCCCCATCTATCTCGTGCTCCTCACAGCATGTGCAGATGGCCACTAGTTCCACGCATGCAACAGCAGCATCTTGCCCTGCTCTCAGCTAAGGGTAGAAACATTTCTAGCTGAGGTGCAGAGCAGAGCTGCCTCTTCCTTTTATCCTTTTTGTCTCACAGTGCAGTGAGACTCTGCATCTACTGATAGGATCAAACTTCAGGTCATTCTCATGCTCAGTTAAATAATTTATCTCACATCCACTGTGGAAATAGTTTTGGATGCTGTAGGACAAGGTGCTTCCTGCCATCATTGGCTCTCCTGAGCCGAGTTCTTCTGCAGTAAGTTTGGAACTAAGCCATGAGCCACCAGATTTGTTCACAGGCAATTTACCACAGCAGTCATGGAGTCCCTTGCTCTTGGCTTCTGGACTTTGTTGGTTTGCTGTATGTCTGAAAACCGACCCTGCCTGAAAGGGAACGCAAGACAGAAACATATATGAGAAAGGCTCAGTTTGCATAATGTAGCATTAGAGTACATTCCCATACTATGTTTGATTTTTAAAAGCATAATGTGGACACCTGTGCTACAGGCTGCAAGATATATTTGAATAGGTTGCTCAAGGTTTTACTCCCCTGTCTGCTATGATTTTTCAAGTAAATCCTGTAATTAGTTTTCATGTAAAACTATACACAAGTATATACGTTACACATTGTACTCACTATCTTGAAAGATGTTACTCCCTCTGAGGAGCTGGGAGTTGGACTTGATGATCCTTATGAGTTCCTTCCAACTTGAGATATTCTATGATTCTAATTCTCTGGAGTCCAAAGAAGCTGTGTTTGAAAACAATTCTGAGGTCCAGATTGTGAAGAGTATTTGTTTGCTTTTTGTTTAGGCCTACTAAAATGAGAGAAGCAATATATTTATATATTTAGCTAAATGTTAAAGTTGAAGGTGCCTTGCTCTTTGGCAAAGTGTAGCATATCTTGCTAGGTTCCCTGGCAGCTATGCAGCATGTGGAAGAGTCTGTGGAAGAGTCTTGAGTGGGTGGGAGGAGTGAGGACTGTGCTTGGGGAGCTTAAGTGGCAAATTAAAGTGTCTGGATTGTATTAAGAATAAAGGAAACAAATCAGTGGGGAGACCAAGGGCTGCAACAAGTGATGCTATTCTTGTAAAGAGAAGACGAAGGGGACAGAGTGGTAGTATCACACCTCGGCAGATTCAGACTCAGCTCTGCCAGAGAAGGTATGCATGAGACTGTAAGGAAAAAAGTCTGTCAGCACTGTTGTTTCTTCTACTTTCCTCCTTGCCTCCTCCAATATTCTTCATAGCTTGATGTGTTGACCTGGTAGGCAGTACTGAGCTGCTGTTTCTGCCACTGCAGGTCCACAAGACAAGTATTTAAGCAGGAAGAACAGAAAGAAAATGTATAACCTCTTCCTTGCCATGTGCATCACTTCTCACGAGCTCTCCTCCCATCAAGAGTCAGATCTCACTCTTTCAGAGTCCTTACTGCTAGTGCTGTTGTTAAATGTGTGTTGTTAAAGAAACCCTTCTTGGTTTCCAAAAAGAGCAGTGGAAGTTAAAAAGGAAGCGAGAGAAGAGGAAGAGTAAAAAGATGTGCTCAGGTTCCAACAACAGATCAAAAACAACGAAGAGAATATCTTGCTTTCTCCAAGGCTCTGTACACTGTTGACTCTCAAATTTTCTCAAATGCCTCCTTTCAAGCATTAGTAGAACCTAAGAAGAAGTAAAACTGCTAAGAGATTGAAAGATTACCGTTATGACTCTTCTTGGGTTCCACTACTAAAGGTACTATATAGGAATATAAAGGGCCTAAACCTTTTTCCCACACTGATAATAATAATTCAGGAATTTGAAATAACAGTTTTTTGTTAATTTACTTATTTGGCCCTGTACTCAGTAAGACAAATTCACGAGTATTTAAAGTTCTTCCATACAAGGACTGAATTCCTTTGACATTAAATGATACAAAAATATGAAAACAGTCTGCAATTGAATCATTCTTATTTTTTTTTAATATAGGTTTATTCAGCAAATTGGCTACCAGTTGAGGGCAATGGTTTCCATACTACGATTTGTGGTGTATTTAAAACAGATGGAAGCATCTCAAAGCCTGCTTTGTCCAAAGCCAAGAACATTTTTTCGGCAAGAAGTCTGAACTTGTTGCCACATAAACAAAATGAGTGATTTAACTCGGTGTCTACATACTTTGGATTGGCAAAAACTGCTGAAAAAAAAAGAGCAAAGCCAAAGAGCAGACTATGAAAATAAGAAAAAAGAGCTCAAGAGAAAGAGATACACACACACATGCGTGCACCACATACACATCCTGGCAGCTGTTCAGCCTGAAGCGTTTGTGTTGTGCTGTGATTCTAAGCAAGCAGTAGTGTGTTTTAGTCCTTCTGGAAAATTTCTTACACTTTTTATTCTGTGTGTTTAGGCATCAGCCTAAATATTGAAGAAAGCATGTTTGGATGCTCTCTGTTGGCTAGCCCTCACAATAGAATTAAGCCTTACATTTTCTTCAAGTTTGCTTATGATGTACAGATTTAGTGAGATGCTCACCAAAATTGGAATGTGTTCTAGAACTGTAAAATGTAGAAAGGTAAAGAGAGTAGTTAATAAACTGAAGAGCTGTATAGGTGTGTATTTGTGTGGAAGGGGCCAAAACGCTTAGAGTGCCGTATTATTGTGCTCTTACTGTGTATGCCATAGAAACCAATTTCATTTTGGACTAAGACTCCTACACTGAGCCATTCAGTTCTGAACTTTTCCTACATGATTTTGTTGTTTCACTGTTTGGTTTGGTTTTTTTTTTTTTCAAATCTGCACTTTCTGGAGATGCTGAATTTCCTGGAATTGCTCATGGATGTGGACTGAGCACAGAAGTAGATACAAAGCTGTGCATATGTCTGACTCTGTTGTTCCCATCCTTTGGTGTTCTTGGTGTTGCTGAGCTGTACAGCTGTAATTTGCCATCGTTGTTTCCTCACCTGGGGTAGAGTGACTAGTTAAATTGCACATTGACCTATTTTCTTAAATATCTTCTAACTTTGCTTAATTGTTCATCCAACAAAATTGGTGATGATGACGTTAAACAAGAAATTATTGTGAAAAAGGTCAGGCATGGAATTGGAAACAAACTGAAACCTTTTGTGAGCTTTCAAAGCCTATATGTGAGCAATACAAGACTCAAGAACAGACTGGAAAGTGAGTTCCAAATGTCATTGACAAAACCATAATAAATTTCTGCTAATAAAAAAACAAGCTTTGACAGTCCAGTACATTGGTGAACAAGCAAAAATGTTTCTTCAGAGAAATAATGATTAAATTATGGAACTTATTAACACTTCAGAAGCAGAACTATTCTAGATCCAGAAAAAGCATAGGCAAAATTCCTTTCTGCCAGCAGGTATTAAACACTGCAAAAACTCTAGTCAGGTCAGCAAAGGCAAGTCCACTATAGGCATCTTGATCAGACATGGAACAGCATTTGTGTGCAATGAGAATGTGGTGGAAGATGATTCAGAACTGATTTACTCATGGCGAACTTGATTTGATGGCCAAGAGTACCTGTTAGACAGAAAGCTTGCCACTTGGTTTTGATAAGAAACAGAACCGTTAACGGCACCAGGAATGGTGATTGAATTTGTACTGCTGATGACATTTTAGAGGAATGTGCCAAATGGCATCCAGCACAGGATCTGACAGGGTCTGGCTGACCTCTTTAAGAGGAACCCGTAAGAGACGGCAGCTACGGAGGCACTATCAAAGAGAAGCAGGACTTGCTGCTGCACACTAAGCTGGTGACAGATGCTTGCCCAAGCAGCTTTTTGATTCCGTGTTGGGGTCAGATGCAGGTGCACATCCCTGGTTTGCCTTCAGAATTAAATCTAGATATGCAACAGAGCAAAGCTTCATCTCAGTCTGGATGGGTACCAGATGGGGAAGGGATATCCTGAGATACATGGCAGAGTGCCATTGCTCTGCATTTTAGATAGCCTCTGAGAGGCAGAAATTGGAGGAAATAAAGCAGTCATCTGGACAATGAAGTCTTGCAACTGAGAAAATCTCTGTCTAAGAAAAAAACTAAATGGGGCATGTATCTGACACAACACCAATGATATATTTATTTTTTATTGTTACAATTACCAAGACTTCCTGTCAGGATCATTTGTGATTGTTATACATAGCAAATTCTGCACACAGATGGATCCCTTATATGACTAAGATGCATTTTCTGAGTGGATGAGGGTGTTGAGACGTATTAATGATTGTCCCAGAAGTCTTTGACTATTCCATACTTGTTGGCCAAGTAGACCAGGAGATCACCACAAATAGAGAAATCAAGCTCAGACTGTGGAGTGATTTTTTTTTTTTTTTTTTTTTGTCTTCATGGAACCCCTCCTTTTCTCTGATAGCATCTTATTAGCAAAAATAGGCTTTTTTTTTTTTTTCTTCTAAGGAGCTGGGTTAAAGTTAGTTAACTCAGAAATACAGACTTATGGGACTATGCACTTTTTTGAGATGTGCCAGATGATTAGAACACGATCTTTGAATGCCATGGAGTAAAGAAGAGCTGTCATTTTGTTTGCCAAAAAGCATTCAACAAACATACATTTGTAGAAATACTGCGTCTTTCTCAGTAATGTATTTTTTGCTAAGATTTAATATAATGAAGCACATGTCAATAGATAATCAAGCACAAAGGCAATTTAAACATGGCTTCATGACTGAGAAAAATGTGGCATTTCATCTCCAAACCAAACAGTTAAGAAATGCCACATGAGCTCTAAACTCATATTGAAAAAACTGTGAAGGTTTTTTTTTTTTTTAATTTTAATTCTGGCTTAATTTTGCATAATATGTATTCAGATAGTAATTTCATTTTATTGAAATCCATTATTGTGTTAAAGGAATTAGCTCAACACTGTAGTAAAATTTACAGCTCATTTAATAGATGTGATGTTAATAAATTCTTCAGAATACACCAAAGCTTTGAAGAGTTATGCTAGTACTTTCCAAAAAGAGATGGGATGGAATAGGGACATATCACAACTTTTTTCTTCATCCCTGGGTTTCTCATGTTCAAAATGATGCTTTTAAAGTAGCTGCATATGAAGACTTGTGATTTCTGGCTCTGTTCAGCTTACATTAGGTGCTCTGCTTGTAGGTTTCTCCCCTATCTAATTTTAAAAGTGCTTAACTGATACTATATTTAATATCAAAACGAAAAACAGGAGCCTTTTAAGGATTCTGTTACTTTGTGCTCCTTGTTAGATTTTTGTGGTTAGAGAACCACATTTTTGTTTCAAATCCAAGAGCTCTGTTATGAGAAAAAAAGTAATGGTGGGGGAAAAGCTTGCTAAGTGATGATTCCTAGTGGGTATCAAATGGAAGAAATATTGCTTACAGTGAAAAATGGCTTCTCTGGTTCCACGCTTTATGTGCAAAGTAAAATTGAGCATTTGTAATCTGGAAGAAGCTCCTGTACTAACAGTAAGGATTGCAATGCTGCATCATAGACGTGCAGAATTTCAAATGTTTAACTCTGTGTAGGTGGTCCATACTAATAAATTGCCTGGTTTAATTTTGACAAAGGTCTGAAAGATGCGTCAGAGATCCCTGAATAGCAGTAAAGGCAGTGTCTAAGACTGCAGCCAACTTAGCGAAAGGTGGTGGCAGGAAGTGAAGCAGAGCAGCTTGTTAGCTACTGAGCCTTGGCACCTGGCGGTTTTCCTTGTGTCGGTGCCAGTCCATCTTCAGGATTAAAAACATAGGCCTTTTGTACCAGTAAGGACTTTTTAACTAACCACTTACTGCGATACTGAGTCAGAGCTATCCCAACGCTTCTCAGCAAAACATGAACTTTGCTGTCTCAGGGGAAGGTCCCGCCACATGGAAAGGTGGGAAGAGCCAACCAGGAAGCCAGGCAGAGAGAGTGGAGATTGCTGCTCCCACTGCCATGAGAAGGGTGGTCTGAGAGCTGCCGTTTGGAGGGACCTCTCCGCGCCACAGGATGAGCTTATGCCAAACCCACACTTGTTTGGAAACAGCCAAATTGGTTTTCCAGACCTCAGGTGTGGGCAAAGGAAAGAGCCAGGCCAAGGTTACTGCTAACACCCCGGAGCCTGCTGCCTTGGAAAACCTTCTGCTCTGCCTGAGCCTCCAGCAAACCTGTACTGGCCTCATACAATTGGTTATCAAGCGGATGAAATCTGCTTTATTTCTTTAGTAACTTCTCAGCTCTCTGCTTTCTCATTACAGAGTATCTCCTGTGCCAACCTTACTTTCATATCAGATCCTCCTTGAACATACTTCTGTCAGAATTCTACCTTTTCTTTTCAGTAATGACTACATTCCTGCAGGCCAAAAATGTTCACAGAGCAGATGATTCCCTGACAGGTGACATATATTCTTATACTTGCTCCTGCAGATACAGGATTTCATCTGGTGGACAGAGTTTTTACCAAGACCAAAAGTCACCCTGTGAAAAATGGAAACATATGGATGCCCAATGCATCAGATACATTAATAATAACGTAGATTTTGTGAAGTTTATACCTACCAGTGTATTCTGGTTGTATATGTGCAGAGAAAAGCTGTGGTTGATTATGCAGTTGAGATCCAGGAATTTCTGCTGCTGCTTATTTTAAGTTTGAAACACAGTCTGCCTCTGTGGTTTGGATAAGTAATTTTTTAACTGTTCTGTACCTTTTTCTAGTTTCACAATATGTCAGTCACTCACAAGACTGTGGCTAGGATTTGCCAATGTTGGTAAAGGGTTTTAAAAATAAAGTCTGATATAATTGCTGAATTTTAGTGTCACGGAGTGTACCAGTTAGAGATTGGTTTTGTGTTTTGTACTGGATGGCATTTTTCATGGGTGATTGTCTCTTTTTTTCTCTCCTAATACCATTTTTACCAGATTATTCACTGAACAGCAATTCTTGAGACAGAAAAGGCCCACCAGTTCTGCTGAAATTATATTATTGGAACCGCTGTAGAGAATGTCAGGCAATGAAAAAAATCCTTGAAGGACAATTTCTCACCAAGGCCTAAGGTCTACAAAGCTTTATAGTGAACACCGGGACCTCCAGGCCAGAAGATGCGTGTTGTGTGGGGTGAGGCCATGGACAACCACTGGTTTTACACAGGAAGGCTCTCCAAGGCAAATGCTTAACATTCAGCTGAGACCAAGAAACTGTCTGTGCTCTTCCTACAGTTCATGCCATGCTGTGCGTCTGTGCCTAAAAGTATTTAATTAACTGTACCTTTATTCTGCAGTTGTTAGGGTCTGTGGGTCTAGCAGTTTGGATAAAACACTGGTAGAGCCTATTCTGAGAAGGGTTGTAAGTCCTGCTAACACCAGAATAGCTGGAAGAGTAACAAGCTGTACAAGACAAAGGAAAATTCTGGTTTGAACAGTCGGAACTCTCTGTGCTGACAACTAAGAAAGTAAGATACAGAGAAGTCTATTTTCTTCATAAATTCTTTTCTCGTGTGTGTGCTCATTTTGCAGATTGCATTTTCAGCATCATAGATTGCTTGGTAGAAGTTGATCTTTCAAATATGCTTTGAGATATATGCTTTTCAAGTGCTAACAAATATATCCTCTATTGAAAGCACACTTACTGTACTTTATCAAACACAAATTTCAAATTGTGATTTCTGAGTGAATAAAGAGAGCTCAACTGAGTTTTAAAAGACAACTAGGACCCTTAACTGTAATAAGAGATAATTGAAAAATACTCTCTTAATTATACTTCTGGGAATTTTTGTGTCTGGTCTAGAATGTTAACTCTGAAAAATGTCTGGTTTATTTTTAGCATGAGAAAGCTAGATGACTTAACTGTAATATTTCAACTCAGCACAAGCTTGAGAAGTCCTGGTATTCTTTCCATCTTCTGTGTTGCCTCCGGTTATGAAAGTACAAAAGAAAGTAGCATCGGATGATCCGTGCACGTTCTTTGAACCCTAGCAGTTCGTGTTGGCAGTCACCAGACAGCATGTGGCAAGCAGTAGATCACCAAATACAAAGCTTTCGAGCAGGTAAACTGAATCAGTTTTATTGGGCAGAGAGACATGCCATGCAAACCCCTTCTGAATTACAGATTTTCCTACCTAAGACACTTGTCTTCCAACACTTTAGAGGTAAGCCTGCTTGGCCATACTGCCTATTAGCCTTGGTGGTCTGTAGGATAATTTTGTAAACAGAGTGCGGACAGTCTCTGAAAAGGGGCCCTTTTTATTTACCAAGTTTCTAAACACTAGAGCTCAGAAGAGAACCGCAGGACAAAAGGAGTCACCCTGTGTTCAAGGGGAGATGGATATCATTTGGAAGTCATTTGTTTGCTGAAGAGATAGAAGGGGAAAACATCTGTTGATTGTTGGGATGCTTGCCAAGCAAAACAGGAGTTGCGGTTGATAGTTAGGACAGGCTAACAAATCCAATGAAAGTAATAATTGTGTGGAATCATACAAGACATACTACGCATAGTTTTCAAAGGATGACCTCCAGATTAACACAGCTGGAAGTTTTCTGTGTTCTAAATCATACCTGAAGGCTGGTTATCTACCTTTGCTTTGTGTGAAGAAAGAAAACAGAGGCTAAACCAGTTTTCCTTGAATATTTTATATATGCACAGAATAAAACTCATTTTGTTAGCTGTTCCTCAGTCTTCCAGATAGTTTGGAAGACGTGTTTGTACTGGAACTAGGAAAGAAAAACACGTGAGACAGAAAAAATATACTTTTAGATATTAAAATATGGCTTTATGATAACCTGTGATCAAGACTGATGTCTCTCCTAACCAGTCAGTTTTCTCTTCCTGAACTTTGAGAGTAAACATCCTGGCATATATTAATTGAGAAATTTTATTCTGGGATGCTCCTGTGCCTTCCCTGTTGTGACATTTTAACTCTGGTCCCCTCATGCAGGTCTTGATGGCTATATCCTTCGGACGCACAATTGTTAACTCATTGGTCTTGACTGAAATTGCTGTGATAGACCCCAGTTTAGGCCCTGCTTTTATCTGCCCTGTCCATTTTCAGAAGATGAATTAACTTGTGGAGCAAGTTGCCTTTGACAAGACAAAGCATATGGTAAGATTTTCTGTAGCTGGTGATACTGTTATGAAGCAGTGTGCTTAGATATTTGCCCCCTGCTTTTTTTTTTAAACCTGTAAATATAATATACTAAAATGTCAGAATCATTTCATCTCCAAATAACCAACCATAGATGGGACTTTGTGAGAGTTTTACAGAGTTCATTTCCAGATTTCTAGGCTGCTCAGAAGGGAATCACTCTGAAATGGGTGAATGAATCTCCTGTGTCAGTCACGAATTGTTCTGAATATATATCCTGGCATAAATGAGATGTGGCAGAAGCAGCTCTTTCACAATTAAGCAAAGCTGCTTTACTCCCTTCCTGTCTCACGAACAGACTTCCCTGTGTCCATGATGAAGCCAGCCTTTGCACTGCAATTGTAGGTTATTGGTCTCGAATCCAATATTTTGTATGCAACATTCTTAATTTTGAGCAAGATTATTAATTACTGCCAGCTATAAGGTTGGACTTCTGCTGCTTTGACTGCCAATTCAGTTCAGACAAAAAAAGTGATCAGTTAAAAGTCTTTCCTGGGGTAAATTCTTCACTAGCAGTCGTAAGAGAAAGCAATTTTTCCCAGGAAGTGATGACATTGTAATCTCACAGACAATTTGCTTTCCTTATGAATCAGGAAAAGGCAGAAGCAATGGGAACTGAGAGAAAGCAGTGTAAAGTCTCTTCATCTACTGAGTGGAGAAACTGGGCAGTTTTTGTTTGAGATGAGGTGAAATCCAAATTGTGTAAATAGTATCTATACATATATACATCTTTTTCATCCACTGTTGTGCATGAATGAAAATCTGAAGAACGAACAAAATTCTTCAGATCTCCTTAAGGATATATTATTTATTTTATGGTTGAACTCAATGATTTTGAAGGTCTTTTCCAACCTGAACGATACTATGATGCTATAATTTCCAGAAGTGCAGTAAGTTCCTTTGTCTTTCAGGAAGTGACTTAGGACGGGTGCTAGTTTTAATATTTGGATAGACTTTTTTTTTTGCTGCCAAAGAAGGCTAGGTGTCCTCCTTCTTCATCCTGTTGTTCCATTCTTTCATGGACAATTATCACAGAAGATCACAATGTGCCTAAAATTATAGTTAGCTGCCTAGTTACCCAGACTTAAAATAAAGACAGTGCTTAATGTACAAAAAGTTAAGGAAAAGGAATGTTGATGAGGTATTGTGAAACAACATAGAACTTGTTTCTCTAATTATTTTTAAAATTATTTTTGTTTTTTAAATTTCTTCATAGAATATTACTTGGAGTACTCTAAGGATTTTTGTCTCTTAAAACCCAAGCCACAATATATTGAGGTGGAGAAAAGTAATCATCATCAAAGGTAAGTATTAAAATTAATTAAACAAACTGGATGGAACCCCAGTGCTGGGTAGCATAACAGTGGAACCTTGAAGCTAGGAAAAGGGTGGCTGGCACATGTCTTTAACCATATCTGTCTGGCCATCTCATCAGTGGAAAACTCTTTTCTTGCTTTATTTCAACACTCCACCTGTGGTCCCAGATGGTATCAGGAAACGCAGAAGCACAAGACAAAATGAAAGCAGCAGAGTCTGTTAAACAGACCAGTGTGTCCATGTAATGATTTATGATAGACTGGGTCTCCAAAAGGCAGAATGAATCTCTCATGACTTTCCATGAAATCTTAAAAAAAGATAGTGAACAAAAGGAAATGAAATATAATTTCCCAGGAGCTTTAATACTGTTAAGATTTATTACCAGTCAGCAAGAGCTGAGAAAGATGGCTTTAATTCCTTGATGGCATTCCTTAGTTCCTGTATCTTCTGTATCTGCTCTCTAGTATTTGTAATGCTGAAGTCTGTGTAAGACATAAAGTTCCTAACTAAATGGAAAGAATTTTGATGAGTTAAGTCTTCCTACTTTCACTTTAGAGGTCTTCTGAAGGTCTTCACTTTTTTTGCATAGAGGATATAAATATGCTTTTAATAGATACACTGCTATTTAATCTCTCGTGAAGATTGTAGCCAAATGGAAAATGTAGGGAAAGTCCATGTTTTACAAAATCCCTTGTGATTATTTTAATTTCAGGTATGTAGATCTCCTGCATATCAAGGTCCATGGAGCACCCAATTATGTCCCCAGCTTTACTTTTTTGATTTTTTGATTTGTTTACTTTTTTGATTTTTTGATTTGTTTAGATTGCTAAACAGAGATGGTATGAAAGAATACTGCTCCTGGAGATACATGGACAGGCTGGGAACTGCCTCAAAGAGGCTTTGTGTGTGAGATCAGGGACAAGGCGGGGATTCAGGCCAGCAAGCATCACAGGGATGAAGGTGGATCTATTTTTCCCTATTTCTGCAGAAGACAAGTGATCATCCTGAAGGAGCCAAGAACAAATGAATCCCAGGTTGGACAGAGACCTAAGGTTGATTCTGTGATCCTCTGGATTTCAAGGAATGACTGTGAACTCTTTGTTACCCTTGAGAAAGGTGGGAATTTGAGTAACCCCGAGTCCTTTGAGTCTCATTTCCACTTGGTATCAATTATGAGGAAGTTTTTCAGAAAAAACAAACCAACCATGACTTAACTTTTATATGTCTCTTCAAACGTTTACGATTTTATATAGCTACTAAATTTTACTGTTATTTTAATTTCTTCAGGATGAAACTCTCACCAAATAGTTTGCTTGCAAAACTTGTCATTAAATATACCAGCATAAATAGCTATGGATAAGAGACCTTTGTGGTGTTTTGGGTTTGCAGATCCTCTAGAACTTTTTCTGTATTTCATAATCCTTTAAACTGGAATCATGTGTTATTTAAATAATGACTTCTGCCTGAAAGTAATTTCTGCCCTGTTTGTGTAAGAGCTGTGCACACAAAGCCAAAACCTGTGGCAGCTTAGTATTTCTATTTGAAATCCTGAATGGAATAAAGTGAGTGGAAATAAAGCCTCAAAATATTGTCTGTTGTAACTCCTTGTTCTGTTCTAAACATAGAACTCTGAATTATTAAGTTCTAGCACAGACAGTTTTATCCTTCATTTTAATAATTGCCTGTGTTAGCCAGACATGGTGACAATGAACTTTGATCCTTACAGTGGTATTTATAAATCTCCCAGTTGCCTCTGGGTTGCTACCAGTCAAATAATTACAGGACTGGTTAAAGTAAGTTGTTGCTTACTAGATCTACATAGAACTATTAGAAGAATATAAAAATTTGAATGTGTTTTGTGTTATCTCTTTTGAAGATCTGGAGTGTTAGAAACCTGGAAGGTTAACCTTATGGTTGCCTTCAGATTGACAGTACTTTTCTAAGCACCAATATTCGTTTGATAATGAGAACAGAATATGACAAACAGCATGCAATCCCTGGCTTCAACATATTTTATTTAAATATTTGCAATAAAATAATCTTAATAATAGATTTTATATTACATATATATAAAAATATATATACATGCATATATCAGAATGTTGGATAAAGCCCTTTTTATATAAACTTCTGTAATTTTCCCTGGAAGATTTTTTTCTTCTTTATGCTCAGGTTTAGAACAATCTCTGAAGTATTATCATAGTGATAAAGGAAATGGCTAAAATTCCACTAAAGCAAGGTAAATATTGTTTTTACATATTGGATTAGAGTAAATCTAATCCAGCCAGCACAATCAGGGATTCAGTGCTCCCCACAGCACTACCTCAATTCCCAGAAAGAATGATTGTAAGCAGAAATATAATATTCTGCCAGGAAGTCACTAGTTCCGAGTTATTAGATTCCAGCCCTGATTGAGACTGAGGCAAGGAGACGGCACAGGAAACATTCAGAGTTCTTCGTGAGTGTGGCACAGCATTTTTTAAATAGTCTGCTTCCAAAGGCAATGGAGATGATGGACTGCAGCAACCGAACTGCAGGTGCAGAGACCCTCCTGTAAACTCTAATTATTTCTTCTTCTCCTGCTGAAAGGATAAGCTCAATGTGAGCAGATTTCTTTCTGTCCTCTAACGCTCAGACTTGAAGCATCTGTACCTTTTTGCAGTCTGAAATAACCGTATCTATTTTCGCATGAATCCCCATGTGTGGGATACAAAATGTACGTTCTCTTTGTGCAGAACCCACAAAATTTCAGTCTTCACTGAACAACTTCAGCCTCAGTCAGAATCTTGGACCAAAAACGCCTCTAAGGTTACTGAAGTTGCTATTTGATGCCGTACTCTCCTGTGCTAAGGAGCTTTACGATACTTCTTAAGAGGATCCTACAGCCTACATACATGAAGTAGATAATTCAAACATGAAAAAAAATAATCTGTAGGGTTTTTTTTTTTTTATCAAGGGAGTACTGGTATTTTATTTTCTCTCTCTTTTAATTAAGGAAAGTCTCCTGGAAAAAGCATCTATTTAGTGAAAGGCCAAGGAAAACATTGTGTAACGTTGCTCTTTTGTAACGAGACCTGTATTTCAGGTTCCTCTTACCATCTCTCAGTTATGTTTCTCATTCAGACAACATCTACCCCTTTTATGTTTCAGCATAAACCCTTATCAATTATTCTTGGGACAATTCTACTAGTTACATGTAAGTGTTCTAATTAACAGATCAAATTCTGTACTGGTCAGCCTTAACTAGAATACTAAGTACCACTGAAAGGCTGTCAGCATGGATTATAACAAATTTATTCTAGCCCAGTTAGAAGTGGACAGCTATTATCCACAGTAAAACTCCATAACATGTTTTCTACCATAGCAAACATTTGTATTGCTAGTTTTAGCAGGTATAAATGATTGCATCAGCTATGGAGAAATAATTAAGTTCCCACCTATGCTACAAGTATACAGGAAAGAAAAAAACCATGTTTCCCTCCACTGTGACAATCAAGTTATCAATGTAACCATGCTTTGGTTTTTAGGTAACTTCAGGTAATGCTATGAGGGAGCAAGAAGTCCCCTTAATGTTCACTCCATCCCCCAAAACTGCTCTAATGATCATTACATTTACACAAATCGGAAGGATCTTAAATAGTATTTACTTTGGCAAATGTCCTGTATTTCAGGTTTGTCAAGAGATTTGGTATGTTTGATGTCAACCTCCAGGCAAGTCTGTGCCACTGTTTAGCAGATCTGATTAATATTTTAAAATGGGTCATTGGGAGATTTTGACTAAATTTGTGACTCAGTACTTCTGATAGACTGAAATGCAATCTTGGAGCGCAAGCAACAAGTGTGTGAATTCACACAGTAAATTCATGAAGAAATTTTCAGAAGCTCAGGTAAAACAGAAATACACATTTCCATAATTTCCTTTAATCCTCAGCATTTAGTTCATGGGGTCGAATCACATTTCAGGTCACAGTAACCATCAATGAGGAAAATGATAAAATAGTCACGCAGATAAAGCGGAAGTAGGATATCTTTCTGACTGGTGTTTGCTCTACATTTTTTCACTGGAATCTGTGACAGAAATTGTAGATTTAGAAAAGGTATTTTGAAGAAATGGTAGTTTCTGTGAATGTTAATTTCAAACACTGGAAATAAGCATGACTGTAATTGTCATGTTGATCTACCGGGTTTTTAGTAAAACATCTACAACGTAATCTTCATGAAATAATCATGTTTTCTTCCTCAGTAATAAAATTCATGCTAGCATATTTGGGCTTGCCAGTTAAAGCAACAGAAAGTAAAATAAGGAGCCTACAGAAAAACACAAGGCTGTTTGGTTTTTCTTGGATCTTGTGGAAGGATATTACTTTTAAAATTGCAGCTCTGCTACCTCATCTGTCAGGTTAATTTCACTGATGTTTTCCACTGCCTTCTGTTGAAAACCAATGAAATTATGATATTTAATATAAAGCCTCATCTCAGAACGCTGTTTATTTAAGACAATTGATGTGAATGACAGAATTTGGGTCTCTTTTTCAAAGGTTCCAATATTTTCACAGTCCAGATATAGCTTTTCGAAACTGACATGTGAGTTTATTTTGGTCAGTGTCATAAATCCTTTAAAAAAAAGTTGCTTTTAAACTTGTTCATAAGACTGGATTAAATGCTGTAGGCTTATACTGTCTGTTTATTCTTGTTTTACACTTATTGAGTGTTGGATACTGCCTGCCCACTATCTCTGCCTTACTGAAGTGTTATGAATGAGCATTTTTGTTCCATAATCATAGAATCATGGAATGCGCTGGGTTGGAAAAGACCTTTGAAGGTCATCTAGTCCAACCCCCCTGGAGTGAGCAGGGACATCTTCCACTAGATCAGGTTGCTCAGAGCCCCATCGAGCCTGACCGTGACCGTCTCCAATCATTCTGCTCCTACTGGACCCTTTATCAAGGTTTATCACGATTAAGACAAACCACCTGCATCTGAGCGCTGGAAGTTGCCCTGGATGCTTGGCTGAACCAACGACAGAGGGAAACCCAGCGCCTCTGACCATCGCTCAAGTGCCCGAGTCTTGATCACGACTAGCCCGGACGGGGTTTGATTTTGTAAGCGGGAGGTGGCATGCCTTGTGCCCGCTCAGGCAGATTTGCCGGTACGGAATAAGCAGAACACCTAAGTATGGGATTACCTGGATGCATCGACTGATGCCTACATTTCATTTTCCGGGGGCTGACGTGCTTCCCTGTGGGTTAAGCCGCCAGAGGCCCGCGCCTGTCTGTTGCCTGTGAGCCTGGCGTGATGCCCGCCCGGCCACCTCGCCTCTGTTCAGGGTCGCTCAGGCGGGAGCGATGCTCCGGCCCTGTCCCAGCGCGGTGTCCGAGCGCTGCGGTTGGTGACGCGTCCCGAGGCACCGGGGAACTCCCGCGTCCCGCAGCGGCGTTCTCACCCCTCGCTCGCAGCAACTGCATCCCCGACTTGAGGACAAAAGAAGCGTGTGTTCGTGCCTTTCGACCCGCTGGGAGCTTCCTGCTGGCCTTCGTTTACAAACTCCTGCCCCCCCCCCCCCCCCAGCTCACCCCGTCCCGCCGCTTCCCGCCCGACCCCAACGGTCACCCGCGCGCTGGCGGCGGGGAGGGGGGGGGGCACCACACAGGACGCTGCCAGGGCCGCGCAGCAGAGGGCGCGCGCCCCGCAGCGCAGAGAGAGCGCGAGGGCCCCCGCGGGCGGCGGCCTCAGGGCTGAGCCCCGTGTGCGACAGCGGCAACGCCGATCGAGCGTCAGTTGCAAAAGGTAGGAGAAAAACCGCACAACTGCTCCGTCCCAGCGCGGCGAGAGCCAGGCACAGTGGCGGTTCTGTGCCTACACACGTGTTTATTCCACAGAACCACGGAACGGCCCAGCCTGGAAGGGGCCTCAGGGATCATCTCACCCAACCTCCCTGTCAGGGGCAGGGACGCCTCGCAGCGAGACCGGGCTGCGCAGGGCCTTGTCCAGCTGTGTAACCAGAACTTTAGAAGTCGCACTCATCTAAATTCTTTACACGAACAACATTTCTGCTGGTGTGGAGAGTTTCTCCTGTGTATTTTCTAGCGGCGCAGAGGCTTTGCTGTTGTTCAGTCTCGCAGCGTTGCTGGTTTTAACGTAGGGCAGGTCCCAGCGTGGCAGTTGCAGTCGTTTGGGTCTGAAGTGAAAGAGTCCGGAGGGCAGCAGGCGATGCTCTGTCCTGTGCCATTGCTGGGGGACCTGCTTTAGAAGTGAACCCGGCAGAGTTAGATACAGGTTAGACTTGATGATCTCAGAGGTCTTATCCAACCGTAACGATTCTATGATGTGCAAGAACTTGACTTTCCAATACGACACTTTACTTTCTAAATGCCATTTTCTTCAGCAATATGCCAGATAATTGATACATAGTCATGGGAGGCTTTGCGGCAAAAACCCCTGGGTTTTAAGCTTTAAAAAATACTTGTTTGCTTCTGGACAGGGTTAGTTCTGAGTGGGAATACCATCTTCCGTTCTGGAAATAAAGATGTGAGAGGTTTATTATTGAGACATGGGGGGGGGGGGGGGGGGGGAGAGATCTTGTGGTCTGAAATGAGTTTCAGGGCTCTAATTCCACATCCTCCACAATATTTACAAGGCAATTCGCTTAGACGTAATCTGGCTTTACTCAGTGGAGTTCCTCCTGATCTATATACTGCAGTAGAAATCAGAAACAGATACTCTACATCTGTTTCTGGTTTTCCACATGGGAAAAATAGCTTGGAATCAAAATCTAGCATCTAAACTTCAGTCCATAAGTTTTAATATTTTAACTGAGACGTGCCTGCAGTAGGACTGACTTGCCTGCTCTGGAGGTGATACGGGTTAATTAGTTAACATCCTGTGCAGACACTTCTAAACATGCACCGCAGCAGAAGGATGGAACCATCTGTCACTTGAGTGCACCTCCAGTCAGTAGTGCTTTTCTGACTTACCTCAGCGATCAGTTTTAAAAGCCATGTGTTTTCTGTGATTCTGTCTCAGATGCAGTAAAGCAGCAGCACTGGCATCGAGACACACCATAGCAGAGATTGTGGCCTTTCCCAACGACTAGGTTATGTCATGGTTATAGTTCTAGATGTTAATATATAGAATAAATGATAGGCCCTGAAGTAAAGTCCTGTAAACATTGTGCGTTGAGGGGATGATGACATTATAATTATCCAGAAGAGCAAGGCTCCAGAGCTTGCTCTTGTCACTAGAACCTTCTGTAATTACAGCTGTGTCCATGGTTATCTTCCTGCTTCACTTTTTTCCCTTTATAATTCCGAGAACCAGTAAGCATTTTTAGTCAAAACCAGGTTGCTAGTAGAGGAGTGTAATCTGACAGCTAAAAATTGTAACTATCACCATTGGTATTTTACAGAGCCTAAATCATTATCAGCATGAATATGACAGTTCTGTCAACAGGGGATTAATGCTTTGCAGAGCTTTTTTTGTCAAACCTACTTCCTGTTACACAGAAGTCAGGAACAGGCAGAGAAGGAATTCAGGGTGTTTTAGTTGTCGCAGAAGCTGAATGTTTCTCTTTGCAGAGAGATGATGTCTATATTTGGAAGGTATTTCAGGATGTAGTGTGCTCCCTGCCTTATGCACAATAAGACTTGGGTATATTTGCTGCATAAACTGGAAACAGGGATGGGACGTAGACAGGTTGGTGGATGCTCTGTTATTAGACACTAGATCCCTGCATCTGGCATGTCTAAACATCTGTGCTTGTGCTGACTACTAGGTGTTCTGTGTATTGCTATAAGTTAGTCCTTTGATCTGTGCTTCCAACTGAAGTTACTCATTTTAGCGAGAATTTCTTAGAAAAGTTACGGGTTTTTTCAGTTTTTGTCCTTTTCCTATCCTGTCAAACTACAAGATACATATCCAATGCTCTGCAGTGATATTATTAATTCGTTATATGTTTAAAAAAACTTTCAGTGACAAAACCTGTGAGCAAGTGTTGCACTCTATCTTTTCAGGAGACTTGTGTTCAGTGCCTTTATATGCCAAAAAATAGTGAAGAGTTAAGTTTTGTAAACCAGTGGCACTTGAACTGGAGTTGTGTGGAACATTTTGGAAATATTACTGATTTCAGTTCTGTATTCCTCATTTACAACCAAGGCAGATTAACAATTAGTTATCTTAATAATAATGACATCAGCTTTTTAAGCAGACATTTTCTTATAGTTGTTTTACCCCAGTAAATTTAAGAATGTTTGCTCTCCTCCTCCATCTACATCCACATTAGATGACTCAAGGAAACCTTTTTAATGATAAATATACCTAAAAGAAAGAAATGAAAAATCCCAAGATTTTAGCAAGCAAGTTTGGTTTTTTTTTTAATGAGCCCTGCTTTGTTCACTTACAGGCACACAAAACTACCTGGAAATCTCACTATAATTATCACCATTAAATCCCTTGTTGCCTATTCATGTGAAAAGGGGCCTGAAAAGAAAATCGTCCCACAGAACAAAGCTGCAAGTGACACTGTCAGAGCAAGTTAAGGGTTCCCAGTGTGAAATGAGAGGTGGAACACTTACACCTGTCTGTCAAAGAACTGCTTTGCTGTCCTCACCACAAGCCTCAGAGGACTGCTGGAGCCCCACAGGGCTCCGTCCAGGAGACAGTAGCTCAACTCGCCTCGGTTCTTGGCATCCAGGAATAGAGCAGTGGATGATCTGGTCATCCTTACAGCAAACACTCAGGAAATGCAGGGTGCAACAGAAACACAATTTTATAGGATTTCAAAGTTTTATTTTCTTTCCATTAGCGTTTAAACCTACCCTTCAGGTTCTGTTACTGTGTCTAAAACAGCAGAAGAAGATAAAGATTTGCCTTCAAAGAGAGTTCATACCAACAGGTAAAGAGATGTATCTTAATACTGTAAGGCGAGAAGTTGACCTGGTAGAGATAAGTACCAAGTTCTAACAACTCATGTCCAACAAACGAGTCTAGACCAAATTACTTTTTATGGATGCACTCTGCCTGTCCCTCCGGAGATGAATGTGACTGTAATATTAGTGCTTCTGGCAGGAAGGAGGGGTTGAGTACGTAGAGATTGTGTGGAGCATGGTGCTGATGGGTTCCTTCTGTACAGACCTACCCATGGCGCTGCCCGCTGGCACGGCTGAGGCGCTGCAGGAGCCATACCAGTGTTGGTTTGCATGCAGTTGTTCTGAGGTCTCATGGGTGGCAAGAAATGCAGGACTAACAGTGGAAAGTCCTGTAAAGATACTGCACTAAATATGATAAACTGGCTACTGTTCAGTGGAAGTCAGAAAGGTTGTTAATCGTGCTTGGGGCTAAAAAGGCAATGCAAGAGCCTTAGTGCTTGCTGATTATGAACATTACCTTAAATCTTACTTGAGATGGTGCAGCATTCTCACAAGTTGTTTCACGAAATTACAGCCTTGTGCTTTAAATTGTAAACCCCATGGCTTTAACCTATATATCACACTTAACATACAGACTAGGCTATCTCTCTCTATGTCTGTATGGCAATGAGAACCATGGAATATTCTAAGCTAAACTCTCTTCAAGTGGCAGGGTCACCCAGTGATCACAGAATCACAGAATGGTAGGGGTTGGAAGGGACATCGAAAGATCATCTAGTCCAGCCCCACTGCAAAGCTAAATCCACCTCACTACCCGATCATCCAGACCACACTTCCTCAGTTTAGCTACGAGGATGCTGTGGGGGATGGCATCAAATGCTTTATTGAAATCCAGATAAACCCCATCCACTGCACAGCCATTGTCTATCCACCTGGTTATGTCTTCATAAAAGGCTATCAGGTTGATCAAACATGACTTCCCCTTGGAAAAACCATGTTGGCTGCTCCTAGTGACCCTCTTATCCTCGGTATGCCCAGAGACAGTTCTGAGGATAAGTTGTTCCATCACTTTTCAGGGATGGAGGTGAGGCTGACCAGTCTGCAGTTACCCAGATCCTCCTTCTTTCCCTTTCTGAAGACTGCAGTGACATTTGCTCTCCTCCAGTCCTCAGGCACCTCTCCTTTCGCCCATGACTTAACAAAGATGATGGAGACTGGCCTAGCAATGACTTCTGGCAGCTCCCTCAGCACCTGTGGGTGCATCCTGTCAGGGCCCGTGGATTTGTGGATGTTCAGATTGCCTGACTGATCCCCAACCCAGTGCTCATCAACCAGGGCAAACTCCTCCTTTATCCTGACTTCCTCTGGGGCCTCAGGGCTCTGGGGCTCCCAAGAACAATCACCAGCAGTAGAGACAGAGGCGAAGGCAGCATTCAGTAACTCTGAATTTGTCCCTAACTTGCCATGTACCTGTGTCTTATTTGCTCTGTGCTGTAAAGATTGATTCGAACAATGATCACTTATGTGATTCCATTATCTCTGACACTGACACATAGACCCTGAATGTGGTATCTTTTTCTCGACTGTTTTTGGAAAAAAATACTTGCCAACTTAGTTTTTGTTATAGGAAAATACATGTTTCGTGTGTCTTACTCAAAGAACAAGCACCGTGCCAAAACCAGAGCTGTCCTGAGGAACTCCTCCTCTTCGCAGGCTTCAGTGGTTTGTGTTAAATAAAATCTGGATTCACAGCTACTCCACTGAGGTTTTTAAAAACCTTTTTTTGGAAATCATCTTTTGCCATTTTTTGCCTTTGCTGACCTGATGCTCTAGAATTATACAGCTTGCCATAGTTCTTACTACTTAAGTAATCTCTGAATTATCACAGTAACACGCCTTTCTAAAATACAGTACTGTAATTAACGTCCTGCAATTACATTCATCCATGATTTATGACAAACTCTCGGTGAATAAATGGCAAACACTGTATCACTTTATGATGTATGTGTATTTGCACATTCCTCTGGCCAAATGTCATTCAGTTGTTACTGGTATTTTCTATAGTGCACAGAAAATTAACTTGTACTTCATTCATTCAGAATTTCCAACCTAAAAACAAAAGTGGTGTTGCAAAAAGTTATTTTAACATGAGATTTCATTCCCATGTAGTTGATTGCGTGTGGGAAAAAAAAGTAGTAGAACAATGCATCATGCAATACATAATATTTGTTTTTCATTCCTAAATACTTACTGCTGATTTACCCCAGTCCTAGTTTTGTGCTTTTGGCATGATAAAGGTGGTACTGAATTTGTGCAAAATGCATGGAAAACTAAGCAATGAACTCCTGTTGCAATAGCCTTATTTCTTTATGGGATCGCTGAAATAGAAGGGCTGGGTGTGACAAGGAGAGAAGAGGGTTCAAGGAAATCTTCAAGGTGCAAGTGAATCACTGACACAAACTCCTGTTTATTTTAGTCCTGTTGTGCAAATAGGAAGAGCTGGGTTGCTACTGAAAGTCGCTCTCCAAACACCAAGTCAGCTGCCACAGAGCTCCTCCCGGTGTCTGATATTTTGCAGGCTTTTATTATCAGGCTGCAGATTTGGCGAAATGTTGATACTTTCTTCTCTCAGCTGGAGTGGAGGTATTCCTGTCTTGTAAAGAACTCATGCTGGATGGCAGCGTAATCCTCCTGAAACTGTATGTTCCCCCGTGTTACCTCTACTTATTTATACAGGATCAGTTCTTAAAATGTTTTTTTTTTTGAAAGCACTAAAATGAAGCAAAAGTGTTTTGCTTCATTAGTGCATCACATAATGTTTTGATCTACAAAAATGAGACACTCCAATTCATGATCTCTGAAAGTATTACAATATGAAAGTAGTTTAATTTATCATTACAAGTCTCCCTGGCAGTTACCATGACTAACCTCTTTTTAATTTTACAGATTGATAGAGCAAAAATTTTAGGTGATTTTTCAGATATTAAGCACAATCTCTGACTTTGGTGATGCATCTTTAAAATGCATACCTATAGACCAGTCTTTGTAAAAATACTAATATTTTACGTATTATGTGTTTCATAGTTTCTGCTCAGAATAAGAGCAAATTTTTGTGATAACCAGACAGATGAAATTTATGAAGTTATTCACTGTGAAGTGATTCACCAAGTTTGCCTGGAATGAAAGTGGACAGCTGTCTTAGTCCAGTAGTGGTTATGATGAATAAAATGCCAGAGGCTTCCAAGGCTGATATTCACCAGACTGCAGAGGGTCCCCTCTGTTGAGGTTTGCACAGAACCCTCACATTTTTATGGTTGAAAGAAAGACAATCTGGATGTGTCAGCTTGAAATTAATTACATTTTCTTTGTGTAAAATAATAATTAAATCAGGGACTAGGTTGTTGCACTACTGTTAGTAAGTACTTCCCACACAATCTAAATGAATACATAAATACTTTTTCCAGGGAGAACCGTTTCAATGGAAGAATAAATACATCCAACAGCATAAAAAACCCCTTACAGTGCTCCTGTTAAAGTCAGGCTCCTGGGGACTAGGCAAATGGCAGAGGATATGTGTTTTCTTGATTCTGAGTGAGTGCTGCAATTGCACAGTAGGTAAAAGAATTTTTGCCGCTTTTTTATTTTATACTATAGTTGCCTTCCTTTTTTTGATTGGTATTTCAAAATACGTCATCTTGGAAGGATTGGATCTGTTTTCCCTAATCCCCCGTAATATTTTTCACCTTAAATTATTTTTTTTTTCAACTTTCATTTCAGATCAAACCAAGTTAGGATTTTTCTGTTCAGTTCTTTAGCTAAATTGACAATTTATTTATGTACAACTTCACAGTTATTCTAATGTTTTTTTTCTCAGAAGCTCAGGCTTAAAACTGTTCAAGTCTGTTTCAAGCCTGTCTTTCTAATAAGCTTTTTAGGGTTTTGGTGAGTGAACTTACAGCTCTGCCCCTTGCCTTGAGGTTCTTCAATCTTGAAAATTATTTTTACAAAAATTAGCAAAATTACAATTTGATTATTAAGTAGCCTTCATGTTTCATACAATGCTCTATTTGTGCCTCTAGATGTGTCATAACTCATACTCTCCAAGTGTAAGTACATAAAAATTCCATCTCACAGAGCATTTATAAGCTTATTAGTAAGGCCAACTCTTAGCACCAGAAACCTTGCTGCAGCTTACAGGGACTTGCCTTGTTTCCTGCCCAAGGGGCAGCCTTTTACTTCTTTACTTTCTGAATTAGGCTATGGCTTTGCACATTAGACAGTAATCTCAGTTAGGAATTCTGGCAAGTGTTTTCTGAAAATCCAAGTGCACAGAATCCACAGCATTCCCCGTGTTTGGATTGGCAGCTGCGGGTTTAAACAATTCCAGCAAGTAAGCGAGGCGTGCCCTTTCCTTCCTGAGACCACGTTGGTTAGCCTTGGTTCAAGATGTGGTTTACTGACCGTTCTTCCATTTGCGCTTTAACCACCATTTCCAAGGCTTCCCTCACAATCAGTGTGAAGCTTTGGAAATAAGTCTACAATTTCCTGACCAATAGGTCTTAAAACTGGCCTTATTCTGGTGACTTGCTTTCAGTTCTTGAGTTTCTTTCCTTTGAGTTGAAAAAGCCATCATGTCGTATCAGACTTCCTGTAGTGTCAACTTTTGTCAGGATTTGCTATCTATAACTGACAAATGGCAGGAGTTTCAATGCAATAATCTGGGCCTATGAGGTGGCAAAGAAAAGACAAAGAAATTAAACAAGTGGGGTTTTTCACTGGATACTAAAGAAATTATGCCTAGTAGGACTTTACGAATTTCTAGATCTTAAGATGAAAATTGATGCCGCTTCAGAAACTTTGAGGTCCCAGATCATACGATCTGCCAGTTTCTTGCTCACAGAAATAGTATCTTTGATCCATCCCTCTTTCACATCTGTTCATTAAAAAAAATGAGAAACCTTGTAAAGCTCCTTTGCCTAAACTAAAAACTAATTGAAATGTGTGTTTTGGAGAAGTAAATGTGGTGGAAAAGGAGGTAGAGATTTGCTCAGCAGTTAATGGGGAGGGCTGTTGAATATGTCATCTTCTCTGATAACGTCTCAAATAATTCCCTTTTTTCTATTTTAAAAACTTCTGGTTTTACTATGGAGGCCCAAACAAAGAGGTAGAGATTGCATATTAATAAGTTTGAGTTGCTCTTTGCTGGACACTGAAGTGTTTCCTTAAAAATGTGCTTTTAAGTTTCTATATTAAAATTTAACTGTAACCTTTACTAAGTTTGGGGGTTTTGTTTTTTTAGTGCATTACATTCTGAACTTTGAGGAAAAGAATAGAATGAGGTACTCACTCTGCAAAAAAACCATAATTGTCCATAGTATGGCATCAGGTTACTGATTTCTGTTAAATGTAGTTTACAGAGGTTAAAATGGTAAAACAAAGAGCATGTGATAAAATATGGCTAAATCATATCCTAGTACTAGGCTCTGCCCACTACTCAAAGAGAAATGGCTTTGATTTACCCTGTCCTCGGAATTGTATTTCTAACAGAACTACAGCATTTTAGATTCAAAATTAGATTCTGCAACGTAAAGTAATTAGAAAATTCCTGAAAAGGGAAGAAGTAGTCACATTTGTTTTAGGATAGAGGAAATCCGAATACCCCCAAACCTAGTCTTCTCCTGCCTTAGTCCACTGTCAGCTGTTCTTCCAGCTTCCTGTTAAGGCCTGGCCATTCTCCCTGCAGCGGGGGAGAACCTACAGCATCTTCTCTTCTGACAAACCTGGTTTGACACGGCATTTTCGCAGAATCACAGAATGTTAAAGGTTGGAAGGGACCTCCAAAGATCATCTAGTCCAGCCCCCTTGCCAGAGCTGGATCACCTGAGTAGGTCACACGGGAATGCGTCCAGGCAGACGCAAGTCCTTTGGAAAAGTGGCACAAATAAGTATCAAAAATATTTTTCTTCTGTAGGGAAAGATCTCCAGAAGTGGTGGTGCACTCTGAGAAAATTTCGTCATTAGGAAAAAAGGACGTGATAAGCTGAGTGGATTGATCAACAGTAAGACCATTTGGCTGAACTTTGCCTGTGTAACACAGAGCGTACATTTATTGATAATAGTGGATGGATAGACTGCTTTCTCCAAGTCTTGCTGTTCCAGGGCTGTCCCACTATTGATGTTACCTTCTACCAGAGTTACTAACAGACCTCTGGGAACATCAGCATTGTGCTATCAATTCTATGTTGTCCGAATAATATTTTGTAATAGAAAAATAATTGTTAGTGCTTCGTATGCCATATTTATTAAAGTTAAAAGGACTTGACTGCAGTAACAAAAAAAGAAGAAAAACAGATGGGAAGAAATAGTTTAAAATTTGGCAAAGCAGAAAATCTTTCTTTTCATAATTTTAGTGATAAATTGAATTCAAACTCACAGTTGCTTTGCATATTATTCACACAAGACCGTTTTTGGCCATCTGCTGTTGCCAAGTGCTAGAGATCCACATTTCATTTTTTAGCGCTGGCCTGCCAAGTTATATAAAGGAAATGTTTGCCCTCAGTGTTGTTTTTCCTAAATTATTTGGAATGCTGTGTTTCAGTCTCCTTTGGGTCTATTCATTTTACAGAGGTTCTGTATTCTGTCCCTTCTGTTTGTCTTCCAATAACAGCAAATGTCTTACATCCAGAAATCCTTTCTTCAGCTGATGCAGGTTGATGGCTCAGCTTGGTCAGTACACTTCATACAACCTATGCCTGTCATCCCTGTCAGGGAAAAAACTTTTAGGAATCTTTTTTTCCCCCATATTGTTTGCCTTCCTCCTTGGTTAGTGTTCCTTCCCTGACTTGTTTTTTCTGTGTTCTCCCTCTGTTATAGTTATATAATACTCATGTGAGCAACAAAAAAGAAGGGAATTTATAATAAAAAAAGGAATTTATAATAACAGAACTGTCTGTTAAGAATGGAGTCTGGACTGGCAGATTTAAAATTACCCTTTATCTGTCAAGACAAAGCTGATAACTTTCCGTGGAGCCTTTTAGAAGTGGGTAGAATGTTCCTAGTACATTGTAGCTAGTGAAGTGTGGCCATGAAATGTTGTCTGTCTTTAAATGAAGAAGCAGAGAGTGACTGGCCTGACAACTCATCATTTTCAGAAGTGAAGTGCTGTGTAAATTAATTACGGAAATGTGGGGTTTTGTATACATTGTCCGTATTAGATCTTTGCTGCACACACTTGATTAAATGTTTTGCTGTTTCTGTGTGGCTGTATGTATATACTGAATGGGAGAGATCCCGAGATTAAGTTACACAGAGCCATCACACATGGTGACACAAGGGATATGATCTCTCACAAAAAAGGAATGGTTCAACTAAATAATGATTTGTGGTTTTTCCAGTGCCCCAGTGCAGATGTGTTTGGTTTTTTCGTAAGGCCAACCATTTACTCCTACTGTGGCTACATTTGGCAGCTGAAAAAAAAGAGTCAAAATTCCTGAGCTACACTTAGTGACTGAGAGAAGAATTTGGCTATTGTGTTTAAAGGGCTTGTTTCATAGCTTTTTTCACTTAATGATCCCAGTTTCTAAAAGAAACCCATGTGACTGGGACCACGGCACATCTGGGATCTGCATCTTTGTTGCTGACTCCTCCTTCTGTTTTAGAAAGTAGCAAAATAAACGGACGTGTGACAGCTTGACTTATGTCATGCCACAGACATCCCAGGCTATGGTACAGTTATATCTGTATTAATCTAAGCATCACAACGATGTAAATAATGGTATGTATGACTAACAGTGGAGCATTGTTGAGAAAGTTCGTGCCAATTATATTATTAATGATGGAATTTCAGGCACGTGTTTGGATTACCTATTCATTTGAATCCTTTCCTGTTGTGGATTCTTTCTAGCAGTAATTTTTTCCAATTACAGGAATCATTAGGTTTTTTTTCTTCCTGGAGACACTAGGCCTTTAGTATAGGTAGGAAAAGAGTCTGTAAGATGGTTTTCATAGTCGTATCCTCCAAGGGGCTGCTGCATAGTGTATCGTTCAAAGCCTAGCAGAGTGCATACCACAGCTAGAGGATGTGGAACATCTCAAGGGTCCCTGTGGCTATTTAACTCTTTGAAATAAGCTATTCCTTCCAGCATGAGAAGGAAAAAAATATACATTTGCTTGCCAAAGCTGTGCAAACACATTCATCCAAATAATACTGATGAATTATGTAAAAAAATGAGACATTTTAGGAGCAAGGGGCAGATGAAGGAAAAGAGGCACAGTTTATTTAGTGGTCTTTTTTGCTTAGAGGCACCTTGGACGAGGAAAGAGCAGATGCTAAAAGAGATATTCTGCTTATGCAAACAGAGGAGACTGCCTTTATTGCTCTGAGAAGAAAAAGGTGCAACGCTGAAAACCAGATCTATTTCCAGAAGCAGACAATTTTCTTCTTTGGGGAAAAGGTAGAAATACAATGGGGTTTTTTAGTCAGAAATGTTCATCACACTGGATGTGAGGCAAGGTATCCATTTGCTAGTATTGTCAAAGACATTTGGTATTTACACTAAACATGAATGAAATTCCAGCTATCAGTGGAAATTCTCAACAATCATGGCTGTTTGCAGAAATACTGTTCCCAGGATGTTAATAGTTGGAACAGACTCAACTTGCATAAGGATGGGATAATAGAATGAAATCCATCTTGCTGTGTTTAGCTGTAAACACTAGAAGAATTCCATCAACAGTTTTGCGTGTGTGAAGTTTCATCTGCTAAAGGACTTCTGTGTCCATTTTGGTGAGTTGTTTTTCCCCTCCTGATAGGTATGGTTTCATAATGTGACTTGAGCTTACCAAATATCTAGCCTGTCTTTCTCCTGATGTAGAGGAACCAAAAAATTAGGGGAAGCAAGCAGATTGAAAACAATTGTCTTACACATTATTCATTTTTTCTTGGTTTTCTTAAGTCTTTATTATCCCTTATTTTTCTATTCTTTCATTTCTTGCCCATAGGGTATTGTTTTTCCAGGGGATCATTCCAGGTTACATTTTCTTCTCTCCACACTTGGCATTTATGTAGCACTCAACAGCACTTGATTCTTTGCAGCAATGAAATGTTATTACTCCAGGATACAGATAGAAAAATAAAAGGAAAAAATATCAATGATTTGTTTAAGACTACTTGTGAATCAGAAATAGAATATGAAAGACTTAGTTTGTTTGTGCCTCCCCATAATTGTCCAGAAATTAAATCAGACATTTATTGGAGGAGCTTTCAGAGTGAAGCTGCGTGTCTGGGAATAAGTGCTCAGAGTTTAAAAGACGAGGCCATGAGAAGCTGCCTGAGGAGCAGCCTCTTCCTGTATGTCCTGCAGACTGCTTTACTCCAGTTAGAGAAATCCATGCTGAAGATTTGTTGTCATAAAATTGTGATGGAGACTTTTATTTATTTGTAATCAAATCCTAAACAGTATTTACATGCTGCTTCATGTGTGTGATTGTCATTAAACTAGTACTTGATATTGCAGTTCTGAAAGGAGAGCTTGGGCAGCACCATCATTCCTTAAATGTGTTTAATCTTTCCCCATTTCCTGCATGTCTAGAGGTAGCCCTGACCAGTCAACACAATACAACAAATACTGCCTGCGTGTATGTTTACATAAACTTAGAATATACTACAGCTGAGTAACAGAGAACATCCTCAAATCACTCAGTTCAGTTGACATTGTGGAATCATGTCCTGGAAGATGGAGAACACAGGTATAGCTGAGACTGTGGGCGTTGATTCTTCTCAGTCTCGGCTGCACATGGCGAGTAATTGTGACAAAACCAAACCTCCTTTGTCATCCTTAAGTTCTGTGGACCAAACTCGCACATGCCTTGAAATTACAGTAGAATTTTGTGAGACATGGACAGTTACTCTTCCCTCTTCTTAAACAAAAATTGAGGTTGTGAACTTTTTAAATAAGGTCTTAAGCATTTAATGGTTTTGGGGTCAGAGCAACACAGTCCCATGCTGTTTCTTTCTGCTGGTTTGTTTTCCATGTTTTCTTTAATGCAAAGTGTTATAGAAGTGGTCTGTAGTAGGTGGTAGGTAAATTGGAAGCATACAGTGCAGGGCACTGTGTGTGGAATGGAGGCATTTGAACTGTCCTCTCTGCTAAGCAATAGTTAGCTTGGAATTACGGTAATATACGCAGTTTCCATTGGCTCCGTCCTGTTCCCATACTAATCAGCATGTCTTTAATTGTTAGCTTGTTTCTGTGGAAATTGTATTTATTTTATTTTTTACACTTCTAATGTCCCAAAATATAAAGAGGTATTAGAACTTTTGGTTTTTGAGGAACCTATGTGGGACATTAAAAGTATGCTGATGCCAATCATGCCTTTCATTTGATCACAGTTACTTTCAAAAGTATTTGTTTAACTGAATATGAGAAGATTTTTCAGTGCCCTGAAATGTCTCATTTTCATGAATGAGAGCTCACTATGGGTAAACTAGAGTAGTAATTACTATATGACCCAGACTTTAAGACTTCTGGATATCAGAATTGGAAAAAAAATAATAAATTGTGTGAAGGAGTAGACAATTTGGCTGGAAAGGGAAACCTGAATCTGTGGGTATTAGCTGGACTGAGGTGTGCTGAGTACAAGATAAACAGGCATAGCCAGATAGTCTTTTAAGATGTCAATAGAATGATCCCTCATATCGTAGTCCCCCAAAACCCCAAACTCTTTGTCCAGGACCTCATCTAGCAATCTTCTGGCAGGAGAAAATTTAGGACTGCTTAACATGAGATTAGCCTTCCCAGTCAATGTTTGCTCTCAGCTGCAATAGCTAAAGTGGTGCCATTCTCTGGTCACCTGGGAAATGATTTCCATACCTCTGCCCATTTTTGGGTCTCTCACTTATTTTTATGAATTGTTACTGTAAATTGACAGATGCTTGTAGTGTCCCTATGTAGGAGAAAATGATCCCAGAAAGTGCAATGTATACTCAAATGCAACTGAAAGCAGATTTGGTTTCAGAAACTCTAGTAGGATCTGAAGGATTTGAGTTCTCCACAGAGAACAAACACATGACCAGTAAGAGGCTAAACAGACTTTAAATAGATATTCAATTATATGAGGCAGTGCAATTTAAAAGCAATAAGGCTTTCTGAAGATCTGCAGGCATACTGAAAATTGAATTGCTATCTCTTTTTGACCATGGAGTGGTCAAGCATAGAGCAAAGGCAGCTGTAAGGGAAGGCTTTTCTGATTGCCTGATGAGCAAAAAACCCACTTAATTGACCAGTTGTCTAATGTTGTCTAAGCCTGTTTGCCTGTACTCTCACCTAAACTCTTAAAAATGATGAGTACTTTCTTGATTAGCATTCACATCATCAGCAGATACTCACCTTTCCCTGGATTTAAGATTATGTTCCTAGTAGTTCTTTAACTTTTATGATCTGAAATGTTCCTCCACAGCAAAGACGAGCATTTCTGAAATTACAAATTAACACTGCTCACACTTGCGTTCCGCGTGTTGAAATAGAAGCAGAAAATGCAGTGTTCAGGGCAAAGGAGAGGATGAACCAGACAAAAATAGTGCATGTCTGCATATCTAATTTGTTAATTTAATTCTTTTTTAATTGAAACTGCTTCAATATACATGAAAATAATCACAATGGGGAACTCCTTATAGGAATCTGTCACTGAGTTGTAATTCTGTCACTGAATTACTAAGAAAATTCATTCTTTCAGATGATAAAGTTAATTTGCAGCCTTTTCTGACGAGTTCTTTTCCATGTTGGGTAAGAAAAATCTTATTTTCTAACCTGAATTTTCCCCTAGGATGCTTTTATTTAATTTTCTGCCAAGTGAATCTCCTCTCTAAGTACCTCTCAAAGCAGTCTATCCAGGAGTGGCTCTTTGGGCTGTTGCCTCGTCTGACAACCATGGCATGTGATATTATTGTTCCTTAGATGGCTGAAAATGCAAAGAATGTGTCATGCATATGGAAAATATAATATGAGAAATTAGTTACTACAGAAATTTTGTAAGGCTGGGTCTTACCGGTCCTTTATAACAAGCTTTTGAAAGGTTCTTAGTGACGTAATGACTTACAGTAAGATTTCAGCTGAAAAGATAATTTTCCTTTTAAAAATTGACAAAAAATAGAGACATGCTATTATAAAAGAAAACCATGTTATCTGAACCAATTAAGACAATATGGAGACCTATCATCTGGGTGCTGTTTCTGTGTCTGCAAGGAGCACGTCATGGTCTAGGACTTTGTCTCGACAGGAGGCAAATCATTTCAAGAGTTACATGGGTATAATCTCCTGCATGAACACTTGTATTAGAGGAGAAGTACTTGCTTACTTTAGCTTAGAGCTCTTTCCATGTGATGCAAACAAGCTTTAAAAAGTTTTGTGGTATTGGAATCAGAACATCCTCATGTAAGGTTGTGACTGTATTACTTAAAATTGACAACAAAACTTTACCAAAACACTTCTCTTGTGAGGATGAGACCAAGTTCTGCAACCTCATATGCGTGGTCAGCAAAAAGGAGTGAGTGAAAAAGCTTGCTGTGCTCCACCAAATGAGTAGTTTGGAATGATGGATTTGAAAGAGAGTAATCCATGGCTAAGAAAGAAAATCACTACCCAGCGGGCAGGAGGACAAAAGGTGTAAAATATGACTGTTTTCAGCAGAAGAAACCCTGTAATTTTATCTTATATTTACATGTCTGTAGAAAAAGGAAGAGTCTTTCAATGATACATAGACATTGCTTTCATAAAACAAATATGAAGAGAACTAAATACACGTAAAATAAATAGCTGAAATTTCAATATTGCATATTGTGAAAAAAAAAACATTATTTTTTTTTTAATTCTGCCTCCCTACAGTTCTCCTGCCTCAGGATTCAGCCCGTTCTATCAATGTACATTTAAACTATCTGCATGCTGATGTATTACACAGTATTGCTTGTATACGTTTATAAATAAAACAGCAAATTCCACACATGGTCTTTGCATCACTCTGATCGTAGAATCACAGAATGGCCTGGGCTGGAAGGGACCTCAGAGATCATTTTAATCCAACCTCCCTGTCATGGGCAGGGACGCCTCTCAACTAGATACCTGCTGTTTTCCTAAAATTGTGGGTGGGATGTCTTCTAGCAAGGAGCCAGAGAGAGCTGTATTCTGTCTCGGTGCCAGTGTCAGCACGGAGTCATGACTGATGCTTTCCTGAGCCCCTGTCAGCCGTGGCCACAAAGACATCTCCTCTGGAAAGTCGCCAACTGGTACAAATTAGCGCAGCCTTCAGGATGCGGAAATTTGCACTGAAAAATTGGCCAGGCACACGTTCCGCCTCAGACAAAGGAAACTGAGAGGTGGCTTCATGTCTCCCTCTGAGTCCTTTTGTGTAGGCTGGTGTGAGAGAACCAGCCTTCGGACTTCAGTGAACTTGCACGTTGAAAAAACGTAAGCAAAAAGTATCCATATTTAAGGATAAAGTCACTTAGCTGGTTTGGAATATTTAGTCACAAAGTTCAGAAGGTTTTGTCTGGTGTTTCTTTTAGAGTGAGTTTGTTCCCATGACAATTTCTAAATACGTCATTGTAGTGATAAATTATTTCTCATTTGTCCCCAGAGGAATAGAAGGAATGGTCAGCTACTGAAATTGTGTTTGATAGCAATAGCTTTCACATGGCTGCATTCCTGTTATTTACGAATTAAGGGATGCCTATTCCCCCTCACTCCCCACTTGTGCATATTTTAGTCATTTGCTTCTGAAAAGCAGTGTACAAAGTCACTGAATATGCTTGTATGGCACAAAATTGGAGTGATTACTGGAGTCCTAGAGGAGAAATGCACCGTTAACACACTCTGCAATTTCAGTTTGACCGTCAGACAGAAGAGTAGTTATTAGTTCCTCCGTGTCCCTAAGGTGAAGAGCTTTGTGTTCTTAGGACATTATCTAGATATTGGATGGGATTTTTGTTACTTTTAAATGTCTGGTTTGTGGAGAAAATGCTTGAGAATATCAGATGGGTTGTACTAAACAATAGCAACATTTGTAATGTACTTTAGAAGCCATCTCACGCAGTGTCTCAACTTCACATTTTTATGTTATTTTTGTTTTAACTAAGTAGCTTGCTCCTGCTTTCCTTATGGCACTGAGTTGGGCGTGACTATATTCACTCTTGAGCGACTGTATGGTTTACAGAAGTTTACAAATAAGCAGTGCTCTTGGACAGATAACCCTTTTTGCTTGGAAAATGAAACTGAGTTTTACGTCTTCATGTAACACTTGCTCTTTACAGGTGGTGCCTCCTCACAAAGCTTCCCTTGTCGAAGGGCACCTTGGTTCAAGGCAGGGTTTCAGCCCGCTGCCACTGACCAGCACCACCACAGGCTGCTATTTGAGTGTCTAAATAATAGTGACTCTGTCACACCATAACTAACTGCTGGTTTAGTTTCTCCTCAAGTTTCAGAATTTTCAGTTATACAAAGAAACCGAAACGCCTTGTTTGCTTAAAAATACAGCGGTATGGTGTTTTCTCTTTAAGATGGACTGAGAACCCAGAGGATTGCTTGTATGCACATTGTTGTGCAAACTAAAACAACTGTGACTGGGGATTTTCAAAATCTAGCTTCTTACTGTGTTGTCTGATTTTCCAGAATGAACATCAGGTCTCCTGAGATGATATTAAGTCAATTCTGCATGAGGATTAGTTTATACATTTACACAAAGATATATTACAAGGGGTTTTACTTGATTTCTTGTCTGTTGTTTTTCTTTATCAAAACTGTAAGTTTTGAAGTACTTTTTCAGAAGCCAGGCTTTCAACTTTGCCTTGTATACTGAAGCCACTGATTTCGAAGTTTCTCTGTGATGCTGACCAGGCAGTGATGAAAAGAGGCAGAAATTCAATATGATTCTACTACTGGTGGCTTTTAGAAGAAGATTAAAATATTACAATTATGAATATGAGCTTAATGATTCATTTCAGTCAAATATTGATTCAAAATAATGTTTCAGCAAGAAAGCCAAGGCATGGATCAGATTAATTACTATTAAAGGCATAACCAGCTTCTCCTACATGAAACTCCAGTGTCTGCAGTCTCTGGGGAAACTGGGAGTGGACTGGGAGTGAAAGGCCAATACGATAGCCCATCCCGAGTCACCTGTGTGCTGCTGCTTATGTATGCAGCACTGCCAACTTTTTCTGGACGTCCCCCATTTCTTTATCTTTTACTGTCCAGGACCTGAGGGGGCACCAGCCATTCCGGTGGCATGATACAGATCTGTTCAAGCAGCTCCACTACTGGTTCACAAAAATGCCTACATTAAACGCTGGCAATACGCGTACTTTTTCTCTTTTCAACATAGTTTTACATCACTTTTCTGTAGGAGAAAGACTCCAGCAGAGAGAAGTGATGGCAGACCCTGATGGAGAAGACTGCTAACATGCATGAGCTTAAACATGTACTTAAGTGCTTTGTTGGATGAGGATATCAATTTACATCTCTTCAAATAGGAAATTTATTAAACATGAGAAGAGGGAATATTTTATACAGAAACACATGGAAGTAATTTCTGGTTTATATTAATGGATCTGGTTTTAATGTATGAAAATATTTAGTGCTATAATTGTTGGGAAGCCAGATAGTGAAGATAAGTCTTTCAGACAGGCCTGTACCTAAGATCAGATATTCTAACTCTTCTTTCTAGATGGGTTTATAAACCTGTATAGGTGTGATTTGTTTGTTTGTTTATGGCAAAAATATTCTATAAAATTTAATATAAAGTTGTATTGTTTCTTTTTATAATTTTTATATATAAACCACTATATATAGTATATAATACATAATATATATAATATATGTATATTGTTTATATTTTTAAAAGTCTAGTGATTAAAAAAAATTGCTGAAAGAGTTTTTTCTACTCAGACCAATAGATTTTTAGAGTACATAAAGGACTGTAGCACTGACAGTCTGTAGTACATTATAGAATACTTTTTAAGGCTATTTACAAGCTTGTCCATGTTTAGAATCTGAGGATGTGTTGAGAAATGGAATGCTTGCATCCAGCGTTTGTGTGTACTGCTGTCTAAAACCCAACAGCAGTAATCAAAAACGACTGTGAAAGATTCATCTGTGAAACACACTTGAGTTTTGTTTAGAGACTCACGTGCCCCTTCCCTTCAGCGCATGGCCACAGGTCGGTCAGGGCACTGCCACGACGGGTCTGTCCCCTGAGACAGGTCTGGTGCCCTCTGGAGCTGAGGGAGGTCCAAGAGAACTTTGATTTCTGACAACAAATCAGAATTGGAATCAAGCCTATAACTGGAAATCGAATATGGCAGAATCTGCCTATGCTTGGAGAGACAAAGGTGCAAAAGGTGAGGCAGAAGTTATGCAGCTCTCTGTTTGCATACCAGCCAAAGGGACAGACTTAGACATCCCAGTGTAATGTGTTGTTGTAAGAGTGCCTTGGGAGCTTTGTTGCATGCAGTCTTAAGACACGTGGGAGAACTGTTTGTTTATAGAAATTGCCGGATACTGCTACTTTTTGTTTGTTTGTTCGAAGAGTGCGTGTTGTTTTTGCTTGAAGAGCATGTTTTTTTCATTTGCTGAAGTTTTTAAATTGAAATGCACTTGTTTTCATCTGGTTAACAAAACAAGTGCTTGTTGATATCTTTGCTGAGCTGGCAGGCTGGCAGTCTTATATAGTATCAGAAAAAAGGAAAACACCACTTGTAATGACAGATTTAGGATGATCACCCTTACTTTAAAACAAAAAGGAGGAACCATACTTCGGCTTAAAAGACCCATCCATGTAATTATCATTCCAGCTGTAAATAAATATATCCCAACAGTGGTTAGGAGAGGGTGTCTCATTGTACAGTCTTTATGTCCTCAAATCAAAATAGACAGTAATGGTACTGAACGTTCTTCCTGTTGGCTGTCACCTCTCCAGAGAACCATACAGGCAGCAGGCAGAAGTTGCTCTTAAATCACAGTAAGAGTCTGTGTGTTTGACATCATGGAGTCGTGCAGTTGTTTTCTTAACAGGTTCCAGAACGGTTGCTCTGCTTGCAAGTCAGAAGCGCAGCGCAAAACATTAAAGATGCAGAATTGAAGTGCTACTCCATTGGTATTTATTTAGTTTGAAAATATTTTGAAACGCTGTCATGGGATCTCGTGATGAAAAAGTGGCTCGCGTCCCTTAGGGAAGTGGTGTCCAGGTCACCGCCTGTCATTTCAGTGTGACCGTGTGGTGTCAGGGAAGATTTTCATCAGTGTAGTGCTGCCAGCAGATGTTACGTTGTGATGTGAGAGGAAGTAAACACAAGATTTTCTGCAAACAAGCATTGCTTAAAGTACAGATTGAATCAAAATACCTGGGTGAAAAAATGTTATTTTTTGTTTGGTGGGTTTTTTTTTTGTGAAACCTTTTAAAAAACCCATTCAGACTGTTATGTAATGACTGAGCCAAATCTTTAAAACATATCATTCCCGGAATCCTTGCTTCAAAAATCTCAGATGCTGGAATATTACAAATCTTCATCTGAATTTGGATATGGTAGCTCAGCTCCAATTCTAGCGGTAACTGAGTGCTGTCACAATCATGTCACTCACATTTCAAATCAATGTTTTGTGTTCCCATTGCATTGAAATTTCTACTCATTGAAACATCACCAGTAATTTTTGCAACTAAAGTAGATCTAAAGTCAGTCTTCACTAATTTGGAATTATGTTTTTTTAATACACTTATAGTCAATCTTGCATTCATTCATTCAAAGAATCCTGTGTACACATCCAGCTGCCCAAGGAACATAGCTTGCATTTAATAACAATTGGCTGTGATTCCCCAGGACTGGCTCAAAATCAATCCACTTTTTTCAGGATTATTATATAATAAATAATTTTGTGAATAATTTGAAACTATTATTTGAAATTGTAGTTACGATAATTCGCAGGAAGAATAAAGCTGTGAAATGTTTGCTTTTATTTTTTCTGCCCATCAGCATTTGTGCAGTGGTGATTTTTCCATATGACAAGACTTAGACCTACAACAAAGCTGTTAGCTGTAGTCAGAGAGGGGCCAGAAGAGAATGTTCTCCTCCTTCTCAGCTCTTCAGAGCCATTCTGGAGTCTGAAGGCCGGAAGGGGACTCCTTTTTTTGTTCTTTGGACTTTGGACAGATTAATATAATTTTGCACTTTTGGAAATAACCTGATATTTGTGCTCAATCCCCATGCTCATCCAGTAAAGACAAGGTATAGATGTAGGATAGATGCTGTTTGTCTCAGCATCCCCTGTTTTACGGCACATCTGACTTCCCTTCTGGATCCAAGCTCCTCTTGTATTCATTTTATGTTGCAGAACTGATGGTGGCACTGTGGAGAAGCTGGTAGAACAGACAAACATTTTTTACTTGCTCTGCCTCCAAGCTAAGTCTTACTGAAGGCTGGTATTGTGTTCTGAAAAGAGCTGCCTGGCATATAATCTTCTGGGTAATGGAAGCTACTGAGTTTTCCCAAATCTTTCTGTTCTTTATGAGACAGTTTTCCTGCAGTTTTCCTTTTGTTAAGACATATTCTTATGTATTTTGAGAGAAGGAAATTCAGTGAAGGAACATAACTGCTCTGAGGTGAGAGAGACACATCTTACCTGCGGTACTGAATAAGTCAACACACAATACTAGGAAATGGGAAATACAAGTGGAGCCCTTGTTTACCTGATGAAATGTAAGGACAGAGCACTTTAATGTCAGATGAATGTTGCAGCCACAGGACAACTGGAGTTTCCAGCGTGAGGACTCTGTCTGATTTACATCCTGCATCTAAGAAACATTTCCTGGCAAAGCTGAATTTCCACAGACAGTTTCCATTTGGTCAAGAATAGGCTCACACGTGCCTTGCAAATGCTTCTCACTGATCGTGGTAAAATAGTTATTAAAAAGAAAATTGTTGTATGGGCACGAATCACATTCGCCACCTTGTTACTACGTTGTTTTTCTTAATGCGGATAAAGAGTTGGAGAGAATTCTAGACAGGATGCACCTGCTCTGAGTTACCTTAGTCAGGGCCTGTCCCATGATATTCGTCTGTTTTCTGAACCCCCTATAGCATGCATCACCAAAATCTAATTCTGCTGGAAAATAACTGTTCTTTCCAGGACATACATTTTTCTTTTCAATGAGTCTAAACTTTTTAAGTGTCCATGAGACAATGCGTGAGGATAGATATTTAGTACCTTGGTATCTGCACACAGACTGGTGCAATAAGGCCAAATCCACATAGTAAGCACAGTTACCACAAGTCTTAAGGAGCTACATGGGTAGTCTGGGTTTAGCCATGTGCCTGGTGGTTATCTAAATGCAAGAACTTTGTTCTGGTTTTCCCTCTGACTGATATTGTAGCTCAGGGAGGAAAAATTCCAAAAGCAAGGTATTGCTGAGAGTGAGGCTTCCGAGGGAACACACTGTGCACCTCTTGAAAACACACTGAGATAATTACACTAATTTTTCAGCGAAGGACTATGTAACCTAAGCTGACGACTTTCCCAGTGCCAAGAGTGTCTGAAGGCTAATATTCTACATTTTGAGACATCTTGTATCTAGGAGTTGCTTCGGTGAGCATGAACACTGCTAATATATCATTTAAATAACAGATGGATCCTCAAGCAGAGGGGCCTTGACTTCAACATTCTGGTTTCTTCTCTTGACTCAGCTCTAGAAATACTTCCCCAGATTAAATCTCCTGGAAATGTGTCACATCTATCATTTAGATGTCAGTGATTGAAGATAGGTTCATGTACTCTGCACATGGAACTTGATGAATCTTTCTTTATGAGAAAACAGTGCAGAGACATCTGCTGAATTTAGGATTTTAAATGTGATTTCTCTTAGAGATCACATGCCAGGTTCAGAAAGAAATGTGTGGTGCTTTTAATAATGTTTTAAAAATAATATGACAAAGTGCCAAGTCTATGAAAAACATACTTAATTTTTTATTTTTATTTTTTTTAAATTTTGGTAGCCATTTTGACTCCTTTTAAGTTATTATTTTTTGCAACCTTTATTTTGTGTTGTTTTTTTTTTGAAAATGACGTTTGCAAAGGAATGTCTTTGGATATTGGCTGTTTACAGAAGGACACATGTGAGCTGGAGTTTTGATGCTTTCCTGAAACAGGGGATGTGGAAGACTAGAGAAACAGGGCAAATTGTTGCCGAACTATCAGCACTATATTGTGAAGAAGCGTAGCAGCCCCAATCATAAATCAGGTACTCAGCAAATAAAGAGGAAAAGTCAACACATGCCAGTGTAGGGAATGAATCAGAGGAGAGAACAACTTTGGTAAATAAACAAATATTAGAAAATGTATTTTCCACTGGGCAGGTTGTCAAGGAATGGGAAATTCAGTGCTTTCCTCAAATGCATCTTGAAACTGCCTGATGTCAGAGAGCAAACAGCAGACAAAATAGACTGTCTGACAGAATATAGTCTGCCTCTAAAACTCCCCCTTGTGCCCAGCCTCTGGAGAAGGCAGTAAAGTAAAAGGAGGGTATTAACATCTCTTCAATAGGAAATCCATATCCATACCTGCTCTTTTTGTAGGAGGAAAGGCAATGGAAATGTGAAACCAAAATTTAAAAACAAACACATGAATAAAGGAAGAGGAAAATAACATAGCCTTTAAATACAGAAGTAAAAAGTAAATTTGTTATCTTGGCTCTGTCAGACAAGAAGGGCAATAGGAAGTGACAAGTCGGCAGAGAAGCTATTCTTACTTTTACTTCTTCTTTCCCTTTAATAGTTTTTCTTTCTTTCAGTGGAAATTGTTGGCTTCTTTTTCCACCTTGTTTATTTTTTCCCTTTTCTTTTGGTGAAAACACATTTCCTTCCAGAAATCCACTCTGCCTTCATCCTGGCAGAAACTTCCCACTGTCCTTAATATCCCCTCACACTTACAAAAAGAAGACGTAAAGTAGGAGTTTCTAGTTTGAGGCAAGACCTATGATGTGCCCATATGCTTCTTGTAGGTTATCCAAAATTCTGCTGAAGACCACTCCATCCAAGTCCACAAAGATCTGATAGAAGTAATCTGGCTGAGTGTCAGTCTTTAAAGGAAATAGTTATTTTGGATGATTCATAGTGACTCTCTCTTTTGCTACTGCTTCAGTAATAAACACGCTATTTAGAAGACTGTTAGAGACAAATCCTGTGGTCCTCACTCAGCAAAACTCCTGTTGATTTCAATAAGCTTTCCTGAGCAACTTTTGAAAAATGGCTTCAGTATTTGGCTGAAAGTAAGCTACTTGAAATGTGTGTCTTTCTCAAAACATTAATAAAATGTGTTGATTTTATTTACTTTTAAGATGACACCTTTCAATAACTTTGCCAACAAACCCCTGAACCAAGAAAAGACCTCACCATTGCTGGAACTAAATGTCCTTCAGGCATTTGATTTTTTCCCTAAGAATGCCAGGACCAAAATTCCATTCTCAAGTGTTTGTGAGCTGGAAAAAATGTGTATTCTGGTTTCTGGCACATGCATAAGCACAAATTGGCTACTTTTCCTCTGCATGCTTTAATGATCATAATAGTTTTCCATTACTTGTTGATTCTTGTTAATAGCATAGCATCAAGGGATCACAGTAAAGGAAGGGTTGATAAAATTGTGACTCATGTATAGCAACTGGAAAGCTGGGTGGGCAGACTTCTATGGCTTAACACAATGAGAGGCTCCTCTTGGTGGGTCGAGTTATGTTACTGTAATAAACTCAGTCAACAGTGGTGTGTGGTGGTTTTACTACAATGAGTATGTACCCAAAGGGGAAGATAAAACTTGAGACTTAGATTCTGCTTCAGTTCTGGATGCACCTGTTCCTTGTGAATGGCAGAAGGATGTGTGACAGCTGTTTATTTACTCATTCAGAACTGGAGTTTACTTCTGGCTACAGCTGGAGAAACTGGAAGCACTGCAGAAAAGCAGAGAAAGAGATGGGCTAAATTCAGGGATAAGATCATTTTTCCTAATACAAAACTTCTTGCTTAATATTAAACAAAAGTGATTTTTTAGGTGACTCCTTCCCATCGTAGCATTGTCCTGGTTTGGGAACCCCAGCATAAAAGTTCCCTGGGCCTCCTGGGTCAGGGGAGAAGGGGCAGCTGTGCCAATGGAGAGGAGAGGATGGGTCAGGTGACCCAAATGGACCAATCACAGTGCTCCTTCCCATGGTGCTCAGTATAAAAGGGACCCCAAGGAGAGCCCAGAGGTCTTTAGTGCCCGTTGAGCTGGAAGGGTTGTTACTGGTTGTTCCGTATCTCTCCCTGTGCTGCCTGCCTGCGTGGTTTGTTTTTCTGGGGAAGGGGTGGGGGGGTGGACTCTCATTGGGACTTGGCTTGTGGCTAGTTGCTGTCTGGAAGATACGAGTTCCATATTAGCATACTCATTTGTATCTTTGAATATATTTATATGCTTGTGTGTATTAGCAGGCAGTTCAACATCTTCATTGTTACAGTTAATGTTATTTTCTCTTTTGTTAAAGTGGTTCAAGGTATTTTTTCCAACCTCAAAGTCTCTCTCCCTGGTTCTAGTGTTTGGAATGAGGAGAATCAATTATTTAGATGACAGTTGCTTGCTGCTGCTGAAAAACACAAAGTGTATTCTTTCACTTTGAAGGCAGCACAGGCACTGATGTTCTCTGGGAAGAAATAATCTTCTGTCCTCAGTGAATTCTCTGCTCAGTGTTCAAATTCTCTCTAGGTAGGTTCCCATGGTAAGGTAAATGAATTGAGAATCCCAGGGGATTTCAAAACTTTCTAGTCAAGTCAGTGAGACCAAAATAGGATCAACAGATGCATTTTCAAGTCTGAGGTATAATGTCTTGTGTAATACACCTAAGGTACTTAGACCTTATTAAACCTTTTATAAGTGCTAAAATTTAGTAAATATTAGGTAACTATAAATCAATAATTAGTCCTTTATTTTATATGCATATTCGAAGCACTGTATATGCTTCTAAAGTATTCAGAGGAAATTATATTTGATAAAATTCACCAGTTGTGGCAACATGAGAAGCATTGCTTGTGTTTTGGTCAAGAAGCAGCTTTTCAATCACTTTCTTCTAAATCTTTCTTCAGGAAAGGATTTGGGTTCAGGTTTTCCATTTGATACATCTGTGAGGGCACTGTGTAAGCAGCACCTGTTTTAGAGAGCTGAATTGTGGTTTTGTTCCCCGTTCCAAATATTTATGTTTGGTTACATTGCTTAGTTGAGATTTCAATGTGCGGACATATTTGAGTATTTGTTTTACTTTAGAGCAATGTGTGGCTCTCAAACAGTGTGCTGAAATCCTGCATTGGCCACCAATGTCAGTGGCATTTTAGTAATAGGAAACTGTAACCTACTAGGATCTAAATAGCGGATTTAAAAGTTCTTTCTGAATTCAAACCAGTTGTGATTTTGAGGAGTATAAGTTGTTTTTTAGTCTGTGGTTGCTTACTTTTACTGCTTCATGTTAAACCAGCAAGATTAGTGTTGCAATGATGCTTTTGGGGCTATGTGTAATGCATTTGTTATCCTAGAAGCCTGTTTCGTTGAGCTGCACGTTAAGTTGTTGTTAATCACATTATTTATATATTTATTTATTTTAAATAAACACAAGAGCTTTTGGACACTATGTAGAGATGTATTTCAGTTCTATGTGTTGTAAACCTATATAAAGCTCAATATATTAATCTACTTTAGAAGTTCTGAAGCCAATAATAACTTTGTACTAATCTTTGGTTCAGGGACCTGCTACCAAATTTTTCATGTTGCCTTAAGATTTTCCCAGGTTTTCTTGCAAGTCTGTCCCTGAATTTTGTTCTGCACTTGATATTTTTATTAAGAGGAATAACATCTTTGGTGGAAGTGATTGTAGTCATTGCCAGAGTAGTGGGAAAGAATTTACTAGGCAGGTACTTGCACAAAATACAACCTATGCAAAGGTAGGTGATTTCAGCATCTGGCAGTTCCTTCATCATCCCAAGTCATCCTTTAATTAAAGATGGAGTTTCAGCCTCCAAGGACTCTGCCTTGATCTCACTGGTTTGCATCCTTGCTTATTGTCTTGGTGGTGGCCTGGGGGGCTCTATGCTGAAAAAATGTTGGATGAGTTTCATTTTGATCGAAAAAACCCAAACCCAACAAGCTAAAGAAAACTTCCATTTAGTTTTTGTAGTTTAGTTGGAGGAATTTTGTAGATAGCTGATTAATCATGTCAATTTAGAAACTACTGAAATTGAAAAGCATCTCTAACCCAGCTATTGCACTATGTTATGTTGCCCTAAGCCAGCCCGTCTAGCACAATTCCTTTGGAGGTCACGTAGCAAGAATCTCTTCTTACCACACCCCAAATGTTTCTCATTGAAATTGGTGTTGTTGACTCTTCTGTGACATATGTCAAGCAACTAATAAAACAAAAAATTCCTTTCACCATGTGCCAACTCTTCTCATGGGCTATGGTGGTGTAGAGGTATTTCTAATGTTTCTCAAGCAACTGACAAAACAGAGAAATAAACACTGTGACTAATAACGACATAAACACATCTCCGTATTTTGGAGCTTTGTCACTCATCCTGGCTGTCTCCAACCTTGTGTTTAGTTTATACTAATGCCCAATGTGACTCAAATTCAAGGACTCAGGTGCACAATGTCAATCTTGTGTATCGTGGCTGTTCTGAGAATTCTTTGATGTATAAACCTGACAATTTTTCTAAAAAAAGCAATTGTGCTACAATTAGAACTGCTTTGAACTCTGCAAGTATTTAGTAGATGAGAGTATATGGTGCTCAAGAATATGTAGCACTGATCTTGAGTAGGAAGAATTCTTGTTATTTTGCACTGTAAATGGTGAGCGTTGAGCAGTATTTCAGGTGAGGGTTTTTTTAACAAAGCATATGATCGGGTTTGTAATAATAGCAATACTGACCTGGGGAATGAAAAATCATATCCTTTGAAACAAACATTCAACTTGCATAGGAACAATTGAAAAATAAATATTTGTTTAGAAAGTGAAGTCTGGATTTAAAAATGCTAATTTGCAGTCCATTTATGTATGCAAAAGTGTGGTAAAAATTACTTCAGTGCTCTGTGTATGAACATTTAATATGATAAGCTTATGTTTTAAAGGAATTATTCTCACACGATTGAAAAGAGCCTCTGCCAATCTGATGGTTTGGGGAGATAAGCTGTTAGGATTTATTGCTTGGCTGCAAAATAAAAACCTTTGCGTAAGTAATACAGAATTATTTTTAATTTTGCAGCTATGATGTTTGGTACCTTAATTAGTTTTGTGCTCTAAGTGCTACTTGGGCATTTATGTATGAATTTAAATCATACTGACCATTTTGTAAATTGCTGTGTTTCATGGAATCTTCAGAAGTTTCCCGTTCTTCAAAGGTCTAGTGATTCTGCTTCAAATCGACTTTTCCAGGGACCTCTTAATTCAGATACCTCGATTACATGCTTAATTTCTGTTTGTTCTCCCATAAATGTCACAATTAGACTTGAAGACTGAAACAATCCTGCATGCGTCTTCCACAAAAACTACATATCTGGAATGTACAATGATCTGTGTAATTCCTTCTATCAGAATGAATTCTAGTTTTTCAACTATTTTATTTAGGTAACTATTTCTTAGACTGCTTATTAAGTAGTACAAGCAAAATCACATATTTCCCCTCCTTTGAGAGGCACAGAATTATCATGAATATTATGTTATACAAACCAGGTATCATGATGTGAAAGTAAATGAAGCTTTGCCTTATTTTCCAAAATAATTGTGTAAATTTTCTGGCCAAGTGACATTATTTGCTGAAACCTTTTGTTTGTCCAGTGTATCTAGTGTCTCAAGTTTAGCCCCCCCCCCCCCATTAGTATTAACAATTAAATTTATAGTTTACTTTCAAAACTAGATACAGTAAAAATATCTTCTGTGTCCTTCTGTATATGTTGTCATGTGTAATGTCAGTATTGTACTTTAAAGTCTTGTAAGCAACCTATTGCTAAAATGTTCAGTATGTGGCTTTTTGAGAACTCTGTGGAAGGTGCCACTTGTTTATGAGCGTGATCCTTTACATCTACGTACGTAATTGCAACTTTTGTCATCTCCTGTGGGTTTTGTTGCCTTTTCTGAAAGGTGTTGCCTTTAATGCCTGAGCAATATTTTTAGTGGGGACGAGTGGGAGGTCTTGCACCTGGGAGTACATAACCCACGAATGCAGCTCAGACTGCGATCCACCTGACTGGAAAGCAGCCCTGGAGGGGAGGGTCCTGGGGGTCCTGGTGGACAGCAGGCTCCACAGGAGGGGACAGCGCAATGCAGCGGCAAAGCAAGCCAACAGGATGCTGGGCTGCATGAACGAGGGCATCACCAGCAGAGATAAAGAAGTCACCATGACCCTCTACTCGGGGCTGGTCAGACCACACCTTGAGTACTGTGTTCAGTTTTGGTCCCCACTATACAAAAAAGATGCAGGCAGACTGGAAAGGGTCCTGAGAAGGGCCGCGAGAATGATCGGAAGACTAGAAGACCTGCCATAGGGAGAAAGGCTGAGATAACTCGATTTGTTCAGACATGGGAGGAGGAGGCTCAGGGGAGACCTTATTTCCATGTACGAGTACATAAAGGGTGGCCACCAAGATGATGGAGACTCCCTTTTTACAAGGAGTCACATGGATAAGACAAGAGGTAACGGGTACAAGTTGTTCCTGGGAAAATTCTGATTGGACTCCAGAGGAAAATTTTTCACCATGAGAGCAACTAGACATTGTAATGGTGTTCCAAGAGAAGTGGTGAATTCCCCAACCTTAGACAGCCTTAAGGTTCATCTTGACAGGGTGCTGAGCCATCTTGTTTAAATTGTATTTCTTTACCTTAAAAGTTTGGGCTAGATGATCCTTGAGGTTCCTTCCAACCTGGTAATCTATGATTCTATGAATATTTGATCAAGAATAGTGGGTACTATGTAAAGTCATTTTCAAGATACAATAATCTCTAGTGTGTGCTTTTGTTGGGTCTTAATTTGGACTACTCCAAAGGGTATTCCACACTGTAAAATGGATTTTCCATCTTGGGTTCTAACTATTATTGATGCACCTCTGACTAGACATGATTACAAAGCAATTGCTTCTTCTCTTTTGAGTAGGTCCAGGATTTCAGCTCATAAATCTGAAACTCATTTTATAGCATAAATCTCTTCCAGACAGCAATATGGTAAGAAGGAATTGTTTTGCTTCAGCAATGATTGATGTGAACTTTTCCTTCTACTTTCCATGATCTAGGAAGCAGTATGTTTGAGAGCACGTGTGTTGGAGACCAAACATTCATCTTCATAATGCTAGTGAGAACCTATTTGCCTTCTGCATTTTAGCTAGAAGAATATGAACCCTTTTAACCCAAACTGGGCAATTGGATTGAAGAGACTTGAACCTTCAACAGGGTTTGCAAGTATTCAGTGGTTTGTTCTTTGACTTTCATGTTTAATTTTGTTGTGATATATGCTGATTCTATCCAGAAGCAGAGGTGCTGCTGTATTACCTGAAACATGGCTCCTATGCAGTTTTCAGCCTCAACAGAGCAAATCTCCAAAAAGATATTTTGTAATTGTGTCTAGAATTGAGATCTTTAGAGGGTATATTTGCAGATTACATCAGCATCTCAACTTTTGGATGCCGATTATCTGAAGCAAATCTCTGAAGACTTGCCTACCACCTTTTTTCCGAACTATAATGCTTGTCAGAGGCTTTGTAGGGACTGGAATTTGTCTGGACTGAAAATATTCCCTCTGTCTTTTGAGCTGTATCTCAGTGTAGCATTACATAAGAAAATAATAATCTAAAAGGGCTTTCATATAAAATGAGATAGAATTAGCTGTTGTGGCTCAGCATCTGTCAGATGTCCTGTGCTTGAGGTCACCGGTTTAAGACCATTACAACACTGCTGAGATTAGCTTGTCATTCCTAGTGTTGACTTGCACATGTCTGGGTTTGGCTTCTACTGGCAGTAGCTCCAAGGATAAGAGGGAAAACAGTGTATAAATTCTCCAGAGTTCTTTTGAGCCAAGAGCCACTTTTTCTGCTGGCTTTGCAAGCAACTTTATTTGAAGGGCACTTGGAGATGTGAGGATAAGTGAAGAATAAATTAAGAAGTTAAAAATACTCAAGTTATTTCTCTTATAGAATAACTGATAAAGGCTGGAAACATAATTAATTCCAGTAACAGTTCTTATCAATCATTACCATTCTTTATTTGGTGTGAGAGTAAGCACTCTTCAGACAGATCACTCGTTACCTCAGCTATGTATACCACTCTGTTTATTGCTCGTTTTCTTGGATTATATTAATGAAAACTGGACAATTGTATTTTACTAGGGTTTCCTGGGGTTCGGCCAATAGGTTCTTTTAACTCGTTTTCTTTAAAATGTCCAAAGTGGAGTTGGCTGGGAAACAAAGAATGACAGGTTTTCACTAGAAAAGAGAATACCGTTTTCACTGAACTGTAGAGCTGGAGCTGTGGGAAGAAGGAACAAGGAGATGCAGGAGTGATGAAGCCAGGTACTGGCTTTAACAGAGGAGTTCACAGCAGAGCTGAGGGCAATGGGATTTAAAAAATCAGCAATAGTCACTCTTCTGCATAAATGAGACTAACTATGGATCAACAGCAATGATAACACCTTGCTGTACTCTCATTATAGTAACAGCAGAGTTGTACTGGTGTAACTGTCACAAAAATTAGTCTCATGAATTTGGTATTTGCAGGTGGGATTTCTGGATCTTGGAAAACCTGTACCATGTTCTGATGAAAAGAACTTGGTGTTCATGCTTGGGTACCAATTAAGAGTGTTAAGAAGTCTGAACCATGATGTTGTCCTTTTCTTTCAACCTTGCTGGTATTTTTTTGGAATCCTTGAACTGTTGCAGAAATCTGCAGTAGACAAAAAGATTTATCAGTAGACCTTTCTGCAAAAAGAACTTGATATTTGAGATTTTTTGATTTTTTTTTTGTAAACTGAAAAGTGGGAGATATATGAAGGAGTAGGTATATGACTCTATACATTCTTTGTTTTTCTTACTTCCTTTACTTTCTGCTATACACCTTTGGAACAGATGAGACTAGACAGACTTTTGAAGTTACACGAAATGGCTCATTTAATGCCCTTATCTTCCCAAGTGCTTCCTTCTGCCATTGTTCAGGATACTTTTGACTAAGATTCTTTTAGTGTATATAAGCCTTTCTTTGGGAAAGGTTTTCAGTTACACGTGACATCTCGCTTTCAGTGGAGTGTTAGTTAGAGGCTGGAATGATGACAGATCCGATTGAGGTTGTCTTCCACCTGTTTCAGAGTACTCAGGGATGACAAATTGTATTCTGACTCCCAGGTCTATGGTTTCAATACCCAGATGCTGGGATGCCCTTTGAATGGGAGAGTTTGGCTCTTGACACACAATTCCTTTTTGGCAAAATTTCCAACAAAGAAATAAAAATGTTGAAAGCTTGAAAATTGCTATGAAAACAAAATACATGCCCTCCAGACAGCTCTGCTATCTGTGCTTCAGGTTCCCTAAATAAGTATTTCTAAAAGCTTGCACAGTATTTAAGCTGTGTCAGAGTCATAGATTAAAAAGAGTTTGGTAGTTCATGTGGTTGTTTATTTGTTTATTTTTATCAGGGGGCCTGGAGAGTAAGAGTAAGTATTGCTTTTAAATGTGTCTGTGGGTACATGTGTGCACAGAATTTAAAAGAAGTAGTAAAAAATAAGCAAAGTTTCATGTGTTGTGGAGCCAGCAGATATAGATCTTCAGCTCGGAAGGATTCAGTTTTATTTCCCAGTAGGATTTTTTTTGAGTTTTACCTCAAAAACTTTAATTGGAGGCTGCTGTTCTAAACATGGGACATGGGAGCAGCCGGTGGCATTGGGGTTCAGAGGCACTCTGTGTACCACCAGTACCTGCTTCAGCCTTTAAAGATGTTACATCACCATAGTCTGAAATAGAGCTGTTGTGGTGGCTAAGAGGAAATCGGTACAGAGATAGCTGTGATTTCAGATAAGCGGAAGACTCTTTAGACAGAACTTTTGAGCCTGCAGGAAACTGCAATGGTTATGAGAACAATTTTCTCACAGGAATTAGGCTGAAGATGTTTATAGGCTTTTTAATATGTTATGACATTTTTACTCCATAACAAAGCTGTTTTTGCTGAAAGTATTTAGATGCACTTACAGATAAGCAACGGGTTACATTCCTCTTGGAATGTGTTTTTGTGTGATTTACGCATTATCTTGAGTTTGTTCTAGAAAAAATACAGAGCAGAGGATAATTTATTAGCAACACACTAATAGAGGGAAATCTGGATACAATAATAACAAAAGTGGAGGATATCTTAGACGAAACAATTTGTACATTGTGTCCAGCTAAATAATACCAAGTGGTTCTGCACAGGATATCAAGATACTGACTTCCCAGGTCCTTGCTCAGAGCCTTCATCTTATGATAAAAAATTGTTACATGTAATACTGCTGGTTGGCCACTATCTAATTTGTGGATGATTGCAGTCCAATTTATTTTCATATATCTATGCTCACAAGGTCACTAATATTATATTCGAACGAATTTGGTCATTTTGCAGCCATGACAGCACAGGATGAATTTGGAAAGAAAGTAAAACAGTGCAAGACTTGGCTAAAATAGAGGATTTCTGGACGAGAAGAAATAGAAAATCTGCTCCTGCTAATATTGCAAATTTATATTTGCATGGGCAAATCTTAGAGTATTCTACTTCAAATGGACCTCTGTAACTTGTAGTGCCCTAGTGTCCTATTGCTGTTAGTAATCTAAGAGAAAACACTTTTTTTTGGGTCTGTGTAGGACATTGAAAGCTGAAGTACTGGGAGACTTTAGGAAAAAATGTTTCCTGTGTTACTGCTGGAAATCTGAATGATTGTATCTTTTTTATATAATTATTAATTACCAGAAAGTTAATAAAACTTGGAATTATCTTGAGTAATTCAGAATGGGAGATTTTCAGGTTAAAGAAGAAAGCTTTTCCCTTGTGAGGTCTCCAGAGAGAGCACAGCTGACCTCTGGTTGCCTGAGCATGATACGTAAATGTCCTCTTCAGTTTGCTTTGATTGAAAACTATCCTGGTCCTTGCCTGAATGAGGATTGCAGGGAGTCAGAACTTGCCCTGCACTGCACATGGAGCCAGTTGAGTCTAATATTGGGACTTAATTTTTTACCTTCACAAAATTTTGTTGTCATAAGAAAAAATAGTTGCTTATTCTTGGGTGTGAAACTTGTCTGTATCAGCCTAAGCCTGAACAGCCTCGGCTGTGTGTCTGCGTTTTGGTCTGGCTTGCTCAGGAAGCCTCAGCACACCACACAAAGCTCTTCTGTCTCTAGGTTGAGTAACAACAGCTATATGATACTCCCAGACATACCTTTCCTAGCCACATGACATACTGCCATTCCAAGTACTGAAAGACTGTATATTTCTCTTTCCTGTTATTATGAATTCCACATAAAAACTAAACTTTAGAAATACAGTGATGTATTTGCCAGAGACTTGAACCCAGGAGAGAGAGCTTTACTAGGATCTGTTCTGGCAGTTCAGACCTCTCCACACACTCAGGTGACCCTCAGGGGACCTGTGGAGACCTACACTCAAAACAGGGGTGCAAAAAGAGAAATGTTTTTGTGGGCGTAAGATGTAGTGACCTGAGGTGGCCCCTGTAAGGCAACAAAAATGTGCAAAAGGTTTCGGTTGCAAGAGCAGAGAGCGAGCTTGAGTCATCCAGAAAAGTAAGGGCGAAAGGAACATGTCAGATGGAAGACAGCAGGGACAGTGTGAGGAGAGTGGGAGAGAACAAGCCTGAAATGGGAGCTATGTGCAATGGGCTCCAAGAATGAGAGATGCCAGGGAAAGAAGAAAAGGGTGTGTGTGTAAAATTCATGGCAGAATCTCTGTTAGAACTTCTATTTAGGGAAAGCAAGACAGCAAACTACTTGACAGGGGTTAGGACAGAAGAGTTATAAAGAAGAGAAAAATAAACACCAAGAAAACTTCAGAGTAGTTGCTCAACCACACCTACTGCAAGAAGAGTGACAAGATCCTGGAGGCAGGAGAAATCATGCCTTCCACGTGAGAAGACAAAATTCCTAGAAGCTTGCTGGACAAAATTAGCATGGAAGAAGGAGTGAAAACTGCCCCACAGCTGAGAAGAGCTGCTGCTAATCTGAGAGAGAGGGAATTATCCACAGCACTTTGCATGTTCCTGGCATGAGGCCAGAGAATGGGATTTAGCAGTCAGAGAGCAGCCTTACCAGTGTATTTGGCTTCACGTGCCGTTCTCGCAGCTCTGCTAATTACAGACACCCTCCCCTGGGGTTCTCTGTGGCTGTTACTGCCTCCTGTTTATGCCCCTGCCCCTTGCCCCTGCTGCTGGGATGTCTGCCCGGCTCCGAGTGGCAGCAGTACCAGCTGCAGTCTTTGGGACCAGGAAGGATCTTGTTCCGTTCGTGCTGTTCCTGCTGTGGCTGTACAGTTCCTGCCTAAAGATTTTGTCTTTCAGAGCTAAGATACCTCCTTGCTTCATCTTTTTGGTTTACCATGATAGCTTTTGGAATTCACATTCATCATTCCGATGTCAGTTTGTGGTAGCCTAACTGCAGTGCTGTTATTTGCATATTTTCATTTCATTTGTTTGGGTTCAAGATTCAGATGCTTACCCTTTCTTTGGTCTTTGAGAAAAATAGTGGGTTTTTTTGTTGAAGAGGTGCTGCTATGAGATAAATTACCTGGGCTATTTGAAAATGCATATCTAAAAGGCAAATTCTATTCCTGTTTATCTTCTAGATCAGTATAGACAGTTCGAGTGAACAATATTTGGGGTGAACAGTTCTCTCTAATCTGATTCCTCTAGGGTGAGATTCGCCATCTGGTTGGCTTGAAGGAAGGAAGATGAACTTCAAAGAAGCAATCATCACTGTCTACTTAATTGCACCAGTAGGAGCAGAAAATATAGCCATCTAGGCTTACAGTTAGATATTTGCTGTAGGTGAAAAGAGGATTTGCAATATCCCAAAGTCCCAACCAGAATTCTGGCTTAGCTTGTGTCTACAGTGCATGACTGGCCTGAAGCTGTAACTGAACTCCAAACTGCCAGAGTCTTGCACCGTCGTTCCACTTCAGGGTAGAAAAGCCTCTAAAGAGCTTGGATCAGAAGAAAGACAGCTTGACTATGTGAGATCTTCCTTTTGTAATGCGGCTGGAACAACTGTCTGTCCCTGCACATCACTGAGACTGAGCTGAGTGGTAAATTGACAGTAGAGAGAGTAAAGAACTCCCAAAACATATGAACTGTATCTGATGATATGAAGATGCATCTCACGTGTTGTGAAGGCAAAAATTTAAACTTAAATCACCATGGATTTAACCATCCAGCCCTTTAAGGTCCTAAGTCTGCGTACTTGTACAAAAGAAAATACCTTTTTTTCTTTCCTTCCATGACAGCAGTACTGCTAAGAAAGCTTTTCTGTATTAAGAAAGGGACAAGAGAAAATGGATATACCTTATGGAGAGTCTTGCTTCCTTTATTAATGGGAAAAAGTTACATTTTTTTAACTCCAGCTGCTGGCCTAGCTATTCAGATGGTTGTTTTTTTACCTTCAGAAGAATGTTACCAGTTTCTCGGTCACGCATTGTATTGGGTAGATTGCATGTGAATGCTGACTTTGCTTTATGGGATGGCAACTGCCAATTTGTTCACAGGACAGGAAAAACTGAGTGGACCATTTATGAAATTTACCCTTCAACAGTGCAGAGGGAACCTCATGGACAGTGGGGCAGAACATCCTTGTACAAGTGCCCATGTTCCCATGGGAGACATACATCCTTCCTGTCTTGTTTTTGACTCTTCTCTTGTCTCTGAGATCAGAGATACTGCACACATTTTATGTATGAGTCAGGTTCAGCAGACACCGCTGAAATAATATATTTATGTAGGCACGTACTGAGTGCATACGACTATACCAATGCGTGTGGAAAAGTAGCTGAATGCTAAGTTTGTAGAGCCTCTTCTTCAGGATTTTGGATATATGAGAAGTTTAGAGAATGAATGTCATCGTTGCTCTCCTCTTAGAAAGAGATGTAGGAAATTAATATTGGTTTCAAATACAATTGGCTTCAAATTTGTTGCACTACGCTGTCGACATTTGATTTAATTCTCTCAGGGTTCATTTATGAGTTGGCCGTTTTTTCTTCCCCTGAAAGCATCAGAAAAATGTTTTCGAAGTATAGTAATAGTTATGCTTTTGGATTTATACTAAGGGTGAATTGTGCTGTGATGTTTGATTTATAACCAATCCTGATTTCTGACAGACCAAGCAACACGCATGTGTTTTCGTATGGATACCAGACTGTCTCGTGCCAACAAGTTATCTGTCACTCTTTTCTGCTAGTTTTCTTTTGTTCTTAGCTTCAGGTGGGGACATTTTTCATTTTCCCAAAGCAGTTCTCTCTAAATATTTTTGTGGAACAGTTGGATCTTTCCTGTTTTCAGGACAGGTGGTGATTTCAGCAATTAATTCCCGTCATCTGATGAGCATTTCTGCTGCCTCAGCTGCTGTGAGAGTGTGTAGTAAATGTCCCAGGATTTGGCTCTACTTTTTCCTCTAAGGCCAACTCTGTTGACTGAGGTTAAAAAACAACTCTGTTCAAGGCTAGAAAAGTTTCTACCACTTTTGGAGATGTTGAGTGGACTCCTAAGGATGGACACAAAGCCACTGGCAGTGTGGGCACTGATGCTGTGTTGTGGCACCTCTGGCATGTTGTGGGGTCAGGATCTGGAATCGGTGAGCTTCAAGCACTTTTCTGCAGGAGTACTCTTACATCTGTACAGAAGGAGGATCCTGAATCATCACACTCTGTTTGGAGTGACATGTGCTCCTGTATCATCTGTCACTGGAGCAATATCACGACACAAAACCTCTTTGCTTAACGATTGTCCTGGGAACACCCTGAGTGAGCCTCTTCATGCACACAGCAGACCACTAAATAATTGCGGTGCTCTGATGGGCTGTGATCAGACAGATAGCACACCTGACTGAAAAATGGGCATGGCAAAGTACCTTTCTCTAACTGTTTATTCTATGCAATAACAACCTGGTCTTTTATTAAGAAAAGCCCCAGAAAGAAACAAACGGGTTGTACAAAGGATCAGTGCAACTGACTGCCCACAAAACTCTCTCCCATGCCTCAATCAAGGAAACTGAAAATTATGGTTTTTATTGCTATTAGTAATTTCCAAATCATTCTTAATGCAGCATTTTCTGTAAGAATACAGCTCTTCAAGATTTCTATTAAAGATGGCCCTGAGTGTGGACCTGACTATCCCAAGCTCTATGGAGAGAGGAAGTAGGTGGAGATCATGATCTAAAACTAGATCCGTGGCGACATTTTGCAAATGACCTCTCTCTGAAAAAAGACCTGAATGCATCTAAACTTTGAAATGTTTTTTGCTGGAAATCTAGAACTGTCTTCTGCTTTTGTGACTAGGATTTTTTCCTTTTATTCTTCAGCCCTGACTCTCTGTTACACACTGTTTGAAATGGAAAAGCGTTTATGTTGTTTAGTTTCAATATTGTTAATGGCCACTCATCCTTTTCTAAAAGCACTGAATCTTCATGGAAGCAAAATTGAGCAGAAGTCTTGTTCCAAAAGATAAGTTCATTTGGCAGGAACAGCACTTGTAAGCAGATTGCAGTCCCAAGACCTGAATTGCTGTAACTTTGGGTAGTTCCATAAATTTAAGTGATGCTGCTTTGATTTGCAGCAGCAGGGACCTGGTCCTCATTGCTCTGCATGAGAAGAATAACGTATCTCCTGCATATATTATGTGTTCCTGCATGTAACACTTTTGATTACCTTATGTTCATTATACTGCAAAGGATTGGTAATCTAAAATCTCAGCTTCTAAGGAGACTGGTGCTGTTTTGCCAAGGACAACACCATATGCTAGGTTTTACTTCGGGATGAAGTCTGTTAAGTATGTAACAGATTTGTTTTTCATCAAAATAGAGTTAATATGTGTGGCCCTTTAAAGGCTACATGGTTTCTGAAAAGGGCTTTTTTGGAGTCAAATTGCATTCATTTCAGAACTTGATATGGAGATGGTGAAGCTCATTAAAGAGCTTTATGGCATGTAGTCAATTCCAGTACTACCACAAGTCTACAAATTTTTTCCAAATTACAGTTCCAGGCATATTTTGGTTTCTTCTGAGCAAAAACAAGTGACACTGTAGGAAACTATAGGCTAGGAAAAGAAGGAAATGGGATGTATTTCTCCATTTCAGTAAGTCCTGCTAACTTGCAATAATGTATTTGGTATCATTGTAAAAATGATTGAAATGCTAGACCAAAACACAGTATTTGGCATAGGCCACTCAATTTCAAAAAAAGGATATTTCAGTGACATGGACAGAAGCATTTTGGTTTATCTGAGTGTTTTGACATCCATCACAAACATATTGACAGACTTGTTATTCTAGTTTTAGGTTGCTATAATGAGAAGATTTTTGTTTTAGCTTCCAGACAGGACTCTGGCTGCCAACTGAAGGTTATAAGAATTATCAAACCATACCTTTGGTAGCCTCGCCCGCATTTTCATGGCCTGCTGGGAGCAGATTCCCACATCTCCCTGCTCCTTTGTGCTGATGGAGATGAGCCTGTAATCACATTTCCTAACAAATTTGTCTGTGTCTGAGGGTCTCTGGAAGACTTTTCTGAAAGTCTGCTGCAAATAATTGGAATGGAAGCGCAACAGGATGCTAGCAGGTGGAGGAAGCAAAATACAATTGCAGCTTAATTAATGCATTTTAGTTTCATTTTGTGCACAAATTAGAGCAATATTTCCGTAACCTGAAAAGCACTTACTAAAGAGTAATGGGTTTAAAGCTAGAATCACAATTATTCTTATTCAGCATGGAAAGAACTGATGAATCATGACAATGATAAATCAGGAAATCTGAGAAAATTACAGGAAAAAAGAAGAAACAGACTCAGAAAAAAAGGGTGTTTGTTTGCTTTGTATTGTTTTACCAGTGCAGTGAAATAGCGATAGAGGAGTGACTTGCTGCGAGTGATGTCTTACAGCTGCCATTAGTTCAGAGAGAATCTCTGGAACAAGAAAATCGTACCAGGAAATGCCATACAACGTTCAATTTTGTGTTTTCATAGGCGTGTGTATTTGAATTTTAGTTCTGAAATTCTGAGCAGAGTTCAGAGAGAGACTGTGAGCTTGTATGTGGCTCATATATAAGAACTTACTTTTTGGAGCCGGACCTTGTGGCAAAAAGGTAGGGTCTCTGACAAACTCTGTAATCACAGAATTCCCATACATGCTTGAGCTCTTCTGTGCCTGAAAGTTATCCAAGAGCAAGATATCCATAACCATCGTGTATTAAAAAGGCATTTGGGCAGGCACGTAACATGGGTGAGGACTGAAGAAGTTTCGGTAGTTGGCTAAGGGGTGGGCAGAAGGATAGTCTGGCATTCCTGCTTCTTCCTTGCTGATCGTGTTTAAGTGTATTTTTCCCTTACATTAGACACTCAGATTTTCCTTTCCTCCTTCTTTTTTAACTTTAAAACCACCTTGCCTTTCCTTCAATGCTCCATTTTTCATAGCCCTAGTATTCCTCCAGGGCAGAACAGTGTAAATCAGAAGAGGACAGTAGTATTGTTACCTCACAGTGAAGTGGTTAGAAAAGAAAGGAGTATCGAGATAATCCAGATGTTCAGGATCTACCTAATTAACATACAGCTTCTTCAATATGTCTCCTTCAATGTGCGCAGGTCAGACTCTTTGGGGGAGAAAATGTGTTAATTGATAATTGAGTCTTAAATTATTCTTTTATTTCTGGCAGGAAAATGTTTCCAACTCTCTGCTTTCTTTAACTTTCAAAAAAAAAAATGAGCAAAGAAGTATGTATTTAGGAAGTCTTCAACAAAGTGCTTCACTCCCAGCTGTTGGACTAGCCAACAAAATAAGATTAATAAAAACTGACTCGGCATGAAGTTCTTAGTTTAGAATGCTGTCGTGCAACTCTGTCATTAAGTGTGGGAAAATGAGAAGTCAACCATTGGTATTCAGCACAGGAAAACAAAGAAAATTAATGAGATCTGGGTTTTTTTTGTGTTTTTTTTTCCAACTTGCATGAATATTTAGATAGACATCAGATAAGATGTGGGAGAGCAACATGGAAAAGGCTTAACTAACTTTGCAAATGCATTAAAATTTAGAATAATAGACCTAATATTCTTGATATTTAGATAGAATCATACCAATTGTTATTCTCTGGCTTTGACCCACACTGAGTGACATCAGAGAATGCCCTTATATCTCCTCCTGAAGAAATACCCAATCTCCTCTAGAGAGATGCCAGAGATTCCCTGTTAGCAGATCAGATGCTGAGAAACAGAAAACTGGTTTGACTGGTGCCATCCACAGAGAATAAATACTGGCCTTGCCAGAGGGTGTAAGATGTTAGCTGGCGGCTTCTGCAATGCTGTGGAAGACGGTTCAGAGACGCTCTACGATAAATGTACATGCAATGTAAGGATCCTCTACACACCTGCAGAATGTGTCTGCTATGCACATACAGTAGTTCTGATCCATCTGATATCAGACATATAGCACCAAGAGAGGTCCTTCGCCAAAATTTTAAACCAGAAAATTCTGTACATGGTTTCTTTTCAGATAGAGACATTTATTTAACAGGTGGTAATAGGAACTTTACCACTAAAGCTGCTATAGCAGAACTTTACCAGTGAAGTTATCACAGCTAGTAAAATCTAGGTAGGAAAAAGAACTTTAAATTTTCAGAAGAATCTGCGCTACAGCACAGATAATACTGCCTCTACAGTTCCCTCCCTGTCCTTTGCTCAGCGTAGATGCTGTGAAGTGTGCTCAGAGCTCTCTGTTGTTGCACTTACTTCTGGCATAATAATTACTATAAGCTGAGTGAAGAAGTTATTTTTGGCTTTACATTAAGCATCTCAACTACAGAAATGACTTCTGAAGAGTCTGTGACACACTGACACAGACTGCCAAATCATGTGCTTACAAACTCGAGCTGGAGTGTGAAGATGAAGACATGGGTATTTCTTACAACTCTCTGGCATAAGCAACTAGCAGCAAAATTAATCACCTCATTATATATATGTTGACTTACTTTTCTAAACCCAAGGAATATGTCTATGTATGTTAGACCCTGAATAAACTGTCTTCCAGATATTAGAGTCTCCACTGAGATAAGAGATGTAGCACAGTTACTATATATATGAACATTGGAAAATTCCTGTATTGGAATTTGATAATACACAATTCTTATGTTGAACATTCAGAACTGGAGGAGCATTTGTCAGGGAAAAGCAAATGGTTTCTCACACAGGACTGCACAGTAGCCTATTATCATCATCAGACCACCGACTAAAGGCAGTGAGTATAAAATCTGAAATGTAGTTACCAAGCTACAGTTGAATAGCCAATTTGGGAATTAAAATTTAGGGTCAGTCTAAAGTGTTTTTTACCTGGGCCCTATATTCTCCTGATACTGGAAATGAGTAACTGACACTGACTTTTTAAAAATTGCTTGTCTCTACAGTGGGAAAACAAGGCCTTTGGGTATACAGTGCTTACCTCAAATCATAGCGGGCTCTATTCTATGTTTTCTCAAGCTTGTTGTCTCTTTTTTTTTAACCATCTACTCATTCTGATTTTTGTTGTGCTAATGCTGGATATTCGTGGATAGAAATTCTTCTGCAAGTGATGAATTTTTCAAGTGAAATTCTCATTCTTTGCTAACTTCCTAAAAACACAAGCCTATAAGGGTCTCCAGACAGAAGCAGAAGCCACTGAATTTGGCGCATGGTTATAACTAAAAATACTTTAACATATGCATGTACAAACACCATTTACATTGCCTTTTTCAGTTTTTTCTTGTTCAGTATATTGTCTTCTAAATCAATAAGACGACAATGGTGGGAATATTTTGGTTTACAAATCTAAGATAAACAGGAAGATGCAAAGGTGTATAAATTGATGATGAAAAGGAGAGGAAAGAAGGTGGGTACTTCCAGTGTCCAAATATGTGAGACAGATATTAGAAAAGTAGAAAAATCTCAAAAAGAATATAAGAATATAAGAGGCAGAAATGATGAGTAAGGCATTGTGTTACACACTAGTGAAGATGTCATAATCTTAACATATGCTTAAAATTAAATTATATCATCTTTTGAAATAGGAATAAAAGGCCCTCAGATTTCACATAGACAGATTATGAACAAAGTAGCTAAATTAATGAACTGAGGAAAAGCAAGTTGATTAATTTTTAGGTGTTAGGACTGTGGTATGGATTTGATAGCAATCCAAGAAAAGCAACCATAGTAGGGAGCTCTCATTAAGCTTTCTAGCTGATAAACGATGTTGAGGTGCAATTTTAATTAGGATTATGAATGAAAGACAGCAGAAAGTAGCTTTCATGTTTGAGAACTGATGAGTATGAAACCTTTTCCATATTAGTGAGAAACAGAGTCTAGTGTTACATTTATTGAGTTTATTTATTTTCATTTTGTTGCTGAATTATTATTATTTTTTGCATACTGTGAATATTTTTGTGAATATTCATTAGGCTATTATTATTTTTATACCTTCTTACTCAAGGAAAGAACGGTGTCTAAAAAGCAACTGAGCAGGAAGAACATTTTTCCAGTGACCATTGAAATGTGGCTTATCTGAGTTTAATGTTTGAAAGACTACCCCCAGAGGAGATGCCTTAGTTATATAAATAATTAGGTATAACGTTACTTGTAGCTTAGAAATCTAAAGAACTTCTAAAAGAGTGTGCGTTTCTTAGGAAGCATTTGGATGCCAAGCCCTCCGTTTACCCCTTGGTCATATTAAATTATTATTATGTGTATAGTGCAGTCCTGTGTGCAGTGTATAGTGCAATCCTATATATTAACCACTAAGATTTGGTTACATTAATTTAACTTCTTTGACCTGAGTAGACCTGATGTAAATGTTTTCCACAGCTTGCTCTCCTTTAGCTGCTGGAGGATTCTACAAAGCCTTATCACTGCTGTCTTTGTACTCTCACCCTGAGGAAAGCTGCAGCAACATTGACATCAATAGCTGAGAAAACATCTGCATGTGCATTATATTTATCTCCTTGGGTTCAGCTGAGCTAATGAGCTGGCTGCTTCCGTGTGCAAAGCAAGTCAACCAAAAACAGTTAATGCTTTCATCAGGTGGGCAGTGCTCTGGAGTCTCTTTGAAGGTGGGGCCGCTTTCACTGCAGTGGCTGACTGTTGCCCACATAAACACCCCATCTCAAAGATGTTGTTCTGTTTTTCAGACAGGCTTAGGGTTCTTGAGAGGAAATGTGCTGCTGCGCCTGGTACCAAAAGCCAGACCAATTTACTTTGAATTTTTGGAAGGGGGTGGGGGGGGGAAAGAAAGAAAACACCCAACAAAAGTCCCACAAGTGTTTTTGGAGACATTAACAAAATAGAAGGCATGAAAAGCTGAGATCACATCTGGGATTTATCACTGTTTTGATAAACCTGTGGGCTTAGCCAGCACTCTGTCCTGCACTAGGGATTCAACAAAATTGTGGCATACATGTTCTCAGTGGAATTTGTCAGATCAACTTTATACTTGAGTGTTTTTGACTGATTAGTTACCTGCATAGACAAGTGAGAAGTTCAGAGAAAGGTGACTTTTTCTTCTTAGCAAAGTTAAGCATGAGAAATATTACTATGAAGTTGGACCATAATTAGATTAATGGGAATTGTTTGTTTCAATGCTAATTTAAAGGTAACTTCTGAATCTTCTTAGAGAGTAATAGATCTAATCTACTTATTATCAAATTGGTGTGTTGACGTATTGCCTGTAAAGGAGAAGTGCGTAAGAAAGGTGCTTTAAAATCACTTAGGTTAGTTGTCTACGGCCTTTCACAGTGCATGGGCTCTGAGGTGCCTGAGCATGGGAAGCCAGCTTGATTATCTGCCTGGAAAAGCCACTGAGAGTCCTAGTTAACAAGCTTTATAGCCATTCTCCTATTGCTATGTATTTCATTATTTATGTGAAAATAGGACAACTGACTTGAGAGATGCTAACAGCTCTATCCCTATAATATTCTGTAGGTGTGGGCCCTGCCTGAATGTATAAACATGCTAAATTCATACCCCTTTTCAATCAAAGCAGAAGAATGTTGTTAAGAGTGGTCTCCTACAAAGAGACACTGCTGAGTAACATGAAATTCGTGCCTCTCTTACCTGCCTGTGAGGAGAAAGCTGGATAGATCAGGTCTTTGGGGAATTAACATATCTGAGTGCTTGACTGCATTCCCAGTGCTGTCTGTATGTTATAGACTGTGCTGATTTGATGAAAAAAGGACAAATAAACAGTCCCTCTAGCTTTGTCTGAGGTGGTCTGGGATGACATCACCCCGTCTTTATTACAGACCATGAAGGGTGGTCAATGGCCTCCTGAGAGGATTTAAGTCTATCAGAACTAAACACACACAAATGGAAATTGTTGCTTTGTTACTCATTTGAATGTATTTTTTATTTTTCTCTTATTGGATAGTCTCTCTGCTCTAATTCTCTGCTTCCTGTTGGCATATAAATGCCAGAATTGTCTTTAATCTTCACTTGTGTAACTTGTGCTACAATTGTGATACAGAGGTCTTGTATCTTAGTCATTTGAAAGTGTTTTTCTTCTTCGATCATACATTTGAAAATGTGAAAAGCAGAAGTGGAAGTCCGTGGTCATTTAACTATCTGTCATGACCACTTCAGCATATGTTCCAGGTCACAGTTCTGTCAGACTACATTCCTTCTTTAATATTCCCATGTTTCCTTTTGGCTGTGTTTCGAAACATGCAATTACCGTAACGTAAGTTGAGATGCAGATTACCCTGTGTATGTGGCCTGTTATCTTCTGCACATATCAATTCTTTAGTCTTTGTGTCTTTGTGAACTTCAGTGAATATAATTTTGTCTTTTGTTCAAACAATTTATGAAAGATATCCAACAGTATTTGACAACAATCTACCTCCATTCAGAACCTTAGAAATATCTACCATAGAGGATGAGTACAATCTGAGGAGTATCAGTTAACTAGTTTTTAACTGGTTTTACATGTGTTATGATGATTTTTTTTTTAATTCCTCTTAGAAGATTTAAATATTGGATCAAACTAGAGGTCTCTTAACACTCTATACTTCTAAGTTCTGTCTTATGTAGAGTTATAGTGATTGGCACTAACAATGTTATCTTTTACACTTTTTTACTATATGGCCTCTACCATGTATTAAAAGGCAATTTTAAGAGTATCACCTCACAGAATCAGTCAGTCTTAGGGGTTGGAAGAGACCTCAAAACATCATCTAGTCCAACCCCCTGCCAGAGCAGGATCACCTACAGTAGGTCCAGGTGGGTGGCAGGAACATGTCCAGGTGGGCTTTGAATGTCTCCAGAGAAGGAGACTCCACAACCTCCCTGGGCAGCCTGTTCCAGTGTTCCGTCACCCTCACTGAGAAGAAGTTTTTTCTAATGTTTTTGTGGAACCTCCTGTGTTCCAGCTTGCACCCATTGCCCCTTGTCCTATCATGGGACATCACTGAGAAGAGCCTGGCTCTGTGCTCCTGACACTCACCCTTTACATATTTGTAAACATTAATGAGGTCACCCCTCAGCCTCCTCTTCTCCAAGCTAAAGAGACCCAGCTCCTTCAGCCTTTCCTCATAAGGGAGATGCTCCACTCCCTTCATCATCTCTGTGGCTCTGCGCTGGACTCTCTCCAGCAGCTCCCTGTCTCTCTTGAGCTGAGGGGCCCAGAACTGGACACAATATTCCAGATGTGGCCTCACCAGGGCAGAGTAGAGGGTGGAGGAGAACCTGTCTCGACCTACTAGCTACCCCCCTTCTAACACACCCCAGGATGCCATTGGCCTTCTTGTCCACGAGGGCACAGTGCTGGCTCATGGTCATCCTGCTGTTCACCAGGACCCCCAGGTCCCTTTCTCCTACGCTGCTCTCCAGCAGGGCAGTCCCCAGCCTGTACTGGTACTTGTGGTTGTTCTTTCCCAGTTGCAAAACTCTACACTTGCCTGTGTTGAATTTCATAAAATTTCTCCCCGTCCAGCTCTCCAGCCTGTCCAGGTCTGTCTGAATGGCAGCACAGCCTGCTGGACCACTCCTCCCAGTTTTGTGTCATCAGCAAATTTGCTGACAGTGTACTCTATTCCCTCCTCCATGTTGTTGATGAATATATTGATACAGATATCTGTATCAAGCATACTTTTCCTTCCAGGGTTTCAGTTCACAAGCAATGTTTTTTCTAAAACTGGGTTTTCTGCTTGCTTAGATAAGAGTAGTTGAGGGGAAAAAGAAAGTCAGTAACATAGTAATACAGCCAAGTACAAGTGTATGATATTCTGTACATTTACCTACAGTCTTGTTAGTGATGCACATTCCATTATGTGCTATTTTGCTTCAGTAAGTAAAAGAGCATTTACGACTAAATCAGGTGCCAGTCAAGCATGTATTTGGAAAGAAGTGAAAAACAGTGTATGTAAACATAAGGTCTGTGTAACTCCAGATACAGTAATATCGGCTACCCCGTGTGTGTCTGACAAGCCAAGGGTAAGTGACTGAGTACAATGAATTGTAAATTAGCCTGTAAGGGGTTCCTAAGGACAGAGGATACATTTTATTTAAAGAAAGTAGCATTGTACCTCATGCCAAACTGAGGTAATTTCCTTCCTCTTTCTCTACTTCCCAGGTTTCCAGATTTCTAATTTTTTGTGGTATTTACCAGAGCTCACCTGAAGAAAGCATTACTCAAATTAAGTCTTAAGGAAATATTTTTGTTCAGAATCCAGACCCATAAAGAGTAACTACTGTATGTTAAAGAAAAAAAACAAACCTGTGTCATTTTACTACTAATTATGCACATAAGCCGAATAAATAGACCACTGTTGCTGTGTTGAATAGAAAATTCACACATTGCGACTTACAGCAATGCACTGGGATTGCTTTCTCTATCACTAACTCCAGGGATTTCTTACTGTGTAAAGTTTGTCTTTTCTTGAAAGTCAAAGTAGATTGTGTGAAATAGAACATACACATGATCTCACTGACTGTGAGAATTATTATTTTCAGTGTCTGCTTCAGTCAGTTATTCTAGAACTCAGCTATTTTTTGTTAGGAATAAAGAGGCTTCAGTCTGACTGAATTTACTTACAATGTATAGTTCAGCCACTGCAGAAGGACTATGTTGGCAACACTAATGTTAATAAGTTATTTCAAGTCCAAAAGACCCAAAATTTTAACCGTCAGAAGCTGGACTCACAAGGACACATATGAATGTGAATTTGGCAGAGAGGTACCTCTTTTAGTCCCAAAACTATTGTGCAGCTGCTGCTTAAAACTGTAGGAGCCTAAATTCCCTCGACACTTGTATTTTCACCAACAGAGCTTTTTCAGTGGCTGCATCTGCTGCAGAACCGTGTAAGCCCTAATTAGATGGGACAGGGACTGCAGTCTCTTGGCAGGGCGAGTGGTTACCCCGCAGGGAGCCCTTCTCCCACGTGCCCTCCGTGGGCACCCTTTTCTCCCAGGGCTCCACACAGGCGTGCAGCTCGGGTATACAAGTTCTGCAGAGCAGTAAGAAAAATGCTGGTGAGTGAACCAAGATATTTATTTCGTATGTTGTGACATTACTGAAAAAAGAGCACCTTTTGCAGCGCTACACTCTGCAGGCTCTCTGTCAGTCGGCCTGAATCAGCACAATGAAAACTGAGGAACCCAGGAAGGAAATCTGGGACTTCACAAAGTCCTCTGTCCCTCTCTCTGACACATGCAGAACATGAATGAAGTCTGATGTTCTTGGGAATGGTGATGTTCTCTGTATGACGATAGTCATAGAATTGCTTTTTCCTAATACTAGACAAATATTTTTATTTTTTTTTACCAAGGGAAAAAGCATGACCTCTGTCTTTCCTTCTCCTTCAATTTGGAGTTACTAGCCAACAAATTCCTCAACCATATCCCAGTTTCCTGATTCATATTTACAGAAAAGTACACGTGCTCCCATCTATCATCTCTTTTCTGAATATGCGATATTATCCAAGAATATTTCACAGCAAATTAGGAGTCGAGATGAGTCACCGATTTCAACAGTGACCCAGATCTGCCCATTTTATGTATAAGAACGTTCTGTACAAATATTTTAGTTGGTTGCATTAATTCCTGAGCTGTGTGTTCCTCCTACTCAGTATGTTGAGGACTCTGAGCAGGAGGACTGCCTGCTGCCTTTGGCAGGGGCTGAGGTGAGTGTCGGTGATGCTGTGGTCACAGGCAGATCGTGCCACTCTGAACCAGTTAATGCTGCTTATGCCTCACCTGCAGATATTTTGAGTGGCCTGTAGAGAATATAAGGTCTGAAACTGAACTTATATCCAGCAGGAAATGTTGGAGGTACTGTTTTTCTTATGCCATTGTGAGTGTTGAGTCTTGTGGTTACATTTTGAAAAGGGTTTGTGATTAAAGATGAATGCCTGAGACATCTTAGGCTGGCGTCTCTCACTTCCGCATCTTTAGTGATGGTGCAGTCTGAGACAAGGAAATAACCCCTGAATTTGGTGGTGTTTTTCTGGTCTGCTCATTCGTGTACAACTGATTTGCATGAATATTAATGTTTAGACCAGCGTAACAGGCATTATGCCTTTCTTGTAGAATCCTCCTAGCAATTTATATAATTTCTTCCCAGAAAATTTCTTCTAAATGCAAAAATGTTGATAATTTTCAAAAAGGATGGCCTTATCACCAGGCAAACCTTTGTAAGGTAAGTTCTGTGACAAATCAGAGAAATACATTGATTGGTTTAATTAGATGTTAAATTCTTTAAATAAATTCTGTGCCCTTGTCTTAAAACTAGTAATCAAATTGCTGGTGCAACCGTGAGGATCTATGTTGTCTCTTCCCTTGAAAAAATTGGGAAGAAACAGGTCTGACTACTGGTACGTTAATATGAGTGTATTATGCGCGCGCTCAAGAATGACCAAAGTTCTCAGAGTATCGCAAGAACTACAAAGAAGTTTGGACAAATGATAAACAACTGAGGAAGTGATGTATTCTGGGGCCTTTGGTTAACAAGGAATTTTAGTAAAGTGACAGGATGGAAGCCTTAATAAATACATGGGCTATAGACACAAATACATTCATAAATGTGTGTCATTGAAGGGAAAATGGTGAGACACTGAAAACTGATGGATGTTTTTAACCTTCCATTCCATTCCATTCCAGCAGTTTTGCTCTCTAAGAGATGTGTTGGCATGTCTGGTTGGAGGAGAGAGATTAGGCTGAAAGGCCACCTCTCTAACCATGACTGGGGGAAGAGAAACCAGAACACGTTTCAAAAAGATACTGAAAATATTAGCCATATGGTTTCAGTGCATTTCTTTTGTTTTTACAGACAGAAAAAAACAACTTCCTTTACAGGCCAACATTCAGCTCCAGGATTTAGACGACTGTAAAAATATGAAGATATGATAAAATACAGCGTGTGAGCTGGGTAGAACAGTCAGAACATGCTCATTCACTGTAGCACACCTGACATTTAGACTCAGTATTCGTTTCCCTTCTGTTCTTCCTTCTAATAATACCCGTTTCCCTTTTACATTTGATACTGTATGTACGGTGGGACTGCGACTTTTTGAACATAATCTGTTATTCTCTTTAACAGGATTTTGGAATGTCTTTAGAATGCTGAATCATGAAATGTTAATTTGGGGTTTTTTACTGATTCTGTCAAGTGATCGTGGTTGGTTAATCTGTGGCCAAAGTATGAATAGTATTATGAACGTTGTTCTGCACAAAATCATAGGAAAAGAGGATGGGGAACAGAGAGATAGCAGCCCAGATTGGCAGAATGCTACTGAAATGTGATTATCTAGGAACTCGAGGGAAGCCAAGGGCCATTCTGAACAGTGAAGGGAGGTTTTGTACTCTGAGTATATTCTTACACTCCACCTCACTCCTTTCCTTTATAATGCTTCTTGTTTACTTCTTGCATCTCACATAAAACTTTGCTGTATGGCGCGTATCTTCCTGTGTGGGCTTGTTGCATCTCACATAAAAATTAGGGTATGGAGTGTATCTGCCTGTGTTCTCCCTCAATTAAAACACTTAGTAAAAGAAATAAGCTTATGCATACAGAAATAAGCATGTAGCTGTGTAGGAAGGGCCAGTGAGACATTCTCTGTTCAAATTCTGTAAACTCCATGATTCACATCTTGATCTGTGGGTTAGCTGGTGGCAGTCAGCGCTCTAAAAGACAGAATGGCCCGAAGAAAAGCGGTAAAGCAGTCCTGCTGCTGCCACCTTCCTGCCTTGTTATGGGAAGGAGTAGGTAATGCAGACGTGGCTTCCCTTTTGCCATAGTGGTTGAAGGCACCCTATCCATCATCCTCAGGTCTGTCATGATATTTCAGGTTTACTGGTTTGGCTTAAGAATACCAAGTGATGGTGTTTGTGTTTGGAAAAGTCAGCATAGTTTTCAATGAATGTCAGAAATTCTTGCTTTCTAAAGTCAGTCCCAATGGTAAAACCAACTATCGCCTCTTGGAAGTTAAATCCCACCCAGGATCATGTGGCCTTATGTAAGTTTTGAAAGAACCGCATACTGGTCAGGGTGGTGCTAAAAGTGAAGCCTGAATTTAGGCTGTGGTTTTCATTTGTGTCCCTGAAACATGAGGACATTGTTTTCTTTAAACATCAAGAAAGAAAGAAAAAAAAATAAGTTCATTGCTGCAGTTTTACTGTTTGCTTGAGGAGATGTGGCATCCCAGGCATTGTGAGGCCATGCACCGTAGCATTCATTGGCTTTTTTCTAGCAGCTACACATGGACTTCTTCCTATACATTAGACAGAAATCTATGTGGGGGCAAAATATTTAGATTTATTTTAATTTCAATTCTTTAGTAGCCCATTAAATGACAGGGTAATTGCCACCTGTATCCTAATGGACACAATTGCTTATTGTTATTATTATTATTATAATTGGAAGCATCTGTTAAATTTAGTAGTAATTGGCAGTCTCAGAAGATTCCAGCAAAGAAATTATGGTAGAAGTGTAACTAATTCCATCGTCCATTGGATCATACCTATTTGAAATCTGGAGGGATAGTGTTTTATTCAAAATATTTAATGCCATGGTTTAAGTAACTTTTAGATGCGCTTTAATATTTCCCATTTTTATGTTATCTGTGAACAGTTTGCAATTTCTGTGAAACAAGTAATCAGATACGATTTTGTGATAACACTTGACTATAACTTGCTTTCTAGTAGTCCATTAATTGTGTTTGATATTTAAAAATCAGACTGTTTTGATTGCATATGCATGCAATTAGGCATATTTTAGTTCCCATCCACAGATGTTAGCAAAATAGTTTCTTAACTGGGATAATCCAAACAGGACTTAATTGGAGCAGTCAGTTACTTTGGGACATTTCACCCCTGGAACTGTAAGGCTTATAGAATCCTATTTTTCACAGAAATTGGTTACCTCATGCATCTTGCCTGATAGTTTCTGACCTATATCAAAATGAGCTCAGATACCTTTAATTTCTGTTTAAAGAAATGTATGAGCTTGTTACTGACAAGTTTTGGATGGCTTGTAAATGTCGTCTTTTAAACAAATCTGTGAAGTGATCAGTCAACCACTGTATATTGCCAAAAATCTCGCAAACCAGGACTCAAACAACACTTTATTCATACAGAGCCCTTCTGTGCTTTGTAGGTGACAGTGCCTGAGGAGATACAGTAAGGGAAACAGAAGGCTCCCTTCCTCATCTCTAACGTGTTTGGCTGCAGACACTGCTAGGTAAGATGCCTTAAAATGTGTGAGACACAGTGTGGCAGTTGTGTCTTTTTATGGAAGACTGTTTATTTTTAAAGCCCAAAGGAAAGGAGGTAAAGGTTTCCTGTATTCCATAAATACAGCTAGGTCATTGGGTAGTATAACCTTGTCGTTGTCCAAGAGGAAATTCCACGTAACTTTATGTGATTATTAGACTCAGTCTATCAGCTTGTTTTCATTATCTCCTCAGAGCCTGTTAGGAGAAAAGTGAAAGGTTAAAGAGAAGTTAGGGCTCGGTCCTGGGATGTGCTGAATGCTTGACATAACCCCCTTCCTCCGGAGAAGTTAAGGGAAAGTAAAGTTCAGCTTTTCAGAGCAGGTGCTGTGCGCCTTCAAAGATCAGTGGTGTCTGCACCAGCAGTGCTTCACTCCCTTCCACGTGGTCTTCTTGAAATAGTGAAAAATTAGGAGAAACAGTCTAACAATCAGTAAGATATAGATGGAGGATTCCCATTGAACACTGAGGTGCTAAGTGAGATGGTTTGGGTGATTCAGCATCAAGCATTTTCCTCTAAATGAATATAAGCCAATATCGCGGCAGAGCATGTCAGGATGAGGATCTACAAGCAGGACCGTGTTTTAGATAGAGGTATCAGTGAGTAAATAAAGTGAACAAATAAAGATCTGGTGGTTAGTTTTGAAAATAAATCTTAACCTCGACGCACTGCCTGAAATCTAATCTAGGGAAAGTAATTTTGTGTTCATAAACTTCTCCACCAGATTTGTTTGGAATAGACACAATATTCTTCATGCCTCTTTCTGCTGATGGTTGGGGCAGCTGGTTTTTAGCTTGTTATTGTGGAGGAAGTGTCAGGACACTGGAATCATCGATTCATAGAATGTTCGGGGTTGGAAGGGACCTCTAGAGATCATCTAGTCCAACCCTTCTGCCAGAGCAGGATCGTCTGGGGCAGCCACGTAGGAACACATCCATGCGAGTTTTCAGAGTCTCCAGAGGAGACTCCACACCCTCTCTGGGGAGCCTGTTCCAGGGCTCCTTCACCCTCACAGTAAAGAAGTTTCTCCTCCTATTGAGGTGGAACTTCCTATGTTCTAACGTAAACCCATTATTTCTTGTTCTATTGCTGGGCACCACTGAAGAGAGATTGTCCCCTTCCTCTTGACACCCTCCCCTCAGATATTTATATATGTTAATAAGATCCCCTCTCAACCATCTCCTTTCAAGGTTAAACAGCCCCAGTTCTCTCAGTCCCTCTTCATAGCAGAGATGTTCAAGTCCCTTAATCATCCTCGTAGCTCTTGGTTGGACTCTCTCCAGTAGGTCCCTGTCTCTCTTCAATTGGGGAGCCCAAAACTGGACACAATATTCCAGGTGTGGTCTCAGCAGGGCAGATTGCTTAGACACTGGGAGAAATATTCATCTGAAGTCAGGGGAAGTTCTGCCATAAAAATGTAGTTGGTTCACTGTTTTGAACCTCTTAACATTTGCTCAGATTCTTTTTATAAAAGTGAATGAAAAACATCAAGTCTGTGTGGTGTGTTTAGTCTATTTGTCTATTCGCAGCACTACCATAAAATAACTTGGATGAATATACAATAAAATATAGATACACTGCATGCAGATAACTGACATTTTATTCTGCCTGTCAGACATTTCAGTGTGCATCTATAACAATTTTTTGGCAGTGTTTAGCATTTTGTTTTTATCAAAATAGGAAATAAATTGTCATACATGAGAGGAACTACAAGCAGTGTTTTCCCTTCCAATGATATATGCAGATTAAAGAGTTGTGTATATATGATGAATTTGAATTGATCCAGCTGTCCACTGCCAAGGTCCTACTAGTGTTGTTGACATTCCTGCTAACGCCATCTACACAATTAATTTAAACTCGGAATATTTCAATAATGTTGGTTTGACAACAAGATGTTTTTCAATGGTTGTTGAAGAATGAAAGGGTTTCTGCCTTCCTTTGTCCCTTCGGAATACCAAACTGATGTCGTGGGTGGATATTTCCTCCTCTCTGATGGAAGACTCAAATCGATCCACTACTATCTCTAACAAATGCAGTAGTTTTAGACAGCAGGATGGGAATACCAAGGGGGGACCATCACTTTGGGTTGAAATAAACAAAGCTTTAGCGAGGTGATTTGAAATTTAATGAGGAGAGGTAGTCATACTTCTTTTTCTTTATGTATTAAGGGTTGTAGTCTGTTCCTTGCTTTTAAAGAACTTAGATTCAGTATGTAAGTGGGTGAAAACATCAAATGTTTGGTAGTAGACTTTAATTTACTCCATGCACATTTTATTTCTACTGTGTTCCAAGGGAGGGAGAAATGGAGAGCTATTACCCAAACTTTTCAAAGAGCAGAAGACATGGGACAGGCCAGTTGGACACATTAGGGTGAGAAAAACTTTTCATTTTACAAGTGAATGACTAGACATATTCGAAATAATAATCTATCGCAGAACCCCGAAAAACTAAACAATTAATTACATGAGCTAATTTTTACACCAGATGTTTTAAAAACCAAGAGCATTAGAGATTTGGATTTCTCTGAGGAATTTGAGTCCTAGATGCTGTTTAAACATTGAAAGTATCTTTTGCTTGTCTGTTTAGGTTTTGCAACATTAGCCAAAAATTCCCTAATAATTTACATAACACAAACAAAGTATGATTCTAACGCAGGAAGACCAACATTGTCTCTGCTTAAAAGGCAAAAATAGTCTTTACTGAAAATACATTTAAATTATACGCTAACAGAGCTTGTAGCTGGGATTTCACTTCAAAACTTATCTGTACAGAGCACATTATACTTAGGGAAGTGACTTGAAATAAATATACTATGGTTACCGTTAAATGTTCCCATTTGACAACAGTTGCCACATGAAACATCTGAGATCACAACTGTTTCCCCTGCAATTAGAAAAGGATATACATTTGGGGTAATTTTGTGGTAAACAATGACAATGTTCTTTGTGTATCGTTTCCACGGTACTTGGACACATGGTTTGGAAGAAACAAAACAAAACAGGAACCATGCTTAAGATTTGATTCGAATTAAAGTCATCATTTTTCAAAAATCTAACCCGTACATTTAGCAGATTGCTAACAAAAATACAGAGATGAGTACACTTTTTGTGTTTTCGTTTCTATTTTTGCAAAGTAGAAATAGCCATATATCCAAGCAACACAGAATGAGAAGGCAAATTTTGAAAAACACTGGTGGAAAAGTCACACACCCTGTAGCACCAGAAGTCATATTTGCTGTGATAAGAAGTCCTCTCATCATTAAAAGTGTGATAAGTAGGTCCAATAAAGAGCTAGTCAGCATCTGCAGAGTGTGTCTACCCCTGCTTCACCATCAGGGGAAGTGACTGTCCCATCGCAGTTAACCATGGTTTCCATGTGCTGTCAGCAAACATTTGTGTTCTTAGTGGCTGCATTTATCATGAGAAACAGCTCTTCTCTCTGCATTAATTTCTTTGACTCAAAATATTGCTTTAGGCAATGAGCTGCTCTTTCCAGGTTATGCTCTCATAAGGAAATGAAAAACAGCTCATGTTGTAATGAGAACAGGTTTCTGATGTTTTCATCTTCTGAAATACCAGGAAATCAGCCTCTTCAGAGGTAGGTACAGATGAAAAAACAGGAAAAAATGTTTAGTCCAAGGCATGAGTCACTCCATCTCAACCAATTCAACAGTTCCTCAGTCTTTCTTCTTATCTCCTGTGATTTCCCAGTGGTTTCAGATGGCTCTAAGATTTATTTCCCATCAGTACAACCTTTACAGATGCACTGCACCAAGTTCTCAGTCATACCAATTACAAGAAATAGATTTCATTTGCAATTTTGCTCTGAAATGAATCTAAATATCAAATAGAATGGACAGAAGAACAAAGCATATGTGACAAAGCATATATGACAAGCAGTTACTGCATCTTATGTAAATAATACAAAACACTTTTGGGGCAAAACGCATTGAACTTTCACAGAATGAAAAGAAATGTGTATGGCTACCAGATTCCACTCTGAGTCTGAAGGACTTGATCACCGTAGAATTCAGTATTGTAGTCCTGAATATTTCCCTTTTTATACAGAAATTTTCTTCGCTTACACAAAATCCAGCTACTACACAGATCCTCTGTACCTTGTTGGCTGCTGTGCTGGCTTTGCTCAGGCTGAGGCCATCGCACAATTAAATATATGAAGTGGCACTAGTCACAGTCGATGCTCCCGTAATTGCCACGAGAGGTGTTCTGGAGAGCCCAGACACTTCTGCTGAGGCATAACAAGGTGGGAACCAAAGGTCTGCCAAGTACCTACACACTTTGGTTAGGAATGCTGTCTTGTACTGAACCATTCCGTCAGACATTTTTAAGATCTTACTAAAGAATTTTTGAAAATACATGTCACTCCAGGAAAGCTTTATGGCTGGAATCACTTTGGAAGAAGTCTGAAAATTTTACTAGCTTATGTTGTAAACTTTTTCTAAAGTTTTGTTACTTTTTGTAGGTGTATAAGAAGAGAAGAGCAAACTCTACAGAGGAACGACTGGTGCTCAGTGGTGATTAACTCCTAGTGATTTCTTTTTGTCGTATCCTGGAGAGGTGCACCAGAGTCTCTTACTCTAGATGGTTGCAGAAAATTATATAAACATAAATGAAAACAGCCTGGAAGCCATGTGGGTTAAGTTTCATGATTCATAGTATTTGGCAGATCTCCACTGTATGTAAGACCTCCAGACAGCTTTTGTTCAAACCAATAATACAGTAACTGCTGTAAAATATCAGATTTATTTTCAGCAATAGACTTATTATTCTTGCATGCTGAAGTTTTCTGTTTATCTCCCAGCAGGATAAAATACATAGGAATGAAATAACCACTCCCTTAACTCTAGTGCCAAGGAATATAATCTGTATGTCCAACAAAGTGGCACCCTGCCTCTCTACAGGTCTGCTGAATTATTTTACAATGTTCATAGCTTTTACTGAAGATTAGCCACATGGGTGTTTTTAATACCTGTAAGCATACATGTCCTACCCATGTATACTGCTGTTCAGGATTTGTACTCCGTTTAGGAAATTCAACACAAAAGGGGAGATTTTTGGTTTTAAAGTCTTGTCTTAACCTTAAAAATCACCTTTGTAAAAATGACATTGTGTGGTCTGAATCCATGTTTCAATAGTTTGCATACAATGCTTTCTCAGTATGTACGTAAGAATCATCATTCCTGAGGCAAACTGGGTATGGCAAAACTTTCTTTTGATGATGATTGTTAGCAGGCCATATTCCAGATCAGATTCCTTGCACACATTACACACCAGTTCAAATATATTTAACTGTGCCTTTGAATACATTGGAAATAGCATGAAATTAGCATCTTTGGTAGTATTGCTGAAGAACATTGTCAAAATGTGCTGTATAAAAGCACATTCTCTCTGTCCTTAAAATCCACAGCAAAACACTTCTATTTGACATGTCTTTTCAGTGTTTTCTTCTGGAGGTTTCAAAACAGGCACAGGAAACATTAAAAAGAAGATGACCTCCTCCCTAAAGTAAAAAGCATAAAGAAATAAAAATGTGTCTATTCTCTGAATTCCCTGTGATTTAGTCTTCTGGTGAGCAGCTGTGACCCTTGTCAAAAAGTTAGTCAACCCAACAAAAAATATAAAAGAACAAAAAGTGCTCCACTTATTTCTCGTCTCAATATTGTATTGGATTTATTAATTTCTGTGGGCATGACTTATAAATTTAACCAAAAATCTCCAACAGTCCTGACCTGAACTGATCCATTGCTTGATTTCAGGTGACTGCAAAATATGTGCTTCTTCGTAAAACAGTTTGGAGACACGAGTAGAATAAAAAACCACGTTGAAGTAAACAGGAGTTCAGACCGGCCTGTTAAGTACAAATCTAGTTATGACATCAATTCTTGTAAAGAAACACTTGAGTGATCTGTAAAAGTATCCTTATTCTATTATTTGAAAAAGATTTAAAATAATTTCTTCAATGTGAATGGGTAAATCTTGGTATTTGGGGCAGAAGAGTGGGCTGCAGAGCTCAAAATGTTTCAGGGCCTTAGTAAGAGTTATCCCAACAGGATGAGATCCCTCTTTCTGAGGAGCCCAGTGCATGAGAGATCCATACTGTGAACAGAAACTCACATGTATGCCAGGCGTTTCTATACGATTCTTGCTGTAGACAGAAACTAGGATTCTAAGTTTCCACTGCAGTCCCTCTAAAGCAGAATCAAGTGCATCGTTTTTGTCCGAAGAGTTCAGATCCCTACTCTCTAGCACAGTCCCCACTAGAACTGTGTTGGAGCACAGTAATGATCTGACAGGTTGTATTCTCTATTCTTCGTGTTTTGTGGGTACCTAACACAGGTGCTTTGCCATGTAATCATCTTCTGTTAAAAAAAAATAAATTATGATTTACAAAGCCTTTATAAAATGATAGTTTGAAGAGAATGAAACTGTACCTTCCAAAAGTAAAAAGTGCAGCAGTCAAAACTTTGAGTAAATTGTTTTGTTATCTGTTTTTTCCTTTAAAACTTATTTAAAACATTGCTACCAATGTTTGGTCAGAAAAAAATAGCTAACTGCAAGAAGATTTCAAGGAAGTCTGGTTTTATATGATGATAAACATACATCTGGGCCTTCACTTATGAGTCATTTAATGTAACCAGAATGACTGCTGCCTGGAAGGGCAGTCTGAGAAAGGCATTGTGTCAAAACTCGTGGTTTGTCTCATGAAGAATACATTACCTTCTTGTTTAAATTGAAACCCACGTTTTGAGTCTTTTTCTGTTCCTGTGTTCTGCCTGACATTCTGAATATTTTGTTACACATCTTAAATCAGTATGATTCAGTTGGTGCAAAGCTAGAACTGTAGTCCACTGCCTGTGGACTCTGCAATACTACTGAGTGTAACCTGGCACGTGTAGTTGGAGTTACGTCCCACTGTTTGCTGTTCAAGGAAAATTCATGGGTTCAGTTTTGCTCTCTGTACCTTCCCGCATGTTTTCATCAGCCACTGGAAGAGACTTCTGACCTTAAGTGCTCACTGTCTTATACACCTTCTATGGGGCACACAGTGCTTTCTTTTGGGTCCTCTAGGGCCTTGTTGGGGAGCCAGTGCTTATGTTGCTCTCTGTTGTTTGTCTTCATGGTCAAAGAATGCTGGGTGAGCAAGGTTTGCAGATAAAAGCAGAATCTTTTGTTAGACGAGCTGTTTTAGATGGGTAAAGCAAACCAGCTTTCAAGCAGCTAAAATCTTCTTCAGGTTAGAAACAATTTGTCCATCTTTTTCTAGCTGTCATTCTTATCTAGCAGTTGTCAAGTTTTATTAAAAAGGTGAAAAAAATAGAAGAAAAATTATATTTAACCTGCTTCTCTGAAATTTAAATTTAAAGATGTGTCTTCCTCCTTAATTGTAAGCCATTAGACTTGCCATCATTTGGTATATTTTGTTCTTCAAGTGGCAGTCTTGACAGAGATTCTCTTTAGGTGGAATATGTTACGACTATTGATTTTTAAATCTTGGTAATGACCTAGTCAAATATAATGTTTTTCATGATACTTCTTTTCTCCAAAATACCATTTGCTTCTATAATTAACTTAACCGAAGCTAATAATCTCGTAGCTAAAATAACACAATAAAATGCAATATAGTTATCAAGCTACACCTTGTTTCTTAGTCCTGTTTTTGTACAAAGATTTGGGAACAAGCAATTGGTCGTCTTCTAGAATTTATACTGATCAGAGTGGTCATAAGTTACTGGCGATTGAATCTTGATCAATGTGTCACCACAACACCTATGTTGCCAAGTCATAATCTTCAGACCAATATATTTCCTAGGACATCCTGGCTGGCTGACCACTTTGGCGTAGGTTGTGGGCCCAGCAGGAAAGCCAACAAAAAAGGACTTTCAAGGAAGGAAAAAGCAAAATCCTGCAAACAAAAATAAAAGCAGAATGTACAAACCTGCTAGAAAATGAAAAATGCTCAACTTGTTGTATTCTGTCCCTCAGCTCATGGTACTTGTAAATGTGAAAGAAAAGGTATTATCCTATAGAAATGTCTAATCTCTCCTGCCATGGGCACTGTTTTGTTCTTGCAGTCTTCTTGATCTCACATATGCCAGTGTGTGCAGCCCTGAGCAGATTAGAAGGGACATGGGCAATAAAGGATCAGTGCACAATTCTCAAGGATTCCAGCACTGACAGTTCATAATGCTAGAAGGGGATTTAGTTCATTCAATCTATGAGAGTAACAAAACTATTTGTATATAGCGCATATGAAATGCGAATATTTTCTGTGTATTGCAACTGTAAACACCTTTTCCCTTTACCAAACCCTAGACAGCACGGTTCAGTAGAGGGTAAACAGTTAATTGCTTCTAGTTTTCTAATCATTGCCCAGTGTCTGTGGTCTGTCTAATGATTCTGAATGCAAAGCCAAACCCAGCTCTTGGCTTGAACTTCCCCAAAACTTGGTAGTGTCAAAAATCATTTTTTTGTCAGACTTATCTGTGATTTTGTTTTCATATACCTGTATTTTAAACACTTTTTTTAGCATAACCAGACATGTACCTTCGGAGGTGCTTAACAGGCAATGCCAGAACATGCAAACCACAGTGTTCTTTTGTTCTGTTCAGTGGTGTAAACCTTCAATTAGAGATTAATAAGCTGTTACTCTATATAGAGCATCTTTAAATACTTGCTGTTTACAACATAGTACTTGTACCTATTTACGTAAACAGACATTTATTAGGGAGTTCTGTGCACCTTGTGGCAGGTACTGTTAACATGGTAGAAGTAAAAAGGAACTGAACAGTATGTTCTTGTATAAAATTTCAGTAACAGCTTCAGATTTCAGGAGTATGGACTGAGAAATACTGAGAATTATCCTAACCAAATGTCTTGCTAAAATATATGGCTAATCAACACTTTTTAGCTCAAAGCCAATTGCAGGAAGCTGAAGTTATTACTGAAGTTTTTACTTTTGCCCAACTGGTAAGTTGAGTCACTGTAGCTTTTGGATTGATTTTAGCTTAGAATTTAGCTTAGCATCACTGGGAGTACAGTGAGGCACAAAGACCTGAAGTAGGTTGTATGAGCCACCATGGTACTCCTGGGTATGCATGGAAATCATTCATCATTCTGTAGCTTGAATAAAAAGAATAATGGGGGTTGGGTATTTTTGGAGCTGAACAGGTACTGTCTGTGCTAAAACTCCTTTGTTTAATCCAACCACGAAAGGACTCAGGGGAACTATGTACTTCAGAGCTCAAAGTGCTTTAACAGTGACAGTCAGTTGATAGATAACATTTCTAAGTATGTGTTTTCCTTTTTTGTTCTTACTAATCGCATTTTTTAAATTGTAATGGTTGGGTTCACTAATGTGGCTTCTGCATGCATGTGCAAATCTGGGCATTTTGAGGGGCTGAGATTTTTTTAAACAATTGACATTAAAAAATCACTTGAAAGGTTAGGTTCCTGCAAATGGCTTCATCTAAAAAAAGTTTTAAAGTAAGAAAAATAATATCACATCATAGCAATAATTCATGTTTTAAAATACAAGCCATTTCAAGTCATCAAGCACACAAGTAAATTATAATCTTTAACTATTTTAACTAGTCATTCCTTCCTGCCTTCTTTCCTTCCTTTCTCATGTTTTGGAAACCAACTGACATTCTTCCTAAAAAAATTACCTAAAAACTGTTCTTGGCTAGCCATTGTGTGTGCCGAGGTTTTGATACTGGGAGCATGTTAATGGCCAAATTATAAACTCTTGAGAATTAGAATTCAGAAGACAAACATTAACAGACCCTTAACTGCAGTAGCACAAACCAAGATGCTATAAATTATGGGGTGGTGGTGTTAAAAGCACTGGCTTCCTGGTATCTGGCACCCAAAACCTTTTCATTTGGGTATATATCAGGCTGTAGAGAAGTTGCCACTTGCCACTTGGCCAGTATTCAGCTGGCAGAGATGTTTGTTTAAAGTTCAGCCCAATCGATGGCTCAAGCCTGCAACTGAATATTTTAGTTTTATGCCAGGAGAAATATTTACCGTTCTCTGTTTTTTTTTCTCCTTCAGTCATTTACTTTCCTACCTAGAATTTCTATGTGAGACAATACTTGCCAGGTTTTGCAGCTAAATGTGTGGACAACTCTGGCACAGTATTTTAATGAACTAATTTCCATTTTATAAATGTACATGCAGTCAGGATAGCTTCATGGATTTCTCGTGGATCACAGACATGTACTTGTGGTACGCCTGCCTTTGCACGAGCACATGCTGTGTTTGATGTCAGGGTCAAAAAGTTGTCAGTAAAAGGAATTTTTATGTCCCCTGTCATGCCATAGCTACAATGTGACACAACTTAGTTTGTCTATGCCTTGTATGCCTGTGACACAGAGGTGGAAGTTTAGCATCCCTGTTCCCACATCCTGTCACTGGCTATGGGAGCAGCAAAGCTTTTGGATGCAGTCAGCCAGGTCAGGCATGTGGTTTATTGCATGTTCCTTCCGAAATAGTAAACAAGGAGCCTACCCTCTGTGCTTAGCTCTGCCTCAGGTGAACTTTCACGTGTGTGAAGTGATTGTCTGCATGCTGAGCTAAAATGCATCGTGCTTAGCATGGCTGTGTGCTGCTCTGATATAATTTTGCTGCTTATCACTAAGGGGCACACTCTTCAAACTCATTGAACTGAACCAGGCAGAAAGTATCTAAAGCAGAGAATGTTAGAATGAGTCACGAACAACTCCTTAAGCATTGCTCTTGTACCTATTTATTTCTTCCATTCTATTTAAAGCGTGAGAAAACAGTTGTGAAACGTATTATCCCTTTCTGCTGAAGAAAAACAGCCCAGCTCTTGTCATTTCTAGGATGCTGATGGCCCTTTCATGGTGAAACATCCTGTGTCCTCTGAGTTGCCGATGGCAGGTGCCATTTCGCCTCCTTGGAGCTGGATGAAAGCATTGTACCGGACAGAGATCTTCTCTAAGGTGAGGTTCTTCTCCACACAGAGTTTGAGAGTGGTGGCTTTATAGGGGTTTCAGCAATTCCTGAGCCAGGCAAACAGAACTTCTTGTGAACAATGTGCTGCGATGTATCAGCAGCTCCATCCTTGCTGCTGTTTTTTATTGCTCTGTTGGTTGCTTGGGTCAGACTTTGAAACCGTTCATAAATCATAACTGGATGTGGCCTATGCAAAATGAAATCTCTTTTGGAGACTTCAGAGAGATACGGGGAGAATTCCCTTTTTCACTCCATCTCTGACCTCACCCACTGTTTTTTGTTTGCAAGTATGCTGGGCAAAACAGGTTGGACTGTGAGAGGAAAATAACTGTTCTTTAAGAGATCTGTATTTATTGTCTCACTTCACTAATAAGGTACTTATAAACTTGCTTGATGCTGGACTAGCTCTTAGTGAAGACTAAGTTTCTCTAGAAAGTTTGTGTGAATAAAATCTTCTGCCATCCAGAGTCTTATTCACTTATTTGTGAAACGACCTTGTTGGCCTGAATGTGTTGTCAGATAGCAGCACTTTAAATAAGGATGTGCTGAAAATGATTAAAAAGTTAGTTCTGAAGGGGCAACAAGTTGCCCAGGAGAGTAACTCTGAAGAATTGAGGACAGTAACTTCTTAAGCCGCTCAGACATCATCTGGAGCACATCTGGACTCCATCCATGTAAGCAGTAGTCTGATGAAGGCCCTGTTCCAGGAATAGCCTGTGTCCTTAATTCAAGGGCTAGTAAAGACCACAGAGAATTAAGTGTGGTAGCAGTTGTACTCTACACAGTCCCATGGGAAGCTGGAGAGGTCAGTTCTAACTCCTCACTCTCAACACGTAATTGATTGCCTCTGTTTGATTGTTTGTTTTCTTTTCAAAATTAGTGAGGTGCAGAACTAAATCCCTTGTCTTTTATTAGGAAAAACTTAAAGATCAAACATTGTATTAGAATAATATGGGAACACACAGAATAGCCTTACACATAGGGAATATCAGCTATTGCTCTGTTCATTAGCTGTAGGATGTGGCATTCGTGGCATGTGGACATGAACATGGTGAACCAGCAGGGAGAATAGCAACATTTAATAATGATCCTTGTATGTGATATATAAATTCACAGGACAAGTGATCAGTGCTACATGATGAAGTAAAACAAAACAAATTTAGACTGCTTCTAAGGAAAACATCACTTAATTGCAGCAATCTATTAGTCTATGGAATAGTTTCCCAAAGGGAAAACAGAAAGCTTATTCCCTGTGTCATTTAAAAAGAACTTCCATAAAGTTCTGGAAAATACAGTGTAGAGACAATAACATTTTGGCAAAAGATGGAGCATATTGCTTAACGTGTTTCTTTCTTCTCTGTTATCTATGCTTTTATAATTTTGAGCCTAAATTTTGATTCTAAAACTGAAGGTTAATATCCTCAGTCACAAAGACCTGTGAATTTGATCTCAGCCTGATTCCAGTTTAGAACTGGACTCTGAAATTAGGAAGCCCAACAGTAGAGTGGGCTGCATCTTTCACAGGAAAGCACAAAGCCAAAGTTATGTCTTAATTTGAAAAATGGATCAGATTCTTCTTTGGTATAGGTATATTTTGCAAACTTTCAGCAACCTGAATCGAGTCATGACCGGAGGTGATGCTGGAGATCTATGAATTTAGCTGAAATTTTATAAAACACAAATAAAATCTGATTTGACAAAACTGGCTGAATTCCACTTCCACCCTTTGATTTTGCTAAAAGTCAAGCCAAGAGGATATAAATACAGGTAGACCACAACTAGAGCATGGACAAAAAGTCTTGAAAAGAAAACACATTGTATCTGTTCAAATTCACCCAACACTTGTATTTAAACCGTACTGTGGTTCCTTCTTACTGGTAATTACAGAGGTAAGAAAACATTCAGAGAACTGAGACAAAACACAAAACTCAATCAAAGTTCATAAAAAGCCCTGGAATATTGGTCGCTTTTGCTCTCTACAGCATTCTCATTCATCTGCATTTTTTTTCTGGTGATAGCAGTGGCAAAACCCCCTAACCCTAAAGAAAGGAACTATCACTAGTTAAAATTGAGAATTTCAGAAATTCTCTTCATCAAATTTCCAGACACAATTTTAGAAAATACAAATTACCTAGTGCTTTATTATTGTTGCAGGATTACAAATAATTCTCGAAACTTGAACAGTGAGCTAAAAATAATACTTCTTCCAAAGGGTTACAGACTAAATTCAGCTATTAATTGAAGGAAGGTCAACAGAAAAATGAGGATAGGGATGGGACAGAAGGAGTTTATGAGAAAAATGTGTTTGTCTCATTTCTTTGTGATAGGTACATAAAATGCTTTCCTTTTAACTCTACAGGCATTATGTAGCCAAAATTGTAGAGGGTTTTTTTTTTCATTATTGCATAGTTAAAACTGTAGAAATACTCAGCTAAAATCTGTGGAGATATTTTGTTTAAAATACAGAAGTTATTTTCTCCCTAAATTTGCAAACAAACCTCGTGTTGTAATTTAAGTCCATTTTGGTCAGATTTTTCTGGAAGTTTGGCTGTTTCAGAAGCAAAATATTCTAAAGTATATTAACTATTCTCCACAATTCCCTTGAACTTTTCTGTTTTCATGCTGCACTGTCTGTCATTAAGTGCCGGTGATAATATCTGCAATAAAGGATAGGTGCATTTAAAGTTACAAAATACTTTGTTTTTCCATCTCTTCTTCATTTTCATCAAGGTATATAAAATTAAAATAAGCTAATGTGACGGCTACACTTCCCTAAAAAGGCAGAAGATTTTGCTATGAACAAGAAAACTATTTTAGTGTAATGATGTGAACATATGAGAGGAGTAGGCAGTATCTAAGAAAAACAGAAGAAAAATTTCATACTAAGAATCTTATTGTGGTCCTCATTGTTAATTTACACTTGGAAATAATGAACATCGTCTCAAAATAGAAGTGTTAACATGCGTGTCATGTTATTTACAATTCCTGAGAAGCAGACTAAAATTTCAGGAAATCTTGAGTTAAGAGACTGCTTCCTTTCCGATCCATTGTATTTCTGCCCCTCACAATTCACTCGTGTAAGAGTCACATCTTTTGAAAATAAAGATGAGTGAAAACAAGACGCAAGAAGTAACTTCGTCTCTGAACAGAAGGCACGAACATACACAACTATGGAGAAGGCACTTGAAAAGCTAAACAGAACATTACTGGAGTAAGATTGAAAACATGCTTTCAGCAGCTTGCCCTGGGCAGGGCTGTCTTTTCTCCACAGATTTCTTTAATTTCCCCTTTGCTATTGGGCTTCTTTTTACTGTCCAGCAACTTACCTAATGATGAGAAAACAAATACCAGCCCTTAAAAAAACTGTGACCACACGCTTCCACATGGCTGTATATGAATTCACAAAACCAAACTCAGTCTTTCTCACGAATGAAAATAAAGCATTACTTTCCTGTAATCGGTTCCTCTAGGAAACTGTGGTTATCGGCTCGGGCTGCCTTGCTGCTTGAAGGCTAGAGGCTGGGTTACTCCAGCTAGTCCTGCAGCAGCAGCTGCTGAACTAATAATTAGCTTGACTTTCAGTCTGTGATGCCAGGTTGAAAACCAAAATAAATCATCGCTCCTGATATGGAAGACTGTAGTCAAAGACTGAGGGTAGTATGTAACCTGATTCTCTTTAAGCATTAATGATTGTCTGTTGATGTGTGTGGCTAGCACCGGTAGTGCACAAGTTGCCTTTGGTTTTGGGATGGGAAGTTCCTGCTATGGGATTACAGGAGGCCAAGAAAATGTGCATTAAACAGCATGGAAATTCACCAGGCGGTAAAAATGCGTGACTTTCAACAGTGTAAGAATAATTTTGCTTGTGTGTGGTTTATCATCTCCCTTTCAGATCTCAGCAGGAATATTTCAAAAAAAAAAAGTCTTGTTAATGTTAATTGTGTTCTTTCAATTTCAGTCAGAAGCAGTTCTAAAGGGAACCTAAGTACAGGAAAGATAGAAGATAATCCAAAATTTCTGAGCCCTGGGGAAAGAAATTCTGCATTTGGGATATATAAAGGTAAGTGCTGCTGGGGAAGTTTTCAGAGCCTATTTAGCAAAACTTGGTGCTCAGTTGTCGTCTCTACTGAACATACTCTGGTAGAGTATTTAGGAAAATCAGCACTGTGGTTGTTCATAGTTATGGCAATCACTATTTTTAAAGCGCTAACAATGTTTTAAATACTTCTTAGATTTATATAGGAAAAAGATCCTCTGTCACAAACAATTTACAATTTCAACAAGAATTTGTGACAGCAAATTTATTTTATACCAGCTGGATTGACTTTTCTGAGATGTTGCTCAGAGAGCAAAGCATTTTTCTTTCATCGTGAGGTGTAAGCCCCTGGCTAAACTCTAAACATCACTTATAGTTAGTCATGTCTTTAAGTATTCTGCTGAATCCTACCGTTTGAATACTTTACTGAGGTAGGCCTTCAGATGCAATTGGTTTTTATGTTGGTACCTCATGGTCCTTGCTAAAGAAATGGAAGGAAGAATGTGAATTTGGAGAATATGATGACTTAGGGACTGGATTTTGAAATAGAAATTAAAGTACTTTGACAGCTTTGTGAAACTCTCTGAAGTTTAGATTTTAAAGCAAGCTATTTACATTAAAAGATATGTTTTATTTAGATATTTAAAATAAATGTCTCAACAGCTTAGTCTGCACATAGAAATGATATTTAAAATACATACATATTTATATGTATGACTTGTATTTGAAAGGAGAGCAGGCATTAGGCATTACTGCCAAAAGCAAAGTCTGTTAGAGCAATCATTTGGTCCACCAGAAATGCTCTGCTGCAAACAGGGCTACTTTGTGTCTGTGGAAAAGGAAGTGGCCGTATTGAAAAAAGCAGCAGCTACTGAACAGCCTCTTCTCTGTGTGCTTTTGCCTAAACAAGGAATATAACCTGGAGCAAACAGCCTTCAGAGAAAAGCAACAAAGGCTAGCCCAAACCTGGCACAGCAAGGGATGAATGAAAACCAATTTCTAACATGTTATTTGTAGATCATCAGGTAGATTGACAGATGAACTAATTACTTTGCAATTTCAAGTGTCTTGAACTTTGATCAGTTCAGTGTTGGGTGAGAATAGTTGGCATATTCAGTACTTATTCACTGAGTGGACAGTATAGGCAGGAGGACAATTATTTATGAGTAGTAGCCAGAAGCTTTCCAAGAAAGGTCCAGTTCCTGCTCTGCCTTACTGCAAAATGAAAATATTTATACTCAGGCAGGAGGATCAGAGATGACGATTAAATGTAGATAGATGGGGCAGAAGTGGTCTCTAAGTCTGGTAAGTCAGCATCGTAGAACCATCTCTGAAATCTCCTCTAGGATATAAAGCGTCATTGTAATTAGCCAGTGAAACACAGGGTGGAAACACGTCGTTATTCCAAGGGTGGTCCCTAGGGTAACGTATGTCTGGCAACATAACTTTGCTACTTGAACGAATCCTGCTCATAGACATTCTTGAATGTGTTGTTGGCTGAATGTAGCTAAAACAGTTTCTGAACTCTAACTAGTTAGAAGGACATCCATTTGCTGAATGGAAGTGGACTGAGAGGACGCTGTGTTTAAAACTCTTCCCGCAGTGCTCTGTGCATCCTCCTAACCATCATATAATTGGCCCTAGGGAAGCACTTCTCAAACCTTACCTTTTCAGGCATATTTATCATGCCAATGTGAAACAGCTTAGGCTTTGGAACGATGTGAAAAAAGCCCTAGGATATAGTTTCTGTGTTATAACACTGAGTTTCTAAAACACAGCAGTATGGTTTTTTCTGTGGTGCAGCTAGCCAAGCGTCTTGCTGCCAGGTTTCCGTGATCTCCTAGGGTAAAATGGCAATCATTTAAGAGTTTGAGTCCTCGATACTGTGACTAATAAGGAGCCACAGAACGCAGAGGGAGGGTAGATCCACAAAATTCACCTGTGGAGGAAAATGGGGAAGCCTCTGTGTGCTCCAACTTATAGAGCAGAACTACTGAACTGGCTCTTTGTTTGGTCTTGACACGGTGCCTGCTAGCATAGCAGTACAGCCTGAAGGAATGTTTTTGCTATCACATGCATAAAAGCATCCAATCAAAAATATAATGAAGGCCGGCAATTTATACATAATTCACACATTTGTGTGTGTGTGTATAAATATATATGAGGGTGTATCCTATTTTTGCGACCAATTCACAGACACAAATGCATACATGTGGGCAAGCACGTGCAGTTTTGATTTTCTCTTTATGTAAAAGGCACTGTGGGAGAATTGTATTAACAGATACTAAAATGTGTACCTCTCAGATCACTCGTACAAGTGTTTCACTTCATTTGTACTCATTAAGTACATTAAGAATATAGAAATCTCACATAGCTCTTCACCACATATACATGTTGAATTTTCGAGGACAATATTCCTTTTCTTACTTGAAAATTTCATTCTGCCTACTGGTTTGGTTCAGTTTAGTGTCACAAAACTCATAATCATCAGGAACTGTAAGCGTTAGGGTCTTCTTTCTTCTGACATACGTGAATCACTCACTTTGTTCTTTTAATTTTCCCTAATTGAAAATTTTGCTTGTTCCGCTGTGGAAACAGAAGGAGAAATGGTAGCACTCTGAACAAGATTTTCTGAATAATTTGCTTCACGAGTCAGATGAAGGATATGAGGAATAATCAAGAGCCAGTACCCGCAGAGGCAATGGGAACCTCTGTTGGAGGTTAAGATACAAAAAGTGTCAGGAAAAGACTGATGTTGTGGCATTGTTTTTGTTGATTATATCTGAATTCCCACATTTGTGGGACTTGTTCTACTCAGTAGTTTAATAATGAGGAAGAAAACCTTGAGCTGGCATCAAAAACTAATTGAGAACCACATAAGCAATTTTGATATAACCAAGCTAGACGGAAAACAGACTTTTTCATCTATGAACCACTGCAACTGGTGAACTACTTTGAACAGTGCAGATCGAAAATCCTTAGACAAGGGAGTGTTAATAAATCATCTTCTATCAATCAGCCAGTGCGACAAAGAGTGTATCACACTTTGCAATGTAGCTTAATTGGAAGAACACATCTGACCAACTCCTCCTCCATACCAGTTTTCCATTGCTGCACAAGCCATATAACTGGTCCGCTGGTTTATGATGCAAATTTTAGTATGGTTATACTTTTCAGTTACAAAATATGGAATTTCTTTTATTATTATGTTCTTGTAATAGTTTTCTTAAATGGTAATATTCTGGCCTAAAACTGTTTGACTTTCCTTAAATTTAACACCAAGTGAAATATAAGAGAGAGGTTTTAGTCCAGGTGAGTTGTCCATGATCAGGAAACACTCTTCCATTTTTGTTGTTATGTAAATAACTCTTTTGTAAGTAATCTTACTTCTCTGGTAAACTAACCTAACTCTGTGAGAACTGCTGATAATCCTCACAATGTGAGACATTAACAGCATGGGTCGTTGACAGTGATGGAAAGGAAACATCCAGAAGGACATGGGTGCCAAAGGAAGAAATTCTGGGAAATGAAGTGAGAACCAAACCACTGTCTTTTATAGCTGAAAAAAAGTGGATAGACTATCGGGTAAGTCCCCTTGTAGATATGGCCCACGCAAAGAAAGGAGATACAAAACTGACAATCTGTTCCTTGTGGCTTCAAAGGAATCCAAGGAATGTTTGGTAGCAGCACAGTGTTTAATCCTTGTTTGCCTTATAAATTCCAGTTTTAGTGATTGCATTTAGCCTACCTAAATTACTTACATGTTTTCAATTGGAGAAAATTCATCTTCTTTTCCAGCTATTTCCATGGTTGCCGTGCCTCAGATGTTAATATTGAACTTCTGAGTACACTTTTCACAGAATGGCAATTTTAAATTGATGTGCGTAATCTGGAAAACGTACGTACTGATGAAGTCTATTAGTAGCATGGACAAAAGCCTCGTTTAAATTCCAAGGTGGGTTTATTCTACTAGGGATGAGCAGATGGTCTGGAAGGAATCCAGGACCACCCAAAGCCATTGTCTCCTACCCTACTACGCTAACAGCAGGTATTTGAAAGTGAGCATTGAAACACCCAGAAGCCTCTTTCTGTGGTATTATGCTGAGAGCTCCAGCGATTACTGTCAGCGTAGAGGCTCTAGATTCACTGCATAGACCTCCATCACTCAAACTGATAAGGAATACCTGATTAAAGTAATAGACTATCATTGTATTTGTGTAGTAACATGAATTTTACAGCTGTTTATTGAGAGCTGAAATGTGGTTAGAGTCAGCAATTTTTGGTTCATTTCCATGTTTTGCAAAGATATGAGAACAAGATGATCCAAACCTTTCTCCCTCTTATGCCCTAGCCTGCCCACCCAATTGTGTCGCAGACTAATCTCCGTCTCCAGCTTACTGTCCCATTCTCATTTTTCTCACTCTTTTCCTCATGCTTATCCTTCCCACCTTCACCCTTGGCAGTTTCCATATGTCCTTTCCAGTTCTTCTCCCCGCCGTCAGCTCATACCTAATCCTCCTGCAGGAAGAGGCTTCCTTCCTTTTCACTGTGTTTGTCAGGTCCTGAGGCCACTAACGAGCCTTCCTGTCCCAGGGTGTCCCCCAGGGCTTCGCCCACCCTGCACGCAGCCCAGGACCCCACGTCAGCCCCCCAGGCCCATCAACCGCTGCCCCAGCAATGCCGCAGCAGGGCCAGTCTCCAGCTCCCTGCAGTCGTGAGCCCACCCACGGGCCACGTCCTGGTCCCATGGAGATGCCTGATGCCCAGGGCTCTGGCCACCCAGGTTCCCCCCCCAGCTTGTGGCTCGGGGGTAACATGGGCCTTGGCTGCCAGACCCTGCCCTGAGCCCCACCATGGGGAGCCTTCAGCACTCTCAGCCCTCAGCCCCATGGAGCTGCTGGGCCCCACTGCACCCCAGCAGCATTAACACCCCCTCATAGGAGCTGGGGACCCCATTTGAAAGACTGAGACTGGCTCAGCTCAGGGCTACTGCATGTTCAGTGCAGGCAAGGATTGTCAGAAACCATCTACTACAGTGTCACGTACAAATTGTGCCTTCTGAAATGTTTGTTGTTTGGACGAACTGTGGTGGATTTTGCAGAGTTAGGAAAGAGACATCCTGCGTCAAAGGATGGGACCCCTTCATCAACCTGAAGAGAAAAGATACTTATCACTCCGGACATAAAAAGCTTTTTCTTTTTTTCCCCCCTCACTTGCCCTCAGAAATTGCTGAGCTGTTTGACTGAAAATTCCCCAAATAACTCAAATAACTGTATGGAAGGTTTCTAACTAAAATTAGAAAAAAAATCTCAGCTGAAAGCAAAATTTAGCAAAGTTATGATCAGTTACAATTAACTGGAAAGGGTCAAAGCAACTTGAAGAATATAGGTGGTGTCCCTGCCACACCTATAATTCATGCAGTTTATTTTTCTTAAGCTAAATTCATCCATTGACAAATTTATGAGCTGCTGAGTGTTGTGTTGTGTCTGGGCTTCAGAGTGCTTTGAATTAATACAGGAAAGCCTCTTTTACACTGGGCATGAGACATGGTTGAAGTGCTGGCTATAACATTTTCCAAAAATTGTTTAAAACAATATAGCCCCATAAACACAGGTTGACCATACTGAGACTCACCTCACTCCCTTTTATAGAACTTGTCTTAAACTTACTAGTATAACCTTATAGCATACTTACAATGTTTGGGAGTAAAGAAAATTACATTTTTATTTTGTTTTCTCTGCTTGGAAAAATAGGGGGGATTGTGACCTGAAACTTAAGATTTTCTTAGAATTACTTACACTTTGGTGATTCACTGCAGTCACAGAGCCAGCAGGATGGAAATTAATGCTTCCAGCCTCGCTCATTTTTCCTCTCTAGGCAGCACAACTTCATACTTCCTTTCTTCTCCAACCCGTGGATCCGTCTCCCCTGAAATGCCTCTTGTACATCTTCCTTCTCTGTAAATTAGGATAACTTGAATTTTGGTAGTCTGATCATCCATATCTTCTGTGAGGAAGGGAGAAAATTCTTGGTCTTCAGCCAGTTACTCCAAATGAATAGTGCTCACGCTTGCTAAGGGGAAGTGTGCATGGACGTGTTGGTCACAATTATGTTTTGTATCTTCTTTGGGCAGAAGGACACATGGCTGTTTAAAACTGACTCACCAAGTTCTACTCCAGCCTGCCTCAAACTCCTTCAAAACCTGAATATAGCCACAACAGCTGTTTTTTTTTTGATATAGGATCAAGTATAATGTGTTGCAGTCTGGTACTCTGTTGCGCTAGGAACTGATTTAACCAGAAAAAATGCCCACAAACTGGTGGTTTTAGGCATAGGTGGCAGACCAGGACTTTTGCAGATCTGATTCCTTCGGGAAAACTTGCCTGCAAAGCAGCAAACCTAAATTTTGCATTTTCCCAGTTGACTAAATTCACTCTGTTTTGAAAAGCACTCTTACTTAACAGTGTCCAGAATCTGAGCCATTATGGCTAAATGACTGAGAGCTGTGAACAGTGAAGGGTAGGAGACTGCTGAAGTTAAAGGCTAATAAACGCAGTGCGAGAGGGCGTTACGGCCTTCTGCAAACGCAGGGCGACTGAAGAGGCAGTGGAAGGGACTGGTTCGTGTGGCAGAGCAGTTTTGCCTGAGGTATGCCAGATGTCTGAACTGCAGGGGAGGACAAAGAACAACATTCAGAACTCACCGGGTTACTGAGAGGATCCTTCAGACTCTGCTGCCTCCCACTTTGTGGACTGACGAGTAAATCTGATGACATACACTTAGTGTCATCCTCAGTATAAACCTGAATCCAAATGTATTATTATCATTATTATATCCGAGACTAAAATCCTTCCTCCTGGAAATATTGTAATGCTTCTTTTTCTGTAAGGAATGCTGTTGACTACTGTGGTAGAAGCATGCTGCTCTGGTGCAGTTATTTGAGTGCAAAAAATTTAATATCCCCGAAAGTCTTGACTTTGGTGGTCTCAGTCTTTTCTCTGACTTCACTGAATGTGACAAATTATATTTTGATAACCTCGATTAGGAGTATGTTACACAGGAATAATACTGTACAAAGGATTCAAGCAAGATCTTCAGAAAAGTTGCTTGAATGGCATAGCTGACATGAATGAGCAAAGATCTGGGACTACCGAGTAGTGAAAATAGCATCACTTTTTCAGATGAACTGGATTTAGTTCAGAGTCTCTGCCTTTCCCTTTTTTCTGTTGACGGACATAAACTTGCTACCGTGTCTTGACAGTAGTAGGCTACTCCACGAAACAAATACCAAAAAACCAAATCCAGAAATGGAAGACGGGATTGGCTTTTTAGTTGTAATTCAAGCTGTGCCTTTAACAATGGGCTGTTAAACACTACAGTAAAAAAAAAAAAAAAAAGAAGATAATGTGCTTTTGTTATATAAACCAGAATAAAACAGGTGCAGCTTTTAACTGTCCATAAAAGGCCAAAACTAACTCTGCCTTCAACGGGAAGCATTCATAATGAATTGAGTGATATGCAGAAGAATTTTTATGTGTATCTTAGGAATGCATAACTGGAAATATTATGAGCAATTCCTTGACAGTTCATATTCTACTTAGAAAATATGTTAATAATTTTACAGTCTTTTAAACCTGGCTTTTTATAAAATCTTCCTGAATGCTTCAAGGAGTAATAAATTCAGGACCAAATATTTGCTCTGTTGTATTGCTCATGCAGACTGGTTTACTATCATCATTTTATTCATGAGTTTTACATTACTAGTTTCTATTTATATCTTTAGGCCAAAATTTTTGAAGGATGTGCTCAGAGAAATTAAAAAAAAATCAAAAAGTGGATATCAGTATTTATTCCCAGACTAGAAATGGCTTCCTTTTAGGCATTTATTCTCTAATATCTCTAGCCATTACGAATTCATAAAGAATAAAATTAAAACCAACAAGTTAGCCTGCTCTGTATTTTCATTTACAAGGAATGCAGATATTCAGGCATTGGCTGCCTCATGTCTCTGCTGGACAGAGGAAAAGGTCATGAGTAAAATCTTAATGGACAATTGCTTTGACAGAAGTATATTGGGACAATATAATGAAGAAAGATGTGAGGAACAGACCCTGCAGGTGGAAAATTTCTAACAGCAGAAAAGCAGTATGTTGATCCTTGTCTTTCAAACCCTAGGAGGATATGTCTTTTGAAATACAAGGTAGCTTGGTCACAGGAAGAGGTTAATTAGAATGGCAGGAGAAAGGAAACAGTTTAACTATAGATTCAAGGAAGGTAAATGAAAGCACGTGAAATGTGAATGGAAGAGTCATAACTGAAAAAAAAACAAGCAAGGGGCAAAGGAACCCTAGGCATCTTAGCTCTGATTAGAATCTAAATGTATCTCTGGAACGGTGGGAAAACTGGTGTAGAGAAAAGGACATGGATGCATGCACCTATTTTAGTTAGTCTTTTTTTATCTTTAGCTCTTTTCAGATTCCTGTGAAGAGTCTTCCTCTGTCTATGTCATTGCATGTCTTGAAGATCTAAAATCCCAACATGAAGTACTGTGTGCCCGGAACTCTTCAGAGAAAGTGCATTTCAGCTCTGTTGCACAAATCTGTGGACAGGATGGGACCTTGGCCCTCATAAATAAGGATTCTGTATTTCAGTTTAGAATTACCCAGAAACCATCTAGCTGAATGAGAAATAGGTGACTTTTCATGGCTGAGAGATAGTTTGAAGTCATGGAAGCCATTTCCCATTGAAAACCAAGGATATTTCTGGGAAACTACACGTCTGGTAAACCTTCTCAGAAGGGCCTGAAAACTGGAGCTGCTCTCCAAGTGTATGTTCAGAGGTCTCTGCCAGAGTCCTGTATCTGGATGTTGTTCAAACTCTGCAGGTTTTAATGATCTTCTGACTCAGTAAAGTAGATTCCAAACACAGAAGACTGAGTAATGTCTCTCTCTATCATGAACTTTGTACCATGGATGTCTGTGTAGGTCTGTAACTGACTCAGTTATAAAGTGACTTATATTTGCACTTAGAATCGTCACTTGCTATTTGATACTGAAGTTGTCTGATGCCCGCTTTCTTCTGTGTTGTGTTTTTTCTAGAGGCAACTAATCTTCTGATTTTATGCCTGACCACATCATGCTTGGTGGACTTTATTCATGTAGTAGGTAAAGCTCTCTTGACCTTATTTTTCATGATGGTGTTTGTCTCTAGGTGAGTGTGTTGAACAAAGGACTGTTACTACTTAGAAACAGACTTGTTGGAAAAGTGCAGAATAGTTAAGCTTGTGTAGGAATGAGTCAATGTTATCTTTAACTGGAACCTTCCTAGGCTTACTTTCACCTATGATGTTTTTAGACATTGTCAAAACCCCATTTGATAGCAGTGCAGGTTGATTAACAGTAGGACCTTTGTGAAACAAGGACTTTGTACAGTCCTGTATCAGCCATAGCATTTCTCTCAACGAGTCCAGATTTGTTTACATGCTTTATTTTAGCATTCGCCCACGAACATCTCAAACGTGTTTGATTTGTGTTGATCCTCCCAGGGAATGGGCAGAGTGGTGTCACAATCTTTCATCCAGGCTAGAGTTGTATTCTTCTATTAAGCTGCCGTGGTCCATTCAGTGGATGTTATGCCCTTGCCAGGTTGCCTATTCGTTTGTTTTCTAATAAATTCAGAACATAATTATGAAGACATTTACAGATACACTGGAAAGCTACTTAGGAGAGTTTTATAGCAATTTACTACTGATTATTCATCATGATTATAATTTTTCATGACTAACCTATTAAGCTTGATTCTGAAATCCTCTTATGTATTAAGCCACTTTATATTTGGTGGAATTAATTCTGATTTACACTAGGAAAGAAAAGGATCAGTCCCAGAATCACATCACTCTCTTTTTCCTCACTCAGACATTGTAGTAATGCAGACATTCCCTTTAGTAATGAAGATAAGAACAAGTCTTTACTGTTTGCATTTCAGAAATGTAAAACAGGATTGATACGATATAAACTGTTTCAAAGTTCACAAGATAAGGCCAATACTGTCTGTTCTGACCAAGTACCACTAAAACCAACCTTATTTGAATTGTATAGTTTGTTCAGCTGTGCTCCTTGCCCAGGGTGGTTTGAGTGGCCTATTGAAATTGTTTACAAGACTTCTTGTGCCGTGTTTGCTTCAAGCCAGAAGGTAATACTTTTGTGCTATTCCTGAACTAAACTCACAGAGTAGCTCAATCAAGTTTACATTAGTTGTCAATTGCCTGTATGAATTAAAACAACTTGGACAAATTCACTGCTGCGTTACAATGAACCAAGGCAACCTGAGGCTGCTCGTTGGTAAAGCATGCACGAATATAACTGAAGGGAGAACTTGGCCTATGTTCAATAACAGTATTGCACGAACTAGTGAAGCAAAGTGGAAATTAAAGGTAGCCTTACCCAAAAATACATTTCTTCCGAACAAAATTATCTACATTCGAATGAATCAAGAGAAACCTAGCAGTCCATCTTTTCAAAATTCTGGATTTCTAGGTCTAGCTCAGTGGGCTGAGCCAGGTAGTAGCTGGAATGCATGCACTGCGGCGTGCAGTGCAGGGGAAGTCAAGTTTAGACCTCTCAGCCTCTAAGCAAATCTTACATATGTAAGTCTACATCCACTGTTTAATGCACTAGAATATAAAATGGTCCCCAGAGTCGAGTAGAAAACCAGCTGTCATTACCACTTCTCATGCAGTCAGGCCGAGTGAAGGGCTTTGTATAATACAGTGACTGATCTGGCAGGAGTTGCAGCTATGACTCCAACTGTAATGCATCTTGGTCTGCTGAGCTGAGCCAGGCTGAACTTCATCTCACTCAGCCTCCAGTAGCATTTCAGTAAATGGTATTTTTCAATAGTTACTGAGACTCTGCCAACTACTCTGATGCAGATTGACTCACGTCCCATGTAAAAGGCACGTTGGTTGGACTCACTTTGGATTTCTATGGCATGGAACAGTTCCACTCATTGCTGGGTCTGACTGTAATCGTTTGTCTGGCCCTGCAGAGGAATGTGAAACCCTCTCACACAAACAACTAAGAGTTACATTTTAGGGCTTGTGTCTCTGAAGTAGGAGGCTTGCTGGGGAACGGAATTAAAGGATGGAGAACGTCTGGTTTGGACTAGAAGAAAGGAAAAAATTAGAGGGATTTTTTTTTTTTAAAAAAATGTAACTTTGTGGAACTTCTGAGGTTTTCCATTACAAAGACATCTAGTTGGAGATTATATTTTGGGGATTTATTTTTTTCTCTAATTATAAAAATAGAACCCCGTGGCTTGATTGATTTTGATTAAAAGTGAATGGTAAAGCATGCAACATTGTAAACTTTTATTAATCATATCTGTCACATCCAAAGCATAGGGTAGGCTGGAAGTTTGAGCAGTCTCTGGTTTTGAGCAGGGGCCATATCTGTCTATACGTTAGCCAGCACATACCAGTAAGCCTGGTTGTAGTATTTGAGTGGTACTTCAGTACAACCGATAGAGAAAACAGAAGGCCTGTCTGTGTTCATAATGAAGTGATGCTTTTCCTAAATTTTACTTGTAATCAGCTAAAAAAACTACTCAAGTATCCGAACAAGTAAATCTTCCTTATTATCCAGGTGTCACACTACATTTTTACCGTCCAGCTGTATATCCTAAAGGTTTTTTTTTCTCTTTGCCTTCTGTTGATTATATAATTACTGTTCTATCTTATGATCAGCTGAACAAAACATGTTCTTGATTTTGCAGGTACTGGGAAATGTCAGGCATTCCTCAGACTTGGTTGGAAGTGACCGGAAAATGGCTAGTATTGCCAGGTAATCAATGTTTGGTGTGTTAAATCTGATCTCTACTAATCTAAACAAGGATTAACAAATCTTTTTCTAAGTGTATAAGGTGGCAGTGTTTCTTTTGTCTTATGGAAGCATTTGTAGACCAGTTAGTAATAAGCACAAATAATTTTTTTTCTGAAATAATTTTGAAAAGCTATGTCATACTAGCACTCTTTCAGATATATTGTAAATCTAAATATTGAAGGATATTTTTGGCACAAGAATGAGCAGAACATCTAGAAAAAGTAACATTTCCAAATTAATTAGTTAATTTTAGCATTTATTAAAAAATAATACTTGTGCAACTGGATTTTGAAATTTTTTGGGTGATGCAAAACATAGATCACTCTTCATTGTACATCCTGCTCTTGAAAGTCATCTGCTACAGGCAGTTCATGTAAACGTAGGAACTTCGGGACTTTAGACATAAAGCTTCTGCCACATTGTCTGCAGAATTGCTGTAGCCTGTCATGAGAAGAGAGATGCGCTCTTTTCCTGTTCAAGATTTTGCTTTTTTTTTTCATTGCTTTCCACAGTTGAATGTTACACAGTCACTTAAGCCTTAAAGGTTATGGTTAAGGCTTTGTTTTTGTATACACATATTTATAGAGCAAGCAGGGTGACACACCACATCAGAAGAGCAAATGTTATGCCTTTCACGTTGCTGACACAAATGCCACGACATGGTGTAACACCTAATTTTGAAAACAAATCTCTTGATGACAGTAAGAATAACTTCATGTAGGATCTGGCACAGAACATGCATGATCTTTGGGCTTTTTGTAGTATGTGACAATTATAGAATAAGTTGCCAAGGAAGCTCCGTTGTGGAATAAGCTTCCAAATGATCTGTTGTGTTTCTGACCTTCAAGGCTAATTCTGCACATGCTTCAGATAAACACAGTCCCACTGGAGGGCAGGGAAAATACTTGGAGTTCAGCTAGCACTTTACATCTCCATAGTGTCACACAAACCTGTTAAGCTGTAATCTATAACATATAGATGATATAAGCTAATAGATGGCACTATAGTCTTATTTGAATAATCCATGTAGCTGAGGAAAAAGAAAATTAGGCCTATTAAGTAATCTTAATATTAGTACTGTTGGATACAGCTCTGTCTGAGACAGCTGGGAAATGTTTGCAAAGAGTTTGTGTTGCCAAGGGCTGAGTATTCCTTTAGTGATAAATCGAGAATGGGGTCTTGTTTTCCAGTTTTTTGTTAAGTCTGTCAGGGCTCTAAATGATTGATTGTACAAGGAAAATATTGTGAAGGTATTTAAGTAAGATTATAAATACGATATTTGCTTTCTGTGTCTCAGGAGGGACAGGAGATGATGCAATGTGTAGGCACCCCACACGGGCACTTTTCTGCTGACCTGATAGCTACCATATCAACCCATCTCATCAGGACACATTAATAAATAAACAAAAATCACTCCTCTAAATCTAATCCTAAATCAGCAGCACAATTCTGGAAGTTGTTTCAGTGGTGAGAGCCATACACCGAATGAGCTGAACTGTAGCTTGTATCCCATGTCTTGCGTGCATATACAAAACTGCTAAAAAAACTGGAGAGAGAACCTGGGGGTCTGATGGCATCTTTATCGTGTTTCTTAGCTGGCAGAGGTAAAGCAGTGTCAAGCCGAACTGCCCTCCTCCTGGTAACTCGTCTGTTCTCTTTGCACGTCCATACTTGGGGGCAAGGCAATGAGTCGCTGTGAGCTTCTTCAGGCAAAAGGTTAGAATTTGGCACTCCTTGCTATTCAAAAGTAAAAAGGAAAAAGAAGAAAGAAAAAAAAAAGATTTATTATGTTTTGAATCTGCTACTGGGTGTATTATTGCTGTGTTGTTTTTTCTTTCCAGTCAAAGCCCAACAGATTTTTGTTTTTGTGTGGCTCACCACAAGAAGTAATACCTTTTTATTTTCTTTACTGAGCAGGAACACAAAAGTGAGTCAATTTTAGAAACTTTTTGGTTAAAAATAGATATGTCCCAACCCTTTCTCTCTTCACGGTATGTGAAATCTGGTCAAAGTATAATATTTTTGCCTACTGTTAGTTAGATTAAATTTCCCAGGGCGGACAGAGTGTTGTAAGCCAGAAAATGAGTATCCTCCTGCTGCTTCATAAACAGTATCACACCTAGCTGGGAAAGACAGAGCTTTATAGGGATCTTGCTTTTTATGGTGTGTCCTCATTTCCCCTGTTTTCTTATTTTCAGAACTATTACTGAAGAGTTATAAGGGCTTTTGGAGTGAACGTGTTATAATGCACTTGCGGTCATAGTGTGTATGCATAAAAATATGGTTAAGCAACGCATCAGGAGGAGGGAGGAAGACTTACGGTAAGAAAAAAACCCAACAAAAAAATGGAGGGTCATCCTTAGGAACAAATCAAGTGGGTGTCCCTAAAAAACCCCCACATTCCCTGGATTTAGAAGGAAAACAATATATGTTTTCTGTCTCTAACCTCTTTCTTTCAAATTACTAACTAAAACTGCTGTTTCTGACTTTTAGTCCAGTTTCATGATGGTTTTGCCTAGGTCAGAAGACAGCTTGAAAAGAGAGGTTGGGATCGATTGTAAAAATGCTCTAGGTTGGTGCCCAAAGGATTTTTATGACCCCAAAGATATCTTATGGGGAAGCACAGCCTGTCGCCCAAAGTGGGCATTTCTTTGTGCACAGTGCCACTGGAGGTGTGGCAGGAAACTGTCTTCACATCCCTCCCATGCTGACTTGTTCCTGAGGGACAACATCCAGCCTAGCACACTGCAAATTGCTAATAGCACCATATTAACAGCTGGCATTTCTGCAACAATCCTTGGGTTGAAAAATATTTTTCTTGTGAGTTTCTGAATAATAGCTACCATATTGAGTGCTTAATGTATCACAAAAATGTGATAAAATTAAGGACCGTAACTGATTTGTGAAACAACTGCTTTATGAATTTACTGAACGTGAGTTATAAATGCACTTGTCATACATAACTAATGAATAGATTGTAAAACCAGGGACTGTTGTCTAATCCCCATTCGAGCTGCAACATTTATTTTCCAGAGTGGCAAACAGACATTTGCAGTGATACTAAATCTGCTAGAAGCTTAGGTAATCCACTATGTGTTGATTCTCACTGCTTAATAAGAAGTGAATCTCATTTCTAATCTAAATTTCCTGGCTCTGTTTCCAGTACCTGGATACCTTTTGCATCTTTCTTGTATATATTTATACCCTAAAGGACTCAAATCAAAATTTTACCAAAGTACCAATAATCACACTCTATCCAAGTATCTCTTTGATAGGATATCAAAATATTCTCTAAGTCTTTTTATTTTTTCCCTATCCTTTAATTCTCTCATAACTCTTTTTTAATTTTTCATGTGGGGGCCCACAGGACTAAGTAATTTATCTAGATTCATGAATATATATACTCCAGCAATCCATACAGCCCTGTTCTAGGTATTCAGTGAAATTTTTAAATAAACAAATGTAAACCTGAACACTCTGCAGCTCCCCCTCAAGCAGCCGGCATAACAAACCACAGTAAATCCAGGAAGAGAAGACATTTATGATCATTATATCCCATTGTCAGAGCTTCCCGATCCCAGTAGGGCTAAGGGAAGAACCTAGGTACCTGTGCAGTCATTCACCATTCTTCTTTCTCTGCTTCAGACAACTTTATAAAAGTTGTAATGTCTGTAACCAAAGAGCTCACCTGCTTATCCTGGTTAAAATCTGCACATGAAGGGAAGAGAAACAGGCTCAGGAAGCTGATTCAGTTCATACAAAGAGAGGATGAAGTGTGCATTTCTAAATTTAATTTGAGGAGGGTAAGCTCTTAGCTGTTTATCTGGGTGACCACGGTGAGGATAATGACACATTAAATAATAGCTAAGCAGATTTTAATATCTCAGATCAGGATCAGGCATGTGTCATTCTGGAGGTTAATGATTTGTGATTTGCTGATTACATATCAGATGACATTTTGAGGGTATTAATAAACCTATTTAAGGACATAAATTAGACTGATAATCCATTTCCAGTGCTGGCATTTTGGTTTTTTTTCAACAATTGTAGCTATCTGTTAATTCCTTGCATGCAAGCGATAAAATAAAATGTACAATGCCTTGTGTCTGGTCTATAAAACTGATACCGTGCAATGAACATCATAAGGAGGTGTGTGCAGTTTCATATAAACTCTGCTTGTTTATTTTGGTTGGATGCTGATGGTACTCGGCAGAAAAGCAGAAGCAAAGGTGTTGTTCATGACACCTATTTCAACAGATTGCTGGAAGGAAAATTCAAAGCAGTTTTGAACTGATTCAGCTCTGAATTTCACTAGAGCTGCTCTAATGAAAATTCATTGCTTGCTAGTATAACCACTTTACAGCATGGGAGTTGATTTGTGAAATTCAAGTGATGCCAGTTCCCTCATGCCTTATCAGAATACTTGTTTTCCCACTACTACTGTCATTTTCTGGAAAGGAGTATATTAGGTAGCTCCATTTCTTATCATTCAAATAATCCTGGGATATGTTCTGCTAAGCCTAATGTTGCATGTGTTTGGGACTCAGCCCAAGGCTTCTGCTAGTGTTTCTCTTAACCATGCCTGATCTATGCCTCAGTGCTTTGCACCATGCAGGTGCAAGCACATCATCTTCATGGCTTGAGAAAACTTAGACTGGCTTATTTCCAGTGACTACAGCTGGGCGGCATCACCTTTTCTGCAACAGGGTCTTCTGAGCCCACAGGAGGAATGAGATACAAGTTCCTCGACTCACTAGCAATATCCTAAAGTGGCATCCTTTTAATATACTTTCTGCAGGTTCCTCCTATCCCCCAAAATTGCGTTCAGCCGATAGACCCTTTTTGCTGGATCGCTGTGACAGATACTGTTGTTCAGTGCAATTGCGAGAGCACAGCTGTTCTGCATTTGACTGAAAACTTTTTTCCAGAAAGTCACAGAAAGTTTTGTGCTGAGCTGAATTCCAGTCTTAATAAACAAGTTAAATAAAACCTTCTAGAAGCTCCTTTGCATCTTGGTGCACTCTCACTTGTCTCCAAATATTTCCTTCGTCATGCTTTTCTCAGTACAAAGCAATAACAAAATTATGTTTTTGTTTATTAGGGCTGCCTGTGCTTGGAATTGCTCAATGGTCACTGAAAGCATATTAGCTGTGATCTCTGAGGTAATGGCATCTGAAAAAAAAAAGCATATTGTTTGTGTAGATATTGCTTATTGAGAGGTTTGACATAGGAAAAAAATTTATTGCTGGGAAACATTATCATGGGTCAGGTGTTCTCCTTGTTTGCACAGTCCTATTCCACAGTAAATGTGAAAGGCTTTACACTTTAGTAGAGGAGAAATAAATAACCACATGTTTATGCTTCAGTGTCACATGAGGAAATAGAGAGTGTTACCATGCTTTATCTGCTCCAGGGTGACTTATTTGTCTTCCAGAGCACTGAGATAACAAGTCTTCCAAAATTCAGGCCAATAACCTTTTATTTTGCGCAGTGCAGAAGAATAATTGCACAACAAAGTTTCTGGCTTTGGGGCTTCATTGATTTATGTAAGTGCACTTAGAATTTTTTCTTCTTTCATGAACCGAATTACCATTAAGTATCTCTGTGTCACGAGATGATAGCCTCAGTAATGCTCACTTGAATGAAATATCTCCTTGCAAAAGAAACACTTGTTTTCTAGGCTTGACACAAATTGGGATGTCCACCCAATAGGAAATCTTAACATTTCATTGCTTGGTTTCAACTCCCATCAGATCAAGTAACTGAAATACAATTTTTCTTTTTTGCTTGAGATGAAACGCTCCAAAACGGTTATGCAGAAATAACCACATCTTGTTATGTTGCTTGTTTTTAAATTGAAATGACATATTTCAATACTGAAGAATGAAAATGTTTTGATTTGGTTTGCTGAACTGACCAGAAATATTTATTTTCATTTTCATGCTGAACTGTGCCTTTCTAGAGTTGTAAATTATCTGCTGGATATACAAATTACCTCCTGAGCGTTGGAGCATTCCCACTGTACCCTCTGAGGTGTTTTTTTCCTAGATGAAGTTTCCCATGAAGCACTAGTCCACGCAGTCCAGTGCATTACGTGAGGACTTGCTGAAAGGCGTGTTTCATATGTGTGATCTAGGCACCTGAGCCTTGGCTCTCAGGAAACAATGTGTCATGATATGCTGAAGCTTTGCCTTAGTTTTTTAAGCTTCTCTTCTTATTTTGATCTTTTTGTATTTATTTGTTTAGTATTTTCTTGTCTGTAAATTCAAAACTAGTTCCGAAGTGGCTCCCTCCCTCCTTCTGTCTTGTTTCTCTCTCCTCTCTCTCCTCTCTCCTTCCTTTGCTGTGTATAACTTTTGTTGGTGAATATAATTGGCTGCCATTGTTTTTAAATGTTCGTTTTGTTAAAGCTCTCACTGAATCTGGCATTCTGTAATAATATATCATGATAACTGTTTCATCTCTCACTGCTAACGCAGCCTTGTCTGCCGTGGTCTGTCCAGAGGTACCCTTCTCCCTCAGCACGACGACATGCCTCAGTGTAACTGCTTCCAGTGCTGTCGCCTCTTAACATGGAGCTATGATGGAAAAAATAGTTTGGAGTCTTTCCCCGGGTCTTGCAACTCCCTTTTGCCAGTCCATAGCCCTCTGGCTAGATTGTTCATAGCCTTGCACCTAGATATCACAGTCTCCAGTAGTTAATTTACGGATCTGCTGCAATGCTTTTCTTCCTTCCATCATGATGGTTGCATATAATGTGACACTCAGAATTAGTAAAATACTGCCTGTTGCCTAGACTAACAGTCACAGTATTAACATGCAGCGCGGCAGTAACCATTAGATTTATTAGATTCTGCCATGCACATTTGTAATATGGAAACACACGCACAGATTTGGAACATAGAAACCACACAGATGCAGAACATTTTACAACATGTATTTAAGGCAGTTTTGAATTACTGCTAAAATATTCCAGCATGTGGAGAAAGACAGATTGTCTTATTTCAAACAACTCCCTTGAATAAAGTCATACAAAACTTGGTTACATGGACTGAAGGAAATATTAGCTGTGGCCTCCCATGCGCTAGTCACAACAGAAATGTGATTAAATCTGGCCAGCAGCAGCTTTTTCTGTGTGACAGTGTATTAGAGTACTAAGGTCCATCATGTTAAGAATTAATTCTACGATAAAATTATGGGTTTTTTTAAAGGCTGTGAGCTGTGGCCTGTCAAAGAAAAGTTATTATTTTACTGTAAAGAAATCCAAAGGGAAGACTTCTATGCAGAAGCATACAGCTACAGAAGTGACAACCCAATGGCCAAACCTTTTGTGACCGTTACTTCTTTTGTAACTACTATCACATTAGGTTATTTCCTGTGCTTCTTTCTTTGGTATAAAAAAGACCAGCCAGATAACTTTTCTGTCTATGTCAAATATTCTGATTAGTCAGTAAATGACCTGACATCTCAAGAATATACTGCTGAAAGCAAGAATATAGTGATGAGTAGTTGGAGCTTTAAAACACAAAGAGCTTTAGAACACAAACAAATGGCTTTAAAACACAAACAAACACACAGCTTTAAAACACAAACAAAACATTGTCCAAGTATTGAAGCCAATGAGAAATTAAACAAAAGTCAGAGCTCAATTCAGCTGTCACTAGAGGAGGAAATGCTTTTTCAGATTGCTGGTTTAATAATCAGATGGAGGATTTAGCTGGGCTTTGTTTTTCTTATTATTAAATCAAGAGCCTAAAAATATCAGGCCACTGTCACAGATAGAGCCGGGCAGGCTATTTTTAAGGAAAATTTATTTAACAAAACCTTTGTACAGTGTGACTGACCCTTTAAGTCCAGTGACCTCTCTGTTGCCTTTGGCAGGATCTCAGAAAGGAAAGGAGGACGAAGGAGATGATAGAAAAAGTCTGGAACTCCCAGTAGTACTCTTGCAGATCTAGTGACTGGTAGAAGAGAAAGAATTGAAAAGGGCTATTTAAGAGCCTGGTCAGGGCAATCTGAGAGCAAGAACGAAAAACTGATGGAAGAAAGCAGTTCAAAGATCTTCTAAGATGGAGAAATGTGTTACAAATAGAAGTCATTGCAGAAAACTTGCTAAAAGTGTGATAAGTAGGTGAAATCTGAGGACCCCTGAAGATTATAGTCAATGTTTTCAGTGGGTGACAGATAGAATGGGAAGCTGGAATAAAAGCACAAATGGATGGTAGGCTGCAAGAGCCTGAAAAAAAAACCCTCTTCCTTGGGAAGGGCTCCCCAGCTCTTCCGTGTGCCTTTGTGCACTTCGAGCTGGTGCGCTGGCAGCAAGGGTTGAGCTCGTACAGGCCCTTCGCCTCGTGCTTTTCCAGCTGAGCTGTGCCTGGTACCAAGCCTCCCATCAGACAACTCCCCCAGCTTGTAGCAGATGAGCTGGGCATGGGTTGTGTTTGCAGACTCCCTTCGAGGTGGTATCTGCTGTCTGGCCACCCAGCCGGCGTACTCTGGCCCTGGCTTGAGACATGGCAGAGCACGCCCTGACCCCTGAGCAGGCCACCCGCGCGTAATCGTTGCAGCCTGACTGCTGCTGGGGCTGTGGGCTCCTGGCTGCTCTGAAGACTGCTCTGAAGGTGCAGTGCAGCTCCAGCCATGGGCCCCACCAGCCCCCATTGCCATTATTGGCCTTCGTGTGATGCCCGTGGAAGCTGAGGGCAGGCTGGTCTTTTTTTGTTGACTGGGTGATGTTAAAAATGGGTTTGAGTGTCCCAGGGATGGCTTGGTGATGGTCTGCTGTCACGTCAAAGACTGCTGTTTGTAGCTGTGGGTGTTGGAATTGTATCTGCTCCTTGGCTGTGGGAGTGACAGGCTGACTTTGCTTAGAGGATGTTGAACCTTTCTGGTGAATATATGTGAAAAACACCTCCCTTCTATGGCTGTCTTCTGGACAAACATTTTACTGTGCGCATGTTTGGGACCATTTGACTAGCTCATCTGCTCTTACAAGTAATATACACCATGGCATTTCATATAGATGTTTTCAAAGAAGAAAAGCAAAAGGCTTATGTGCTTCGTAGCGATACACAGAGAAAGTGTTTTGTTGTTTGTTGTTTTTTTTTTAAAATGCTTTTCATAATGACTGTGGGTAGGTGATTTTCTTAAAGCATGTACACTGACAGTTCAAGTCGCATTTTATACTACACCATGAAAACAGATAGGCTGGTTTCCCTGTGAGAATTTGGAGCACATTTAACAAGTTCTTTGAATTCTGAGATCACATTTTAATGCAAAAAAACCCAAACACCAAAAACAAAACAAAAAAAAGAAAAACAAAACAACTCAAGAAGACTGTCAGTGGGAAGCATGTGTATTTAATTTCAGTAGTGTTTGTTTGTATGTCCCCTGAAAAATGTATTTCTTTTACCCAAGAGAGGAAGGGAGAAAAGACCAAGGTCATCATGACTGAAAAGGGAAGGTTGCCCCAGAAAAAAGTGTTAGTTTGAAAGAATATTAGAGATGTCATAATGCTGCAACATTCTTACTAAATTTGAATGTGGTGGTGTTTGAGACCATAGACAGATTGATCTGCACGTCGTGGGCTCTTGATTTGAACCTCCTCTGGAGTGAAGGGCAGAAGAGATGGCGGTCAGGGCACAGTGAATACACGTTCTTTAACCACCTTGGTGCAAAATTCAGAATCTGAGCTAACCCTGTCAAAGAAGAGCAGCTTAGGCAGAGCTGTCTGTGCTCAGAGAGAAGCAGATAAAGAATGCTCACCAGCGCTGCTCTGCTGCGAGGGTGGTGACCTCTGTCAGCAGAACACAACAGGCAGCTGGGGGAGCAGCTCGATTTGTCAGACGTTGTCTGACACCCAACTATGTCTGACCACACCTTCGGAGTGCTGTGCGCTGTTTTTGCATCTGGAGATCTTTTCACATACTTAAATTCTTTGAATTTGTTCCTTTTTGTAACGGAATGCAGACTATGGTTTGTGAGAAGTACACACAGACTCCTCAAAATCTGAAATCATGGTAGATTCCAAATCCTGTTTTGTTTGGGAACTTCTTCTCACAGGATGAACGATGTATTCTATAATCTGAATTGTTTCCATCAGCGCTGCTGTCTTGTTCACAGTCTTTCAGCATTTTTACCTCGGAAACGCCGTGGGTGAGTGTTGCAGTGACATAGCCAGGCTACCGCTGGCCAAGCATCACAAACCTGCTGCCTCTTTCCCTCTTCACAGTGTGAGGCCGACTTTATACCAAAGCCTTCCCTGCAGGGTAACCTTATATCTCTCCTTAGCATCACTGCCCCATGACCCCAGAATCATGAGAGCCACGTTGTCCGACTCATGGTCCTGGAAACTGCAGGGCTTTGTTATCACCTTTGCCGTCTTCCAGTGTCTTCACTTTCAATCTGAAAGGAAGGTAACTGCCCTTGTAACCCAGTGCTGGCCTCTGGGACCTCAGATCTTCTTGTGTACTGGCCTCTTTACAGTGCATAACTGCAAAACATACTGAACATGTATTTTCTGTGTAAGAACTTTATTTCAGATGACTGTCTGGCAAAGAAAATGTTTCTGGATTGGAAAAAACAGACTAGCTTGCAAATGCTGCCAAAAGCACTGAATCTTTTTTGAGGGCAGACACTTTGGATGCTTCAGCTGGCAGAAAATCGCTGAGGGATATTTTTCAAAATATAAAGTAGTGTCCTTTTGAAAATGCCCAGTTCTTTAGAAGAATGTAAAGTGTCTTCACAGGATACTGGAGCCCAGCCACCTGACACTGCTAGAGTAGGAATAGTTCTTGCAAATCCAAATTGTATTTTGTATTTTAATAGTACTAATAAAGTGGACTGAAGGAAAACTCTTGCATTTGAGTAGGAGTTTATTTTTAGGCAACTCAGCAGCTGCAAATAGAATGTCCTATACATAGGAACCACATTTTGCCTCTGGTGTGAGTGTTTCTGTCTGGACAGGCTTGGATGTGACTACTGGTAAGGGATGAATTATCAGTTCTGCACTCATGCAGAGTGCACTCAAGCCACACTTGCATCACTTTGGAAGCTTAATGATGAGCTGCTGAAATGCTGAACCCGAAGTATTAGACACAAACTCAGAAAAAAACAGACCTCTCCCTGTGCTATGGGCACCAGTTCTGCAGGCATTCTCCGAATTGCACTGGCAGTGCAGCATCCTTGCAGGCTGCTACCTGTTGGGGCTTTGCAAAATGTTTTTTAAATTAATTATGTAGAAGCCTGCCCTTTCTCCACTGTGTGCCGTATTTTTGTTGATGTGTTTCCTTTCATCACACATCTCTGTGAGAAAATTTCAAATAGTCTGGGGTAGAGGAGAAGAGATATAGGTTGTTGGATTTGTGGACCAGAATAGTTAAGGCTCACATTAAGTATTGTCTGGCTGGTTCTGTTGAGCTGACCTATAAATTATCATTACACAATTTTGTAACACGAGCTATAAAAATAAGTATTGAGAAATGAATAGGTCAGAGAATGAGAGTGAGTTCATTCTGTTGTGATTTTAAAACCACAATAATTTTCCCCTTTCCTCTTCTTCCTCCAGAAGCAGAAATGAAATTATGTCATTTTACCTAGGTTTATCTGTCAGATTTTTCCATAATTCATTTGTAGATTCTAGAGTTCAAGTAGTTCAAGAATATCTTACCCTTCTTTATTTTTAATTAGTTCTGTGTTGTGGGTTGTTTTTTTCCCTAAATTATTGAAAACCAGCCATTTGCAGCATACTGGATTCTAGCTATTTTTCTTAATTATAACAAAAGGGATTTTTCTTGGTGTTTTTTGTTTCCTTTTTTTTTAATGGCTCTGAAGGAGGCTACATTGAGAGCTGCTTTCTAGACTGTATTCTAACTGAACAGAGGATACATACTAACATCAGTGCTGCTGTATTGGTTTTTCACAGTGTGGAAGTTTTTCACGGTGTGGAAGGACTTGCTACTCAGAAAGCGGTTTTGTTTTTGTAACGCAATCAAACTGTTAGCAGCAAAAAGTGCTAATGAATGAAAAAACTCACTTGTACAACTATGGTGCAGAAAAAAAAATTGAAAATAAGAATAGATTACTGATTTCATAAGTAGAAACCCAAAGATTCCTAAATGTGGATGCTCACATTCCACAGGTTTACGAGATAGTTTCTTCTAGAAAACTGTGAATTAAGCTTCTGTGATACATCCAGAGCACTGAAAATATGTGGTGTGCAAGTCGGTGTAGCCTTTGAAAATTAACAATGTGGGAACACAAAATATACCTCTTACTATTCAGATACAGAGAGTGTTTGCTGAGAAAGCAAGACGGGGCAGCAGCAGGGGCCCTTAATGCCGGCACCCGCACAACGGGGCGCAGCTGGGGCAGCTCGTGGAGCAGCACGAGGGCGCGCGAGTTGGTCCCTGCGGGTGCGGCTGCAGTGATTCTGCTTTTGAAGCCCCCTCATATGGCAGTAGTGGAGAAATTGAAGCGCAAACTTTAGACAAGCAATAGGAGGTTGAAATTCTTATTCAGGAATATTTACAACTTCAGGAGACAAGCTCAGTAGAAAGGAAGAAGTATCATTGCCTGGAAAAGTGATTCTGAATCAGAAGGAATCTAGACTTTGAAACGCAGGATTTAAAAGCATGGCATCTGCTGAAGTGGTAGCTTTATCTCAATAGACAACAATAATAATGATGTCTATTAATTCTAATACTTACACATTCTTTTCTATTAGATCCTGCTGTGGTTCAGTGATTTTTTTTTCCAAAAAACTGGTGACTACTTGGAAATACATCAGTACCAAAGACAGACCGATTCCTGCACATCCTAGGACAGTTTGGTTGTCACAAACTGGTCTTGAAATGCTTGCTTGTGTTCATGAGAACAGTTTTCTAAAACCATCTTTATGACAGAAAATGGCTTCAGGAGAAACTCAGCTCTTCCCTGTCACCAGTGAGTTCCATACTAACTGAGCTAGAGAATTGTGTTTCCTCTGGCTTATTCTTTATGTTGCCATGGTTCCTGCCTGCAGAGTTTTGGGTGCTCAGGCTCAGGTGGAATTGTCTGGGTCAGATGTTCTGGGTCGAGTCCACTTCTGTCAGTGATGGCGATGTAGTGAGGTCCAGAATGGGGTCACATTTCTCTCCCCAGAAGTCCTGTGTGCAGAGGCAGCTGGTGCTTCCCATGCTCACACCAGTCCAAGCCAGCAGAGAAGCCACCTGAGCCATCAGGGTGGCTGGAGCTCGAGTGGGAGCTCATTCCTGCAGCTGCCATGACGATGTCCGGACAAGCTTCTGCAGGAGACGTGGGGGGACGGGTGTTCCCCTGGGGCTGAGCTGAGGCCAGGTAACTCAGTGATGCTTCTTACGCACTTTTTCTCTAATGGACAGTGAGAGATGAGCTCCTCCAGAGTGCGACTGCAGGAATAACCATCTGATGGTTTTGCTCTGACTCATTCTTAAAAGCAGCCTATTGGTCCCCACTGACCATGCTGGGAGCCTGGCAATACACATATCCCCCCTCAAAAAAAAGATCCCTTTGCTGAATGACTAAGATGACAGGTTCCTAGCTGGCATTCTGAGTCATCTTACTGTGGCCAAGCATCCTTTAGCTGTTGAAATGTCTAAGCTGGATGCATCTTAAGCCAGTTTCTGATAAAATCAAGAATCAAACCCCAAAATCCTAGTTCACAGACTTTTTTTTTTCCCAGTAACCATTAGAAAACACGTTGTACTTTTCTACCTCTAGGTATTTTCCATGATTTCAATTTCCTCCTGAAAGTCAGATGTAAAACTGCTTGCAGTATTTGACTTTCAGACACACAGAGGAAGTTCTGATGTAAATGTAGAACCAAAAAGGGTTTGATAATTTATTTTTTTTTTTAATTTCATACGATAGAAATCTTAATGAGGTAAGAAGAGGTAGCAATGCCTTTTCTTTGATTTCATGTATTTGTTTCTGTTATCTATTAACTTGCTGCAGTTGAGAATTGTCTTTTTTAAAAAAACAGATTAGATACATATTGTTATAAGCCATTTTAAATGTGCACACCCCTGAGCAGTTATATGATGATTTTGGCCAATATATGGGTTTTTTAAGGATACAACTATAAGAAGCACATTTGTTATAACTGAAGATTTGAGTTCAGTGAAAGACATTGTCATAAATGACACAAATACCTTAAGCCATAATATCAGAGGGAGCACATGTGCGGTACTGGGAGCTGTGGTAGGAACCCTGTCTTCAGCTTGTCTTCTGGAGACTCCAGGTGCAAACTGAGGACACTTGAATGTTTGTAACTTGTATAAAATGTTGTAACTCTTACATGATATAGCACCCTCTGGTTTCCCCTGTCACTTTTAAGGATCTTTCTCTTTGTGTTCAGCTTTTCTAGGGTGACCAGTGTATGCAATCCCTTCCTGGTCTTCACTAGACAGAGGCATGTCAGTTTGATATGGAAATGTTAGCTCTGTGGAGAAGAAATACAGGAGTAATTCTTCAGGATGCTTGTAGTTTTTATCTGCTTCCTTTTCCCAGGCCTTATCTTCATTTGATAATGCATGTGGTTCCAGCCTGGATTGCTTCTCATGGGAGTAGTTGTTGTGAACTTCTTGGCTTTGTCTTCCACTGCCTGGGTGGTTCCTCAGCTTTTTCCAGGAGAGCACAGTGGTTCTTGCCCTTAGTGATAAGCAAGGTGGAGTGGTTCAGGTGCCACAAGTAGTAGTTTGCAGCACATTTTCTTGTGGAATACCATTCACCATTTCTGGCAGATTATGCTCAAGTTTTCTCTACCTACCCAGGCTTCTTAACCCTGGCAGCATTTATGCACAACCTTTATATTTCTGGATGTTTGTCGGTTCCATTATAAATGGTATTATTCAACATGGAATTGAATATTATTTTTTTCTCATTTTTTAATAAGTCTTACAAATATTGCTATTAGTGGTCAAGATGATAGATGTAATCCTTTTGTCCTGATATTGCTGCTCCAGTCAGAATAAACAATTTAAAATGCACCTGTTGGACAGATGCTTTTTATGCTGATACATTTAGTAATTAAGCAGTTCGTTCCACTTCCATTCCTTATGGGTATGCATATGGCAAGCTTGTGCCTAATTTAATTTCCCTACTTATCTTGTGGTTTCCTGCTTAGCTTTTAGCATTGTTTTCTATTTTCTCACGAATTCCAAAGGCCAACTTCCCTTCAAATTCATGTGTGTCTAGCTCACAGAAGTCATTGATGGCTTGATCTAAACAAAGTCTCGCTACATATTCTTATCCTTCAGTGTCTTGCTCCAGGATAAAGCAGCAGTGGCCTCCAAAAGAAGAAGACCAATGTAGTACATGCTGTAGCAGAGCATGACAGGTACTATAGGTAGTCTTAAAAAAAAAAACCCCAAAAGTTTTAGCATAGTATTTTGGAAAACAGGGTTGACTCCTCAGTGTGTTTCCCAATGACACTAGGTAATTCCTACTTGGGCAGACAGGACATTTGACAAAGCCATCTTTGAATAATGAGAAAGGAAATGGTCAACCATCTGAAAGAAACTCTAGACAGGATCTAACCTAGGAAATATTTTTTGGAGGGCATGAACTTATTTAGTAAATAAACAACATTTTAGGAAAAGTAGAAAGTACCTACTTCAGATACCCGTCCTGTGACACTTGTCCTCACGAACTTTTGCTTGTGTATCACTTGTTTAACATTAATTTGGATGTGACAGAAGGGCATGTATTGAGACTTCCAGTCCCACTCAGTCATGTAGAATGGTACACCTCCCCTGTGAAAAGATTATTGTCATAAATATACTTCAACTACATTTGGAAAAAAAAAAAAAGAGATGAATTTTTGCAGTCTCCTGTATATACGTGATCCTATATATTTATGTATTTGTACTAAAACTTAAAAAAATTGCTAAGGAAAGTTCAGCAACTGAAAATGAATTAAAACACTAGCAACAAAATATGAGCTGGGTCTATGGAGAGCAGAATGGGAACCCTGGGAGTCTTAAAAGAACTGCTAATGGGGGGCAAACTGCACAAGACCTTCCGAGAAGGGGTGAGAACCTGAATTGCTCTGGAACTTTGAATGGGTAAAGCAACCTTTCAGCAAAGTACTGAAACTAACACTTGCCCTAAAGCACAGGAATAGGATGCTGAAATAGGCAAGATTATGGAGGTGACAGAAATTAAGCATGTACTTAAGTGCTTTGTCAGAGTTAGGCTGTTCTGATGGAGCTGCAGAATGTGCAAATTTACAGCTTCTCTGCTTCCAATCCTCCAAGCTTTCTGCTACAAATGCCAAGGTTTAGATGCTGAAATCTGTCTAAATAGCATATGCACTTCTGAAAATGCACGCAGAAGTTCCAAGGATGAAAATGCTATACCTGTGAGCAAAAATTTAAGCTCAGAAATCTTTAGCTTACAGCCAAAAGAAATGGGTCACTACGTCACTGGTAGTAAAGGCTTTATTTGACACTGACTTCAGATACATGCTGGATCTTGATAGCATTTGTAAAAATCAAGCCCTGTTTTTTATTTTGTATTTGCAATAACACCTTTCGTACTTGACTACTGTCACTAAAGCTTGAAAAAAAATATATTCTTGGAAAAGGTGTTTAAGCTTGAATAAGCTTGAATCTGGATAACTGATTGAGACTCATTTACATTTAATAACATCCTCTCCTTCCTGAAAGCGTACCTCTATCACAAATGGCTCCTCTGTTTCATTTTAAGTGCACCAGTTTGCTACAGCCTGTCTTTGGTGTGAATACACACTGCAGGCAGTGCCCACTCTCTGGTGTGTTTGCATGCACTTTAGTTGGGAACAGTCATCCCTGCCAGTTTGGTTTGCTTGGGTTTTTTTATTCACTGGAGTATGCGGGATACTTCCTAAATCAAGATCCTGTGTATCACTTTGCACCATAAAATCTGGGCTTTCTTTTAGAGCTTGCACTTAACAGCTTCTCCTGCTAACATGGGGATTTTTGGACTCAAATTGCAAACGCGTATGTGATCTTTTCTCAGTGTATTGATCACCATTTCCTTCATCGCTCCCATTCACTAGTGAAACGAAATAAAAGGCTCACAAATAAGCTTCCATCTCTCTCAGCATTCATCAGCTAAAATGAGAGATGCCTGGGGAAAAAAACCCAAGTCTTTCCTCAGTTAATTAAGGATGTACTTTCTGTAATTAATACAAATTATTACTTAAACAACTTTGAGAAAAGGAAGCAAGGACAATTACTTGGCCATGAATATCAGAGCTCTGCCAATGCATTTAAGGAGGTCAAATGACCTGACAACATGCCTGAATCCTCATCTGGTAAAATAATAAAAAGGCGTAAAGAATTCCTGTATGGCCTTCCAATTTAACTGTGCTAAGGGATTTCTTAAAACAAAATGGGGGGGGGGGGAAGTAAAAATATAAAAAAAAAAACAACAATGAAATGATTTTATTTGTGTCTTCTAAAATGAACAACTGTAATATGTTACCACATATTGTCCTCAATTATATTTCTTCTTGGCAAAAATAAGTTTCCGACTAATTGAGGGCTAATTAAAGAGATTTTCCATCTTCCACTTTTTCTTGCTACAGTTTCTTATGGACAGGAACAGTCTGTGCAGTGCTCTCGTATTATATAAGCAATTCATTAAAAAAAACCCCAAACATCCCATTTAGTTTTGAAAATACCCTGCATAAAGATACCGTTAGCATTTCTCAGAGCTTCACAACAGGCCCGATCTGGTGAAGCCAGTGCAAGTCTTTCCACTGACATCAATGGGCAGCGGATCAGGGCTCATTTAAGTGCTACTTCTAGCTGTGTTTTCTCCATTCTTTAATTCTGCAGTATTTTCATGCTGAGATTTGTTGAAGTTGATAGAGACAATTCTTGCAATTTTTTTTTTTTTTTTAATTCTACACAAGTGGCAAATTTTGTGCTTATAAACAAGTTTTAGTCCAGTCAGCTTGATTAAAATTGTTTAAAGTTGAGTTGCTGAAAGAGCCCATAGAACGAACCAACAGAAGGAACTGTACTTATGCTGAGAGGATGTAGATGGACAGGAAAACTGGGTAGGAGCAGCTTTGGCTAAAGACCACCAAACCCCAGAAACTTCTGAAGTAAAAGCTGCCACGGGACCTCAAGGGTTCGTTTTCAACTTCTGTGTGCGGACTGTTGAGAGTCCTTGCAGAGCTTCAGGGCACCCCCACCCTGCCCAGCTTGAACGTAAATATTAACTCTAATGGGCACTGTTTTATTTGATTTTTTGAGAAACTAAAACTAATCAAAAAAAAAAAAAAGGTGTTCTTCTTAGAGATTTTTATTTCACAGAAAAGCACGCTTATTCTGATGTGAGTGTCCAGCCTTTTATAAAATCAAAATGGCCTACAGCTAGACAGAGATACCCATTCTAAGTGTGTGTTCTGGAGTAATTTTGGATTTAAGCAAGGAAGAGCCTGGGGGACCACCAGCTTCTGAAGGGGAAGGTGGTGTTGGGTTGTCCCTCTGGAGGATAACTCATCTGCAGAACTAAAAAAGAGGAGGTGTGGGAAAGGAAGCAGCTAGAGGAGGATACAGGAGAGTTACAGCATTGCAGTGGGTTAGCTTGCCTTCTCACTCACATTTGCAAAAATCTCGATAATTCAGTGATCAGAAGAGCCTCAGGAATGACCGAAGGAGGAACTGAGACAGACTTGCTGCTTCTCCCCTTCTAACAGTGATAGGACAGTGGTGAGCAAGGGTCAGTGTGGGTCATTCAGTCTTCCTGTAAACAACAGCAGCCTTCTTCATAGTGAAGTGTTGCTGTGCATCACATTTTGATTGTCTCTATAAAAAGAACAAAATACCTCCCCCTGTTAATTCCCCATCAGAGTACAGTAATGAAATGCCCAGCTGCAGATGCAGCAAAATCCATTCCAGTTCTGCTCAGTTATTGTCTGTCTCATCTTTAGCAGATGGCTGGACGATGATGTCTGCAGTAATAAAAATATTAAAACCAAAAACTGCCAGCTGAATTGGAAAACTGACTAATTTCTATTTTTATAAAGTGGTACATGAAGCCATTATTTCTGAAGCCAGTAATGGCCATATTCAGCAGAAGCCATGTGAGAACATTTAGTAGGGAGATGAAGCCCTTCTGGACTGCTCTGTCCCAAGACTTAAGGAAGGAGAGGGCACCTCACAGTGGATCAAGAGCAGGCAGGAAAAAAACTAGCCAAAGATAGCCCCGTCCTACATCCATAGGCCAGGTGAGAGAACAGAGTTACCTGTAGCGCACAGGCAGGAGCACGAGCCATTGCTCCTCACTGGGGCAGCGTATCTCCAAGGCTTCAGCACTGCTGGCACAGAGGCACGTCCCTTGCGTCGCCAAGCACCACGTGGCATCACCACGTGCACAGCGATGCCTTTGAACTGGCATTCCACGTTCTCCCCTTGCTCCTTGGTAGACGCCCTTTTTTTCAGCTGTGGGACATAGAAACATAATGTTAAAAACAAGCACTTTTTTTATAGTTAAACTCTAAAGCAAAATTGCCTAGGTAGGCTCTTGGGGTTTTTTTCCCCCCTACTGTGGGTTCTGTGTTCTAGATTGTACAAAAATAGAGGATAAACTAGTTATGAAGTGAGAGCTGACAGGGATAAACAGACGCTATTGTAAGAATACTTGCTTAATTCTTTTTAAACTGGATAGATTTCACAGTGCCAGAAGATCATATGGCACTAATTCATTCCCTCATGCGAGCGATAGCAGGACAAAACCATTCTTTCACTCCTGGAGAGTGAGATTCTATCGCTCCGTCATTGAGGTGCATTGTCTGGATTGTGCTGGCAACTTTGGTGAATTTTTTAACTAATTCAAAATGTAGATTAAGGCTTTTGAGAAGGACCAGTGCTTTTCAGAGTTGAGGTCTAATAGCCCGTTGTTTGAAATACAGTAGAGGATCCTGATTCTTTAGAAATTACTAAGTGCCTGTCTTGAACTCAGACTCCACAATGATATCTTGATTATCTCAGATAATCCTATTGTCAATACTCTGATATTTAAAACATCCAACAGTTTAATAGGTCTGTTACATGTATTCTAGCTGTAATATTCTTAGCTAAATGGCTTTTCTAAGATTATACTGAGATTATAATTAGCATTACATATTTTATTAAAGAGCACAACCTATGGAGTTGTTCCATCTTTCTATTCCAAGTTCCATTCAGCAAGGGGACATTAATAAGTGAACAAATGTGAAATGTTGTCCCACTGCAGTACATTAGGCTCGTAAAAGTTGTAGTGTCTTAATTAGTGTTAGTCTATTCCAGCTTCTATGGCCAGGAAATTAATTAGCGCATTGTTCAAATGAAGGGAGATGCACAAAGCAAGTTATACACATCTTATCGCTTATATTTGCTTGTTTGGGAGGAAATAGATTTTTTTTTTTCCTGGGACTGTGCAGAGCTCTTTTATTGGTTTATGTTCAAGTGTATGAACTGAGTAAGACTCTTACTCTCCCCTTGCCATTCATTGTAACCTGACAACTATACTGACAGGCTTACCTTTCAGTGAAAGATAGGGATAGTTCCCTTCAAGAACTAGGGCATATCAGTAATTCGGTATCTTATTTAGCCATTTTTTAAAACAAATGCAAAATGCTACTGGTCCACTTAGTGTGAGTAATAGTGTCTGTGAGAAAATGTCTTTTTGAACTGCCAATGCAAAGATTGACAGAAGGGAAATTGTTCTTAATCTTAGTTTGCTATTTTCCAGGTGGTTCTTGTCATTTCATAATCTCTAAGAGAATATAAAATTTCTCTGTGTGTGCTTTTGTCCATCAAGGACTATGTTTAAATGTGAAATTCCTTTAGATATCAAAAGTTTACTTGCTATATCTACAGAATAATAAACTTTTAAACCAAAATACTCTCTCTCTGACCCCAGCAATTTGTGACTAAAGGATTTCCTGAGCTATACATGGAATCTCCACATCTTACAGCCACTCATTCCATCAAATTCTCCAGTCTTCTCTTTATCCCAGTTAAGCTTCACACGTGCAAGCAGTTCCACACCTTGTTGATGTGCTGCTGCTGGCTTTGAACCTGCCACCCATTAGGTTCCGTTCATGGTCTATATTCGTATTTGAAGCAGTGATGAGCGGTCAACCCCAACCCCCCTTTTATTTGCTTCTCACAATTCTATAAAGCTTTTTCATGCTTCTGCCCAGCTGAGCCCTTTCCAGCACAGGAGCCCGAGCTGCTGGAGCACAGGCTGTGCTTCCTGCTGCCCCTTCCCACGCCTCCCCACGCTGAGCATTGTCCAGCCTTGAGACGGGGCACTTGCACACACACAGGATTCAAGATGCAGCGTGGGTTTACACAGAGGCAAAGCTCTGTGGTTTTTTTTCTAATCTTTGTTCCCTAACTAATAATTCTTATCATTTCATCTGCTGCTTCAACTGCTGCTGAGCAGTGAGCGGATGTTTTCTTAGCTCTTACACCTCTGACAACTTCCAGACCTTTCCTGTGATGATGGTGGTCAGCTCAGAAACTCTCATTTCATATACTTGGATTTTTTTTCTCCTCATTTATGAAGCAGCACTTACTCTTGGCTATTTTGTGTCTTCCACATGTTAGTTTCATCTGATGTCCTCTATTTCTTGTATTGGAGAAACCTCAAGAGCCAGTAGACCTCAAAAATATGTTCCACTTATTAAATTATCCTTTTTCTCTATTAAGAACCAAGTTAAACTAATGCACTCCATAATGATCTGGTCAATCTGTGAACAATTTTTAGAAATATTTTAGGATATTTTTTTAAAAAGTCAGTTCAAAAACGTTTTTATGCATCTCCTAAAAATGGCAGAAGGTATTATTGCGAGAAGTCATCTCCATGCTTCTTAACAGAATCCTTCAAACAGGTATAGGATAGAGTACAGCTGATGTGTTATCCTAAATTAACAGCTCTGAGGCACAAGAATTCGCTTGCAAGCTCTAAAGATGGAATGGGACACAACTGAGACAGAGAATTCTCCCAAACATAGTTGACCCTGGCACAGAGCCATTCTAAACATCTGTTTGGACAAATGTTGAACTTTCTAGCCTGCAAGTAATTGACTTTTAAATCAATAGAAATCTTTTATTCATTCTTTTTGCCTTTGTTTTAATTTAGTGAAGCTGAAGTATTAGAATGTAGTCAGGTAAGTTTCTCTTTTGCATGCTTCCAGTACAACATCAAAACTGGTTATATTTTATAAAATGAAGCTTAATCCTTGATGCCAATTTTTCTTTTTTTATAAATCCCTGTGTGTTTTCCCATCATTAATTACAACAGATTGTATCTACCAGCTACAGTCATTTCCCATAAGGGAAAAGAACTAAACTGCCAGTCTCTAATGCACTGCAGGATGGAGTCTGCCGTGCATTTTCATCACAGATGCACAATCTCTTTCCTTCTTGCATCCTGAAGCACGGAGACTCACCGGGCTGGTGCACACTTCCCATACTACCTCTGAGGGGAGCCATTATCCAACAGTTCTGATTGATGTCAAAGAAACTATATGTCTTTGTGAGGCTTGCAGGATGACTTGGGCCCGATCCTACTGCTCTTTAAGGGATATGAGTCAGAAATGGTCTGCAGACACACAGTCCGCATGGCACATTTCAGTATAACTGATGTAAAACAAAACTAAAATCTTTACAGCACAATCGGTTGTTTTCAGTATGGTACAAGGATCAAAAAGAATAAAATGAAACCGCAGAGAAAAAAATAACTTTTGGGTCTTTATCACATTAATATCTAATTGTGTGTGATTTAGTAAAGCTTACTCAGGAGAGAGGACACTGTCAACTACTCAAAAGTTTGATCATGTACTACTCTATAAATACAGAATATCACTGTTGATGTCAACATCTGTTTTAATGGTACTTTATCGATTTGTCTGAAGTTGAGGGCATTTGCAATACAAAACTTAATTTTCAGCTGAAACCCTGAGTGACAAGCATAATTTGAAAGAGCATAATTTCATGTGGAAAGGTGGAAGGGAGTTGTAGAAGGCGGTGGAGGAAGAGAGATGAAACAATTCAACAAACAGATGAGGAAACAGCATAGAATTGTTATTGGCATGTTATGGCTGGTGTTGGCCAAGAAAATATCCAATGATTTAATGCACTTTGGACTACTCTAACCTACTGGAGTTTGATTTGCAAGTGTTCTTAAGTGCTGAATTGTCCTGACGTACTCTTAGGAATATAGTTTATTTTTTTTTAGGAGGCCAGCAGCAATAGGACTGAGAAAAAGGTAATTTTTAATTACAGTGCTCTGAGAAGCACTGTCTAAAAAACCCCACAAAGAGTGAGCAAATGCTGTCGTTCAAGCCTCCACTGTGGCTGAGAGATTAGTGAAAGCTTTTCCTGTACTTTGAACATGTGCTATTCCATGGGATATTTACTTTAAATACAGACTAAATAAGTTTCACTGGTTGCAGTGAAGTCTAGAGTGTATAAGACATAAAAAACATTCCTTAAAACTGGGTAACTTTATGTATTTGAAATATGCCCATGTTTTTCATTATATCTTCTGCTTAATCTCTGTATTTTTTGATATTTTTGTTTTACACCTCCTGGAAGGGAAATGACTGAAAAGTTAACTTTAGACAAACATCAGGGCACAAGCCCTTCAAATGCTTCAAAAGTAAGTCAAAGCAATTTTTTTTTTCATCTGACACAGGAACTGTGTAGATCCTGCTGACTCTTAACCAGGCTCAATAACACTGTTGTTACTGTTGTTATTGTTTTTCCTTCTTAATGGAGGAGTAGTCAAAAGAGCAAAGGTAGTGGTGTCATTTCATGCCCTTCTTTATTTCACATGTGAGGGCAGACCCCAAGCAGATCATGAGTTCCTGCTCTTGCCTTCTCTTCTGAGACTCTTCACAGTGGGTCAGACTTTGGGGTTTTACGAGGAACAGAGGAGCTTATGCATTGCAGCTTGGACTAAGACCGCTACTAGATCATTTCACAAAGACTTCCAAAAGGACAGAATCCCCAAAACCCAATCATATGATAACTTTTGGCTGAACTCCTTCCCAACTTGAACCGGAGTCAAACCTTACTTTAGCTAAACTGAATCTCCCTGGGTCCTGGCTCTCAAATAAAGCAGTTGTTATTTTTGTTTTGTTTTTTTCCCTATTATATGAACAAATCTGCTTGGGATGTCCTTAAACCTCCATGCACTGATTCGCTCCAAAGTAATAGTAGATGACTTAGACAAATGATCTGAGTTACTGATTTCATGGCTGGAGAGAGTGAGTAAGAAGTGCTCTCTGTCCCTTGGCTGTCGCACGCTGCTTTACCATATCTCCATTAACATCCCAGCGAACGTGCTGATTACTGCTCTGGATTCTCTATTTAATAAGCTGTATGAAACTCTCCCTGCAAAAACAAATGAGTAGTTTGGCTTATCTGTTTTTATCTTGGCACAATAAGCCTCTCTTTTTTTTTTTTTTTTTCCTAATCAGCTGATTCGAAGTGAAAAGGGGGGACAAGTTTCACTCGAATTGCACTGAACTGCCTTCTGCTTTACAACTATACAGCTTCTTGCTGACAGCTCGCACACTCAAAATTTGGGCAAGATTTGCATGGCTCAGTACCAAAATAACATATTATAGTAGTTTTTTTGAGTGCTTGAAAGGCACGGCGATGATCTAAGACTAGTGTTTAGTCCAAACCTAAAGTTCTATTCCAATATATTCCAGTCAATCCTTACCTTGGGATTTAAGACTAAAGGCAGGGATTCAAAATCTGCTTTTATTTATGGACACTGTGTGGGAGAACTGCAGAGTTTAGAGCGGAATAACTTTCAAGTCTATAGGGATAAACACGCCATGTAATTCTGGGAGAATCCTGATGGTTTTCTCAGATAACTGTTTCTATACCCACAAATCCGTATGTTGCTTCACAACTGTCTTGTCATGAGACATATTCAGGGCAAGAAGCCGAATACCAAAGGCCTAAAAAAATTAAGCTGCAATAAAATACATATATGTCAGCATTAAATTCCAGCCAAAATACATTGGCATTCACCAGATTTGGAGAGGAAGACATTGCACTTCAAATGGCAAACAACTTTTTGGGGGAGTGATGAAGATTTTACTGTAATTTCAAGTCACATGCTTGCAAATTGCCTAACAAAACTCTTATTATTCTTCTTCTGTTTTTTTGTTTGTTTGTTTGTTTTTTTTTTCCATGGCATTGGAATTGAGATTGAGATGCTCTTTTAATTCGTAAATGTTGAGATAGCTAGCAGAAAGATTTGGCCTCCAATTCCGAGTGAGACGGGTGGTATGGATTTATTTGGTGCCTAGTGAAGGGTGCTTCCAGCAGCTGCTGAAATGGAAAGCAAACAAATGGGGCTCGAAATGGAGGAATAGCTTGAGCTCAACTTGCAACCATTACATTTTTGTTTCTTTTGCTTGCTAACTCAAAGATGTATCTTGCCAACTTTTCTAAAGCATTATACAGATGCTGAAACGCATGTGTCTGCTGATTCAGGTCATAGACTCTAAACACCCCACACCATGAAGCAAAAGTAACTGTTAGAGTGTTGCCTAACAGAGCACTATCCCTTTTTTAAGAGACCAAAAGGATGGGGACGAAATCCTTAATCAGCTGAACAGACAAGTCCTGAGCAAGCCAGACAGTTTTCTAGCAAACTGGACAGATGTAAAATATCTTGTATATTGTTGAGCTTCTCCTACAGGCATATTTATTACCTTAGTACACGTATGCAAAGGCCTCTCTATTAATCTGCCAAAGGTGTCACAGCTTCACACATACTATTTCCTTCTTCCTCTCACCCCTCCTCTTCCTTTATCTTCATTCTCTTCTACTCGATCATTTAAAAAAAGGGCAAGAAATGAAATTACCAAAACAAAATGAGAGGAGGAAGGAAGGAAAGAAAGAAGAAGAAAATGCAATAATTGTTAAATCAAAACCTGAAAAGTATTTTGTTTCAATACCCTCAGGTTTTTTGAATTTCTCATTGAGATGTTAAAAAATGTAGAGTAAACACGGAGATTTTTGAATTTTTCTTGAAACATACTTGCCATTTTTCACCCAGCGCTGCTGCCAACTTTCTGACTGTGTAGTACAAACAGCTTTTCAGCTACTCCTACAATGGCGCATTCAGAAGAAGATGCATGTGCTGGTGGCACCTGCACAGCCACTCATTTATGGCAGTCAAGGAGCAAGTGAACTTGCCAATCAGGTAATATATGCAGGTTGGATAACTATATATCTGCCTGCCTGCCTGTGTGTGGTACTGTGGCTAAATCGAGGCAGTGGGGTGACATGGAGGCTGACATGTTCTCCAGGGTGCATCCAATCCATTCTGTCCATAGCAAGAAACTGGTTTTGCAAGAGTAATATATAGTTTACATTATCATATAGTATGAAATCAGTTGTTAACCTTCTAAGTTGCAGATTCAAAAAAAGGAAAACTAGTCTCAGTCAGTATGTTTCTCAGCATCACATCTTGCATTTTCCTGTAATACAAACACATAAAAATCTTTTTTTAATATATAGATATCCGCTTGCATTGAAGAAATATTGTGTGTGTTTGTATGTGAATATGTATCTATTGTATCTATGTTTGTGCACGGTAAGTATATTTTTTAATGCAAGCAGATGACTACAAAGAGATTTCTTCTCTGATACTGGAAGTTTTAAGGTCTAAGGGATATTGGCTAGACACACTATTAGAGCTGTGAAATAATTCTTGCCACCAGTATTTCTAATGAAGACCATCTGCAAATAGCTTCACTTTTGGTTCCAAAAAAGAACTCAAATCACTTTTAATCCAGCTGAACTTTTGAGGGATTAGCTATTATGTTCTCATTACTTCTTTCCCTGACAAATGGCTTTTGGGAGCAACTCCATCATTGAATCAGATCACCAAGCAGAATATTCCATTTCATAAAGGAAAAAAAACAAACTCCAATCCACCCTAAAAACCCCACACAACCAAATAACACACCCCCCCCCGCCCCAAATCAAACCAACCTTTTACCTCACTATGAATTCATCTTAAAACTGTTTTATTTAATGTGGTGTTCTGGCTAATAATAATAATTTATACAATGTAGGCTTTTGGATAGAGTATTTTGCCACTTTTTTCATACTTATCTGAAAAAATAACTGGAGGAATCTAAGAAAATATTTATGGTGTTTCTGATTGATTCATTATTACCTTTTAGATGATTTTCATTTTGTTTGGAGAAAATTCAGTAAAATTAGCAAATGAGTGTATGATGTATATGAAAAAGACAACAGAAAGTCTGTACACATTTTCATTCAGACTTTAAGGGAACTTAACTTATACTTTGACTAAAGTGCTCTCTAGATTCTCCAAAACCATGTTCTTTAAAGGAGATTATATCCTTATATTGATTCACTCTAAGTAAAGGAAATGTGGCATTGCAGTCACAAGAGTATCGACTGACAGCACATCTGGCTTTTGCTGTGCAACTAACCTCCCATGTTCTCAATTCTGTGTCACTGGAAGAGAAAATATAGAAATATATACCCAGAGATGCAACGTTCCTTCATTCAGCCTGTGCCCATCTTCAGGCAGGAGGTCTGACTAAATGGTTGTTATAGTCCCTTTTGGATTAAGACCCAGGAATTTTAGCTGCTAGCACTGAAATATTATTTGTAGTCTTACAGTGGGTTTCTGATTTACTCAGCGTAAAAAAAAACCCACCAAACAAAAAACCAACACAACAAACAGCTGTGGTATTTCTGTATGTAGGGCAATGTTATCATATGATGGAATACCCCACTGAAGTCAAAATGAATTTACGATGATGTACTCAAGCTGAAGATTCTTCTACAAGGTTGCACATTCAAAATCAGTATTTCTGTTACTCATTATTGCAATCCCCTGGTAGAGTGATTCTGATAATAATCCCAGTAAGCACAACAGGGAATGGAGAAACACCCTGGTTTCAGTCTACCTTGCAGACCCCTAAATAATCTCTGCAGTTTTCCAGGGGTGTCCATACTGGATTCTGCCTGGTGTGCCTTTGGATAGTATCTGCTCCACATTTCTCTTCTATCCTTCCCACTCTTACTCATCTGGCAAGAGATTTCTAGCAACAGCCTTGCCTGACTTGTGTGCATCATTCATGCCTTCCCACTCACCGTGCTTTCTCCCTGGACGGAGCTAGGGATGTGGTATGGAAATCCCAGAGACCAGCAGTGTGGTGTGACACGGTTCAGCCCGCAGGAAACGTGGGAGAACCCCGCACACCTGAGAATGTAGGAGCTGGGAGAAAAATCCACAAGAACAGACACATAGTTTTTGTGAGATTCAGCAAAAAAATGCTGTGACAGGTGAAGTTTTGCTTCCTTTGTTTGTGTGCAAAGAGCAAACCCTTAGTGCCAGCCGCTGAAGACCCAACATCTGCAGGTCCACATTTGCCATGACTGCCTAGAAGCCTCCCATCACATCAGACCAAGGAAATGCTCGACAGCCCTGGCATATTTGGGGAGAGAAACCAAACCAAGCTATTCCACAAGAGGTTTCCCTGGTGTCGTCAGCCATTCCTTGGCCTGGGAGAAAGACTCATCTTGGGTTTGTGTCAGGATATTCACCACGGGGCTCCCCTAACACATTGCTTAGTGCCTCGGGGCAACAGAGGAGCCGTGGGGCTGTCCAGCGCTGGGAACCCTTTGCACCTGGTAGGGACTTGCCCCACCATGGCAGTAACAGGTACAGGCTGCGACCAGGCTGGAAATAATAACAAAATGACATTGAGGGAGGGGGGATGTGGCTTCTGGGTGCAGGCCAGTGAGCCAGAGGGCAGTCGGTGCCTGTCGTACTGCATTTTGTGTTGGACTGTTTCAAGGGGGGATGTAGGTCATCTGACAACCTTGAACTTGGTAATTTCATTGGCAGCGGTGGGGCAGAGTCTTCAAGGGTGAGAATTCAGAGCTTGGAGGGAAGCAAGGAGGGATATGTTGCTTTTTTTAACACACAGAGTGGGCCTGCTGCTGCTCTGGAGCTTTCCTCACTCTTTGTAGGTTACAGAAAGCTCCAGTTCCTTCCAGATGTGGGGCTAGTGTGGGAGCTTGGGCCCTGGCAGGAGAGATGCACATTGTGCCTGAGGAAAATACTGTATGCTGTGGTGCAGGGTCTGTCTCCTGTGCTACTGGATATACACTGGCAGGCCAGGAAAATTCCTGGGGATCATCCACACTGGTGAGCATACAGAAAAAGAGGTTTCCTCCCTGGGATTTCAGCTGGGGCACGGTGCTGTGTGCAGAAAGAACCGGACACTGTGTGCATTGTCAGAGAATTTGGCCTCAGGGGAGCTAACAGGACGCTGTAGACACAATGACTTATATTTCCAATCAGGATTAATAATTGTTCAGGCCATCAAACATAAATAGCTGGTGTTTAGACAAATGAATTTTATATCAAGCTTTCGGTCATATGTATTCAGTCTCTGCCACATCAACTGAAAGCAGGGTGAGAGCCATCAAAGGAGCAATAGGTTATGGGCAATCTGACCTGATGGGTCCTGGGAAAAGTGTAGGTTTCAGTGCTGAGTACACAAACCAGCCATGCTAAGCCCGCATGGGAAAGGAACGGCCAGAATATGTTGCTCATCAGTGTGGCATGAGAGGAGCTAGCTTAAAGTTTGTGCACGCACTCACTGGACACACTCGTAACTCTTCTGTGTTTTGGGGTGGACTCGTTTACTGACGTGCTTAGTGGCTATATTGGCAACACCACGCCTCACAGCGTCTGCATCAGTCGCTATCACCGAACCAGTGACAACCAGGCACCGAATTTTGTTCCTATGGGGGAGATGGATGCCATGGGGGCAGAACCCACAAATCCGGACTCCATTTAAGAAGGCACTGGAGAGTTCACTGGCTCTCACAGCCCTCCTGCTCCCTGGCAAGGGGAACACTTGGTCCAGAGGTTTGACACTTACTTTCTTTTCCTTGCCTCTGAGTCACACAGATCCTTTCCCACTGTGATGAGGTGGGAAGCACGCTGCCTGGGCTGGAATGACACTTGTACAGGTGGTACCTCTTACTTCATGTTGTTCATTGGCCCTAGAAGAACATTTGGCAAAAGGGTCAAATACATGCCTTAGTAGAGAGAACTGGGTGCAAAACGCAGCTATGAGATAAACTGAAATGTGTGTAGTAAATGGGAGATGTGTCTGTTAGAGCAGCATAACTCACAAGTACAGAACTACCTATTGGTTATGCTTGTGAATTCATTGGAGTTGCGTATACAGCACAAACAGAATGTGAAAATTTGGCCCAGAAGTGTGTATCTCATTTCTGACTTATAGAACCCCAAAGAATTAATCTCTAAAACATTCCAGAACTTCTCTTAATGAATAAGAGTTAGTAGCATTCTTGTTAGTCACAGTTCTAAACCAATTGCAGATGGTTCTGCTTAGATATTTCATATGTAAAGTAAAAAACTCATGAGGAGCATGAAAAGTGGATTGTCCCCTCCATTTTCTACCTCATTTAGTAAGAAGCTTGCCAGAGCTCAGACGGACTGCCAAGAACGCAAAAGCTGAACAATTCACAAATGTGGGCACACCACCTGTGCCTCTGCAGTCCCGGCAAGGCACTGGCATCCCGCTTGGAGGGACAGCAAAAGGAAACCATTGCTGACTCAGAGAGACAGGTGGAGGCACAAAGCAGGGGCTTTGACTTCGTCATGGAATTGACTGCAAAGGAAAATTTTTACTGCCAAAGGATACACTCCATTTGTGATCAGCGCCACCGTTCTCGGCTAAAATAATAAATATTTTTCCTTGATGTTCCATTGACTTATCAGCAAGTGAGCGAAGCCGCCTTGTGGTATTGGCACAGTGAAGAGAACCAGCTTACTAGGCCTGATCCAAACGCTCCTGCAGTCAACTAGATAGGAAAAAAGAGTTAGTCACCAAGGAGCCATCACACTGAAACACACAGCAATTGTTACTGATCTGAGTTATGACTCAGACCAACAGCTAAGAAAAGGCTCCATTTCCCATTGCTCCCTAATTATTATTTTTATGGGAAACATTAAAAATAGTCCCGTTTCAACTTCTCGAATTAGAAAGCTTTTTTTTCTCAGCTTAAAGCTGGAACTTTTTACAGAAGTAAAATCTTTGAAATCTTAGCAAATTTAGACATAAAATGATTAAAGGCAGATCAGCATTGTAGCAAGAAATTACAAAATTATTGAAATTAAATGCTTCATCTGCACTCAGCTCACACATTTTTCAGATTTTCAATTTGTGGAAATGATGGGGATTTATTTCATCCTGATCCGAGAGGAAAAAATTCTAGCAGCTCAGAACTATCTGTAATAGCAGAAGGGAATTTCCTATTCTGGTTCAGCCCCATTTGGTTGCTCTCTGTTGTGAAGTTATTTGCTAAGGGCCACTTATTCCTGTAATTTATAAAGGCCTTCTAATGGAAGAGATGGGATGAGGCAATGGAAGGTGGTAAGTACTTCCTGACTATGCGGACCAAAGCACCTCATAACTTGTTTCCCCCCGCTTTCCTTCTGCTCTATTCATTCTCCAAACTGGCATTACTCCTTGTATTTTTATTGGGCAGAGACAAGCAAGGCACCTTGCTAATACACAAGTCTCGGCCACTGTCAGAGATCTTAATGAAGGGCAGACTGGGTTTCAAAACATAAAAATATTTTTGAATGCAATTAAAAATCTTAATAGATTTCCCAAAGCTAATCCAGAATAAAGAACATTCTTCTTTGGCAACTTGCAAATAATGGAGAAAATTCTGACCACAATGTCTCTGAAGCTATCCCTAGAGTCAAACTGGAATTTTTATTGCTGCATTGCCTTTTTAGTCATGCCACTTTTTAGCACTTTTAGTTCTAGAAGTAAAGGATAAATCTGTGAGCAAAAGTTTCTGATGCAGTTAGAAGCAGCTTATTCAGCCTGTGTTGTTTACCAACTGCAGGCCATTCCGTTTCTTTCAGACCTTTGCATTGCTGAGGTTTCCAGGAAGTTGTTCAATACTTTGCCATATATTATCACGTAATTTTACATGCTGCATTAAGGGAGGCTCTCATTCCGTGCTGGTGGAACTCATCCATGATTGTGTTTAAGGGCCTCTGTCAGTGACTGCACACTCACGTAACTACAGTGATTCAGGTGGAATTGCTCCAGATTGAAGACGTGGCCAGCCAAAAACACACACCGCAGCTCAAATACCAGCAAAAGCTGATCAGACAAGATACATTTTGTAGCAATTTGCATCCAACGGTGTGTAAACGCATCACAGAATCACAGAATGGCCTGGGCTGGAAGGGACCTCAGAGATCATTTTAATCCAACCTCCCTGTTGTGGGCAGGGACGTCACCTCTCGACTGGGTCAGGCAACATGTGAGAACCAAACGGGAATCGAACCCGTGACCTTTGGTGCTTCAAGCACCACGCTCAACCCACTGAGCTAAACTGGCCCTCAGTCAGACATTATGTCTTAGGACCTCTACATTGGGGTTCAAACAATGTGTTGTTAAAATAAATTCATTGTTACCTTCAGAGAAACATCTGGGCAAGGTTGTTATTTTTCTGTGGGATTACTTCACTGCAGACAAGCATACGCTGCCATACTTGCTAGTAGGAACATTGTAGGAATGGAACAGCCACCCACAGTGACACGATCTCACACACGCATCCTGCACAGGCAGTGAGGTGCCTCTTCTCAGATGCCCACAGTCTCATGGGACAGCCAAAACAAGACAAGAGAATTATGGACACAGAGTGGTGAACAACTACTGTCCTGACTTACCATGACCACATGACAAGTCATGGCAGAGCTAGGAACAGGTGGCAAGTGTCCTTGCAAGCAGCCCAGCACCTTATTATTTCTATACCATCCGAATAACCCTGTATATATACATTTCAACTGCTGCTTCTTAAATTTGGACTTTTTCTGCACTATCAAACACATGCAACTGTGATTAGGTATTTGTAAGACTTGCCAGGCTCAGAAAATTGTAGTGTAAGTTGAGATAAGTCTCCTTAAAGTCTATGTTTATGAGCTGAAAAAGATTTAAAACATAGCTATCTCTTTTTGAACATGCATACAGAAATATTAGAAAGCAAAAAAAATTATTATTGGGTTGGTTTGCACCATCAAATCTGCAAACACTGTAATTTCTGGCTAGGAATAGGAGCAACAACTACCACTCTCTCCTTCCTGCTCCTCATAAATCTGAATCCTATGTCCTGCGAGTGAGCATGTACAGACTGTATAAAGGGGACATAAATTTCAAGCACTCTCTACACAGAACATTCTGAGCCTGTATTAAAGTCAATAATAGCCACCAAAAACCAAATCACCTGATTTCCCCTTTATGCTAAGAAACGTCCTTTCAGGTTATCAGAATTTGAACATGGTATTTAAGACCTTGTATCAAAGTAAAGGCAGTCAAAGGGAAAAAAAGCAGTGAGCTCTGCTTTTGGTCCTGCTGATCAGTATCAACATTTTGAGTTACACCTAGAAGAGACAGATTCCCTGAGCTCACATATATTTAGTTCCTAGAAGTACACCTGGACATCTACAAACATTCCCCAAAAGATACCAAGAGGCAGCGCGCTTACAGGAAAGTCTTAGATAACTGAACCCAGTCTCAAAATTACACGTGCCAGCTGTTATCCCCCGAGTTCAGACAGGAAAATATATTCAACAGCAAAGCCAATCAGCTCACTCTCTGACAAAGACCAGGACTTTGGTGTGGTTCAGGAGGATTTGGCCTCTGTGTATGCACATGATATATGCCATGTCTTTGCGTATGCGTGTATATTTGCACACGTGGCATATATGGGTGCACACACCAATGTGTGCATACAAAAAAAACATGCTACAGTACTTTGCATACCATTTGTGGCGTGGATTTTTCTTGTTGTTGTTTGAAAAGCTTTTTCCATTACAGCTGGCTATGACAACCACATTTTTTGTTCCTCAGGAGTCCAAGGACCAGTACTGAAAAATGCATGCGAGAGTACAAAACGCATTTCTGGGAAGAAAGAAAAGAAGAAAAAACAACATTACAAAAGCAAACTGCCTCCACCACTTGCTTCCCCATCTCCCCTAAAGAGTTCTTGATGAGCCAAGTGAGAAACGTACCACAACGCACACGTTTGTCACACGCAAATGCCACAAGGCAATGCCAGGCATATCACCGTCTTCAGAATTTTCCCTCTGGAGCTTTGCGCACACAGTCAGGACGTCAGTTGGTGGCGTGATTACAGCTGCCACGAGCCCTGACTTGGATGCGCCCTTCTCTCAGAAGTTTGATGGCACCGGCTGTGGCTTGGAGAGCTGGGCTTCAGTACGCCGAGTGCACTGTTGCAGGGCTTTCAGGAGTGAATCAGGTGACACCAGAGGAAGAGGTGACTTTGCTTTCTGGCTGGCTCAGCGTGCCGAGGGGAATGTAAAGGGAGTCACAACTCCTCCCTCCCTTTCCCTCTTCGTGGGTACAGGAGGAAGTTGCTGCACACAAACGACTGCAGATGAGGACAGTCTGAAAAAGCAAGGTATAAAGAGGGGCATTCCCTTCACTTTTTTTTTGTGTATTGTTATATACCTTGTGTTGTAGTTTTACTCTTTCTAAATCAAATTTCTATTAGACATTTATTTCTCATCTATTTTTGGTCTGAAACTATTCATCTAAACACTTGAAATTTTCATAAATATTTGTCCTTAGAATCCACAGCTAGCTGCTACTTGATTCTGTTTTATTTTTCCTGTGAGGCTTATTTATTAACAAACTATCCCCAGGCTAATTTCATATGGAATCCCCCCCACACACACCCCTTTCTCACCAAGTATTAATATGTACAGGCTTCTGTAATCCTGACCTCTGTGAAATAAACCCATGTCCAGGTTGCTGCAGTAGTCACCACGTTGCTTAGTGGATCATTACTATTAAGGGGATAAATTTGGTGTCTTGGCAGAAAGTTCAAGTATGGTTTGGCAAACATATTTAGGCTTTGATGCTATGAGTTGTCCTTTCCAAACAAGAGTTTCAGGGTGGTATTTTGAAGTTGTGCTGCCTGCTGCTGTTTTCCTGGACATGATAACACTGCAACGCGTCTGTTTTCTCAGAGGCCGTGCTTTATGAATACTGCACATTTACTGAGCCCTTCTTACGACCCTTTTTTTCCCAGAAGTGGAAATGACAACAAATGAGCTCATACTGAAAGGACTCGAGTACCTCAAGGTACCTCAGAGCACAGCCAGGCCCCGGAGGGGAGAGGACTGAGCCTGCAACGGGAGCCGTTAGCAGGGAATAACTCACCCTGTCCTCTCTCGTAACCGACCCTTGGGCTTCGGGCTGGTTGGCTGCCGAGAGCCTGAAAAGGCCATTTCCGTCCTCTCGGCTGAGGGCTCGGGTGCAAAACTGAGTAACTCACTGCTTTTTAAGGAAAATTTTCCTCCATTTCTGCCAGGGGCCTTAGATGGGAAGCTGGCTCCCTCAGCCCGGGCACTCGGCGCCCACAATCCCATGGCTGATGGCTGCCCGAGGCCTTTGGTCGATGTTTCAATTTTTTATTCTGTCTTCTGGAGAGAGGTGAGGCAACTCTCCAAATAAGTCTTCACATGTTTTGATGTGCCTAACGTCTGCCAACAGAGGACTAGACACATGGGTTCAGTGGGTTGAGCATTGGTGTTTGAAAGACCAAAGGTCGCGGGTTCGACTCCCGTTGGGTTCTCACGTGTTGCCTGACCTAGTCGAGAGGTGGCGTCCCTGCCCACAACAGAGAGGTTGGATTAAAATGATCTCTGAGGTCCCTTCCAGCCCAGGCCATTCTGTGATTCACTAAGGTGAGGCAGCAGCATCTTGGGTACAGGAGGCTGAGGTTGCCGTACGGTGTTCTGGCCTGATACAGGATCTCAAACTTCAGCAGTTAAGAATAGCAGAGATTTTGCTTCAGAAATGGACATTCAGTAGAAACTTTGCTTTACACAGCAGCTGCAGCCATAAATCTCAAACCAAAGGCAGAAACAGGGGAGGATAAGGTATTCACATGAAACCTCTGAGAGGCCAAGATAATGAAATTTCCAAATTTTCTAAAAAATAAAATCAATCTTTTTCAATGCAAATCTTTAGATTTAACAGTGAAAGAACTCCATCAGAAAAATTCAGCATTTTACATAAAGACAACATTTTTTCATAAAAATCTACAATTAGAAAAAAGATCCATTTAGAAATACGGAGGTAAAGAAACCTCCATCCCCTAGTGAGGTCAAATATTCAAAATAGTTCAGGGATTAAATAACACAGGATGTTTTCATGTTTGAGCCTGCGAAATGTTGATGCAGCCTCACTTTAGTAGCATATTGATGATCTGTGTTTAGAGTTTCAAAAAGCACAAAGATATTTTTCAAAGAGTAGATGCTCTCTCCCTTTCTGGACAAAGGTTGAGCTCATATCTTGTGTAACGGCATCCTGTGTGTTCAATTTTCACATACAGTTCTTAAATGTACATACATATTCAGCTGTAGAAGCTGGGGAAAAATGATAAAATTCAATGCAAAATTTCGTACAATTCCAGCAAAATTTGTATGAGACCAAATCATGCCAGGATCCAGAAATCTGAATCTTCAAGGAACTCTAGGGAAGCTCTTTTCACTATTTGTGCTGCCACTGCTCATCAGCAACTCAGTTTTCCTCTACAAAGTTCATTCCTTACGCTGCCAAAAGACCGCTGGCAAACATTTTTTTACATGAAACAGACAGTCTGTAATTAAACACTTGTAGATGGCTGAACTCGGTGAGTTATGAATGCTCTGGGACGTATAAACAATCCTACAACAAGAATTGCTTCCATAATTTGAGTCAACAAAGTGAATGACTTCTAAGCACAATTTAATGAAGTCTGCAAGACAACACAGCTACACTTCTCTCTCATTAAAATGGTCCTATGAGAATACTGTATTTTCACCTTATCTTTTAAAAGGTGGGAAAATCAGCAAGAAAGGAACATGTTTCATGTTTTATTCAAGATACAAGAGTCAGTGTAACTCAAAGCACAGTTTGGACTAATGAACAAGTGTGAAACCTGTAGAAAATACCATTAATTCTTCTGTAAGCAGGATCTGAATATTTTTTGGTTTTTTTTCCCTCCAGATAATACCATCTTTCATTTCTGCAGATCCTGAGAGACCATTCCGTTCACACTCCTTAGTTCTGCAAATGCCGGAACAACTTGTATGAGTAGGTCTATGGCAAGTTTAACCAGCTGCTAACTTTTTGATCGTGATTTTGCCTCGTGCGCCATAGAAGCTCTGCAGCAACAGATGAAAGATACACGGAATTTTTACACCGTTTGGTTGAGAAGTGGAGTATCTGTGGGTTCTGTGCCATGATAACACGGCTAGGTGGCTTTTTGGATCCCACATCATCTTCACATTTTGAAGATCTACCAGTGCTGGACCAGGGTGTCCATCTTGGCCAGTTCTTGGCCTATTTAGCCATATGTCACATTGCACAAGTGTCTCCCATACAGACTGCGGTTTCTGAGCAGCCTTCCATCAGCTCAAAATCTGATGAGATATTGACTGTAGTCTATAGGTGCAAATATAAGCACAATGCACTTGCCAGTCCCTAAGAAAGCAACATAACTCCAGCCTAAGAGCACACACCAGCTTGTGTGGGAGCAAGCTTAAAACAGGTTGGGAAATGTTGAATATTTGGGTTTGATTTTAAAAAAAATAATAATATTTTGACATTCCTGAACTGATTTTTTTTCTAAACACATTGGTCTCTGAAAATGCCAATTTGGGATTAAAATAGTTTTGAAAATATCAGCCTTTTTCCCTAGGAAGGAAATTTCATCTGTCAACTAGCTGTACCATCCAAAACTAGTCAAGGGCAGAAATAAGTAGAAAACACATGTCCTAAATAGGTACCTCTCTGTCTATTGCTGAGCCCAAGGAGTTTAGCTCAAATGGGAACCATTTATATTGGGCTCCTTGCCTTTTTTTTTAATGGCCTAATTTTGCAGCAGTAGCCATGACTATCATAACAACCAAAACAAAGAAAAACAGGGAATTGGACTCAGAATTAGAACATTCTGTCTGCCCGTCAGGGAGAAGTCCAACTCAAACCTTCGCTCCCAAACACACGCTAAATTTTCAAGAGGTTTGACTGGAGATTCATAATTTCTAACTGAAGTTTGTCTCTGCTACCAGTAATTGTATCAGATATGGTTATGACAAACAACCTGCAGTCCTCCATATTTCTCCAGCAGGTACTACACCACCTTGGAGTCAATCAGTTACAAAGAAAGAGAGAGAAAGCATCTTTAAAGCCAGATTCTTTGTCCCCATAAATTTGGCAGCATCAGGAGCTTCTGAATTAGCTTCTGTAGTTAAGCCCAACAGGTCATGCTGCTTCGATTTCTGACTTTCCTGCACGAGGAATGATCGCTTCAGCAGAGCAGAGCTGAAGTGCCAGGAAGCTGGAGGCACATCTGACTTGCTGAGGTCCCTGGTACGGGACCCTACAGCTGCCCAGGTGTCATCCACGTATGTAACAGCCTGGCACTGCTAGACTACTCCTACCTGTGGAAAGCTGTAGGAAGAAGGTTTATTACATGTGGGAAGAGCGATGCTTTAGATGACTGATCTCAGTCAGGTCTGATATAGTTCAGAGTAAAATGCAGGATGACATTAGCTGTATCCCTGGCATCAGCCTGTCGCACAACATAGAGCCGACCATGCCGAGCTCTTTAACAGTGTTTCTGGACGTACCGATTGATTTTCTTTCCTTCAACTCTGTGCATGAGTTATTTCTTCATTTTCAGGGAATGAAGGAGAGTATGGGATGAGTTTTTGAAGCTTGAAGGATGTGAACTAGGCATGAGGGAGAGAGATGATGGACACAACCACAGCATAGCCTGTTCCCTCTCAGCTCTCTCCCCTCCGGCTTAAAAACCACTCAAAATAACAAAAAGGAACTGCAAGTGCTTGAGGTGCCAGGGAAAGAAAAGACCAACTTTTCATTGAAATCATTTTTGACGTAGAATTTGAAAAAAAAAAAGGAAATTAAATATTTGGAAGAAAGGCAAGTTATTTGCAGCTCTCCTGAGAAATAGGGAGAAATGGAGCTTGAACTTCTTGTTTGGAAATGATTCTGTGAGGGATCATAGAAAATTTTAAGGGACAAATTGGAGCTGTGATGGATGACTTGTGGTTGTGACTTTTCAGAGGAGAGGAGAAAAGGATGTTTTTAATTTCAGGTTCATGGAAAAATCTCATGAAAGAAGGAAAAGAGTGGTAAACATGAACATGAAGTGATTCAGGGTGCTTAAAATGTAATGCAAAGCCTAAAAATGTGACCAGTGACAACCAGGCAGACAAACTATAAATATAAGTAGCCATGAGAAGCTGGCCTGATATAAATGGCTTTAGGAATCTGAGTGGGAAAAGCACATTACATTCGAGGTGTTGAAACCAAGTCCTAAATAAATGCTTGGATTACATATTTCTGTTACTGTTTTTGTAAATTTCCTTTCAGGAGGAGTCTGTTCTGGACAGCACGTCTGACCTCCTGCACAGCTCAGGCCACACAGTTTCACCGAGTCATTTCAGCTTCAGACCCCAAACCTGCAGCTGAATTAGAGCCTGTCTTCCACAAAGGCAGGACATCCTGCACAGCAGACTCCGGCTGATGGTTAGCAGAGCTGCGGCCAGTTAGGTTGGAAGTTTTTAACAGCAAACACATTTCCAAACTGAACCTTGCGTCAGCTGACAGCCATTGGGCCTTCATACGCCTTTGACTATCAGATCTGAGAGCTCTTTAGTCTCAGTTATCGACCCGTCTTTTTGATGTATTTTCCCCGGCTCTCCACATTCCATCCACAGAATGTAAATGCCACTACGGAGTAGGTAATGGGAGGAGAAATCCCCCCACAGATGTTGCCCACTGTTTGGTGCTCTGCTTCAACAGACAGGTACAGTAAGCTGCAGAAGGTGATGGTTTCAGGAATAGAACTGTGGTGCATATGAATGTATTCCCTCCTTAAATGTCACCCCCATGAAAATAAGTGATGTTTCTGGAACAAGAAAGGCCTTCCCTATATACCGACTTTAAACGAAACATAACTGATCATGATTATTTCAAATCAATCACATTAACTACTAAGAAAAAACTCTACTATGCATCAATCTACATGTATATCATTAAAAAACGACTTCTAAAGATCAGAAAGAAAGATCTGTCCAGTTCTAAATATCTTGCATTGAGACTTTTTCAAAAATTTCGTGGTAACTGCATTTGGCATGGGTTTGCAGTCCAACTTATGTTACACAAACCGTAATTTACCCTATGAGCTGTCACCCTGCAGCACAGACTGATTTAAGATTGCAGTCACGCTCATTTGCAATATTTTCTCTCCTTTTTTTTTTTTTGTGTGCGAGTTTCCAGGGTTTATCTTTCCAGAATTGAATATAAAGAGTTTCATATGATCTAAGCATTTTTTTAAAAATGGAAATCACATAAACCTTGGGAATAAATCTAATTACAAGACAAGTGTGCCTTTCCCCCCCCCCCCCCCCCCCCCCTAGAATCCTACTAGGAAGACAGTTTACATCTGACAAATATTTTCATCTTACTCTGTCAAAATGTCTGGTATTAGCACAAAATAATGACCACAAGCTTATTGCCATGCGTGGCTCAGGCACTGCAGACACAGCAGCCTGGATGGATGCCTAATGACATGCAGCCATGTTTCCTGACAAATTCATGCACAGCCACAGATGAGTCTGAAAAAAGTATAGTGAGGAATTCCTGCAGATGGACATAGATAAAAATTTAAAATAATACCTTAAGAACAACCAACATCAGGTGTGTACAAGTTGTTTTTCGGGTCATCTTCACTACTGACAGCAAGAATTATCTGGATCTATAAATCAGATTCTGTGGAATGATTTACACTCTCTAAGGGGAGGTATCTTTGAAGTTTCTTCTCATCACTAAAGAGGATTTCCGCTCTATGGATTTCATTCTTGGAAGGTGCCTCCTGCAGAAACTTTTCATTATTCACCCCTCAGTACCCCCTGCAAGATCTTCCCATCAGCGTGTTACCTATTGTCAGCTTTCCCACAGAACGCAATGGGGGATGGGGAGAAAGCCGTTTGCTGCCGAAGGTAATCTGCCCACGTTCTGCACCAGTAACATCACCCTGAACTGTGGGCGAGTTGCTCTTACGGGGAATATGGGGTAAGAGAATTAAATCAGATTAATATGGCAGAAAAACATTTCACACCGTTTTTTTCATCCATTTAAAAATCTCTCTCATGTTATCTTCTTCCAGGACTGTTATGGGCTTTCAGACTGCTGAAGAGCCTTGACCTAAAAGCTCATTTCTTGTCTTCCTTAGTGTTTTGGCAGAGTTACTGCAGAAAAAAGACATAAAGGAAGGGCACAGTAACCACTTTTGCTACCCCAGTTCATTGACCCTTCATTGATTATGGCCACGAACAGAGATGAAGTACTACCACGTTTGTTTACAGCGTTAACTGCTTGCCTGCCAGTAAATGATTCTCTCTGCTACTTACTCACTTGTTAGTCTAAAAGAAAACAAGAGCAAAATAAAAATATTCAGAGATTCCAGCTTTATTTAGCTGCACCTCTATTGCCCTGAGAAGCAAATACGAATTCTTTCAATGATGTATTTCAGTGAAAAAAAATACAGCTTTTGATACTGTCGTTTTTGCATATTTTGCAGCACCAGCTATCACAGTTTCAATGAACTCACCCAGGCTCCTTCTCTGACTGCATGGGCAAGCTCAGCATGAAGGAATTCCAACTATACTGTCTCTTTTGGGCCACTCTGCAAGGGGATGGATCCTGGCAGGCAGCAGGTCTTTTGCTTTCTTCCTCATGATGTATGCTGTAAGCAAAAGAAAATTAATTAGAAGCTTATCAAACTTTCTCTTCCTTCTTTCTGCCTTCCACCACAAGGTCCTACACTTGGTAGAGCTCGGCAGTGGGGTGATGCTGATATCAGAAAAAACCATCAGTGTTTATTGTGAATTAGTCTCCCCCGCTGTTCAGCAAATCACTTATGAGCTGACCTTGATTTCTTCACATGGTTTTGACATTTTTCACTCTTTGCCTGGATAATTACCTGGGAGAATTTTTGACCTGCTGTCGTTTGCCCTATGGCTCAGTAGTCATCTTTTGTGTTGTTGTCGTGGTTTAACCCCAGCTGGCAATTAAGCACCGCACAGCTGCTCACTGACTCCCTCCCACCTAGTGGGATGGGGAGAGGACTGGGGGAAGAAAACCCAGAAACTCATGGTTGAGATATAGTTCAACAGAACAGAAAAGGAAGGGAAAATAATAACACCAAACAAAGTGATGTGTAATACAATTCTTCATTACCCACTGACCGATGCCCAGCCAATCCTCGAGGTGCAGTATCCCCTGGCCCACTCCTCCCAGTTTACATACTGGGCATGACATCACATTTTATGGAATAACCCCGTGGCTTGTTTAGGTCAGCTGTCCTTGCTCTGTCCCCTCCCAGCTTCTTGTGCACTCACAGCCTTCCTGCTGGCAGGGCATGAGAAGCTGAAAAGTCCTTAACTTAGGATAAACAATGACTAGCAACAACTAAAACATTAGCCTGTTATCAACATTACTCTCATCCTAAATCCAAAACACAGCACTGTAGGAGCTGTGAAGAAAATTAACTTTATTCTAGCTGAAACCCGGATAGCTGTAGAGCTGGTCACCTAAATCCTGAAAGCCCATATTTTCTGGCTGAACAAAATAACATATATTCTGGACAGGAATTTTGAAGTGAAAAAACAGTTATGGTAAAATTTAAGGAACCTGTAGGATTACCAAAATAAAAAAAAATTGGGGTTGCTGCAGTTTTCTTATTACTCACAAATCTCTGTACGGCACCATAGGTAAAAGCAAGTCGTGCTGCTGCTATTTATCCACAACGATATTAAGAAATAGGAACAAGGAAGAATTTTTTTATTGTAACTTTCTCACCTCTAACCCAAACACTGTTCCTTCACTGCCACTCAGCATTTGCAACTGGCTATTTCTGGGATGAACTTGCCGAAGAAGAGAGGCATGGTTTGCGGTTTAAACGTATACAAGAAAGAAAGGAAGAGGGCTTCTGTGCTATCTGAATAAATAATATTATTTCCTCCCTGGACTTTCTTCATGCAGTGTGGGCTTTTGTCAGTTGTCTCAGCCTGAAGGTTGTGGAAGGGGTTGGTTTTGATCCTCAGTCACGGCTCAGCATCTTCCAGTCAGAATTAGAATTACGACAGCCGCATGTTTTAGAATTGCTCTTGGAAGTGTCTTGCCCCACCCTACCTTTCACTGAGAAGGCACTGTCCTTGACCTGTTTGAAAAGTGAATGACTTTTTACTGCTGTAGTCACGAACACAAGTTCCCACAAATATTGATGTTACCTCAGCCCTCTCTTCTTTGCCATGCAAATAGGAGAAAGACTTTGACTCCTGTTCCCTCCTTCAGAGGCCTTTTCGTCTGGCAAATCTGAATCTGCTTTATTCTGCCATTGCAGTTAGGATGCTGGTAAAAATCTTTTACGTATTCAGTTGGACTAAGCATTTTTCAGTTGGTGAATTATTTTAATTCTCCTTCCTTTTTGAGGCTCTATCTTCAAATTGAATTTCTGCATTCATCCTGACTACATTAACTGGACAGTCTCAACTGATCTAGTCTTGACAGCCTGCTTGGAACCTGACAGCTAAAATCCTGGTTGGAAGTTACAGTCCACTGCCTATGGGGACATTCCTCCATTCTAGCAGTGCTTTGTCACTTTATTTTTTTTATTGTATGGGCAGGGAGAACCCTCATATCCCTGTTGCCTATTTTTCCTATCTTATTCACAGGGTTTGTGTGAAAGATGGCAGATTTATTTTATTTATCTTATTTTATTCCTGAACGTGCAGACAGCTTCTCTCCCAGCACAACAATAAACAATCCTGCCCTCTGCTCTCTTCTGGAGAGGCATTTTCTCAATATGATTCGGCATTCTAAAACAGGAGGGCCCTACATATGATTTCACAGGGGTCTCGGGTCAGAGACTTGACTACGTTAAACTTTGCTGATGAAAGGTTGTTGAAATACAAACACTAATGTAAGACTGTGCCTTCTCTTTGACACTGTAGCTGTGGAACATTCAGAGAAATGCCCACCAAGCAAAGGCGCCGGGAGGCTACAGGCAAATCAAAATGTGTTAGAGATTCAAATAAACTCCTCTGGGTGATGCAGAAAATATGCACAGGAAATATATATGTTAGCTAAACCGTAACGCAGAAACATACAGGACCCAGTAACAGACTACAAACAGCACAGCACTTACACTGGGCATAATGGCATGAGAGGCAGCACTGATGGCCGTTTTCCTCACGCCAAAGTTATCACCAAAAAAAATGATGCTGAGACTGTTGATCTCCAAAAAAAAGCTTGGGTTGGATGAAACAGGACATCTTGATAAAATTTTATTTAACCGACAGTACTTTCAAATGCTTAAATAACAAGTTAAAGTTACTGGCTTCAGAGAACATTTGCCAGAACAAACTAACATTTTTAATGTCACCTGAGATATTTTAATGAAAAATACAGTAACTAGGACACTAGCTGATTTGGAATAATTCCTAACACTTTCCAATAAGGAAGCCGCAAGTTTTTAGAACACTATGTAGTTAAAAAACAGGTTTTGGATGTTCTGGTGGCTTTCATTTAATCCCTGCTTGGATGTGTTCATCTCCATTTAGCAGAGATACATACAGATCAAAAATAAGCAAGGGCTGTGCTGTGATTACCATGTTAATCCAAGGGGTTTATTTTTATCCTGTTTTCACTCTCTCTTTCTTAGACACATTGTCCCAGCTTAGACAAGTGAGCGCTTCAGTGAAAGGTCATCTCTTTTGTTATACCTTGGGGTATCTTTTGTACACACATTTGTGATTGACATTACAGTAACTCATACTTAATTACTCCTTGCTCAAATAGAATAAAATATAACAAATGAAAGCATCATGACAGTTGCCTCTGTTTTCCCTACTCCGTTAAATTATTAGTTGTTTGTAGGACGGGCATTCCTAGGGACTCCAGATCTTTGCCCATGGGCGCACTACAGGAAGCGCTAAACAAACATGTAGTAAGAAGACAACATCTGCCTCAGAATTTAGGGCTGGGGGCAAGTGCTGGAAAAGCCATTAAATGAGGATTTATTGAATAAAAATAATAAGACAAATTAGTCTAATACCGTTGTGCATTTTAGGTGTTTCATGTTTTTAATTTAAATAACAGATCCTAAATACTTTGTGCTGGAACAAAAAGCTCAACATTACAAAGCCAAATTTCATCAAAGGCATTTAAATTATTTCCGGGCACTTTCAGTGTGAAACTTTAATTCTCATAGCATCTATTAAACACACTTTATCACCATATTTCTTCCATGCTCCTCGTCAAAAACAATAAACTCTCTTTATAAGCCATGGATAAGGATCATAGAGTAGGAAATTGGTCATGTTAACGATACATTGTTATAGGTATTTTACAAAAGATTTGCACGCTGTGAAAAGCCCCTGATTCTCCTTTAGCCAACATGTAAATGCAGCTGGATGCTTCTACACATAAATGACGACTTGAGGCAAATAGTGCCAGAACATGCCTTTGAGAGAAATTAGCACTTGTAGCATGTCTCCCAATTTCAGAAGGTGCAAATACTCTACTCCCTCTGCTTGAAATTTTGACCAGGATCACCTGAAGCAGCAAGCCACTCTAGTAACCCTCAAGGATAGTCCATACTTCCTTCACAGAACCACAGAATGTCAGGGATTGGAAGGGACCTCGAAAGATCATCAAGTCCAATCCCCCTGCCAGAGCAGGAACGCCTCGATAATGCTACACAGGAACGTGTCCAGGCAGGTCTTGAATGTCTCCAGAGAAGGAGACTCCACAACCTCCCTGGGCAGCCTGGGCCAGGGCTCCGTCACCCTCACTGAGAAGAAGTTTCTTCTCGAGTTTAAGCGGAACCTCTTATGTTCCAGTTTCAGCCCATTACCCCTTGTCCTATCAGTGGCTGTCACCGAGAAGAGCCTGGCTCCATCCTCGTGACACTCACCCTTGATATATTTGTAAACATTAATGAGGTCACCCCTCAGTCTCCTCTTCTCCAAGCTAAAGAGCCCCAGCTCCCTCAGTCTTTTCTCATAAGGGAGATGCTCCACGCCCTTAATCATCCCAGTTGCCCTGTGCTGGACTCTCTCCAGCAGTTCCCTGTCCTTCTTGAACTGAGGGTCCCAGAACTGGACACAATACTCCAGCTGGACCCTGCTGGTGCAGCCTATTCCACATATGCAACATAATTCAAGGTGCCAGGGATCTCACGACAGCATAGACAAGGAGCAGCAGTGTATATATGTCAGGCTGGATGTAATCACCAGTTGTTCCTGAAGATACTAAGGAACAGTTGAATCCCTGGAAGTGGACAGAGGAAATGGCAGCAACCTTTAGCACAACCACCACGTTACTGTGTAGGTAAGCAGCATAAATAACAAGATAAGTCTCATACGCAAACAAAACGAACACTGGAAACAACAGTGGGGCTGGGGTGGTAAAGGAAGGAGAATGCGGGGGTGGGCTGGATTTTTATTTGATTCCTTCTGTAACTGTAGTAACATGACTGCGCTTTCAGAGTAACAAGAACCGTTCAGAAGGAAGGGTCAAAGATTAAGTCAGGCCAGCCACTAAACTCTGATGGACACTCTCCGAGGTCCCACAACCACTCTCCCAGGGGAGGATAACAAGGGAACCAAGGAGAGAGACTTCAAAATTGTGCCACCTTAGTGAAGAAGAGAATAATACTAACGATAACAAGGAAGGTGTCAAACAATGCACAGATACATGCAAGCACGCAAATATGCTCAAAGATACATTAATACCAGAACCATGTCTTCCAGACGACAAGGTCCTGAGCAGAAAAAAAAAAAAAAAGTCCAGACTAGACTGAGCATCAGACAGGAGCACCTGAACCCAGAATCTTAATGAAGGTCTAATAAAAAAACAGAAAAGGAGCTGTGCTGCTCCCACGTGAAAAGGCAGGCAAAGACAACCTGTTGCAGCAAACGGTGCTCCTCTGCAGCGTGAAAACAGGAGGCGGGAACACCAGCAGCACAGGGAGTGATAAGAAGCAGCAATCCTCCCAGCCCAGCAGGCACCAGAGAGCCCAGGGCTCTCCTCAGGGGCCCTTTTATACTGAGCACCATGGGAAGGAACACTGTGATCGGTCCACTTGGGTCACCTGGCCCATCCTCTCCTCCCCACAGGCACAGCTGCCCCTTCTCCCCCACTGTGACTGCCCCCTGTCCCAGGAGCCCCAGGGAACTTTTATCTTGGGGCTCTCAAATCAGGACAGAAGGAAAGAAATAAGTGGCCTCAACTGTTGAAGGGAAGGGTAGCAACACGCTTATAATGGGCTGCTAAGAATGCACTGTTGGTAAGGAGCTTTCCGTGCACATTTGACATTTCTGCCTCCTCAGTAGCTCTCTGAATAGAAAAGTTCAGCTTCCTAATCTGAAAGAAGTCATAAATATACCTTTAGGACTATTCAGAAATTTAGTGAAAGGAGCAGTTTTCCGCAGACATGAGAGCTGATGGTGTAAAATTGCGGCGCTATTTTTTTTTTTTTTTGTGATTTCATTCGCTAAGTCAGATGTATAAAGATAAAGCATTTAGAAGTAGATTCAAGTTGCTAAATAACATGAATTATTATTTCAGTCAGTTTGCTGCAGAAAATAGTCTATATTGCAGAACCATGATTTTTCTGTAAAAAGTTTATAAATAATAAAAAAATAATAAAATACTGTAATTCTTGGAGTAAATTCCACCTTACTTAAATAATTTCCACTTTAATTAAAAAACCCAAACAAACTAATCCAAAACAACAAGGGAAAGAAAAAGAAAAAGCCATCCACCCTGCCTCGGTGATGCAGCTACTGAATTTAGGCGCTGGATTCCTGCGATTACATCACTGGGAATCTATTACGTGAGACGTCAGCGCGTTGCTGTCCCAGTCCACGCTCAGGGAGAGACAAACGCGAGGTTCACATACGGGTGTTGTCCATACATGGCTGGAAATCCCAGCCAGGCTCTGCGTGGGTGCAGCTCAGCCCCCAGCACGGAACTGGAGCTGACAGACCCGCCACAGCTGGCTGAGCCAGGAGCCTTCCTCCGGGAATGTCAGGAATGCCCTCAGCATTTATCCAACAGGAAGCTGAATTGGCTAAATGCACACTGCAACAATTGCATGTGTTTAGCAAAGAAATTTGGGGTTCTTCTCACATTAGTGAATGGGCAGATAAGTCACCAAGAGACGTAAAAATTCTAAGCGGCTCCCAAAGAACCGCATCAGGAAAGCGCTCAAAGAAATCCAAATAAACTTTCAGCGTTTTACGAAAGCGCGTTCCTCTGGCTTGCTCAGAGCTTGTTACTCCAAGTGTTGAGCACTCCAGCCTAAAGGCAAAGGGCACTAGTCCTGTTAACTTCAATGGTATTAATTACGTGTGTAAATCTAAACGACACCCAAAATTCTCTGAAGATTTGCCACCTTGCAACTTCAGGCATTAGGAGTAGCTATGGTGCAAACTATAGTGTATGTGTACACTATGGTACAGCCCAGGACACAGACAGAACTGGATAAACAACTGGACAAAATCAGGTATCCCGTCCTTTTCTGAGCTGGCATTATTCTCAAGAGATTTTATGAATTAAGAAAATATTCAATGCCAGTGGTTGGTGAAGCACATATACACTGCTCCTTTCTCATCCCGGTATGCGGCACACAGTTCTAGCGTATCACTTCTTACCACGATGGGAGGCTTCTGTTCAGTCTGTGTAGGTTTTATTGTCTGGTAAGTTGACTGAAGCCTGAAAAGACATGGTTTTGTGTTAAAAAGCATAGTACTCCACCATCATTTCTTTGCAGGAATTCATCACAATTTATACATTTAACAACTGGCATATGTGGATAGGATCACCAAGTACAGCTGCACTCCCTGAAGTGGGTACCTACTGCAACTGCCTCTTGCAGACTGATTATTTTGCTTCTTTATTCTGCAACTTCTAGGCTGGTGTCAAACTCAGGAGTCTCCTCCCTTGCTTTTGCATCACAAAAAGACCCAAAAAAAGAGTCCCTGAATGCCCACTGAAGATTTGGATTCAGTAACTGAACTGGAATAGCTGTTTACAAATCCCAAAAATGTATTGCCTAGGGAAGAAACTGGCAGTACAGCTGTGCTCGTGGAAATCCCACGCACCTTTACATAAGTTGATTTCCTACATTTATAGATACACGTGTGTTTGTGAGTGTGTGCCTGCACGTTTCCATGTGTGTGTACTTCTGTGCATAGAGTATGCCTGGAAGGAGCTAGATCACAATTTAGAGGTTCTGCTTTACCACAGCAGCAGTATATAGTATTCTTTGCTTACACAAACTGCGACCCAAGATCTGACCTAGGGTTAAAATTTCAATGCGTATCCAGATACCTAAATAATGGCTTTATTTTAACTGGTCTGAATTAGTGCCAATTTCTCATAATTTGGCTGGAAGACAGATATTTCCCAGATTGGCCAAAAGATGTTTATGTGACCAAACGGAAAGGAAAAACATCCATTTGGCTTTGGTCAGTAGCATCACCTTACAGTGCAATATACATAAACACACACGGGTGTGTGTGTACACGTATTGACTGCGAAGATGACAGTTCTTATTTCTGCGGGGACAGTGCTTTGAGGAAACTGATTCTTACTCCCCAGACAAAAGTATGTATTTTACATTCCATCTTCACCAGAATTACTTCTTAGCAAACATTTCTGATCACCCTGGGTTTCCTCCGAGACAGTGGGCCATGAATGATTGAAATTTCACTTACTGGACTGCTGAAATAATCAAATGCTCCCTTTTTGTTAGCTTTTGTTTAGTCTGACAGACCAAAAAGAGGCATTAGGGAACCGGTATTTTTATTTACTTAATTATGAAAGTAGAAGCCAGGTTACATCATCATTGCCATCTCTCTTTCCATTGGCAGAAATTCATGTAGTTTATGATTTGTTAATAGAAAGGCGAAGAGTTAACACACAATCCTTTATAGCAGAATAGCCTCACGTGTTTTTCATTTTCTGGTTTGGAAACTCCCAGAAAGATGGCCACTGGCATGTTATAGAAAAGATTGATATGTCTTTGGAGTGCAGCCTCTGTCATCATCTTTTACCAAATAACAGTATAAATCCTGATTAAACACTTTTCATGATTTTTCTTTTAGTAGGCTTCACTTTTAGAGTAGAAAAAAAAAAGAATGCAGCATAATGATTTGAAAAGATAAAACAACTCATGCTATTTTTCAGGGACTGAATGGTAACTCTATGGGAACATGCTTACTCTGCAGGATACCAAAGTAACTGAGCAATAAATTGTGTCATCAGTACCTCTGTTATCTCTTGATAAATATAGAAAGAATATAACAGAGGTCTCACCAGACATATTCTTTTTACTGAATAGAGTGAAATAGGCACAAGAATTGCTGCCTCATTTTTTATTTTCTGGTGATAGCAAGTTGCAAGGTTTTATATTTACCATAGTTTGCTGTTGCAAATCTGACCATCTCTTTACAAGCTGGAAAAACAAAGAGCTATTTCTTTGTGTGTGTGTGTCTGCACTGGCAAGCACAGTTATCGAATACCTTATTCTCCTCGTACTCTTTTTTCTCAATCACCTGCTCCTGGCTACTGATCAATATAGGCTGGATATTGATTCTGTATATTGGTAAGGAGTCTTACCTGTTTTGTTATACACACTCAGGCACTGATGAACCAGCGAAAGGAAAAGAGACATCACAATTTCATCCACTCATATGATAACTGCGTGATGGCACAAGATGCCAGAGTTTTTGCTGGGCTGCTTTGGCTACATCTCCATCCAGCTTGCACCCCCTAACATGCTGGCTTGAGTCACAAAACAGATGTAGTTACAGGAACAATAAAAATGGAAAATGTTCTGGATATGAAAGTAGTTTCGGAGTATGGGTTTCTTAAAGGCAGGACAAAATATACCATCATACTCACGCACGTAACTGTAAGAGGAGCATAGAAACACAGAATTATGTAGCTTGGAAAGGATCTCTGGAGTTCATCTAGTCCATTTTACTGCTCATAGGAGGCCCATTGTACATTACTTTTTGGCACTATCACCAAGGTGTCCTCTAAGTCTAGACTAAAGACCGCTTCCATGTCAGACCAGTTCTGTAAGGACTATTAAGGGTAAATTATCTTCCCCATAGTCAAGGGATCCAGAGAACAGAAGAACATTACAGGAGTGTTACAATACTAATGGGGAATAAAACAACCGAGATATTGCTATTGCTGTCGTGTTGTTTCTGAGCTATCATGTAGTAAGTAAATAAAAAAGCAACTTAGCCTGTGTCCAGAAGCAGTATCCAAGCCAACAGCAAAAATATTAAAGCTCTTGCTGGTTGCTAAAAGGCAAAACAGCCGACAAACCACACAACATCAGCCTCCCCACGTACTAGATGAAGCGTAAGTTGTGACTACTTTAACAAAGCAAGGGATTCCTCAAATGCATAAAACCAGCTATCCATTCTACAATATAGATTATTTTTGTATCAGCTGACAGTTAAAACAACCTATGCTGACTTTGGGTAGGACAGTAACCTTTTTCATTGTTTAGGAATGTTTGGGACACACTAATAATGAGAGAAATGCAGATGATCTTAGACAGTGGCACGGAATAGTAGTTTGTTTTATAGATCTGGCTGCTTCTCTTCGTGTAGTAAAAGAGAAAACCAAAAAGGACTGGAACTCAGATCTGTAAAATGGCTATTGCCTTTAACTGTTGGTTGGGGTAATAAAAAACCTATAAAACATCTGTTCTTATATGAGATCTTACTCCAGAAATTGCCAGAGTTGCCCAGAGTTGAAGTTTAGTCAAACTTTTTCCTTCTACCTGCTCAAAAGCTACAAAACAGGAATAGAATTGCAAAGATAAAGGGAAGCCAAGAAAGCTTTGTCTTGATTTTTCCATACATTTGTCCTTTATTTCTTGGAAATGGAGGTGACCTCTCTATAAATGTATGGTAAATATCATCTAATAAAACATCTACATATATTCATCTGGTTTCAATATTAATGACATTTATATAACATACAGTGACTTTATTACTCGAGGGAGGGTAACTATGATACTGAAATGATATTTTTGAGGATTACAGATATATACATTTTAAAAATTGTGTCCCCTATTCTGAGTAAATCTGGAATATCTCTAATATCTACTAATATTTACTTCGTACTGAAGGACTGAAATATATGCTGTACTCCTTTCTTCACCTCAGCTCAGAAACACCACTTCTCAGATTTGACATTCTATCAATAAAAAAGCTGTATGATTTTAGTTTGGTCTATCTTATTTCGTGTTTTATTTTGTAAGAAAGTATGCTCAGCAAAAAGGATCAGCTATTCTCAGTGACTGTACTGCAGGTTACATGGATGTGCCATGTCTTCTGCCTCCAAGTTTACTTCTCTTTCTTCTCCTGTTTTGTCAGGAAATGATGTCCTGGTTTGGTGCTGCCCGTCTAACTCATTTTTGCCGTACCTTTGTCCTACTGGAAGGTTAAACGTGGAGTGGGAAATATTTGCTCCCAAAAAGCAGAAACTAAGCTCTTCCAAAAGTTTGTAACATAAGAAAAAAAATCTTCTCCCTTTTACTGTGGTTTGTTGAAGCTTGTTTTCTTTCATGTTTTATAATAAGCCATGGCATTTAATGATGCCTTCAATAAACATCACTAACATTTTTTTCCTCTTTAGATGCCAATGATTGATGTTTTCTGTGTATTTAAAGAATTTGTTTTTCACCACAACCACAACTACAGCTTCCCACAAAAACAATTCCCATTTAAACCCTCCATTTAGTCCAGCGTTTATTCGATGACCAGAAGTTGTCCACTGCCTTGCAAGCAACAAAGTGAGCATGTTCATCAGTTAACGGATCTATTTAGGTACCTGTCTTAAAAACTTCACCCCCCTTTGCTAGCAAGGAGAAAAGAGACTCTTAAACACATCCCAGCAATAGAAGCTCTAAACAGTCTCTTCAGATGACACGTTGCCCATTTTTAAAAATAGATTGGTAAAATGAGACAGACATGCCAGGGCACTGCACTTAAGCCACGGTCAGGGCCATGCTTTGCTCTTGTTTTCTCTGTGAGAGAGCAGTGGTCCTCAGGGTTCATCAAAGCAGGAATAACTCTTATGGACATTTTCAGGCCAAACGGATCAGCTGTTTGTGGGTGCTGACCAAGGCCTACATGATAAAGCGTTGATATTTGCACACAGCTGATACTCAAGCTCGGTGTAATTTATCACGCTAAGCAGGTGGTGTGCCTGGGCAAATAAAGCCGCACGCTTCTTCAGCGCATCCCGACCTGTTCAGTCGACCTTTCCATGGAGCCTGTGACAGAGACCAACGATGTCTTCCCCACCCGATGTGACAACCTCGGTGCCTCTTTCAGTTTCTTCCCAGTAAATGTGTTACAGTTTGTTCCAGTAAATCTAGCAATGACAGAAATGAATCTTTTCCAGTCTGGTTTCCTAGATGCATGAGTGTGGAGGGAGGAATTTAAACACAAACCAGAGACGTTGATTATTCATCAGGGAAACATTTTATATACACAATCAGGATTCCTTTACCAAGCTTGTACATTAGTACATTCAATCTACATTGTGCAGAGCTCACTTCCCAAATATTGTGCAGTCCAGTGCTGTTTCTCTGACCTTGTTCTTCTTTCAGGTTATAGCAAAAGAGTAAAAGCTTCTCATCTCCCTTAATATCTGACTGCTTCCTTTATGGCAGGGCTGAGAAGCCTACAGCTCACCAGCCTTCACTTCATACGAGTTACTACATAATCTCTTTGGACATTAAAATTAGACACCACAAAGAAGTAGGAAAACATATAGCCTCCTAACAGTGTCCGAAAGGTTTCTTCAGTCCTCAAGAAAAAAATAGGGTCCTCTGCCGCAACTCATAAAAAAAAACATGCAAAATGTACAAATGAGTAAAGCCAGGATGAGGCCCTGACCTGTCTCTGGCTAAGGACATGCTACGTCCTTAACCAGAGAAAACTTCCCCTGGCTTTCATACACTAGAGAAGATCAGTACAGAGCCAGTTTATAATCTCACCTGCACCAGTTCACACTCTTAAAATTACAATTCTTCCAGCTACTGCTCAAATTAGAACTGATTTCAAGTAATAAGGACACTTACTACAGGCAGAAGATTTCAAAATGTTTCGGTTATTCTACTGCAAAGTAATGAGATTCTTTTTTTTTTTTTTTCCCCAAAATCAGCAGAGAGCAAAAGAGTTAATACATTTTCCACTTATTTTCATCCAGCTCAGTGGCAAGTAAACCCTCAGCTCAGCTGTCAAGCAGACAGCAGCCCAGCTCTGAAATGATGGAAGGTGGAACCTGTTCATTTCCTTGCATGCCTCTTTATGGCCAACAGTTCATTCTCCAAAAATACGACTGTGGAAAAAGTTAGAAATGTTTCAATTGATTCAGGTCTCCCTTGTAAATCAGAAATTTACTCCACCGATATAAACAAAGTCTCAGCATTACGCAATCGTTTAAATCAGACTATAACTGGTACTCTACATTTATGTTTGTCTGAATAGTCTTACATTGCTATAGTTTTTTAATTAATCAGTACTCAGATTTTGTACTTCATATCTAAAAACTGCAGCAAGGAATTTGTCTGGGGGGCAGAAGAAGTTAATATTGAAATGCAAATTATTACGACTGAAAGGATGTTCTCCAGCTTCAGCTAGTTTCTGTGATTTATATCCTAAAAATAAAAAAGAGTAGCTGAAAATAATACATTACAACAAAACTCAAAAACTTTTTCTCTCTTATATTCTCAGTCTGTGTTGTTTTGCTTGGAGACTTGGTACATGGAATTTTATCTATAAATCAAACTCTTGGAAATAAACTTGCTGAAATCACAATCAGAGTCAAATATTTATGTGATGATTTTTGTGAGAAGTTCAGTAAATATGTTGTCATCAGCTAGATTCTCAAGAAAACATCCCAGGTTCTTTTTTCTTCAACTTGGAAAAATATGATTCAGTCACGGACAAGAAAATTATGCTTGACAAAACAGCTACCGAGCAGGTCTGCACAGGAGCACCTTCACTGCATTGCCCAGTTTTTAGAACTTTTATAGTGTGCTCATATTCCTTTGACATTTCCCACAGTTGACACTTGCACCGTCTTTTACAGACCTCCTCTGCCTTCCCTCCCCATACCAATCCCATCTGCTCCTTTTCACTACTCTCCTTACACTTTGTGTCACTGAAGCTTGATGGTTTCTTGCTTTTCATCTTAATAATCCTGCTTTCTCTCAGCAGCAAAAAAAAATCAGATCCTGCTTCCACGCCCTTCTTTTATTATCTTCTCACACCTTTTGTTGTCACCCTTTTCCTTCCAAATCTTCCCTTCTCCACCATTTCTGTCCCTATTTCTGTCTCTCTTCTCCCCTCTCCTCACTTTACACATAGCCACTTCTTTTGCCATCCCTTCTGTATCTTAGTTGCTTTCTTCACGACCGCTTGCTCCATGCAATTTCCGTTACCCAGATTTTCTCCGTAACCCTTTTTAGTGTCTGGCTCTCAGAGAGATGAGATCCATTTCCTTCCTTCTTTGTTTATGGCATTGCTTTTGTAGCTCCCGTGCCTGGCCTAGGAGCACCTCTCCCCTCACACCCTCACGGCCATGGATCAGACCTTGCTTGTTCAGGTCCTGCTATACAGTGCCCACATTGTCCTCACATTGTCCTCACATTGGCCTCACACTGGCTGGCTGGTTTCTTTCAGTTCTCCAGCCATCTCTCTCTTCGACAGCCTCTCTTTTCCCACACCTTATCTTCTGACGTGTTTGGGTGCTCATTTGCTACTTCCATCCCCGGGCTAGCATCTGAACTGTGCTCCCAGGGACCACTGCAGCATAGCTAAACAAATAAATAAATAGCATTTCACATTTCATCATGAGGCAACAGTATGCTGTCATGTTTTAGTTTTTCTCAAAAGCCTCAAGTGCCTATATGTTAGATACAAACTAAAATTTAGAGCACAAAAGAAGCATGAGAGATTAAGAATCTTTGTACCGAGCATTTTTCAGAGACAGGCAACCTCGGTCCCTGCCGGAATCCTCTCAGTTTTGTGGTTTGTCTGAATATTGAGACAAACAGGAATTGATTTTGTACCGTTTACAAACAAGAAGTGAAAAGGAAAGGGGAAAAGTAAAATTGCAATGAAAGCCACTAGTCTGCAAGTCTGTGCAGTTTCATTCAAAGCTTCACGGTCAATGAAAACCTCTGCTCACGTTCAGCTGCTAATAAAAAAGCAAATAAAATGTCAGACTTTATAAGGAATGAGACAGGAATGAATGTAGAAAAATATACAGCTCTGTGGTCTAAAGCAATGGTATGGCTTCACCTTAAATATTGTGATTAATTCTGCATATTCCATCTCAAAAAATGAGATTGCAGGCCTGTAGCCAGTCTAATAAAGAAGACTGGTAAGATCAGACAAACTGATCTTCAAAGTTTATAGACTGCACAGATTCAGAGTGGTTGTTGTCTATGTGAGGAGAGAAAGAAGGATCTTCACTAGAACTTTTCCTAAAGACAAGAGTAATTCGGTTTGGATAGCTCGGTCTTCACACAGGCTATTAGTCTGGTGACAAGTAAAGAGACTTTAAACATCTTTTGAGAGAAAAAGTGCTGTAGAAATGCAGATTAATAAACTTTTCCTCCTTATAATAAACTTAACTTTGTCATTTTTTCAAATTTCCAGCAAAGGAACAGCTACTGGGTTAGTATTTAACTCTGCATATTTACATAATGCTTTTCCATGTTACTCCTCATTCCTAAGAAATAAAGCATGCCTGTTTAGAAAATTTTTAAGGCACATTCCTTTAAATTTTCCTCTAACCTATTCCTGGCTTTCTATTTATATTACACAAATCCAAAGTTAAAAAGTTTGGCAAACCTGTGTAACTGAGGTACAGGCAACTGCATCATATTTACCCTCCTTGTGTTCCCATTGCTGGAGTCAGAAACTCACTCCTTTCAGAGTCAGAAACTTTTTTACTTCCAGTCTATATTCGTGCTTTATTCTTCATATCATTGTTCCCTTTCTTCCTCACTGATGCTTATTCTGGCTATGCTTCAAGAAAACAACTGTACCTCTTCTCTACTTGTGTTTTGCTAGATTTGATAAACTGTGTAATTTTGTCCCAGTCCCCTAAGTTTCAAACATGGGGGAAGCAGAACTGCACACATTTTTCATTTTGGATTTGGTATCTCAGTGCCGAAAAACCATTAATGCGTTCTCATGGAAAAACTTTTTCCAGTACATCCTAAGGTTGCCTAGCCATTTTACTTTTTTTTTTTTTTCCCCTGCAAATCTAGTCACTCCGTGATTGACTAACACAAATTAATTTTTAATCTTCTTATATTTGCTTGAACTTCATTCCAGCCCACTTGATCGGACATTTCAATGCAGGCCACAGCAGTTTAGCTCACATATATTTATTTTTAACTAGTAAGCCTTGTATGGGAAAGTTGAGGGCTGGTAACTTTCTGTTAGTCACGAGCCCCTTGTGGATTTTATTAATAAATTGTTTGTTGTTACTATAAAAACCAAAATCACTGACATTATTAAATCACCAATTCTGCTCACCACTATCTTGTTTGTTAGCAGTTGAACTACTCACTCTGCCTGTTTGTATTTGAACGCTTGTTTTGTAACTGCAACTATATTTTACTGATACTAAAATAGCTACTAGGGTTCTGCTAATCTTAAGGTTTCCTTCAACACTCCCCATGAACTCTGCCCAGCGCAAACATGGTAAACATTCTTATGTTTTTTCTCTAATAAAACTCATAAAAACTAATGTGTCAATGATGCATGGAACTGTATGGATTTGTAGGTTAAACCTGCAAAAGAGAAACCAACTGCACAAGCTCGAAAGTCTACAGGAGACTGTTAGTAGGAGTACAGAGAAAGTAACCTTAGCCTGTGCTTTGTCACATAAAGAATGAAAAAATATCTTTCAACACTTCAGATAACTCTCCAGCCTGACAAGACTTATAGTGCCATTTCATTCAATGTCATCATGGACATAAATGATTAAAAAAAAGATATATAAAAAGTCTTCACAAGAGCAATCCTAATAAACATCAGGTTAGATATGGCCTTGAGCAACCTGGTCTAGTTGAAAGGTGTCCCTGCCCATGGCAGAGAGGTTGGATTAGACGATCTCTAAGGTCCCTTCCAAACTGGCCCATTCTATGATCTGTTGCATTTTGGACTCGAAGTCACAACAACAAAGACATGAACACAGGTGGGAGATGTCACTTAAGTAGCAGGCCCACAGATTCCTCTTAGCTGAGTCAATAAACAGGTAATGACTGCACATTCAATCACAGGCTGAGTTCCGAGTGACAAATGGGACCAGTTGCATATGGAAGGAAAAATCCTACATTACAGGTGGTGGCATAAAAGTACATCCCGAGAGTTCTCTGATTCTCTGGTGAAGGTCACTAATTTTCTAGCGGGGAAGGTTGAGTCGTTCTGTTCTAAGTGAACTCAACTTTGTTTTATAGAAGTTTGTTTTTTCAATTTTCAGATCATGGTTTTCCATTTGGATTGGCTGGCAGTTTGGAGATATGGAATAAACTTACAGCACTTGCGATGTGAGCAAAGGAAAGAAAATCAGTCACTTTATGCCAGGTTTCTGATCTTATTACTACAACTGTAAAGTTCAAAAGCTGATTAGGTAGGATCTAAATGACACAGGCAAAGTATTACTAGAAGGTAAATCTTAGGCGGTTCATGCCTAAAAATAAAAATTCTACTCCAAGCAAGCACTTCAGAAATTGAAGACTCTCCCAAGTAGATAACTCCCTGAACAAAGAGGAAGCACACAACTAAAGAAATGTAACAAATCTTAATCACCAATCTGGGCTTTTAAGCTTATGTGACCCACCAGCCTATATGTGAAGCTGAAGATATCAATGGCAGTTTCCACAGCAGGCTGCAGGAGTAAATCCAGTGACATCAAAGATACAGCACATTTTATAACTGAAATAAACAAATTAATTCTAAGGCAAAAATAATAACAAATAAATCTTTAGCAGTTGTGCAAATGTCATACTGTTAACTATTGTTTCAGCAGTGTGGTTGGGGGGTCCAAGGGATATTTGGCAAAGCCCTTGCGCGGAGGGCTGGCTGCCAAGAGCAGCTGTGCAGTGACAGGTCTGGAATGTCCTCTGAGTAAGGCTGGCTGCAAACCTCTGAGGACTGCAGGAGTGGGAGGTTCTTGAACAGCTTGAGAAATATGAAAGCCCCATTCAATGACAAAAAAGTAAATCATTAGACTTAGTCACATAAGGGGGAAACACGAAAATAGCCTTGTAACAATGTTGCTGTTTATTCACCCTAGAAAAACAAATTCCGTGTGTGTTCAGTACACTTCCTCTACGGTTCACTTTTTCCAATGTGTAGCTTTATGGGAGTGGGGTTCAAACAGCACATCAGAACTTAGTAGGTTAAGTCGCATTCAGGATTCTGATTTTACTGTAATGAAATATAGCTTCATAATCTTACACAGTATAGTACAGTAGTCCAGCTTCCATACTGGCTGGAATTAGAGCTTTCCATACATTTCAGAAGTGTTACTGTGCTGCATGAACTCCTAATTCTGCTCTCTAGGCTCAGTACAAGGGGTCACTGACTGAGTAATAGGGTTAACAGTGATAACATCAGCCTAAGTCTACTGCTCAGATACATAAAAATAACTTCTGTGCTAATGTGGGGTAGATGATCGGACTGGGAGGTGGATTGTGAACTGGTTCAGCAGTAGAGTTCAGAGGGTTGTGATCAGCAGCACAGTGTCAAGCTGGAGGCCTGTGGCCAGTGGTGTTCCCCAGGGATCAGTACTGGGTCCAGTTTTGTTCAATATCTTCATCAACATCCTAGATGAGAGGTTAGAGTGTACCCTCAGCAAGTTCACTGACGATACGAAACTGGGAGGGGTGGCTGCCACCCAGCAAGGCTGTGCTGCCATCCAAGCGAGACCTGGGCAGGCTGGAGAGCTAAGTACAGATATGGGGGCGTCCTGCTGGAAAGCAGCCCCATGGAGAAAGACCTTGGAGAACTAGTGGACAGGAAATTGTCCATGGGACAGCAACGTGCCCTTGTGGACAAGAGAGCCAATGGGATCCTGGGGTGCATTAAGAAAAGTGTGTCCAGCAGGTCTAGGGAGGTTCTTCTTCCCCTCTACTCTGCCCTGGTGAGACCACACCTGGAATCCCGTGTCCAGTTCTGGGCTCCCCAATTCAAGAGAGACAGGGACCTACTGGAGAGAGTCCAAGGGAGAGCTATGAGGATGATTAAGGGACTTGAACATCTCGCCTGTGAAGAGAGACTGAGAGAACTGGGGCCGTTCAGCCTTGAGAGGAGACGGCTGAGAGGGGATCTTATTAACATATATAAATATCTGAGGGGAGGGTGTCAAGAGGAAGGGAACAATCTCTTTTCAGTGGTGCCTAGCAATAGAACAAGAAATAATGGCTTTAAGTTAGAACATAGGAAGTTCCACCTCAACATGAGGAGAAACTTCTTTGCTGTGAGGGTGACGGAGCCCTGGCACAAGCTGCCCAGAGAGGGTGCGGAGTCTCATTCTCTGGAGACTTTCAAAACCTGCCGGGACACGTTCCTGTGTGGCTGCCCTAGAGGATCCTTCTCTGGCAGGAGGGTTGGACTAGATGATGTCTAGAGGTCCCTTCCAACCCTGAACATTGTGTGATTCTATGAGTCCTTTCACAAGCAGAGATACACACAGCACAGGGCATTAGCCTGCGGCTTCACAGATGTACAAGGATGCAATGCTAAGTACCAAAACAGAAGTTCTGTTAACGAACAGGAACTACTCCGAGGTGCCACACTCTTCAAACACAGACCAGATATACCCAGGAGCGAAGACCCTCACTTCATAACTGAAGTTCATCTGACTGAGTTTGAAACTATTAGGCACAGGTATTTACCGCAGAGTGATCCTCCTATAGGTTTCAATGAATTGTACTACAAAATTAAATGTGAATAAATTAAATTGCAGGCCATCCTCCTACGTTTGATAGAGTGATTTTAAGAAAGGCTTTCTGTGTTATAATACAGTCATTTGTAAGGTAAAGCAAAAGAGTATGTAAATTATGTAGCTGTGTTCAGTCTCCTGGGAATAGTAGATTAAGAATATATGTGATAAATTGACCTGAACATCAAGAAAGATGAATTGAATTCATGTCAATTGATTTATTCACCAGTAATTCATTTTACACTGCCCATTGGACGGTGATAAACAAAAGTATTCTGAAACTGTAAATATATATATATTAGGGAAAATTAAGAATTCTTTTGATACAGGATATTTGTAATAAGTCATTTCTTATAAGGAGAGATAAGAATCTCTTGTTAGAAGTTTATATCTTGAAAATGTAAAAAAATACTTTGTTTTCCACACATGATCATTATTTTCTGAAGCCACTGAGAATACCAATGTTTGCAACATAGCTACATCTTAACGCCTTAAATGCAAGAAAAATCCAAGTTACAGCATTAAATATCATCTAATATCTAATGTCATCCTTGTTTATGCTTTCTAGCATCAGAGAGCTCTACAGCACCTGTACCTGCATTCAAGATATCGGTCCCCAAAATGTTGAACACAACCTCATCAGCACTGCCAGTTTTTCAGCACTGACATCTTCATGCAGGTGCTACGTGTGGGAAGTATGTGGTCATAGTTTCAGCTTTGCAGAGAAAACTAACCGACTTTCACACAGGATTTTGATATTTCGAAATCTGGGTTTGTTCCAGTTTGGAACAAAAGCCAAACATTCCATAATTATTTGTGAAAGGCAATAAAGCCTCAGTGTGGGAGCAGGTCATCCCCCAGGCTTCCCCAACGCACTGGTCCTGTGAGCACTGAGCTCTCCTGAGCCAGGGTAGGATGGGGATCACCCTGGGAGGCGGCTCCTGAGGACCTGCAGCTCCTGGAGACCTGCACCCTTTGGCTGCCGGAGCCCCAGCCCCAGAGCAGCTCCCGGCTTCGGGGGCAACAAGAGGGAAATTCCAGTGTCTCGGCAAAACATCTCAATCTGTTTGAACCGGCAAATTCCTACCAGAAAATGTTTTGTCAGAACTTCTCCAGACTGTTCCATCTGTAATTAAAGGCTTGTGTTTTACTGTAAAGGAGATGACGGTGCTGTGTGCAGCAGGCTCCTGGGTCACAGCAATAGTGATGATTATGAAGACCTAAATATGCTTTTTCTCCTCACAAACCAGACAACTGGCATGGCCCAGGAGGATGCAGGTGGAAAAGATGCAAACTGGACTAGGCCTTTAGAGCCGTGCTGTTCCTTCCGTGTTCTTTTTAACTTTTTGTTTCATTGCTGTTGATGCATTGGATAGAGAAAGAACAATGGAGTATGAAGTACACAGATCTTTGGGATATCCAGCAAAATTCCTCGTGGACTGCCTAATGGAATATTTTTCTTTTTTTATTTTTTTTATTTTCTGTCAGAAAGTGAAAAATACCGAGATGAAACTTTTAAAAATAGAAGGTTATATTTTTGATCAAACAAACGTGGCAGTGAAAAGTGTGTCCTTTTGAAATCTTCTTTTTCCAGGAATATGATTTTTATTTTTAGTTTAGGGTCTTTTCTTTTTGCCTAAATGGAAAGTCACATATTTCAATAGAAAAAATTAAAAGAAAAGAAAAGAAAAGAAAAGAAAAGAAAAGAAAAGAAAAGAAAAGAAAAGAAAAGAAAAGAAAAGAAAAGAAAAGAAAAGAAAAGAAAAGAAAAGAAAAGAAAAGAAAAGAAAAGAAAAGAAAAGAAAAGAAAAGAAAAGAAATTAAATTTTTTTAGTTTATAACCCTTACCCATTTATGGTGTTTGTAATGTTTGGTGGATATAAAATGTGTATTGGGAGCAAAACAGCCAGTGCCAAAACAGGGAGCACTAGAAGACACTGTACATCAAAGGCACAATCCATCTCAGTGTGGGATGGTGCAGGACTCGCTCTCCTAAAATGCACATTGCGCTGCCTTGTTGGCTACAACAGCAGGTTACAGAATCACCCCTTGCTGAGTTGGCCAATATACGAGGTCACGACAGGAACACGAACACATTTCTGCTTGTACTTCAGGCTTTTCAGCGTGGGACACTGGTGAGAGTTGCAAGACACTGAGACAGACTAGCGAAAACAGTGCCCCCTTAGCTTGCAATCGCTCTTGTGTTTGATCAGAACTTGTTTTTCCTCAAACACACATACATATTTGTATCCCAGGGCCCCACTTGCTTATTTCTATATTCAGTGATTGGAGAGGGGGGTGAGAAGGGAACAGCACCCCACCCAGAAAAACAAACTGAGAGCAGAATAGTCAGAGCTGTTTGCCAGAGTAGTGTCAACAGAGAGCTGGAGCAGGCTGTGGCTTTCAAGTAAAGATGAAGGACTACACTACTGCAGTTGTACCGAAGATGCAGTTTTACAAGTTTCGACATCTCCAGGTATCCACCTAACAGCAGATTTAATTCTCTTTTGTGGGCATATATGTGGTGATCTCTCCCATTCTTGCGCAGTGAAGAACAGCGATCTACCCTATCCGCTGCTTTTCTCGTAGTATCTGTGTCCTTTGACCAAAGAGAGGGCATTCGCTCCCCTGCAGGTCTGTAACCAAGTCCGTTAGTCCCTCATGGGGCTGTGTTCAAGGTATTAAGAGACAAAATGCCATAAGACTTTGGCGAAGGCTCTGAGCACTTCCAGCGAAGCTCAGACATCCGCCTCCTAAGCAAACCCTTACTACATACCTGAGATAGATAAAGAGAATAGGGCTAACAGCAATTCAGCTCCTCTTCTATGCCATGTTGAACCACCTCAGAAAGCACTGAGGTCTCCCTAGAGGTGGTGAAGGTGGTGATGGTGTGAGTTTGGACTTTGGTGGAAGGACAGTAATTCCTACTCTCTGCCATTCACCCAAACTGATAGATTTATGCTTTGGTACACCTTTCATAGCCAGTTGTTCTTTAGATACTTTATGAATTTAAAGTTCTTTTATAGGCTCACCTTGTTGTTTCTCATTATCTTTCCTGTCAGGTGCTTGAAGTGAGCTGTGACCTCAGGAGTGACAGTCACCACAGGACTAGTGGTTGTGTCCAACACAGGGCTAACACACTACACTGTAGAAGTTCACGGTAAGGAACCATTGAGGAGGTTTTGTGAAAGGGATTTTGCATTTCGACGCAGCCCCGATGAAGATGAAAGGTAAGTGAGGTTTCTTGCCTTACAGTACAATACACTGGAGTAACTGCTGGTTTCTGCAGATGAGGTAATACCTCACGGGACTCCAGACCAGCGGAGACGATGGAGCTCCGGGATGACAGAAGTGAGGAAAAGCAGTCCTCCTTACTAGACAAGAGATGTTTGTGAACTGCATTACTTGGATGAGATGTTTTCTTCCCCAGGAGTTAATAGATGTGCAAATATATTGCCTCTGTGCCCTGAGATCATCTGAGCTGAAATGTGATGGATATAAATCCTAACAGGAGCTAGCCGAAAAAGCTTATACCTATGAAGTACTTGACTCACTATATTGTTTTCCCAGAAGAGGAATGGTGTCAAAGGAAAAATATGGTAGAAAGTGTGCGAACTGTAATGTCGCAGTGCTGCTGAAATGACGAGACACAGGTAGTCTCCTTCGGCCCATCCTGCTTAATGTCAGTGACAATAAAAATGTAATAAAGATGAGGTCAGGCTAACATGAGAGCAAGTTTGTTCACAAAACTGTGATAGAATGCACAGGGAATCCAGAGCAACAGTGAGTCACTCTCTTGAAAGAAAGAGATGATGAGAGGACTGAATAAAGGGAAACTTTCTCTACAGTTTCTTAGCAATGTGGAGTGGGCGGAAAAAGCCACCCCAGAGGATGAACCAATTTCTAAAATCGAAAAGAAATGTTTATTTACCAAAAACTGTCAAGTTGAATTCCAGTCTGGCATCTCTTCCCCCTCCAGACCCCCTCTACAAAGGAGAAGTGCACTTATCCTGTGATATATAGCTGGGGGTGTGAGGAGAAAAACACAGAATAACATGGAATAGGGACATAAAGTACCACATACTTAAACCATTTTGGATTTGTTCCAAGAAAAAGCTTTTTGGCTTTATGCTCTGAGTCCCATATAAAGTAATGAAATTCTCCCCAACCTCCAAAAAAATATAATTTGAGGACAGTTATGTGAACTTATACAGATTTCAAATAATTGCACTTCCATTGAATCAGGATCCTGTTACTTAGCATACTAGTATTTTTCATGCTATCAAGAAAATTAATCTTTAGAAGACTATATACTATTGAGTCTGGTGAATAATGCCAACAAACAGACCCACACATATTTACACAGAAGCTCTGGTAGGCTTCTTTGCCAGGATGGCTGCCAACTGTGCAGATCCAGTTATTTGTTACTCCGTCCAATCTTGCTTACTTGTACATCCTTCTCTGCCCATCTGAACTCCTGTTTCTTGTCTTTTAAAATTAAAATGTCACTTGGACCAGAACTAACACCTTCTTCAAGGGTAGAGAGTCTAATGGGGAAAGTGTCCACGAAAGATTATGGCTTGGAGAAGTGATAAAAACATCAGCAAGCAGGCCATGAGATGACACTAAATCACACATGTTGTAATGACATATCTCCAGTATTTAATGACTATTTAAAACAAAACCAAACAAAATACTACTCTTCCACTGCTATAAATGACCACAATTTTCTTAGGGTGCTATGTTTTCCAGAAATATGATAAACCCGTTGCATACTTATGGGACATCCTTCGCACTCTGAGGGATAAATCTCACCTACCTAGAATGTCTGTGGCTTCCAGGTACAAAATATATGATTGAAATATTAATACATATAAATATCATAAGTACAGTTTGATTGTGTATTAGATCATGTGCTTATAAAGTTCCTAGATGATTTTGTCCAGCCCAATTGTCTATGGCTTCTGGATTTCCAAATTAGATAAGGAAAATCAGGGTGTTAGCCAAAATCATGGAAATAAGGGCTTTGCTGTGAGTGCCTCACATCATTTCTGTATTTCATACGGTTTTTTATTTTCCTAATGGGTGTAAGCACTGTTACATTAGATAATGGCAAGGATTCCCTGACAGGAAATTGCACCAGTGATGAACAACTCTGATAAGAGATTTCTACTAATGTGATAGAAATTACATTACTGTGATCGTTAATGTGAATGCATTAATCCTGCAAGAAAAAATGCAGCTAGCCTTAGAATTTATTATACAAGATGCTAATCTACTGGTAAAAAAATTTAAAAAAAAGAGACATTCGGGAGGAATCCAAGTCACCGAAGGTTTACAGTTGAGCATTTGCTGCATTTTAAACACTTGCTGAATGTGCAGATCCTGAATCTGAGTGTAACTCTCTGGTGTTTTTCCTTTAAATCGAGTCAATGATTCTCTCTTTATCTAGAAGAGAAAAATGATTGTAGATTGGACAACTTCCTAAAGAGTTTCAGGGATGAAGAGAATCCAGCTATATCAACAAGGCACAGACAAGTGCTTCTCTGAGTTGTATGGAAATCAAGCACCTGCAGCCTAATGCTGTCTGAAATACAAAGATGTTCTGATAGGATCTTTTATTTTACTTGGCTTGTGCGCTGTGATCAATCTAAAAATGCCTGAATAGCAGCTCTGTTCCTGTTCTAGCAATCCTTGCATGCCTTTTTTGAAAGGTTGGCATTTTAAAGGTCATGGATGAACAGATTAATGAATATCTTTAGAAAAAAAATTTTTTTTTTTAAACACCTATGCAGCTTTGAAAACCTCAATAACGACAGTACTCGTGCTCCTCTCTGCTGCAGAGAGAGCAGTTTTGTTTTGGGGTTTGTTTTTCTTTCTTTGCTTTTTTTTTTTTATCTTCTGTGGGTAAAATTACTTTTATCTTCTTCAGCAAGCCATGAACGTTGCAGAAAAAACTGCACTAGTGATATTCTTGTTCTGTTTAAATCTAGATTCTCAGATGAAAAAGCATACTGTGCTTAGCAAAAAGATGAGGTTGAGCAAAGCCAAGTCAAGTATCGTTACATTCTCATCCAAATTAATTCTCGCTCCTCATCTTGCTTTTTACATCTGTTGAAATACGGTTTCTGTTATGGTTTTGGAAGATTTCCATTTACTGTAAGTTTCAGACGGTATTGATGAGGTCACTGTTTACTTTGAATAGCTCTTTGATAGGAAAAAAAGAGAGCACAATGGAACGTTCAAGAAGCATGGCATGTAGTACATTATTAAATTAATCACACGAGAGTTGTGTAGAGATGTAACCTCTCTGTAGCCTTAGGGCATAGCCTTAGGGGGCAGCTGTCCCACAACTCCACATGACAGCGGGCTCATGTGCAACTGCAGTAAGTGATGTTGTTTATTGACAGATAACAGTCATGGGAATCCTGCCTGCCAAAGCCACTGTGCACAGCTGCCTAAAACAGACAACCAGGCTGGAGAACAATAGGGTAAGGTGTGCTATCTATCCCTCACACACCTTTCTGCAGGATATTTCTGCAGGATATTTCTGCAGCTAGTACTTAGGCAGCAGAAGACACGCCCCTCGTGTCAACTGGAAGTGGCTGAAACACACAAGACTCGTGCTTCCCTGAGAAAAGCCTTGGACTGCAGTCAAAAGCCTTATCCTGGTGTAAACCGTGATTAGACACTCAAGCTGAGGCTTCGGAGTCAGCCTGTGGTTACGTGCAGCTGTCACAGGGGCCATCAGGCTGTTTCCACGCGCCCGCCCTCACCTTTTATCCCTCCTCACAGGGAGCCTTCCAGCAGCCATACTGCTGTGGGGAGTCAGATGAGCCCACTGATTTGTCTAAAAAACTGATGCTTTTTTTTGCAGGTTTTAGTTTAGCATGCGGAATTTAACCTTTTTTAAAAAAAAATAATTAAATGAATAATGCTTGAGAACTTCAATTGCACATAAGCAGAGCCCCAGTATCTCCATTCGGTGACTATATCCCATGTAGTCAACGGAAACAATCCAAGTGTGACATTTTCCCGTACTGTATTGCTCTGCTGAAGTACAGATAACAAAGGATATTCAGCGAGCAAGAATATTTCACGCAGCTTCTAACTGATCCGCATACCGTGAGGTGCACGGTGAAGATCTGCCACCTTCCAGGGCTTTTAACTTCCTTATTTGAAGAATCACCTTTTAACTTCTGAGAAAACCTGGCAGCTGGCCAACGAAATGGCCATAGATGTGAAATGGTCATACAGTCAAACCATCACAAACAAAAAAAACTCTTTTCTTTATAAGAATATAAATCTGGCTGAGGTGAGTTAGCAAGAATCCTACCAGATGTTGGCTTTTAAATTATGTATAAATACTTATGTTATGGAGGGAAAAAAAAAAAAAGAGCAATTAAATCTATTTTCTGTGTATATTCTTACTATACATTAAGGCTGTTCCAGGACCATAGTTTTGGTTTATTCAAAGATATTTTAAGAAAAATAATTTTTTAATTTGTCACTTCCGCTTGCCAGAATGTTTCATGTTTAATACAGACTGCACTTGTTAAATACTCTAAACGAACTTTGCCTTCAACACTTCTTCCAAAATGCTGTGTAAAAATATCCTGTTATCCTTTGTCTTTTATATGTCAAAGTATTTCCGTCAATATGTAAAGCATGCATATATATTACACCTCAGAAATTTTTTTCAGCAATAACTTTCATGCACTCTTTAGGATGGCCTGTGAAGTGCTGCATTTGGCAATCCTTCATAAAAAATAATTCTCTTTCTTCATAAGAATAGTGATTATCATTTTTGTTTGTGGCAAATTACAAACTGCTCTGTGCTTCTAAAGAATTAAGTTTAGATCCCTGTGTGGTGCAAAACAGGTATACTCTCTTCAAATAAAATTAACTTTGGTATTTAATATAAATCATCAGTCACATAAATATAGAAACACGCTGTTAAAGTGTAGCCAAGAAAAGTATATTTAGAGGCAAACATCGAAGAAGGAGCATAAGCAAGACAAGGATGTTTAACATGAAACAAGGCCATGAGGAAGCTCCATCTGTAAAACTGCACCTTTTCTGGGAGACCACAGATCCTCAGGGATGTGGAAATTCTTGAAGTGGTTTGAAAGGAAGGCTGATGGATTGGTTGGCATATGCACAAGCACACCTGCACTGTGCACAGTTTTAGAGGAAGTAAGATTATTTTGATAATTTGAGATTTTCAATATATATATTTAAAGGATAGAGAACTTCTGAGAAAAAAAAAAAAAAGAAAAGTTGATTTCCTCCAAATAATATTATTAAATCCTGAATATGTGCTTGTGTACATATGCATATACAGCATATGGAGTTATGCACGCCTAGATGTAAAAAGAAATATGATCTTAAGCATGAGAAAAGTATCACAGAAAGTTTGTGGAATAGTGAACTAGATGAAAAAAAATTAATAAAGGCAATGCATTTCAGGTGAGACAAATTGAGTTTTAAATCTTTTGGAAGCAATCAGCAGCCTTAGCAAGGGTAAAGGAGACATAGCTTGCTTCAAAAACTCATTTTGATTAATTTTTAAAAAATGTATGAAATCTAGCAGATTCTTGCTGCTAAGCTCCTCTGCTCCAGTCATAGCAGAGGAAGAAACCTGGCATGCTTAAACATAAAATTGGCTGCATTAGTAGGAAATCTACTGTAGTCATAAATGGAAAGTATTCAAACTAAAATGTCAGTAGTAGAAGATGACAGGAGTCAGTGTTAGAGGTCCAGATTTGAATATTTACACAAATATAATGTAGACAGTGATGTGGAAAGCAAAGATTTCCAAGTCTGCAGATAGCACTTAATTAGCAAGTACTGCAAATAACGAAGGAATGTACGGTCAGTAATCAGAGACTGAATGGAGAAAACCCTTGAGCTGCCAGGTGAGAGAAATTCTAATTACAATGGAGTTTTCAAAAGGCAACGTACAGAACATTCTTAATGTTAACTTTTTATGAAAGATTAACCCTTAAAAATTTTGGTAGTAAGTACATAGCTCTTGCTGTTGGTTGCTTTAATGTTTTTGAGTTTCTTCACAGAGGCTTCAGACTTCTAATGAGTGAGCTACAGAACTGCCATCATTCCACTGTCCCTTGCAGGAGCTTTGGCCTAGATACACCCACACATTTTGACATCTATGGAGGTTTTGGCAAAACAGAACCCCAAATCACTACGCAACTATTTCACAAGAAAGAATCTACCGATGAAGCTCCCCATGGTCCCTGATGGTCTGTTTCTTTGCACACTCAGCAGAGCCATCGCCTGGGCAGTAAGCCGAGAGGGAATTGCTCTCTAAGTCTCACACACCAAGATGAGGCTCACTGAGGACCAAGGAGGCAGAAGGATGTTGCCATTCCCTCTTCAACAACTCAATCCCCAGCTCAGCTAGAATCGAGTCAACTGAGACAGGTGGAGAAATGAGTTCTTTACACTACCAGGATATATCTGAAATCATAGAAATGCTGATTATCCAACCTTCTTCTCGCAGCGGACCTAGCTCAGGTCAGCTTGGCTCTTTTCAGTCAAGTCTTGAAAATCTGAAGTGATGAAGATTGCCACTTCTTTGAGTACCTGTTCCAGGGCTGTGCTAATCACTTGGTTAAAAAGGTTCTCCTTCTAGTTGGTCTGAGCCTCTCAGGCTGCAGTTTATGCCAAACTCCTCTTCTTACACTACTGAGAAGAGCTTGACTCTGGACTTTTTCTAAACTCCCCTTCAGGTAGCTGTAGTCTGCCTTTGGATCCCTTTCACTGAGGAGCTAAGAAGCACTGGCTTAGTCAAGCAGGTCTTCTGCTGACATCCTCCACCTTCCTGAGCAAAAGGATAGTTTGTTCCTGAGCTCCCAAAGAGTTTACTTCAAAAATCAGCCAGTTCTCCTGGGCCTCTTTTTACCTCGTGGCACCGTTCTGCCTAGTAATTCCCTCAATAAGCCAAATTCTGCTCTCCTAGTCTGCTGCTTCCCCTTCCAGCCTTCATCCGGATCCTTGACTCCAGTCATGTCGTGGTTGTTGCTGCCCAAGCTGCCCACTCAGACTGCATCTGTCACCAGCTCTTCCCTGCTTTGAGCAGCAACAAAAGTCGAGCTTTACACTATCTGGTCCCTCTAGAGTGTGCCCTGGGAAATTATGGACTGTAATAGCAGCGAAAATAGTGTCCCTAACATTAACATTCTTTAGTCTGCCTCTTGTTTAGAAAATTAATAAATTTGGGTTAATACTTAATGAAAAAATGTAAAATGCTGCTATAAGTAATCTATCATTGCAGATGACTGTCATGCTTTAGAGCTTATTCAGATAAAATGTAAATCTTAAGTTGTGCAATCTATTTCCAGAAAGTATAACAGAGAGTTCACTTTGAAGCACTAATAGTAAATAAAAGGCACTGTACATACGATTAAATAGTTGGAATTTTGTTTACGATTCAAAATTGAACTAGGAGTCAAACCCTACATAATTCAAGGCATTCTTGAACACAGCCTATAACTACATAACTATCTTTTTCTTCAAGAACTATATCAGAAGAAGGTTTTTTGAGGGACTGGACTGACAGCAAATTATACCATTTTCTTGCTATTGTTATACAGTTAGACAACCTGTCCCACAGAAACCAGACTGCTGTTAAAAATTCACAGGAGTATTGGGATCCAATGCCATGTAGCAGTTCTAGCCTATAAGCTGCAGAACATAAAAGCCACCGTCGCTAAGGACATGGAACTACCCACTTGCAGACCACCTGAGATCCCTGACACTTTAAAATACTGAGAATAGCATAGCAGTACCTCTGCTGTGCAACGTCCTGTTGCTTTGGTGTCTTCTGCATCTTACAGGCGTTTCAGGGAGTTCCCCAGTCTTAGAGTGTCTTATTGTATAATTATAGAATAGAATCACAGAGACATTTAAGTTGGAAAAGACCTTTAAGATCATCGAGTCCAACCGTTAACCCAGCACTGCCAGGTCCACCACTAAACTATGTCCCTAAGCACCACATCTACACGTGCACTGGCAATTTTTTTTTAGGAACAAACAGGCAAATTAAAAATTAGTAACAGGCAACATCCAAAGATAAAAGCATCTGCCTCTTTGCTGTGTTATTTTGATTTTATTTCAGTAAGTCCCACTGATTTTGCAAATGTGGCAGTGCAGCAGTAGACCAAATGGTAGAGTGGACTAAGCAAAGAAAACACCCAGCATGTGGCAAGTTAACAAACGGCGGTCTGAGATCAGCTGCTAGCTCTGGCTGCAGCTGTGCTGTCATCTTAGCCTGAGATTTGAACTTACACTTGAGCTCAAATTCCTTAATCATCAGATCTGCCTGCAAGTTGGCTTTTACTTGCTCTCCAGCTGAGAAAGCCAACTGGCTTTCCAGGTATGGAAATTTAGGCACTACTTTACATCTGTTCTGATTGCAGTGATAACACAATTCCAGAAAATTTTGTTTCTGACTTTATGTTCAGATCTGAGCAAGTCCACAGAAGCTGACACAGGTAGACCTGTCGTTTCCAGGCTTTAAAAATACTGAAATATCCAGGACTTCGGCAATGAATGAACACGTGACCAAAAATACAATCTACACCTTTTACTTATTACTGCCTATTTGCAAAAATATTTTCTTGTCAAGGCTTGAAGACATTCTGTCATGCACTTACACATGAGCACTAACGTTGTTCTAAATTATGTCCCAGCACAGCACGTTTCTGCTTTGAAACATGCCACAAATATCACCCTCCGATTGATAACGGCTCCCCTGGTAGTAACAGTAAATGAAAACTGACAAATTACTGGACAGAGATTACTCTCAGAACAAACTGTTGCAATTTCACACGCAATGCAAAATCACATCCTTTTAAGCTCACTCTGAGCTCTCACATCCAGATCATGTCTAAGTTTCTTTCCATGTGCGACTACCGAGATAATCTTTCTTCTACATCCGCGCACCTGTAACTTTCACCCAGACTCTTTCAGCCTGGTGAGTTTGTGCTCCTTCTCTTGGGACTTGAAAATACTATGTTTTCCCTACTGAAAAGCTTATTATTATGTTATCCGCATCACCCATCTCTGGCTCCCTCTGCAATTCCTCCCTTCTACACCCCATTAAACTGCAAGACTGCATTCACCGCATTTTTGGGGTCCTAGTTGCCCTCTTCGGTCATGAATGAACACAGCTATGTTTCCACAGAAGCACATGCATGATTTTTCTCACGGTTATGCTTCGTACTTGCAAGGGTCTCACGTTATTTTCCTCCAGGCTGCTTCTAGTCCTTGTCTGGGCCACCACACCCAGAGGAAAGTTTGGCAATGCTTGGCTACTTGTGTGCTTAGCCCCTTGCTTGTCCTATTGATCTATAGCTTATGTTCCACTCTTCTTTCTACAGGTTTGCTGTTTTATGACTGATTATTAGATTCAACTCTCCGAGGTGTATGCTTTCTTCTTTTGTTTCATCCTTACATAATAACCAGTATGACACTTTCATAAAGTGCAAAGAACGATGTGTAGCCAATAGTTAATTTGTGTAAACAGGGCATTGGTGACTCTTTTGTTCTGGACTAATAGGTCAGTACAGAAATTGGACAGTGATATCTGCATTGCCCTGGGATGCAGGACACAGGAACTCACATAACTCTGAGGATGCAGCCTGTCCTTCAGAAGCAGTCTAGCTGCTCACACAAACGTAAAGGGACGTAGGTGTGAAAATGCATTTCCTCTGCAGGATGGAGATGGTAATTCAGTTTGTCAGTCTGCAGTGGTACGTAACTTCAGGCTTGCATAGCACACGGTAGACACAGACACATCCCATCCGAAGAACTTGCACCCTGTGGAGAGCAGTGGACTTCATCTCCACTCAGCATCACATGCTCTGCTGTTTTCCAACCAAGCTGATGAATAGACGTGCAGATGTCAACCAGCCGGATGAACCAATTCCAATAAAAGAATATACAAAACGAACTTTCATCCAATACTCTTGGCAGCAGCTTGCTGGAGATTTGCACGAGTTGTTGTCAATTCCCACCCTGGAAAATGTCCCTGCTCCTGCTAGCTCAAACAGATGATTTTGCTGGTCAGGCACCTGAGGGTCAGGGCCCTGCCTCCAAGAGTGTTCCATCGATCCTACCAAGTGTTCCACATCTGGCCACACCGAGGGAGGCCTCCCCCGGGCAGACCCAGGCTGAGGAGCAGAGCTGAGCTGGAGGTGCCTTCCAGCCCTCAGCAGCACCCCAGGCGTGAGCCCGGGGTGAGCCCAGGACACGCAAAGGAGCCGGGCTGCTCCCCAGGCTGGACCCTGGAGGGGCAGGACCCACGGCAAGCAGGCCCTGCCCAGGCTGCACAGCCCCAGTGTAGTCTGTTGGATCAGCAACCTGAAATTCAGTGGGTTTTGTCCTGTTAGGGAGTACGCCTGTCGCTTGGATAATGTTGTTTTACAGATGGACAAAATATCTTTTTTTTCTTTTTTTTTCTTTTTATTGCCTCTCATTTTCACTTGTGTATGGAACCAAGCACGTTTCTGAACACTTGAAAGTGCTGCAGGACAAGAAAATGATTCCCAACTAGCTCTGATTAAAAGTACTTATTTGGAAAAAACACAGCAACTTATGCTAGAATTTAAGTCTATTTCAATATCTCAACAAATTGTAGGGAAAAATATGAAACACTTCCAGTCTTTTGCTTTACATTAGTAACCGGCAGCAGATATCTGCTCTCCCCTTACTCCATAATGCTTAAATGAAAACTTCTAGTATAAAAATGTGCCCTTGGATTTACTTACAGGTAAAGAAAATAAACAAATAAAAACCAATGCTGGCTTACTGTATGTTTTTAGCGACAGTTAAAAACAATCTGAAATTCACAAAATGTTGACATCTGAGCAATAAATCCAATAAAAGAGAAAGTGGGTCAAACCGAAGCCATCTAAGGCTCATCTTGAAGTTAATCAGGGTGAGTAATATTTTCCTTAGTAATAGTAACTATTTTCCTGTGGTTGGAACAATATTTGTTTCATTTGTATGTTTGATTATTGGTTGAAATGATTTAGACTAACGCAAGCTCCAAAAATGACAGTTTTGCACATGAGTTCAGACTGGCAAACAGAAAAAGAAAACAAGAAAGAAGATGAGGGATTAATACTATAGTCCAATGGCTACGTGATCAGTAGAAATCTCCTTGATAATTGACAGTTCTTTTGAGGGTCCTGATCCTAAGGCATAAATAAGCTAGAGGTGTTTTTAAAAAGCTCTCCGGTAGTGACAAGTGGAACAAGATACCTTTTGGTCTCAGAATGTCAGCAATGTGACATTTGTAACGTGACAGAAGAGCTCACTATTAGACAAGAGTTTGTTGAACACAGCGCTCACATGTTTTTACCTGAGGGGCTGTCAGTTTAGAATACAGACTATATCCTATTAAATAAAAATCACGCCTTGTCTTTCACAAATAAACATATATTTGCAGCTCTGATTACGTTGATAGTTTGACAATAATTAATCATCTGGGTTTTTTTTTTTCTGGCAATGGTTAACTAAGAACTGTCCTGGGTATGGAAGCCATTCATGATAACCACTGCTATGGTGTGGACCAATACAAAATTGAAATAAATTATGTCAAATATGCCCTAAAGAAATACAGAAAAACCAAGAATCTGAACATTTGTCATTCTCACCCTATAATTTAATTATACTTTTCAGGTATCTGTACTAGGTAGACAGTTTGAGAACAAAATTGCTCAAGATCCAATTGCAGAACAGTATTCTGTAATGCAGCACTGAGAATACAGACTAACAAAATATTTACCTCCTAGGTTTTATGTTATTGTTGTATCACTACTAATTATGAAAATAAATTAACATAGGAGTCTATTTCTTTCACAGAAGTATCTGTGAAAGGACAAAACACTGTTAAAAATCTGTAAAATGAAAGTTTATGTTGGAGGTTTTAGAGTATAAGCAAAAATTTCAAACTAAACCCTGAAGTCCTGATATGGAGTGGGAATTGAACAATGTATTATCAATTTCAGTTGGAATCTTACTTAGTACTCTGGAACAAGCGACATTTCATGGCCAACAGGGAGGTCAAATGCATTTTTCCACACTGATAGATTTGATCTGTACAGAATTTTTGCCTTTTTATTGATCCTTCCAGTCACATGCATTCTTCATCTCTTTTCTATAGACAGTATTTTGACCAAGACCAATGGATTTTTATGGACCAGGTTTGGGATCCAGGATACGGACGCTAGGATCTTTTTGGCAGACTATGTTTCTATGTAAGAATACATTCTTTTGTAAGAGCAAAACAAATTTTCAAGTTTGGTGCACTGTTCTGTAAGTCTCAGTGAATCCAAAGGGAAAAAAAAAAAATTTCTTACAGATTCAGAGTTGGTTTAATTTCACGTGTATAAAGTCTAAAAGAAAGGGCCGTGGTCTCAGCTACTCATCTGAACTCAGATGCCCTCAGAGGTTCTTTGAAGGACTTGCTCTTCGGAGCTGTGTATGCCTCTTGTTCAACTGTCCAGAGTACTAAAAGGATTATCCTAGGCTCAGTGACACATCTTGGATAGCTAAAGTTAGATGAGATTAATCCCATCATAGCAGTCCAACACGCACTGTTCAAAGTACCCACTGATAACACAGCTCCAGATCCCCACTTTACAAACCAGTGAGTCTTTGCAGCAGGACGGGATACACTCAGATCCACTACCATCCAAAAATCAGCCACGGTTAAAAACATGGGCCACACAGTTTGATTTGTATCTGACTACTTTAAAAGTAGCTGGGGAAACTCCAAGCATAAACTTTCATGTCTATTTCTGCTTTCAAGCACACTGTATCAGATTCATTTTTTTTTTAAAGAATGGTTAGTATAAAGGTAGCATAAAGGGTTTTAAGCTACCCTCTCATTTTTGTTAAGTCAGTCATGTCAGAATTTTTTTATTAAGTATTGTTAACAGTTAAATGTTCCTGAAAACTCATATGCTATGATATTTATATTACACTATTTGATGCTTTTCATACTACTGCAAACATTCTCATTAAACACAAATCAGAAGCAAATATTAGCAAAGGCATTTCCATATAGAGAGCATATGGCTGATATGATCAGTTTCTCAGAAATCTGGCCTCTGCCTTAAACAACTTTTCCTCAGATGTTACTTCATGATGACTTAGAACTGAGTTCTCCCCTTCCTTATATTGTTTATATTTGTGCAACTGTGTGGAAGGCAGTACGGTTGAACTGCCGCTGCTTGACCAGAGGCTCTTTCTGTCTCTGTTGCCCTCTTTGCCTTCCTGATAATCTGATCAGGTCAAACATTTAACCTCGCAGAGCTCAGCTAAGTCTTGCCCTCATTTGACCCACGTGAACAAGAATAAGATCCCATTTCCAATAGTTTTTGCCCTAAACAAGGCAGTTACAATGGCAATTAACTTGGCAAAGTTTAAAGCCACTTTGAAAACCGTTCAGTGTCTGAGGAATGTTAATAGCAGAACAGCTGTTTTCAAGAATCTCACACTTGTGTGTTTCTTGTATTAAGAATTTTACTAATTCGTCCCTCATTGTTTGTTCTCATATGACATAAGATATAAATGGATTGACTGACCTCAAAAATGTGTTTTTCTTGCAAAGGGAGTAATTTCTTATAAGAAAACCAGTATTTAGTTAAAATGTCTAAAAACGTTTTGTTTTGTTTTCTGCATAAGGATCTAATTTGGTTTCTTGAGTTCCTACTAACACATGCTTTGAGCAGGGTTTTGGACCAGATGACCTCCAAGGTCCATTCTAACCTAAACTATTCCATAAATGTCTTCAGTTGTTGAAGCAAAGGTTAGTTTAGACTCTCTTCTGCTCAGTACAACAGGCTGTGCAGAAACCTGTTTCAGCAACGGAATCGCACTAGCCCTGACTTAGTTTCTCAATCCAGTTCTAATCTGCTGCATATAGGAGTGGTTTATAAACCCAGTATCTCAGCACTTACAACTCCCTGCATCCAACATGAGTCCTTCCCACGTTAACAAAGTGCTTCCTTCATCAGAGCAAGACACTACTCTGGCCTAGATAAATGCCCATCACAAAATATTGAACAGTTCATCAGCTTTTGTCTTTGGAAACAAGATTAACCTGGAGTTTCAAGTCCAGGGTGGTACTTTCTGTCATGAGTGAGAAGATGAATTTTGATATATTGCCACTCAAATGGGTTATGACACGAACATTACATAAATCAGAAGGAAAGCCTACTAGTTTTCCAGCGAGGTATAAATTTCCTTTTTTTTTACATGTAGAAGGTCATGAGAGCCTAACAATGGAAACCACAGCATTAATTTACATTGTACACTAAAATACAGCATTAAAAATATAAAACTAGTTCCAGTAATAAGCACTCACACATAAGTAAATGTCAGAATTGTATTCATAATGCAGCACTGCTGAGTATGAGCAACAGGACAGTACTGAGTTACGGGACTAGACTATTTCCACAAGACTCCTGCCTTCAAGCTCCAGTCAAAAAAATTAGACCTCCCCAGGACTCAGCACCAGTCCAGTCACCCCACAGCCCTATTTTCCTATATCCCAGTCCCTGTGATCTCATTTCCCTCCTTAGAGATGGATGTTTCGAATCTCAGTCTTGTCCACCAAGCTCCTTGTCCAAACACACTCCTCCTGCAATGACCTCTGGCCACCCTTGCAGTGCGAACAGAAAGCTTCGTCCTTTACACTGACCGTGCCAGGAGACTGGGAATGGCGAGTGCTGAGGTCTCACTGCACCCACTTTTGGTACCAGGTCCTGACTTGATCTACTGTGAAAGAAGAAGCCCAGTAATCCTCTATTCAGCATTTGCAGACTGGGATATTTTTCTTCTTATTTTTTAATTTGTTGTTTTCTCCTGAAAGATTCTTAATTTATTCAAGATGCAGTTCCACGTCAACAGCAAAGTGCACAGGCTGGACACCTCAGTCACCTCTGCCACATTTTCTGTTTCAAATTATTAAAATTTCACACAGAAGAGGTAACCAGAATATTTTGATATGGACAGAATGATGTGGTTTTCCCTAATTTTGTTCTTGGAAATAGTCATTTTGACTGAAATTTTCCAGAAAGATTCAGCCTAAGGCAGATACCCAGTATGCAAGATTTCAGGCCAAATGGCTAAAGTTTGGCAAAGTTATAAGTAACAAAAAAATGATTTTGTAATGGAACTTCTGGGCAATTCTAATACATGGTGCCACCACTCCAAGCTACAACACATACAAAAGGTACTTAAAATTTTATGACCTCTCTGGAAATCAGTGACTTTTGGTTTTTTCATCCACTACAAATATCTTGTTAAAAATTTTCCATATTTGCTGTGGTCATGAGTACTTCAAGTGACTGCAGAAAGCGACTGAATACACCATCGAAAGCACGAGTTTCATCAAGGAAGAAGGACAAGGATGTTTCATAGTAATGAGCAGGTGAGGGATTGGGCAAGTGCAAATACAAATATTCACTAGATTGCCCACATCCTTCGCACTGTGACAAACATTTACATAAAAGAAGTTACTTCTGATGCAATTCCAGAAGCAGTAAAGGTTTTAAAATTATTGCCAGCAACAACCAGACTAGAGATAGCAACAGGCGTTACTTGTATTCACATGAAGATGAAAGTGTGAAGCTTCATACTACGTCAAGATATATTCATATAAATAGTATTTTAATACTATCAACATCAGTTCTGAAATTCTAATGCATACATACTTGCATATGTACATACACCCACTAAACAGAGCCTTTATACTCATGTGTCATTTTGCACGGCAAATTCGGGAATACATTTTTATAAGATCACGCTTTCAACTCGTCAAAAAGCAGAGTTTGTTCAGGCATAATCTAACCCCTTTTCCTTACGATGTTGTTGAAATGGAATTTATTTGATTAACTTGTTACATTAGCGCTTAATTTAGTATGAACAGTAGTCCTTGTACATATTTTCAGCATTCATCAGCAAGCTGGTTGACTAATACTTCTATTTTCAGAGACTTTCAGACATCTTTAAATTGTGCAATATAAAGTCAATGCAGAGAAGCTAACCTGAATAATTTTTAATTCCTGGAAAAGGAAATCCATGATTATTCCCCTTGTGAACTTCTGTTTTGACCAGGAAGAAGAAGCTATGCTGACAATAAGATTGTTTTCTCACCCTATCCAGAAACTTCTCTTCTTTGCCATGGCATCAGGTCCCCTGATGGCACATTCCCCTACCCAACAGCAACTGAACTGAGAAACTGTTTGCTTTGCACAGTTCATGTGGCCAGGAGACAAAGAAAGCTTTCACTTACTGAGTGCACGTAGTGTCAGTTTGGCTGAATTTATTCAGTGTGTCCACTAGTGGTTCCTGAAGCTACCCCATAATCAAAAGTTATTTTATATATTACCCTCTACACTTTAAAACATTTAAAAGTATAAAGTGGCTAAAATTTGTCAGAATCTACAGAGAAGGAGTCCAAGGTTTCAAAACATTAGTCATTAAATAACAGAATTAAATAGGCAGCGGAAGCCACACTCTGGGCATGCATTTGTACTCTTTCCAAAGCTGTGAACAAATAAACCACTTCAGTTTCTATTCTCAAATCTCCCGTTTCGTAGAGCAACTTTATCCCACTCTCTGCTCATGCCTCCCAGCTGGAAGGCATTCTCATGGCCTTCAGAGAGCCATGAGGAGGGCCCAAGGAGTGCCCAGCCCCAGCCCCGGAGCTGCCCGGTGTCTGCCCACAGTGGCAGCACCTCCTCCAGAGAGGTACCATCAAGGCTTGAGTCAATGTTCTACCATTCTGAAAAGAAACAGATCTTTAACCTGACAGTGCCACTGGGAGTCAGCTTGGGTTTGTTAAAAATATTAGAAGTTTGGTCATTTGCTCCACAGAAACAACATGCCATACACTTTCTAGCCTGGTGGAAGATACTGAGGTACCCGTACATGGTCAAAGCTGATCATACAAAAAAGCAATACGCTCTGAAGTTCAACTAATTTGTTCATGGAGAAAACAACGGAGGGTGGTTTCATGAATGCTGCCCATGCAACATTTTGCCATCTCCTGTTTCAGATGATGAGACAAAAGAGCAGAAGCTGATGTAGATGAAGAAGGACTGACAATGCACGATCTTACCTGTCACCCACTCTTGACCCAGTTTGGTGGCATGAATGCATAAGGAAGAGTGAGCGGTGTTGTACACTGGTCGAGAGGTACCCTTGGCTCTCTCATGTCACAGTGCCTGTACTAAAAGAATACTGTAACTGCAGGAAGGACAACTACAGCTGGGACAAGCTCCTGTTCTATTTTGTTCTGTAAATCAACAGGTTCAGTCTTTCAGAGGGGGAAAAATTAGGCCCTCAAAAGAATTACAGGACTAACCATTTCCTGCCCTTTCCAAGATGATGAAACTTCACAAGGACAGTTTTGTAATCAGGTAGACGATTTGACGCACTAAGATTCACTGTCACAAAAGCCTCACTCCACCTGCAAGATGACTGAAGAACTAAGTGCCTAAATTATTGAAAATGGGAATCATGATATGTCTGCATTACATAAAGCAGTGTCACGTTTGAAATACCCAGGTCATGTCCAAGGACCCTGTGCAGCGCACTTTGAGCTCCTGCCCTCAAAGCACGGCAGCTTTGTGGTCACACAGACTCTGATTCTTTGTCTAGTGGATTCTGTCTAGGCCAGGAAATCTCAGAGCAGCAATATACATGATGAAATCTGCTTTCCAGCGCCCTTGTAAAACTGCCCTTTTTTAAAAAAAAAAAAAAAAAAAAGTTCTCTCACCATTAATTTAATGTTGCATGAATTTGCAAAATTTACATTTAAAAAGTAATATAAACTTATTTTAACAAGGTACTTTAGAATTTATAAAAAGCCAATGAGGACAGTGCAAGGTAAGGAAATTCCTGTTAGGAAGGGGATCAGGAACTAAATAGACAGCTTTAAAGGCTCCTTTACAAAAGAAGAATACTGTTGTATCGAACGAGTATGTCTTGGCTTGGAGTAAATAGAACCGCATTTCCAAAAACGTAGTATGTGCATCCATGACCTGGAAGATTAGTTATTTATTAGTTATTAGTTTTCAATGTATTGTCAACAGCTTTGTGACCTCAGTTCCGACACTGTTAGATGCACATCTTGCACACAAAATTCCCATTGACTGGCTTTCTTATAGGGACTCTTAGTGAACCGGTTCAGTACTAAAGTCCATTTCTGAGGCTTGTGATTGTTGCTAGTTATAATCTTTTTTTTTTCTGCGTGTGTAGATCTTGAAAGTTAATCTACATCCAGGGCTATACGCCCAGCATCAGAGGCTGGCTATGGTAATTGCTGTGGGGACACAGAAATAGAAACAGAAAAAAGGGGCAGTTTCCAAAGACTCGCATCACGCAGAAATATTCATCTTCTCTGGGAACAGGTTGCTACGCAGCAACATGTCCTCTGAGTCATCAGTAGAAGAAAGCAGACTGTCTTCTGCCTCGTCTACTAAAAAAAAATTATTCCTCAATGATTTCTAAAGTATCTAAAATTAGCATCCATCTTATTTAACACAGATAGCCCTCTTGGGAACAGGGCAAGTTTACTCATTAATGGTGTGCTTTCTGAAAAATTGATTTCATTGTCACAATCAGCAAGAGCCTAATGAAAGGGCTGTTTGTACTGGAGCTAACTTTCAATCTCCACAGAAGTCTGTAAAAGCACAGTCCCTGAACCACCATGAACTTTTGGCAGATGTAGGTTCTTTTGAAAGTGCTGATTGTGATGAACTTTGCCTCATGGTTCAGTTTGCTAATATTTGCATAAGAAATGAAAAATGAGTCTACATCTGAATATAGCGAGTGCCCTTCTGAGAAACTGAGAAGGAGAACAAGAAGGAGGAAAAAGAAACTCACGGTTGAGTTTTTTGCTTTGGATCGGTGTAATGGAAAATGTTATTCCCCAGTCACCTTCTTGACTCCTATTTATTACACAATGTCCTCTTGCTTTCCAGTTCAGCTCATACAGGCTTTCATGTTTCTGTTGAACAATTTCTTCGATACCGTAGGCCAAAAAAATAAATATTTTTTTTTTAACATCAGCCAGGTTTAGGTCAGAGACTCAGCTGAATTAAACCACAAACTCTCAGAAGAGTCAGAATCCCAGAAATTACACTTCCTCTGTCTACCTACTCATTAGCAAACTGCCATAACATCTTTAGCCACGTTCATCTCCTTTTCTTTATTTTTCTAACAATGAAACAGCAGAAATCCATATCCCCAGGTTTGTCCCTGAACAGTAGAATTCTCGTTCTCACACTACAGTATTCCTGGATAAAACTAAATCGCTTTTTCCGCGGCAGTTGAATGCACTCAATACTTCTGAGAACTGCATTCAGTAGGAATCACGAGGAGAAGGGCTTCAGGATCTGGCTGAACACTACACAAACCTCTGTACCACTTAAATGTTTCAGATTACAAGCTGATACACTTCTAAGATTCCATTTCTGAGACTTCAAGAAGACCTAAAAGTTAGGATTGTAAGGGTTAGCCTAAATGATGTTTATTTCTTAATCCAATGGTTGTCACAATAAATTTTCTATACACCAATGAGAGAAAGGTGTGACCACACAGAGATTTTTGGGGCAGTGGAAATTCAAGGGAAGTAAAATGAAGTTGGTATCTTCCCTGAGGGCCTGTCTTCATGCTTATTTTAAAGCCTGGAATACCAGCATTGGCATTAATCAGAAACCACGTGTGTCACCAACGTAAATAGGATATCTATTCCTAATAGCGAGAATTAGCTCAGAGAGAAATGAGTTTCTGACTTCTCTGTACACGTGTGTGTGCTTGCATGTGTACAGGTGTGTGCACAGATGAAGTTTCTTCTGTATTGCTTGAATTTCACTTCGTTGCTTCTCGTAGAATATCACTAGTAGAGTTAACTGAATTTTTGAAGCAATGGGAAGATACATTCAATAAGGCTACTATTGAAATAAAATTTGGAAGGCTTAATGAATCTATAGATTTTAACTACAAAGAGTGGGAATCATATACCTATGGTAAAAATATTGCTTGATTCTCTTCTCTCTGATGTTAACTTGATTATTTTGAAAAGGCATAGATTGTATAAATTTCATGAGGTAGCAAGAGAGTCGCCCAGCTTCCTCTCCCTCCCTCTCCACCTCTCATTCATTTAACTCATTTTTCTCTCTCCCTTTGAGGAAAACTTTTCTTCTTTTTTTTTTTTTCTTTCTTTTTCCCCAGTACCAGTAGCTCCAAGGAAAGCCCAAGTGCCAGATCTATCCTTTCTAGCATTGACAGAGTATTTTTACAAGTACTGAGCATGCAATTTCAGCTGACATGAACTCAAAATAGTCACATGGTCTACCTTGAAAATCAGAACACTGGTAGGTTTTTTTCCCTCTAGCTTCCCTGCTATGCTAGTAGCAATAGTAGCAGATACAATAAAAAGAGTAAAAAATAATAAAAGGTAGCAGTAATATTACCATGTTACTGAAAAAAACTACCCAGCGCACAGCCATGTTTACTATGCTACAGTAAACATTTTAAAAACAACCAAAACTACAACAGCTGCCACCAAATTTTGCAACTAGAACAGAATTAAGATCCCTTGCATACTTTATCATATGCATCTATTCTAAACAACAATAATTGCACAGGTGTTCTCCATTCACTCTTGGGAGGGAGATGGCAGGACAGGAATAGCTCTAAGAATTGAAAGTAAAATATTGGCTTCTGAGAAGTCAATGGGAAAATCCTACTAAACTTCTGTGGGAGCAGACTTTCTGCCAGAAGTTACAAGGGTTCATATAGGGGAATGGCCTTATTACTATATTTCTTTGGATACTAATCTGCATTTATTGTTCTAGTATACTGGAGAACTCAGAAGCCATTTTCTTACTGGCTCAGACTGCTGGAGGCTGGGGTTGTCTAAGGTAAAACCACTCCTAGTTCAGGCTAAAATATTTTTTTCTTTGCAGCTCAGATTGTTGTCAAAGAAATATAGGAATCTTGCTTCTTATGCAAATGTTTCTCACAGGTGTGAAACTGCCCCTCCAAGAAGTATTAAAGAGGCTCATCTACAAAGGGGCTGGATTTTATTTTTGCTTCTGCATCAGGTGGCACAATGAGGCCAGGAAGTAGTGTAACACATGTCTTAAAAGCTAATAAGATGACAGAAGTACAGTTGGCAAGGTGTTTGCTGCTTTTGTAGGCAAAGAAATGTAATAACATTCTCCACAATTTGCAATCTCCAGTTCCTCCTCACCTTAATGAAACACCTTCTGTATGGATGGACAATTATGGAAAAACACTTCATAATGACTTTCTTTCATAATGACTAACCAAGTCATTATGACACCAAGTCAGTCAGTCCCTGCCACAACAAAAATAGATAGACAGCTCCACAAAGACTGGCCTCAAAAAAGGCAAAGATTTCCTCTGCTCTAGAAATCTTAAGAGCCGAGGTTTAATTAGAAGGGACAGGCCTGGACATGTCTTTTGAGGCTTGTTTCTTTGCTGTTCTGAAAAAGAAAAGCATCTACCCTTATCTAATGGCCTACAGGCATGTTTAATAAGAAGACACTCCCCAGTGTCAAGATAAGACATGCCTTGTCAGCCACAGTGAGATGATAGATACTTCCTGCTGCACCAGCAGAGAGAAAGACTTCAGTCTAGATGGTCAGATGTCCATCCACTGTGCATTCTGAACAAAATCAGAACTGCAGAGCCTACGCTGTCTAAGGTTTCACACTGACATTTTCCATGACAGGAAAGGATTAACTTCAGTCAACTTAGGGTTGAACATGTATTGATGGATTCAGTTGTGTGTGAAAGCTCTCCCTATGTCTATGCAAGCAGATCGTTTTAGGAATCTCCTATATAAATTAGTTCTTCAATGACCTCAGCGTACCTGAAGGACAGGAGGAGGAGGAAAGTACAGTAAATAACTCAATTTTCATCAAATGAATTGATCAATTAACATTAAAGAATGTTGAAACTATGATACTTTTCAGCACATAGTAACAGGATGTAGATTTCAGCAAGTGGAAGACTTGCTTTTTCACTGTTATTGTAGGGGACAAATTTGAGGGCAGGATGTCGGATCTCAGCACCTAGCATACTCTTTTTTGAGGTCCTAAAAGATACAGGTTTAATAGAAATACCCAAGGGCATGCTGGCAGAACCCGCCTGTATTCCATCACCAGCTAATCTCTACTACTCATGAAGGGCAGAAATTTTACACGTACTAGATGAATTTCAGTTCATCTAGAGAAGAACACTGATGGTCATTATGGAACTGACAGCAGCGCTGCAGCACACTCACTGCCTTCTACAGTCATTCCTTTTCTTGTTTATGTTTAATCCCTTCGAATTACCAGAAAAGTAATGGACTGAGCAGGCACTAAGACGCAACATGTAGCACTCTGTCTCTCTATCCTTAACATAAACACAGAGTTATATCTTTCTGATTACAGGGGGAACTCAAGGGAGAGCCAGGTCTCTTCATCTCATACGAATGAAAGTTTCATTAAGGCCGATAAAAATGTTGAACCCACATAAAAGCAACTAGAGCCCTCAACCTGAGAAACAAACACTTCTGTCTCTTGCCGTTAGCAGATCTGTGAGGATTTGGCCTATGAGCTCATGAAAGAAGAACTCTGAAAACAGGTCAACAGACTCACAGTCTTTCCCATTTCCTGCCTCACAGCTCTCCTACTGGGGCCAACTATTGCCCCTTGCTGATTGCCTGACTTGCCATAACCCACCCCCCTGTTCACTCTCCCTGGCATATAAACTGACGGAGAAGGTCTCCCCCAGGAGTTCTCCTTTATTTGGCTCTTCACTTCTTTGCCAAACTAAACTTTCTTACAGGCTTCCCCAATTTCTCCTGCTACTCCCAGGGTTTAGTGAAGCCATGAATGCTCGGCTGAACAACCACTACCTTGACCCAAATCACATTAATACATTGACTTGACAAATTAATGACAAGTGTACTGTTCACCATTTCTTTACCTGTTTTGTGGGTGGTTTTTTTTCTTCCAAAAGGCTGCCAAACGGCTGTCACTATGAAGGGATGCTGATTTCTTCATCAACAATCCATGTCTCTTAACCATTCTTTTTAGTTAAGCAAAACATTAAGATTATTAAGCTGTTAAGAATTGTCTTCAAAATGTTTCAGGTCAACAGAAGACAGTTTCAACCATGCAGTGGCCATTTAGCATCCATCATAAAACGATCATCCCACACAGTCCAACTTCTAGATAAAGCACACCGTGCACAAATGACTCCAGAGTTGCTATACACAATGGGGAAGGCAGATAGTGTATGTAGTGTATTCTTTAGATGGGTTTAGTTTATTAAGAAAGTATAAGAACATCGTGCTCTAAGTCTCTGCTTGGTATCTTATGTGCCTTGAAAGAGAATTTCTGATTTCTGGCTATTGCTGGAATATCTTTGACTTGCTCTGTATTTGTTGTCTTTCTCTATAGTGTGGCTGTCTCCCCAGTGATGTTTGATTTAGGTCAGTAATATGAAGCAATTAGAATTCATCAACTTTTAATAAGTAATCTGTCAATTTTCCTTTCTCTGGAACTTTATCCTGGAGAATCAGGTCATGGTTATTTGGAGAAGAGGAGAAAAGAAGTAGGCAGTTAGTGTCTGGAAGATAAGACTACCTGTCTTTCTCCACAACTATCTCACTGATATATATTTAGTTAAACCCTGTGCTCAGTCTGCATTTAGCTTTGACATCTGTTACTTCTGTCTAGACCAGAAGCATGGCTTGTGTGCCTAATCTTTCCAGCTTTATCAGTTTCTCTAATAAGATATATTATCACTAGCTACAAATCTTGTCTTGCTTAAATCCTTGGCCTATAATAGCTACATCAGTAGTGCCTGCAGATACAAGAACCTGTCAGAAGTTACTGTTACATCTTCTACACGCAGCCTATCAAATGAAAAATAACAAAAATACACTGTTATAATGAAAAGCTCAGGTTTTTACACAATCATATGTTGCATCTCCAGTTATAACGAAAATTACAAAGTAATCTAGCAACTCCATTCCAGAGAGAGGGGTACATGGGTGAGTCATGTCCAAAAATGCAACACCACAACACTGAAAAAAATAGGTGCATGACTATCACATCACCACACATGATCTGAGCACATATTGAATTTTCTGCTAATTCAGTGTCAGCCATCAACAGAGAACTACTGCTTTAAGCATATCTCATCTCCGAGACATGAGTGTATATAAAAAGCAGCTTCTTAGTCAGCAGAACAGTTCTCCGTCTGCATTCAGCATCTGAGCTGCTTAGTTCCCAGACAAAAATAGTATCTGACCACATTTAGTTTCTATTAGCACTGCAGAATTAATACATAGACAAATCAAATGAGAGTTCCTTTCTTGTTGATCTATGTTTGAGTCCAAGGCACAATGACTAAAGGCAGAGTGACTGGCAGAGCAATTATCTCACGCATCTTGTATTTGTCACCGTTAGTACTGGTATTTATCCAGAGAAAAGAGATCTAAAGTTGGAATTTCAAGGCAGAAAAGTACCCTTGGGCTATGGTTAATTTAGCCAAAGTAATATAAAGATTCAGGACAGAATTTCTCCAGATGCTGCCTCACAATGCCATCCTTGAGTAGAACCATATTACTATAAGAAATATGTTGTCCCTGAAAAAATTATGTCTTCATTATTTCGAAGGATTAAAAGCCAGGGTTAAAATTCACAGAGTGCCTAAAGTGGAGTTTCTGTGGAGCTGAGGCACTGAACCTAAGAGGTAGATTGTCAAAAACTCTGTCTAGCCCTACAGGTGTCCATGGTCTGCAGATGTCCAGGTTTTTGACAGTCAAGGACTGTAGGTGGTTCAGCTTTGCTGTGTGCCTGGAACTTAAGACATTACGACAAGGCTTAACACCTGTTGATGATTCTCATATTTTTGTATGTAAATGAGGTAAATCACTTGTATCTCCCATCAGCTTTTATAAGCTGTTTCCACTTCAGTTGCTGACTCCTGTGACTCCCATTTAGAGGATGTAATACAACTCTTGCAGAGCAACGTAGACCTCAAACTTTTATAAAGTATCAGGCCTCTTTAGAATCAGTCCTCAAAGTTCCATAATATTGAAGGTCGCTTTACAGATTATACCATAGCCCCTTGTATCCTAAACCAAAAAATTAAATCAATCCTACTGTGTTATAGCCTGGGTACGGGGATTCACAACATAAGGGCTGTAGAATTGTGCCCTGTACTATGCTTTAATTAGCAGCACTAATCCTGAGACTGATCTATGTGTTTGTGGCCATATGCCCTATGGCAACCAGAGCACGGAGATTTAAAGCACCCACAGTAGTGAACATGGGAAGAAAGAGAACACCTTTCAGTTTAAAAACACAACTTGAGGGTGGTTGCTGTTAATTAAGAAATTGTTGTGGTTGTATCTGTGGTTTATCTTCTGTTGTTTTGGTTACAGAATTTACTTGCTACAAAGTCTTGGCAATCAAAATCTAGCCTGCAGTTATCCACAAAATATTAAATATAACACATGAAACCAGATTCTGGAAGTTTCAGTCATCCTGAGTGGAGTCAAGATAGAGCAACTAGAATCAGAAGCATGCCTTCAGGAGGCAGGTACAGTGTGGCAAAATGGGACTCATAAAGACCTACTAGGTGAAAGAAGTAAAATCTTGCCTAATCAGCTTTGTACTATGTGAGTCAGCTAATTGTTGGCTATTCAGGAACATAAGCAGTTTGCTTGTGCTACCTTTCACCAAAATACCTACATTTTAAAGTCAGTTAACCCCCCTTGCTTTTCTGCATCCTTAGATTACAAGATGATAGCAGGGAGTACCTAAAGAAAAACAACACCTATCAAGATTTTATAAAATCAAAAAGAAAAGAGTCTTAGTGCTTTTTTTTAAAAGTATTTTGTGCTTCAGACTCATTGAATTGCCAGGAAACATGAGTGAATTTATCTTTTGTAAAAATGTTTAATGTACAAATCATAATACTCTAGAAAGTTACTTTAAAAAACAGCTTTGTTGGGTTTTTTTTTCCTGTGCACACTAAACACTACTCTGACTAGATGGCTGGCTGGGTGCCATTCAGACATGTAAAGGCACTGAGACTGTGAAATAAATAATCTTAATAATTTTATCAGGCATTTTATGTTGCAGCATGTTTGAAAACACGAGAGAAAAGTAGATTAATGGGTCTTTTTATCTAGCTGTTTTTAAAATAATTGCAGAGTAAGCCAAGTAAAATGAAGGTTCCCTCTTAGAAATCTATGTTAACCCAACCATTTATTCATTGCTGTTTGTTACAAGATCAACAGTGAGTCATAGCTACCTTTCCTCTTCAAAATTAGCAGTGGTATACATGTATAACACTTGCACACAACTGGAGATATTAGGGTCAGTTTTTTTAGTCAGACAAATAAGAATAATGGCATTTGAATCCACCATAAGAAAACTTTAGAAGTATATCAGACCGGTTTTAGCAATTAAATGTAAATGCAACTGTGAATCAAATGTGCATCTTCATTTACAATTGTCCCTTTACACATTAATACCACAAGACAGAAGTCTTTGTCAAATCAAGGCTTCCCGCTATCCCATTAGCCTTTGTAAGGATAAGCTCAAGCAGAATAGATAAGGATGGTTTCACCCTGCAGAACAATTGGAGCCCATTCTAAAGCACGGCATTACTTAAATTTTAGACAACCTGACCTGAGGATAAATGCAGGCTGGTGTCCCAGACACCAGGTTATGTCTACCAAGCATCTGGAAATTCATACTGCAGCTATGGGGTAGAAGTAACTTGGGAAGTCTGAATGTGACCCACTAATTTAAATATCCAAAATATATTGAAACATCATGAAAAATAATAAAGACAACTTGGCCCTTAATTTTTCTATTCTTTTTTTTTTTGTTGTTAATGTCCTGGGTTTAGCTAAAAACCCAGTCCTGTTTAGTGATTTTTACTTTCCAGTTTAGTGTCTTCTAAAAGGCTGCACGTTCTGAAGTCAACAGCGTGTTTCTGCACACAGTGTGTGCTACTGGCAGTGATAACACCTGATGTTTACAGTTACAGCCTGGGACTGCGATGCAGAAAGGCTCTGGCTGATACTTATTCCTACAGTGACCAAGGCCACTGCTGGCTCTTGTGTGCCACGCTGGGGGTGCTGGGTAGTAAGAGGGGGCACAAGGAAGTAAAAGGTTGCACCTCCGGGGGGTAACAGACAGGACAGGTGACCAACAAGAGTATTCCATCCCATATACGTCATATCTAGTATAAATTGAGTGATCACGAGAGTTTCGCCCTTTTTCTTCGTTTCGCCCTTTTCTGCAATGGCCAGTGTCCAGGGAGGACTCCATCTGACCTGCTGATTTTGATCCGGATCCTGAGTTCCCGAATCCAGCTCCCTGTATCCAGCTCCCGCTGCCGCTGAGCCTGGGGTTTCCCCAGTGCCTCCTGCTCTGCAGCACCAGTGGGGATTTCTATCGGGGGAGGGAGTTGGGTTTGATATCGGGCTACTATCTATAGTTGTATATAATTATTTTATCTTTTTACCATTATTTCTATTATTTTCATTAAAGCTGTTCTAGGTTTTTTTCTTCTCTCACCCGTAAGTCTCTCTGCCTCATTCCCTTTTCTCTTCCCGTTTGGAGGGGGGGAAGAGGGGGTTAGAGAGCGTCTGTCCGTGTTAGTGGTCGGCCCAGCCCTAACCCGCGACAGTTCTTTTCATTTTGTGTGTTGCGGGATTTTTTTTTTTATGCTTTTCTTCAGTTGACAGTATAACTTTGTTTAAGCTCACGCAGCTATTTACTTGGCTTACTAAAACCAAAGTAACTTAATGGACTAAGTCTAATATAATTTAGCTTGACATTAATGACTTCATGACAACCTCAACAGGTACAGATCACAGAAAGCTCAGTCAAGATGATGCCTAGTAATTTGTTCTTGCTTTAAAAAGCACAACGTATGAGAATTTGCATCCAGTCAAAATAAACTTCCATTTTGGCTGGTAGCTTGCTACATTCACTGGTGCAAATGTCTCTGGAAGATCACATCACAGACTCATTCAGGTTGGAAGGGATGCCAGAGAGGTCTCTCCAGGACAGACTCCTGCTCAAAGCAAGGTCAACGTTGGACTTGAATTGGGCTTCAGTTCAGCCCCTCTAGTCTACCCGTTCCAATGAAAAGTTATCCCCATGGTGACATTTTTTCCTTATATCTAGTAAAAATCTCCCTGCTGCAATTTCTTACCAATGTTTCTCATTCTTCCACTGTGCTGATCAGCCTTGCTCTGTCTTCACAGTAACCTCTCGTAGGCATTGGAAGGCTGCTATTAAAAGCCATCTCTTGTACAGGCTGAACCAGCGCAATTCCCTCAGCCTCTCCTCACTGGGTAAATGCTCCAGCCCCAACCATCTTGGTGACTCTTTCCTGAACTAACTGCAGTTTACCACGGTCTCTCTCTGTCTTGCACTGGAGGCCCATAACTTGATGTGCTGTTCCAGATGTGAGCTAACGAGTGTTGACTAAAGTAGTGTAACCAATTCCTACGACTGTACTCCTATTGGCACAGGCCAGTGCGGGATTAGCCTTCAGCCGAAAAACAGGACAAAGCTCTTGCTCACAAAGGTTAAATCTAGTTACGTGCACAGTTACATCATGGGCAACCTTGCTTGTGCACATACGTGTTCTCTGGCTATCCAGAAGGAATCAAAACTTTCAGCACAATACCACATTCAGTTTTTCCTCTTTGTTAAGAGTAAATGAAAATCTTTTCAAACTTGTATTCTAAGAAGTAGGACCAATGTACTATAAATATATATGCTTTACAGCATTTTCTACTTTTTGTTAATTAAAGCCTTAGTTCTCCAGACGTGCTACAATATAAGTCATTAATACGGGAGAGACATGGACTCTGCTTGGCAAGCCTCAGAGCGTAAAACTCCTTAAGTGTATTTTACACCTACAGTCTTCAAGCCTTGGCAGACACTTTACAATGGGGAGATCTGAAAGTAGGTAAAATTTCTGGCATTAGACTAGAGTATAGTGTTTAAAGCTCAGATCCACCGGCAAGCTGAAACATGGTTTAAGAAGGATAACTTTGTTGTTTTTTCTCACAATGTCCCATAGAGTGCATGCCAACACATATAGAGCCAAATTCTGCTGTCAACTATACCAAAGTAAATCCAGAAGTACTTCAATGAAGTTCATTGAATTACACTACATTCATGTTTATGTTCAGAAGAAAAATGCTCCTTAATTTCTAAGACACGCTAGTCACAAGGTGTTATGAACACACAGCCTTTCAAAGTCTAGAGATTTATCAGAAAGGTAGGTCTTGCAGAGTGCTGCAGGAGTTCCTGGGTTAGGGCCGAGGCTGTCGATTATAAAGTTGCCATCTGTGAGGTAAGGCAGAACAATTATCCCCATTCAGAAACTCAGCCAACCTTGGCTGCAGGATGATGCACCACAGGTTTAAGCCTTTCTCATGTAGGGTCTGACATGTGAGGGGCTGGCTGAGAGCGTTCACAGACAGATACCAACGGCTGCAGACACAAAGTTAGTGTGAGCTAACTTCTTATGCCACAGCGACTTTATCGCGCCTCTGAGTTCTGAATTTTCTTGACTAGAGATAAACTGCCTCAACTAAGAGTGCTGTATTTCTATTTCTAGATCTCCCATGAGAAGATCTGTAACCACCAAGCTATGTGGTTGTAGGTATATCAGTGTGTAGCTATACTAATCGTAAAAAAGGTGAGGTGGAAGGGGTCCTGTTAAACGTATCACCCAGAAGAGGAAATAACCACACATTTTAGAAAGGATGGAGGGTATTTGACTCAGCTAAGTGCTGCTGGCTGCCCTGTGTGGATTTGTTCTGTTCCCAGTCCAGATCTGGCCCAGCAGTACTCCGTAAGGTTTCATGCTGTCCCACAACCACCACTCATGTCCCCCAGTGAGCCCCTGTGCTGATTTACCACCTCTCCTAGAAGTGCTGGGGGCTCCTTCATGTCTTGGCCTATGACTTTCCATTCCTCCTTACCCATGAGAAGGTTGTGCCACACTGATCCCTCCCACCCCAAGATGTTCCACTATCCTTATTCCATTATTGACCACCATACGAACAGCACACATAGAGATCAAGTCAATCATAACAGCATCTCTTTCAAACTTGTTTTAGGCAAAATACTCTCACAATGGTTGTCACAAAAGTCTCAAACCAGCAGAAGAGGACAGTGAGGGAATCATGGACAGACAAGAAGGCAGGGGTGCCAGGAACAAGCAGATTACTACACCACCCTTGTGAGAGACACTTTGCACTGAGTTCACTTTGTCCCAAATACCACTGACTGACTTGCAACAACCCAGGTGGCAAACACTGGAATCTTTTGCCCAAGGGCATCCAAGCCTACGCTGCCTGGATAGCGTGCTCATCACCAGACAGTAGGCTGGGCTGGGGAAGGTGAGGACTCTCCAAACACTCGGATGAACTTGTGCTTGTAGGCAGCCAAGAATGAGGAATTTCAATCCAGTCCAGCCACTGACAAGGCTGGGGAGTCCGCTGTCCCAGCCTCAGTGCCTGAGACTTCATCTGCACCTGGCAGTCCATATTCATTTGTGTCAGCAACCACTGAGCAGGAACCAGAGCCCAGGGCTCTCTCTCAGATCAGTAGCCTACAGAAATATTCTCAGCTTGCTTTCTGTCTGGTAATGTTGCTCTCTACACAGCATAAATACCTCAACAGAAGGAGCAGAGCTCACCAAGTGATTTACTACAATTTCCAGGTAATATTCTTGTGGATCTTTCAGTTCAGATTGAATCCCCAAAATACAAGCAATACAATGTATTACTTACAGCTATTATCACATCAAGCTGCTTTCGCGGCACATCTTCCTAATATATTCGTCAATAACAACAAGGAAGATTTTAAATTATTTTAAATAGACTGCCGCAGGAAGGGATGTTGTTGATAACTTCTCATTTGAGCCACTGTGTTAAACTGGCCCGGAGACTTTGAGAAGAAGCAGAGTTTGCAAACCTGCCTTACTTTTAAGGACAGCAGAAGCCACACAGGTGGCTACTTGCATTAAAGGGCACATGTCTCTTTATGAACTCTGGTCCAAGACAAGTCCAGCTCAGAAAATTGCCATTAATTAACTTCTGTCTGCAGTTAGACAGCTGAGCTCATCTAAAACACTCCTGCAAACAAAACACCTCCCAGAGAGGTGGTTCAACTTTTTCATCTCCTTGCTCTGGCTCCATCAGGTTAGGGCTTGTTTGTAGGTGCAGTGTCCTGCCCTATTCCTTGTGCCAGCTCTGACTTATTGGTGAGCCAGTTCAGCTCATAAAACCAGCTGGAAAGTGTTCATTCTTTTGCTGGATGAGTTTTGTGCCATGACACAAGTTGAATAAGCTTTTCACTGGGGATCCAGTGAAAGGCAGAGCTGGCAGACATGAGAAGGTTTCCTATGTGGCTGGGTGCAGAGGAAAGAGCAGTGGAGCAATGGAGACAGGGAATTTGGTGCTTTGGAATAACCACAGCACTCAGGAAAAGGCTGCATTAAACTGGGTGCTTAAATTGAGAGTTTTATGTAAATAAAATGGTGCATTGCAATCTTTCTGAATGAGAGTTATAATGTAATGGGAAGGTATAATCAATCACCAACAAAAAGTCAGGTAAGAATCAGCAACAAAGATGTTATGGGAAGACACAATGCAGTAATTCCAGTGATGTAGGGAGTCACATCAAAGAAAGACCTAAATTGAGTTTGTACATACCCTATGCCTCCAGCCTTCCTTTATCTTACCCTGACAGGAGACAAAAGTAAAGAAAAAGAACTCAATTTGTTCAAGATGAAATAAAATAACCTCTTAACAACTGCACAGTTACGTGCAGTTGTGTTGGCTGGCTAAAGTAACCCTACGAGTCAGATAAGGGCACATTTACACTGTAAAAGCCTCTATTCAGTGCAAAAGAATGCCATAGTGAGCTTCTGTCTGAAGCCAAAAAGCTAATGTGTAAAGCTTTTTGAATCTGAAGAGTCCTGTGTTACAAAAAGGATCTGCAAAATGCAGCTGACAAGTGTCTTAAATTCTTGAGGTATCCAAAAGATCATTCTATGCAACAGCAGGGTTACAGCACCAATAAGAGCTGGTGCTGAACTGGAAAACCATCAGGTTGACTCAGCACTCATTCTATCTTAGATGTGCTATCTCCTGGAGAAGAGAAAATCTTTTGAGGTAAATCAGCTAGGTTTTGTCTCAAATAACCCATTTCTTTTCTTTTTTTTACCTCCTTGTTATGCCTGCTGGAAACCTGAGCTCAGTGTGCTGCTGAAGCTACAAAAGGTCTTGCAGAATTAAGTAAAGACTTAGGATTTCACTTGAGCCATGGCTGCCGTGTGAAAGCCTGCTGAAGGTAGTCACAAACCTAAAACAGCCCAGTAAAATCACTGCAAAACTAAAGGGCTGCAAGGGGCTACAATCTCAATGCATTACATCTTCCACAATTCATCACTGAGGGGACAGTTCAGGGGTTCTCCAAGCAGCATTTGACGTACATCCCCACCCTCTCGTTCCCGGCGGGAATGCTGCCAGTCCATCTGTGCCTGCCCAGAGTCATCCTTCACTCTTGTCTTCAGTTAGGATCCCAGGCCTAAATATTTCACTTGTTCTTGCACAGTATCCCAAAGCCTTTAACATTTTCAGCAGTCAGGTTGTCTTAATTTTATGTTTGGGGGGACAAAAGCATCCTTTTCTTTGTCCTTTGTAAATACAGTCTTTTCCTCACTACACCTCTTCTGAATACTCCTACACAGACAAGTTCCCTAACCTGTTCTAAAATCTGTTTTTTACTGGCAGGGAAAACAAGCAGCATAAGTCTATTTGAACAAGCGTGCACAGAAAACAGCCTCTAAATGTGGATTCAGAATTAAAACTTGGTTTTTAAGAGTTAAGTCAGCCACAACTCAATCACAAACTATACAAACTTCAACTTTCCAAGCAAAGAAACCGGAAGAGCTCACTAACAGCAGTGCACTGAAATTTACAGGTTTTCCACCTATTTTGTAATCAAACACTCTTTGAAGCCTAATTGTCTTACATTTGATATAGGCATTGATTCTGTTGAAACTGTTTGTACAGTCAGTGCAAACAGTCCAATAATCCTGAACATTTATTTGGCTCCATAACCATTTCAATGGCTTTTTCCACATTTATTGCTGGCAACACCATACCTCCACAGAAGTTCAGCTGCGCTTTTTGTGTTGGTTTTGTTCTTGATTTACAGGCAAGCTCTTTACCTGCACTCTTAAGAACACACTGTGCATTCAGAACCTTTGCAAACAGAACCTTTGCAAACAGAACCTTTGCATTTAAGATAGTCTGCACTGTGAAACATGGATGCTCACTGTCTGGTGTGCAGAGCACTTTAATTCTGATTACGAAAGTAATCAGAATATTTGTTACATAAATTTAAGCACCAAGACTATTAGAAAATGTCTTGAAGTCTCAGAACAAGTCTCTTTCACCTCCTTTCGCTCTAAGCATTCACATTTTTGCCTTACTACTGCTTCATTCATCTCACAGATATACTTAATCTTTCCTTAACAGAACATATTAATGAAGTTTTCCTGAAGGTCAGCCAAAGAGACAGACTGTGACACAGATTTCCAATATGCTGCAGGAAAATGAGAAAGGGATATGTGTGAAAACAGTACAATATCCTTCCTGCATTTTCCAAGTTGCACTACAAACTACATGACGAGCAGAATGTTTTTCAGTGGAAAAGGTAATACATATAAAGAAAACAATTCTGGGTAATAAAAATATTTTCTAAAGGAATGAAATAACGTCAGAGGGATACCAGAGGACATAAAAGATCATGGAATTAAACTGTTGACAACAAGCCATTTTTCTGTTAACAGTTGCTTGTTTGCTTACAGATCTGAACTGTGCATTGGTAGGTGCCATCCACTTTGTATTTAACTATTTTTCACTATTAACACCAAGTGAGCCTAATCGGAGGAGGACTGGTCTGTAGGATTAGGGATGCAGCAGTCTGCAGTAAAATGTTGAAGGAAATTTTCGTTGACTGGTGAGTTTTACAAAATCAAGGTTGTTGCTTAGTTTTGAGGTTTTTACTCATAAATAGACACAAGTATTTAGATTCAACATTAACTGCTTAGTAAGATTTGTGTCAGCCTTTTGTAGCTGCTCTCCAAATCTGCCTTTTCACCAAACACAAACACACAGAATGCAATTTAAAACAACGCTAGTGCTCTAAATTGTCTTTTCCACATACTCTTCCTTGACAAAGAAAATGGCATCTTGAGATAGTGTCTTCTCCTGTAGCTCTTACACAAGACTGCTCTGCGAGTTGGGACACGATCAACAGGTAACCACCTACGCAAGGACACCAAACACATGCCAAATCTCACTGCCTTACGTGTGGTGTTGTTACCACAAGTGTGTGTAACATCCCAAAGACCTCATCTGCAACAGCTGATGCTCTTCAGTTAAGAACACACAAAAGCTTTTCCACATGTAGGAATAGACACCAACAGCCAAGCGTGGCTATAATAACAAATAACGATAACAGAAATAACGATATGCATAATGGAAGTCAGGATTTTTACTGCCTTTTTGCAGAAGCCCCGGGCTGTGGAAACCACGAGAGGACTGGTAGTTGAGCTGGGAACAGGCTCTGGACCTGTGCCCTGTCACCTGTGCTGTGGTAGCTCTGCTGCACACAGCTCTGCCTTCACGTAGAGAAGCTGGGGAGATACAGGAGGCTCATCAGTCCCTCCCTCCTCCGATGAACACCATTGAAGTATCAACAGAGAGCGATTTGCTTTTGAATGGCAACCACAAGACATAACGGGAGAGGAGTGTAGGGCAAAACCGGTTTGAAACATGCTTGAACTTTGAAGGTGAGATGTAAATTCAAACTGTGGCTGAAGCCACATCTGCTTAGCAAAAACTCTCTGTTTGAAGAACTTATTTTTGGTTCCCTGTGACACCTACAGCTGACCTTCTCAAATAAACTTCTTGTACCAATTTAAAGCACGTGTGGTGTCATGCCAAGGAAACTGTGGCAAATGCAGTGAGCCTCCCAGGAAGAGCATGATTTAGAAAAGGTCACAAATGGCATGCAAACCTGACAGCTGCTAGCTGGATTATTCCTCTTCAGTGCATTCGTTTCTTTACAAGATAAATACCTCTTTAAAAGTGTACATGATCAGTTATCGTTCCATCAGTACAAGTGAGAAGGCATTAGGTTTAGGTCACCTTTTTTTTAGACACACAGCTAGCAGAGCTGATAAATCACTTCTGCGCAGCTGAAACACATGCTGACATCATAAAATTGTGACACAAGCAGCATATAGTCCGGCCAAGCTAGAGCTACATTTTAATTAGCTCTGCCAAAACCACTGATACAAAAAATTTACAGGTAAAACTAGAAAAACATACCTAAAAATCACATCACCTCCTGTCTTCATTGGACAGCACTTCCAGGGTTCTTTCAAACGAAATGAGCAAATGAAGATGCTACGCTGATGGTTTTTTGAAGACTTGAGAAAAAATGAGGGGGGTATGTTCTGTATGAATGATTTTTCTCTAGTCATTTTGGTATAGAATGAATTAATTAAATCCAAACAGAATTTATTCTGGAAGAAATTCCCCCAAAAGCGCTTATACTCTATGCTTATTTTTCATAGAGTTTACAAGTGAATGGGGAGAAAGGGAGGTGGTAGAAAGTGAGTCCAATATAAAATATAAAGTAAATATTCACAAGCATTATATGTAATACACATAGAAGTGGTTAAGCCAACATAATTCATGCTATGAAATTATATCCAAAAACAAAAAATAAAAATTTGCCTGTACAACTTTAATTTGATCCCATTTTTTAAGATTTGTATTTCACTGACAAGATCACAATTTTTTTTCCTCCCATATCTTTTGCCCGTAGAAGAACCCCGCATTTTTAAATTTTTTTGCAGGGAGGAATGTGAATCAAAGTGTCACAGTGAACACATCTCATATGGAGAGCCCAGCTGTGTCATTTCTTATCAACGAGAAGATGCACAGTGGAAGACACCACAAGTGTTGAAATTGGCAAAAGAAGGTGCCATGTTTGAGGGACTTACGTGTTCCCCAAGAGAACATGTTTCTATCCCTACCTCTGCCAAAGGATTGCCAAGTAATGGTTATACCCAAAATCTAAGGCTCAGACAAGATTTAGATATTACTGCTGAGACTGACAAGTCTATAAGTTAGGCATGTGGCTTCAGGAGAGAAAATCTAAGTTACATCCCCACTTTCCCTCCAGTGCCTGTGGAATGGAGAGCCTGAGGCAGCCGGGAGCAGATGTCCCAATAGCACAGACATGCAGAATGGAAATAAATCACTGGGTAGCACTAAGCAGAGGGGTCAGTCTCCCTGCCTTTCCTTTCTGGATGAGGTGGCACCCCCAGACTGGGATTCATAGCCCAGAACCCTATTCAACTGCTTGACTTGTCCCACCCAGCAGACACCTAATCTACAGCTCATGCTCTCCAAAATGCTATGATGACTAGGGTGCTTATCCAAACCTCAGAAGCTCTATTTCTGAGGCTCTTCTCAGCATAGCACAATTAAAATTCATATAATAATTTCTCATGAGAGAAAAACAGTCTACCATTAGGTTATAAAACAAGTAGAGATCTGTAACAATACACTCTTGGCTTGTCAGCCCCATCAGTGACGTTTCTTCACCTGTGACCCGGTTCTGACCTTCACTTGCTTTGTCCTCTTTTGCTCCCATTTTCTTTGTCTGAACCAGGCGTCTTTGCCCAGTCAGGTCCAGGCTCCAGGACCCATGTCAGTCCATTCCTACATTTCATTCAATAATTCATAGGTCCAGACTTCTTGGCCAGCTACTCTCCAGGCATCAGGTTCCTGCTAAAACATGACCAGCCTCTGCCTGCAACGTGTCCTTTAAGCTCCTTTATTTAACCCCTTCCCAGACCAGCTGTCTCTCTGGCTTTTGTAACACACACCTTCCTTCTCCATGTTGTCTGTGCCCAACTGAGATGGCATATGAGGCACAAAAAAGAGACATCCTCTGAGTTCTCATGGCCAAATATTTCCTCATAAGTATCTGGAAAAATTGTGGACATTTTTTTGGTAATATTTTTAAAGTATTTAGTTTTCAGCAGCCTGAAATTCCCTTTTCTGTGGCTTTGAAGCATTTTTTCTCAGCTTCTTCATGTATATTTTGGATTTGGGGGATTTGGGAGGAGAAGGGTGTGTTAACATCTTCCCAGAACAAGTATTTTAATTATTGTGAGCGTACAAGTGAATGGGAGACAGAAACAAATAAAAAAAATAAATGCTACAATTCATGCTGCCATTTTTCTAAAATAGCTATGTCAGAGCGAAGGAATTCCATGCATCCTGACCCACTAAGTGTGTGTTTCTGTGCCTATGGTTTTCAATAGCAGTTACTGTCAAGCAGCCGTACAGTCAACCTCTCCAAATGAGGCACATAATGACAGAGTTCAGCAAGATGCATACCTGAGAAAATCATGGCAGTTAGACATCACTAATTCCAGAGCATCACTGCACCTGCAGTGGCTGACCTTATCTACTTCACTATCATGAATACAGAACAAGATAATGCATGTAGAACAAGAAAGCATATTTATTTATCATAGACAGTCATTTCCAAAATTAGCGGGTCCTATGTTGTATGCTGTCATGTTTCCACAAGTCAATGCTCATGGCAGAGAGCTCATCCTTCCACAAAAGAGCTGAGTTTTAAGAGAAGGAGAAGGTCAGGAAGGACAGTACATCTTTGGCTCAGATTATTACTATACTACTGCAGTAATTTCAATGATCAAACACAGGCAATCCTCTGCTGTCTCCTTTGTCTCAACTTTTTCTGAGTTAGACTGAGGGAAGAATGATACAAGATAGGACCTGCCCAGTATTGAACAGTATTTCCAGTAGCATGTTTTCCTTATCCTTTCATCCTTGTCTGACCTGAAAACCTACTGCAATAAAGTCTTGCTTCTGGGTGTTCATCTCAAATTGAGTTTCTAGCATTACTTTATACATTGTAAATTATATTACAGGAAGCGTAAAACATTTATGCAGTTTAATCTTTTAAGTGTTCGCGCAAGGAAAACAGTTCAATGGATATTTGCTTAACATCTGGCATGTTTGATCTTTCTGAGAAATCATCATGTGAAGCAATATAGTACAGAATCTTCCTGTTTTCTATCTTTCACTGATTACCTGCTATGAGGCACTCTTAGAACACTGCAGTGAAGGATCAAATGATATTTTACACGTAGAGAATTGGATTATTAAATTAATGAAATTCTGTTGTTTACCTGTGAAAAGTGGATTGCTCTGCAATGCATAGATGGAAACAGAATGGTAAAGAAATCTCAGTTAACTGAGAAAAAATAGATTTACAGTAGAAAGATGGTGTGAAAACCATTTTATCTTACTTCAATGGCAGTATACAATGCCTTTCTAAATACAGACTGTAGTTTCCCTTTTAGGATTCATTTACAGAATATTGTCATTACGTAAACCACACGCTTTTTGACGTACCACTGAGTAAGCAGTTATGTAAAACTCAGTTGTGCCAACACTGAGTTAGGTTTATAAACGCTGAAAATGCAGCTACCCATCTAAAGGAAGAAGATTAACTGTTCAGCAACGTAAATAGTACAGGAAAAAGATTTCTAACAGATCTTCAGATTGATGGCCTTTTTAAGGGAAGCATATGCATTGGAAATGTGCCAAAGAGATGTTACATGTATTAGGCAACATGAAAATAATTATCACACATACACAAAGCAAAAAAAATTAACCCCCGTCCTTGAAAAATCATGCTTCTTCTTGTATATATCTGCTCCAGAAAAACAGTCAGATTTCAAGCTATATATGAAAGTTCAAAAGATCAACTTTATGGTTATGATTATTCTAAGACGTGATATTTTTGCCACATGGCTTAGGAAGCCCAGTCATATATGTTTGTCTTGCACTCTGTGGCTCGTCTTACATGAGAACAATGCAAAATCCATTAAATTTCAAGATCATCTTGGGGCTGCAGTAGCAAGAGTCTAATTGACAAACATTCCAGGGAAATTCTCAGTTTGGAAGGCAAAACAAGAGTAACAAATATGTAAGCACATTTATCTGTACAAAAGCTCCAGTGTGTAAGCCTTGCATATAGCACCTTGAGGTATAGCATGACCTTAAAGTCTGAAACTAGATTTGCACACAGATGTGCAAACTACCTACGGATGTCTGTTCTCTGCTTAAGCAATTTAAGTTCTTGCATAAAACTTGGCTCCTAATCACTACTAATCAGCCTTATGTCACATTGTGGCTCTGAAAAGGAAGAGAGAAAGAAATATATTCGCACCCTCTTGAGGAACTGGCGCTGTATGTGTTCCTTAGTCATACTGGTAATTTCACTAAACTATTTAGAAAAAGACAGCAATTAGACTTTAAGGCACATCTCTGTAAGTCATATGGTTTCAGAGTAATTTTAGAGGCTTAAAAAAAAAGGATAAAAATAACAGCTCATATATTTTTGGCAATATATTATTAGGGAAAAAAACCAACCAAAAAAACAAAACCAAAAAACCAAACATCGTTTGGCATTGTGGTCCCAGTAAGGAAACTCTGTTGTAATGCTTCGACTTTATTACACCGTGTGGCCCAGCAGTGTCTGTCGAATGATGGCCAGACACTCCAGCAGACTTAATGATTTAGCGGGCTCCCCCCATCCGGTGTTTCATCTCCCAGCACATGCTTCCTAGGCAGTAGTTCCTGATGATAGTTAAATCGAGACCTTTGGTCTGAAAGTAGCAGTTCTACCTGACACAAAAAGAAATCCTCCCTCGTGATTGAATCAGTAAGGTCTGTGTTAAGTGACAGTGTGTCTTATCTGCCAGTTTCTCCTTGAATATCTTGCTGGTCCCTTCCAGAAATATTCTGGCAAAGGAATGGGACTGAAAAGAGAGTTCTTTGTTCCCCGAGTTTCTGTACAGCCTGACAGGGAAGATATAAAGATATCTGTAGGTCACTGAAGGTTAGCATTTCCTCCGGCATTATTGATTGGACAAACGAAGAGAAAACAAACACCCCAACCATAGGAAAAGAATGGTAGGATCATTTCAACTCCAGAAGCAGACAACACTAATAAACAACTGGAGGTAATCTTGCAGTGATATCCAAAGCAGCATCTGACTGAGGATCCGGACCAAAACAGATTTACGTAGGACAAAGAGCTTTTCTGTTCTTTCTTTGGGTACCTGATGCTAAATCCAGATGCCTGACTCCTGGTATTGGACACAGTGGCTGCCCACTCATCTCTTGTGCAAACATTTTCCCTCAGCCAAAAGTAAGCCCGTTTTTGGTATTATTGAACACAGACTGAGGGAGCAAGCAGCCACTTTACATCTTCGCTCATTCACTTGTAAGTTAAGAAAAAAAGCCCATCAAATTTTCCTCTGATTAATCAAACCACAGGCAAGATAGTCAAAATGGTTTTAAATAAGGTAAATCTAAATCCATATTAAATAGAACAGTTCTTTTAAAAGCTTTCATTTTTTTTCTTTGAGGTTTTGGTGGTTTGTTTTGTGGGTTTTTTTCCCCCAAATAAAGGGTGCTGCACTGTCTGTACTCTGTATAAAACGATTAGGTAGAGTTGTTATTCTTATCTGAAACCCATAAAAATAACTCTCCTTTATTCAAGAAGATAATAGCTGCCTCGTCAGGATTCTTTCTACTTTAACTGAATTTATTGTAAAATAATTGTAAGAAGGTGTACTTTTTTATACTTGCCACAAGTTATAATGAGAAGAACAAGGATCTTTTCCCTATCTCAGGACTGCTTAGCCCATACGTGATGGCCACTGTCTAACCCTACATCCCACAGATTCAAGGACAGAAAAGACAAAAAGCTCTCACCGTGCAGAGCCAGAATACTCAGGGAAGTGATACTTATTAGGAAGAAAAGGTTTCCCATGGCTTCAGGTAATGGTGGGGGGAATATTCCCTGCTTCACCATCCTTATTTTGCCTGACTGATCTCTGTTCCTTTTCCCTCCTCTTTACTGCGGTTCTCAAAACCTCCTTTGATCTCTGGTTTTGTTTGTGGTTTGTTTGTGGGGTTTTTTTCCCTGTCTCCATTTCTGTTATCTGCTCCCTGTCTTGACTATTCGGTTCACACAATTATGGATATCTGAATAGAGTTAGATTTGAAGTGGCTGACAAGTATAGAGCTCCAGCAGGTCATTGCAAGCGTCACTTCAGCAGTCAGGGTATGCAGACAGAGAAGATTTAAGAGCAGGGACAGTTGGTCACAGTCCAGTTGCGGTGTGGACAGTTGGTCATACAATCTCTCAATGACATGTGTGCACACTCTCTCTGACTTCCCTGATGAGTTTAAATCCAGAGAGTGGACCTGAAGCTTTTAAATTAATTGTAGCAGAAAAGCCTTAGGGAGAGGAGCCAAAGCCATCAGCCCGTAAGAAGCTGGGTGAAGGGCGAAAGCCTCTCCTCAGCAGCAGCTGAAGGAGAGGGTATGCAGGGAGAGGATGTGACCCTGTCATTTTGTGAGACACTTTTCCCTGTCATTCTCACAACATCCAGAGCCGACAAAGCAGGGATGAACCTTCTGGCACTCCTCCTCGTATTCTGTATATGGACTGGTCGTTCACAGATTTTTCTACTCCCTGTTGGACCAGCAAATGCTCTCTGTGTCCACACTGTCTGTGGCAGCAGTGGCCAGCAGTTTCCTCTCTATGGTGTAAAGAAGTACTGTTGTCCTTTAATCTATTTTAAAGCAGTCTTCTACTGGTTCCTTTGAGAGTCCTCTGGTTTGGACATAGCAGTGACCAACACTCTCACAATCTTCATAATTCTGGGAAAAATTTTCAGCCGACCCTTTCAGCTATCTCCTCTCCAAACCAAAGAGTCCCAGACTTTCTAGTGTCTCCTCACTTGATCTGTTATTAAACACCGGGCAATGAGAAAACCTGACCGCAAACTTGAGTGGCAAAGACATCAGTGTGCCTGAGAGGTCCTGGGAAAGGGAAGCGTTTTGAAAACTCCCCAGTTATTTCCCAGAACTGCACTTCTTTTCCAAGTTTGGTGAGCAAGGAGCACTTGGTCACTAACAGTACAAACCCAGGTTTTCTCTCTTACTTTTACATGACATTTTAAGGAGCTCTCTGATTCTTTAGACTTCCCATTCTTCTTTCTAACATATTCTGCTAAGGCATGTGAAGTCAGGGTCTGGAGGACATCAGTACAGGAATTATTTGCCTATTACTGGACACTGGGGCTGCGCTTACCCTGCCCTCAGCTCAGGACTCCGCCGGGGCCATCAGTCTCTGCTCCAGTGTCACCCCAGCAGTGCTGGGCTCCAGCTCCCCACAGCCTTACCCTGCCACAGACTGACACAAAACTTGACCTCAGACCCACCTAATCACCATGGGTCCACCTCATGATTACTGGCCCTGATTCTGACCCTAACCTGCTGCTTGACTTTCTGGCTTCCAGACTTTGGACCTGCCCACTTTGCACACTGGCCTGATAACCCAGGCTCTGGGCTGAAGCTGGCTGCCACCTCCGGCTCTGCTCTGCTCCCTCTCTGGCCACAGTGGGACAGGTCCTGCCCCATGGGTTCCCTGCCTGGCTAGCATTGCCCTTGCTGCACCTTGATGTGAAAAGTAGAGAATTCCGTAATTAGCATTCCAAGGCATGAAAAAGCATATGAAGCACTGAAATTATCTTTAATCTGCCTTTGTGCTGCTGCACATGACAATCAACCCGGAGGGAAAAGTACACAAACAAGAGGGACAGGAGATGTCAGAGAGGAAGAGGATGGAGAAGAAATGCCACACTCCCTCTCTGACTGCTGGGCTTCAGAAATGCTTTAAATTGCGATAAATGTACATGTACCAAATGGAGATAAGTACTGACATTTCAAACATGCTCCTTTACGGAATTTTTATAGAGATGTTTCCAACACTTTTTACTCTGCTTTCACTATCCCTATATTCTAACATTTTTAATAAGGCTGCAAAAAAGAAACATTGAGACAAAAAAATTTCTATTACTGCTTAATACCTACAGGATGGATAGCAGCAGCTTTTAAAACAGCCAATAGCAGATATGAAAACAACTGGCAATCCAGTTAAAACTCTCTCAGAATCCTACAGCCTTCTCAGTTCTAGGACTAAGTCAGGATGTCCAGCACATTCGGTAAAGAATACCTTTCCAAAAAATCCTAATTTCTCATGTGCTTTACTGTTATCAGTGCTATGATGGCACTAAGATGTTGGTTTTGTACGTCTGTAACTAGATTCATCATGATAGGTTGTTACTGGCCCACTGTAATCAAAGGAAATATGAAGACTCGAAAACTAATCCCAAATGAATGGATTCATTCATTTGGAAAAAAATCCAAATCAAACATCCCAGATGTTTGAATCCCAAATATTTCCTGGTTGTTGGAAGCACTTGGAAGTTTTGATTAAAACTTTGTTTACAGAATGAATCCTAGATTCTTAGAACTGCTGGCTATAGTCAACAAACTACCTGGACTGACAAGGCAAACCAGAAAGTTAGAGAAATAATCTGGATTCAGAGTTTTTAATATTGCTGTGGAGAGTATGAATTTGCCAAATAACCATATTTGGGAATGCTGCTTTAAAAGGCTTAGAATGTCAACAACATAATGGGAATATTAGGTCAAATCTGAGTAGCTGAAAGCATATCCATTGGCACATATACCAAGAACTGCATCGGACGACAAATTTGGGAAAACACTGCTGCATAGGTTACCGCCACTTCATATTCTTCAATGCTCTTCTTTACAAATGTAAGGACTTAAAACTGTATGGTTGGTATTTTTGCTGTTTGTGGTTTGGTGGGTTTTTTTGCATAAGGCTTAATTTCTAAAATATCCATCTAGTGTCAGATGAAGTTAACAGAAGTCTTCTGTAGAAAAAAATACCCAACCACAACAAGAAAAGTCTTAGAGAAGTGGCCTGGCAGCCACTTCTATGGTTCTCTCCATTCTCCTTCCTCCTCACCAGCTCTGCCGTGAGCTCTCTCTGCAAACAGGGTGGGACCCCAGTTCTCTTCGAGGGCTGTCAGTGGGCTGGGTTTGCCATGGCGCCAGCAGAAAGAGATGTTGCCACCAAAGCCACTGGTGAGGGTCTGGATGTCACACACTTCAAACAATAGAGCTCCTTACCAAGAGGATTCACATACTGCTTATATTAAAAGCGCAAAGTACTTGATTAGAAATTAAGACAGCCATGAGTCTTGAGTGGGTCTCTAAGGTGAGCCCCGTCAGCACAACCAAGCAGTTTCAGACCTTTGCAGGGCCAGTGGGAAACAGATCTCTGCTGAGCCTCTGCACCCAGGCTCCACTTTGCCTCCTGTCAGAGTATGACAACCCCCCACATCAACAAAGGCATCTGTTCACTCCAGTGTTTTGGGGAGGCAGAGAAGTCTTCTGCTCTCTGGGTGTCAAGGCACAGGTCACACTGCTAGCATATGCAACCAGAGTGTGAACTCGATCAATTTTGTTCACATTTTACAGGAAATTAGTGTAATAATTTTACCATTTCTTCTCTTCAAAAGATTACAAATGACAAGGTTAAAAAAGAAATAAATGCAGCGGGACTCAAACTAAATATTTTGGAACTATCTGCTTAACACACAAAAGGCTCAAATTCATTCTTTCAACCTATCTGGAAGGTAACAAAATATTGAAAACTTAGGGTTGCCTATGGTACTGAAGTTCAACACTTCATACAGGTCTAACAGGCTACAACAGCAGGCTCTCATTAGGACTGTTTATGGTTTGGTACGCTATAGTTATGCCAGAAGACAAGAGTTTCTTCTGTGAGTGTACGATTAGGTGTACCTTTGGCTAACTTTGCTTTCCCTACCAAGTAACTGTAGGTACCAGCAACATCAAACCTACAGCATTTCTCCACTTTTCCAGCTTCTTTGAAACACTTGTGTTGTGGCTAGGCCCTATCAAATGTTCTGTAAGCATCCCAAGTCAAAGACGGGAGTCATCACAAGAGGAAAGAAAAATGCAAGCAATATGCCATCGTGGGAACCAGATGACTTTTTCAGGCTGTTGACACTAAAAGCTGCAGCTGTCATCCCCACTTGCTGGCCTGTTTGTTCCATACCGATCCTTGGAAAGCAAGTCGTGACTCACTTCCTCTGGTCCTGGTGATTCTGCTGAGCAGGGAGATGTTGCTCACTGCCTAGCGACTGTGTTTGTACACGTGATGGCTGGTCACGCTTGTCACAGAGGAATTTTCTGCCATGAATCCTAAGACAATGCTTGAGAATAGTATGTACTTCAGAGCTACGGTTCTCTGGCATTGCTTTCATGTCCTAGTTTTGGAGCATTGGTTAATTAGGCCACTCAATCTCACTGGAAAATTTTCAATCTTACCCCTTACTTGATTCTGTTTTTCAGTAGAAAAATTAGAATCCACATCAAGAGGCTTCATTTTTCCTTTCCTAAACAAAATCAGGCTGCCAATGACTCAAAAGTCTCAAAGAGAGGCATAGTGGTCCAAAGTTGTCGTTTTGGGTTTGGGGTTTTTTTGTGACGCGAAACTCTGTAAGGGCACAGTATTGCAGGAACACAATCTACTCCAAGTTTAAGCATGAACATCAGTTTTCAGTTCAACCGGTACACTTTTTCAGAATACCAGGCTCACTAAAATACTAAAATAATATTTTAACAGTTGTTTAAAATCAAATGCTGATTCAGACAGTATCCAGCTCAATTTGCTATTGACCAATCAGATATAACTCACAGAATCATAGAACAGTTTGGGTTGGAAGGGACTTTTAAAGGTCATCTAGTCCAACCCTCCTGCAGTGAGCAGGGACATCTTCAACCAGATCAGGTTGCTCAGAGCTCTGCCCAACCTGACCTTAAATGTTTCCAGGGATGGGGCTTCTGCTACCACTCTGGGCAATCTGTTCCAGTGTTTCACCACCCTCAGTGTAAAAAACTTCTTCTTTATAGCTAGTCCAAATCTTTTTTAATTTAAAATCATTACCCCTTGTCCTATCACAACAGCCCCTGATAAAAAAATTTCCCCCATCCTTTTTACAAGTCCCTTTTAAATACCGAAATGCTGCTATAAGGCCTCCCTGGAGCCTTCTCTTCTCCAGGTTGAACAGCCCCAACTCTCTTGGCCTGTCTTCACAGGAGGGTTGCTCCTCCCCTTTGATCATTTTTCTGGCCCTCCTTTGGGCCTGCTCCAACAGGTTCGTGTCTTCCCTGTCCTGAGGACCCCCGAGCTGGACACAGCACTGCAGGTGGGGTCTCACCAGAGTGGAGCAGAGGGGCAGAATCAGCTCTCTTGACCTGCTGGCCACGCTCCTCTTGAGCAGCCCAGGATGCGATCAGCTTTCTGGGCTGTGAGCGCACATCCATGGCTCACGTCCAGCTTTTCATCAATCACTATCACCAAGTTGTTCTCCACTTCTCTCAATCACTTCACTGCCCACCCTGTATTTGTGCTTGGGACTGCTCCAATCCAGGCACAGGACCGTGTCCTTCAGACACATCCTTGGTCACTGACCACAGATCAGGGTGGCCAGCTGCACAAGACAGAGCAGGAGAGAGCTGTCACACTGTGGTGTAAATAAATCACACACAGTAGACAGATGAGTTTCAAGCAGAGTGCAGCAGATTTGATAAGGCTGGCATTTTCACATAACGTCTTGGTTAAGAATTTTAGCACTTGTCATCTGAAACAGCAAAATTATTTCCTCTACAGAAAACTATTACGACCTGCAGGACCAGTATCACTTTACAAATCTGCCAACAAATGGTTTACTAAACCAAAGGAGATGACTGACCTCCTAGGAAAACATGGATTTTCTATTGCAGCATGACCTTTAGTTAGGCAGGTATTTTATAAATATTATTTCCATTTGTAATTACCTGGAATCATATCTTAATATGGTTGGCTGTGATTTCAGTAAAGAACACAGATATTTGAAAGTATTCTGGTGTGTGAGAAACAGGATGCATGTGCAGCACACCCGGGTGCTGGACTGGGTGCATGTTAAAAGTTCATTTTATCAACATGTTCTGCAAAAAACCTGCAGCTCCAAGGTGAACACATTCTGCGCTGGTAACCAACATTCCTGAACTACATCATAGCTCACAAGAACGAACCTCTCTCACATCCTCCAAGTCTGCAGAGTGGGAAAACATTGCTTCCTAACAGAACTTACTTTGATAGCTATAAATGAACAAATATCTCCATTAAAAAAAAAAAAAAAAGCAATTACATTTATTTGTTGAACAATGCTAAGCAATAGAGTTTGAGCAAAATCACAACACAGCCTTGGAAGATAATTTTGCAAAACACATAGGCTCTTGTGAATTTAATTTTATTTTTTCAGAATTAACTAGTGCTGTTGACAAAAATTTGCTGCTTCCACTAAGCTGTCATACGACTGGAAACAGTTAAGTACCACTAGGATTTTTCAGTGTAGCTCTCTTACCATAAATCAGTTAATGCATCTCCTCAAGTCAGTTAATACATCTGCTCACAATTAAACAAAAAAAGGAGGAGGGAGTGTAGAAAGCTTGTTTGTGCCATGGCTGAGCAAGAATCTAAGCGATACCCAGGCAACAGGAGGCAGTCACTGTGCTTCCAGATGACAATGCTGCGTGCTACGCAAGACACAGCTTCTGAGATAGATTTCGAAGACTTTGGAACAAGCTCTGATCATGTTCAGAAAGTAGTCAGTAACATGTACCTTAGATAGCCAGTAAAGGATGAATCCAGGCACAAATGCACAAAGGCATTTTTAAAACTAAGTCATCCTGACAGCTTTAAAGTGCTACACTCCATTATAGATAAAGGTTTCCACATTCAGCATTTAGTGTTGGAAATTATAATGTCTAAATGTATTGTGTTATTATCAACTACATTTACAATACATTCTCTCACACACAGTGCTGGAGTTAGACTTACAGAATTACAGTTTTGCCCCTGTATTTCAGCCTAAATCAACCTTGTTTTCCAGAATAGGTGCTTTTCTATTAGCAATTATTAGTATTATTCTCTTCGAAGTTACACTGCCATTATTTCTTTTACACCACAGAGTATATTTCTAATTTCTACCAGTGTAAATGAAAGAAATCTCAAATCTTTTGTTTCTCACTATACGTTCAATAAAACGTTCTGCCACTGCCTTAGATCTCTATCTGGAAGTTAATGATCTCATTACATTTTTGACATGAACACTGGAATACTCCTGATGTCCTGATTTTAATTAGGTTTTTTAAAACTCCATTGAAATTAAAACATCTCTGGGGTAGTTTACTGCTAGCTGAAGATTAGATATACTTCCCTAACAGGCAGAACTACATAAGAGAAAATAATCAAGTTTCCTGTTGCCGTCGTTTGTATCACTTCAGAAATTACGCTGAGATTAAACACACGTGTTCTGAAAAGCCTAACAGGTATATCTCTCATGCAGTACACCTTCACAGAACGTCATGTGTGGCAAGCACTGATTTTCAGGAATGCTCTGCAAGCTGTAGCAGTCAGCACGTGTGCCGCTCAGTACCTTTCACAAGTGTAATGCAAACTCCGAAGTCCTGTCCGTCTGACAAAGAACTAAATGACAGTCTGACAGCGAGCTCTTAACATGTGTATCCAAACCGTTAAGGCCTAACCAAGCATCTGTTCTGATGGATGGATAATCCCATCGGGGCTTACACTGGGACCACAGTGAAATGAAGTTTCTGGAATACACATGGCTTCAAAAGACTTGTTGCAAAGGAAAGTTAACGATGTCATCTTTAAGGACTCCTTATGTGAGCATAAGAGGAACAAGAGAAGAATTAATGTCGAAACAAAAGTTTTCTATCACTTAGAAAGATAATTTGGTAATAGACTCAGTAAACTGGGCACCTAGAAATCATCTTAAAAAATAGGTTTCTTTTAAGCTAAGGCTGCTTAAGGTACGTATTTTAACTGTGGATCAAGGTCTTGATGCTCCACTGCCCCAGACTACAGGTCTTACAAGTACTATTATATATTTCATTGCCACTCCAGAAGTAAAGTCAGATGGCCTAAATAGTTTTACAAGAAACTTTGAATACATTTTAAATTATATGAACTTGAACAATCCTCAAGTTCTAAGTAATCCCTTAAATTGTCTTTTGAGAATTGCAGGAATGTGAGATTCAGGAACATACAGAGAACACGCTGAACGCACAGAATGACTCTTCTAGAAATGACTGGGCATAACTTAGAAAAATAAGAAGTAAATGAGAAGACTTGTATAAAAGTGCAACCAGTTCCTTTTCAGGGATATGAATTCCAGACAGTTCTATAAATTCATTTGTTCATTTTTTATTTTTTCAAAGATAATAATTTTCTCCCACTGCCATGTACGGCAGAGAACAGTTTTTTTTCCATTTCCATGAGGAAAGTTATTCTTGCAGACCTCTATGCTCTCACCAAAAAGATTAGCAAAATACCAAAATTTAACAAAAGCAAAGAGAAAAAGAATACCTCAGTTATCCTGAAAACAAGTCCAAACCTCCTACTCAGAAAGCACCTCTGCCAAATTACAGCACAAAATGGTCCCATGGTGAGAATCTTGAAAAGCAAAAGTGAAGTTTTAGTTTACACAGAAAAAAAAAGGAGCATGAGAAAAATTTTGCATGATAATCCAAAAAAAAGAAGTTACTTGCAACAGAAGGTGCATAAATCATAGCAAGCTATTCTTGTTCTAAAGCTCACTTTAACATGATCTGCTTAAATGATGCTTTAAGAATGGCCCTTAATTAGTAACTCAGACCTGAATGCATCAGAAATCTGATTCAGATCAATTTAAGAATATGTAAATTTTATGCCATAATGCAAAGTAAATTTAAAAATAAAAAAGTAAATTTATCAAAATTATTAACTTGGCCCTAAGCTATCCACACAGTCTCATAAGATTCTATATATAACTTAACTATACCCTTATCATATTTTGAATTTAACTTCTCTCAGAGAACAAAAATCATGTGATTTTCTACTATGCTGTCCAGAGAAAGAAATACTAGACCAAATCTGCAGAAAATTTGTCAAGGAAGTTCTGAATACATGAAGACTGATCTCAAATTTCCACAGCCAACAACTTTTCTTTGTGTCCACCCCTCAAGAGCAATCAATTTTGGTAATTCTTCAATATCTCACTCTGCCCACAAATTATACCCAGACTTTTCTAATTGATCACCCTCATAATTAAATTAGAACAATTATTCCCAGCTTGTATTTAATTTCAAATCTGTTCCTTAACTTCAAATCTGTTCCTTCTGTTGTGGACCAGAAGTGAGGTCTGTGCCACTCCTGGTCTTTCCATTTTCTTTACAATACGGATGGATCTTGTAAAATATTTTACACTTCTCTACAAACTTTGTCACAGTCGTATCCATGTAAGATGGATACAACATTATTTTAAGGATTTCTTTTTACAGTTCTGCTATATGTATCACCATGGCTATCAGTGTGTGGCTGTGGACTATCCCTGGGAGTCTGTGAAGACTTTTCTTGTATTTTCTATTTGAGGGGGCTTAAATTCTTTGTGCATGGGCTACGTTTCCACTGGAAATCATCTCAGGAGTTGCAAATCATAGAAAAAAATGAACACATAGGAAACCTCCCTGTCACAGCATTTGCTTATTATCCCCCCAATCACTTAACAATTTTGTGAACGTGCACACACACATTACAAAGGGAGAAAGGCTACAGTAAGTAGTAAGGAAGGTCAAAGGCATAAACACAAGAGCTGGAAAAGTGACTCTTTGGGCACCTTCAGGAATTTCCTTATGTTGCGTCCAGACCTGGGAGTCGGTCACGGGAAAGAGAACCAGGAGGACACAGATCCTCCAAGCAAAAAACAGTGCGATAACACTGTTACCCCAAAAGGCAACGAGCGTGTCTCAGAGCCTGTCTTTGTATGTATTTTGGATATATACTTGCTATGAACTTCGCTTATTTTTGGTATTGTCAGCAGTTCAAAGAATTTCAGTTTTATTTTGGAACATAACACGTTCCATTCTTTCATTTACTGAAGCTGGCTAAAGCAACCTATTAATACCTAAAACATTATTGTGTTATTTTAGTGAAAGCATTACTCTGAAGCCTCAGAGGAGCACAGCCTGCTGGCATGCACATCATGTGCCCAAGCAAGGGAGCAGACAGACCTGTCCGGGATGAGAGTCTAGTGTGAATTCCACAATTTTTATACATCATAGTCTTTTGCCACTGACAAGGTCAGAATTTATACCTTCTTTCCTGAAGCAGTCAGCTAAAAGACAAAAACAATTTAAAAAGAAAAAAAATACAGTCACTATTATATTCTTTAGGACACTCTAAAAGGACAGCATATTATTAAATTTTGCCATATTTTCATGCCAGCTGTCTTTTTTTTTCCCTGCTGCTTTGTGTAGAAACATAACACAGGAGACTACTGAAGCTCTGTGTATGTCTCTGCTTGCTTTTGGCTAGACGGGGAAGCGGTGTTCTGGATCTGTTCTAAATTAGCTTCTTCTGCACGGTAAAATGTAGGGTTTTGATGCTAATTCTTTGCTAAATCAAAGAGCGAAACAGTTTGCATTTGGAAGCGTCAACAGGACTCACAAGACACTGGTTGCTTGAATTCAACCTCAGGTTCCCTGTGGGTGCTGGCTTCTTCAAACAGGTGACACAGGAGTCATTTTAAGAAGGTCTCAAGGTGTTCCCTCCTGTCTGCTCTTGGAGCACGTGCACTTGGTGGACCTTCCATTTCTCTGGGGAAGATCTTCAGGGTTACAACCACATCAGTCCCAATGTCACTACAGCAAGGCAACACCGCACATGAATAATAATTTTGGCCTCTATGCCACCCTGAGAGCTGCTGTCCATCACAGCCTACCGATCACTCGTGAGGGATTCAGTCTTTTATCTCATCTAGAAGATGGCTGGACTCTGATGAGCCTCATTTTATTCATTCACGCATTGCTTTTGTTGACTTCAACTTCCTCTGACATGTTAGAACATTCAGATGAACACTGACCAAACTTGGATGTTACTTTCCTAAGGCTTAGGGACCTTGAAACAGTGATTGATAAAATTTTATAGCCATGTCAGGCTCTACTACCAGCAAACTTGAAATAAGGTTTGCTAGCTCTGGTATGTAACAGCCCAGATGTGTAAGAATTACAGTGATGAACAAGGTGGATGAAAGTAGCATCTAAGAATGGTAATTTGGATGCTTCAAAGTGTCTTGCTTTCTCTTTATCATGCAGAAGTGGTATGAAAGAGACACATACAGCACACCTAGTATATACTCCAAAGCAAAAGGCCTTTGGCATCAATTCTCTGTAACTGTAATGAAGTTAAAGACATTTAAAGTATCACTTTAAACCACAGAGCCTATGTAGAATCTTTGAGAAAGAGAACAAAAAAGTGGTGTTCTAATATCTAAGTGAAACACGTAAAAAGAAATAAAAAAAAAAATACAAAACTACTTTCTGTGTGGTATTTGGTCCCTCAGAGATTACAAACAGACTGGTTTTGTCTTTATTTTCTGGTTCCGCAGACCGTACTCTAAAAAAAGATTTGGTCTCAGAGTCCAAGAGCAAGTAATCTGCAAAGTTAATTTTAATGATGGAATGCAGATCGTTGTTCATTCATTTTTTTGCATATGTTCTGCTTATCTTCACAAAGGTAAACATCTCTGGAATGTCAGGATTAAAATATTTAGAATGGTATTTCTAGCCATCACTGCCTACTGATCTGAGTGTTTTGTTTTAGCTAAACTTCCATTTGCTAATGAAATCAGGAGTTTCTAAAACGAAAACCATGTACATCAAATGTGCTGGAGTTGTAACTTAGGCATTCTCATATTTGAGGAAGTCCTGTGAAAAATATAAAGTTTTATAATACACAGACCCCTCTTTCAGTTCTCTTGTGTTGGAAGTCTCAAAATTTTTCGATCAGCAATGCTTTTATATCACAATCAAAATTTTATCCTGTTGGACACTGTTTCTATTGGAATAGGGACAGGTTTAATTACTTCACTCTTTAGAGTCTCTTAATCATTTACCTGGAGCACCGGGTGCATAGCTATCGTTGTAAAGCACACCTTTCAAAAGTGAATAACAAATTGATTCCCTATCCATTAAAATGTACTTCCCTCCTCTCCCGTTCACCCCCCAAAACTCAGAAGCTGATGAGTTTTGCAGACGACTTCCTCCTTTAACAAAATTGACATAATAGCTCCCTCCTGTCAGTAGCAACCGTGTGCATTTGCTGGGTGAAATGAGCAGTGTCGCTCAGTCTCTTTTTTTTTTTTTTCCCCTCACCAGCTCTTCTGTGTGTGCTGCAACACTTTATCAAATGAGAGAATTGCTGAATCTCTCCCGCTGACCATGGGTATCTAACTGCTGGTGAACAGACTGTCACACACACAGTTACCAACCCTTCTCGTCAGAGAATATTCACTGCTTAAACCAGCAATGATCAGCATCAACAGAGAAGAAAGGAAAAGTCCTGTCTTGTCCTGTCCCGTCCAGGTTACCCACTAAATGCAGCTCTTGACAGGCTTGATGCTAGATCTCCAACACATCTCTCTTTCATTTTCCACTTAGTACCTTTTCTTTTTCTTTCTCTTTTAACTATGCTCACAGCCCATAGATGTCCCTCCAAGTATACAGGAATGTGTACACCCACATAGTTCACTGATATTCCTCCAGGAAAACACTGGTGTGAATACCTTACACCGAAATCTGTGCAAGTATGCTCACAAAAGTATGCATATCTCTCAAATCAATGCAGTAGTGCTCAGCTGAAGGTGCCCTAAAGGTCTTTTACAAATTATTTCTGACTGAGTGAAGCAACCACAAAGAACAAAATCAGTTCCGAGCTTTGATCTGGTAACTCAATCCCCACAGGTGTCAGAAGAACTGATATGCAATTGTTCTTGAACCAAATTATATACAGGAATGTCCTATGCCTCACCAGGGATATCAGTAAACCTCAAGATACAAATATAAAGGTTTGCCTTTAACTGCAAGCAAACAAAAAACCTATGCTACACCATAAGGATATACATGCTGTGTCTATGAGAAGGCTGCAATAGAACAGCTTGGCTGAGCCTGAGCAGAAGCACACAGAATTCACTGCCACCACCTAATACGATCAGGAATTCACGGAACAGGTAGGGTCTCATAAGCCACTTTAGCAAAGACTGAATTAGAATACAAATAACATAAGCACTTGAATGTTGAAAGACATTAAGAACTGCTTTTACCAGCTGAACTCACCCCAGGAGTTTCTAAACGACAAGGAAGCTTTACCTTTAAATACTCCTCAGTTCAGTAATAATCTATCGTTGTTATCTGCCTTAGCTGCTCATAGTGCCCTCATTAACATAGGATCTCATTAGTCCCATGGCACTACTATAACAAAAGACTTGACTAATGACCCGTTCAACGGAGCTGGCACGGGGCACAGAGGCATTCTGACCAGATTTTTTGAAGCCATTTTGATACCCGTCTGAAATTGGTGATGTGTAAATGCATTTGAGGATCTGGGAAAAGCACAGCCCAACATCACCACAGAGGTTAAAATGCGGTAATTAGGATTCCCCAAGTCCAAGCTGGCACATAAGAAATGTATCTTCTTTACATCCATCACAACACTACTTGAAGACAGCCCATCAGTTTCTGTGAAAGTAGTTTCATGATGGTTTTGGTCAAACTCCAAACAAATCGATGACAATCACACTTCTGAGTAGATGCACATACGCACCAGTTACTGTGCATCGGCAGCTTTCCAGCAACCACCCAGCTGTGTTTCTTAGCCTCAGGTAAATGACAGGCAATTCCAGGTAGCTCCCCTCCGCAGCAAGGTAAGCATAAGTTACTTCAATTTTAACCTAGAACAAATCTTCACACAGAAAACCTTCTTCTTAAGTAGCTGACTGCCTATAAATTCACAACCTAAATTACATCTGAGCAGCACATCCATACGACCAGACTGCTGACTCGGAGAGCCTGATGAGGGGAACAACCTTGCAGCTCTGGGTAACAGCCTGCATTTGTCAGGAGCCTCTCAAGCACATGCCAGCCCTGTGCTGCACTTCCAGTCAGACGAGTGTGATGCCAGCGTATGCTTGGCCTCATCTGTGAGGATTCATCTCGTCCTACCAAGTTAGAAGGAAAGGCTCAAGTCCACAGATGTATGAGGTGCTGAACTCCCAGGGGCGATTAGTCCCTAGAGAGGAGCCAAGCAGCTAAATACCCTTTTGTCAATATAGACCTCGAGCTACCAAATGGAGTCATTGTGGTCTACCCACCAGCTTAAACAAACACCACCTGAAACTTGTCACATATGGCACCTAATTTTGTCAAAGTCTGCCTTCACTTTATCAAAAAAGGCTTTTGCCAGAAACAGCAGGTTAGAAACTGGAAGAAAATGAATCAGAATATCAGGATAGAAGTGGTGTTTTTTTCACAGTGAATTAATAATTGCCATTTTCGGAGCGGTTGGAACGTTACCAAGGATAAAAGACCAACACAAAGACTGCTACAGAGAGACCTTCTTTCATAACCCTAGTAGAAGCAAGCATCTAAAGGAGAGGTTGGATGCATTTACTGGATGTATGTTTAAATACAGTGAAAGAACTTTTATAACAATTTATATGAGCTCCACAGTGATTGCATTTTAACAGCTGCTCCTGGTCCTCTGGGCCACTGCACTTTAATGCAGTCAGTTTTTCTACTGAAAGAAATGATTAAATTGTTCACGTAGAGTCCCTGAAAAGGTGTCAGTATGAGCAGCTGGAAATTTAGGATCTAACAACTTCAGCATTGGAAAAAAAAAAATCATCACTGGTTTATGCTCCCCTGTGGAGATCAAAAATGAAAAGCTAAATTCTGGCAAATCCAGGCATTTTCTACAACCAGACACACATGTAACAGATTGGAATGAATATCTAGTCTTATAGCGTAAGCTCAACCTGATGGTATGTGATGTCTGTACCATTTTTATAGGTCACTAAGGATCAATAGTGACCTGTATTCAGTATAGTCTTATATTGCTCTCCAGAGTTTGTACATCCCTCAATGCAGCCACTACTTTGGGAGATGAGAGACTATGCTATATTTTGGAGAGTTCTGTGGAGCAGGAAAGGGACCCAAATTCCTGTTCTAACTGAATCCCTTGGTATTGTAGCAAACAGTGACTTGTGGCCTTTGATATATTATACACATACTATATATATAACACATATATATCGTATGTACTATGTTATATATTCTATATTTCAGCCTGGATAAAATGGGAAAAGTGCAGCTCTGGAGCAGATTTTCAACAAGTAGCTCTTGCCACTCACTCTTGAAACTGTGGGATGCTGAGGAGTTTGGGAAATATGGCCAGTGCCTTAGGTGGCTGAAAGGCAAGTTCTGGTATTCTGTAGGAAAACTGGCCTTTTATTTATTTATTTATTTATTTATTTATTCCCAAAGCATTAGAAAACGGCCCAGAAGATCCCTCTATATCAAGCTGTGGGTCTTGACTTTCAGATGGGTGTCAGTGCAGCTTTGGTGGTGCACTGGGGTCCTTGTGAATCGAGTGGGCTTCATTGAAAGACACCTGGTGACCCAGTCTTTTCTTTGAAAGACTTGAGGGTCTTTATAAAAGAAAACTTAGCACCACAGTTTCACTATCAGAGATGCTGGATGATAAGATAATGAGAACCAAATTGCAAATTACTTTAAGTTTGGTGACGTGGACTTGTTTTGCACGTACGGGGTATTTCCAGAGAATGAATACCCTATGAGTTATCCAGGCAGACCTGAGAAATCACTTTATTTGCCTTATGAGTGTTTCAGAATGTTTTACTGTTACGTGTCATAACAACTTTTGTCACGAAGAGCTTATCATTAACCACAAAAAATTGCAGATATAGTTTACTTTAAAATCCTGCTGCAGATACTGTTTACTTTAAAACGCTGCTGGTGACTATATTAGAAATGCAAATCTTGGTCATTCAATCATCAGTTGATTTACGAGTATAAGGAAAGAAAATTTTTCTTCTGCTAGGATGCAGAGCAAAAAGCTTAATCTTTGGCTCAATATATACAATAAACTTAAAATACAAAAGGCAGTGAAAATTTAAGAACTTGAAGAAACTCTAGGAATTTCCCTTTCAGAATATATTTAATCAGTTATGACGCTTATATGTACTCACCAAGGGTAGAATAGGCCAGACTTAATACACAGCCTTTCTTTGAAATTATTTTCTCCACAAATAAAGTATCCTCTATCTCTCTGGATTTCAGTATAGCATTGGATACAAAAGTACACTTATTAGTTCTGATGGAAAACTGTGTACTTAATTTTCTAAAGAAACTGAGTGGACTTTATTCCTCTAGGTTTAGAGATTTAATGCTTCAGATTTCAGTAAAGCATTTAATGGATAAATGGTCTAAACTAGATGAAGAACTAACAGTGGTACCTTTTAAAAGGAAGGAAAAATGGACAGTGCAAGGGAGGTTCCTAAAGCAGTTCCTGAAAGATTAAGAACTGTGTGTTTCATGTGTGAGGTTGGCAGAAAAAGCCTGACATAAGGTTATGAGCCATCATAAATGGAGAGGATGTTGGGTATGGCAAAAAAATGAAAGGTCCTGCATTCTGTAAGCTAGAACTCATCAGTTGCTAAAGACCTATTCAACAGCAGAATGAGTAATATTGTTAAATGTAGTGCAAAGTGGAAGAGCTCGATAAATTCTAGTGTGATGTGGAAAAATGTTTCCAGAGCATGAAGAAATGTGTGAGAGCTGAAATCCTGCACACAATTCTGCCACAACCACACAAACAACTCTGTCACAATCCTGCATACAATTCTATACACAATTCTGCCATTTTTTTTTAAAGGAAAAGGTATTTTAACTCCAAAAGAAAAAGAAAGAACAAATGGGACGATTAGGGGTGGAGAGTGGATCCTGTGAGTATAGACAATAAGAACAAGCAATGAGTGAGGAATATGGGATTTGGTTCCACGAAGTCCAAAAGAACACATACACATGCTGTGAGACACTTCAGAAAATATTTTCTGTTACTCCTGTAAGTACAAAAAGAAAGAGAAAAAGGCAAAAGGTTCCAAACTCTGCTTTCATTGCCACAAGGGCAATAAAATAAGTGGAAACCCGTAAAAACTATTATCGCTTTGATCTTCATATGGGTTTGTATCATGTATGAAAAACTATGAGTATATATATTTATTCTGATATTTACAACTGGTGTTCTGTAACCACACAAAGCTATGAAAAACATTCATTTATTAGTTAAATTTTGATTTAACTTTCCACTGAGCAAGATAACATCTGTTGCAATAGGCTCTAAGGCATCACACCAAATGAATTGTTTTCAGTTCTTAAGAAAAGCCTTTCCACAGTACATTATATTTATTAGCACGAGAACTTCCATGCCTGTTGGTAACTGACTAGTGAGCAGCCATCATGACACTGGAATGACGTTTTCTCTAAAGTACCGGGCAGCTAAATGCCAGGTCAGAGTCCGTGTAAAGAGTGGAAGAAGGTACTAGTGATCTCAGTGACCAACAGAAGAGGCTTCTGTGACATTATGTCAAATGGAATGCTGTTCCAATATGTGCTAATAAAACAAACAAACAAAAAAGACAATAGAAAGCTTGTTACCACTTTAAAAAGCGAGAGTTATTCATTGATTATAATGGCTATTTAAAGAGTAAGTCATGTTAACTGCTATCAGGATTTGTTAGCTTTTGAATAGGTGAGTTGTTAAGAAAATCTTTGAAATAAAAGGGTCAGGCCTCTTAGAAGCTGGAAAGAGCTGATTCAAGGGCTCCAAGAGGAAAGGTGAGTTGTTGATTTTATTTATCTTTCTGATTTTTTTTACTCTATGTGTATTTATTCTGTCTGTTTTGTGTGTGCTTTGGAAGACTACAAGAAAGTATGCTTAATCGACTCAGAATACGTATGTTAAATGATGAAATCACAGAGTAAACACACAAAAGTATTTCAGAGTCTGCACTTCTGTGAAACTAAATTGCATACTTTGGAGATTGCCATTTTTGCACCGATTTCATTGACAAATGTAGCCCGGTGAGATACATCAAAAAAAGACAAGAGCTAAGAGAAGACTGAAATATGCACAGCTGCAGAATACAGAGAGCTGGTTTTATGCAAGTATTGCATTGTTTACTTTTCTATCTCTTCAAATTTCTTGGTTGCAGAAAGGATATATAACTTGAAGAGAAAATAAAAATAAAATTTGCATCAAAAAGATGCTGAAATCTCCTGCGGTTCCCTGAGCCCACCTGTGGTTCTGCCCCTTCGTTCCTGATTACCATCACCAAGCAAAGACTTGATAGATGCTTGATTGTGTCCAACCACAAAACATTTTTTTTAATGTTAGTAATTATTTTTTACCTTGGGTTGAATTACTGCAAACAACTTTACAATATAGTTTTGATTTTCTTTTCTTTACATGCAAAGTGACCAGTAACATACAGACATTGTGATTGTGAAATATGTATATAGAAAGAGATTTTTTTTTCATTTTTTTTACAATTCCTTCAACTCTTGGAATATCACATGTACTCTCTGATTACCAAATTACCAAAGAACTTTGATTCAGCTTTGGAATCAGTGGTAAAACAAACAGCCATTGCACACAAAGACAATGCTTGGGTTAAGATGTGGCATATTAGGCTGCAAGAATATTATTTTTCCAAGAAGGCAGGAAGATGAGTTTCTTCAATAAAAATACAACATCTTCTAAGTTAAACAGAAAATAGCATGGCAGAGAAGCTGTTTATTTTATCTGGGAAACGCAAAATTTTGTGAGACTGTGACTTAAGACGCAGTCTGTAACGACGTACTACTTTGTCATCGTTTCTATTAATTTTTATCTTTTTTAATATGTATTTTTATGTGAGAATTTATCCAAATTATAACAGCATACAATAAAACTATGTAGTGTCATTATGCAAAGTAGCAAAATATAATTGTATTGTAATTAAGTTTGCTACGCTGCAAATCCAAACTAAGATTGCATTACTCACTTTATACTGAATGTTAAGTACATTCATATATAATGTATAACACACTTTATCTAGAAACAATATTTAATATGTTAACAAAGAATAAATATAGATTCTTTATATATTGTATATTCAAATTATTTTTAGCATTTTAAAAAAATTAACAAAGAACTTCAAGAAATCATAAAATATTTTTGATTGACAAATAGCTTTCTGAATTAATGTATAGAGGTTTCTAATTTAGGTCTAAATGAAAGGAAATTTATTTTCCTACTGTTTTGAGGAATCCTCTGAACACAAAAGCACTGCAGCTTCCTCAGGAAGGGAAGGACATAAGTACTACCCAGAAACACAAGATAATTCTGGTATGGATCCTAGACACGTGTGGATTCCTTGAATCCCCGTGTACTCAGTAAAGAACTGGTGCCAGTCCTGGATCAGCCTCTAGTCTGAAGAATTCTTTCTTTTCAGGAAACTTGAAGAGGTTCAGACAATTTTAGGGAACAAATAAAACCAAACTTCACAAATGGTCTCTGTTGTCTGGCCCTTCTCACCCCTTACACGACACCCTGTTTCTACTGCAAGAAAGATTTTTTGGGGGGAATTTTTTTTTTTAGAATATGGTACACGTATAAAACTGTGGTGAATGAATCAAAAAGAAAAAAATATTATCTAGAAATCTATCTTGAAACTTTATATGTAGCAGCTAAAACTAATATTAAAATACTTCAGAGCAAACACCTCTGTTACACCTGATATCACTGTTACAAAGGAATAGAACAAGTATCACTTCTCTCTGAAATCAAAACAAGAAAAAAAAACTTGAAAAAATATTTCTTTCTCTTTCTAGGTAAAGACAGTGTAACCAAGTAACTCAAATCACAGAATCACAGAATCACAGAATGTCAGGGATTGGAAGGGACCTTGAAAGATCATCCAGTCCAATCCCCCTGCCAGGGCAGGAACGCCCAGATAATGCCAAATAGGCAAAGTCAGAAGAGGCCTACAAGTCGTCACTGCCGGTTCTTCAGTGATCTAACATTTGTTCAAAAGTCTCCAGGGAAACAAAGCTTCTTTGTAACCATATTCTAACATCTAAGAAATTCTTAATCTGTCCTTCATAAATGCATATATTAGCCAATAATACTTTCCTTTCCATATTTGCACAAATAAAAGCATATTTGCACCATTTTTAAGTTCACTGCACCTTCTCAATAAGTGAATGAATAAAGTAATTCCAATAACATTTAGTATTTAGATATTATTTTATACCACTATCATATTTTTTAAATATTGTCTTTAATCTACATAAGCAAACGTTCTCTCACCAGACAGCTTTCCATTAGAAAGTCCCCTACATTTTTACAAGGTTTCCAATCCCAAACTAGAACAACCCGTTTGCCCAACAACCTAATTGTCTTATCCTAACAACTTCAGTGGAAGAGTAGCCCACTGTAAGAGCTGAATGCTTCACTGGTGGAGCATCTCACACTGAAGGACTTTAACACCTTGCTGGGCAACTGAAAGGTTCTCTTGGCTCTCCATCTGTCACGTGAAACGGAATGAAAGGTGGTGAGCAGTGGTCCACAGTTCACAGAAGTCAAAGTTGTAAAAACTGCAGAAGACCTACTAATCTCCATAGCAGTACTTGAGATACATCAGTTGCTGCAGGTGTAACTGGTACCATATTGGTACCTGAGACTACCTGAGCTTTTTTGCAGCAATCCTCTATGGTCCAGTGAATTTAGCATGCATTTTGGAGTTTCTTCTGGTTTTGATCACTGCACCAAGACTTGCCATAAATAATGCCATTCAGTAGGACTATCCACAGGCAGCATTAAAATGCAAAAGAAAAATGCCTGTCACAAGTGGAGACTGATCACTGATTTTTACCAGGGTACATTATATGACCATACTAAGAATGTTATCTGACACCAAGAAAAAAGGCCAAGTATAAATTACTCAGACTTAAAAAGCTTATAATCTGCTAGCTCTTGGGAAATTTTGCCAGCTGAACTCTTCTTTGAAAACTTCTTTGAGCAACATGGAAATATCTATTAATTTGAGGGTGATTTGCATGTAACAGACATGGAGACTTCTCTCAATTGTCTCAGGACAATCCAGCCCGTGAATTTGTACCACTGTTTCCAACTCAGGCAAGCCAGAAATGACCATATTAGGGAAAGGCAGCCTACGCCTGTGGACAGCCTGGATATGTCTTTACAACTAATGGAAGCGTCATTCCAGAAGACTGTTTGTGCAGAGACACAGTGTAATACTACCTCAGATAATTGCCCTTCTACCATTTTTCTATTCGCATTCCGGGACTGGTCACCAGGGCACAAGCTGTTCTTGGCTATGCGATCCCATACCATTGCATACTGACACACGCCAGTTCAGATTTACACAAGGAAATCTTTGTGGTTAGAACCTGAACGTCTGTGGATTAACCTACCACTATATTTAAATCACTGAAAATCAAAACCCTACTCCTCATGCCTGTGGGAAGAGAATAAAATATATCTTGATTTGGTTGCCTTTGTAATAACTATAGTTTTTTTGCAGGCTTACAAAGAAAAACAGTCACCTAATAATGGTGCAGATTAAAAGCAGAGACCTATGCTAATGGGCAGAGGGTGCCAAACTCCAGATGGTTCAATGAATCAGACACCCTTTATCCTATCTTTATTAGCCCACTCAGGGTCTAGGGCTTCTCAACAGTCAGCAGAGGAAGATAAGCATTTTCAGCATGTGATTTATCATGCTTTTTTCTTTCAAAACTGATTTTTGAATAGGGTAAATCACTTCTGAAGTTGCTTCTGTATCTCCATTGGCTAAAAGAACCAACCTGAAAAAAACCTCCCATCAAAAGTAACTGAAGCTACTCAGGATAAATGTCACCTGTGGACACATCTATTGCAATTTTTTTAAGCAAACAACTCTAAATTGCTTTTTTCAGCAAAATTTTAGTGCTCAGTTTGACCAGAACTAACTACCAGTATCAGAGAACATCAAGGAGGCATTACCAATTTAGAAGCCAAACAAGTTAAGACAGTCCCATCTACTTAAGCAAGACCGACATAAGCAACTCATTAAAATACCTGGTAGCATGTGATTATTAGGTGAAACTGATTGTCTGGGTAAAGTATTCAGAATTTGCATTGTAACGACTTCATTGGTAATTATGTTTCCACTAGTCCTATCAGAATAATCCAACCCTTTCTGCTGTTTTATTTTTCTGTGGAACTATAATTCTGTGACGCAGCAGTAAATTAGACGATACCCAAGCTGAATTGCAAAAGCACAACTATTTTAATCGATTTTATAATTCAGTTACTTACTAAGACGTATTCTGTGTTATCCAAACAACTATTCTCCTTCAAAGACACTCACTTTTCTCCTTCAAAAACACTCAGACTTCAATTTTGTCATGAATACAGAAGTTTACATAGATGAGCAAGCTGAACAAACACACGGTGCAAGCAAAGCTCATTTTGCTGTGAGTAGGAGTTAAGGGGGCACACACTGCCACTACACTAAATACTTGTCTTTCAATAAAAGGGACAATTTATCCATGAACATAATAAAAAGGACTCATTTAAATAAACGCAAATTTTATAGAGGAAAATTTCACACAGACACTCCTCCTTCCAACCACTTTGTTCATCTGATCATTTCCATTTGAGTTTTCATTCGTATGTTTTAAAGAAGTTTTTATTGTTGCATAATGACAGCTATGTGAAGAATGGTCACACATACCTAGGCAATGAAAAACTGAAAGGAAAGATGCAGATCATTTACCAAATACCTAGACTGTGAGTCAATATATTTTTGGATGCCTCAAGTTTTACCAGTGTGTGATGGAAATTACAAAAATTGAGGGCAGCAAGGCTACTGCTGGTAAATTATGGTTTAGGATTAAACTAAATGATTCAAACCTTAAATCAGTAAAACAGCAAAGAAAGAGAAATTCACGTACAAAGCCTAAAGGAATCCAAAATTCTAAAAAAAAAATGAATAAGAAAGTGTTTGAAAAGGAGTTTGTTTGCAGCAATGGGATTAAAAAACCCCACGATCTATAATCTCAGTTTGTCAGAAGTTGTCTGAAAGTCTATTTAGTAACCAAAGAGACTTGTCTAATTCACTCACCATTTTTATCACTTGATGTGTTATGCTGTATTTCACAGCTGGAGAGTAAACATGCCAAAAGTTGATATTCTAAGCAATATTTATGTCCCAGACAAATTTTTTGAGCAAATTGCAAATTTGGCTTCTCCATTTAAGAAGATATCAAAGGGCATGTGGCTCGGCCAGTCTCCAAACTGGCTGTGATACCTGGGAGGAGTTTACCTCAAACTGATTCTTTCTTACGGTCAGAAGGCAATCCAAGAACGGTAGTAATATTTTTGGAAATCCTGGTTTTGATCCACCATAGAGAAAAAAAAATGGTAATGAGTTTAGCAGTGTTAAATCAAAGGCTGCTGGAACGATATCCATAAACCAGTTCAGTGTGGAAATATTTTCTTGTTGGCTTAAACCCTTCAGCTTTTATGGAAAAGGGAAAAATATATGACCATTTATTTATACCATAAAAGGAAAAATTACAAATTCAATGAGTTTTGGTCTCAAAGCATATCAATTGCTCTTTACAACTTAACATACTAGACTACCCCTTTGATTAAAATGCGGCTTTTCTGAAATAGTTAATAATTATCACAGCCTAGGCTCCATTTTACAGCAGGAAGAGGACTAATTTCCACAGCTGCACATGTGAGGGTTCAGCTGCATGGTGGTAGATGCACATCCTCTCCTCAAAATACTGACAGTTGAAAAATAAGCAAAAGAATGTTCAGTGTGTTTAAAAATTCTCTGTGGAAAACAACCTGGTAAAATTTCATCATATTTCTATTTCAATCATTGTTAAAAAAAAACAAAAAACAACAAAACAACAAACCCTATGTAAACTTTAAAAAAAAAATCTAAATTATTTTTGAAGCTTAATGTATCTGAAAGCTTCAGAATCATTGACTCTGGTGAATTAAAACCTTGGAACTATCTGAATTCAAATCATCTGAAGGAACTGGTCAAGAGATAATCAAAACTCTCTAAAAGATTAGACCAGAATTTCTACCAAGGAATGGGACAGTGTCAACAGCACCATCTGTACTATCAACTTTTTGACGTGCCTGATTACTTAATATTACTCAGTGAATATCTATTAGCAAGGCTATAAGAAGATTTTTTGCATATTTTCAGTATTTTTTTATTTTTACTCTTTCCATATCAGAGAGGGCAGAGAAATTCAAGCAGGGAACAAGTGCCCGAATTCTCCAGTGACGCTCCATTTATTCAATCCAACTTTGCTTAAGCTAATCACCTGCCAGGTCTGCAGAACAAGAGGTGTGCTCATGGTAATGAGCTGGGACAAACAATGCCAGGGCACAACTGGATTTCCAAAAGAATTTGTTCTCTGTAACTCAGGCTAGAGCAGATTGTGACAGCATCAGCAGGTCCTTGAAATGCCAGGAAGAATTAGCAAGAACAACACCAATACCTGAATATAACCCCTCGCATTCCTTGGTACCACCTGGTGTAGTGCAGTTTCACAAACTAGTGGTGATGTTAAATCCAAAGTTGTCAATCACCCAGATTTTAGCTGCAGTGTTGGTTTTTTTTAATATTTCAACCAGTTTTCTAACTGGGCATTTCATATGGTCCATGGGAATTTGAAGAGCAGATGATATGAAAATGTTATTATTCAAATAAAGATTCTAAGGAAATTTGTCCAAAATAACTTTATCTGCGGTCCTGGAACAGAAGAAAGATCTTCAATTTATCACTGGAAAAGGTGTGAGAGCACTAGAGTTACTGTTAAAGCTAGACATTTGCCAAAATGTATTTTGAATACCATATGCTAAATATAGATAACCCTAAATCCAAAATTGTTTCATACCCGTTGTCTTCTACTTCAGATTTTCCCCAGAAAATGTTATTTTAGACCAATTCTGACAATGATTTTTATATTCAGTAACTTGCCTCAGAGGAAGTGTTATGAAGGTTTGAATTCATTTGAGAAAGGAAGACTTGTGAATACGATACAGTAATGATTTTCAACTCTGAACGGTGTCTGCCAGATTCAATCTAGTAGACTTTTTCACTCACTTGAAATATTTTTTTACACTGACTTTAGTCTTCTTTCTGATGTACCAGAATAACTCAGCAGAAGGTAGAAATGCTGTAAACAACTGTGATTTTTATTATTGCTCCATTTCAGTTAGTCTCATACACTGGTATTTTGCGGGTTTCTTCCTCTCACCATATTTTAGTTTTTTCCTTACATACAGTAATATAAGTCATACCAGGAACTGACAGGTTCATGTGCTGCAATATATTGATTACAAAGTGTTACTAACATTTTTCACATCATCTTTTTTAGTTTCTAAAGTTCTGTTCAGACTCGTATATTTACTGGGAAAGAAGAAAAAAAAAAAAAAGAGAGAGAATGAGTAACTGAGTGAACAAACAAAAGAAAGAATGATAGTTGCAAATAGAAGACATCTGAGCTGAAATTTTTTAGGGTAATTAGAGAATTTGATACCTGTGAGAAACAGGTCACATCAGTATTACCTACAGGTGGTTCACTGTAGTGCATTTACACTATCAGCACTTCTCTAATATTACTGTAGATTTTCTGGGAAAAAAAAAACCAATAAATTAAAGAATCTTACATTAGACAAAAGAAACGGAGTACAATAAACTTGTCGAATCAATCCCTCATTCTGTTCATCACATATCCTGAAGGTAACTATTATCTATCTCTTCTCTAAAGCAGCGTGCCATCTGGAGCCGTGAGCAGACCAAAAAAATGCATTTTCTGTTCTGTCATGGAGGCACTATTCACATTGCTATAGAGTAATCTCAACAGCTTTTTTTTAAAGCAGTTGACAGTGAATATATTGGCCATACATAAAAACAATTGCATATAAGTTTTTGAAAAATGCCATTAATTTTTCTTTAATTTTTGATGTGGTTATATAGTTATTATATGTAAATATTTTCATTTGGTTTTAGTTAATAATGGTATTTAATTTGGCAATGAACAATGGGGTTTATTCCATTCAAAGTTTAACAAATATTTTTGAAATTGGCTATTTCTGATCATTCTCTCCAATATGGTTCTATTCACTTAGAGGAGATTGAGTTTTCTTTAGACAATTTATTATTCTATTTTTTTTCCACAAGCTAACAATGGCTTTTCTTAGCAGTTTTTTTTAGGAAATACATTCAATAATGTATTTCAACTGCAGCACTAATCCATAATTTCATATTTAGTTCAATATAAGATCAGATATTTTCTTACAGGAGCTGCTCTAGACAGCCATGCAATGAAAGAAGTGTTCGTCAGTCATAGCGTGAGTATAATCTAAAATTTTAACAAAACATTCTGGCAAGCTAAGTAGTCTACACCACTTATATTGGGCCTATAAGCAAGATGGGGACAGACTTTTTAGCACAGCCTGTTGCAATAGGACAAGGGGTAATGGTTTTGAACTTAGAGTAGATTTAGACTGGATATAAGGAAGATTTTTTTTTTTTTTTTATGAGAGTGGTGAAATACTGGAGCAGGTTTCTCCGACAGGTGGTGGAAGCCCCATTTCTGGAAACATTCAAGGCCAGGTTGGACGGGGCTCTGAGCAACCTGGTCTAGTTGCAGATGTCCCTGCTCACTGCAAGGGGGTTGGACTGGATGACCTTCAAAAGTCCCTATGATTCTACTGCATCACACACAGACATTGTTTGCTTTACTTCTCGATTAATTTTGTTCATTTACAAACATATCAAGGGTGAGTGTCACGAGGATGGAGCCAGGCTCTTCTCGGTGACAACCACTGATAGGACAAGGGGTAATGGGCTGAAACTGGAACATAAGAGGTTCCGCTTAAACTCGAGAAGAAACTTCTTCTCAGTGAGGGTGACGGAGCCCTGGCACAGGCTGCCCAGGGACGTTGTGGAGTCTCCTTCTCTGGAGACATTCAAGACCTGCCTGGACACGTTCCTGTGTAGCATTATCGAGGCATTCCTGCTCTGGCAGGGGGTTGGACTTGATGATCTTTCGAGGTCCCTTCCAATCCCTGACATTCTGTGATTCTATGATACTATAAATTCACCAAACATACTCCAAAACAATCTGAATGGCACTATGAAAAAGGAAAATACAATCAACTGCTTTTTAACATGCAAACCCATCAGCCACACCAAATACCTGCTATAGCCATGTTTACAGTCATAGGGATTAAAGGGTGGTTTCAGTAATGAAATTCTGCACTTTAAAGTTAGTCACAGCAACAAGTCTCTGTTCCTATACACACCTCTCAAAAAGACAATTATGAGAACAGTAGTGGGCCAAGGTTCCTATGCACCCCATCCCTATGGCAGGACAGCCTGAATAACATCTGCAGAGGGTGTCCCTGCATTGTTCTGCAGTACCTTCTGGTTCCAGCTGACCTGTTCTTGTGGGATTCCTCTTTGCTCTCAGTACGGTCCCCAGGGCTACCTCCAGTGACCACTGCAGGTACAGCTCCAGCACCCAGACCTGTCATGCTACAAGCAGGTTGGGTGCTGTGCCTGCATCCTCCTGCCCCGCACAAGAGTAAAAGTCCCGCACAAGACAGGTGTTCCAGCCAGCCAGCACACCGAGCAAAGACAAAAATCGACAATTCATTGAATGTTGCTCTTTCCTAACACGTTTCTAGAAATGTAAGCTATGGGCCCAGACTAACAAGTGAGATGAAACTAGGTCTCCTATTGAAGGTTGAGTATCATAATTCTTTAGCTGTTACACAGATGAGACTTTTATATCATCACTACACTGACATCCACTAAAAATGGTAACTACCGATGCTATTTGCGAAGTATCAGATGCTGTCCCTGAGAGTTAAGCATGCTCAGGGGATTTGAACACTCACAGAGCTTTGGTGGGCACTCTGTTGGCTTGGTTTGGACTTGGACATCCAGGATGAGGTAAGGATGTAATTTTGTATTCTTACTGACCTAGGATAAAGCAGTTGTGCAGGACAGTTAGAGAAGCGAGGCGTCATGTACAAAGAGTCACTCACAATATCTCATGGGCGGCACAGTTCAGTGCCGCGTAACACTTCATGCAGAATAATCTGATTTTATAACTAGGCGAAATGGCATTGGAAAGCTTTGTACCAATCAAGTGGAAGATACTCCAGAATGGTCCACTCACTAGCCAGCTCAGTATCTATATTCTAGCTAAGAATGTCTGTCTTCATTTTTTCATCTCTAGTCCTTTCATTTGAACATCTCAGCGTTACAGAATGAGGTTAATAACATCAGGTATTTCTTATGCATGTGTGCTAGAGGGAAAAAAAAAAAAAGATTTGCCAGTAAAACAATGTGAGGTGAATGTTCTGTGGGGCTGATTTATATGTAGTGTGCTTCAAGCGAACTTCAGAGATGAGAAAACACAGCACCTCACTACAAAAGGCATTGCCTAGTACAAATAGACATAGAAATTTCAATGGCATTTCAAAGAAATATTAGAGTCAGAAGCACCTTGAATCAGTGCTTGAATGGCAATTTTTAGCTTGCATAGTTGAGATGTTTCTCCTGGCAACATTTCCCTAATGTCATTATCACTTACTAAAACTTGATACCATCTACAACCTGAGCCTGAATTCCTGACACACAGTACCAGAGAGGTAAATATTATGCCAGATTAAAGAGTAGCAGACGTTTCTCTTTTGCAATGAGGAAGTCTATGAAAATATGTAAATACTTAGGCAGTTAAATTGTGTGCAACGTAGAAATAACTTAAATACACAGCCCTGAGCTACTGCAATGTCTTTGATTATGTGCTGCTCTGTCAAACAAAACAAAAGACATTCGGCTGCTTCTAAGAAATTTTATACTCATTTCTAACCTGAAGTCATATAACTGCAGGCTGTGATCCTCTCTGATCTCTAGCTGACTGCATGTGAGTAAGTAGCTGCAAAGGAGACCTCACATGTTTCTTCAAGTAACAAAGAGACAATATTCTTTTTTAGTCGGGATTCAATCCATCGCTAGCAAAATGTGCTCCTCGGGGTGTAAAACTTATGCTAGAGCTCAGCTGTTGTCCTAAGTTTCCATTCACAGACACTCCTAGTGGATACACCAGTCTGGTGTTACTAACCCCATATAAAGGTGCTTGAAATTTGCTTTCTGCTAATTGCTACCTATTAATATAAAGTCTCATTACAATTTTTATCAGTTATGATACATTTTTTTTCTTTCTTAGACTGAACTTTTCCCCTAAATTCTCCCCTCCATTCTACCATATACGTGTGGTGGCTGTGGTCAGAGTTATTTTCACATACATGGATAAAGGAAGTAGAAAATGTTTCTGTTAAAAACTTTAAAAAGCTTTTAAAAACTAAACATTAAGGGGATAATAAGTAACCCCTTAGAACATGCACATCCCTGTTTTTTCATGTTCATAGGTACATGCTACTATAACATCACTTGGTATTAAGAACAGCAAACCAAAATGTAAACACCTACATGCCAGCTTCCCATCTTTTTTTAACTGTGATTTGTTGTAGAAAGAAAAAGAAAAATGATGAAATACTAATTCACACTTCACATCACATTGGCAAGGTATCATGTAAGTGCTCGGCCACAATTTGCACTAGTTTTCATTTTGTTTGTTGGATTCTTTCTTGATTTTTTTCTTTCATTGTTCAGCAGAAGGCCTATTAAATTTATGATGATTTTTCTTCCCTGAGGTGAATTCAGAGAATGTAAAGGCAGCAGAGCTAAAATGTTATACAAGTATGTGTAAAGGTAAGGCTAGCTGTTACAAAGACAACAGATGACTTCATGTAGGGAGGATAAAGTAGAGAATCAGATAAGGAAAATATGAACTAAAGGGAACGGAGAAGGAATTTATTACATTATTTTTAATTATTTTTTCGCTAGGTACAGATGTTGACATTTTACAATGCACCTTTAATTTGCACAGGGTTGCCGTACTAGGTCAGAACAAAAGCCATCCTACTCACTGTGTTCTGGTAGCAACTACTCATAGTGAATGTAAAGCAGTGGACAAACTCGGCTGGGATCAGACCCCCAGACTGCCCAGTACCCAGCCCCTGGCTTCTTCTTGTCTCCCGTTGCTGGTACTGGGACATACGAGCTGCCGTGGCTGCAGCCCCACTCCAGCTGATCAGTGAGAACCCTCCCTCAGTCACACACACACACACACACACAGGGGCACACACAAACAGGTCTCCCTGGTGACCTCCAGACTCCATGGTGGCGTTCCCATGCCTGCTGTTGTGCCTCTTGTCTCATGGAGAAGATCCTATATTCACATTACCTACCAGTAAATACAGTTTAGAGTGATCCTTACTCCTGTCCACCCTAGTAGTTTACAGAAATCACTAATACAGGCTTTTCCTGAGACAAAGGTTACTCCCAAGTCATACTGTTCATCTGCTATCTACACTCCTTTTGCCCGTGAAAGCACTTCTTGTTTTTCTCTCTATAATACCCCAAGGAAATGTATTCCACATTCTAATGACATATTGTGTGACACAGTACTTAGTGTGTTTTAAACAAGTTGCCCACACACTTTATTGGGTACCCCTTAGTCATCAGGCTCAGTGAACAGTGAAAGGTCATTCCTCATTCTCTCTCGTTCACCGACTTGCATCGTATCTCTGTCTGCTGTCTTTTTTTAATACTGACAGTCCTTACTCAGCATTTCCTTCTACAAAAGCTGTTCCATTCCTTAGTAAACTCTGTGTGGGTTTTTGTTGTTTGGGGTTCTTTTTTTTTGGAGGGGAGGTTGCTGGGTTTTGGTTTTTTTTTTTAATTCTATTATATCCTTGTATGTCTTAAACTGGCTGCATGTAGTATTTAAGCTGTAAACGAACCATGGATCCTCACAGAAATATGTTTCTGTTTTATTTCCTCTCCAAGTCTTATCTTTCTAAACACTGCTGAACATAGAACTGGTGATTGCAGAAAATACCCCATAACATCCCAGAGAAATTTTTCTGAATGCTTTCTATCTCCAGCATGTAGTCACTATCTACTAGACTGGATGTGACCAAAAACAGGGAGTGAGAGAGGAGTAGATATTTTTTCAGCAATTTATATTCAACAGAATTACATAACCTGAAAAAAAATTACAAGCCCTAAATGTTTGCAGTGTCATTAATGTAAGTTGAGCTCTTGAGCCTGTATCTATCTGTAAGTTCTGTTTTAATTACAGATGTAGTTTAAAGAGTGCTCTGACAGTCCAGCCATCTCAGAGTCACTCCAGCTTTAGGTTTTGGTTAAAACATCTGTATTTCTGTATCAGATTCTTCAGTGCCATTTATTAATGTGCCTACTACTACTTTCTGACTGGTACTGGTTGCTCACAGATGCTTTGTGACTTACAGAGTTCACAACAGCAAGCTGCTACCTGCCTCCATTCCAGCATCAGCGATGTATTCCCTAGACCCGTCAAATCACTTACAAAGAAAGAAAGGTGGAGCATTCCAACAAGCTCCTCCTCCTCACCACAAAATTCTTCATATAACATGCCAATGTGTCAACTGTTGGTTTGATAAGCACTTCATATTTAACACATCTGTCAGTACTAGTTCTATCAGTTCCTGCCATCACCCTTCCATACGTATAAGGCCCAGAATGTAGTGCTGGGGTGTTTTTTTTTGCAGGGAAAGGCCAAAACTGAAAATGGGTAGCAATAGCTTAGTTGTCAAGCCTTCAGTTCAGTCTTCTGAGACACTTTTTCAGTGTTTCAGACTGGGCACTCACTACAGTTTAGAACCGTTGACACAACCTGATAGATAAAGTATTCCTTCTCTCCACCAGCTAACATCCTTGTTTGAATACACATCTATTCTCCTATCCAAGCTATCAAGCCGAGTGAAAGGGGCATGGCTAGTGTGGAAGGGATGGTCTGGAAGAAAAGTCTTTGGTATAGATTCTGTTCTGTTCCCTTTGACAGACAGTTCTCCAAATAGAATCCTCAGAAGTATTTTCATATTTCCACTGTGAACCATGCACTACCTAGAGACAAAGGAATGCTTCTTGCCTCTGAAATGCTACAGAAAACATTATGACATCTCCATTATCTGTGGGATCAGTTACCAGAAGAAATTATTACTATAATTATTAAAGTATTTATCAAGGACCTTGCCAGCGCTGAAAAGTCCTCCAAAAAACTCAATGCTTAGTGATCACCTTTTAGAAGTTATCATTTCTTGTTACTATCACACATTAATTTTAAATATTGTATTGTCTCCTTTTATACCTATCACATACTCATTGGTTTGTTACTCATGCAATTGAGCATAACACACGGGAAACGAGGAAATACTTGTTATCACCAAAAAGAAAGCATAGCATGGTTTTATCTGCTCTCTCACTGCTTTTACGAGCAGCCGCAATAACATTATCTTCAGTGCCTCCTTCTTAATTTCATAAATTACCTGTCATTGAAAGCATGACTCAAGTTTGTTAATATGAGAAGTCATAACAGCAATCAAAAGTATACCAACTATACAATATGTTTTGAGTAATTACAGAAATTAACACCTTTTTTTTTCCCCAGATTCTTTGAAGAAGCATAAAAGAGACACATACCTGACTTTTGCATGGCTTTAGCATCATAAATGTTATCAGAAATTAGAAAATATTAAGATCTTACAAGTAGTATTTCCTGTAATGTGTTTTAGGGTTAACCCCAAATCTATACTTCACAGTTTTAATTGAAGGTAGCTGTAGCATTACTTTCTCCACTTGGTCCAGTGAAGGTCAGACTCAAGACTTTGACAGTCGTGTTCAACTATTAAGCGTCTGAGGGTCTAAGAAGGTACCAAGCTACAAGAATAAACTAGACTACGACCTTGCTTGTAGGTCATAGATGTAGGACACTGTAGGACACATCAAGATGGTTGAGGGCTGGAGCACTTAACCTGTGAGGAGACCTGTGGGAACTGGACTTATTCAGCCTGGAGGACAGATGGCCTTGGGGACACCTAACAGCCATTTTGCCAGCATCTACAGGGAGATTATTAAAAAACTGGAACCAGGTTACTTAGCGTTGCACAAGATGGGCAACAAGGGCATGGACACTGAATTGAAAGAAGAAGAGCTTCAAGCTGAATATAAAGAGACACCACGAGAGTAGTCAAGCAGAGGAACACCTTGTCCAAAGCGGTTGTGTCATCTCCAGCTTTGTTGGTTTTCAACAACCAATTGGATAAAGCCTTGAGTAACCTGGTTTGCCCCACAGCTGCCCCTGTCAGTGCAGGAAGTTGGACAAGAGATCTCCTGAGATCCCTTCCAATGGGGATTATCCCATGATTCTGAATTAGCAGTAACCTCTGAGGATCGAGCAATAAAAGAAGGGTGGCTTGTTCATAATGGGCAACATAATGTCCTCTCCAACAGCACAGCAAGTGCCACCTATTGCTCCAATAACTAGATTGCATGTCAGACTGAATTTTCAGAGGGGAGGAAATTATACATATTGCCTACATTTTCTCGGTGTAGCTGGTTTTAGAAGGGAAATAATCTGCCTCATTTTTCTTTGTGCTCTAGCCCCTTAAGCCACACGCTGCTTTAAAAATTGGCTTAATTTTAAGTGCTGGAGTTACACCTCTGAGGTCAAAGGGTCTGCCTTTGTGTTTAACATAAGCATGGCCTTGAGTTTTAGCTGAACTGGAATCATAAAGAGGAAGATTCTTCAGAAAGTCTGTCCAAGGCAAGCGTGTTTTTCTCATCTCTCATTCAGAAGTAAACCAAAGAACAAGGAGATTTTTCTCGTAATTTAAGTGCATGCCTGCAATCAGTAGTCTGAAAAATTAGTGTCACAGGCAGCCACTTGTTTTGATTGACCCATGATTTTAGAAGAGATTATGCTTTTAGGTCACATTGCTTAAATTGGCTTGTGCAAGAGAGCTTTAAAAATTAGGTCATAGTAAATATAAATGAGCAGTATTACCAAAAACACCCTCAAACTCCACCACACTAAATCTCCTCAAAGTGGCAAACAAAAATGAGTCAAGCTTTCTAATCTTCAGAGTTTACATTACGTTCTAACTCTGCCACCCACATTAGAAAAATACCTAACAAGCAAGTTCCCAAATATCGCACATGAAGTAAAGAGAGGATTTAGAAGCCTCAAATTTCAAACCGTGCTATGACATATATGCTCAAAGACACTCCAAGATTTTACAAAGCATTGCTACATCTGTGGTCTATCTCTGTTTCTAAAAGGCTCCAGAAGTGAGAGATCCAGTCAATCAGAACTGACCATTAAATATACCTTACTGATTGCATTGGATTTAAAATATTCACTGTTAAAAACCAGGCAGCTTATCTTTCCCAAAATGTTTGAGGAATAGATGTGAAAACATAAAATTCATATGATACAGAGTCAGATGAGAATGCTGTGCATTACAATTATGTATCTGTCGAAGGAGATGATTCTGGTTTATGTTCAGAATTATTTTATACAAATAATATTTTTCTTGGACTGGTTTGAAAGCGTACCTCTAAGTGCTGTGACTTTATAGTGTTTATTACTTGCTTCACTTTCCTAGGAAGCCGAAGGGGAAAACAACATCTATCAAAGAGAACTATTTCCAAATCAGGCCTTCTACATCCAGGCAAGCTGCATCAAAATAACAGGCCTTGCAGGCTTGGCATCCAGAGAGTGATCTGTGCTTTAAAAGTATTTGGCAACTATGATTTTTACTGCCTGTCAGCAGGAGATCAGTGGACAGATAACCTCAAGTGAGTAGCTGATCAGCCCATCCTTCAGAAGCCATCCCACAAAATCGCCAGCCTTGCCAATTATCACCTCTTTTTTTTAATCTCTTCATACAAGGATGTTGAGGAGGTACAGCCATGAGCCCAAAAACCCAGATGTGTTTGTTCAGTCAGATTTCCTTCTGGCCTAATCAGCAAAGGATTCTTTTGACTCACTGAAAACTTGCTCGAGTACATTTGATCCCGCTTCGGTGAACGTATTGCATCGCCTTCAGCACCGCAGGACAGAATCGCCTCGTTCCGTCTAACCCCACAAACTTTACACCCACCACACGTACGCCCCACTGGTTAGCCAATTTCATTGCAAGGCGTTTTGCAAAACAATTGGGAAGACTGAGGAACGGCTCAGACTTCATGAGCAGAGTGAAAATCATCTTTCTAAGCGATAAAGAAGCAGCCTTTGATCTTCAGCCCTGCCTGAAACAAGAGCGTTGAGTTGGAGGAAACTGGCTAAAGATCAGTCCAAAAAGAATGGAAGAAAGAAGAATAGGTGGAAAACATCTACCCTTAAAGAACAATTAGAGCTGACTGAAATTTCTGAGACATATCTAAAGGCTGTGTATGCTGGATCCTTCTGATTTGCCCATCCTTGGCCTAATACCAAGTTTCTTCTTTTCTTTCTGGCACAGGCTGGCTGAAGTGTCTTTTATCACCTGTAGCTGGTAGCCATTCTCTCTACAGTTGATCCCATTTCTTGGGCCTCTCTCGCAGGGAGAATTACTCTTGCATACTTTGGTTTCCATCAGCAACAGCATTGCCTTTAAGATCCGAAGGTTCTGCCTCTGCAACGAAGGGTTTCCTTTCCAGACAGTCCTCCAGCAGTTTTAATTACATCCCAGAAAACAGAATTTTTGAAGACATATTTTCAGTTTGGATCCTGTAACCTTTATAAGCCCAGTGTTGTCTCCTGCTTTTTTTGATAAGCATCATAAATGTGTTGGTTATTGAAAACTAAATAGTACACCTATCTTTTACCCCGACCATAGTTGTAACACATGCATAATTGTTTGTAAACTGCAGTGATAGAAAATCATCTTATAAAATGTGTAGTAAACTAACTGCTGCTAATAAAAGCCTTGGAATTTTCCTACAAATAAGTGCAATCCATTGAGGGGGTTCCAATAAAACTGTCTGAAAATTTGACCATTCTTACTTTATGCTACAGATGTTAGGACATGCGTATCTCTGACTAAAAAAGACTTCAAATCATGATTAAAAGTCTCCCATGACATTTAAGCCTTTTCCTCCCATAAGAGCACAGGGTGCAGACCACTCTCTAGGCCAAGTTCTGTAATTCTTATTCATTTCTTCAGCAAAAGTACAATGCATTCCTTCTGCTTTTGGATTCCCAACCAAAAAAGGAGTCAAATTCAACACATTATAGCCATGGATGAATTGAAAAAGAATTTCAGGGGCAGGAAAAAAAAAAATAGATACCTGTCTTGCTGTGAGTAAATACCAAGAGGCACAGGACACCACAGAATGTATCACATTCACATGCACATTCAAAGCAGCTAATTCAAATTTCATTAACCAGCCAAGATTTTAACATCCTTTGCACCTCAGTAGTGTACAACCACCGTCAAACAAAGATTTTAACATGGAATGTCAGTAATCTCCAGTTTAGCTAGAAAAATGAAGCTCTTCACAGGAAAAAAAAAGAAAAAAAAGCTCTTATTCTGAAGATTTTAGCACACTATTACCTTGGGAAGTTGTCATGGCAGTATGAATCTGTCCCCTGTCAGAGAAAGAAGTACTAGGTTGCCATTTCAGCTCCATTTAAGAGCATAAAAGTGAGGCCTGAAGCCCTGCATTATTTTTTCACATAAAGAAAAGTTCTCCTCAAAGATAAAGAGACTCCGATATTAGAGATTTTTAAGCACTACCATCTATATGGCTGGAGAGAGAGAGGATAATGCCCATTAACCTCACAGCTTTCTGTCCATCGCTACGGTGGAAAACATATAAATATGTCAAAATCTGGTCATGTTTAATTTATGAGAAAATGTATCTGTCAGTCTTAAAAATGTCATCTTCTAGCCCAGACAGAGCTTTTGTTTTACCTCTCAGAATGAAAATCCCTTCAGATGCTAAATGTTAACCACACTTTTTTACTTTGTTTTTGTTTCTGAGTAGCTTGTCACATTACTTGGCTGGAAATTTTGAGATGGTTTAATGCTGTTAGAATAAATCATGGAATGAATGTGAAGTCTGTACATTCATTAATAAAGATATCATAGTGCACCATGGCCCAACAGATTTCAAGACTCATTTACTTGGGTTTGTGTCACTTAAAAATTTTCAGACAGTTTTGCCATTAAATCAGAAGGAAAACCTGCTGATTCATGTCATCTGTACAGAAGTAGTAAAGTTTGGGGGATTTTCAGCTGAAAAAATTATTACAGACCAGAGTTCCCTGCTCTACAAAACTTCATATTATCTGCATCTTATGAAGAATCTAACTTTCATAGTACAATCCTTCAAGAAGTCCTACATATTTTTAGACAACTTGCATCTCAAATAGACTTAAATGAGATCAAAATATTAACGTATCCTTGCTACGTGATGCAAAGGTACCTCCCTTTCTCTAATAGACGAAGCGAGAAAATTAAATCCTGAGAAAATGAACAAATTATTTTTCTCCTAGTAATTAAAAGATAACAGATGGAGTCAACAGGAAAACATTTTACTCTTATTTACAGTAAGGTCTAGCATTCTGAAGGTATCTGTATGAATAGGCTTAGGAAAATTAGTCTGAGAATACGTCTACTCAGGCCTCCTTAAACTTCACTGTCTACAGAGTCCTTAGCAGAAGAACTTATCCTGATAAAGAGTCAGAATTCCTGGTGCTGTCATTCATCCAAATATTAACTTCTACAATTATAATGGAACAAAGAATAATGAGAAAACAACCGATTTCATTACGTTCGACTAAAGTTGCTATGTTTGGATGTGGCTATGTCTACAGTTATGCACGCTTAAAGTAATCTTGAACTAGCTTTTTTTTCTGCCTGGGTGGGATATCAGTAAAACTGGTGATGACAAGGCACGGACTTCAGTACTCATTATACGCACTCACCTGAGCACTTATTCGGGTGACTTGAGTGACAGCACAGGCGCTGCCATTATTCCTTTTACCCAAGCTGGCTCACACACCACCAGCTCATCCGTCCCTCCTCATGTTGCAGTCACAGTGCCCCAACCAGTGGACAAAGCATTGGACAAAGTGACATTATGGGATGAGTAAGAGCACCATGCTCTCCTTGCTCCTTTTGGGAAGACCACAAGTGCTGAACCTCTGTTACTCTCTTGAGTGCCATGACTGCTCTTCATTAGCATCTACAGAGATAAAATCATCCCACCACACACACGGAAGGCTTGGTTTACGGTTAATCCACCCTCTGCTTCCTTTTCAGTGTGTAGCTCTTCATTTGCATACCACATCTTCTCACTGCACGCACGCTGGGCAATCCCAGAATAACTACTGCCTATCTTGGTTGTAAGACTTCCAGCGATGATTATGGAATCGTACAGCAGCAGGCTGTTGCCAGAATTATACCCTACTGAACTAACACGTTGCAACACCCATACACACAGCGGTATGTTCCTGTGTTTCTATCCTTCCTTTATTGCTCTCATCCTAAATCTACTCACAAAATGTCTTGTTTCACATCTGCTAGCCATGCACTGGAAAAGATTGGCTATTTTTAAATCAACTTTTGTTCCACAAGATGCCAGCCCTGTAGCAGAGGAGACTGATAACAGGGTAGGAAGAGTAGATTTTAGGATTTTTTGTCAGAATATTGTTGCAAAGTTGGTTTCAGTTTTGCAGTCAGAAACATTGCCCTGGAAAACAATTTCTATGATCCAGTCTCCTATTATCAGGAAACAGAAGTGATTAGTGTAGCTGTTACACTAATAGACCATATCTTCTCATCTTTCTTGCTGATTGTGAATATTCTTCACATGATCCAAATAAATTATCTGGCAGACAATTTTGCTAGGGAATCAATTCAAGAAAACTGAAAATTATTTTTAAGTTATTTGTAAACATAAAAAGAAAAAAAAAAGTTTAGCAAGCCTTTAAAGGACTGCACAATAGTAATTCCTCTGAGGAATAAGGAAAAAGATGCTGATGAATTTCTATCTAGTTATCTGTCTTCGTCTATGTAGTTAATCAGATTTTGCAACACAAGATTTAATAACCCTGTACAATCCATTTAGTTTCCAGGTTAAATTGTGTCCTAGCTTGCTACAGTCCTTGACACACACATGCCACCACACCTGCAAAGTCAAAGCTCTAAGAAATCTCAGAAAACAATAGCATCATTTTACTACTAAAATATACCAAAATACATAATACCATAACTCCAGAAGAAAAAATTGAGTCTCCCGTGGTTTCTTGCCACGGGTTTTCTGTAAACAGCCTTTTCTTCCCACCTACCATGTAAGCTTCACCAAGTGGTGGCTTTCTGCTGAACTTGCTATAGCTTCTCCATCTCTCCTGTGCTGAGAGGGGGGTCCAAAATTAGATTCAGGATCTAGATAGGGTCTAAGAAGAACTCTGAGTAGAGGGTTTTTTGCTTCCCTTGCTCTCCCACTTTGCCTCCTGTGAACAGAGCCCAGGGTGCTGTTGGACATCTCCAATGTCAGGGCACACCGTTGGCTCAAGTACACGGGTAGGACCCTGAGGTCCTTGCAGAAGAGTGAGCCTCTTAAGGTCAGACTGCCTGCCTGCAGGAGATCTGTCCTTCACTCTGTCATGTGAAGGCACTTTTCACTCTTATTGAGCTTCCAGAACCAAGACAGCCACAGGTATGTTACCTAAATGGCAATCCATCATCAACGATGCAGTCATCTGGAATTTCAATTTTGAGAGTCCTTATTACTAGTGATGGCATTGCAAAGGTGTAAGAGCTAATTTTTTTGATTAGTTCATCTGAGCTACCTTTACTTCCACAACATCCTAGAGCGAGCAGGTTGAGTTCACTTTTTGTAAACTGAGTCAATCCCAAAGGACAAAACAATGTAACTTTGTGTTCTCTTCAGAACAGGATTTTTTTTCGGAGCAAACCAATATTTTCAAAAGCCTCAGAACAAAAGCTGAGAACACTGGTGTCCTTGAGGTGAAGTGAGAAGTTACATTATTACCCAGAAGATACAATCTTTTGCAAAATTGATGCTTTCTAAATTGCATAAACAATCTAAATAAGATACACTTGGGACATCTATTGAACAATAATCAACTGTGAAATACAATAAAATATTCAAAAGAAATATTGGGTCTTTAAACGCATCCTTCATCTTCTGTTTCTAACTCATATCCTGTCCTGGCCTTTACTACTGTTGGCAGAGACAGTATGGCTTTTATCCCGTGAAGGCAAGATTTGCCATTAGATGGAAGAAACAAGGCATGCATGCAATAACTCAAATATTTAATGGCTTATTTATACAGCTCCAGAATTAGGATCTAGGCAGTGGTGGGAAGTCTTCAGTCATATAGGGCAGATTAATTCAATGTTGGTACTCACAACTAGACAGAAAATGATTGAAAAGTCCTCTCCATAGTCAGGCGGGAAATAACTTGTACAAAGAAGCACCTATTATTAGAAGCACGTAATATAAGGTTGTCACAATTTGAATTGTTGACTGGAACTCAGCTTGACACACTTCATAGGACGTACTGTTCTTTCTTTCTCAAGTTGTTTTGACATGAAAATATGATCATCTACTAAAATAAGTGAGTTGTTTAGTGCCAAGGAATGTTAAAGCAATTTTGGGGTCCGGGGGGGTGAGCAGTGATAAATATTCATTAAAAGATTTTCATTTCAAAATGATAGTTTTACCATCCTAATTTACAGGGTAAATAAACGATCTTGTCTCTTCCTGAATTTTCTACAATTATGAATTGGTAAAAGGTTCCAATGGGCTTAATTTACACACACACGCAATAAAAAAAATCTCTGAATCCTGAAGTTTTAAAAATTCTGTCTGGCAACCCTCCTGCAACTTGAGACCAAATAGCCAACAGCTTTTGCTGCTTTAGGCCTTGACATGAAAACCCAAAGAACATATCTTCTGCCAGAAAAGGATCTTGTTTAACAACTGTTCATCATTACGATATTTTTCTGCTACTGACTTTGGTGTGTTCTTTTTAATTAATTGGACTCTTGGTAGACAGTTTCAATACATGACTAATTTTAAACAACGACTCTCCATTAATAACGTACCATTTGGATTTAACCTCTATTAAATCTCCACAAATAAAGCATTAAAACCTCCAGGCAATGAATAAAATTGGGGTGGTAATAGAAATTGCCTTGAACTCTACGATTTCAGAGCTGGAGTCTCATCTGGAGGAAAACAGGTTGGAATTAAACTGCAGCACATTTGCTGTCACTCTAGCTATTCGGCACAGTTTCATCTAAAGTCAATGTGAATGGGCAGCTGCTTTAGAGAAAATAGTGTGCAACTGACTTTTTGTTCAGTGTTAAATTGTCTTCAAGCATCCTGCCAACTTCCGCAATCTTTTACTGAAAACCCCATGATGAAAGGACATGTCCTAAAATCATAGTGGGCAGTTCTAAGAATCCCACTCTCTCAAGCTCAAATCTTTTTATTTGGACTTACGGATACTTCCTTGAAGCAAATTGCTGAATTATTTTATGTTACATTCAGACATACTTTAAATTGGAGAAAGTTTGAAAACTTCACAACGGTGTTTATCCTATACTAATGCTAATTCATATCTTACTAATATTGTTTAGTGAAATGCGACTAGGAAAAGTTGTTTCCTAACTTTACTCCTATATTCTTCTTTCCATACAGTGCATAGTAAAAGGTGTCAGTAGTTTTCCATAAAAATTGATGCGTTTAGTGGAGATGTCAGGACGTGCGAGATACTCAGCTTTTCTTAGTTCTTTCTCAGCCTTTCCTCTCCTAATGAAAGAACACATGTTCAACACTGTAAAGCAGTCTGCCTTGCTGCTGCTTAGAAAAGCTGCAAGGAAGAATGTCAACCAACCTACGAGCTTTTTTTAAAAAATATGTGGAAGGCTGCCTGTCCTGATTTCTGCTTCTCCACTCACAGAGCAAAACAATAGAGATGTTGCTGCTCAGGCAAATTAGTGGCAAACTGGCAGCTGGACAACTAAGACAAGAGGTAACATGAATTTCTAAAGCACTTCAGCAAAAAAAAATCACTTCCAGAGTGGAAAAACACTTCAATAATCTGATTTCATGTGTCTTAACTTCGTATTTTTAATACTACAATATATCAATACTAACATTAGCTAAAGGAGAAGAAAACGCGCTGTTTGTAGAATACTGCTTATGCACTACATTACGATAGTCAAAAAAAGTGGTGTTTTAGACTTGCCTTTCCACAGAAGTAGGCTGGTAGATAGAGAAAGCACATCTTATCAACGCATTATTGAAGAACTTTCCATTTACATCAAATGTCACAAATAAATTACTATTTCTGCTGCCCAGGTAACAACTTTCTGAGGCTTCATCACCCAACTTCAGCAAAGTGACATGGGAACATTAAATACCTCATTGTTTAAACACATGAATGCTTGCATGCTGAAGTTCTCATCCAGTTTAGAAATTCAGTGCAATATTTTATGTTCATGGTGTGACAGGTGTTTGATGTTGAACGAAGATGTTTACTGGCATTCATAATACCTTAACATATTATGTGATTTATGAATCAACCAATAAAGCCAGGGAAACAGTCACCCTTTAAAGAAACCCCTCTATGCGATATGCTGTACGTACCTCAATGTACACCGTATGAATCATCATAATCTTTATCAGTTGAGGAAGAGGAATTAATCAAAATAAACAATACTGAACAGGAGTACTTGTAAGTGCTTGTAAGGTTAGGGTACTGATCTTTTCGATGTGTGCACATCAGACTTCATGAAATTCTATATGCAGAGGATTTAAGTTAATATTAATAGCATGGATATTGCAGTACTGAACAACAGACAAGAAGAAAATTAATTTAGGCAGATTCTACTCTCACTTGAGGTAGTTAGCATAAGCCAGCATTCAATCACCTCACGTGTAACTGTGGACCATTAATTAACCGTGACCAGTTTCTATCAGAAGAAACATTTCTAGTTTAAACCAAAACCTATTACTGATAGTCAGCCTGAGCTCAAAGGATAACCAGTGTTCAGCTATTTGCAAGTCACCACCCCAGAATAAAAAGGTAAAAAAAAAAAAATGAACCAATAGAATTTAAATAATCTTTCTTACTCATTTCAAAGACACACAACGAAACCAGTTCCCTGTAGTTTCTGATAGATAATTTATGTATTAATAACTACAGGAGGTAAGTAGTAACAGAAATTCAAGGCCACAGAATGCAAGATATGTAAGAGGTTTGTCCCAATGTGAGCTACTGTTACAGGATGTAACTCTTCTCAAACATTTTTTCTGAGTCACATAGTAAATATTTCATCTGAGACAGAATTTACCAAAATATGGGATTATATGGAAAGTATGTGAAACATACACAAGGCAAGGCCACTAAAACATCAGCCTCTTGTCTCAACAGGATTTTCCAACCTGGCCTCAACCTGGTATCCAGACTATGATTCCATAAGTGGAGGGAATCCAAAGGAGTTTCAAAATCTGAGTTTCTGATTCAATCTGAAGAGTAATAGAACAACCAAAGAATCATGAAAAAGTAGGTCAGAATGGATCCTTTCCCCTGCCACATGTCAAAGAGGGATCTCCCAGACTTGAAGGAGTAGCTTTAGGTTTTGAAAACAAGGACCAAATGTATTTTGTGGGAGCAAAAGTTCCAGAATCTCCCCACAGATAAAAAAAACCAAAACTGTTTGTGTCTCCAGAGAGGACTGGATCAACTCTAAAATGACACCTTTGTCAACAATTACCAGTTTATAAAGAAGGCTGAGAACACTAAATATTATAATTTTGGGTGAATGAGAATAACATCCACTACTTAGAATTTTAAGAACTAACAATTACCAATACAACTATAATTCTTACTAAAACTGCCAAAAGATGGGTGGTATCTACAAGCCACTGGGAGTCCTCCTTGTTCATCATCTCCTGGAAAACTGCACTTACACACTTCTACCTGTCCTGTACAGCATGAAATCCTGTGGGACTTTGCACATGGCTACCGACTAGTACTGGTTAATACACCAGCAGTATTTCTACCCTGGCATTGTTTGTATCTGAACCATTACATATGTAGGGTTATCTATTTAAACTACTGTGCACCCTATAAGGTGCTGTGGCTCTGCAAGTTTTGTTAGGTGCAATTTCATGCCCTCCTGACTTTAAGAGACAACTATTAGAATGTGAGAAGCTTCATGATCACAGCACCTTAGTGATGAAACGGAGGATTACAACAGAATGGGAAAAAAATGTAAATTATTGATCTATCTGATTTCAGTTCCATTTAGCAAGTACAGGTCAAAAAAAATGCCATTGTGGTCTATATGTGCAAGAACAAAATTCTGTGTCTAAGCTTGAAAGGAAAAATAAGTGATGTTCTGTGTCTGTTTCAATGTTTAGCATAAGAAGTGGAATCAAAACTTGGTTTGGAGGTATAAGAATAAGCAACCTCTTCAGTGCAGACTTTCTTTCCATTTACACTGGGCGCAACACTAATACAAACATAGGAATTACAGAAAGTTTATAAATAGTATTTTTCCCCCTCAGAGAAGAAAAGACAATGGACATAAGCAATGAAAATAAGGAGAAAGGAAGCATTTGGAAATTCCTCAATGCAGTAACAGCGCTGTGCTGACATAACCTATGTGATTCCACTCATGTAACAGTCATTATTTTCTAAATATTTGTTGACATGATAAAGGTCTTAGAACATGTTCTGTGGTCTCCTAATAAAACTGATTAACAGCCCAGGAGGACTGTGCACTGTGCTGTGACATGGTGGAAAATACACAATATTTTAAAATGTGATTCATTAAACTCTACAGAAAACACTCATTTTTCATACTTCACAAGTAACAAATACTTTATAAAAATTAGGAATATAAAGCTATGGTTTTAATGTTATCCTAAGGGTAACAATAGTGTAATACAATATATTTTATAGGAACTGACATCTCCTGATATATGCAGACCTATGCCATTTCTAGTCATTATATTAATGTTTGACCTTGCAGTCTACATAAAAAGGAAATACATAAAGGAAATTAAGAGACCAGTGATATTCGATTTCATACAAACATGAGCATAAAACAGTAATAAACAGAATCTGACAGAAACAACATAGAAGGGCAGAGCTGCACATGTTCACTTGTAAAACATGCCTCTCCTTTAGCCCTGCGTTACTCCACCTCCTAAAGGCACTGTCAGGAGCATTTCACCTGGACTTGAGCTAGCTTCTCTTAGGTGCTTGCGGGGGTGTCAAGAATTAGACATAAATAGCCTAATAATGCTCAATAATGATTAACCGAAAAAAATCCCACCCAAAATCCACAATAACATTTTTAAACTACATTTGTGGAACAGGGCACACAGGCTTAAATTTTTGTTTGCTTGCACTTCTACAGTCTTCTGTCTTTTTCGCCCTTGTACAGTTCCTCTTGTGATCTGATCTTGAAACTTTTCGTCTTCCCCAAGAAGAGACTGAGATAGGTTTCAGGAAGTAAAACAGAAGAAAACCTGATGCGTGCATCTCTTTACACAGATTTAATCTTCCCAGATAGTGCAATCGTGGCTTTTGGAGAGCAGACAGCATAAGCCTACAATACAGGATCTAACGGGAAAAGCATCTCTTACTACATCCTTTCCTTGGTCACAGCTTAAGATGTTGGCTGGGCAAATAAGATAAAAGCAGAAAACAGTCAAAACGAAGAATAATTCCTCTCAAGTGACACACTAAGGAAGCATTTACATGATCATATTCTGTGGTTCATGTGACCACATTTTACCCGTGCATGTCTTCTACTATTGAAGATTTTAACAGATACCTGATCATAGCTAAAGCAAATGAGACTACTGGCTTTTGGAAGAAGAGGTCAAGTCTGTGCATTTTAAAACCGAATCATTCAAGACCTTGTGACCTACTTGCTGGCTGATACTTGACTCTGATACAAAACAAGATACTTTTTCTTTTGATAGAACTTGTTTATTTATATTTATTTATAATATTACTGAAGCATCACTGCTATCATAAGCAGCTTTTATTTCACGCTTACAGTGATTTTCCTACAGTCATTTCCAGTTTATTCAAATTTTTAAAGAAACACCAGCCAAGTGACCTACGGCCTGCTGTCAACTGCAAATGCCTTTATGTAACTTGGCTCTAGAATCTGTGCATGAAAAAGCTTTCTCCACGGTTTTAACTGTGTGCATCATGGTCTTACCAGTTAGCAAACCAGCCCTGGGAGGAACAGCTTGTAGGCTTTGCTTCCCCCAATCTGGCAAACATCTTGTTAAACAAATTTGCAATAGCTACTGAGGGCCTGTTTTTCTGGATCTGCTGCTTAATAGAATTGCCAGGGATTGTACCTGAAGTCTTTGAAAATTGCAACTCTTGAAAACGACACTCTGATCCATCCACCCTAACTCATTATCCCAGGCCTCCAGAAAATGCACAGCAAACGTACACCTCGCCACTTCCATGTCATGATATTCAGATAATGCTAGTTAGAGCTGTCTCACAACTGTGACAAACTACTTCTAATTAAGACAGAAATATTCGGGGAAGTCAATTATTTTGCAGTAATACAACTGGGCTAAATCATACTAATAATTGTTAATTACTAATATGCAGTAAGTTCTTTTTGCTTCTGTTTTTCTTGTTATCATTTACGTGAAAACCTGTTATAAAAGCAGTATCCAGAAGACACATCCATGCAATGAACACTGCCTAGGTTTTTAGGTCCAAATTAACTGAAAGTGACATCCCTAAATATCAAATGAATGTGCTTTAAAGAAATAATTTGTCATGGGAAGAAAAATGATGTCCTGCTTTTGTTCTGTCATGATTTGACAGCACTGAATTCTGTGTTTATTAATAATTAAAATTCCTGGCGAGGCTGCATGAAGGGACAGCATCAGTTCACATTTTACATATTCCTCTTCTTCCCCTTAGGCCCTGATTTAAGCTCAAGATGTCCATGGGCACAGTGCATAACAGGATGAAGAAAGGCAAGAAGTGTATCCACTCCTCTAACCAAGAAACATCCAAACAATTCAGCACTCTGAAGCTACGTAAGAAAAACCGAGAAACTGTGTTTTTCTCACAGAATCACAGAATGGTTGAGCTTTGAACGGACCTTTGGAGGTCATCTGGTCCAAACCAAACCTCCTAGAACCGGTTGTCCAGGACCATGTCCAAAACCTCTTTCGGATTTAATTTTATATGGACAACTTGTTGGGCTCTTGACTAATGACAAATTATAAAATAGGATTTAATCCTACAAGGAAGAAAAGAAAAATGCTTCAAATCTACAAACATAAGCATCTATCACTGCCCAAATTATATAATAGGATTTAATCCTACAAGGAAGAAAAGAAAAATGCTTCAAATCTACAAACATAAACATCCATCACTGCCTTTTCAACAGTAGGACTAGGGCCACAGATTTTAGTCTTTTTCCACCCTCAGTATAGAGAAATGTTATTCACCTATAAATCCCAAATGCAAAGTGATTAAGACTCTAAAGCTTGTACAAAAGATGCACACAAAGTTACTCATTCAGTGGTACACAAAAGGAAGTTTTCACAAGTTTCTCATGCAGTTTTTTAATACAGATTATAAGGAATTGTGACTGATTTGATTTTATCTGTAAGGATGTTTGCCATTTCGGAAAAAAAAACCAAGAGGTTGACTAAAAAATTAAAACCACCTTACGAATACTACAAAAGATTCTCAGATTTTGAGGAGGTTCATATCTTTAAAATACAACCGTTACAAAGACTAATAAAAAGCCTGTTCCCTAATTTTCCCCTTACCAGTTATTATCTCTGGAAAAACATGCTGATTGACTCACCTGGAATATGCACCCTTTATTATGCACTATAAAAAGGTTTAAATTACCTAATGAACTTCACAACAGTTTAGAAAGCTGTATTTTTCACTTTGGCACATACACCTATAATTAAATCTTGTGAGGTCTAATTTAACCTCTTGTTTTCAGAGGCAGATGCATCAGAGAATGAAACACATCACAACTGGCAAAAGTGCACATCAAGGATAACAGGACTGTTTTAATTATGTTCATAATGATTCCTCGTAAATCTCCCAATATTACTACCAAAAATATGTACCATAATAAAGCAACGATCTGTTTTCATCCAAAAGAAAGACTGCTGTGGTAAGTGTATAACCAGGCTGCGTTGCGTATTTATCATCAGTCACTCACAAGAAAAACAACTAGGTCTTTCCTTCCAGCTGATTGATTTTGAGGTATTTAAAGCTTTTGTTAATTTAGAACTATCCTTTCTAAAAAATCTTCATATTTCTCTGATTAATAGACAACTATATATTGTTCCACAGAACACGTATTACAATACACAGCTTCTTTAATCTTCTCTAGTTTGGGGCCTGAACTTGTTCCCATTGAATTTAACATGATTCACCTGAAGAATTTTTCCTCCCAGTTACTTAAATCATCATTCTCACAGCTCCCCCCATTTAGTTCAAATGTCTTCCTGTGACTGACTGCAGCATTTAAACTCCAGTCTCCATTAACAGGTAGGGCTTGCGACTCAGGCATGCTTTTTTATGTGGGTTTTTTTTTCCTTTAATTTTTACACCCCTGAAAAGCTTCCAGGGTTTACCAGACCTCTGTGGAGCAAATACAAACCTAGCAACAGCCAGCTTCTTTTTTTTTTTAATTGCCTTCTATAGGTTGCAAGTCAAAATTAGTTTGTGAGCTAGAGGCTGAAAACTCCCAGTATAAATCCCTAATGCAGTGGGAGTCTGAGCCCATTCTCAGATACCAACTTGCCCAACGGGCAAGCGTGTTCTCGCGTCCGGATGCAGCCTGAACTTGTTAGAGGGGTCTCACGCGCCCAAGTTCTCACTTGCATCATCCTCGTGGGTCAGGCAAAGATTCCTGGGCAAACCAAAGGCTACTACAGCCCTGTTGGTGAGCGTACACAGCGGACCTGGCTCTTCTGAAGCTCAGCTGAGCACAAGCGGCAAACAGCCCGCAATACAGATGTCTGACAAGTGTAATGCTGGAGACTTGGCGGGTATAAAACCCCACTCGCTGGCCTCTAGGTTCCTCGCACAGGGTCAGGTTACATCTCTGTCTGTGCATGTGCATTCTGGGCTATTTGTGGTGAGGGATGTTTCAGCAGACTGCACGCTCCCTGTTAAAGTGTCATCTATGACCACGTCTGCAGTTAAAAGGCTTCCTTCCTCCCACAGCGTGCTTGTGTTACACGCTTCCTCTCGCACGCTCCACATTTCTTCTTTCAAAGGATTACCTCTTGTGAATCTCATTCTTTTGCATTTCAATATTTTAAGTTCTTCAAATCCATAGGAAAAAAAAATCAATTACAGTCATTACTTTTTAAAAAAAAAAAAGCAATTAACAATTATAGTAAGAAAAAACAAGTGAGCTGGGAATATTCTCTGTATCCTGCTATTACAGTATAACTCTTATGTACCTTGCTCTCTTGCTAGACAGACAGACAGACAGAGGGACAAGCTCTTAGATAAGGTTAAAATAAACTGTCCACAGTCCTGCCATCACTAAAATTAGAGAAACATTGCCAAGCAATCTCAACATCGCTTCCTGGTTTTCAGTTACTGATTCTTGGAGTAATTTACACTCTCCCACTTCTTAATACAGACAGTTCTTTTTTAAATATGTACCACCAATTGTAAAATTTCTTTTGAAGCTTTAAACAGAACCTTAATCATTCAAAGTATTGTTAATCAATATTTAGCACTAAAAAATCTCTTTCTTTACGTACATTTAATGTTTATGATGTCACACACGTCCATTTACTTCTGTACTTAAGTATTTATAAAATTAGACCCCAAAAAATACAGATTATTCCAAATTTAACTTAAACACAAGACAAAGTAGTTTGTCATGAGAACGCCCACAGTTCCTTTCCAGAGATGGCAAGAGCCTGTTTTTGTGTCTGCAAGTCTTCACTTCTCATTATACTTTTTACAGTTTAAAATATTGCAAAGCAGGAAATAAAGCATTAAATTATTTCCTGGGTTTGTTTTTTTTTTAATCAATTTTATAGCAAAATGTAAGTGTGCAGGCAGACATGCTGCTGTGGATTGGAGAATTGCAAGAAATTGATATTTTAGTTGCCTCCTTCCACTCCTTGCTACCATACGACAATGAGATAAGATTTACTACTGGTGGAAGAAATAAGAAACCTCTGGCCTCTCCACACATGAGTTTCTTACAGCATAGTCTACAAGTCCAACCCAAACACATCACGGCTAGAGCCAACCTGCCACTGATGATGCACAAGAATTAGATTTGCTGTCCAGTCACAGACCAGGTACCACAGGCAGGAATAACACCTATTCCCCCAGTTTCTCTTGCCAACATGCTTCCATTGGGTTGCACAGCCCTCACTTCCAAAAGGAGTTTGAAAAACTAATTCAATCCTCAGCATTTAAGCCATCTTTGGCCTTTCAGTTGAGGACACCAAGGCCATTAAAGACTGTATTTTATTATGTGAAGACAGGAACCTGTGAGAGGTCTCCGTTCCTAACTGAAGTGGAATAATTCTTTTTTGCTACACACATCTGGGTGTTAATCAAAACACAAATTGGACCTAATGGAGTATCCTCAGTTGAATCCATCGCACAGATCCAGGCTGAAGTCTGGGGGTTTTTTTTGCAGCTGGAGCTCCCAGAGAGACCAGTCTTTCACAGTCCACTCCCATGCTGTGGGTGTGACATAACTTGGAAAACTCTAAATATTTCCGTCCGAACTGACCACTTAACCTGATATTTTTCACCAACATAAGTTTACACACACTCCTGTGCTCTCGTGTTGCCTATCAGCAACGAATTAATCAGTTAAACACCAGTAAGGGAGCTTTTTACTGTCAAATTCTGTTGCTGAGTTCTGTAGCACTGGCAACGCAACTTATCAGCAGCAGATGTCTCCTACGGAATTTGCTCTCACGTGCTCTTTGCCAGATCCCAGCTTTAGTGACCTTCAGAATGCAACATAAATCAGCACATATTGTTTTGCTTTCATTTGCAGCTATTTGGGAGGTTTTGTATTTCATCCCAAAGCATCTGAAGCACAGCTCTGTGATGTGCATTGATGTTACTGCTGTATTATTTTCAGTGTTTCTCAGCAGCAGCTATCAAAGTAGTATCTGGTATAGAAATAATGAAACAAATAAGTCTGATTTTTGCTAGCAAGATAACACCAAGCTCCTGACACAAGTTAAGAAGGCATCCTTTGAATGTGACACAGTATAGCAGGTTTCTAAACATGAGCTGCCCAGAACTGCTGGCAAAATACCAACAATTTAAGTGACAGTTGGAACACAATATAGTATTTAGTAGCTAATCTCTAAAATTATAATGACAAATTTTTCTGCTAGAAGTTTGACCACTGTCAAGGCACAAACAAACATCCTCCCTCACCAGAACTCACAGACATGACGGAAGGCAGCCTTGCAACCACGCATACATAAGAAAAAAGTTTGCTTATGACTGTGGTGCTTGCCAGTAGCCTAGCATCAATGTTCAAACAGCATAAGCACAGTATTTGAGTAAATCGAGCCCAGAGCTGGATTAATTTATTAAAGGAAAATCTTCTGAATTAAACATTTCTTGGCCACAGAAGAACAGAGACTTTTGTTATAGAGCAGAGATACTCATCTGGTAAAATGAAGTTCTTGTTATTCTTCTGTGCTTCCTTGTAGAGACACAAGGAATATACAAATTATTTCATTGCTGTTCTCAGAAATTTAATAATGTGGCTTCGCTGGTGAGCATGCTCCATAGTATTCAACAGACAAGATGTGCTGATATGCAAAATAAAATAAAATGGCAAAACCACAGTGGAATCCTTTCTAACCTAAGAACCATTGCTGTGAGCAGTAACAAGCTGCGGTTTCTACCACATCTCAGTGCTCTTCATGTAGACACACCAGAGTGTCATTAATACATCACTTTAAATTCCACTACAAAATCAAGTTTAGGAATCTCACTTGAGAGCCTTATGCATCCTAATTAAAAAAAAATAAAATACTGCACTCTCTCTAGTAATTCAAGACAAGCGTCCACTGCAGAACACACAAGAGGACAAGTGTCTCAGTTTGAGCTAAACAGAACCAGTTCTGCTCCATGATTTTACTTTTCAGCTCAGTTTCTTCTAAGGGGCTGCACGTTCTGAAGTCAGCAGCCTGTTTGTGCAGCCAGTGCCTGCTCCTGGCAGCGATACCGCCTGATGTTTAGTTACAGCCTGGGACTGGGATGCAGAAAGGCTCTTGCTGATACTTCCTCCTGTAGTGACCAAGGCCACCGCTGGCGCCTGTGTGTCACACTGGGGGTGCTGGGAGGTAAAAGGTTGCACCTCTGGGGAGGAACAGACAGGACAGGCAACCAACAAGAGCATTCCCTTCCATATACGTCATATTCAGTATAAAGCTGAGGGATCACGGGGATTGAGCTCATCTTCAACGGCCAACGTCTGAGGAGGACTCCATCTGTTCTTCTGCCTTTGATCCAAATCCTGGGTTCCCAAATCCAGCTCCCCTCTGCCACTGAGCCTGGGGCTTCCCCAGTGTCTCCACTGCTCTGCAGCACCAGTGGTGCTTGCTATCAGGGGAGGAGTCAGGTTCAATTTTGGGTTTCTATATATTTAGGTATAGTTCATTTTTTCACTATTTCCCTATTAGTACTACTATTGTCTATCAAAGCTGTTTGAATTTTCTTTTCCAATCCGTAAGTCTCTCTGCCTTACTCCCTCCCCCTTCCCTTTTGGGGATGGGGTTAGAGAGAGTCTGTCAGTATTTAGTGGCCAGCCCGGCCCTAACCCTCGACAATTAGCAAAAAGTGCAGTGCTCTTCTTACAACAGAATAGGCATTTCCAACACAAGTGATCTTATCTTAAAGGCACCCTCGTAATTCTTTCATTTGGCAGCTATGGTGACCATCTCTGGTCCACGTTTCAGGAAGTGTCTTAAGCTGATCGTTTGTCACAGGAGCAGGGCAAGGCTGAAGCACTCAACCTTGCAACACTGAGAAACACAACTGCAGGTTACGCTTTGCTCTCAATGCTGAATTCAGGCTGAAGAAATTCAGTCTTTCAACAAAACCAGGCCACAGAGCTCAAAACAATCTTATTTCATGTCATTGTTAGACTGCGCCGTATTGTACACAGGAAATAAAACTCTTAAATGCGTCTTGTTGTTTGAGACTTTGCCTGGCATGCCGTAATGTTATTTCAGGTCTCTTTATGCAGTTGAAGTTCAGGTAAGGAAATGGCCTTTAAGAAACAGACTTCTGTCAGGTTCATCCTTAACTACATATGAAAAAGCTTCTTTCTATATAAGGACTAGTAGGCTGCAGTACGAAGTGAATACGGTCTGCAGATTTTGAAACACTGAGCATGCTCAATTACCTCTGCCTGGGTGCAGAATTTTTTAGGTAAAGCACTTAAGGACTCTCAGGAAATGTTCATCCTAGTTCCACAACCTGTTATACCAAAAGAGGACATCAGCCACAGGGAGAGCTTGTTACTTTGGGCTACTGGTATATTCTGAACTGCAGAGTCGATCTCTAGAAGGACAGACAAGTTGTGAGATGAGATGCCCACCAGCTTAGGATCAGGGCTGTGTAACTTTCAGAAAAGAACTGAGGTGAAGATTTCTCATAATTTCAAAAACATTTTTTTGAGATTTTATCTGATCTGAAGTTGGAAAATAACTACGAATAACTTGACTGTACCTCTAATTCTCATTCCCCAAAAGGTTTTTCACCACTGCTTTTAGAAAATAAAATTACTTAAATTAATTCACCTGCTTCCTTTCCGCAATGCTGAAGTTTGGAGAAACCATAAGCACCATCAAAAGGAAACAGTTATATTGTCTGAGTAAAGTATATTATATAAAAGACAGATTCCATAAATTGCAAATACACGTTTCAGTGATCATGTAAGGAAAAACACCATAGTGTTGTTCCCCCCCCCTTAAACAAACCTGAAAAATAGGTAGGGCTTATTTTGCTCTATCTCAGGTACAGCAGGGCAAAATAAAATATGTACTACAGCAACCTAGAGCACACTGACGCTTTCAAATTTGAGCTTCAGGCTGAAGTTAATTTCAATTGTCCCTTCAAGCAGCATTTGCCAATTGACTTTTTACGAGATGCATTAATGGAATTTGATAATAAAAATGGCACGTAGCATTAAATGAAGATCTTAAACAAACAACTTGTGCTGCATACTCTATAGAAGAAAAGTAAACTTGAGAGAAATTTACTCCTAAGAAGCTCTCATTATTAAGTATTCAAAAGCAATTCAAAAGCAACTAAGTATTCAAAGCAATACTGATGGTACATATTAGTTTTTTGTGCAAATGCACCTCTTCACCATTTCTAACTGCTAAAAAGCAAACCCATATGCAACATTTCACTTAGTCACAGAAATGTTTCCAGTTACTTTAGTGTAGAGTAAACCAAATCACAACGCCTTTAACCTGAAAACCTGACAAGAGCCTATATCACACCTGCGTGACGCTGTGCTTGACCTTTCCCTGGCCTTATGGACTGAAAATGCAAAATCAAATTCATCACAGCCTACACAGAGTGAGATTTTCAAAGACGCACAAGTCATTTGAAGACTTGCAGTCAATAAAACTGGTATCCCATAACGTGCAAATGCATGGGTGTAAACGAGCATGTTTATGAACCTGCGCGCCAGCCGGGACAAACCCAATCCTGCTCCAGCCCAGAAGCCAGGCAGGTACATTAGCATCACACTGCATGGGACCTAACACATCCTGTCAGTGCGGCCAAGGAGCCTTGGCCCGCGACAGCCCGGCACGATGCACGTCTGTTCAGCCACAAGCACAGGCAGAGAGGGGAACTGTCTGCATACAAACATCCGTGTCGGTACATGCGGTCGGCACTTCTGAGAACCCTAGCGAAGGCTGACGCGGCTCACGCTTATCTTTCAAAACGCACTCCCACGTGGTGCTTACGTGTCTCCCCAGGCTCCTGCATGGCCTTTGTCCAGCAGTGAAGTTATTCTGGAGGGAGGAACTTGCTCTTAACTCTGCCCAGACCTGCCATCAGTAGGGAAAAGAGGCCAGTGGCAGCTAGAGGTCGACAATCCAGCATTAGACTCACCCAGCACGTTCCAAGTCTGGGGTTATACAAGGTTTCCATGTGTCCAAAAGAATCTTCAGTAGGTTGTTATTGTAACAATAATACCTTGTAAAAAGAATGTGAGCAAGTAATTTAAGTGTTTACCATAATTCTTTAAAATAAGTAAAAAAAACACCATGCAGATAATTCAGTAAAGCGGTGTTTTTCTCACACAGCATTTATCAAGAAACAGATACAAGACCATGAAACACTGTTTGCATTAAAGGTCAATGTTCGCTGTTTGAATGGCTACTAAAAAGTTTATACACCTTAGCAGAGGACTAACCTTTTTTTTTTCCCCCCACTAACTTTTCCTACCCTGTCCAAGAATTGTCCAGCCCTATGTTTAAAAAACATTCAGCCATAAACGAAGCGCTCCTTTGTGTTAAATCAATCTCCAGTCAAGATCTCAGATGAAGGCACAAAAGGGTACAGTGCAAATTGCTCCAGCATAAGGCATTAAGTAGGGAAGCACGAATGTTCTCGGTTGTGATTTTGTGGTCCTGCACAGATACCATTCTATTAAACAGACCCGTTTCTCAGCTTATGGTTATTGTTCTGAGATAATATGATATGACAAGTCCAGATGTTTGAAACTGTTGCAGCAATTCACAGACTGGGAGCAATAAATTATGATAAAGGAGATATTTAATTTAATTTATAGTGGATTTGGCACTGTCAGAGGTATGGAATTTCTAGCTGAGTATAATACAGAAACCATTACATGCTCTAGGGAACTTTGGAAGTGAACTAGTGCAAGGCAGAGGACATTGTTGTAAAGCTGGAATTCTTTCTATCTGTTAATCAGCAATCTCTGTATTGCATTGCTATCACATGTTGTATTACTCTAGATTTGCCTAGTCTTGAAATAATTAACAGATAAATTCTTTATGAAATATTCACCAGTGTTATGTAGACTCAGGCTCTTTCCATCCCATTTTCAATTTCAGAAATTCACGTAGCATGAAACTTTGAGAGCATGATGTGGACAGAAAACCAAAGACATTTTATGCCGCCCTAAAACCAGCTTTTCTAAGGAATATATTGGGCATCGATATCATAATTCACCAGCTTCTATGTCAAGTTAATCCATGAAGACCATACATGCATGAAACCAGTGACCTAAGTATATTTTACTTATCTATCCGTTGTGGGATCAGAAGATATTTTAAGTTGCTTTGTTATTAAGGCTGTGGAGCCTTAAGTAAGCTGCTTGTTTTCTCCTGATCAAGGGGAATTTTCAGTGCCACTGACCGAACATATAGCTACTCCTATATCTACACCCCTATAAGTGTATACATGTCTGTTCCGAGGTCTGGCAGAAATGCCTGAGCCACATGCATGCCAGAAGACCTAAGAAAGGAGTTTTATTTTATGGTGATTATCCTGCCAACAATCATATTCAGGATCTGCACTATTTCAGCTTCTTCATTCTCAACAGGTGAAAAGTTCTACCATACGGCTAGGATGGTTAGCAGCGCTATTTTAAAGACAGCACTACTTTAAATATCATTTTTCCATCTGGAGGGATGGGTATTGTTACAGAGTGAGACCAGACCTGTTTCATGACCTTCAGAAAAAGAATTTCATATCCCTGCCCTCGTCTCCTTCCTTTGTGTATGAAATGGTGTTTCCTCCTATAATTTACCCTTCTTATTCATTAGTTGTAAAATAGAAGAAAGGTAGTGAACTGTAGAATAGTGAATCCAGTTTATTATTTTGCACAGCCTCTTGGCTACAAACAAGTCCGATAATATTTTTAAAGCGCTGGTGCATAAGGCCTTAGTACAAACAATTCAAAAGAACACTGATATTTATCTGGCTCATAATCAAACCGTTCTGTTTTCCTCAGGGATGAGCAGGTCAGGCACCATCAGAGGCCTCTGCCTTACCTCAGTTCCCTCAAGTGTCTTGTAAAAGGTTTGACATCAAGGGCTCTTTTAGTAGCAGAGAAAGTCCTCTTTGGTATTTGGAGTTATCCCAGAGAATGCATTCTCCATCAACAGTTTCTTCATAAAACAACGCATATACTCAGATCATCAGTGGCACTCATTTCCTAGCCAGTATGAAAAAGCCTAGCTCAAGTTTAGCATCTATTGAAAAATTTGAATTATTACATTAAAATACTGCTTACAGATGAAGATTGACTCCCTGAAATACTCTCCCAGTTTGACAGTGAATCCTTACTCATTTCTCACAGATGCAGTTATGCAATAAAACTTGTGAGTTATGCAATAAAACATTCTACAGACCTGACTTCTCTAGCGTAATTCTCAGAACTGACGTGTTGTTCTAAGCTCAAGATACATCATATCTACAGCTCCATTAGGCAATTTCCCTTTTAGAAAACAGAAAACAGATACATTTACTACAATATGTTCTTGACAAATTCATATTGTATATCAATTTGTTAATCGTCCTTCTGTTACTAAGTAGCAAATTTTTTTTCAGCATCTCTCTTCAAATCCATGTTTACAAATGCCTGCCATTTCCTTTTTTAAGTCTTCCAGATTTTCAAAGATAATTATTCATGCTTACGAGACAAGTTTTATTATTAAATATGCTGCCCTAATTTTCAGTAGGTCCATGTGACATGACATTTATTTTATGCAGGTACCCTTCAACCTGTTACTCCTGTATTCATTATGATTGTTCTCTCTCTGTTTAAAAATATCTATAGCACAAATTTTTAAACTACTCAAAATGCCTGAAAATGGAAACATCAGCTGCTTTCTCAGTATCGGCTGCAGTTTGCGCTCCTGCCCTTGTAAATGAGCATTCCTTTTTCTTCCTCCTCTAATTAATTTCTAGCACTTTGTTACATCGTTGGCTAGTTCTCATCTTTACTCTCCGTGGAAGCAGTTTACTATTACATTGTCAGGACAGCTGTTCTCATTAGATGACAGCCCTTCTTCACTCCCTTCTCCATCCGTTTGTACACTAACGAGCAGTGTCTGGGCCACAAAGAAGAACTGCGAGCCCAGGCCAGCTGTGGGGCTGCCGCGTGAGCAGAATCGGACAGACCTGATGGGACAGTGCACAAACTGGGACAAGGCCACGGACAGGCAAAGACTGAGCAGGACAGGCAGCAAACAAGAGGAGGGAGAGTCACGCTCTTGTGCCAAAGATCTCCAGCAAGAAAGCGAAGACATGTCTGTTGTGAGCATCTTAGTCAAGACAAAGAGGATGAAGGAACACAGGACCCCAGGGTCTGTTATAGATCACCTGATCAAGAGGGAGACCTTGAAGCTTTCTGCAAATAACTAGCAGAAGTCTCCCAATCACAGGATCTCATCTTTATAGACTGTTTCACCCATATCACCATCTAATAGGATAACAATAGCATTTTCTTGTCTTTTCTAGCATTTTCACAACATAAATGCTAGAGAGAACAAGCTGGGTGATATTTCAGTTGTCTTGTTCCTCAAAACAGCAAAGAAGTAGGTTACAAGTGCAGTGATAAAAGCAGAGAGGAGACTGAGAAGAATCTAAATGCAACTTACGGCTACTTGAAGGGAATTATGAAGTTCATGCAGATGTACTTTTTGCTGGTAAATCTCACGGAAATAGGTACAAACCGTGATTCAGAAGATTCAAGCTGGATAGTAGAAACAATGTTTTCACCAGAAGGTAATGCATCACTGGATCAATTAAGCAGAGAGATGATGAAATCCTCTTAGAGGTTTTCAAGGCTTGAGCAGATAAAGCCATGCCTGATCTGATTGCCTCAGCAATAGTTCTGTTCCAGCGGGACACTGGAGTAAAGACTTCCATTGGTCTTTCCTAACCAACGTTTCTGTGATTCTATAATTGCATGAATCTTGTATAACTTGGCAGATTTCTTCTGGAATTTTTATTTAAAAGTCTTCTCCTTTGATCCCCAGTACATGCTATTTGAATCAGGTCATTAGGCTTATCTCATTCAATTTCTCAGCCATAGGAATGAAATGAATTAAGGGGGTGTGAAGGGCGTCCCATGAGAGAGACCCCACAATGGCCCAGTGGAAGAGTGAGGAGACCTCCCCTGGAGGAAGAAGCAGCGGTGGAAACATCAGCTGAACTGACCGTAACCCCCATTCCCTGTCGCCCTGCACTGCTTGGGGGGAGGAGGTGGATAAACTGGGATTGATGTTAATCCCAGGAAGAAGGGAGGGATGGGGGGAAGGTGTTATTCTTTTAAGATCTGTTTTTATTTCTCACTACTCTTCTCTGATTTGTCCTCTGGTAAACTTAACTAATTTCCCCAAAACTGAGTCTGTTTTGCCCGTGACAGTAGATGTAGATGATCTCCCTGTCCTTATCTCAAACCATGGGCCCTTGGATATATTTTCTCCCCGTCCAGCAGAGAAGGGGGGGGGGTGACAGAGTGGCTGTGTGGGCACCTGGCCACCAGCCTAGGTCAAACCACCACAGTTTCTTTTTATCCTATTATTATTAATAGCTTTTTTCAGAAAGCAGTTACATCATAACAAAGTAAATTATACTGCTAACATTTTCTGCACACCAGACCCAAACATTTTGTTATTGGGCTATACTAGCCTGGCGACATTGACGATCGACGTGAAGAGTGTATTCTTTTTCTGTTTCGTTAGAGTAGAGACCGTTCCTGCACAGATGTGTTGGACAGTGCTTTTCCCCTAGGGAAGCCGGGGTGATTTTCATACTAGTCAAAATAAATGTGTTTAGAAAATAAGACAGGGTAAACATACATGGATTATACTGTGTGGAAAGGACAAGTCAGGAGCCTTTTTTTCTGGCTTTACATCAAGGACATAACACCACAGAACAATCCTTACTCAGTCTTAAGAAAACAGAGGAGATGTCTTATTCACAGTAAGCCAGTAGTACTGCCATGAAGAGAAGTGACAGCCTTTCAGGCAATTTGGCTCTGTAAGAGCATGATAAAGTCTGTCTAGGACAGGCTGGAGAGGAAGCATAAGTAGTGTATATTCTGTAATGGAAGCAGCAGATTTGAGAAAGTCTCCGGTTTATCTGGTGGCTTAACTAACTGACGCTCCTGGTGTGGTATGTCCACTATGCAGGAAATTCCAGCTCCCTGAGGCCGATACCAATGTTATTATTGCATCAGATGTGTAAAAGCAGCAACTGTTTACGTGTTGTCTTGCATAAAAGAAAAAAAAAGAAAACATTGACATATTGAATAGCAGCATGGACAGACTGTTCATAAAATTAAGGAAACGGAGAAGGGGTGAGTTTTCTTGAAAGACGAACTTAGATAGTGATTCAAAATCATCACTCCAGTGGGTCTCAAATTCAAAAAAAATGTGCAAAGATGAGGAAAGCACTGGAAAGTGGGTAAATCTGGCCCTTTAAACTAGCTTCAGCAGGAACTAATCGAATTACAAAGTGCACACTCCACCTGAAAAATATGAGAGTAAACAAGGAGCACTGCAAATTAAATAAATATGGAAGTAGCTTTCAGTCAAGGTTTATCATTCTCCTGGATTCCAAATATCTTTTGCATCACAACCTGAGATCAATATCTAAACAGCAAAATCTTATTAATAATTTTCTTCCCTAACCATCACTTCAAAAGAAAAGGGACAGGATTGGGTGATGTGCAGAGGATCACTATCAAACAGTGAAACTGCAGAAATTATTCATATGGGCAAATTTATTTCAATGTACTATGATTTTTCTTGCATGTACTAATTAGTCTCTGCTTTCTTGCCACCGAACATGCAGTTCCTATTCAAAGTTGATAATAACTGCAGATGTTCATGCTCTTTAAAACTCAGGTTGTCTTATCTTAGATATTTCTGTTTACCTCCACTGTAGTAATTAAGGGCTAGATCCTCAAAGATATTCAGGCACCAACATGAAACTGATGGAATGTCAGTGTCTAAATATTTTTGCAGATTTTATTCTAAAGGTAAGCCCACATGCTTCAAGAACATCTGTGCTTCTAGCAGACATTTGACTCCCCACTTTCAGCCTACCAGCACTAATAGGCCATTTAAACACTCCTGGGAGGGAAAAAGAACACAAAGAATTCATTTTTCGGAGGCCAGTGCAAACCAATGTTTTAATACAGCATTATTAGTAAGAGAACAGATTTCAGAACTTGGAAACTCCCCTGGGAAATTTTGGCATGTTTACCTCAGCTTTCAGATTGAAATGGATCTTGTCATTCATTAATACTTGCTGTCATATTTAATTTGCACACATTTGAGAGAGCTTGCCACACCACCACCACTTACTGTCTTTGAAACGAGTACATGTGAGTACACCCAACTGATGATGGCAAATGAGTATCAAACTGATTGCTGTTCCTACAAAAGAGCCTCTAGGTTGGTGTGCACAACGCTGCAGGGGCAGATGCATGACGTTGTTGCAGGATGTGTCAATAAGCAGACAAAAGTTTCCTTTGCCTCTCCCACTAAGTCAGTATTTGCATGGCAGCCCCTCCTCAGAATTTATTTCTACCTGACAGTCCCGCATTCTCAATCATGCTACTCCAGTCTCTTTCGTTCACTCACTGGTTCTGACACAGCAAAACACTTAGACAAGCAGGACTTTCTCCTTTTTAAGGTCTGTGTGCACAACTTACATATTTGTCCAAGACAGGTGACAATAATGGAAGAGTTATGAATCCAATGGTAAGATATTGTGATGGGTTCGACCCTGGCGGGACGCCCATTGCCCACCAAAGTTACTCTACCACTTCCCCTCCTCAGCTGGACAGGGCAAGAAAAAAATATTACAAAAGGCTCGTGGGTCAAGATAAGGACAGGGCAACCTCATCAATTACCATCACAGGCAAAACAGACTCAGCTCAGGGAAATTAATTTATTACCAATCAAATCAGACTAGGGCAAGCAGAAATAAAAACAAATCTCACAAAAACCCTCCACCAACCTCTCCCTTCTTCTCCAGCTTAACCTAATTGCCAATTTCTTTACGTCCTCCCCTCCGAGCGGTGCAGGGGGACAAGGAATGGGAGTTACGGTCAGTTCATCACTCATTGCTTCTGCCACTTCCTCCTTACACTATTTCCCTGCCCCAGCGTGGGGTCTCTCCCACAGGAGACAGTCCTTCACGGTCTTCTACATCACACGTCCTTCTCACAGCTGCTCCAGTGTGGGTCGTTCCCACAGGGTCTAAAACCTTGCCCTGCCAACCCAACGCAGATACACCCTGCACCAAACGTGTGACTAGGCCAACTTCTGCAAGTTTGTATTTGGGCAGATCTTAGTGGAAAACTTGCCTCCACAGACTGTGGAATTTTACTCATTATAAACTCCAGGTTTCTTTAATTTACAGATACAGGTATCTGATTTTTTTGATGACATTTCACTTAGTCCACGGAGGGCTAAGTAGATGCCATAACCCCTGTATAGTTGCCAGTCAGATGGCTCAAATCATCTCTCAGAATTGCGTTAAGTTTATATGATTTTGAGACAAGTACTTCTGGAAAAGCTGAGAAGACCTAACTGAACACAGCTTTCTCAAAGACCTCTTGCACTCCATCTGCACACTCTCTCGTTTCTTGAACCAGGATATAGCAAATTCTGGGATAGGAAATTCTCTGTTGATGACAAAGGTGCAGCAGCTTTCCCACTTCCCACACCTCCCCCACCATCCCTTCCTTACAGGTTGATCTTTACATCACATCTACTACAGTAATTTAGTCTCCCTTTATCTCTGCTGGCCTCACTGTCTCATTTTTGTGAAAAAACTTCAGCAGCTACAGCTGCCACATTTTTGTATGTTTGGTTTTAAACATCCAGCTAGATTAATATTTCTTGGAACCTCTCTTACGTGTCGGAACTTCTTAAATATTTGTGCAGTAAAAAGTGCTATCACTCATTACTACAAAAGGTTTTATTATCTGCCAAAGAATTCAGAACTTTGTGCAAGCTGGGAAAAATTTATGTGAAGACAGGAAATGATTAATAAAGTATCACTGAGAATAATTAAAATATATTTACAATTTCAGGAAAAAAATGTTTGGTCATTCCTACGTTTTGGAGGTTTTAGAAGTCATAACCTTCCCTGTCCAGAAGATGACCTTTAAGTACCTCTTTCTTGGACGGGTACAATCACAGACAAGAATTTCACAAGCGATAAATATATTATATTGAGTTTCCACTGATCATTGTTCTAAGTCCATGAGATAAATAAGATGATGCAGCATAATTTTCCCTTATTGAGAAACACTAAGCTGTGCATTACTTTTAGAATATGAAAGTATTTAGTAAAGAGTTAGATCCTATTAGATGCAATTGTTATCACAAGAAATCTTATCTCAATACTTGGTGTCATCGTGTGCAATGTCAGAAAGTATCAGCTGCAGAAAACATAGTAGTAGTACAAATTGTTGCCATCTCCAATTGCATGACTCCGAGACTAAAATTTTAAGGAAAAAAAATGCTAATTTGACAGCTTTTCTTCACTAGGGTATATTTTCCCTCTTCTAAAATAACCAAGACTAGAATATCACTGAATGAACACCAAGATTCTCCCATATGCAGCACATTTCGATACAGCACTGCATCTAACAACTGTGAAAAGGATCCGAAATTAGGCAGAGCACATTTTAGAGAAAAAAAAATTGAAACTGAAAGAAAAGTTCTGCTGTGTTCTTATTTTCTCTCTCAATTTGTTGTCACTAGCTGAGACAGACAAAAATAAGCGATCACAAATTATTAGTTTATGGAATACAGGAAGTACAAAAAAACCCAGCAATTTGGAATTTTTACTATCTTCTAGTGATGCACACTTTGCAAATAATTTTGTTTTACCTCAATTCCCACATTACTTACATAATTCGTGATAGAAAAGAACTCAAAACACATCACACACTATTTGATGCATGCTTCCAGCAACACTAAGAGATAATCCTAAAATCACCTTGTGTGTCTTAGCATAATTAATTTTGGCTCAGATGAGGTGTCGTGGGTTGACCCTGGCCGGCCGCCAGGCACCAACACAGCCGCTCTCTCACTCCCCCTTCACGGCTAAACAGGGGAAGAAAACATTTCCACGGGTCCAGGGTTTGAGACAAGGACAGGGAGATCACTTTCATTTACCGTCCCAGGCAAAACAGAGTCGATTTTGGGGAAATTAGGTACATTTATTAAGAGAACTAATCAGAGAGGAGTAGTGAGAAGTGAGAAAGAGCAAACAGATCTTAACCAACAGAACACCTTCCCCCCATCCCTCCCTTCTTCCCGGGCTTAACACCAATCCCGGTTTCTCCACCTCCTCCCCCCGAGCGGCGCAGGGAATGGGGGTTACGGTCAGTTCATCCGACGTCGGTTCCACCGCTGCTTCTTCACTCCGGGGGAGGACTCTTCACTCTTCCCCAGGGCCGTTGTGGGGTCCCACTCACGGGAGACAAGCTTCACGCTCTCTTCTCCACGTGAGTCGTCCCACGAAGGGCAATTCATCACAAACTGCCCAACGGGAGACACCCCATGAGGGGCAGCCCACCCCTTGTGAGTCTGAGGCGCAGTCCTTCGGGGGAAACTGCTCCAGCGTGAGCCGCCCGCAGCGTCCCAAAAGTCCCACCGGCCAACCTGCTCCAGCGTGGGCATTCCTCTCTTCCACGGGCTACAGGTTCCGGCAGCGACTTGCTCTGATGCGGCTTCCCACGGGCTACAGCCCCCTTCAGGCATCCACCCACACGGCGTGGAGTCCTCGGTGGACATCTATGCGGTGATCCTCACGGTGGACATCTGCACCTCGCCCATGGGCTGCAGGGGGACAACCCGCTTCACCATGCTCTTCACCACAGACCCGTGGGACTCCTTCTGCTCCGGCGCCTGGAGCTCATCCTCCCCCCCGTCCTTCTTCACTGACCTTGGTGTCTGCACAGATTCTCACTCCTCCATCTCTGTGCCAGCTGTTATGGCGCAGTTCTTTTTCCCGTTCTTAAATATGTTTTTCACAGAGGCGTTCCTCTCCTATCACCTTACTGATAGGCTCAGCCTTGGCCAGCGGCGGGTCCCTCTTTGTAGCCGGCTGGCATTGGCTCTGTCAAACTTGGGGAGCTTCTAGCAGCTTCTTACAGAAGCCACCCTGCAGCTCCCCCCTCCGCCGCCAAAATCCAGCCAGGCCAAACCAAAACATGAGGACATAACTTCAGTGAGACAGAGACACACAAAATGATGAAAATAAATCATGTGAGCAGCTGATAGAAACTGCTGCCAACCTACCTCACGCATATGCCGAAACAGATCTGTGGTAAAACAACAACTACTACAGTAAACAAAGGAGAGATATCAACTACCTGCTATAAAAAGAGGCATTCAAGGCTAAATGTGTAAAGCAATGATGCACTCAGGACTTCCTTTCCAAGGAAAATCTGGCACGAGGAATTAAAAAAGAATTTTTATATAGGGCTGGGCTTTAACAATAGACCTTGAAACACAAGTGATGTCAATAACACAAATTCAATGTTAGCACACCAGTAAAGCCTGGGCTCAAAGAGTAACACACCCAAGACAGGGCAATCTTCACAACCTAGGGAGACAGTCAGCTCTATGCTGACATCCCATGCCAAGCAGCAATGCTTTAGAAGTTGCTTTGTGTTTACCTTCTCTTCTGTAGGTCAAACTCCAATTTATACTGGCTTTCTGGAAATGCGCCCAGGGAAGAAATTCTGGGGCAAATACCAAAATTTCTTTGCATCTAGAGGTCCTGAAAATTGGTCTGAGAACCTATGCCAGAACTTATAACTGAAATGAAGCATTTTCAGTTAATTCTGATTTGTGGCTAAACAAAAACACTGACAATCAAAGGCAAACATAAGCAGTCCCCAACAGTGACACTACTGATTTCTCGCTGTGAAAAATCTTGACTCTGTAGCTTTATTAATTCTCACAAGCATATATACATATAAAAACACACACACACACACTTCTGAAAAAGCTGGAGGACAACAACAACTTAAATCTGTCAATGTAAAGCATACTAGTTCATTCCTAACCCACTCATGACTAAAAGAAGAAAAACAAACCAACCAAAACCTAGCTTGACTACACAATCGGCATTTCAGCCAGAGCTCTATAAAAAGGTGCCTTCAAAGGTCAGGCACGAAAACTAAGTTTTCAGAGGAGGATCCTACATCAGGATATTAGCTTTTTTAAAGATTAATTCACCTTACAGATTGCTAGTTTTCCATGAAACGCATAACTGGTATCTAGGAAACAAACATATGAGTTCAGCTCCTTTTACATGATTACATTTGAATCTTTCTCAAGAAAAGCCAAATTTTAGAAACATTTGTTACCTTTGTTTAACTCAGTAGTGACACAATAAGAATGTGTTCATTTAAAAGCAGATAAACTTTTTTGCTTCCCTATGTCACAGACTGGAAGAAGTAAGCTGGAAATTCAGTCGCAGAACCACAAGTCTATGGAATCCATGAGGAAAAGTAAAGAGATGAGAAGCAGTCCTAACATCAGCATCTGTTGCTCAAAACTGAAAAACAATCTGCACGATAGCTAAGGAAAATAGCTCAGCCCCATTTCATTTTATGGCAGGGTATTCAGGGAATAAAAGCCTGAAGCACTATTCTGGCTATCTGAATTAAGATGGGGACTCAAATAGACGACACTAGAAGCAACTTGAGATGAGGATATGTTGAACTTTAAGGCTGGGCCAGCCACTAAACTTTGACAGAGGTTCTGCCCCCCACCCTCCCAGGAGAGGATAGCTTGAAAAAACAAACTTCAAGATATTTAGTGAAAAAAAGAATAATACTACCAGTAACAGTGAGGATGTCAAACCACACACATACAAGAAATGCAAAGATGCTCAAAGTTACAAGACAATACATCGGTGTGGGAGGACCCACACTCTCCGGATGAAAACAAGGTCCTGAACAGGAAGAAAAAGTCCCAGACTGGACTGAGCAGCAGATGGCAGAGCCTGAGCAGAGTCCTGACAACAGCGCAAAGGCAACAGAAGAGTAGCTGCACCTCTGCCACCTGGGATGGGGCTCAGGGGAAGGTACCTTGCTCCTCTGCAGCAAGGAAATGGGATAACTGGAGCATCCGCAGCTCAGAGGAAGATGATGAAGAGCTGACGAAAATCCTCAACAGGCACCAAAAGACCCCAGGGCTTTTCTTAGGGGCCCTTTTATACTGAGCACCATGGGAAGGAACACCGTGATTGGTCCATTTGGGTCACCTGACACTTCCTCACCTCCCCATAGGCACAGCTGCCCCTCCTCCCCCACTGATTGTCCCCTGTGCCAGGAGCCCCAGAGAGCTTTTGTCCTGATGCTCTCCAACCAGGACAGGATGGCTTATAAATTAATTTACTGCAGCCCAGTTTAAATTTTTAAATTCAGTCTGAAGTTACGGACTTTTTGGCTCTCCCTACTGTACCGTATAAATCCTAGTGTCCACCATATCTGCGTGCTGTATTAATATTGAGACTGTACATGAAATATAATAATTTTGAGTTCTATTTCCACCTTAATAGATAAAATTCTCTCAGACGTCTCTAGCAGTATTGTGTAGGGGGGCTCATATCGCCAGAGTGGAGTCTAAATTTTATTGGTTTATTGTTACTGTTGAGGTTTATAATAAATTATACCTGCATGGCAACGGGGATTTTTGGATCCACAGAAATAACAGACAACAATTTAAGAAAGTTTACAGCTAGAGTTAGATGTAAGTCCCAACCTGGATCTAAATTCACAAGTTTCTTGAGAGATTATACTGTTCTTGGGAAATAGATGTTACATGGGTTTCATTGTCGATGGATTTCTTTGTCCCATTTAGGTCTCCCTAACTTCCATAATGTCTAAGTGTTGCAATACAAAGAAAATATTTTCAAACTTTGTCACATATGAATTCCACACTAAGGAGAAGATGATTTTTATAAAATTCATTGCCAGGGACTCTTCTGTTATTCTGGGAAATTTAAAGAAACAAGATTCCCTGGAGAATTCTTTCCTGTGAAAGTGTAATAAAGAAAAATGTATTGGAAATTCCCTTACTGACAAGTTCTATATTTGGTAGGCAGAACCCTCACTAGAAAACCATGGAAATGAATGAACAGTCCCGCCCACAACTTTTCCCACTCTTCTGCTTTGTGGAGGTGCTGGTGAAGAATAGCTGCATAGGCACACAGAACTGAAAGTAAAGGTATCAAATTCTGTATGTGCTTTTGTCACATACAGCTGTGTAACATGTGCTACAAATTACAAATTCTTTTGAGTTTTCTTGTCTATAAAGAGGGGGCTATAATATCTTGTGTGCAAAGAGTGATAAGATTCATCACAATTAGATCAAATTACAGAGTTGACAGCAAAATAAAGGAATAATACCCTACTATTCCTTTTAAGGAGTGGAAAAAGTTATACTAAAGGACAATCCCATGTTTATTACATGCAACTGCCAGCCTTGCAACGTGCGAGGGGTGCACGTCAAAATCAACAGGTCTGTAAAAGTTCAGCAGGTGAGATCCCTCTTGTCGATGTTTTTGAACGTGACTTTTATTGAATGCAAATCTGCTCTGTTTGGAAGGTAAGAGCTAACTGTTGCTGGGAAATAAATTCAAGATGAAAACCTTTATTGTCACCTCTGCCAGGAAGAGAGATGGAGCTGTTTCTGGGCAAAACCTTCTGAAGAGCACTGCAGATATTCAGTGGTGCTCTGCCTCTCACCTCCTCAGAAAGTACATGAAGGAGCTATTCCACCGTCATAAGAGAGACTTAAAATTCTGATTCCTTCACCAAGTCACTGTTTCATCCTGTACAGCAGCTATCTGTGTCCTTGTTAAGTTGAAAGAAATTTATTTTACCTGAAGACGTACAGAGCAAAAGGGGGGAAGTGTTGATTCAACGCATTTTCTCCCACACCATCTTTGACAGAAGTTCTGCATACTTAGAGAGCGCCAGAACTTTCTAATTTTGTATTCTCAAACAGAAAAGTACTATAATTAGAATGCTATAAATTAGAATGGTCACAGTTGTAACCCTTCATCATTAACCAGGGTACCATTTCTATGTGATTTCTTTAAAGACCATTGTAGACTTTTTCCAGAAGGATCCTCACTTAAGGCAGGACTTCTACATAGTCGGATCCATCTGTACTCCTCTCCCCCTTAAACCTAGCCTATTCCTACTGTTATTTAAGCACTGAATGTAACTAGGCAAAGGGAAGACCCTGGTTCACTGACCCTGTTCTTTGAATTTTCCCAGTTTCTCAGTTAGTTGCTCCAGATAAAAACAAAACTGCCTTAGAAATGCCTACGAGAATTGTAGAAATAAAGCCTTAGCAGAAATTTTATACTGCAACATAAAATTGGTAACTTGATAAATTGCAACATCAGTAGTTATTCAAAACTAGATTCACCAGAGTTCTTCTGCCCCATAAAATCACTTCAATTAAAAAGCATTTTCAGCACTTCCGCCCTAGCATCTTATTTCCTTAACTTGGAATCTTATTGTTCCTTTTGAGCACAGCCCCTAATTTCTTCATTTTTGGGTCTATAAAATGCTCATAAAACCAGCTGCTTACATGGTAAAATGTCCAGAGACAGGTGGACAAAAGTCTAGTACAGATCCACTGTTAACATGAACTTGACTGCCTGGCTCATTGCATCCTCTTTTGTTCATCCCATGAACATTCCTCACAAAAGCTTTAACTAACATTTAAAATACACTTGATGGCTTTGTTAACAGACATATTTCATCTGACAGGATTTAGCCTGATTGAGTTTACCTACTGGCTGATGCACTTAAACCTTCTGTTCTGAGCACTGTCTGCGAGCCTACAATGCCTCATTGTTTGGCTCCTTATAGGTGATAATGAAATTGGCATTCGGTTCCCACTCCTGAGTGGTTTCCATGAGACTTTGAAAAAGTTGTTTGCTACTCCTGGTATTATATAACCGTCTTAGTTTCAGCATGCATAAAGGTATGTTCTTGTCAAATGCCTTATCTCCAGGATTGTATTAATAACTAAACATGAGTCATGCTGGGCATCAGACATGTTTGTATTTATACATGATATACAGTTAGGACCAAGGTGAAATCTGTTAGCTAAATGCACTGTCAACACGTTACCCTATGGCTTGGGCAGTCCTTCATTTACGAAGCAAGGGGCCCTGATGCCCTTCTGTCTCTACACAAGCTAGTATTGCACTGCAAACTGAAGAGATGATCTCGAGCAGGCTGTGTTACCTGATAGAAATCTTGCCCTGTCCAGTTAAGCTTTAAATTAAGATTTCAAAACTGCGTTATCAGTGCTTCATAATCCAGGCTGCAAAGCACTGAGCTCTCTGACCCCAGCCCAGCAAAATACTGAATCACACACTTAACCCTAAGGACACGAGCAGTCCCATAGATTTCAGTAGAATTAGGTGAGTGGTTTAATGCCTACCTCCATCAATAGCAGCATTCAGCACTTGGCAAGTTCAGTCACCAAAGGAAGTTCAAAAGCACCAAAAGATACAATGAACTGGAGTGTATATCCACCATAGGAAAGTACTCTTTATGTGATATGTGAGTGGTTTGAAAATAACAGATAATATTTTTTAAATGAAACTTAGTCAGAACTGGAGTACTCTGTTAAGGAAAAGGAAAGGAGTCTTGTCCCAGTAAGCCAAAATAAGAGAAACAAACATTCTGACAAACTTCTTAAAATACAGATGCACACTTCACTGCAAAACATCAGAGATAATCACAAATTTATGCTGTTTGTGTCAACTTTGACAGACGCTCTGCATGTAGTCCCAGTGCACTTTAATGTAACTATTGCAATGTTTCGGACAACCACATTGAAATTTTACTGCTATTTTTAGCTATGTTTATAAGCTAGAAGAATTAGGAAATGCAAAGCAGTTCCTATGAACATATTCACCCACACACAAAAATCTTTGCCATATATTTCTACAGGTGACAAAATAAATTAAACTTTCAGCAACTTATTTTAATCTGTTACGTTTGATGCAATATCTTACCAGGAAAAAAAGCATCTAACGAAGCTTTTCAAGAAATACGTGGAGCCATGAACATTTTGTCTATCATCAGGCCTTTTTTAAAAAAGACCCTATTCTTCCATTAGTCTTTTGTAGCTTCTTTTATTTTAATAAGAAATTATTAAATGAATCCCATGTACAAACTCAGGCCGTTTTGTGCTTAAAACAGGATTTTAAGCTTTTAGGACCAACAGTGCATCTCAGAATATCCCAGGAAGACATCTATCTCATGTTCAAAGTGTCTGAAGATACTAGCACATTGCTTCTTAAATCAAAATTTACTTAAATGACTGTAGCCTTGTGTCACTGGCATTCCTGAAATACTCTGTCCTGGACAAGGGATGTTACTCCCACCTGAGATCTCCAGAAAAACAGTGATTAGACCACCTGGAACCTAAATCCAACAGTTGAACTAAAGGTACATTGAATGACAAGATTAGGCTCCTTGCAGTCATGGTGGTGACTAACAGCACTTTGGTTAACTAGCTGGATGAGACAGCATTGACAGGGGTTGGGGAAGATCTGGGAGCAAATCACTCATGTCTGAATTCAATGACTCAATTCTGAATTTATGTCTGAATTCACTCTCAGACTCATGTCTGGATCAAGGATTCCTACCTTTCATGCAGCCTTTCAGGAGTCACTCAGGCCAAGCCTCTTTCAGCTTCCTCTTCTAAAGCTCTTCAAATCTGTAAAATAAAATAATTAGATTTTAGTCAGGATGAGGAGCAGAACTTGGGTCACTTCCTTTGCAGGCAAGTTTCTAACTGGGCTGAGGAGACCCTCCCTACCTACACTCAGCAGTCAGTTTAAGCATCAAATAAAATTAACAACTTCAACAGCACAGGATGGCAGCTCCCAGACTGTCACATGCCATGCCAAGACAAGGGATGTCCCCAAGGGGCTGCAGAGCATGGATAACCCACACTTGGCCATCGACACCGCCGAGGGGCTGCAGTGCACAGGCAACCTTCACAAGAGCAGCAGCAGAAAGCCAGTAAGAAGCTCAGAGCTGCAGATCAAAATCTCCACACAATGCCAGCCTCCTGCATCACTCCTCAACCCACTGCAGGAGTTTGCACAGACCAAAGGTGAGCCTCAATGAAAATAAGAGAAGTTGAGACTAGGAAGTGAGGAAGATCCATGTTTGGCTGAAGTTGAGCCTGAGGAATGGGAAGTTTCTTTGTTTATATTCTTTTCTTCTTAGTACACAAAACATTGATCAGAGGTTTCAGTCAATGGGCAATAAATGAAGCACAACTTCCCTAAGTCTATTTTGCCCTTGGAGCCCACCTGAGCAAAACCAATTACTCCACAATTGCAGGTTCAGCCCCAACCTATCTCCATGAAGCACCGTATCATGAAAACTGACCAACTTCACCATCATTAACACAGTAGAATCAATGCACTCATACCTGCCCATATTTGTAAGTCGAGAAGTATTAGACTCAGAGCTGTTTAAGACATGGAGGTTCACTGCAGTGTTCTACTCAAGATTTCCACACCGTTAGCAACAGCAGGCTAACAGTGGTGCACTGCCAAAAACATCTGGCCAGCACGGAGGGCCACGATACCTGAGCTTGTCTATCTCATTGATTCATGCACGTCTATCCGAACTTCTCTTTCGGAAAAGACCCTAATATTGAGTGACTTCAGCTTTTCTTGGCCTCTAAAACTAACCAGGCTTCTTGATGAGATTCTCTAATTATTACCTTCTTCAGTCATTTTTAGCCTTTACTGGGCCCTTAATTTTTTCTATAAAACAGGAGTCAGCTGCATTTCCAAATCTGATACTGACAGCCATGGGCTGGTCTATTTTATACTGCAGTCAATATCTATTTTTTTTAAAATAGCATATTGAAATAAAAAATGAATTCAGACAAATAACTTTTTTTTCACTGATAAAATAGGTTAATGTCATTGAGGATAAAGAGCACTCACCCCTGAGGTTTTGGCTCCAGAAAGTGACTAACTCCTTTTATGCAAGTAAACATACACCTAAACAGAGCAGAGTAGGGTTAATGGTTGGACTCAATGATCCCAAGGGTCTTTTCCAACCTCAGTGATTCTATGATTCTACCTGTTCTTGCATGTATGCCTCAATAAAAACAGTAAGCATCATAACTTAAAAGTTCCTGTGAAACACAGCACGAAGCTGTGACAAACAACATACTATTCTACCACTTGCAGTAATTTCAGCTGCAGACTTCAGAAGCCTAGCTGTATTATAAACACACACCCCAGCTCGAATCTGTAATACCAAAACCATACAAGTCTGATCTGACTGTGCAGACAGCAGGCAGGCACACAGCTCGCCTTAACGCATATTAAAAATTCTTGGCACCCTAATGCAAACAATCTGCAATGAAAGAAGAATCATCATGAGCAATACTCCAAGCCTCGCTTGAGATTCCCCCTTCTTTGCCCCACGATCAGTCTTCCCTCCTCCTTGTGCTGCAATGCATAGTTATTTATGCAGGTCTGAGTTAAGGGAGAAAACAAAATTGTTCCTCGCTCAGAATATTTTCAAGCAGTCTTTCAGAATTTTAATGCAAACACCATACCACTTCCTTTGAACAATAATACTCGTTACGCACAACTACAGCTACACACACGCTCTCGCATGTCTTTGACAACTTGTAAGGAACAACCATATCAAACTTTGATAGCCACACGTTTGGTATTAGAATTTGGGCTGTCATTTTAATGAATCAGCTGATCAAGCTTAAATTTGCTAAGAGAAAACAGAGAAAATAACAGCCCGCAGAAGAAAATTTTCTTTCATATAGAAATTCTGTTTCATCTAGGGGGTGATTTTAGTAATGTGTCTTCTCCTTAAAAATCCACAGTTCCAAGTAACTCTGAAAACAGTAATAATGCCAGAAATGCTTTTTTATTTAAAATTCAATTATGAACATGATTTCCATCACGTCAGACAAAACTTTTGGTAGTCAGTGATAGGTCTGTACATCTAAGGTCACCTCAGCAAAAACACACACAACCAATTACAAATATCCTGCCAAGTGGATTTGAAAAATCATTTAATTTTTTTTTATATAATTGGAACTGTAAGGATAATTTTAGCTATCTAAAATATAGTTTCTATAAAGGGCAGTATGTTTCAAAAAATGCTGTTAGCAACCTCAGTGTTGGAAATCTTAGCCTATCTCTTCATGGCACTAATTAGCTGGCAATTGTGGTTCACTCAAAATGGGATTTTTGCTGGCTGTGTAGCAAACACTGCACTGAAGGCTCTGTTTCAGAGGTCAGTATTACAGGTTTTTTCAATCGCATCCATTTAACTGATGATTAAGCTGCCATCCTATCAAGGCTTCCCTTTCATTTCCTTCTCTCCAAATTCACTTAAAACAATTTATCAGGTTATAAAACCAGAATGATTTTATTCCTCAACTTCTTTATTCTCTGATCGTATGTGGCTAATCCAGCCAGCCCTGCTTCCCATAGGCAGGTGGATCAGACGACCTGCTGTGGCCCTGTCCAAACTAAATTGTTCTACAATTCAATAATTTTATCCTCACCGGCTGAAAATTTGGGTCAGAAACAATATTCTGCATCTGTCCACAGTACATTTCTGTGTAATTTGTCATTATATCACAAAACATAGCAGACACTCAGTTTTGAAAACTAAACACTCAGTTACTGTTATAGTAAATGCAGATGGCAAGTGTGTTGCAGATAGTGATGGAGAGCACTCTGGTTAATTTTACTTGTATGCAACACTTTTAAAACATTAATTAAATCACATCCTGCATCAAGTATTTATTTTTCCATGGCTATTCCTGTGCATATATTTACATGTGATATATACATAGTGTACATAACCTACAAATAAATACAGAACATTTTAAATAGTCTCATATGTCTGACTCTTTCTTAGCAGTTTAGTGATAGAACTTTTCTTTAAAAGAATATAAAACACATTCCTATCTTGTAGCTTTCTAGCATCAGTCTTCCTCCAACACCAAACCATGAGGATTTAAGACACGTAGCATATACACAGAGTGAAACAAGCTTGGCAACTTTTAATCATGATTGGTTTTTAGTTTGACTGATAACATTTCTCTTGACACTTCAAAATTCAATCTAGTGAAATACAGGCAAGCTACCGTTGTCATAAAGAATACTTAAAAAAAGAGAAAATGACTGATATTGCAGGAATAGTTTCATGTTGACAAGAGAATACACTTGGCTCAAACAAAGGACCCTGACTTGACTACTTAAAGCTGCTTCATAAATAAAACACTTCCCTAAGAAACATTTAAGGTTGCAACATCCAGAAAGTCCCAGAACTCTCAGGAAATGTATTGCTAACACCACACCATGACTAAGCTTTCTAAAAACGGACTCAAAAGAATGAAGGTCAAAAGGAACAGAAGACGCAAACACACTAAGCGCTTTGCCTTTCCTCTTCAGTCGGTGCAGCTGCCCATGTCCTTGGCAGATACACGCCCTGTTCCTCACATCTCACCTGTCGAGGTAAGTCATGGCTACACCACTTTCTCATGGCCTTCCGATACCCCGTCCAACCTGTAATCCTTGCACCACACGACTTCTCAGGAAATCTCCATTCTACTCACCAAACATACTCACTCTCACACCCTCTTTTGCATTTTTCCTGGTTCTTCTGCCAGGAAAGCAATGCTCTTCCATGACCCAGCAGCTGGATTTAGAGGGAGATTGGTTCAAATCTAGCACTGTTTATATGCACAAACAGCAATCATTATACATTCAAAAACAACCTCTTGTAGCCTTTTAACTTTCTCCCAAAATTCTGAACTGCATTTCTCCTCAGCAAGGCCAACTTAACAAAACATGACCAAGTCACGTCAACGATACTAATAAGCCAAGAACACGACAAGAATTTAAAAAAAAAAAAAAATAGAACAGCAATGACATTTTCGAAATGCTTAAATGTTTATTTTAATCTGGTTACTGACCAAATTTCCCAGGGAAGTCTAAGACTGAAGTGACATGAGGTATACAGAGTCACTGGAAGTTTGCTTTCTTTCTGATGACATTGGGGATAGTCTGAAAATGCCTGGCATGTGATAAGCTTCGCACTGAGAATTTCTCAAAGGACGGACTGATGGCAGTCATGGGAAGAAGATGAGGCTTGAGGTGAAAGCAGTGTAATAGGTCTAAGGAGAAACAAGATCACTATGGCAATTTAGGAGATACATAATGACATAATTTTTATGTATCATCTATCTTTCCAATCGATAGACTGAGAAAAAGAATAGATCATACACATCACTTCAGGTTTTGACCCCATCACTATTTTGTATCACAGTTATGTCAAGTACAAAGCATTTACAATCCCAGCTAAGACCTCCAGGACCTAGTGAAATAAACATGCACGCATGTGATGCACGCACACAAGACAATCACCCAAGAAAAAAAATGAAATTATCATACTGCAGTAATCATTTAATGAATTAATAAGACAAACTTCTTTATGACCTTTTAGGATTCTCAAAGTTTGAATTACTTCCTGAAATTAACATTCCCCAGCATTTTGCACTTCTTTAATTTTCTGAGAATTACACAAGCATTAATTATTTTGGCTGAAATTTTGGATGCTTAGTTCAGGGTGATTAAATTATTTTCTGAGAGATCCTGATGTCTGCAAAATTTCATTCAAATAAGACCAGTCTTACCTCTGAAAAAAATATTAATTCTCTGACACTAATGAGAACACTGTAATAATACAACTGATCCTTTGCTGAGGGTTCGGTCTGCACTGGATCTGCTCTGTCCCTTATTAGCTAAATTACTGCACAGGCCAGTATACTCTATTTCAAGATTTAATTAATTTGCAGTCATTTACCACTGGGGGGTCAGGACAGGCGAACCAAAGGCAACTAAGTTTTCATAACACACTACTTAAATCCTGCCAGTCCTACAGCAAAATAGACTTCGTATCTCTTCTCCCTCCTAGGTCTTAATCTATTTTCCTGTCTTTTAACAGTCCTCTCTAGGATAAGATGGAGTGTGCCAAATGTCAGGAATGCCAAGATTTCTCTTTCAGCAGGATACTGTGGGTACAGGGGCAGAGATGATGATACAGTGTCAAAATTCAAATTTATAACAGAGTCGTGTTACATCTTCAGTTACTGAGCAACGACCGCCATTCCTTAGTAACCCACTTTCCTCCTCATGCTATGCCATTAACGTTCTTGAATATTAATTAGTGGCTTTGAGGTCATCTCCAGCACCTCAACTATGTAAGGATTCCTCAATATTAGGAAAGAAGAAACATGAACCTTGTAAGATCCTAGGACCAGCTGCAAAAATAGATCTGTTTTGATGCAACCATAGGGGATTCTTTATCATGGAGCGTAGTAGTAGGACAAGAGGTAGCAGTTTCAAACTGGAAGAGAGTAGGCTTAGATCAGATATCAGGAAGAAATTCTTTACTGTGAGGGTGGTGAGGCACTGAAACAGGTTGCCCAGAGAAGGTCTGGAAGCCCCCTCCATGGAGATGTTCAAGGCCAGGTTGGACAGGGCCTTGAGCAACCTGGTCTAGTGGGAGGTGTCCCTGCCCACAGCAGCAGGGTTGGAACCAGATGATCTTTAAGGTCCTTCCCAACCTAAACCATTCTATGTTTCTATGGCATCTCCAAAAAAAAAAACCACAACAAAAAAAAAAGGTTATTATTTGCATTCAACATGTCTAAACAGTTACCAAACAGCTCAGCAACGTGTATTTATCCTTCAGGGGAAGGGAGTTAGAGAGGTGTCCCCTCTTGTAAAGAGGCCATCATGTTCTTCACTTTGACTGATACCTGTCCTGATGATCACACAGTGAAGTAAGCACAGAAAAGCACGAACTCAAATATTCCACTCTACAGATACGCTTCTAAGAATATCCTTCAGGCAGATAAAGCGCCGCAGCATGCAAAGGGAGGGGTGGGAGGTCTCTATAAATGATCATTTGTGCCAGCACTGGAAGAGCAGTACCTACAGCTGGCTTCAACCTTCTCAGCCTTAGTGGACATGCATTTTTCTACCTAAAGGAAAGGCTTGGTATGCTGTTGAGAACTTCTTAAAGACATCTCTCCAAGAAATTATCAATGGTGCGTTGTTTCTCTGTGAGTTTGTGACATCTTCAGAGACCAGAATTACTCTGCACCACTTTTCTGTTAGCTGCTGCCTCCCACAAGTACTGTGTGTCCACTAGTTCTGCTTTTCATCTAAAAATCTGAGTTCTGGTTTTGGTACCTTCACCAGAAGTTGCTTAGAATTCAGTCCCAGACTGGGATCAGGCATTTGACTTCTTATTTTTGATGCATATGAAAGACTAGTGTCTGATTTAACATGAGTGGAAGATGACCTGCTCAATGAAAGAGAACAATGGAAGTTGTCAAAAGTTAGGGCTGGACTGGCCACTGAGAGGTAAAAGTCACTGAACAGAATTGATTCTGTTTAGCTCAAATCAGGACAGAAGTATAGAAGGTTCTTCCCTGTTGTTACGTGGAAGTCCTACTTGTCATCATAGTAACACGATTTTGGGGTGACTAATGAATGAACTGTGTTGTGATAAACCAACCATCAAGAGTGTTAGGTTAAAAAAAAAAAAAAGGGATGAATTCTGTCTTTGGCGTCTCTGATTTTGAAATAATTTTTGCACAATATTGTATAAACACTATAAATATTAAAATTTTTTTCTCGTTGGAAGTACCTTAAACAACTGCAGACAAGGTCCAAACTATTGTCAGTTACTTTTAACAAAAGAAACGATTGTTTCAAAAAAGATAGTTCATCTGTAACTTTTTGAATTACAGGAACTATCACCATCTCCCGGTGTTTCCCATTGTGTGCAAAATTGTATAACATGGATTCATGGGCAGTAAGCACGGATTCCACTACACTATAGTGAGTTGGAGCCAACTCCGTCTAGTTTTTGGGGTTTTTTTCCTTTTTCATCCTTTTGGTATCTTATCTACCTCACATCTATGCTCTATGATAAACTCCATGTTGCTAATGTTACTTTTGATCTTCTGTTCAGCCTAGGGGGCTTAAGATGAAATTAAAGTTGAGATACGTAACACCAGCTTACAGGAGAAGCAGGTAAAGATACAATCTACCCATTTTTGAATCATTTAAGTGACAAAAATAAGACTCTTTTTCTTTTCCAATCTTCAATTAAAAATAATTTAATAGTTCATTCTCTATAACATGGAAGAATAAATTCAATGAGGACACTAAATCTGTGTGCTCACTTTTAGTCTGAAGTAACCATCTCAGATTAATAATAAACAATTTATTACCTCACCATGCATATACACACGTATATAAAGATTACTTCAGCACTTTCTGGAAATGTACATTATTCTACTTGCAATTGTGAGCAATTTCCCAGAAGACAGCCAAAGTATACATAGACATAAAAATTAAACCCCTAAATTCCTTCTCAGAGGAAATTTTACTTACTCTATTTACTCAGCCACAGCTTATCTGATTTGATTTGGTGATATCTGAAAATTATTTCACTCTAGTATAATCTCAGCTGCTGAGTTACATATTAGATATTCTTCTGACAGGCTTAACCACTTGGATTTCATGACAACTATACAAAGCAATCTGCTTTGCTATAGCACTGTAAAGCCAAGCTCTCTTCACAGAAATTCAAGTGAACACAGCATGAATGTTACACGAGGATTGTACTCAAAATTCTGCAGAACTAAAAATTATTAATATTGTTTAAAAAACTATCATAATCTGCAACAAATTATTAATACTAGTAATTTCTGGCACCCATATAACAAGAAATGGGTGGAACCACGTAGACCGATTTTAAGTGTAAAAAGGAAGAACCATTTCTCAGTAGGAAGCTACAGAGGTGTTTAACTAATACAGTCCACAAGGCAGCACGGCTGAAATCCTAACTCCAGGCGAGAGCGTAGATTTGCAGTCTGGCTAGGAATGAAAGGAACAACAGTTTTGAGCTCTTCCACTTACTACTGAGCACTTGCCTGGCAGTGATAAAACTCTGACAGAGTAATCTCGCAGCAAACCACTCTAGACTCAGTGCAACGTATACGGACATGCTCTATTTTTAGCATGGAGTTAAACCACTTCGTTTCAACCAAAGCACTTGCATATACCCTTATCAGACTGAAAAACAGTGCTCTGCTGAATACAGACTCTGGTCCATATTAAGACAGAATTTTAAATTACATGAAAGACATATACTGCTGCTACAAACTAAGTTTGTAATCCCTCCTCGCCCTCTACATCTTCCATTTTAAAAAAAATCTGTTAAAATTGAAAGGTTTCATTGATGATCTACCAGCCCGCATGAAGAGCTTGGAAGGAACTGCTTTCTTAGCCACTGATTTAACTCAAATTCTGGCAGAAGTATGCAGCCTCATATTTTTCAACCACTTTTTTTTTTTTTATTTTCACTAAAGTATTTGAAATAAAAATTCTCCTGGGTAGAGAAAAACCTGACACAGGTTATAATGGAATATGATGACCCAGCTAAAAAATCCATTAGGCATTTCAGATTAGGACCAGGTAACTAGGCGTAAAAGCAAGGCACACAGCTTTCTGCAATGAAGAATTGTAGGGAAGCTGCCTCAAGGGGCAAGAACAAACATTCATCTACTTACAGAATCAGATAATATGCCAGAAGGCTGAAAAGAGTTGGAAGAAGGTTAGGATTCTCTGTACAATTGTTCTGCATCATCAACAGAATTATTTACTGTGGAACAGATCCACAAAGAGGGTTTAGCATCATGGTCACAACACTCACCTTTCCACCACCCCAAGGAATTGATAGCTGTGAACAATTCTGTTCCTGCTTCACAGGTGTTGCAGACTTAAGCAACTAAAAATGAGTTCCACAGAAGCAGTACATGGAAGGCATTTAAACTGACAAGGAAACACTTCCTTAAGCTACAACCCCTTCTCCAGGACAGAGGTGTGTTTGGTTTTTTTCCCTAAAAGAAGAATACAATTCAGTTTTACAAGATTTTTCTTGGAATTCCAAGGGTCTTTTTCTTGGAATTAAAACGTACGTTAACGGTTTCTCACTAACCACAGCTAGAAGAGGCAGCGGACTAGTATGGAAAATTTTTTCAGAATGTTTACATTTTGGGTGTCAAAATTTGGCTTTCCTACAGAATATGATGCATAAATTGCAAAGTTACAATGATTCTCACAGTCTTGAATGAATTGACCCGTTTTTAGAGAGAAAGACTGTAAACTGAGCTCAATCAAAACACCAAGACAGTGGAAAAGATGGGTCCAATTACACTTTTTAGAGCACAACCATACCATTTGAGAAAACCAGCGTGTCAGGTAACTTCTCTGAATGTTTGGAAGGGAAAGTTACAGAAGACTATTTAATATATAGTAAGTGCCCATTTTAGAAAAGGTTCTTTTTAACGTGCTTCTAATCAATAAATTGCCGTCAACTGCTTTTCACAGCAGGCTGACTGGATCGGGAACAAGAATGTAGCTCTCGGTTACAATCAGTCAGTTTCCTTTGTCAGTACATCAGACGTAACTTCAAAAATATGTAAACCTAAGATACCTGATTAAAAGCCTCTTAGTAGTAACCCTCTCAAATTAATACCTTAAAGATTATGGCTAGACAGGATGTGGGATTATATTAGGAAACAGTCAAAGACTCTCACTCCTCCTGCATAGTCTGTGCAACTTCTGCTGTACATAATGAATCATTCCACTACAAGTTTGAAAACTTCAAGGGAAAAAAAAAAACTTAAATCACTAAACAAACTAAAGGCTGCAATTGTGTTATCTACAAGATGAGACATTGTGCATAACTGGCTTGAGTGGCTGGAGCAATTTTGTCCCGCCATTCAACTACACACTTCCTGCAGCACTTCCTTCTATCACAGACAATGGAATTTGGCAGGCGTCAAAACCAGGTCACCTTCAGCTATGCCAAGTCTGGCCAGCTTGAGTAAGGAGTGACAAATGAATGAAAGACACTCAGAAAATCATGTAAGTCTCTCCCTAATCAGAAAAACAAACATCCTCTTTGCTATCAGTTTCTTCACAGACCAAGAGTACAATGATTCAGCAAGTGACACATCAGGTAGAATAAAACTTTGGAACACGTGTCAGGATGGCAGGGAGAATGGACACTGTTGGGACACCTGGATACACGGGCTTTGACAGCACTTTTCCTTCAGTACTTCATCCATGTTGTCTTCACTAATATCAGCACGTGCCAGTAGCATCTTTATGGTGACCTGAGTTCAGCCAGCACTCTGTAACACAGAGATGTATGAAAAGATATCTACATTGAAATTTGGCAAAATACCAACTTGGAAAAAGAGAATGGACTCCATTCTCTGGGTTATCTAATCTTTGATACTTCCCCCAAACTCAGAACTACCCTAAATAAAAATGCAGTTGTGAGCTATGCCAAACATTACTAAGTCAGCGTTGGTGAAATGGCAAAAAGATGCAGCTATAATCCTACAAAGACCACTCTGACTGTATTTTTTGATTGTAGAGGTCAATCCTTATGTCTGTGTTCCTCCTCCCACCTCTTGCAAGTTACTGTGTCCTGCTTGTTCCCTGGAAGCAGAAGGAATAACCTTTAGACTAAACAGATTTTCACCCGACTACCCGAAAATATGAGCAAGTCTTGCTAGGAATTCTTTTTGAGCATTTCATTATCCCAGTTACCCAAAACTTTCAAGCTCTATAACTAGACATTATTTATGGCAGGTATTGTCACTATCTGGAGATCTGAACTGTTGAGCAACAAAAGGGATACGATCCAATTGTGGAGCAAGCACTGCTGTTTAAGGCATATTTGAAGTAGAAAACTGTGCTGTAATCCTTTGGCACGGAAACCAGAGTCATCCCAGAGTGCCTGTCTCCTCTCATCTCTTTCAGCAGCTCCTTCTACAGCCTCTCCTATGGTCTCTCATTTAATGGGGCAGGAAACACAGATTTAGAGTAAACAGTTCTCTTCCACAAGGACACACTGAAAGGGTAAGCAACCGGTAGTTTACAGTAAGGACAACAAAGAGTAAACATGCTCATTTTATACCCTTCTACACAAGAATAAAAAGCATGCCACGATATTAAATGACCCACACATATAACTTATGTGTCCCACAACACTGAAGTTTGCAGCATCACTTCAGGCTCTATAAGCAGAACAGTATGTTTAGGGTCATTTCAGTGGCAGATATAGAATCACGGAATCTTCAGCCGGAAGAGACCTTGAAGGTCATCGAGTCCAGCCTTTTCCCCAGCCCTATCAACCTACTAAACTATGTCCCCCAACGCAACATCTAGTCGGCTCTTAAACACTTCCAGGGACAGGGACTCAACCACCTCCCTGGGCAGCCTGTTCCAATGGCTGACAATCCTCTCCGTATAGAAATTCTTCCTAATATCTAACCTGAACCTCCCCTGGTGCAATTTAAATCCATTTCCCCTCATCCTATCACTCCCCACTAGCAAGAACAGACCAACTCCCACCTCTCTACAACCTCCCTTCAGGTAGTTGTAGAGAGCAATGTCTCCTCTCAATCTCCTCTTCTCTGGGCTAAACAGCCCCAGATCCCTCAGCCTTTCCTCATACGACTTGTGTTCTAAGCCCTTTCCCAGCTTGGTAGCCTTCCTCTATGAGAGAAACACAAAACAACACTGAGTGTTATACAGCTTAAAAATGGATTCCCTAAAATAAATGGTTTCTGGCAGCTACCTAATACAAAGAAATGACCTTAGAGATTAAATACTGCAAAAATGATAGCCTTTCCAGATATCTTTACTATTGCTACAGGACTGATTGAGTGAAAACACAAAGATCAGAGAATAAAAGACATGGTAAATATAAATATTCATATCCAGATTCCCCCCCATTCAGCTTCTTACACAGAAGAGAAAAGAATGGCAGCATCTCAAACACCACGCTAGTTTGGAAAAAGTTTAAAAGGTGACTGGGTATTTAACTTCCTCTCTCAGTTTTTGGATTGTAATAAAATCCAAATAGATACAATCTAAGAACTCTGCAAATTTCAGCATCAGAAAGTATTACCAGCTAGAAATTTTGTCGGTGATCTAATGATGTCATCTTCCCTCCTTTTTTCCTGATAATGAAGTGAAAAAGACTTCATGTTATATCTGACCACAGGATACAGATTGTTTCAGATATCAAACTGCCTTTGAACTGAGAGAGAGTCAAAATAATTCATTCTCATTTCAATGGAGCAACTGATGCTCCGTTTACCAAGCCAGGTCAATGTTTTCTTGAAGTATTCAAACAATAAGAAACGTTTTGCGCTTTGGTGTGTGAATTTAGAAAGAGCCAATGCTTCATCCCATGGATACCACACACTGCTTTATTTTTATTTTCAGGCATCTGGGTCCCTCCATCTCAGAAAGCATTGTATGATAAGAATCAACCAGGATTGAAACAAACTGTGGGGATGGGACAAATCCGTGCTGGTGAATTTGTTTGTTTCACGAGCTGAAGTCTAACAAAGTATACTAGAAATGAGTCACTATAGGAGTGAGCAGTTCAGCTTCCATGTGTGATTCATTCCAAAAGAAGCTGGACGCTTGTATATGCCAAGGCCTCCTTTGAGAAAATAATGTATTTTGTGATTTATGTTACTCCTTTATGTAAGTATTAGGCAATAGTTTAATCTCAAACAGATCAGTTTTCCAGGCTTCAATTTATTAATAAAACATTAATAGGCCAAGATATGTAATTCAGAAAGCTGTGCACCAGAGCAGTAAACTTGAAACAGGAATGTAAGATTATCAAGTACTCACATGACTTGAGCAATACTGCTTCTTTTAAAGTGTGTGTGAGTTACGGCTGTTGGAAGCATCTGTTCACTCAAAAACAATGTTTGGTAACCTTAGCAATAGTTTATTTATTTATTTAATGCCCCACAGGTCAACTCCACAAGCTTGTCAGATTGAAAGCAGTTTCTTAAACAGTAGTAGAGATAAACAAATCAAAATTAATCTGTGTTGTGGGGTCTCGAATGGTGCTATGTATGTTCGACAATAAAGAACTTCAGTTTCTAAAAGGTTGTTAATCTCGGAGATTTCAGCAGCACTTAAAAATATGAAACAAAACGCCCTTAGAAACAAAATCAAATAGTCTGGTTTCCTGATTGATCTAGGAAATTTTTGCCAAACATTCATGTCTTACTGTCTCTTCCAAATTTTAAAGAGCTTTTAATCTCTTTTAAATTACTCTGTAAAATGACAAAGCAAAGCATCATGCTGGATACCTCAACAGAAGTGTTTCAGGAACCATTAAATTTAAAACTGCTGCATGGCACTTTGCCCCTGACCTGTGTCACGCAGAAAGTCAGGCACTCGCACGTGACTGAGAGGCCTGGAAGTAAACAAAAAGGAAAAAAAAAAAAAAACACCACAGAGTTAGATCTCTAAGAATGCTGTTACAAAGCATGATTGATAGAAGCAGGATACCTGAAACCTCTTCCTCTTTTGAGATATCTCCTAAAGTGCTTGCACTCTGGTAATTCCTGAAGTTTTGCTATCTTGCATTCACACACCATGGGAAATAAATTAACAGTTCACTGATTTGGTCTATTTTCCTGATCAAGGAATTGTTCTCCCTTTCCTTGCAGTCATTACCTGACTTCAGCTTTCTTTTAGGGCTTTGAAGTTTTCTTCTCTTTATTATAAAGAGACTCAGAACCTCCTACGGTTTGAAAAATAGCAGCATGACTGAGGCGGCAGCGCTGCTGTCCTGCTGCCATCTCGGGGGTCTGGGGAGCAGAGGGGCAGTGGCTCCGGCTGGTGCCATGAGGGAACAGAGCAGGGACAAGGGCACTGGTGGACAGGACAAGTGTGAGGTGCTCTGCTTCAAGCTGCCCATCTCTCCTGACAGATTACATGACTCCACCAGTCAGGGCTTCTGCAGAAACGGGACTGGAGTACTGGCTGGCTGAGAATGCAGACAGCAAAGCAAACTGAAGGTGACATCCCTACACTGGAAAGGGGGATTCTTCCCAACACCAAATTAAAGTGAAACACAAAGAAAAGAAGATTTTTTTTTTTAAGTCAATTTTGATGCTAAATGAAAAGAAATATCTTTTTTAAAATGCTTTGCAGAAGTTGCCATTTCAGATTTCAGCCTCCCTTTTTCCTTTATGGCCCTGTTTGTTCTGCGTCCATGATACAACACAGCAGCTAAGAACTGTTCTGCTGTTTCTCCTTCCCTCGTAGAGAAGTTTTAGCTAACAAACAAGTACACTAGGAAAGAGTTTTGAAAGCGCAGAAGTCATAGAAGAGTAGTTATTGGTAACCTAATGCCTACAAAGAAGGCAGTTTGCGGAGAACAGATGAATTTCCACATTCCGTGCAAGAAATTTGGGTGGGATCTGTTGGAGGCTTTTCAGAAACTAAACCTCAAAAATGTGTCTATACACCTTCTTCTGAAATCACAGGACTCACTGGTCTTTGGTTCATCCCGAGAGGACTCCTTCAATGTTTCAGAGACCAAAAGATCTGCACTATTGCAACTGAAATACGAAGCAGTGCCTTTGACTCATCACAAAAATGTGGCTGCTTTTCACATTTTAGGTGACCGTATTAGCATGACTAAAGATTCAGAGCAAAACATGTTAAAGTCATACTTATTGTTACAGCCAACATGCCTACTTACTGATAACAAATATAAAGAAAATTTCAAAATAATAGCACCTCAGTTATTGATGATGATGGTAGTAGGAGCAAACAGTAGCTCCCCCTATCCACATTTTGGGTCTCTTTTTTTTTTTTTCCAGATTTCTAAGTTCTATTTTTGTGATTTTGTCAGAGGAGAAGGTTTAGGGGATTTTTTTCCATTCTGTACCTGAGCCTCAAAAATAAAAGGTGAAGAGTGGGAAAATGCTGGAATTGCTGATGGCTTCCGTGACCAGAGGGTGTTTGCACTTCTAGAAACACCTGTATCACCTCAAAAAACTGCAATTCTTCAGCCATGTCTTCCCTCAAAAGTGCAAAACAGACCGTGCATTTTAAAAAATGTAGAAGGAATCACTACATGCCTTTTGAAACACTGGAGTAACTGTCTGTGAATAAATCTGATAGGAGAGATGTGAGAAAAAGGAACATGATTTCCGCAGGTTTTTTTTCTAATTCAAAGCAAACAAAAAAATTTCTATTTTGATACACATCTGCAGGGAAGTTCAGAGTGAGTGTGTGGAAAGAGGGATTATCTAGAAGATAATTTTCCTATGAAAATGAGTCTTTTCGTTAGAAAGCCCTTTTATCTCTCTTTTGGCCAAACTTTACAAAGAAAGTAATTCAAACAAGCCTGACTTGCATTTTCAGATTACATACAATAAATACACAGAATTTTCAGATATATGCAGTGAGACACCTGCAAAGTTCCGATAATGCGAAATTCTGGAAAATAGTGATGGGCAACACATCAACTTATTTTAGGATTGCTAGATTGACTTTGTCAGTCTTCAGCACCTTTGCCAACGTGTTTGTAAGCAACCTTGGAGGACGTGTTGCTCCAGTGGCATTATCGCAGCTTTTACAGTAACCACAGTTCCTCTCTAGTTATTCCACACTACTTGTCTCTATACAAATACAGCCTTTTTTCATTTATCGATTACTACTAGAAAGCACCGATGACAACAGTAGCACTATCTTCTACGTTATTTTCCTCTATATTTTTTTCTTGCCGAAAGATTACTCATTGCATTAATTTTCCTTGTCTACGAACAGCAGCTATATAGCATCAAGTATTTTCTTGTTTTTCAAGAGCATCTCTGTCCTGGAGAACCAGAGTAAATTCTAGAGATGGATTAATTTTTAGAGATAGCTATAATAAGCAGTCCTTAACACCTCATACTATCAATGCAGGAGCTTTGGTCCTCTATTACTTACTAATGGATGAAGAGTGGAATTAATCAAGTCTTATCAGTTTCCTGTCACTGTCTTATTTAATATACTTTGCTTCAATTCCTTGAATTCCATTTAATATTTGTGATATTCCAATATTGTCCTTCAGTTACTTATATTGTCTACTTATATTTCTGCTATGTTTAAACTTTAGTCTAATCTTTACTTGAATTACACTTCCAAGACTTCTTGTACTTCCTTAGTCCCGAACAGACCCGGGCATCGGGCAATCCCCAGGGGTGCAACAGCCCAAGCACCACTTTGCCTCACAACTGTGTTCATACTGAATTATTTGCTTCTTTCTTACTGTAATGCCACACATGCGCCTGTTTTATCGCCTAGTAAGAAAAACTCGGTAATCTGAGAGGCGAGGTAATGATACAGTCTGGGTACCTTATTTTGTTGAGCAGAGCAGCTGTGTAAAAAAAGGGACTGGCCAAGAAGTTGACAGAGCTGAAGTTTTCTGTGAGTTAGCAAATGGGAGCTGAGCATCCCCCAGTCCTTAGAGGGGCAGAGTCATGCTCTGCAGCATTCATTCATCCACTCTGATGTAGCAGATACTAGTTAACATAGCAGAGCAATTAAAAAAAAAAAAGTTTTTTTAATTTTCCAAGAGTCAATGTAGAGCATATTCTTCTTTCTGCCGAGTTATCATCGTATTTCCTGAAAACTATTTTGAGTCTGAGATTCAATCAAGTTTAACAGTATGAGAAATAAGATACTGGGGGTTTTATTTTCCTTCCAAGTTCTACAAATTTTTTATGTAAACACATAAGCAGACATGATTCTGTTAAAAAAAGTCACAGATTCTTAGCAAAACTCAGCTTGGAGCTTTTAATCATACCAAACCCAGGTTAAATATCCCTACTTGGAAATTTTCTATGCGATTGCTTTTCTCATGTCTGATATCAAGGAACAAAGCAAAAGAGCTCCTTAAGCAATCTCACACTTTATGCAAAACATCATTGCAGTTAGGTTATTGAAGAAGCCACCTGTGTATTTTACCAGAGAGTAAAGTGCCACAATCTTCTCCTCTTCTGAGCAACCTTCTGGTTTGAAAGCCCAAGATTTTTTCTAAAACAGTTGAGAATTTTCTTGGACTTGGAAGGGAAAAACAAACGACACTTGTCCAGTGCTGCTCTGATATAATTGTGGTTGGATTTTTACTTTCACAATCTGGTGGCACTTCGTATTATTCTTCCTATTTCCAAACTCTGGTTTATGAAACAAATCTATTTCCAATAAGATCATTCACTGAAGCCTCACCAAGAATCCTTCAGGCTGGAACTTTTGGTGTTGTTTACGCTAGAGCAATCTTGTACATTATTCATTTTTAAAACCCAGAGCTTTTCATCACGCGCAAGAAGCTGGAAAAACACGTTGAGAAAGCATTCTGCAAATCAAGTTTACTGACAATTTAGATTTTCTGCTAGCCAAAAAAAGTTTTTTTGAGTCTTTTCTAAATACGCTGATAATGTTACAGCAGTTTAAGATGTGCCTGCTGGCTATGACAATGTACATTTAAAGTGCACATTCTGAAATTCTACAGCCTCTGGAGACAGTCATATATTATTGCACATGAACCAGATCCCCAGGTGTGCTACTGCTAAGCACAGGGCAACTCAAAAAGCCGTGTCACGAACTGCACTTCACACATGGCCTTGACCACTCTGTCTGCCTTCTGCCAGCAAATCCATTTTCTCTCAGACTACTTCTGACATTCCAGTCCTCTGAGCAATTCTAAACAATCACTGTTTTCCAAACATCAGCACGCCACAAAAATGCTTTCTACTTTCCCCTAAATACAAAATTTCTCTTGGAAAATAACCTTGGCCTGATGTCGACACTGAGCGATATTTAGCACAGAGATCTATGATGCCATTTTGTGGCAGCAGAAATAGGAGTCTTAGATTATGGAAAAAAAAAAAAAAAAAACCAAGTCACTGGATGTCAAAAAAATTATGATTTTTTTTTTTTAACAGAAAAGCTCTTTTTTGTGGCTTTTTATTTTAGATAACTCATTTATCATTCAGTTTTCTGTTTTGCTTCAACAGGTCCTTAAGCTGGCACATCCACCTCCAGAATACGGACAGTCTAAGGAAGAGCTTTTAGGGTCTTTCGTAAAGGGTGAACGCTCCAGTGCCTTGTCAAATATGAAACCGGAGAATTCTCCAAGAGTCCTTGATTTTACTTATGTTCTCTCTAACTAGGTATAGTGAAGGCATGACTATTCTGACTCAAATTTTCATTGCTCTGAAATGAGTTATTGCTTTCAGCAAAGCACAGGGGTTTATTTTGATGCTCCTCATTTTGCAAAAAAAAAAAAAAAAAAAAAAAAATTATTTTGCTTTGTATAGTATTAATATTCTTTATAACCTCCAGCAGCCTTTCTCTGTACTCAGAGTTCTTCAGACCACTGCAGTGACACCAAGGCATGCAAGTGTAAATGACAACAACGCCCTGGTTTTCCAAAGCAGGAAGAAAACTGAGTTTTCAATTAGAGTTGAGTACCATTAGAAAATGATGACAATTACTTAACTGAAAACAAATTCTCTTCGGTTTCACTGGGGCTATTGCCCATTATAAAACAAACTTTATCAACGATGGTTTAAATGACAAGCCTTTTCCACAAGTTGAATTAACAAAAGATGTGACAACTACTCAAGAGGTTTTGTCGACTGAATTATTTATGCAGTTGGCAGTTCCTTGCTTTATACCCTGTGGTTCTAAACCTAGTTCTAGACTAACAGAGTCTTGTTGAAAACACTATGTCATCTAATTTAGGCTCATACAGCGAAAGATACATAACGTATTTATCTAGTTGGAGAATAAAATAGATATATAGTCACACTTATTTTAAAACTGCAGTTCAGGTATAAATCTGTGAATTCAGTGTAGAAAAGAGATGTCATAACGAGCAAACTCATGTCTGCCAGTTTTCTTACATCCGCAAATGTAAAACTGCAGAAAGAATGAGGTAAAAATTAACATGTTTTAAAGCATTGTTAAAATACCTGGATGTTGAAAGAGTTCTATGAAACAACATCGTAAGAAAGAGAGAAAGATCAAAGACCATGAGAAATGAACAATCAGGTTTTGCCAAGCAGGTACGGCACAATCTTAGGTAAAACAATTAGCGAAGGAGCAGCAAATACCTTATAGGATTGCTACTCATACACTAACAGGGCTAGAAACATTAAAAAAAATTCAGGGAATCAATTAGAGATTTTGCTCCAGATCAAGTCCTTGACAGAACGATAGCTCAATACCAGGAATTTGCCAACAATAAGTTTTCTAGGCAAAAGCCTAAGGCAAAGCAAAGTACTTCTAATTAAATACTTTGCCCTGAAAGACACTCACAAAACTCAGCAATGTTAGAACTTTAGCAAGTAATAATGTGAAAATAACAAGAATCATCAGACCAAGCTAACACTTATTTCTTCCAAAATGTCACAAATAAAAAACCCAATAATTTCAATAACAGCACAAAGAAGTAACTTTCTTCCAAAATACACCATTGATCCAAGCAAACATAGTAGAAAGGGCTATGATTGATCAGAAATGTGTACTGATGGGAGAACGCCCTTCAAAAATGGTTAGTTCAGCACAGCGACACAGAGCGAGTTAGGATACTCACTGGTCCACAAAGAGGAAAAGTAGAAGTAAAATACTATAAAAATGTCACAAGACTTCACAGGAGACAGTGCAGTAGGAAGAGAAGGAGGAAAATAAACTAGGAGGAATGTGCTTAATCCAGAGAAATTAAAACAATGAGAAATTTTTGCTCACATTTCTCACAGAGGTCACTTGAGGTCACTCAACAGCGAACGACATAAGTCAAATTCAAACACAAAACCAAAACAGAACCAAAACTAGAAAGATCAAAAATTTAATACAGACTGCAACCCAGGGGACAGGTTGACTTCTCTTTAACTGTTGCAGAATAAGGACTAAGCCCTCCAGTTTCAGGACTTCTATTGACTTTAAGGAATGCACGAGGAGCCTGACTTTACAGACCTGAGGGGGTATCCTCCCAACTAAAATCAGCAGGGGTCTAAGTCCTTCCTAACAAAATCCTGGTTTCTTCACATTGAGCGACTGGTTAAAAAGGGTGAAAGAGCTACCATTCTCTAAGTCAATTACATGTTTTAAATATTAAAAGCTACAAAATAGTCTAACAAAATATTATTAATGATAAGCCTTTTTGTGGTATTAGTGTACGAAAACAAACATGCATTTGAGAGCAAAGTACCCTCAACAGATTTAAAGGATATCAGTGCAAACTAATGGATTAGACCTTGAATATTCTACTCAGTTTGTCCTGAGGGAAAACAAATTTAATCAGAAACTCTTTAAAAATCCAACAGAGAGTTTAAGTAATAAGATTAAGTCCCGGCATTAGAGTGAAGCAAAACATTTGTTTCAGAATAAGATGAAGTCCAAAAAGTGGAAATAGAGAATTTTGTTAGAAGTTGCTTTGCATAGTTTCCTGTTTGCTCTGTAGGAAGGACATACACTCGCCTGCATTTTACAGATGAAAACCTGAGAAATATAGAGGAAAAACTTTTTAAAAAAAAGACAGTTCATGCTACTTAGGTATTAAAAAAAGCAGACTGCCATATAAATAATAATAAAACCTGGCTCTACATAATTTGCTGTCAAGTAGTTGTGAACGTTGCAAGCACAGGACCACAACTGCTTCCACAAACTCATCTCTGAGAATGAAGGAGAAGCAACAGATAACGACAGAGGGAAATAAATGGCAGATCTTAGCCTTTCTCTGATTTTTCGCAAGCAGGTGCAACATACAATACCTGGGGTGTTCCTCCCCTTTTATACACATCAGTGTAGAAGATATCCTGATACCTCCAGTGCTGGATTGTTAGATAACCACTAGAACAGCCAAACCAAAGCATGAGTAGTTGTTCTGCAAAAAAGCATCACACATTAATGCACCTGAAATCCACCTGGGAACATCCCTTTGCTCTGCACCAAAACAAGTTTAAAATTTCCACTGCATTTGTTTAGTAAGGATTTCAAGATTTTCTCACATTCAGCACTTTTTGGGCAACATGCCCTCACAGCAAACAACACCAACAGCCTCTCAGGCTGCACCTGGACCAGCACCTGCAGCAGGCTGAAGGAGGCGATCTTTCCCCTCTTGTCAGCACTGGTGGGACCACATCAGGGGTGCCAAGGCCAGGATGAGAGGGACACAGAACAAGTCCATCAAAGGGCCACAAAGATCACTAAAATACTGGAGCATCTCCCATACGAGCAGTGCTGGGACTGCTCAGCCCGGAAAAGAGCAGATTTGGAGGGAACTGTACCAATGTGTACAAATACCTGATGGTGGGAGTAAAGATCGAGCCACAGCAAAAGGTCCTGAAGCAATGGCCAAAAACTAAAATCTCCATCTTCGAACATATTAAGAACTAAATGGACATTACTCTGAGCAACCTGTTCTAGACGACCTTGATTTGAGCAAGAGAGGTTGGACTAGATGACCTCCAAAGGTCCCTCCCAAACTCAGCGGTCTTACGATTATTCAGGGAAAACAGCAGCAGGGAGGCAGACAGATCACTATAAACACATAAATGTCTTGGGCAGTTTCTTCACTGAAGATTATTACCCTACATGAAATGAGTACTTAATCTCTAATTTACACCCCAAACCAGGCCAGCTAGTCCACATCCACACACCACTGTATTTGAGGAAGAGGGTTGTTCCCATGTGAAGCTTAGTAAAGGAGAAACTTAAATAAAAGCCATTCAGGAAAGACACATTTATTTCTCCTCCACAAATGTGACTCAATTTAACTACTGATGTAAGCTAGGTAAGAGAAATCATACTGCAAAACTTCACTGGAGGTATGCTGCACGATGGTATTACTGCTGACGAACTGTTCTAATGCCATCTTGGAGCCCGACCAGCTAATACCCTTCAGTTCCCAAATGAACAGCCTATTTCTGTTAGATGCAGCATTATACTCACAAGCAGTTGCATAAGGACAAAGCTAATACTAGAGGAAATCTTTGGGCTATAACCACAGTCAGATCTGCAGTGAGAGTACCCTTGAATTAAAAACAGCTTATATTGATGCCGAGGTTGTAATTTCATTATACATAGCTCTTTGTGGCAATTCTGTCTTAAGTGCATTTTGTTCTTAATAGCATTCACGCACCACAGCCTGCGGGATGTACCCTTCTGTGGGTCAGACCCATGAGCTGTTTGGAGAACACACCTAGCTAAAGAAAAATAGCAAAAACCAGCTTCAGGTAATACCAGAACTGAATTCTCTGCACTGCATACACCAGCTTCAGTCAGATGTTAACAAAGTCATCTCCAGTACACACTAAAAGTTTAAGATATAAAGTGGTATTATGCCCTTTAACGTGACCCTTTTTGTACATTGAAAGTGTTGTCTAACACTCTAGGGCTTGACTGTATATTTCCTTTTTCTCTGCCTGTAATTAAGATACTGTCCATATTTTTTTATTTTTTTTTTCCTTCCTGCAGTGCATGTGTGCCATGGAAAAATTCAGTCAGAACTGAACAGAGAATAACAGTATTTTGAAAATATTTGGTGGCATCTTGTCAAATTCAAGTATCATATAGCACTTGTAAATGATGTTGGAAGTAGCTGCTGAAGCAATCTGGAGTATTAAATAACAGATATGTACAGAGACCTTGTTAGCCTTGGAATCACTGGAGCTAATAACTCTCATTGCTGCAGCTGATTGTGTGTGAACTACTTCCCATTAGTCATAACATTTCTTCCAAAAGATCAGAAGCTCTGAAGCTTTATGTAGCAAGGGTATCAAAAGAAAAATAAAAAGGACACTGTAAGTGGAAAGCAAAATTCTACCTTTCAACTCCAAGTTAATTCCGACCGCCCAGTGATACACTTGTGTACTTCTGACGAGCACGAATTCAGTGAAGTTGCTCTGCTTCAGTCATCTTTATCTCAGAATTAGTCAGCTTTTGTTAGTTTTGGTCAGATCACATAATGCTTTTAAAATTTTTAGTTTACTTTTGTATAGAAGAAGCTTTGTACTGAGCCATGCAAAAAGTGGACGTGACAGATTATCTCTGATTGGGTTTTCTCTTTTGGTAGTTCTGATGCTCGGATGTTATTTATCCTCCCACCTAAGGCTCGTAAACGGGAGTCTAGACAATATTGTCTTTAACTAAAAGCTTCTGCTGAAATAACAGTAGCTCTTGGGGATACATCCTGAAATTGGCCTCGAGTATAGCTTCTTACATTTGTCTTTTTGCTGAAAGTGAGATAGAGGAAACAGAGATAGAACAGATTTATATATCAATTCCCAAGATGTTTAAGCATGGCATTCTCTTACCTACTGTACAGAGCTGAAGCAAATTAGCTCAACTCACTGGGTTTGCCAAGTGAAAAAAAAAGCTCCGTGCAATTTTCTAAATAAAAAATAAAACCAAAAACCCAAGTCACGTAGCTAGTTTCAGTAGTTTGCAAAACTACTAGCAAGCTGCAGCCTGGTTTGTCCAAAAGTGTTTTTCTGGGGAGATTGCATTGACTTAATCTCAGCTTTTATACGATTTGAGGGTTAAGGAGATTGTTGGCTCTGAGAAATAAACACACTTAATACCACCTCCTAAGCACGGTTTCACTTTCACAGGACTGCCTGCTCCTGCAGCAGGAAGGCTCTGAGCAGAGCCGTGACATTTTCAAGGCTGCTCTTTGAGTGGCAGCTTTGAAAAACTTGCAGCTACCTCAACAGGTGTTCCAACAGACCTGGTCTGGGACAAGCTACTGAAGAGTACATGGTTCATGGAAATAAACTCCAAAGCAATGTACTGCAAGAATCGTATTGATACGTGTTTAGGAATTTTAAGTCCGTGAAGGCTCACGCCCAGCCACGCGGGTTTTTATGTATACTCTATCTTCAACTCCGCAATTTTATAGACCCTTATTACAAGAAGATTTAGGATAGAATACATGTTTCTGGTTTTAATCAAAACATTATTTAATGAAAATAAACTTAGAATACTTGGGATGGAATACAGAAGCACTATCTAATAGAAAATAATATTCAACATAACAGTTTCACAGACATCAAACAACTTCTTTCAAACTGAGTGCAAGTTGTTTGATGTTTATCCCGTAATTTGTTTTCTGCAGTGCTAGCAAAACAGGGAAAATCAGGACATTCCTGTCTTATGTAAGTAACTTATACACGGATAAAGGTACCAAACTTCAGATTCCTACTTTAGGACTAGGTTTTGTATAATCCCCTCATAATTTAAAATCCTAGTTAAGAACGAAAGCAGTAAAGAGAAAAGAACCAATACCTAGAGGATTCTTGTATAAAAAGCAAGCTAAAAGAATTACTGTGAAGCAAAACGCAAGAAGGATATACATAAATAAAGCACAAGGGTCCTTTAAACAATATAACCCATTCAGGAATTTTGGATTTTCTGAGCTATATCTAGTCAAACACTCCCTTTACATCAGTGAAAGTTGGATTAGGCTCTTAATCAGGAGCTCAGAGCCACATTAAAAATACCAGTGTAAGTTTGTGGGTTTGGGTTTTTTTTTTAAAAAAAAAAAAACTAATTTTTTATTGTGAAATGTTCCTTTGGACTTACAAAAGGAAAATGCTTTGCATTTTTTCTTCCAAAAGAATAGGCCCCAGACATTTGGAAAGTATCTGCTCTGAGTCAGAAGCACAGGAGTCTGCGAAGTACCCCTTTATGCAACCAAAGACGCTCACCCTGTCAGTGTTACGCACGCGTCAGTAGCACGTCGGATGTGCTATTTCGGCTGTTCCACAAGCACTCCGAGATCAGACACGGTCTTGGCAAACTTTGCAAATCATGTCTCAGCCTGACCTGATGCTTCAGTCTCTCCACGCAGGAGTTTCAAAACGTTCCCATGTCACTGAGCAGGGATCTCAGCACAGAGACTCAAGCACATCAATGAATCCTTTGACTCCTGAGCTATGAGGACACTCCCTTCTCCCAAGCAAAGGGTCCAGGAAGAGAGACGACGTATTTGCTGTGTTAGCTTTACAAGTCAGGCACTCTTTGCAGAAGGGGTTATCTTGTGTTCACACTCTCTGATCTAAGCTGATGTTTGTTTGCAGAGACTGTAAAGCAGGAGAGCAGGAATGCTTCGCGGCATTACTTGCGGTCTCCTCTATAAAGGGGTCTTTGAGACAACCTTTGGGGGGTGGGGGGAGAAGTCACCTGTAACAGCCACATCAGGAGATGTCTATTTCCAGGAAAAAGTCTAACTCCTTTTGCAGGGTCCAAGTGATCATTTAGATGTATATTTTACTTTCAATGCTTTCATAGAAAGAAGAAAATAAACCATGAAGTGTATTATAGCTCAGTTCAATCATTCTTACAGCTGGTGAGCCCAACACCTGAAATCAAATACTCCAAACCATCTGCTGCTTCAGTGGCTCCCAACTAATTTTTTTGCTTGCTACAACTCACCTTAGGCGGTGTCTGGAATTTTTTGGCCCATGTTTTCAAAGAAAAATGACCCTCCAAACGTCTTGAACAAGAAAATGGTGATACTCAACTCAAACACTACTGGAATGACTTCTTTGGCACAAAAAAATCGGAACCTTCTGCATTGCAATTTTCAGTTTCTACTTCTCTAAAATGTTTTAAATTACTCCTTCCAAAAGCTAAATCATATTTACCAGTAGCACGGATGTTACTCTGATCCTCGTTAAATTCTAACGAACAAAGCAAACTCCCAAAGCATAAGACTGCTGAGACTTCCTCAGAGAGAACCTTTGGAGCATTCTGAATAGTCTATGAAAATACACGTGGAGTTGCTCAAGTACTCACTATTTCATTATCGTTAGCCTCCCATGTTTGATACAAGAATCAGAAAAATCTGTAACAAATAAATAAAGTCGGTATCAATAGCAGCTAGTCAAGAATATTAGAGCAGATCTCCACTATACTAACAAGTAAGAAAAATATTTTTTGGAGTGGGGGGAAAGAGTAGGCTACTCTTAGTTTCTGAGGTGTCTTCTGAGCATCCAACAAATCTGCGATATGCACAGCCCTTTCAGTTTGTCACCTGGAAAAGTTAACACAAAAATGCTGCTTGTCTTGATTTATCAGTGATCCTTTTGCCATGAAGTACAGTCAGGAATACAGGCTCAGTCATGCACTGGATGCATTAGGGCACGATGGAGCTCTCATGTATATTGCTGCTTATCTTGCAACTGTATAAATCACACTTGACAGCCCTCAAAACCAAGGCAAGGGTACCATTTTTTACAGGCACGTGTATTTGAATCAGGGGTTGGGTCTACTCTATTCATAAAATGTCAGTCAATGCCATTTTGTCCGGCAATTATTTGTCTGATCACAGTGTTTCAGTGTGCATACAATATGCTTCTCATAGTATCTTCTATTATTCAATCAACCAGAAACTTACAGCAAGAGCAGGAGGTGTCAGTACTATTTTAGCAAAAGTATTATTAGCTGCTAAATGCCATTTGGCTATCTGGAATTTTTTCATGTCAACTTCACTGGTTGGTTCATGAAATATCCTATGCACATTTTTTTTATTTTTATTGTTTAGACTACATTTCTCTGTATAATAAGAAGTCTTCATGTTACAGTCTGTTGCATTTAATGATACTGAAACAAGGGTTCTTTAGTTTTAGTTTACTTGGTTTCCCAATGTTCTAAAAGTAAACTACCCTTGCTTATGCAAAATATTGCTCTGAGAAAATACTACTACCTGAACTACCTTGATCTTATTATACCATTTTCAGAAACAATGAGGAGATTTTTAAGTGGTAGGGAAAGACTGCTTCAAATTTGGTTTTACTTACAATAATTTTACAAAGAAGTGATGAAAACATTTCAATAAAATCAAACAAATCAATAAAAAGAATCACTATCAGGAGTTTATACAATCTCCTTTTTTAAGGACTATGCAGGTGTCAAGCCTGATTTGGATGTAACATGCTCACAAGTCACCAAAAGTTGGAGAATACAGTCACATCTAAGAACAGCTAACACACTATGTGATCTCTTCATACTTGAGGCAACACCTTTGTGACAGCTCCAGCTTTGAGCCCTGCAGACCACTCAGAGCAGTGAGGGGTACTTACAACACACAGCAGATGCATACAGAAACTGCCATCTCTGAAGGCAAAGGACTGAGGAGACTCTGTCTCTGAAGCTGTAGTCCCCGACTGCTATCGATCTCACAAAACCAGAATATTAAGAGTTGAAAGGGACCTCTGGAGATCATCTAGTCCAGCCCCCCTGCCAGAGCTGGTTTACCTAAAGCAGGTTGCACAGGATGGCATCCAGGCAGGTGTTGAACATCTCCAGAGTAAGAGACTCCACAACCTCTCTGGGCAGCCTGTTCCAGTGCTCTGCACCCTCAAAGCAAAGAAGTCTCTCCTCATGCTTAATTGGAACTTCCTATATTCAAGTCTGTGCCCGTTACCTCTTGATCTCGGGGCCTCTGCAGGGCTGTACATGTTCAGTTCATGATTTTCACCAAGTCTTGGCCACAGACAGTGCTAAAATTAAACATGGTACTCTGATTTTCATCAGAACATAATGATGTCAGATCCCAGCATTCTGAAGGCAGAGAGAGAGGACAACAAAAAAGCTGTTAAGATTTTTCCCGTTGGCAGAGTGCTTCGATCTTAATTAGGCTGTTAGCATTTTGTAACACGGTTGTTCCGCACACCAGGCAGTATAATGTGCAGTAAGGGTAGCAAAGTCAGCAGAGTTGTGCCAGTTTACACCAAGAACTCCAAGTCTCATCATTAGCGGAGAATTTTTTCATTTTTCCCCTGCTGTCAGGCATAATTTAACATAATAATTTCTCGATATACATTCAGCTTCACATACATTCTCATTTTCCAGTGTCCTACTCATTAAACGTCGAAGTGCAGGAAGATTTACACCGGTAAGCAAGTTTCATTTTACATGCAGTGTAACATTTCAAAAAGGTTATGTGTTTGCTAACAATTCGGGAACATTTATCCTAATTTTCTGCTCTTTTTATGCAATAGTAGTCTTGCCTTTTCTGCACAAAGAAGCAACACGATTATATCCCTCTCTGTGACACATAAAGTAGTTCTAAGATGGGGTTTTCTAAAGGCTTAAATAATACAACTGAATCAAGTTTTTGCTGCGTCCACATACAGCTGCTCAGCTAGGGTTGCTTCTCCCAACATTACATTTCCACTCCTGCAAAGCTTTTAAAACAATCTCCGTTTTCATTTCTGCTTGCTAAAATTTCTATAAGGAGGCCTAGACCATGGCTTAGCAGTTTAAGTTTTTTGCTCATGTGACTCATGGCCTAAGCACTCCAAATTCACCCCAACTAACTGGTTTTCTACTGAAAACACCGGGGCTTAGTATAAGCAAAACATCAAATAAATTGTAAATACAATTTAAAGATACTAGGAGACTAAGCTACGTCTATGCAATTCATCCTGAATTCAAGCTGACAAGACACAGGCAAACTATATGTTGACAATGAGTATAAACATATTTTAATTTCAAAAATATTTGGCCCTTAAAATTACTTGAAAAAAATCTGGAAAAATCTGACAGAAATGCAGTACAAAACCTTTGCCATTTCCTTTGATAAACAAACAAAAAAAAAAGCCACCCAAACTTTTAACAGTATTTTCATTGTAAATATTTTCTCTGGTTTTACAAAATACTTCTGTTTAATACTCCCTACTCAAAAGCAACTGAGTGCTACATTCTGCAGTATTTACTGAAGGTGAATTTTGACTTATATCTTCAATCAGTCTTTAGACGTCATAGGAGCTATGTCTAAATTTGGTCTCAAGTTCTTCTGAAGACCCCTAAGCAACCAAAATACCCACTGAGCCTATCTTGCCTATCCCTACGTACAAAGCGAGACGAAAAGTCTGGGCTATACCACATCAGTAGCCTGGCAGAATTACACTTGCAAGATTATAGCTTAGAAAACCTAAACACGTACAGAAGGTGTTTTTGTCACACAACTGCTTCTTGACAACATTTCCCAAGGCCAGCAGTACAGGTTGTAGGCAAACGTTCCCACAGAGGTGGGGGATGATGCTACTCATGCCTTTATTTAGATACAGGCTGTAAAACAGTGTCTTGAGTTCAATGAGCAAGCTTTACAAAAATAATGAGCAGTTATAGAAAAGCACAGCTGTAACTGATGCTGTAGAATTAATACAAATGTTTTTCACGATCATGTACATTATAAGAAGTCGAAGATAACGTTAAATAAAAGCTACATGAGCCACTAACTGTGTGCCAAAAGCAATGGGAAAGACACCATTTGCTGAATACAAAAGCCCAAATGAAAACAGTTCCCATTTCTAAGAGTACTACAAACACAGGACAGTTTTAAAGTAGAGGAACAGAAAACAGTCTAGAGATGGAATCTTGGAATCTGAATAATCCAAAACACTATGTGAAGGAGAAGGTAGGCAGTGACAAGTGTATTGATCACCATTTGTAAAGCATTTTCAGAAGTTTATAGAGCGGTTATCAGAAATGCATTAATGTATTCTGAATCCATTGAACATGGATTTATAGACTGGTTTAAACCTGCATTATTCATGGTCTCCTTGTTCAGCTCTACAATAACCTTGGATTGTACAAAAACCCCCACGGGTAATGTATTTAAAAAAGTCTGCAAGCAGGTAGTTATTAGAATTTCCTAGGCCTAGGAAATTCTTAGAAAATTCAATAGGTCCAAATTTCTATAGAAATCTCTGTAAGTGGTTTTGGAATTTTTTTGCCTTCATCAGCAACTCAAGTAAAGCCATTCTCACAGTGTTTCAGCCATTCAACATATTTATATTTTTAAGACAAATCAGCTCTCAAAGAAGAGGCCTAAAACTCCTTATTTTTAAGACGAGATATTTCTTCAGAAGTTTTAAGTGAAGCTGCAGTACTCACAGATTTATCATTTATGCAATTAGATTATAAATGTCCATTCTATTTTTTAAATATTTAAAAGAGTTTCCATATGGACTTGCCCAAAATTCTCTGAAAACAAGTTGATCTCTTTCCTGTTGGATTCTGTAATACATAGGGCATTCCTGGAAAGGAGGAAACTGGAGTAAAGCAAGAAAACATTTAGTTCTTCTTTAGTTCAAGAGAGTAAGTTGGAAAGGAAAAATTGAGCTCCTCAATTTTCCCAAACCAATTTGTTCATACTTTGTAGTAATTTATACTGTCTTGGGGTAAGGAAGAAGATATTCCAACAATTTCACAATTGGTATAGGTAGGCGGTCATAAATTATTCTCTTACTGTGACTGTTCCATGCTTCAGATTAGCTCACTCTATCTCAAGAAGGAGCCAGATGTCTTTAACAAGCTATTCTGAGCTTTCTGTTTATAGCTCTTTGAAAATGTCTTTTTTTTTTTTTTACTCTTTTAAAACAGTGCGATACTATGTATTCTGAAGCTCCAATTTAGGGATTTTGTCACATTCAGGTTAGAAGCCATTTGTAGTATTGCTGAGATCAGAAGTGTTAAAGGAAAGTTAATTAACTTCATGAATTCCTAACATGTATGTATTTTGCAAGGAACCACAAGAACTCTGTATATACTTTTGTCTCCCTTTTACTATCACCGTCTTCCCTTTTGCAGTTCTTTGTTAGTGCCCTTTTCATCTTGTTACTGACATGATCAGTAACACGTTCCCAGAAGAACGAACTGAAGGCTCGGAGGCGGTTACACAAGTTATGGGAACCTCCCGCTGCTACAGAGCCAAATGCCCATTAGTTCAACGAGCAAATCTGAGGCTCATTTTCCAGTATATAGGGCTAAGACCCACAGAAAAACTTCACTCAGCTTCACTTCTTCCCTCTGCAGTAGTATCTGGACCAAATTTCCTGTACTTTACCCTCAAGTAGCTGAGAGTGAGAGCAATCCAGGCAGCACAACTGATGGCAACAGGAGTCGCTCAGAAACAGCTTTGGTTTTTTGCTGGAGAGCAGTCAGGAACTGCTTCCCTGGCTTTTTTTCTCTAGAGGGAAACATTCATACTGTAACACTGAAGCATAGTTAAAAACATAAACACTCTTAAATCTCCCAATGATACATGTTAACAAAGAGTTAAAAAAAAAATGCAACGTAGAAAACCCATTTTTCCGTTTTGCAGACGGTAAACAAGCCATTAATAACCTCCTACCGAACTAGGTCCTTTTCGGTGTTGGTGCAAACCAAAAAAGGTCTTCACTAAGGGAAAGCGGTCTGCAGCCTATGGTCTTGCTCATGAATTTTGTCAAAAATGCCAGCTGAAATGTCAGCACTTCGTATTATAGACTGTGGTGCTTGAAGACTGGATGGAGAACACCAGCTTGATCATTTTAATCTGAATTCAGAAGGTCATTTGAGCCACTCAGCTTGAAGTCAGTATCTCTCACACACCCAAAAAACAAAACAAAACAAAAAACCCCACAAAACAAAACCAACCAACAAACAAAAAAAACACTGTAAGGAAAACTTTCGGAATCTTAAAGGTGGCATTCATTGACAAAGGTACGTTTAACATTTAGGGATCCCAAGTCACCAGCTTTGCCATCTGTTCTGCATTGTACAATGCTGGTTTAAAATATATCAGTCCAAAGTGTAACACACATGGATGGCTCAGAAGGGAATACCCATACTACTGTTTAATCTAGGTTGATAGCTGCTTGAAATAGTTCAAACTGATCTCAGAGAAAAGGGGTTTTGCAGTTTTTGTTCAAAGTACAGAATGTACCGGGTAGATCATCAAGTTCTGGTGTGTCACCCACCCTCCACACAGCCCTTCGCCAAAAATAGGGAACAGCTTATAAAGGCACGAGGTTTCTGAATGACAGCATTATTGAAATATGCATAGCCTTTTTTACATCACAAAAAAACCCTAACTGAAACGTAACATATTAGATCAAGTCAAGCAAGGTCACCGCAGCAGCAAAATACTCAGTTATTAGCTTACATTCAGTATGAAAAATCAAATAGTTATAACCTGAACCTGCAAGATTTTATACGTATACTTTTATATGAATATACTATACCTCTTTTGTTCTTAAATATTTTTTCAGGGTTTAGACACCAACTTTTTTCAGGAAAGGCAAAAAAAAGGCAAAATTTAATGCCTTCTAACAGCAGTTAGACAAGCTTATTTACTCACTAAACAAAGCTCTTACAGCACAAATGACAATTTATAGGGACAAAGATTCACTCAGCATTACACAGGGCAGCCACACGAGTAAAACCGAAACTCGTCACTTCATGACTCTAGGGTTTATCCCTTCTGCTCTCCTAAATTCTGGCAAGCTCCCCACAACATCATGCAGCACTGCCAAAATCATGAAGACTCTGAGGGAAGTGGCACTACTAACTTGTCAACTCTGGCTACGAACACACAGTCTTTCCGAGAATGGGACATTCACAGAGACAACGAGATCCTAAACTGGGATATCACAGCTGGCATGCAGTGGGTTTTTCCCCCCAGCCCAGATTTTCACAGTATTTCTGTCATGGGTGGATCACAGCTCTCTCTAGAGTAGAATTATTGACTTCGGCAAAACAAGATGAAGCCAAGCAAATGTAGCAAAACGGAACTGAGTTGGACCTGGATGTAGATGTGACACAATTTAAGGAGGAAAAAAAGCTGGGTGTGAGAGAACGTGAGACAGCGAGATCATTAAAGTCAGGCATTTGGGTTCCCCAAAAAGCAAACTCCAAGGCTTAGAGGAATCTTCCCCAGAGCATAAGTGCACTTGATGAGCCAGGGTCAATTGACTGCCCTCAACTTTGAGCAGGATTAGAAAGCTGATTCGAGTTCCACAGTTAAGCTTTGTTATATGCCATCACATGCATGATCCACATGAAGAAACTCAGGACAGGCTAATTCACAGGCTGGCAAATGTGAGAGATTATTCAGTTCCCATAAAGGCTTTCTTTCCCATTACTGATGGTCAGTTAAGAATGCAAGACATGCACAACATGAGTAAGATGCCCTTGCTGTTAAAAAGTCACAGGCAAAGGACAGATCATCCTACAGACAGAGAAAGAAGTGAAATATTTCTGGCAATGGGAGAATGCTGAAATGAATATATCCGTCTATTTATTGTCATGTATACTCTTGCAGAACATTGGCATCTGTAAACCAAGCACTGGGTAATAACAGATCTTATGCCCAGCCCTCCTCTTAGCACATCCAACGTAGAAGGGAAAAGAGAGCATGGTATCTCAAATTTTAAGAGCTTTATCATCAGTCACTGTTGGTAAAAACCAAATAATGAAGAAGCAAGGATCTAAATAGCTACTACATCAAAGAATGCTTTAAAAACAAAAAGGAATATATGATGCCCTGCAACAGCTGAAAATAATAATAATAAACATAATTCCACATAAACAAGGAACTGATAAAGCAGTCTCACTTTCTATTCTCCTGATGTTAATACCTTTTGGGCTTCCCAATACAGGAAAGACATGGATAAACAGCAATTTCAGCAGAGAGCCACCAAGATGGTTGGGACATTTTCCCAGCAAAGAGAGGCTGAGGGAACCAGGCTTGTTCAGCCTGCACAAGAGATGGATTTGGGGGCACCTAACAGCAGGCTGCCAGTCCGTGGAGGGAGAAACCAAGTATCATGAAGATAGAGCCTCTCTCTTCATGATGGCACATGAAGGGAGTACACGAGACAAGAAGCATCACTGAAACAAGAGAGTTCCAAACTGGGTATAAAGAAGATCTTCATCAGGAGGACGGTTGAGCAGTGTAGCAGGTTGCCCAGAGAGGTTTTGCATAATCTTCAATCTCAGATGTTTTCAAGATCAGAATGGACAAAGCCTTGAGCTACTTGGTTAATGACCTCATAGCCGACCTTGTTTTTAGCAAGAGATTGGACTAGAGACTTGCTGAGATCCTTTCCAACCTGAATTTTCCTACACATCCTTATGACAAGGCTTCATTATTACACATTTTCAATTTACTGGTTAAATGGTTAAATATCGACCATCTACACACAATACAACTACCCATAGATGCAGAAACAAATTTCAAGGCTATTACATTTATACAAATATCTAAAAACAAGTATTCTTAAATTTTCCAAATATTCTATATTACTGTTATAATATATATATACTGTTATATATAACATATTATAACATATATATATAACATTATATGTTATAATATATATACTGTTGTAATATCTAACCCTCCGTCAAGTAATTATTTTATAAGGACACCCTTTACTGACATTTTTCTAAATCAGTCTTAGACTGATTATTTGAGCAATAGTCTTTGCAGCACTTGGATATTCCAAAAACTCACTGCATTCTACAACGCACTGAGTAAGAAGCCATTGATCATTTATTTGATAAATGCTCTGATGTCTGATTAAATGCAATATAAATTACATCCTACATTAAAATGTTTCCTTTCACCTCTACTTATAAATCTTCATACAAAAGGAAAGTGCTCTTTTTAGTTAGTGAGTTAGAGCATAGACCGCTTAGATAGTAGGCAACACAGCCCCTGGATATCAATGCGGGTTTAGTAACAACCCTGGTAAAATGAAGACTTCTCGTCTCACTGGAAAACGAGAAACACATCAACTAAACACAACCCAGGCCTGTCGCCTCCAAAGCAAATATGACTTTCGTTACTCTTTTCAAAAGACCAGACTCTTTTGCAAGAATAGTATTCGCATCACCTTTAGTCAAAGCTCTTAACACCCAAGAACTGAACTCAGAGAAAAAGAAAGAAATCAAGAAGGAGAGTTAAGATAAAAGTTCCAGAATCCTTTTATAGTGCAAAACCTTTCCCCTAAAGTCTCTCCAAATAATCCATTCCACCAAATTACTTGTAAAGGCACGAGAGAGAACATCTGACACAACCTCATATGGTGAGTGCATGTGCAAGACATCGTTAAGATGTTTGGTCCGCTCATCCCGCTCTGCCATTCTTTCTAGACTCTCTTGGCCTCCTTGCTATCTCCGTCTGGCACAGCTCCGCGCCACCCCATCTGCGCGCCAGACTCCTCCAACCACACCGAGCCGCAAACGGGGAAGGACTGCAAGTTCTTCAGCGAGTGTGCTGAGGCACTGTGCCCCTGACGTTCTTTAATGACTTGCTCCCGGAAATTTTTAAACAAAGGCAATGGAATCATAATGTCTTTCGCACAACTGAATCAAAGAATGTTTCACTTCTGGGAAATAGCTATTTTACTTTTTGGTTGGGCAAGGAAAACAAAAAAAAAAAAAGTTGAATACTGGAAAGAGCTTGACCTATTTATCACAGCCTCAGTTTACTACAGGTCACAGACAGAAGATTGAGTGAATTTAGCCATCCCCCACCTGGTTAGAAAGGCTATTTTCTTATGTGATAAAAAAAGAATTCCTGGTATACTAGAATTCCTGTAAGAATTTTGGCATTTGTCTATACCTTCAGAAGCTTTTTCAGTAAATCAGAAAATTACAGACAAAAAGAAATGAATCAACAAATCAAATGAAATGCATTCTGGTGCAAAGGCAAGAATAGCCTTTCAAAGGCAAAAGTCACCTTGGACATCATCACAACCACCTGCCATGATATCAAGCCAAACAAGATTGGTACGGTTTGCAGAAGAAGTCAGCAATAACAGACCTGCATACTTTAAGTCGGCATGAAAGGTCCTTCTGGGAGGGGAACCGAACAGCGCATCTGTTACAGCATAAAGTAGAAAACACATAGACGTAGTTGGCTGCACACCAAATCAGACATTTTTTTATACCCGTATTACCACACAAAGTCTTTCTGAAGCACAAAAACCAAATCAGTCACTCCAAAAAGTCTCACAAAAACTTTTCTTATGCAGAAAGGTGGTGATCATGGAGTCTTGTGTACACAGCTAGCAGTTAACCTCAACAGAATAAGAGAAGGTAACTGCAGCCTTTATTCATTGTATGACTGAGCACTAAGCCATCCCCGGAGGGAAGGAACAGCTTTGAGAACATTAATGGTCTCTTCTGATGAGAAAAGAAGCAGAAGTTTCCCAAAATAACTTTATTTATATCCAAATTTTTATCATGTGGTCATTCCACTGATAAAGAAGTCCACTTCCTACAGACAATTTGGATGTTTCCTCTCCACAGTTAGAACCTTCAGTTATGAGAAGCTCATCAATGATTATTCAAGCATTAGGAATCCCAAACACACATCTATGCATATCACGGATAAGTCGTGGCATGATGCCTTTAACACAGATGAGTCAACATATTCAACAGCTTAAACCATGTATGGGGAAAGTTCTTTCTGTTCATTAATGACTAACATTAGTCAATCCTAATAAGAAGAGCCAAGAGAAAAAAAAGTGTTTGTGACATTTCAGTGCCTTGTCTTCTTATTTATCTATTAAGCAAAGGTTTCTTGAGTTCATGCTGTCTGCACAACATTATTTTAGCCTTGGGAACAGAATTCTTGAGGTTTGGGGGTTTGTTACTTCAAAATCACAGCCGTAACAATCCATCTGGAATTCACCAAGTCATGTTATCACACCTATCACTTAAATAATATCCTAATAAAGAAGGTTGCAGGCAAGAAGACCTGATTTATCATGACATTTTACTACTGTTAAGTCATATTCTAATAAACCACTATGAACTCTTTCACCAAGCAGCTCCACATTAGCAGCAGTATGCAAACAACAACAATACCTGGTGAAAAAAATAGTTGATTCTGTTCACCATGCTACTCTTCTGAAATACAAAAATCATAAAAATTGGAAAAATGCAGCCTGGAAGTTCTAATTTTCACTAGAAAAGCAGCTCTTCATCTCATAACTGTATTACAGCAGCATGTTGCCTAAATCAGGGTTGATACAGAGATGGATTTTAAAACTTCAAATGATCAGTCAAAAGTTTTGCTACTTAAGGTCATGCTACATCTTAAGTGTACAAATCTATAGCAGCTCAAGTGCTCTGAAGCTGTGCTCAATTGACCAACTGAATTATATTTTAGGATGTTGGTAAGATTTCTGTTTCATAAGGATAATTCCCCCTCAACATTGCATTATAAAACATCCATGAAAATGTTAAACAATGCAGCTGTGCTACCCAGAGACTTGATTTAGTCATTTGTTTTACTAACATCCAATGGTAAATTTAAAGTTCTGTGTCAGAACGGGAGCTCCAGCCTTGTGGCAGTGCTGCTTCCAGAGCAAGGAGCGGGGCAGAACACGAGCACAAGCTTCAGCCTTTCCCATACAGGGCCTGGCTGTTTCCTCCAAGTTGCAAAAGCAGATCCTTCTCTCACACTGACCCTGTTGTGGAAACAGCAACTTCCAGCAGGCAGCGGGAGCTTTAATTTTTCAAACCACCAAGCAAGGTTTTCTGCAGCTCATCTGTCAACACACTTATTCCTGCGACATTTAGGGTGACAAGTGTAGTGGCCAAGAATCTACCACAGCCTATTTCCACCGCTAGTTCCAAAAGACTCCACAACTAATATTTTCTTCTGTTTTAAGTGAGTAATCTCTTACTTAATTGAAAGTTAATTAGAGCTTCTAGAACACCAAGACTGCAGACTGAAGTCCTCTCTAGAGGCAGCATAGCAAGCCACAACACAGCTTTCTCCATGGCATGTCCTCGCATTTATCATCTCCAAGCAGACAGGTTTTGCCTCTGGGGTAAGAACAGAGTTCAACAACTCTTTGGTCATCCCCTTCTCCTGAGCCTGACTTGAAGAACAGCAATTACTTCCAGCTGAGAATAGATTACAAGCTATGCAGAGGTCATCAGTTTATTAGCTCCGCTCTAGGAAAAAAACCATTAAGATGATCAGACTGCAGTAAGATGGGATTTAACTAGTTCATTCGGAAAACAACAACTACAACTGAAGCAAAAGGAAATGCAGCTGCTACTTATAAATGACAATCAAACCATTACTGTTCACCTTTTACTCTTGCCAGTTCCTCAGTCACTAGCCATTTCCGATCCAGAACAACAGCTGTAATATTGTATATGTGTCTTAACGCTCTAGGGAGATATCCTGTTTGGGAGAACATGTATTTTTACATAGCTAACTTAAATAATCTTTTTAGGTTTTCTTTTTATTATCTCAGTACTGATGATTTACAGATTTCACAGGAAGCCTCCTATCAGCCAAGGCATGACTGCACAAGCAAGGAATCTCTGTATTTCAGGGAAACGTGTAGGCCAGTTGTTTGGTGGAAAATGTACAGATGTAATCTGGGAATGCTCAAAGATTCAATTATGGCTTTTTTTTTCTTTTTGTGTGTGTGATGTTTTTCCGCAGATACTCTGCTTCCAGCGGAACTGTGACCTTATATGTAGAAACATGGGCTGTAACTTCCTATGACGTGCAACATACTACCATACATGCCTTCCCTTTAACTCATCAAGATTTCCAGGCTGCTGCCTGCTCTTCGATGAAGAAAACATCTATGCATAAGACACTAAGTCATTCCAGTGCTTAAGGCTTCATCACATTTCACACTTACTAACACTTTAACATGTACTGCAGGACAAATACTCCTTATTTCTTTGAAAACGGTCAATGTCTTAAACATGCCGTTCCAGAGTATACGTGTCTCTGAAGGCTTCTTCTTGTCTATGCTACACTTAAAATAATGAAGCAAGAAAGCTCAGAATATATCTCTATCATGATGATCAAATGATGCCAGAAGAAAACAAATGACAAAACCCCTAAAATATAAAATCAAGAACTTGCAATTTGTAACAAAGAAACTTTATAGCATAGCATGTGCTTCTCACTCTTTGCTCATTATGATAGTAAATGCAATATTTAATCATATTCTGCTTTGGTAAATACTAAGGACATATTCCAGTGGTTGTTGTTCTAGTGCAATGCAGAAACAATCAACCTATGTTGAATATTCATCTACTATGCACCTGTTATCTGCTTCAAAAGAAAAGAAAGTAAATAAGTAACCCCAAAACACTTTATCACAGTATGATACCCAAGCTATTCAGCACAGCAGGGGTGAACAGTCCTGAGAAGTCATGGACTTCAAAACTGAGATCTCAATGGAATTTAACTACGCTAATTAAAATCATACTGGAAATCTGAACCTGTGGGAAAAACATTCACATATGAGAAACAAGATATGACAAATTCCACTAGTCAATGAGATAACAGAACACAGAACTCCCCCCCCCAAAAAAAAAAAAATCACCACTGTTTGTTCACACCATAAGCCTCTCAAATCAATACCCAGGTATACCCCCTTCCCCTCCTGGTTGTTTCCTCTCCAGACAGGGTTCCTACCAATTCTCTTTCTGTCTCCTAATTATGTTCTCCTTTCTGGACTATGATGTCCAGACTTACAGGTTTTATTTACGACCTTTAAAGGTCTCTTCTAACCCAACACATTCTAGGATCCCGTGATATAAATCATAGTGCAGGGCACTGGCAGTTCTCAAACTAATAGATCAAGCAAACAGTCTTTCACGATTCAGCTCTTTAGCGTATGTATTTTGTCAAATCAGTGGTCTGTTTTGTTTTTAATTCCTATGACTTCTATTGGTCACTTTGTTCCACACCCGCAAGACAAAATAAAAGGGCAGGTAAAATTTCACAGAGTGTGTCATTCCGAAAAGAGTGAACTACTTCTGCCTCCCAGGTGCTGAAAATGCACTGCAGTTTTCACAGTTCACTAATACCCAGTAATTACTTCTGCAAGTCTTCCGCAGCTTCATTAAGCAGATTAGTGGAGGACAGTCCTGACTACAAACAGGTGAAAGAAGGAAGAAAACACAGCTTTGGCTTTTTTTTCCCAAAATTGAGGGCACTAATCAGGGCAACAAACCCCTACCTGATCATTTGACATATGCAACAAAAGTAATGGAACTCGAAGTACCGAAACATATACCTTTTTACTGCAAATAATTATTACTGAACAAGCAGTAGATACATTATCAAGTACTAACAACCAGTTATTATTGTCACAGTTCTTTCTATCCCCAGTTACTGGATGCATTTCAGAGGCGAAAGCAGCTCAGGGTGAAGGGTAGTTCAGCTCACCCCGTTACATCAGACAGAGGAAAAACAGCTGTTGTAGATTTAACCTAATAATACTGCTACCAGCCTTTCACAGAGTTCTGGCCTTATTACTTCTAAGGATAGTATTAGTTTGTTTTCTAACATCTATTACAAGAGTAGGAGATCAAGGAGAAGCAATTAATAAGGTATAAATTTTGTTTACTGAAGCTTCTGTAACTAAATCATATGAAATTTCATTCCTGAAATTAAACAAACCTTAGATCTAAATGCCACTATGGGGGGCGGGGGGGGGTAAGACTCAGAATGAACTCGAAACTAAGATGTAACAAACTGTGGAGTAGAAAAGCAAGTAAACATCTAAAATTAATTCCTGATCGCAGCTTTTTTGCTCAACTTTAAGCTTGTCTGAACAACGTTATGACTCACGATTTGCATCTACTGTAAATTCAATACAAAGCTCATTGTCTTGTCCAGTCCTAATGGGTGAAACAGCCCACCAGCGATGTGTCCACACCATTTGGACTCTCGATTTGAGTAGTGGGGAATCAAAGCCAGGACCTTCTTTGTCTTCAAGTCTAGGATGTACCTCTCTGGCTGATTTGAAACAGATAGGTTTGGTGATTTTTAGGCAGGCCACACAAAAGCAAATAATAAAAAGCCAAACAATCACAAAATTTTTAGCTTTTTTTTTCTTGCCATTTTTCATAACATAATCCAAGATCAAAGCTTTTCCATCTTTTTGCATTTAAAACACTTTTTAAATAATGAAAATACCAATCACATGAAAAGTTTTCAGAGTTCCGTTTTTAGAGAATGAGGGAGTGAACTTTTATTTTGGTCTAAAACCATTTTATTTCTAAAAGTGTCTAGATAGATGTAAAACACTCAGCCACTGAAGACTGCCAGGTTCTATTGGGGAGTTCTACCTAATCCTGTATTTTAACTGAAGGGATGCTAACAAAAAAAACCAACAACCACCAAACAAAAACCACAACAACGAAATAGGCAATCTGCACTACAGAGGTTTCTAACTTGAAGTTTCAGGCTCCCTGCCACTGCAGATTCTCCTCTTACAACTCAGGAAACGCTCAGGTTTTCTCCTTACAAGTTCCTGTTGCTTTGTCTTGCCCCTCTCTGTGTATCTACAAAGAGAGATGTAACCACAAGTCCAGTAATATAAAACATTCTTTAAAAGTACATGAGAGGGTACCTTTTTCTTCATGTTTTTAAAGCAGGAAAGAAAGAACTAGAAGGAGGAGAAAAAGATCACACAGCATCTACTCCCAAACATAATCTAGAGAAGCCATGCAACTTCCAGAAAACACAAGGGAAAGACCATTAACAGAAGGAATTTCTTAGAGGTACTGTCACTGATTATTGTGCCTGCTCCTCCGTGAGTTCCTCCAAGCTGGATGCTGAAGGGACCATGCAAGGTGTCAGACTGTTATCAAGGACACAGAATCAAGAGTTGCTGCAGCCTTTGTGGAGATACAGAAGCTGCCAGAATCTGATTTCTGGGAAGAGGAGACAAGCTGGCAGTCACAAAGCTGGAAGCAAAGGACAATTTCAATAAAGCACTAATCAGAGAAAAATCATCATAGGGCTGCCTCAGGGACCATGGCATGTGACAGGTTAGTTGGCATACACATCCCAAACCTAGACAGATGATATATTTGTCCCCGAAGCCCTCCCTTTCCTGCTATTTAGCATTCCTATTGCATGCTTTATCAAAGTTAAAATACATTAACTTCTGTTCATGCATAACAGAAGCAAGAACCACCTTGTTTAGATGCCATTCAGTGGATCTCACCATGTACTCTCTTATTTAATCAATCACAGTTTCAGGAGTCTAATAACAAACAGAAACAGGGTATCTAACCATAAAGCTCATCACGTTATGCAGTAGTGTAAAGAAACCTCTCTCTTGCATACACTTCCATACCATTTCCCTGAAAATACTAAAAAAAAAAATCTTTTTTTTTACATTAAAGAGGACTTATTTTCACTCTTAAAACCATTGTTTCCAGAAGCACTCTAGCAAAATGTAATCCAGAATTCCACTCCGCTTATGCCCCAAAACCAGAATTTCTTCAAGGTATTGTTCACAGCCTGCTGCTATAAATGCAAGTAACCAATTCATTAGTGTCTGCCTGAACCTGCAGAAAGCCTGGAACAGCTCACTACAGGATATTTACGAACAATTATCACAGGGAAGTGATCACCCCCTCTACTTGGAGCACTTGTTAGACCATATCTAGATCCTGCATCCAGTTCTAGGCACCCCAGTACCCGAAAGACAGCAGCAAACTGCAGCAGGTTCAGCAGAGCCACCAAGATGGTTGGGGGCTAGAGCACTTGCCCTGTGAGAAGAGGCTGAGGGAGGCAGGCTTGCCCAGCCTGCACAAGAGATGGCTGCGGTGGTGGCTAACAGCAGCCTGCCAGGGAGAGGAAGATGGAGTGAGAAGTGCTGTTAGCCACCAGCACAGACACACAAACAGAGTGAAAGTGAGAACTATGACATCTCTTCAGAGGCAGCAATGCTGTACAGCAGCCATTCTGCTCTCTGCTACATGGCTGAAGGGGAATATTTAAGACAGCAAATCATACAAGAGCGTCTTGGAAATGCAGCTTGACTTGGTCACACTCTGTGCTTATATCCTGTGAAATCAGGCTAATAATAGACTCTTGATAAATACTCCAAAACAAAAAGCCATCAGCAATAAACAATGAGATTCATATTGTTCCTACAGAGAGCTACAAACATTCCTTTTATGCCAAGTAACAATTCCTAACACCTTGCTACACACCTGTGGATTCACAGCCAACATGCACAGGTCCTCCTTGAGACAACAAGCCCCAAAGTTTATTACCAGAATTTTACCTTCCTCTTCTAAAGTAGTTTTCTGTTTTCACCCCCAACACCAAGTTCAGACCAGGACAGGGACTTCTTGCCCCATACATCTACCTGAAAAAGCAGATACCAGTTGTTTTCAGCTCTGGTGAACCCTTAGCAGGGTACGTGGCAGAGCCTGAACTAGTTGTACCTGCAAGCGGTAACAGGTCAGACAGCCACTCCCCAATTACTATAGCTGCGAGACACGCAGCCTGCAGTTCCTGCAGCCCAGCTCCAGCACAGTACCTCACCTAAGAAGCCCAGGAGTTTCCTCAAAAGTTGGGGTCTGTTCAGTTACTCGGGCTGACCGCAACCACCGGGATTGCTCCACTTCTACACATAAATCCACCTCTCTCCTAACCCGAGATTCACATAACAAACTTCGCTTTTCCACAACCAGGGAACGCAATGGATGAGTAAAGGTACCCCAGGTCACCTAGGGCTCAGTGAAAGCAGCTTTTCCACTCACCCTGTGCTGTCGCCAGAAGACACAGATGTTCTTGGAGCCTTCCAGATGTGGCTAAGGTTCTTCTTTCTCCCAGAAACAAGGTCCCACTTCAGCTCACCCAGAGAAGGGCTCTCCTGAGCCCTGTCTGTTCTCTTTACTAGCAGCAACTGCTCCTCCTAAGCACAGCTGTACCTGCTCCCACCAGGCTCAGCTGCCCCCTATCCCCCCAGCAATCAGCCACCAGCTGGGCACCCTCAGGGCTCAGTACTCAGCCCTTCCCTTGGTGCTGGCTGCATGCACAACACCTGTGCAACAGCCAGCCACGAAAATTTAGTCAGGGACAGAAGCTCATGTGAATTCATTGGTATTTATTAAATTGTACCACTTCTGTCTTTGGTATAGAAAATTAGCCTTAAATCAGGCACGATTTTCTTCCTGCTGTGACATCTCCCTAATTATCTTTTTATATAATAAAAAGAACACTTGGGGAAAATTTGTGGAAACCCCTCATGAATGTAAAGTAGACAAAAGATAAAAATGAATCAAGGCCCATGACTGGGCTCATGATTGCCATCTGTTCTGTACCCATTGTATTAAACCAGGGGGAAAAGGCATTTTCACCAGTCCAGAGGACAGGAGAGGCTCTGGGCTAGAGTGGGGGAGGGCTCAGAGGGTTGTTAGATCTGTTTGCATCTGTACCTGTTAGAGAGATGGTCTTTTGCTTCACAAAAATTACTTAATATATCACAGGTATTGACACTTGGTGCAGCAATCCTGCTCTCGGGGCACTGAGTACCTTTAACACTAACTCGGGTATGGCTTTGCCACCTGGCCTGCTCTTACTACGTGCACTACAGTGAAATGTGCTTTTCTCAGTAGGTTATATGTAATTTTGCAACAGCATACTACAAGCCTAAACAAGGGCATGTAGAAATAAATACCTCCTACAGATATGACCTGTCTCTGCCCTGAGTTTTTCCCCTGCACATATTTTGGTAAGGAAAACAGAGCAGGGAACCAGAGGACTCTGAAGCACACTTTCATGTTGTACTGAACTCTCAGAATTAAATCCTAGTGATCAGATATTTAGGAATTTATGGGAGGGGTCTTCAACTAGTGTCCATCCCTGTGGCTCCACTGAGCTCTGAGTCCCTAAGAAACAATTCAAAAAGCTGTTAGCACCACACAAAACAAGATGCAACCTCAGCATCCTGATAAAAATAGCTTTAGAAAACATGGGTGCTTTGGCAGTGTTGCTGGGGCTCCATTTTCTTCCCTTTTTCCATCGATCTTTTAATCCCCTCCTCTCCTTTTTTTAGCCTTTCTATTTATTTTTTTCACCATTCCCTTGTTCACTGCTTTCTCATAGCCTTCCCTTTTCTGGTAGCTGCTTGCCAGTGAAGTGACACAAGATGAGGATCCTGAATGACAAATGCATCTTTGAACCTTCTCTTGCTAATTCCTTGAAAAATCCTCACTGCTGTTCTTACTGCAAATTGTTTAACTTTGAAGAAACACTAGATCTTAACAATCTCAATAGACCTACTCATTCATTCTTTGTGCTTACTACCATGTTTTTTTTTCTTCACTTTTATACAATTTAGATAAAGGCTTTGGTCCGGCTTTCTATCAACAGAAACAAGATCAGAAATTTTCTTCCATTTGTATTTTCTCCCAAAGCATATTCTCCACACCTTCTTTCACCTTAGTCCAGGTACTTTGCATTCTTTTAATAAAGAATAAAAAACAAGAAAACAAATAAACAAACAACAACAGCTATGTAAACACTGCTATTTTGATGTAACATAAAATATTTTCCTGGAATTCGAAAGCTTGCCATTTCTAGACATGCAACGATGCAACACCACGGATAACTCATTTTCATTCTCTCTCTCCCTCAGTGTTTTCAGAACAGTCTGGCAACTGCGACTGGCAGGATCTGACATGAATACACTTAAAAGAAAGCTCTGACACTTCTCCTTCATATTTCTCTTCACCTCTTTGGTCAACAGGGTAAGGGCAAGACATGCTGGAGCTCCGTTACCACACCTTACCGCTTCGCCAGCCAAACCTGCAGCGCCCGTGGTAAATAGCGAATAAACAGCTGTTGCAAAGAGCTCCCAACCAACCCACCAGCTAAACAGGTGCCACCTAAGTAGCGTTGCTGTGCTTACTGCGTCCTGCTGCTCTACAGAAGAAACTGTTTTCACCAGCATACCTCATCTGAACTATCTTTGGTGTCCCTTTTTATCAGTTCTGGCTCCAAATCCCCATCAAATTTGAGGATTATTTCCGAACAGAATCCCAAAACCTACAAAGAAAGTTATAATGAAATAAGGAATTATCCAGCAATTAGGGTTCCTGATACCTAGTATTATTCCTTAAAACAGTAATTTCCTGTGTGAAAACAAACTGCTGAACTTTGCTTCTCTGAAGACTCAAAACAGGTTTTTGTCCTAAGGTGATGGTTTAAATTGTAGTTATCACAGAAGTCCAAACAAACATACAGGAATAGTGGAGTCCTTTTCTCCTTTGTAGCTGATTAATGTTAAAAAATATATAAATAGTCAATAAAATACAGAAATTTTATCATTCTCATTTGCATTATCATATGTGTTTCAATGCAAGGATGCTTTTGTTATTAAAACACAGTATAAAATACACTATAATCCAGTGAAAATGTACAAACTTTGGAATGTTTTGGTTCTATTTTTGTCTATTCATTTCAGTATCATCCTGCAACATAAGCTTTTCAAAATCAGAAGTCCATCCTTTTTTTCACATACAGCCAATTATATTACTGCAGAGACCAGGCTTCTCTGGACAAGATTGATTTGTGGCCCAAGAATGACAACAGAATATTTAAGCTCATTAGCAGTATCTACTGAAATTACCTGTAATCCATGGTCAAGATCACCTGCAAACCTGCAATGTGAGATACAAATCTGGGGTTTTTGGTCTGGGTTTTTTTTGGTCTGGTTTTCTAGAGAAGGGACAAGTAAATGATCAAGGTATTTCATTGTCTTTCTTCACTTGACCCAGGAACTTTTGAACCTTCTTGCCATCTTCAGGCAAGTTTGAACACGGTGTGGACATCTTAAAGACACGTGAAGTTTTACAAAATTCATTAAAGTAAGTAGAAGAGAGAGACTCACATTAGTGCCCTGGGAGAGACTGGCAAGCAGAATTTAGCTACCTGTATTCTGGCTGGAAGTAGATAATGAGCCACTCAGCAGAGAGTTTGAGACCAAAATATTCAGCACACATGCTGTCACTAGTCTGCAGGATGCTGTAAGGAATGCAGGAGAATCTAAGATTATTTTGATGTTGAGGATTAGGTTATAAACATAAACTAGACCATAAAATTACATGAAACCGTACTTCCCACTTTCCCACAGCATTCTTCTGGAGAAACTGGCTGCTCATGGCTTGGATGGGCATACACTTTGCTGGGTAAAAAACTGGCTGGGCAGCCAGGCCCGAAGAGTGGTGGTAAATGGAGTTAAACTCAGCTGGTGGACCATTACAAGTAGTGTTCCCCAGGGTAATACTGGGGCCAGTCCTGTTTAACATCTTTATCAATGACCTGGACAAGGGGATCAAGTGTACTCTCAGTCAGTCTGCAGATGACACCAAGCTGGGTGGAAGTGATGATCTGCTCAAGGGTAGGGAGGCTCTGCAGAGGGATCTAGACAGACTTGATTGATCGGCCAAGGCCACTTTTATGAGTTACAGCAAGGCCAAATACCAAGTTCTGCGCTTTGGTCACAACCTTCAGCAATGCCACAAGCTTGGGGAGGAGTGGCTGGAAAGCTGCCCAGCTTTGGAGCTGGACCTGGAGGTGTTGGTTGACACCCGGCTGAACATGAGCCAGCAGTGTGCCCAGATGACCAAGAAGGCCAACGGCATCCTGGCCTGTACCAGGAATAGTGTGGCCAGTAGGACCAGAGAAGTGATTTTACCGGTGAGGTCGCATCCTGAGTACTGTGTTCAGTCTTGGCACCTCACTACAAGAAAAATATGGAGGTACTAGAGCATGTCCAGAGAAGGGCAACGATGCTGGTGAAGGGTCTTGAGAACAAGTCTTATGAGGAGCAGCTGAGTAAGCTTGAGTTGTTCAGCCTGGAGAAGAGGAGGCTGAGGGGAGGCCTTATAACTCTCTACAACTACCTGAAAGGAGGTTGTAGCAAGGTGGAGTCAGTCTCTTCTCCCAAGTAACCAGTGCTAGGACAAGAGGAAATGGCCTGAAGTTGTGCCAAGGGAGGTTCAGATTGGATGTTAGGAAGAGTTTCTTTACTGAAAGGATTATCAGGCATTGGAATGGCTAGCCCATGGCAGTGGTGGAGTCCCCTTCCCTAGAGGTATTTAAGAGTAGACACAGTGCTTAGGCTTAGTCAAGAACTTGTCAGTGGTTAGGTTAATGGTTGGACTCCATGATCTTAAAGGTCTTTTCCAATCTAGGCGATTCTGTGGTTCCTTAATTTCACTGCTTGTATAGAGCTTTTATGCTCCTTCCACAGAGGCAAGACTGTGCTAAGAAATTTTTCCAGCAGGAAAAAAAAAGAGAAGGTCGCAACCTCAAAGATTTCCTAAGCTAGAAAAAAAAGCAGCAACATCACAGATGTTGCTGTCTGGGTTAGAATGAGACAGACAATGAAAAAGCAAAGATTGCCAGTGACAATCATTTACTGCTATTTCTATTATATCACTGTGCATTCCACTTCCTTTTTTTCAACTTTCATTGTTTTACACAAACTGCTCCAAAGCTTTCTAAAATAAAAGTCAGCAAACTTTTTACTTTTCTTTTTATTCTGTGTAAATAAACTTGAACTTTAATCACAGCAACTTTCACCTTATCTGGCCTTCAGATAACTTTTTCAGTTTCCTCAGCTCACTCCAAGATGACCTTTGCAGTCAGTCAGGAAATGTCTAGAGATTACAAGCAGTCAGTGCTTTGATGCCTTGTAGAGCTGGTGCCAGTGGCAAAGAATACTAGTTTTTATTTTATTTTTTAATCAATTTTCAGTGAAATAAAGAGCATTCTTTAGAGGGAGATTACATGTCTAGTCTTGCCTTTTTTTACTGGCTTGACTATGAGTGACTGCAACAGGATGCTGCGTGAGCATAGGACTGGATCCTCACATATAATTCAGACTATGCAGGATTTTTTTTTTTTCAACAGCTTCATACAGTAAACTCCTAAGAGATGGATACAGACGGAACTGGACATGAAGCAGTATAAATCCACCCTTATATGTATCATACCTCTTTTACTATCATTGCTCTTACCAGACCAATGATAGAAACCACTTTTCCAAGCCTGTCGTCTCTCCCACATCTCACAGATTCACATTTATTGTCTTGTGCTCTTGGCCGTATGTTGCTACAGTTACAGATTTGCAGCGTTAGGGCAATGCCAGTGTTTTCTCCAGGTAACAGCCTTGCTGTTCTACAATCTCCTTCACTACAGCTCTCGTGTCCTACATGTGGGAACGGATTGTGCAGTTGGTCCATGTGCAGAGCTCCCACTGGCAGCATCACAGGGACTACCACATACAGCTCATACACAGGATCAGCTTGCTAATCCTAAGGAAAATGAGAAGTAACCTGTATCCATATGATTTTTCTTATTGCTGTACAACAGCCAAAATAAAAACCTTGCTGCTGCTACTATTTTATTTGATCTACTCAATACTATTTCAGGATATAAAAAATCTGGAATATTTTAACAGCTCTACCAAAAGCAAATTTTTGCTTCTTATGTGAGGAAGCCTTTTTTCTCACAGACATAGCTGGTTAGTTTACCTAATGCACACCTTAAAATAGAGAAATTGGTACAAATTCTGAAAAAAAAAATGTGGAGAAATCTCATGAAATCGGCAGAAATGCTTTAAACTTACCACTGGTATCAGGGTTCTGATAGTTTTGTTCTTGAATGAAAACGGCAGAGTTGTTAATGAAAACATCAGTCTTGATGGGGAATGAATAGCTCTTGGTATAAATAAAGCATGTGGCACACACTCAGCTTTTTAAGGAAGTAAATTAAGGGGACCACTAACCGAACTTTCTCAGCTTCCACGTCTAGTCCTGGCCGTGGGAATTGCTATATATCCCACCTGCATTTGAAATATTCTGCATTGGAGTTTGCCCTTCTACCGTACCAGAGTTCTTCTGTTTATCAGACAGATAAACACATTTCTCACCAATACCCTGCCCTCCTTACCTAGGCCAGTCTGTTACCCTGTTTCATGTAACAAAGAAATACCTTGCATGAGTCTGGAACTGACATACTTCTAAGGAAGCTCATAGTCCTTATCTTTTATACTCACGTGCCCCTCTGCTGACACTCAGCAGTCTGCTCTGTCCTCACGAGCAAGGCAGTACGGAAAGTGCAGATAAGAGGATTACCTGATGAACAAAATCCCAACCAGCAGTTTGCAAGCACACAGCATTTGTGCATACCACCATGAAGGCTGGGTCCCTGGAGAGGGATATATCTCACCTAGATACTGCTATCTCCAAGTGGGCCAATTAGCCTAAGTGTGTCATCTAGGCTTCCTCCGTGTCAACGGGGAAAGAAATAGAAGTCATCTGAGAGAGGAAAATCTGTCCACCTATCTTAGATGCCTGCCTTAGGAGGATATCTCACCCACCTTCCGCCATGGACAATGCATGCCTGGTGGTAAGACAGCTAAAATTAGTCACTACAAGGTTAAAAACAGAACGAGTGGAGACTTCCACACTTCCAAGAGGGATAAGAATAAGCATCCCAGGAAAAGGGCAGGTTGTGTTCAGGATCATGCTTGCACTTACGTGTCAGTGATTGCCTCCCTAGACCTAAAGCTTCAGAGGAAATCAACAACACATACTTCATTGGAACTGCATGGGGTGGGTGCACACACATTAAAAGAAACTGAAAAAAACATATGGGCCATGGGAGCCAGGACAGCCATCTGCAGAGGAAGCGCACCAGAGAGCACGCGAAGCAGCAAGCGGCGAACGCCCCTGAAGAGCTGCGCGTGTCTCGCACAGCAGCACATGTGACACAAACCACATGAAAGAGGCCCAGAGTTCTCTGCCATCAAAACTGCCAAAACAAGCAGACGCAGGGCAAGCGGGAGCAACTGTATGGACACAAGCACACGTTGCAGATACGCTGGTAGAAGGGGAATGTCTGAACTCCCAACAAGCAGACAGAAAATCAGAGTTGAGCTTTGAATTCCAAAAGTCATTTTTGCTACCTGAAGCTGGGGTCATTTTTGTCTTCTCCTATTTGCTGATGTCTGAACTACATTGTAAGATCTTTGTGTTCGGTTCATAGCTGGGAGTTCCAAGCAGAGCCTAAAAAAATCCAATGTGATAATAATGCCCTTTCTTGAGATAGAAACCTTGCAAAGCCAAGCTAGAAATGTTAGAAACAGGTTTTTTTATACTAGCACAGCACATCTAGTAGTTATATTTGAAAACAAACAAAAAAGTAGTTGATCATACTTTTGAAAGCCTAGGAAAAAAGCAGCAAGGATTTTTCTTTCTTTTTTTTTCCCTGTGTTTTTGGGGTGGGTGGGAGGGGTGTCCGTTCTTATGTTGGATGTTATTCCATCTGATCCTGCTCATCCATCAGCTGCTGTTCCCTGGTGTTGTCATGGAAGTAGAACCTGGCATCACGGTGAGCTGTTAATCACTGAGGCTCTAACAAGAACTTCTGAAATAAACTCAGAGTAGTACAATAAGTGCGTCTTCAGAAGATACACTAGCTTTGTTCTTAAAGTCGTCAAGCATTTTAGGATTTGATATTAAAATATTAGCGACTTGACACTAAAATGATCCGCCAGAATACTCCAATTAAGTTCCAGCAGGAATAAATCTGGCATATTGAATGTAGTTTTAATACATCAACACTAGGGAAGAAATCTTGTTTGCAACAATCTGTACTGCTACTTATGCACACAGCTGATTCCTGTACATTTTCTTTCCCGATCCTACATGCTCTCATGGAAGAACACAATTAGCTCACAGAAGTACTCCTGGAAAGTCTCCGCCAAGATTCCATGCACTGAGTTGAGAGCATGTCCCTAGCCTGTCATTATGGAAAGGTCCCTTGTAACTCATTCTGCTTTGATTTTAAGAAGAGGAAAATTCAGTGTTTAATAGCTCTTCATCTGAACCTGGCTTTGTTTTGTGATGTGATACAAGACAGGAAATTATATCTTTACAAGTAATAAAAGACATTCTGAAGACAATGAACACTTACTTCTGTGGTTATTTTACTACGATATGTCATAAAGCTAATAGAAAGGTTTAATTCTTGCTTTTCCTCAAAGCTTAATTGGTGAGACAAGTTTTTTCATTAAGAAATACTATACCAGTCTGCTCAGTGGCATTTCCCTCTGTGCTGCTTACTCTCATAGTCATTGCATAGGTAGGGACCAGTGCACCTGATGCTCAAAGAAAACGATGTCTTGAAGCATAGTTTAAGGGTTGTACTCAGACTGTAAAGACAATTAGCATTTAAAATTGCATGCAGAGCTTAAATGTCAGAACGTAGGGCTTAGAACTCTCCAGAATATATTTCTCTCTTTTTAGAATCAAAGAAGTAAAATATTACGTTTACTTCTGTTGGGGGCCAAACTGAATAAATGCTGAGATGCCCGTTTCTACTCCTTATGCAGACAAGCACTCCTCAGTACATACAAACGTTCATGTCAGCTACAGATCTCTGCAGCTCCTGAGTAAAATCCTTAGCCCTTGCTCTGTTTGTTTTGCTGTCAAGCATGACACACTGTGGCGACAGCAGAGTGCTCCCCTCAGCATCCCAGCTCTGTCTCTATTGCAGGATCCTCTCAGCAGCCTTGTCCCAGGTTTCAAAAGAGTCTGCAGGGAGGCTGGACTCTGACTATGACTGTGACTGTAATGATTCCCCAGGAAAAAAGTCCTTCCTTCCTTCCTTTCTTTCTTTCCAATATTTTTCATTTTCATAGAGGAGCTCACTAAGCAGCACCAAAGATATAATATGTTCAAACCCATGAAAAAAACTTGAGTCTCAAAAAAAATTCAATGCTAGTTAGAAAAGTCAGTGACAAGGTTAGAAAGTAAAATCAGCTGTCAGGTAGGGATGTCAGAACAATATAAAGAACATAAAATATTGAGTAGCCATTGCTTGGCTTACAATGTCCTAGGAAATGGCTGTGAATCCTTGCCATGGCATTACACAGTAATCTTGTTACAGGAGCTTATTAACAGTCTTTTCTGTTTACTTTGCTGGCTCTCAGAAATAGCCCAGAGTAACCTAACTAATAAACAACCTTGCTCTCATCCTTGTAACAACAGTGATAAACACACGTTTCAGTACCTCCTAGATATACCATAAAGATAAAATACATACCTGCACCTGGTTTGGCCAGTCACTGATCCTTTCACTGTTTATATGTGTATATTCTTTGAGGAAAGAGAAATTTTTTTTTTGAAAGAAGTTGGGCAGCCCCATGTCTGACTGTCAGTTAATGTTTTCTTCTAGTCTTAAAAGTTAATAGATTTTACTTAGAAGAAATATCTGCTCTTTCAATTTGCACAAAACCACACCAAAACCCCCCAAACCTCAACACACACACAAAAAAACCCAACTCAAAAAACATTGAATCATCATGTTCTCAGGTTCTCAAATGCGTGTATGTCTATGGTCAATGGGATAAGTATCATTAATATCTGAGTGGAGCAGCAAGCAAAACAAAAAATGTTGTGTATACTGTAGATTGTGTACAGAGGAGAAGACTGTAAACTGTAGATTGTAGCTCAGTTTATACCATTCAACAACCTAACCTCAATCCTGTTCTGTTTTTCTAGTGAAGCACTATTACGAATTTTATTTAGATTTCCCAGTTCCAGATTCCCCTCATGTGACATCACCTGTCAGAGAGCCAAGCAGAACGAAATGCCCAATATGAAAGCATCATTCTACAAGGAGCTACTTCACCATCTCACGAATTATGAGGGATTTAACAACAGGATAGTAAGCAACCAGTGAAAGCATGACAAAGGGGAAGTTCACACTGCTGAGAAACCTGAGAGAGTGGTTCCAGTTCCTGCTTCACGAGATGTTCTCCAGCATCATCACCCAGGAGTGAAGTAAAAGTCAGGCCAGTATAAGCAGGATGCTGAACTAGGTGGAAGTTGCACAGAACCACCATTGACGTGCCTTTGCAACACTCATTCCCCTTTTCCATCCATGGTAGTCAGATGCTGGACCCATATTTTCAACAGAATTTGCAACTTCTCTGGACTGAATGTTGTCACAATCCATGTAGAAAATATTTCTTAGGCCAGTGGTAATTTTAGAATTGTTGGCTGCTTCTGAAAACACTGTAATGCTAGTGATAGCTTAAGAAAAAGCACACTGATGTGCATGTATTTCCACAAGTTCTCTTGTTTTCCTTTCCTCCTCTACAGCTGATGACAGAATTTAGTTTCCTTTTTTAATACCAGTTTTCCATACGTGCAGTAGACTACACTAATACCAGCTCCTGCATGCATGCTCACATTTATTTGTTTCGAAGAGAAATCCTGCGTAGCTTGCACCTAGGATGCAGCAGCTGCTATCCTACCCAATATGAAGTTGTTGATCCCTTACAATGACCTAGATAACACCAGTTTGCTCCTGTTGGCATACCAGCAATGTGTATCTGCCTAGATCTGTTTGTCTCCCCAGTCAGTTCCTCCATCTCTTCCCTAGACAGTCACTCAGCCTGGCTTTGCCCCAAGCGTGTCCACATCCTCTGTGCTTTGACCTCTATGGACAGCCCCAGCGCTAATCTTGCATTCTGCACCCCCTCTGTGTTTATATTTAATATATTTTATACTGAATTCCCTGGCCTTAGGATTCAGTGGGAACACCCAGCTCCCATCACAGCCCAGAAAGGAGCCCCTTGCAGAGATACTGGGTCTGTTCCTTTGCGACAGGTGCACTTACCCCTGAATGGGTCATTTCCAGAGACGTACCTTTGCGACAGCCACAAGGAAGGTTAGATGAGATTCAGACGGATTTTAGAGCACCACAGATGAGCTGGACCTCTTAAGTGTGGATGACAGTCAAACTGCAATCAAGGATTTCTGCCTCAAATTCAGTCTTCCCCCCTGTTTTGTAGCAGTTGACCTAAAGAAATGTCTCTTTACTCAATATTATATTAAAAAATTACTTCTGAACATTTAGAATAGCACCTATTATGTTTGTGGCAATATGTTGCATGCTGCTTTGAACAATTAAAACCATACAAAAATTTGAGTAGAACTTTTGAAAGCAAAGTATCTGTGCAACACTAAGACTCTGCAGTAGAACAATAAAAATTTTCATTGTCAGAAGTCCCCTCTCATGAAACAAACAAGGAATCTCCTTTTAGCTTTTGCCATTGGCAATGAAAAACTAGCATTTTTCAAACAAATATGCACAAAATGGCTACACTGTGGTCTGACCCAAAATCTGAGGCAGATTTGAATCTACATTTTTGAAAAACTTCCAGCTACATCTGCATTGATACTCTTAAAATACCCAGATTGTAATAAAAAAGCTACCACAGTTTCAAAGAAAGTGCTGTGTGTATGATTTAGTTCTAGAGTAAAACAATTTTTTAAAACATCAGTCATCAATGTTGACCTAGTAGAGAAGAAATATGGTCAAGACAGCACTTACAACTTTTTAGATTTGAGTATTAAACCATATTTCTTCAATTATTTCTTCTGCATGTAGGTATTGCAATGTTATCCAAGACTGTTTGGTTTCAGACACTCTACAAAAGCTTATATGTTCATGTAGCTATAAAGTTCTACGGTATCAGCCATAAAGCCCTGTCCCAATGTCATCAGGTCAAAGTTTCTGAATTAAGTGGACTAAAACCTCAGTTTGGAGTCTTAAATGAAGTTTAACTACTCTCTCCCATTATAAAATGCATTATAATTATTATTGTTTAGGCAATATTAAACATATATTTAGAACCTACAGATGAGGCAAAAACATATCTATAAAGCTACTTAGCATTTGCTAGACTAAGAAACAGGAGTAAAAATAAGAAAAGCAAGAGGGAGTCTGAAAGAGAGAGAGGAAAATAAAGAAAAGGAACAAAAAGAGGTACAAGAGAGAGAGCGAAGGAGACAGACCAGACTACTTCTGCAAGAGAGCAAAGTACTTCAGAAAGGGAAAGAGTGAGATGTTATTTACAAGAGTTTTGCATAGATAAGAAAAAATAAATGAGTCACAGTGACACAACATGATGGAATTTAGTCCAGCTGTTTGTGTCCTATGGCAACCCCAGATAAGCAATATCAGAAAAATGAATTAGGAAATCCAGATGGCAATAAATATTATTCTCATCAATAAAGAACAGATGCCAAAGTAGTTTTGACATATAAATATTATTTTACTGTGCTCCCATCCTTTGGCTATTACACTTCAAAGTGAAAGGCTGGGCAAGTTACACTATTTTTTCAAGTGACTTCCCATGCTATTCTTAATATTTCATATACTTGTGTTACTGTGTTAAGACCCTCCTGGGATTAAGTAAAATATGTATGGAAATCCGTTATTTTATAATAAATCCTCAAGTCTAGTGGCTTTAAAATGCTACATAAGAGCAATTTTCAACAAATACTGTCATGTTATAAAGTGGCAATAGCATAGTAATTGTGTAGCACCATTTTGGAATCCAAACATTTTAATGGACATTCTGGTCATATTTTATCTCTTCGAAGCCCTCAAAACATCTGTTTGGAAAAGATGGTTTTCCTCAAAATTATATGAGAAACCAAGGAAATATTTTCTGTTGTGAAAGCTAAAAAGTACAAATTCAACTGAAAAAAAGAATGGTTCCCTCCCATTTAATCAAAATCAGAATTTATTTTTATAAAATTGTATTTAATTAGTATTTTAGGAAGAAAATAAAACAGAACTCCGTCCAAACTCAGAACTAACAATGATGTTTTCCATTATATATAGGAGGAAAATTCCTTTCTTTATCAGCTACTGGAAAAATATACCCTGAGCTAAGATAATATCTATTCACGTTTACTTCAGAAATAGCATTGCCTATTTTCTTCCCTGCAATGTTATTCAAGTACCTTTTATTTATTTTGTGAGCAGTAAAATTATCGGTGCACCTTTCTCCACTGCCTTTCAATCCAGTTCAATGCTGCCGTGAGTATTAGGCAGATATAACACAGCAGATGCACCAGAAGCATATAAGAGCCCTATACACCCCCTGTGGTACCTCCCTGCTGGATTTAGATGGCTATCGGGAGTATTTGGCAGCAAAGAAAGTATCAATTAGAGCCAGGTCACTGTAGCATGAGTGAAGTTGGCTCTGGCCGAAAGGGAAGTATTCCAACTTCTCTTCTTTTTAATTGCTTCTGACATCTCATGAAGGAAATAAAACAGCGAAGGAAAAACATTCTGAGGGGGGGGAAGAAAATGTTGATTCTGTTTATATTTCAAATACTCTGGGGAAAACGGGAGGGATGAATTCTCACCTGTTGCTTATTACAAAGAAATATAAAAAGTCAAGAAAATCAGACTCTTCAGTATCCATCTTTTCTTGTTCCTTACACTCCAAAGCTACACAAAGGCCTGAGTTCTGCATAAATGCCCTGTTTATTGAGACAATGTTGTGGATTGGCCCTGAAATTGGTAACGTATGACAACTAGTGTCCACCAAGGGGACATGGGTGGCAATATTGCAAGCTCAACAAACAAAAAATCCATAAAAAGCAGAACGCAAAGGTATTGTAAGCAGTTTTAGAAATCAAGTTATCCAATAGACATGGTACTGCTTTTAACCACTATAATTGTAACAGCCGCATGGCTCTGAGGAATTTTAAGTGGTCAGATAATGCTCCTGTTGCTCAGACAGGAGTGTGCTACATGTCAGCATGGCACTGCCTGCTTACCTGTTCTGACTTCTTAAGTGAAATAGACGGTGTCTCAGACTTTGATGCACAAAGGTTTAGACCATCACTCCTGACTTGCTTGGTTCAGCTTAATACTTCCCACCGCATCTGTATCAACCAAGGCCCTGCCTCTCCGCACCACAATGGGAAGAAATACAGGGAGGGATTCAGCTGATCTAAAATCTCCGTGTCTAGCCCGTATTAGCTTTCCATGTTACCTCTACTACCACTGGAAAAAGACAGGACCACCCAGAAAGTATATCCTTGCAGCCAGCTTAGGCACTATTCTTTCAGAGAGATGAGTCACTTGCTGGAGGGGTCCATCTCTCTCTACTGTACAGAAGAGATGCCCAGGCAACTAGATTACATTAGATTAGATGCATAATTTATAGTTGCCTAAAACTAGATGTGATGTGTGATGAATCTCACTTGCAGTTTCATAGCACACCAGTAGGCAACCTCCTATTTCTTCGTATTTGAAGCTTTTCTTCGGAATCCAAACTATTTCCTCTCTGTGGTTGTGACCAGATGGATACGTTGCCTAGGAAATATATTTTAAAGAGATTGTGCTGTCCCAGATGGAGGGATGGTATCAGTGGTCTCTAAGCACTGAACTCCTAATAACCAAATCAGATCTCCATCTGACTGAAAACACCAGGACTGGGTGTCCAATAAAGAATCTCTAAACTTTCTTCTTAGATGATGTTTTCATGTCTCTAAATAACTACCAGAAAGAACTTCTCTGAACTCAATCTGATCTTTCATATTACTGTACTGAGATTCTTTAGCAAGACTGCTTCTTTGTGCTAGTAATGCTGCCCCTTTAGAAACGCCTGAGATACAGAAAGAGACTTCTTAGCTTGGCCATATCCAGTGGGGAAAATGATGTTTGTGTCTCTGCTCTTCCTCAAAAGGGACTGCTTCATGAACAACCACAAATGTCTACGCATTAACATCCATCACATCCTTAACCTTTAGGAGGCTACAAATAATTGTTGTTCTCCAGGCATGGAGATTTCCGCACAGAATGCCCGTTATTATTCAGACTTCTTCTTGCTCTGTTGTTTTCTGCCTTATGCTAGAGCGGGAACTCTCATCTGTCTAAAAACTCCAAGAGAAAAAAAAAAAAAAGGAGAGCAAATGTCACATATTTGCTATATCAACTCATAAAACCACAACACAGACAAGAAATGGGTTTAAGCCAAAAAGGCTGGAGCCACATCCCAATCTGAGCCCTCCCACAGAATAAGCAGACTGAGATCCTCTGTTCTGGTCTGGATTCAATTCTGCTGTAGATGGAAATCATTTATACTGATTAAGAAAAGACTTGCCAGAAAAACACAACAAGGCTGCTAAGTTCGAATTCACTATCTTCATGTCTCTCCAAGTCCATAATGTGTCTAAGAACATGCAAAGCTGACGGTACTCCTGGCAAGTAAATCTCCGGGGTAGAAGGCAGGAACAGGCAGACCGCCCTGTTGAACTCCTTAGCTATCCATTGAGCCGATAAATCAACTCGTCGACACCATCCTATATCCTGCTTCTGCCCTAAACTTTGCCTTCTGGACTTTGTGGTACACCTGGTTCTCCAACTGCAGCTCTGGCTGTTGCTGATGGTGTGTGAGATGGTGTTGATGTTACAGACTCTGAGGGCTCCTCCTCCAGCCAGCCAGTCATTGGCTAAAGTTGGATTTTGCTCCTCTTAGACTTTGAACCTTGGTGGGGAAGGAGGATTTGTATCAGCCTGTTCAGCCTCCTATTGAACACATTTGCAACAGCTCCCGGCAGTTCAGAATCACATCATGGCCCAGCACACTGTCCATTCAAATGAGGGCTTGTGCAGCCAGCGTTGAAGAGATCAGTGACTACTCTCATTTTTACTATTTGGTGATAACAGATTAATCATAGCGCAACGGCCATTAAAGGTCTTCCTTTATTAAAATTTTCTTCCTTTATTAAAATTTGCTTGTGCTTATTCAGAGGTTCCATATGCGAAATCCCCAAATACTGTCTTAGATGAAAGATGATGTGCCAGAAGGCACCCGAGTTAAAAGTTTTATGTTTCTCCTGATGCTTTCTCTGCTGGCACTAATGGCTTGCCTTAGGACAGGGAAAGAGCTGGGTCAGGATACCCAAGGGAGCCCAGAACGTACCCTGGAGACTCTCACACCAGCAGGTAAAATTCCACCTCTGACAGGCAGGTACTTTCCCATAGCATCAAGGAATTAGTGATGCCAAGGTCTGTAACACAACAAACATCAAAGCTACCAGACTCAGTCTTTTGTTCAAACCAGACAAAGATCAATGAGAACAAATGCAAAGGAATTTTTTTTCAGCAAATACTTACATGCTAAAACTAACGCTGGCTCTACCACTGTGTAGGTTGTCACTTGTTTTTTAAATTCTTTGTATAGCTTTTTAATAGTTTTTAATTTTTCGATGGGAGTATTTAATCAATGTAGACCTAGACCACTGGATCTGATTAGACCCCCTAAAACATCTAGTGTCACTATGAAGAATATTCACAAGAAATGAAAATAAAACTAAGAATTTCCAGAATTTTCTAATATCAAATTTTAAATTGTCTTAATCTTTTAAAAATTGGAGAATCACAATGCACTGGTTAGTCCCGCAATTACTACTTCAGGGAACACAGCAAGCACCTCCTGCATCAAATAAGTTACCAACTCAGAAAAGACTGAGTAGTCACATTGCTCACCCTCAATATTAAACCTCAAAACTAAATCCATATGCAAAACTGTAGTACTGGAGGTGTTATGTTTTACTCTCAACTGATTCAACTGGAGTCACAGTGGAAATTGCAGAAATCTAGATCCAGAAAAACAGAGAGAGTACCTTGGCTTATTATATCTATTAACATCTTGTAATTGAAATAGCGATGAAAATACTGACTCACCTGATGCTATAGCCTGATTTAATATAGCAAATCATAAAAATATAGAAAAATATATCTGCACTTAATTTTTCTATACGGCCATGAAATCAATTATAATACCTAAAATGGTTACTGTAGTCATATAAGTTGATCTAGAGCTCTTTTATCTCCTCTGTTGAAAATCTATAGCTTTCTGGTATTACAATACTGCGTGACAGACTCTGGGATATCTCCAGTCATCCTTCTGCTTTGTACATGGCATACAAATGGGCAAGCCATAAAACAATAACCAGAAGTATTTTACAGGAAAATGGGCACTGGTGCAAGCAGATGTTGTTCATTGACAGCTTTGCCAGAAATACGAGGCCTTACAAAAGCACAAGTAGAAATCTGCTGAACCAGAAAAGGGTTGGGATTTCTTGAAATTCCTGTGGGAACTTTTCATGAGCCTCTTGATATTGAACATCCTCAAGAAAACCTGTAACCTTGCCTTCTTTTTTATGATAGTGCCGATAGTCAAGTTTTGGAAGTGTAAGCTGACAGAAGGGCTGACATTAAACTGCAAATGCCAAACAGCGCATGGAAATATTGACATGCTCTATTAATATTAATTTTCAGAAAAAAAAAGAAAAGGGGGGAAGGGGGGAGGAAGACAAAAAGACACTACTAGGCCAAATCTTTTAACACAAAAACCAAGCAGCTGCTATTACTATGGCAACTGGATTGACCCCAAACTTGGAATTGGCTAGTTGTTTTTGCCTTCTGCCCTCCAACAAAGAGAGCCCTACAGGCTCTTAGCACTGTAACGGCTGGAAGTCAAATGCAGGTCTGATGCAAAGATCATCAACAAGCTGGCTACGGTTTTGCATGGCCATATCAGGAACCGAACCCAGTTTGCCTAGACAGAGCTCCAGCAATCAGTCTGCTGCTACACTTTGCTTCTCTAAGGACTCTGAATCATTCTATCCTTTTGTGTACTCCTCCCACGTGCAAGGTCTCATAGGAGGCAGCCCATCCTCCCCAGCAAGAAAGGCTGCGCGGAGATTCCCTCATGAGCACGTGTAATGCTGCTGCCGAATTGGCTAAGGATGCAATGCAGAGCACCAAGAGGCCGAGCACAAAGCCAGCCTGGGAGCGAAGAGCAGAGCCTTGAACCGCAGTTCCACCAGGCCCTATACGGTAGCATGGGACTAGGTCAGCTGTATATCAGATTTCTGCCGCGCTCTGCAAACGATGGAATGCTAAGCAGGCAAACAGCCTCGTTTTCTTGCATTATGTTTTCCTGTCCTTTGGAGGGGGCGGGGGTGGAATCTAGCTCAGCTCAAAACATATTAGTTTTCCAATAGCATTTATCATGCTGATTTCAGTGATTCTTTGCTTGTTCAAAATTATTCTGGATAACTCTCAGAAAACGTTTCTGAAATTATTTCTGAGCTGAGCAGTGAGAAAGATCTACATAGGGTTTGGGTTTTTTTTTAATTTTCTAAAAACAATTTTGAGCATATCAACCGATTATGACAACATAACCGTGTTGATACCAATTCACATTTCTTCTAAGATGGCACGGGCTCTTCTATAACTTATCTTTAAACCATTCAGTAATCAATTCATTAAACAGTGAGAAGCAGACAAGGCGGTATGGAAGATGGCAACACTGCCTAACAAAGTGCAGTAACGGCATTTTCCATGACACAGTAGTGTGGAAAAATAATGCATTCTACTGAGCCTTAGCGTTTCAGGCAGGGATTACACCCACAAGTTAGTCATGGTAAACTGTGGAAAAAAACCACCAGAATTATTACCCTCTCCTTATTAAGTGCAGAATAATCTTTAAGGACTTGCCAAATAATTGAGATCATGCTTTTGTTTAAAATCAGAAGAAAAATTGCTCTAGCACCAAGGGAAAAACATGTGTTAGCCCTACAAGAGGCACTGTTACAAGGCAGTGTTAATAGACAGGGCAGCACCCGCTGGATTCCCGCTCCATTTTGGGCTCATACCTGTGGTCTCCAACATTGCTAACTGAATCACTCATTTGGAATTGAAGGTCATTAACAATTTTCAGAGGGCCAAGTTAAATTATTTTTAGAAAGTCTGCTTTAAACCATACCGCATTCAAAGGTGAAGTGATGCCTACGCATTTTCAGTCCCAGGCATATAATAAAAAATTATCTTCAATTTTCACATTTTATAAAATCGGGAAATTTAAAAGTAACAACAGAAGCAGGTAAGACTTTGCACTTTGCTGGGAAACAGGCATAACAATCCATTTAGCATGGATCTTTAACAGAAAACATTTTCACATGTCCCTTCAAAAGATAATTCAATTGGAAGACTATTTGATTCTGCAACATTTAAGTAAACAAGAAATGTTTCTTATGGAAAACATTTTTTAAATCGTTTGCCACTTTAGGTTTATGGGAAGCTGAGGTGGGAGGATTTTTGGCAGGCAGAAGGATCTTTGGGAGTTATGGGAAGGTTCTTTTAGTCATCTGACTTGTTGAAAGCCTCCTGTTTTGGGAAAGCTTAGTTTTGCTGTGTTCATTCAGTTCTCCAAAGGCTTGTCCCTACTCAAGGGAGTACTAAACTTGAGGGACCTGTTGAGCTTTAGGGAATCCATTGCCTAATTTTTTTATATATAACATAGTACCCTAGAGAGGAGAAAATGAATGATCGCAGCATTATGGTGACATGCTGAAGGATGATCTTGTGCCACACTAACGAAAGAACTCAGAGATCTACTAAGTCATTTCCATCTGTCATTTCTCTGACTCTTGCATTTTCAATGTGATGTAGTTCAGATGTTGCTGTCAGACAGAGAGAATGTAATCCAGAAATAAATTTGTTAGCTCTTTGTGAAGCAAGGATTCATGAATATGTACCGAAGACTTGCATTAATCCATTCTGGAAGGCCTTTCATATGACAAAAAAAGAAAAACATTTTTGCCACCAAGATATAAAACAATGCTAGTAAATTATATATATCAGAATGGAATAATGTTAATTAACCTTTCATAGATTTCTTGTACTTCTTAAACCTGCAGAGATATTGCAATGAGTTCATCATTTCTAAATAATCTTCTCTGTTCCTAGTAATACTTGGGCATAATGCTACAGCTTAAGCATAAGGTCATTTCAGTTCTGGACGAGACTGCAGGAAAATAACAAACCCATTTCACGTATGTCGACGTATACACATTTAACCTTACCAAGCCAAAGAGCCTGATACTGAAGGGAAATAGGCTTTAAAATAACTTCCATCTAAAATACTGCTAGGACAACATTTCTTCTCAGTCTCGTTCAACACAAGTGAATGCATTTAGATTTTTTAAGTCTCACTGAGAAACAGCAGTAACAGACTACAGACTCCGTCAGCCCACTTAAAGTGACAATAGACAGAGAGAAGGACATTTCAGGACTTGAACTTTTGCACTGGCAGCTGACTGATCATTAACAGCTTTAGCATTTATTTAAAAGTAAGCAGACATAGACCATAGACTGGGAAACGAAAAAAACGTCCTGAGTGAGTAATATAACCTGAAGGGTACCACAGAAGCTGTGAAAGAAAAGCATGATAAGCCCCATTTCAGAGCAGTATGCTAGATTACTTAAACCTTCAGCCAGTCTTTAGTGCAGACACTAACTTACTGGTGATTTGCAAAGGATCTGTCCTAGCTACATCCAGCCGAAATGCATAAATGAAAAGCAAATAAAAAAATAAATTCTATCATATTATTGTCAATAGCACATCTCTATACCACCTCAGCAACTAACTTATCAGTGGACTATCATGTGCAAATGCTTTCTCCCTGCCCTCCTTCCTAGGGATGTGTGAGTTTGACTTTCTGAAAACTCAGGGAAGTCTGTCCGAATGATGAGCAAGGAAAAGGAAGCTCTGGGAAAGAGAGAAATGCCCAAAGCCAAAAACACCTTGAGTCTGACTGAAGTGCCTGGAAGATGCTGATCGCTCACTGGAGGTTTATGAACTGTAGAAAGTTTTCTTTGCTTTGGTTTGGAAATCAAGCTTTTGGTTTGTACTTTACCTTCAAAAAGTGGCACAGGAGATGTATGGGTGCAGATGGGCCACTCTATATTTCCACCACTAAAAGACTTGGGTCAAAGGGACAATATGCCCTGACCCGGTCACACAAAAATTGTATCCCTTCCAGCTCTTCCCAAATTCTGAGGCAAATTTTCTATTACTTTGCCAAGAAGAAAAATTAGCAGATTTTGCTGAAATAAAATATGTGAGCTAGTTGTTGATGATAAAAAATGTTGATCTCACAGCGAGAAATTGCTAATGAGCAAGACGTGAATCAAGCCGACTTTGTGTAAGGTCAGAAGAGTGCAGTAAGAGGCAGAGCTGTGTCAAACTTGCTGCAAAAGTTTAATACCAATCTACAGCTTGTGCACAGTTGTCACATACTGTAGCAGTTGCTTGGAAAAGGACAACACTGGAACCACACTGTTTATTACTATATACTTTTAACTTTTTTTTCTTTGCCTTGTTCTTTCATAAACACGTTGGCTGAGAATCACTATTTTGCAGCTGCCAGATGCAGTAAATCCCGCAGCACACTCAGCTTTAGCTTGTTCTCAAAGAAAAGGCAAACACTGTAAGATTTAGTAAACAAATAGCCTGCAAACTGAAAACGCCCCAAAGTCCTGCCTCGTAAAGTCACTCACACAGGTTTGAAATCAATTTTGAGACAGCAGTTTGTAATGAGATCTTTCGGCCAGGGAAGGAAGGGGTCGAGTGTGGGGTTTGGTTTCATTTTCTTGAGCAATGTGAAGAGCTTTTAAAATTTGACTTGTGAGTTTGCTAGCTTTCCCTGTGATATGCACAGTTGCACTGCTAGTTGATAGCATCGCTCCTCTGGAGACAGAGGGTGACAGATACCGGTTATGGCAAAAAAAGGAAGGGATTTGGTGCAGGACAGGAACATCCACTTTACAAAAGGCTGAATCTGGATCTGGCATTTGGAGTTTAGGCTCATTTCTGGAACAAACAGTTCTGCTGTGCACGCTGCAACAAGTGGACGAGTGATTCACTACAACGTGCTGACCTAAAACAAACCGATCTCCTCCGTTTGGACGTGGAGGTTCACTCAGAAGCCTGCAGTAAGAAAGAGTCTTTACCGGAAGCTCGTTGAAGCAAGCGGCAGATTTCCAGTAGCTGTGAGCGGCTTTGAATCCAGATAAATTCCTCTCTGTGCTTCACATACTCCTCACCCTCCCTCCAGACCTGCATATGAGCAAGTGGACATGCTGGAGAAGCCCAGAGGAGCAGGCTGGGGCTGACAGGGCTCAGCCAAAGTGCTGGGAGAGTCCCGTCCTCTCCCTCGCCTTGCTAGCAGCACCTCCCTTTTTCCTCGGTGTTGATTTTCCCCCTTGTTTTCCAGATTTTCCTTTGGTCATGTTACTTGGATTTGAAACATTCCGGAACCGCAGTCCTTCCACATTTTTGCCTTGAAGACAATTATAAACAAAGATATGTTAATAAGATTTATACTCAAACAGGTGACATGGGGAAATAACGGGGGAAACTGCGACAGTGATGCAAAACCCTCTGTGTGAAGATCGACTGAGTAAGATGACTTTCAGAATTTTCTACGAATACCCTGAAACTATTCTTTAAACTAACGCCTTCATCCAACAGCCGCTCACAACTGGGAGTTTATAGGTCTATTATAAGCCTGCCAAGAGTACTGTGGTCACAGTCAAATCCAAACAGTCTCTCAGAAGCAAATCCACAGTGGGACAAAATGAAGTAAGTTTGGTTTCTATGACATTTGGAGGGACAAGAGCGAAAGAGAATTCAGTGCATAACTAGCAACTGCCATCAGCCATTCTAGGAATCAGCATTTTCACTTCCCAAGATAAAAAACAATAGGCTGATATGAGGCTCTTACTCATGACTGCAGGTGGCTGTTCTGAAGAGGAGGTTGGTTGTGAATTTAAACATTAAATCTAATTTTAAATTAGCTCACAAATCACAACTCTCAGAGTAATCATTCAAGGACATTAGGGGAAAAAGATGCAAGATTCTGACTCTGAACTGTTGGCCTTTTACACGGCTCACAGAGAAGAAAAAAAGATGGAACAAAAAAAAAAGAGGATCAAGAACCCCACTATGAGCACAGGTAATGATTCAGCTCAAGGATAAATTTATACTGCAGCTCAGAACAGAAATGGGATAAACGGGCCAAATGCACATCCACATTTCTGCAGTTGCTATCAGAACTTAAAACATAAATCTCACTCCACACTGAAAATTGTCTGTTCTAAATTTTCAGTGGTATCCTCTAGGTCCAGGAGCCAGGAACTGGCAGAATAGTGGGATTGGACAGCAACTTGAAGAGCTATTTTCTTTTGCTCTTCATAACCAATTGGACTAGACTTTGAGATCGCTCCCAGTATCTATCAGAGGACAGATGGACACAGCAGTTTCCTCAGGCAGGCCAGTCTGATTTTTTGCAGAAATTGGTCTCCACTGTGTTTTTGGCAGCAGTTCTCAATCTCTTGCCAGCTCAAATGACTTGCCAGTAGCATTCCGCCATTGCCATTGCCTATGCCAGGCTAATAGTCCTGAGTTTTTGTGCCTATTCTTCTCACGTCAGGCTGTGGGACTCAGCTCAGGCTCAATGATTCTTGCAAGGTAAACAAGGCCATAGACAACATGCTAAAGAGCTCAACTAATCCAGGAATAACCCTGCTATTAAAGCTGTTTCTTCACAATGAAAATTAAAGGAGAAGGGGTGGGCAGAGGTCAGGAGCAAAAATGAACATCTAATGAACATAATCCTGCCAGACTGATGTGACACGCTGTGCTGATTCTTCTCGAGAGTGCGGGTACGCGTGCGTGCGCATGTGTGAGTGGGAGAGAGCGCGCACACATCCTGAAGAATTCTGGAATACAGAAGCTTTATGGCCCCATAAATTTCCCCATAAAACCTATATACACTGAAAACAACAAAAATGCCACAGGACTGAATTCCACCTTTCTGTGGAAATCTCAGCCGTGACATCTTTGGCACCTCACCAAGAAAACCTTTATTTCATGAATGCCACTTTGTGATCCTAATTATTTAAACCTATCTTTGATCAGTGTAAGATCCTGCATCAGTCTCCTCTGTCTATGAAAATACCAAATACCTAGCTGAGGTCACATTTCTTTTGAGTCTACCATCAGAATAAACCACTTCCTTTAAGAAGAATAAAAGCCAAATTTCTTTGCTGGCCAATGATAAAAGCTGCAAGTCATTTTCAGACACTTAAAGCACAAAGCTCAGCTGGCTCAGAGAGTCAAAAGGGCCCCTTCTCTACAATCCAGTCAAGGAAAGAGATTTTGACATTTTGTCAATTCACATACAGAGGAGACTTAGAAGGAGCACTTGCTAGTGTTAACACATTAAAAAAAATCTGAGTGAGTAGCAGTTTGGAAGAGTCCTTTACTGCAAGGAGATCTTCCAGCGGCAATATGATGACTGAATTGAAGGATGGCATTTTGACCATTGACTGTCCTACCCCAAGGTTATCAAAAAGTATATGCCTGGAGAAAAAAATAAAATACTACTTCTCTTTGCCACACTGAGTAATTACTTATACCCTTTGAAATAATTATGAGTTTCAGCGTGTATTTTTCAGCAAGGTCAATGACATTGTAAAAGACACGGAGAACAGTATATAAGTACAATCATTTATATCCATGACATACAAATAACAGATACGTAAGTGTAGCACTCTAGACCACAGGGAACATTTGCCAAAACTACTAAGAAGGACTTCAGAGCCAAAATTTCTTATCTCCAAAAAATATTTTGACCTTCAGTTTCTGCATGCTTCTGCAAGTCGTTGGATTAAAGCTGTAAGTCACATTAGACCACCAATGCTACCACAAAATGTCACCAAAAAAACCCAAGGTTGAGCAATGTTTGAAGTTATCTCATACCAAAAGGTACAGGTCAAAAAATTAGAGGACATTTCACTAACACAAATCCTTTGTGAGCCCAAGACACTTCAAGCATTTTAAAGAATTTTACTATCTTTTCTCATTTTACATGTTCCCATCTCCTTTGAATGAATACCAGCTTCTGACCCAAACGGAACTTCAAAACAGACTTTTATTTGGAACTATAACCCTGCCTCAAAAAACGTAATGCTATCTTGCTCAATTTACTAACAGCAACAAAACCCAATTAATGATTGAGTCTGTGCCAAAATGAAAAGCTGGATTGGTTGAAGTTTTTTTGTAGAAAAACCTGTTATGGATTTCATACAACTGCAAAGAGTCTTGCTCTTTGCAGCTACATTTACCCCTCAAATTATCAGGGATAGTGTCAGATTCTAAATCTGACAGGAAAAAAAAAAAACACTACAGGAAAAAAGAAAAAGAAAAAACAGACCACCACCAGAGGAAAAATAACGAGTATTGTTCTCTAGCAACATAGCAACTGTTCGTTATTCTGGTCATTGCAACACCCAAGTAACCACTCCGCTCTTCATATGATGAGACACACTCGTACCCTCAGTGATACTCCTCCCATCTCAAGAGGATTATCTTGTATTTCTTTCTGAGGTCCTTACAAAAACAAATGTTTGCTCCCATTCTGCACATCCTGAGTGCTGATCCCAAACTCTTTTGCTAGGAATGTATGTTGTGGTGTATGTTCTTTTGTATGAATAATTTCTACAGTAATCTACTTTCCTTTCCCCACATGACTGGATTAAAGTTTTACGGGGCCCAGGGTAAAACCAAACAATAAGAATAATCTTACTGTCATCGTCACCAAGTTTCACAGCAATTCTGTTCTCAAGTTTTCCTCATTCCATCCTTTTCCTCCTCCCTTTTTTTATACAATTAATTTCTCTACTTGCTGTCCCTCAGTCTGAAGCCTTCCCTGCGGCTCACATGAAAGAGTGTAAGTTACTGACTGTTGAAAACTTCATTTGAAATGCAGCCAGGTCAAGATGAGGTTACATAAAAGTCTAAAGGCAACTTTTTTAGGTCACATTCTCAGCAGTGCAGATTCCGAATGTTTCAGCAAGCAGACTGCACTTAACACTCTAGCTGACAGTATTACTTAAATTAACACCATGTCTATAGACAGTTCTTAAAGTGCATTTCTGCCATACACACACCCTATGAGGACACGCTGTACTCGCACCCTTCGCAGACTACCCATACAGACAGGCATTTATTTGTATTCATGCACAGAAAGGAAGAAACTTTATAGTAGTTGGTTTGGGTTTTTTTTTTTCTTTTTTCCCAAAATAACTTTGTAACAAACTGCGAGTTTTTTGGGGTTTGTTTTTTTTTTTTCTCTCTGCATAGAGATTAGCTAATCTTTGCAATGATAAACAAAATGAAAAGCCTAGTAATTCTACATACATCATATTGTGCATGCTTGTTTTCCTTTCCTAACACCATTGCGTCTGCCAGCTCTCATCACTGCGAGGAATCTCCAGTATGCAAAAAAAGGAGTTTACTTCTTTGGTTTTTTAATTAGTAAAATGGCCTTTACAGTATTTTATTTATGCATTCTTATGACCGGAGATTTATCTGAACCTTCAGATGTGAAACCACTTGGGAACTCTTGGGAATGCATTCAGTTTTGTTGCAAATCATGAGAAAATATTTATTTGCTCATAGCTTCAATAAATTAAAGAGAGCCTATGACTGTAGTCGTGAATGGGCCAGAAGAGAGCAACAATACAGCTCTAACAGTAGCTTCAAAACTTAGGGTAATTTTTTTCTAACGTATATTCTCCTTCTGCATTTCTTTATATAATAAATTTACATAATCCCATACCATATGGCTGCAGATACTCTTTTTTACCTATTGATCAGTACGACCATGAGAATATTACAGTATTTTATGACTGTGTCTCACCCCACTGTACACCATTCACTGTTCCGTGGCAGGTTTTTCAGATTAATTGGTCACACCAATGACTACAGCTTCACATGATGTACATCTAGCCATACTCTTTGCTAGAATTCCAATAACGAGTTCCATCTCCAGCCAAAATCAAAGCTCTGAGGAACAAATGCTTTTCTCACTGAAAACTTGGAAAGAGAGCAAAGAGATATTAAGTAAAAGAGAAATTACAGGAAAAAAAGTGAATTCTGTCACTTGATCATCAGGACAAAAAAGTTCACATATCTTTCTGGTCTTACTAGATTAACACTCCAGTGTCATTTGCTGTGATTTTCTCAGCATCACATCTTATATGAACACTCAGAAAAGAGGATACAATAAAGAAAAGCCCCAGTAAGCACGATTTAAACTGTCATTCAGGATCAGAGTCCAGGCTGTTGTTAACCACTTGCTACTCCTCTCCTCACTGGTAACTCTCTATAACCCTAAAGATATACCTCAAGAGGGGCACGACTAGCAGCCTGGCAGTTAGACAGGGGTTATACTGTTGAAGCAGACCCAGCAAGATGCTGAGCAGACAACAAAGAGTAAGAAGCCTGCAAAATACCCTGAGAAATTCTGGACTGAGGATACCAACTAATTTCCGCCTTAAAAATACAAAGTGTGCAAAAAGCAGCGAGCCCAGCAGTATTGTCAAACCCTTAATCAAAAGTATTTCCCTTTGCAAGGTTTTTGTGCAAAAGATACAAAGCATTTCAAAGCACAAAACATTTTACATGCAAACAGATAAATAAATAAATGCAAAGAAAAGAAAGGCCCAGCCCTCTTCTACCTAGTCCTGCTCTCCAAAAGTCATCTTCAAATATTCCACTCTCCAGAAATCCACCTAAGCCTTCAGCTCTTGGCCATGTCTTGTTACTTCACTCCAGACACCTGTATAAGGTTTAGACTTTGCTAACGCAGTCCAGCTGAAGTCTCCTCACTCATTCCAAAGCCAACAGCGTCGGTTTTTGAATTGCTTTTTAAAGCGGTTTTGAGAAGAACTAGGACAGTTCACTGCCCTCTTTCTTCCTGTGCACTTTTGACTGAAATGGGTAACTAAAGTCACGTGGGATCTGTAAAAGCAATGCATTATTTTACAAACGTGTACTCTTTTCAAACTCTTTGAGCTCATAACAACGGTGTACCTTTGGCACACGATGTGTGTTTCAGACTCTCCTGCTGTCTGTGCTCAGGCCCTCATTGCAGAGACGGGTGGCCTGAGGCACAGAGAACTGATCCGGCTTGCCCCGTGGCAGGCAAAGCAAGTGAACGGCAAGGCCCAGATGTGTAGGCTCCTTTGTATTCCCTCCAAATGTTCCCATAAATGTCCTCTTCTCTTCCTTTTCCCCCTCTTAAGTTCAAATTTTTCACTTCCTACCTGACTCTACAGTTACTCGTCTTTCTGTGGAAGCTTCTGCGGTTGTTTTGCTGCTAGAGAAGTTTATGTTTCAATAATTGCCTATGCAGAATTACACAAGCTGGGAAGGCAAAGAATTAAATACAAAACCAACATTCCAAACCAGGGTGAGCTTCCCGCTGTAGAAATAACAATGGTAATTAAAGCGGAGTTTTGCAATTATAAAAATGCTTTAACTATAAAAAGGAAATAAATGAAAATACTGTTGGTGTCACTAACATCCTTGCATGGTGAAACAACTGCAAGCTAGTGCTCTTAAAGCCCTCTTTTACAGGGAGAAAGTATTAGGCCAACAGGCTCTAAAGCAAATGAATTACCATACCTGAGTTAGCATTCCCCCAAACATGTGTCAATGCACGCATTGTAAATAAACGTAAAAATTTCCCTTTTGTGGTTACAAGTGGTGTGCCAATTAAAAATCCCTTAACCTCTATACACATACTTTGTGCACTCCAGCTGTATGTGTCTGGTTATATGGTCCTCTTTAACCCATTAATATACTTGGTACCATGTTTATACGTGAATGTCTCTTCTGAAGGAAGAAGACCTCATGTTTTCTTTCTACCAGAGTAAGATATCCCTAGCAATCTGTTCCCCTTAATAAGGATGTCATCAAAGAAGAAAAAAAGAGTGTTTTGCCTGACAAACTACTTCATCTTAAAAACATACATATTGTGACATAGTCAGTAGCAGTGAGCTCGTTCAGGGCCAGGTCCCAAAACAGTGGTTATTACTGGTACAGCAACATCCTAATTTGTTAAAGTCAACCCTCTCTCACAACCCTACAGTCCTGTGTGTTGGAGTGCGAAAAGGTGTGCAGAATTCCCTGTTTCCAGTTCGAGTTCATGTGTTTAGTTGCTTGCTTCCAAAATCCAGAGACCCGAGCTGCACAGATAACCTCTCCACAATCATGCCTTTCCTTAACCTCTCATAGGCAACGGGGTTTGAATTTCTGGTTTTGTTTTCCTCTTCCACCAGCCTACATAGGCTACCTGATCTCAAATAACATCTTCCAACAGAGAAAAAAAGAAAGGCAAAGGCAAATGCCTACTTTTTTCATGCCAATCACACATTCCACTGCCTTTTTCGTTTCCGTCTCCTGAAAGTTCTGATTAGACATGACTTCCCACTTGTTCATAGAGTGGTTATTTTCTATAGAGTGTCACTGGCTCAGAAATAAACATCTTGTCAAACACAAAGCAACACAGACTGACTTATTCAGCACTACAAGGGTGGTTTCTAGTATATGATGAACTGAAAAGTTACATGCAGATTTTTTAACCCCAGAAACTAAGTGTATTTCTGATTTTAATCTTTTTTGTCTGCTTTTATCTAAAAGCGTATATAGGGTATATATTTTATTAAATGCAATATATACATACTGTATCTGCTTATGTTTCTGCAAGTGAATTGAAGGCTCTACTTTATCCCTGGCTTGTGACTATGGTTCATGTTCTGAAATACGTTCTAGCAGTTCTGGTTTTCTTGCATCTGTATGTTTAATATTCTCTTTTTAGCATGGCAAAAAGTTGTTCATAGCCACAAAGGTAGTATTTGGTTTTGTTAGGGCTCTTAGTATATGGAGTATGTTTGTAGTGAGGGCCATAAGAGGGGAATACGTATACTGGAATTCACATAGTGCCTACAGTTGTTTCTCAATAAGTAAATTCAGTGACCAAAGAGAAAAGCAGAAAGATATAATTTAAAATGTCCAAAAGAGACATGCACTTTGGATCAAGAATGATGCCTTTTAAATCTATACATGCCTCAGAATGTGAGCAAGGATACTGGATGTGCACGCATACACGCAACAGTTCACAGTCTACGGGAGTACCTCTGCGTTGATGAACCAGCTGTTTTAATAAGTACATTTAATATCGCTCTACAGAGGGGAAACCTCAGATAGGTGAAAGCTCCTCAGAGAAAACCACAGTTGGTATCTTGACATTTTTCACTTCTGAAAAATGTGAGGCAGTCGGCGTGAGGCAGTACAGCCCTTCATCTCCTCACAGAGGACAGGACAGAAAATAAAGATTCAGTGCTTGCCTGAATGAACGACGGAGATCCCCATGCGTTAACTCCACTCCCAGACTGAGCCAGCAAGACGTGCACCAGCTGTGGTTCGGAGACGCTGCCGGTCAGTGCCATGCCTGAGTTAATGAGCATAGCTGCAAGGCTGTATATTTTACTTCAGACCCTTTGCCAAGACCTAAGATAGTGCGTACTCATAGATACAGACACTCAAATTACATTCCAGTTTCTGCCTTGGCTTGATGTTTTCACATAGGTTCATTTGGTCAAAATTTTCCAAACAGCCTTAAAGTCTGGATGCCTTCACCATTGCAGGAAATCAGGCTTATTCTTAGGAAGCAAATTGCTTATATTTGGCTGATATATCCAAGGCCGTTTTGTGGGAATATAAAACTTGTACTGGCTGCTTTTGAAAGTATTCCTGTCAAAACCTTCATGACTCTCATTTCCACCCCTGCAATTGAATCATCTAACTCTCCACAAATATCTAAAGAATATTCTTTAATATCACTGTAATAAATTCTGTAATACTGATAATAATTTCCAAACAGAAGGTAAGCTTTCCTTGCTTGCTCTATGCAGGTATATCAGATTCTTGGTCTTTACTTACCTTGGCAAAGTTGGCTAAACTGATGTTCAGATACAGGGAGGTCTACCTTATAAACAGTCCTGCGTGCAAAATAGCTAAGGTGAAATTAATCAGAGTGAAGACCAAGTCCTGTACTTAGGAACAAGAAATCAAATACAATGTGAAAACAGCTGGCAAAGCAACAAAAAACATTGACAGGACTTGAGGGCTGTATTAAACCACAGGCAGAATACAGATTAATGATGTGACACCACCGGGAAACCAAAATGAAAGGAAAGAAACAGTAGAGTGCTGTCATGTCAGCATATGCCACCAGGAATATTCTATATAAAAAGACAGCAATTAGTTTTCTTCACTAAGGCTTCGGCAAACACTGCATTGCATAAGAGTTTTGGTTGCCACGCTTTTCAAAAAGCTAAAGAAAACTGGATAAAGTCCAAAGTGAAGAAGAGGTTCAGAAAATACGGTCTATGAAGAGAGATTGAAGACATTGGGTTTGCTTAGTCTAGAAGACTGAGAGAAGGCACGCCAGCAGGCCTTCATGTGGGAAAGACTGCTTGAAAGGGGACAGTAACCAATCTTCCTTTACACCCACTGAAGGAAGAACATGAAGAAATCAGAGCAATTTGTAATAAAGAAAACCATATTATCAAAGTACCTCTGCAAGTAGAGAGGTGTAAGCAAACCATATGGGGAAGCTGTGGAATTTTATTGAACCATACTTTTACAGGAACAGGCAGGGCAATTATTCCTTTGGGACAGTCTGCTAAACTTGAGCCTGGTTCTATTGGATAAGACTGGATTAGACAGACAATCGTCTGAGACCTCAATCCCATTTTTCTATTCTTTTCCCTGACGTTGCTGCTATCATTCAGAATACTGTCTACAACACAGAATTATGACCAAAAAAAAGTAGTAGTTTGGGTTCCTTTGTTCTTACATGCCACGTTGCATACCTTCTCACCTCACCTAGCTCTCTGGGCTCTGAGATGCCATTTGACAGCCCCAGTTCCTTCCCATGTTGACACCCTGATCCATCGACTCTATGTCGTCAGTTCCCCACTTACTTCAACTGCATATTGTCTGGGAACAAAGAAACAAACATTGGGGCTGGTTAAGAGTGCTTGCAGATGAAAAGCATGGATGGAGCAGCTGACTGGCCACCCGGCAACTGACTGGTTCACAAAAGCAGCTGACTGACGCCTTTACCTGTGTAATTTGGGTTGCCTGTCTTTACCCAGCTGCCAATCTCCACGTGACTTGTTAGAATTTCCTTTAAGTTTCTGCTCCTCTGTCAGATTTGTGTTTGACTGTATCTGAAAACAGATTTAAAGTTATCAGGTGGTGTGAGAGAGAGCGTTCAGTTACACAGATGCAGCCAAACAGACATAAAGCATGATAACATATGCCTCGTTTCCCTTACAAAATTAGGCCAAACCAAAAATCTACCTTGACTAACTCCACTTTATTAAAGTAATTTGGAAGTCTACATTCTCAGGTCCTAGCAACTATTTCCACTGCTCTATTCCTTACTGTGAGGTGCTTGCTAACAATGGCAGGAGAACAGAAGAATATACTAGGCTTTTTTTTCTTTTTTTTTTAAGGCCCACATGTGCCACAATCATTTCCTAGAGGACTTCCTTAACACTCAGTGAAAGTGTCCCTAGGCAGAACTGATGTCAAGCAGTGCTTGTGCTTTAGTTCTTTTTTGTACACCAAGCCTTTCGGCTCAAAAGCGCCATAAGAAGCTTTCCTCACTAAAGATCAAATTATTTTGTTCCTCTAATGTTCCTGGGGGTTCCAGATTGTCATTATTTCAGACATTCTAAAAGTTTTGTTTCAGTGAACGTAGAGGTGGCTGGATAGGGGGAAAGACAGTTTTATTTTTTCAAGGCAGAGAGGGAGGTACGTGCTACACATCACATGTGTTTATCTCCTGGACGACTCTCTCTAGCACAGCTTACTCTACTCCACATGCTGTGCAACTAGGCAACACTACAGTATCAAACAAACCGCCAAGACCAATTTCTCAACATTTCCTACCATTCCCATTAGTAATTAATGTGACACAATTTGGGAGATGACTGTAATTGCTGTAGGTGGTATGCTATATGTGATTTGAATTTAGAAGATGTGAGTCACAGCAGGCTGCACTTCTAATAAAGCAGTGTAAGAACATGATCCTGAAGAATTTTATTCATCCCGGTAGTCCTTATTCATGTAAGAAAGTCAACAAGGCTAAAGATATATCTAAAAATTATAGGAATGAGAAAAGCTTTGTAGGATTCAACACTGCGGTTATGACCTCTGGGTTAAAGAAAAGTCTAGATGCAAACTGAAATTGTAAGAAATGTGCCCATATTTCCTATGCACTTTTCATCTCACCTTGTGTACATTTTGCAGCTTGCAGTTCCATGAAGAAGCAGGCTGCACGGGAATTTCAACTGGGGTGTGTCAAGGATTCTTAGTCATAAACTTCATAGATCATTCTATTTGCTCAAAATAATCTCTTGGCAAGACATCTTACTTCCCTGCCCCAAAGGCATTGTTTGTAATGAAAGCCTGCAAATAACTATACCAGGCAATTCTGTTATTTGGTCTCCTTCCTCAACAGAGGAACAGAATCTCTTCCAGTCTGGGTTCCTCCTCAAGTGTTTGCTGCTGCTCTCTACGTCCACATTGTGCAACAGCTACAGTGATAAACTGCTGCAGATACTCGTGCAAAATAAAGGAATGCCCAAATGCCAGTACTTACTTTGCAGCTCAACACTGAAGTTCAGCATTTGCCTCATCTTGCTAATCTAGACCAAGCTCATAACACAGACAACCTGCAAAACAGGATGCTCTTTCAGTTCTCTTGAAAGTAGAAAAAAAAGCAGACAGCTACATACTACATATACTGTGATAACATGGAGAGGACTTTGAAAATTGTAAAACAGGATTTCTATTTTATATTTCAATCCCTTCTGGACACTACATTTTAAGTAACTGACGCTTAAGAAACTCTCAGCCACGTCACTTCCTAACAAAAAGTTAATCCTCCTTCTCAGGAGCACATTACTGTTTATCCATCACTTCTCCTAGTTATTTTAAATGCATATCTTTCAAGTTGTGTAATGACAGCAGAGTCCTTTTCTAATATACATGCTATTCACTTTCCCTACCGCATGACTGCCAGCAACACCCAGCTACGTATTGCACAGATCTTTCAATGTTGTTTTTTTTTTCCTGCTGCTTAAAAGACACTGCAATTTAAAGTAATGATAATATTGAGAGTGCTCTATTGGACCCATGAATAACTGATTGCTTCTGCCTAATTTAAAGAAGAAAAGAACAGAGTGAAGGTTCATGTATGATATGGCAGTTTGTTCAAATACGGTTTCGTGTTGTGGTAAAATGTTTACGTTCCATCTCGTGTATAATCCAGTCTTGCCTGATCGTGTAAAAAAAATTTAATGCTGGAGATGAGAGATGCTCTGTTTGATAGGTGCGCATAAACTTAAGTCTGTTTTTTACTTCACGTGTGATTGTCCTGAGAGGAACATAAGCTCTGCAGCTGCCTGTTTACAACACACAAAAAGGCACTGGGACACAGACTGCTAACACATGCAAATGAGCAGCTTCCATTCACTTCGTGGGATCAAAGGTCCCAGTGTGTAAATGTACAAACATAGGTGCTTGTGCTCACCTCTGCTGAGTAAAACATTTGGAAACGCATGCCTACAAGTACGCTCTGAATTCTAATGAAAACCGAGGACACTACCATGTGCTTCAATTTGAGCACACGCGCTAATGATTCACTGACTAGAAATGCTTTACTGAAGGAGAGACTAGGTGCCTATATCTAAGGTTACCTTTGATCCACTGCTGACAAAGGAAGTACATGAAAAACCCTTTTGATAGCGAACACCAGGTTTTTTCCTCTTTATTCCTTCGCAGACAAAGGAAACCCACTTGAACTTGGAAGTACAGTAAACGTTTTCAGTTTCAAGAATAGAGTCAGGGAGTGGTTTTTGCTCCATACTGCAAATTCCAAGTATTTCTTTAAAAGAAATGCTTTTCCTTTCTAAGGAGAAAAAGCTTAAAAATATTGAACGGCTTCACTTTTTCTCTGTCATTACATTAATACAAAACTCCTGCGGGAATACAAAACTTCCTGTAACTCCTGCAGGAAAATTCTATCACTATAGTTAATTTCTTTAAAACATGTTCTTCTCGTCAAACTGGAGTACCTTTTGCCCACCCCAAAATCTGCCTAACACAGTAAACAAATGTGCTGCACACCCGTTATAATTCATAAGAAATTCAGCTGCAAATAGCTCTGCTTATCTAGGGGTTAAGGCTCAGCTCAATAAGCTAGCTATACATTAATCAGCCATTGCAATTTCCCCATATATTTTTTGATATGGGAACAGTCCTGCATTTGATGTAAGAATTTCAAAGACGGAAAACAGCCAGTACAATTGGTGTGCACGAGCAGCTTGCAGCCATGGTTTGCATCGGGAATGTGCCTGCAAAGAACGAACCACGGAGAAGCGGGGTGTCCTCGTCAAGCACATACGCACCCAGGTAGTTTTTAACTGTGATTTATGTAGAGCGACTCTTCCACAGACATGACATAGATTTGCCAAACAACGATGTCCTGGATTTCACCTCAGTGGGGAAGGGTTATGCCCCACGTTCAAATCCGTGCTCCTCCGACAGGTACCTCTCTGTTCTGGCAGCTAACCATTAGCTTCTCTACTGACAGTGGAACAAACACCAACAGAGGACATGCCGCCGAAAATATAAATTGTGAGATCCTTCTCATCTGATTTTAGCCACTAAAACTAAACCAGTTGGATGTTTCTTTAGGAATTACAGAGCATATCTAGGAAGGAATCCACATGATCCTAAAATAAATAAGATTCTTTAATAGAGGAAGGGCCTAAGCAGCAAACCTGGACTAAAGGTCTGCCCTGCAGGTGGCAGGCAAAACGAATTCCACCAAAAACAAGCCAAAAGAATTTCATGTATCGTAAAAAACTTTTTGGATCTTTGCTAAATCGTAAAATGATGATAATAACAAACAATCCAACTCTATCTTCAGCGCCATGCCATGACGTTGGTATTTTATTTACACTTTCATAAGAAGGCAGATTGCATATTTTAAAGCTTTTCTTCTATGTGACTAAAATATATCAGATAAGCCGGGGTGAATTGCTTTAATACCGCATATTTCAGTAGCATCATTCATGTACCTTGTCTGTCCTATTACCCCTAAATTACAGTTCAAGCATAGGTGATTAAGATTTCTTTTTCTATTTATGTAAACTTTAACTGAAAAAAGAAAACCAGTGTGCTAGGGGATAACTTTATAAAGTGACTGTAGACAGAAAGTCTTACCTAGAGAACAGTTCTTCTATCAGAGCAACTTTGTATTTCTTTGTGGTTTGCCCTAGAATCCAACCATACTTGAAACCACTGATTGATTTTTTAAAACAAATTTGCATATTATCATAGCAGATCTGCTGTTCTTTCTTGTACTTTACCATTATGCTCACAGGTATGAAACACTTTAAGATATGATATATGACGTGATAGCACATTCACTTTGCTCTTCAGCTTTCTGCTCAGGAGGATGCCGGTTGCAAGAAGGAAGCAAAATAATCTCAACTAATAAAAAATGTCAGCTATCACAGAGCTCAGATAAGCTCAAGATTCAGCTGTACCTTTCCTCAGTTTGTTTCCAACGCTGGCACTTCAGAAACTATACTCTTATCAATACTTCAGTCCCACCCCTCCCACTGAAAACTAATCTGTTCAAGAGTTTATATGTCAATAAAGAGCCTACAAGAAGCTCTGACATTTTCACTGAAGGCTTTATGCAGTAAGAAAAATTCTTCTCTGAACAGTAACTGAAAGAGTCTGCATTAATTCTGTGTATATCACCAATTAGATGAATAGTGCTGTGACAGAAATTAATTACTCAAATTCTGAGGGTATCATGAAAATATTAACTAAGTCTGAGCCAATGACTAAAATGGAGTGAGACCACACTTACACTCACAGAAATGAAACCATTGTCAGTTCTCCCAAATATATACTGTACATCCATTATTTTTTTTCAACTACTTTTTTTTTTTTTTTTTTTAGAGTCTCAAATGAAGCAATACTAAGAAGCTTTGGACTTGTAAATATATTCTGCAGTGAATGTTCAATGAATATATAATAAAAGGACGCTGAACTCAAGTGAAAGTAAGGAAAAGGATGAGACTCCATCATTCACGGCAAGAGAGTGAATGATGGATTAATCACATGAAGCATCCATGCACTCCCAAGACGTGGCTACCAGTTTTAACAGAACTCACATTCTTGAACATATCCAAATGACAACAGGTAAATTCCACTAAAAGTGTTTCAACAAGTCAGTCATCTCTTGCCTACTAGAGCAGAGCTAAGTGTCAGATTCCAGCATCAGCTGTAAGGGTATAAATTGGCATGAGCTCCACAGAACTCAACAGAGCTAGTTTTACACACACTGTGGCAAGAATTTGAACCCAGAAGTGTAGGATGTGGTGAAATTATGGGCCAGATTTGGACCTCAAGCATTGTGGTGTACTTCTGACATAATCAGTTCAAAGTTGACTGAATTCATGTTTTAGAGGCATTCTTTAAAATTTAAGGATGGGTCCAAATTAAAAAATCTCACAATATCCATCAAGCAGGAGTATTTTGACAAAAGACAACAGGTTCATCCACACACACATCCTTTGGATGAAACGATATAAATTTTGGACATTATTTTTTCATTTTGGACAGTTCCTGGTTGCTGGCCCAAATCTCCTCACTTAATGTAAAATCACTTTTGAGGGTCTCTCACTGTCTTTCAGATCTAACCTTGGCTTGACTTAGTGCCCATGAAGAAAAGCTTGATCATACACTCCAGGCTCCAAGACACAAGCTCACATAAGCAGCAGCCCCTTTGGCTTCCATGAGATAATCCATCAAACTCAATGGCAAATAAACGGCTTAGTGGACTGACCACTAAAATTACAACTATGCCAATTAAACCTGTTCAGGTAGGAGCAGTCAGTGTCTCTTTCTTGCTCTCTCTCTCTCTTGCTGATATTTTTTTTTTTTTTCTTTCAGGGCCCTCATCATTGCCATCATCTTTCTCTTGTTCTTTATCTTGAGACACTTGAGGATTTTCTTCTATGAATCACCATGCAATAAAGAGGCCAACTTCAGATGGTATACTCTGAAGTTAAAAGGGCAGCCAATCATTTTGGCTTTAATATACACAGTTCTGCACCTATCTCGTTCCTTGGGTCAAGAATTTCCCAAGGCATTTCCTGGGATAAGCCGTAGAGCAGTAATGCCTCCTCAGACACCGGGCAGTCCGATTGCCTGATGCGTTTCACGCTGTTCCGCTTGGAGTCCAGCTCAGCCACTGCTCAGGGTTGCCAAGCTCACTCCAATTTTCCCTCACCACACACGCAATCGCCTGACGAGATCCTTCTCGTTCACTGACACTCAGCTTTCCACAGTAGCACATGCCAAGCATGCAAAGGCCAGGGAATGCAGAGGAATTAACCATTTTTGGAATTTGATTACTTTAGAGCCGTTTCACACACTCCAGTCGCTTCTGGTCATACCGAATATGACGTGACGTACAGAACCTGCCTTCTTAACCTTTAAACGCTTTCCTCTTACCTGAAATCCGGATTATGCGGGAAATTCTTGGCCGGAGTAGCATTAGCAATTTTGTTCTTTAAACAAAGCCACTAACAAGGATTCTCAGCTGCGGAAGAGCCTTAAGTCACTTCATTCCTGAAGCGAAGTCCTTAACTGGGGTCATCCCTGCACGCTCTTGCCCAGCCACCCCAAGCGGGGTGGGAAGGAGGAGACTCCCCCGCTCCCTGTCCCACCTTCCGCCCCTCCACCGCTCCCCGACACCGCCCGCCCCGCGGCACAAAGAGCTGAAGGAGAATCCACCTTATTCCCCCCTCCCGTGGGCCCAACGCCCCGTGGGCTGTGCATTGCGACCGGTGGGCAGGAAGGGCAGCTTTCCGTTAATTAAGTTAATCAAGCGAGGGCTGGTTTCACCAAGCGGCTCGGGCCAGCCGGGGGCGGCGGCGCTCAGGGAACACCTCTCCTCCGGCGGCCACCTGCGCCGAGGGACGCCCCCTCGGACCGCACCTCCCGAGCCGCCCGCGGGGCTGCGGGATGGGGGGGGGGGTGGTACGGCTCATTCGGCGGGCGGTCGCAGCAAGGCCGGGACCCCCTCACGCCGCCGGGGAGGCCGCCAAGGGGCCGGCAGGGCAAGGCCGGGACGCCGGGGAAGGCGACGGGACAGCCGGCGGGCGCCGCGCGCCGAGCCCCCAGGGACGAGCTGCGGTAGGAGCTCGCGGGGCGCCCCCAAGCGGCGCAAGCGGGCGCCCTGCTACCCTCCCCAGCTCGGCGGCAGCGGCGACCCTGCTCCTGGTCCCGCCCCCCGCCCGCCCGCCGGCCCCCGCGGAAAGTCGTCTGGGGCGGCGGAGCCGCCCGGCCCCGGCCCCCGCCCCCCGCTTCCTGCCCCGCCGCCGCCGATTGGGCCGCCGCGCGCCCAGGAATGCGAGTCGCCCTTTAAAGGGGCGCGCGGCGAGCGGAGCCCGCAGAGCCTGGCAGCGGCGCCCGCGCAGGACCGGCTGCCCCGGTTGTCCCCGCCCGGCGCTGCCGCTCGCCCGCCCAGCCCAGGGTCGCCCGGGGATATTAAGTCGCTGCCCGCCCGGATCGCTCTCCTCGGAGGTAAGTGCTGAAGTGGCACCCGCCGTCCCCCGCCGGGAGAGCTGTGCCCCGTCCCCGCTGCTGCCGCCGGGGAGCCCGGTGCGCCGGGCGGCAGATCCCGGGTGCGACGGCGGCGCGGTGACCTTCCTCCCTGTGCCTGTCCTCAGGCTGGTTCGCGGACACACCTTGGCCATGGGGCCGGCGGCTGGGCTCGTCCTCCTCTTCCTCGTCCTCGGCGCCGTGGAGGCCAAGCGCACGGCAGGTGAGAGCGGCTCCGCGCCGGTGCTCCAAGGGAGCGGGGAGGAGGGGGGAAGGTAACGCTTTTTTTGGTGACCGAGATGGTGGTGAAGAGCTCCAAAACTTCTTATGAGTAAAAACTTTTAACTGAGCATCAGCTATTTGGGAATGGGAAACTCTCTCTGGTCTGAAAGTCCTGTAACCTTCAGCGATAGAAAGGCAGAGTCTCGCAGCTTGTCCCCCTCTGCCTTGGGAAGGGGGAACATGGTGTAGGAGCTGGCTGAAGAAGGAACGGGGCAGTAGGTTGCCCTCGTGGTGCTATAGAGAACCTGCCACGGCGCCTGCTGTCACCCAGGCGCACTGAGCTGTATCCTAGCGCAGGAATACTGCAGCCTGGGCTTCTGCGGTCTAATTCTCTTCAGCTAGAGTCTAATGAGGTGCCAGAATGGCCACTACCTTTGTGTGTCAGTCAGCAGGTACCTGGCACTCTTGTGCCGACTGGCTCCGGTACAAGAATGCACGTGTGCTGCCGCACAGCAGCTGCCGGTGGGACGGCCGTACCCTCGGAGCCGCCGCCTGCGCTCTCCTGTCAGGCGCTGTAACTGGCGTGATGCGCACCACGGGACAGCGTGCTGAGCAGCCCTGGGAGATATGCACCTACTCTGCTTCTTCTTGTCCCTTCCTCATGATGCTTGTTGTGATCTCTCTGCAGAGTCCAGGAGTGATGATAACAGCGTCTTCGATCTCTTTGAACTCATTGGCTTCATTCGGAAGGGAGCTGGGCGCCGGGCACCCGGGGTGTACCTGGTGAAGGGACCAGAAACCTCGAGCCCTGCTTACCGCATTGAAGATGCCAGTCGCATCCCTGCTGTCCCAGACTCCAAGTTCCAAGACTTACTAGATGCCATCCATGCTGAGAAGGGCTTCATCCTCCTGGCCACTCTCCGTCAAGCCAAGAAGAGTAGAGGCACACTGCTGTCCGTGGAACAGAAAGATGGCTCTGGTCATGTCTTCAGCCTAGTGTCAAATGGCAAGGCAGGCACCCTGGACCTGAGCCTTTCTGGTGATGGCAAGCAGCAAGTAGTGTCAGTAGAGGATGCCTTGCTAGCTACAGGACACTGGAAGAACATCACCCTGTTTGTGCAGGAGGACCGGGCTCAGCTCTATGTAGGGTGTGAGAAAATGGAGAATGCTGAACTGGACATCCCAATCCAGAACATCTTCACCAGGGACCTGGCCAGCAGTGCCAGGCTCCGTATTGCCAAAGGAGGAGTCAATGACAACTTCCAGGTAAGACTTTCACTTTGCTTTTTGCTTAGTATTTTAAGTCATCTGTCTTGCAGGCGCATTAGCTACTCAACAGCCTAAATAGTTAAAAAGACATGGGTAATAGGGAGAAACATCTGATGTGGACCACCTCTAAACCTACTTAACTTTAATAATGGAGGGTGAAGCATTAGGCTTGCAGGGATGGACCTTTCTGCAGCAAGAAGGTGACATTGAAACTTCCAAACAGGTAGTTGTAGCTTCATTGCTTAGCTTTGTATATGAGATTCAGAAATTCATGGGTTTTTTTCCTTCCTGCCAGGAGAGTTGCTGAGTCCTTGTGGTCAAGGACGAGAATGTTAGGAAGCAGGGCTTGTTATCATTAAGGAGAATAAAGCAACATGTTTCACTTTGCCATCTGTCTGTCATGAAATTACTCTTAATGATCTTATGCGACCTGAAGTGCCTACAAGCCGTGCAAGTTGCACTTTCCGTTGCAGTCCCTGCAAGTAGCTGCAATTCTTTCTCTGTCCACAGGGACTGCTGCAGAACGTGCGGTTTGTGTTCGGAACGACCCTGGAAACTATCCTGAGGAACAAAGGCTGCTCCAGCTGTAAGTTTGCAGTCTTTTGAATCCAATGACCTATTAAAAATAAGATTCCTCGTTACGTTAGAAAGACAAGTTGAAACACAACTCAGAAGTATGCTGACATGCAAATCCACGTTTCATAAGAAAAAAGATTATATTTCTGCAGGCACCCTAATGAATCTGGTGGCAGCTGTTTAGCAGGTGTTACCTTGGAATGATAAATGTATGTGGTAAAAAATGCATTTACTTTGTCTGGTTTTGTCTCTTAGCCACTAGTGCGATCATAACTTTGGACAACCCCATCAATGGTTCCAGCCCAGCTATCCGCACTAATTACATTGGCCATAAAACAAAGGACATGCAAGCAGTCTGTGGTTTTTCCTGTGATGAGCTAACAAACATGTTTGTGGAACTGCAAGGGCTCCGGTCCATGGTTACAACACTTCAAGACAGAGTTCGCAAAGTGGTGAGTGTTGGCTAATTTCCTGGTACATTTCATTAACTGGTACTTTGTGAATGAATTCTAACCTGCCCTTGAGAACCTGCAGAAACAGTAATCACTTTATTCTGACTTTTGTGGAAAGAGGTGTTTTCTGTATCAACTCCTAAATGTCTTCCCTCTCTGCTTCTCTTCCCTGGCCCACCCCCACCTCCAAGACTGAAGAAAATGAACTCATTGCCAAAGTGGTCCAGATCACTCCTGGAGTATGCATTCATAATGGAATCTTGCACAAAAATAAAGAAGAGTGGACTATTGACAGCTGCACTGAATGTACCTGCCAGGTAAGATTCCTCCCATGCGTAAATCCTCTGAATATAGACTAATGAATTGAAACTGACAGATATTTCAAAATGACTCTGTTAGAATGAATCTTACACAGAAGTGGTTGTATTACAGTAGCCAGGGAACTCTTCAGTTGTTCGCCCTACTAGATCTCTGGTATAAAGGCAGCTTTCATACAGTGCTATTACAAAAGCTGTATTTTGGAAAATTATACAGAACATCACTCTGACACAGATCTTAATGCACTTCTAGTTCCTTAATTTGGGGAATGCCTCTACTCTTCACATAAATTCATGAGTAAACTAAAAAGTCAGCATCAATAAAACAAACTTGATAGTACTATCACCTTTGTCCCTAGAGTACTTGAAATGCAACTTCTGTCCTCACTGAACCTCCTGCTGGTTTAATAGGAAAAGACATTCTAGTACTCAGTGAAGGCTCTTAACAGACTTGTGGGGATTTTCTTATTCTAACAAATGTTTCTAGTTGTATTCCATTAGCTGTTACAGATTACATGGAACAGCAGTCCCTTCCAGATTTCAGCTTAGCTGTCCCAGGACCACCTGGCAAGATATCTATGCTTTGTGTTCTGTTTCTGGGGAATGCTGTGAAAGTACACTAAAAACATAGTTTCAGAGTTTTCTTAATCTTTTTGCTTGTTTCCTTTTAACTGTAACTGTACCTTACCAAAAGCATCTTGGAGTACCAGTCTACCCAAGAGTGGATTAACTTGCTTGCTGCCATTTAGAAATTCAAGGCAAAGTATTGTCTATATGGGCAATCCAAGGTATCTCACAGAGTTCTCGATCTGCTTCTATAGGTCTCTAGATCTTTTGTCTTGTAGTCAGCAAATGACATGGACTTCTGCATTTGCCTCTTTCCTATCAACCCTCTTACTCAATGTTAGCTGGAATTGCCTTAAGGTAGTCATTTGCTTGGCGAGATTAAAAGAGTAATCATGCTCTCACGATTACTCTTAATTCTTCTGACCAAGCTGCCACCTTCAAGAAGTGAAACTACAGGCTGCCCTTTAGCTCTCACTGAGATTGGAAATGGGTGTTCTCACCCTGCCTGCTTGGCTTAAAGATCAAAGACCTCTAAGTATAAGTTTTTATAGATTTCATGGCTCTTGACCAGAGTCCACTAACCTCATTTTATCTTTACCATATAATCAGCTTAAATCCATATTAACTGAAAAGAAAGCTGGCTTCTCATTCTTGTTTGTCCCTTGAAGTCTAACCTTATACTTTGGGTATCACGTCACAGTCTTTTACTCTAGACAGCATCTGGTAGCTACTCATGTTCAACTTCTGCAAAACCAAAATACTCTTGCTCTGGACTGAAAAAAAAAATGGGTGAGAATGGGAATGAGGCAAAGTTCAACTAAAAATATCTGAGACTTCCCTTGGGTTACATTAGCTCTAAAGACAAGGGTCTCTCCTTTAAGTGTGCTGTTGAGTGTTTAAGTGCTGCAGGAAAGTTCTCCTTATCATTTAACCAGACTGCAGACACTGTTTTTGTTCCACTTGCTTATTGCAATTCTCACAATTCTTTACAGAACTCTGCTACTATTTGCCGGAAAGTGTCCTGCCCTCTCATGCCTTGTTCCAATGCCACTGTGCCTGATGGAGAGTGCTGCCCCCGATGCTGGCGTAAGTACTTAACACCTTCATGCTTCTGTGTGAAGCAGCTGGCTTCATCTAACTAGTCACAAGCTGTTCTAAAGTATATACCACAACTGGATATAATCTTGCACCACTGGAGCAAGATTAGCCTAATGCCTCTTTGAGGCTAATTACTTAGGTGATGCACATGAGCCCTGAAACGTGAGTTCATGGCCTTTATTGTGTACAAGAAAGGGCAATTGTGTCCTTTTTTTGTGGATGGGTGGGTGAAAAGACTATGTAAAAACATGTACCTGGAGTCTTATTTTGGAGCTGTAACGGACCTGTATCCCTTTGCAGCTAGCGACTATGCAGATGATGGTTGGTCTCCATGGTCTGAATGGACTTCGTGTTCTGTGACCTGTGGGAATGGGATTCAGCAGAGAGGGCGATCCTGTGACAGTCTCAATAACCGCTGTGAAGGGTCTTCTGTGCAGACTCGGACTTGCCACCTGCAGGAGTGTGATAAGAGATGTAAGTACTTAATCTGCTCACCCTGGTAATGGAACAGAGGCTGCTTTTATTGGCTTAGTGTTAACAGCAGAGATAATTGCCTAGCTCCGTCACTGGGACGGAGCTGTAAGGATTTATCACGTGAAGGGGAGCAGATAATTAATGCAGTAAGTAGGCATGTTTGGGGACTGCTCCCAGGATAAAATCTGAGGCTAGTTTAGGTATGCAATTTCTCTAGTGACAAAACAACTTGATGTGTGACAGTGCTAAGGCTATCCAAGATCTGTGGAGTCTTTGGTTCAGTTGTGGTTCTGGTTATGTCCTAGGGTGCTGTGCACCTGAAATCTGTTCTTCAGAAACTCTATTAATACAGACATCTCTCTCTTGTAGTTAAGCAGGATGGTGGCTGGAGTCACTGGTCACCATGGTCATCATGCTCTGTCACTTGTGGCACGGGCATCATCACTAGAATTCGTCTCTGCAACTCTCCAGTACCGCAGCTGAATGGCAAACCTTGTGAGGGCGAGGCAAGAGAAAACAAATCTTGCCAGAAAGATCCTTGCCCAAGTAAGTGTGTCCAGGTGATAACTACTGTTCAGTAGCTTAAACAGTGAACTTTCTGAGTTACTTAGGTCTGAACAAGGTCTGAAATGCTCTCACTACAAAAGTAATAGTCCTTAGTCAGGTAGCAACTAGTTGTACCATTGAGTTTAAACCTTATATGTATTTTCTAACTCCTGTCTTTAGTTAATGGCAACTGGGGACCATGGTCTCCATGGGATGCTTGCACAGTGACATGTGGAGGAGGACTGCAAAAACGTAGCCGTCTCTGCAATAATCCTGAGCCTCAGTATGGTGGCAAGACGTGCGTAGGTGAAGCTAGAGGGACTCAAGTCTGCAACAAACAGGACTGTCCAATTGGTGAGTATCCATTTTCCCATAAACATCTGAAGGTTGTTGACAGTCTCAAAAATTTGACGTAAACCTGTAAAACACAAGTGCTAGAATTTTAAACCCGGTGTATCAGCCAAACGCCGTGCTGTAGCAGCATGGTAAGCGTCCCTCGTCTTAACACTTTCTCCATTTGTTTGTCAGATGGGTGTCTGTCCAATCCCTGCTTTGCGGGAACTACATGTACCAGCTCTCCTGATGGTTCCTGGAAGTGTGGTGCCTGTCCTGCTGGCTACCATGGTGATGGTATCCACTGCCAAGATATTGATGAGGTAAGAAGGACTAGTTTGCTCCTCGAAAGGGAGTGAGAGACAATAGGAAGGGGGAATCCCCGGTGTTCTGTAAGACTAACTGTTGTTTTCTACCTCAAACTCTTATTTCAGTGCAAAGAGGTTCCTGATGCATGCTTTGTCTTCAACGGTGTGCACAGGTGTGAGAATACTGAACCTGGGTACAACTGTCTGCCGTGTCCACCACGTTTCACTGGGACACAGCCATTTGGTCGCAGTGTTGAGGATGCCATGGCTAACAAACAGGTAGAGTCAACTTGATAACTCTTCTGGGCTGTGAAATCCCACTCTGTTTCTAGGCAACAGAAAGCACCTATGCACCTCTGTGATTCAGAACAGAAGGAGCATTGAGCAATTCAAAATGAGTTTTAAAAATCACTGTCCCCCTCAGCTATGGAGGGTTCAGATGTTATACATAATTTTAGGCGAGTAATTTAATCAGTATTCACTTATGATCCAACACATGCAGGGGGAAAAATGAAGGATAAAAGATGTTTCCAGTGGATTTAATTTCTGTGTGGTCTTCTAGGTCTGCAAGCCACGTAATCCATGCACAGATGGAACACATGACTGCAACAAGAATGCCAAATGCAATTACCTTGGCCACTTCAGTGACCCCATGTATCGGTGTGAATGTAAACCAGGCTATGCTGGCAATGGCATAATCTGTGGAGAAGATACTGATTTGGATGGATGGCCAAATGAGAACCTTGTTTGTGTTGCCAATGCCACTTACCACTGTAAAAAAGTAAGTTTATCTTGTTTTCCTATGTACCATTATAACAGCTGCTCTGAGATACAAACTGTTGGTCTTCAGGTATAAAGCGAGTCTCTATCTAATTAGAGCTATTAAACTATCCTCTCTGCAAATAAAACTGGTCATACCCCTCTGCACAGAGGTACTGCTGTTGTGGTATTGCTAGGTAGCTTTTGCTGTTGCTTTAGATATTCCTGCAGTATGGGAAGAAGTGAAGCTGGACACAATTATAAAAGAATTGTTATAAATGTTCTAGGAAGATTCTACTTAGGCTATACCTATATCAGCTTTGCTCTGGTAAGTATCTCCAGGGGAAGCAAAAGAGGATAAGATTCTCAAAAGCAGCCAAATATGTTTTAAAAACTATTTGAACTATGGCTTTAAGACTTATTCTCACAGTAGTGACTAACTAAAATTGAGAGAGATACAGTAAGATAAAACCTACCTGACTGAAGCATTATGATTTTGTATAATGATTAGATCTTGCATGCTAAAATCCTGACTGTAATTATCCCAGGAGTAAATATCTGTGTACTTTCCCCTTTCTAGGATAACTGCCCTAATCTGCCCAACTCCGGGCAGGAAGACTATGATAAGGATGGGATTGGTGATGCCTGTGACAATGATGATGACAATGATGGTATTCCTGATGACCGGGTAAGATGACACAAAAGGACAGCCTTTAAGAACGTAGCTCTTCCATTCCCCCTCCTAAGGCTGGGGTCCAGCTTTTCACCTTAATTGTGAGAGGACCATAGGAAGCTGCTGGCACTGACAGCTACCCTAGAAACCTTGAGATATGCATAACTATGCAGACAACATTTCTGCAGCTGGCTGAGCTTTGGAAAGGACTCTTCATTTTTATTCAGCCATTCCTACATCCATACAAGCAATTGGGTGTTTCCAGATAGAAGCACTCCAGTTTCAACTATTTCTCTGCCCTTCATTTCTCCTTTCATGGCATAAAGCTTAGGTTTGATTCTCTCTAAAGCTTGGCTACTTTCTTGTTCTTGCAGGACAACTGTGCATTCATCTACAACCCGCAGCAGTATGACTATGACAGGGATGATGTTGGTGACCGCTGTGATAACTGCCCCTACAATCACAACCCTGATCAGACTGACACCGACAACAATGGAGAAGGCGATGCATGTGCAGTGGATATTGATGGAGATGGTAGGTGGCCTCTAACCACTTCTTTAGATGGTTTTCTGATAATGTATTCATCATATGTACCCACTGTACCACTGATTTCCTACCAGAATTTCATCCCTGAACACACACCCATTCTCCTTTGATGGGTTCAGGACACAACTGCTGAAAGAGGAGTTATAGCTAATGGATATTTGCTTTGAAATAAACACATTTTGGCATAGTTAAATTCTACTATTGCAGGCACTAGGAGCAGAAGTGTGTGACAGAGCCAGTCATGAGTCAAGTTTCAAAGCTTCCAAATGTTGCTTAAAATGCTCTGAAAAATATATTAAGAAGTATGTTGTAGCTTTATACAGTCCTTTGCATCATTTAGGTGTCTGATTTTTCATTCTCAAACTCTCCTTAATTTTGCAGGCGTCCTTAATGAAGAGGACAACTGCCAATATGTCTACAATGTAGACCAGAGGGATACGGACTTGGATGGTGTTGGAGATCAGTGTGACAACTGTCCACTGGAACACAATCCTGATCAGGTAGGGGACTTGCACTCTATAAATAGAAGACTGGTATTATAGACTATATTATGTTGTGTGTTATAGAAAATACTTGAACAGCTGAAATTTGACTTGTCACAAATCATTCCTCTTAATTTGCCAGATGATGTCTTTAATAAATAAATGTCCTCACAGTTCAAACAGCTGCTAGGTGTTTTCTGAAAAGTAACTAGTAAAGATCTGTGAGACTACTGCAGGTACTCATCTCCTAAACATTTCCTGGGTTTGTCAGTCATGGTGATCCTCATAGGGAGGACATGAAATTCCTGGGAGCATTGTATGAAATCTAAGTAGGTAGGAACTGCCCTCTTTGTAGCCTGTAGTGCTGCAGTTCACTTAAACACAAAGTTGTTCTTTAATCTTTGGAACCTTAAGTTTGACATAGCTGTATTTCAAAAGATAGGTTTTCTACCAGTAAACTGCAGGCAGCACAGGTTGCTTTTCTCTAAGGAAGAGGCATATTCTGACACTTTTAAAAATCCCCTTCATCAAAATCTAGGGAGATCCTGCTCCTGACACAACTTACTGGTTCAAAAGTGTTTGAAGGCAGAAGTATATAAAGCCTGTGCCATCCTGTCCAATACAAGGGTGTAAGTTTAATAGCTTCAGGGACATAACTGGAATGTTTGAAGGATTAGAAAAGCTGTGGCAAATCAGTGAAATCTAGTGTAGTGTGGTCACGTAGCCTAAAAGCAGTGTTACTTGAAGGACTTAATATAGAATTTGTTAGTCTTCTGTTGCTTGATTTAATGCTTACCCACCTGAGGGTGGAAAGTACCTGAAGATCATTAAAGGCAATGCTCCTCTTAACACTTTGAATTGTATTAATAATCTAAAACTCTAATGGGTTTTTTTTGAAGACTCTTCTATCCAAGTTCTAGAAGCAGAGACACTAGATGTCAAACAGCAGAATTAGTAGCTATTCAGACTGTGTGCTATGACTTCTGTCTACACCAACACCAGGGTCATCCACCAGTGTTGACAAGACTGCTAGACTAAACCTTGAGGCACCCTCAGGGATGACTGGGTTAGTTTCCTTATTTCAGAAGGTGACTATGCAAATGACTGGCTAAAATGTGGGATCAGCAAGCACAAATTTCATGCAGTCTTTGACCACTAGGGGAATAACCGTCTTGCCTAACAAGTCAAGGGGCATGAAGAGAATTATAGGCTTTTATGATAAAGAAAATGATGATATGGTGTGGAAGCTGTAAAACTGCTTCATCCCTGGAAGTGTTCAAGGCCAGGTTGGATGGAGCTTTGAGCCAACCTGATCTAGTGGGAGGTGTCCCTGCCATGGCAAGGGGATTGGAACTAGATGATCCTTGAGGTCCCTTCCAACCCAAATCACTCTGATTCTAGACTATGTTTCAATGCTACAGTTTCTACTGGCTAGGTGCAAAGTAGTCCTACTCTTATCTGGCCCTTAGAACCAGGGAGCTGCCAGAGAAGGCAGGAGATACAGTAACCAATGTCCAGTATGGTGGGCTAGTGGCAGAAGAGATGAGAAGCTGAGGACTATGCTGCTTTCTGATGCTGTGGATTCAAATTTAAACCAGGGCAACACTATAAAGCAGCCCAAAAGCAGTTAGCACAGGCTGCTTTAAGTAAGGAGGTATTGATCGCAATACCTTGCTACATCCATCCTCAGAAATCTCAATTCTAGCTATTAAAACTCCTATTTCAGCCCCATTTAAGTAGCTTTTTTAAATGTTCTTTACTTTTTCCCTCCTCTTTAGGAAGACACTGATTCTGACCGCATAGGTGATCAGTGTGACAACAACCAGGACATAGATGAAGATGGCCATCAAAATAATCTTGATAACTGCCCCTATGTGCCCAATGCCAATCAAGCTGACCATGACAAGGATGGAAAAGGTGATGCCTGTGACCATGATGATGACAATGATGGAATCCCTGATGACAAAGATAACTGCAGATTGGTTGCCAACCCAGATCAAGCTGATTCCGATGGTAAGATGCCAGTATCATAGTAACAATTTATACATCAAGAGTATCTTCCAAGAGTTTGCTGTATTTTTTTTTTTTCATGCTATTTAAGGTTGGACTAAACTTCCAAGTAACAAAAAGACGGAATGTCTGTATTGTTGTTATAGTGCTCCTTACTCTTGTAAGGAGTAATGTAAAAGTTAACACATATCCAACTTCCTAAGTCACGTGAAAGGGCATTTTACACTACAGCCACAACAGCTATGGTGTATCTGTAGCAGTACCTGGGCAGTCAGAAATCTGCAGTTAGGATTTCAACTCTGAGTTATAGTACCCAGAAAAAAACAACAGTGGTGATATAATGGTGAAATTATTTGTGTTCTTCAGGTGATGGACGTGGAGATGCTTGCAAAGATGACTTTGACCAAGACAGTGTGCCAGACATTGATGATATCTGCCCTGAAAATGTGGACATTAGTGAGACTGACTTCAGAAGATTTCAGATGATTCCCCTGGATCCCAAAGGAACATCCCAAAATGATCCAAACTGGGTTGTTCGTCACCAGGGTAAAGAGCTGGTTCAGACAGTCAACTGTGACCCCGGCCTTGCAGTCGGTAAGGGGAAGATTTTAACGGGCATTACACTGCTGTTTTGTTTTGGGTTGGGGCAGGGGGAGGACAACCTGAGGAACTATTAAGGAGTTGTTTAAGAATTGCAAAAAAGCAATCCCTAAAACTTTCTCCTTTAATGTTCCCATAGGTTTTGATGAATTCAATGCTGTGGACTTCAGTGGCACCTTCTTCATCAATACTGAAAGAGATGATGATTATGCTGGCTTTGTCTTTGGCTACCAATCTAGCAGTCGTTTCTATGTTGTCATGTGGAAGCAGATCACCCAGTCTTACTGGGACTCCACACCAACGAAAGCTCAAGGCTATTCAGGTCTCTCCATCAAAGTTGTGAATTCTACCACTGGACCAGGAGAACACCTTCGTAACGCTCTGTGGCACACAGGAAACACTCCTGGCCAGGTAAGAGTGGCACTTTGATAACCTACGCTTCTGCACTATAAGGCAGGCTGTTCTTCCAACAAGTTACATGTGTAAGGGGGTCTTGTACAAGCTGATCAGAATGGCACAGTCTTCTTGGCAGAGACTAACTAACCCAAATCATGCAAAAATGTTGTATAAAAACAAGAGGATTGCATGCTGCAGGCAGTCTTTCCAGCAGCAGTGAATCAATTGTTTCTGGTATTGTGGAATAGTTTCCTATTTACATATTCAGAAGTAAATTTAAAAGCAGTTGATTTTCAAGAGACACTATTACAGTTGACTTTTAAGCTTTTACTAGTTGTAATGATGATGATCAAGGCATCTTCATGTCAAAACAATGACTATGTTATTTCATGCCTTTGGTTAATAAAAAAACCCACCATGTTCTTTCATAGGTGAGAACTTTGTGGCATGATCCTCGCCACATAGGCTGGAAAGACTTCACTGCATACAGATGGCGTCTTAGCCACAGACCAAAGACTGGTTACATCAGGTAAGAGTCATCCTTTTATCTCAAGTATTTATCACAAGGAAAGTGCATGTCTGTAAACATGAACTTAACACCTGTTGTCTCTTTGTAGGGTTGTAATGTATGAAGGGAAGAAAATCATGGCAGACTCAGGACCAATCTATGATAAAACCTATGCTGGTGGTCGGTTAGGATTGTTTGTCTTCTCTCAAGAAATGGTGTTCTTTTCGGATCTTAAATATGAATGCAGAGGTAAGGAAGACATTGTATTAAAGGGATCATATATAAATGAACTGGTTCAAGAAAGCTGCTTTAAAATGCTGACTAGAACAAATCAACAGAATTGACAAAACCCAAGATGAAAATGCAAAATACAGACTTTAGCAAGGAGAACAGTGTCTGACAGGCAAAAATGCAATCTGCTTAAAGCAAGTAAAGGACAAAATTGTCAATATATTGTACTCTTGTAGTTCAGTGAAGGGAAGTGCGTATGACTAGCTCCAGGTGTCCGAGTCTTCTTAAATTGTGACTTCATTATGTAATGGTTACATGGACTAGATTCTGACGTCTAACTCAAAGTACTTAAGTGATTTCAGCTTTCTTTACTGGTAAGTTCTTTAAAAATGCCACTAGGGATTAATGTCTTTAGATGTAACCATGCATAGCAGACAGAAATATTTAAATATCTTAATTTTTTCTTTTCCACAGATCCATAATCACAAGGTTACTGGATCCAGAGACTATTTAAAAATGCTGGTATTGCACCTTCTGAAACGTTTAGCCTTACAAATCCTGGGACCATTATATTATTCCTTCCTTTCTTCTTTCTGCATAAATGTGGACTCGAAACACATGATCTGCCTCAAGAGAATGCTTTTGAGAGAATGAAAGTGAGAACATACTTGGTATCTGACCTCTGCTGAAGTGGAAGGGAACAAATGTGTCTTGCAAATGAGAATTGTCTTCACTGAACAAGCACACTTCTTGCAGTAGGAAAGACATTTGTTTGCTGTTATGACAGTGCAGTGTCACTGCCTCTAACTGGAGGTCCCATGGAGTAGCATTTTGTAAAAAGAACATCTTTGGATGTGCTGTGGACTACTTAAACTGAAGACCTTTCATTGTGTGGGGAAAAGGGGTTTTGGGAGGGAGGGTGAACTCTTGAGTCTTTTTTTTTTTTTCTTTATGGGGGAGAGGAATTTTTTTAATGAGGGCTGTGCTACCTTGGTTTACATCCATTTAACTTGGAGACATGATTATTGTTTTCTATGTCATACCTTTCAGATGAAAACACAGCGTTTTACTCTGTTTGTGGTGAGCTAGATCAGCTGCTTTATCACACAGGACGAAAGAGATATCCTAAAACCGATTTCCATGGTGGCAGGGGAAAAGAGGATAAAAACTGGCACACTGGATCACACTAGCTTTGGGAGAACTGGGATTTACAATTAGATTCTGTTGTTTTTCGTAATTAGATGCAGATCTTTCTTACCTTTTAAATGTTTTCTTTCAGATATGGTGCCAGAGAGCACTGCCATCTCAGCTAGCACTGTGCTGTCCCTCGAGAAACAAGCACGTGCTTCACTTTTTATGGTTAAAAAGGCACAAAAATAATAGTAATGAAAACATTCCTTTTCTACATGCCATAGATGCTTTAAACCCCTCACTTCTTTGGAGAGGAGGGGAAGGGGCCTGTAGATTAAATACTGAAATAGTAAAATATTTATTTTTTACCTGTTATAGACTGAGGGATTATTGATTAAAACAAGAAATGCGTCAAGACTATCCACCTAATCATTGTTACAAGTCTTTATGACTGTAAGATTGTAAATACAGATTATTTATTAACTCTGTTCTATATTGAAACTAGAGGGGGGTTTTAGAGGAGGGGGAAAAAAAAAAATCTCGTCTGGAGCAGATAGTGGTGATGTATTCGCTACAAAGAGCAATTTTCCCATAAAGGCTTTGAGGCGCAGGGAAGAGTGGCGGCGTGGGGAATGGGATGTTTGTTTTTCTCAGTCTGAGCTCAATGTTGGCTTTTCCTTTCTTTGTGCGAGGCAGTCGGTAGCCTGGCAGGCAACTGTTGGGCCGTGCTACGACACGAGTCCCTTCAGAGGGTCACAGTTCCTGCCTTGGCCGTAGGGCTGGAGCCGAGGGAGCGGCCTTTGACCGCCTTGGCGGTTATTTAGTGCTGGGAAGGGTCTGCGGTGCTCGACCACTGGTCAGTGGCCTGACACGAAACCAGAATACCTGCCCTGAGGAGACTGCAAAGAGAGGCACAATGACCAGAATCAGCAGCCGTTCAAACCGGCTATTTGTGCTGCTGCACACTAATTACTGTAACTAGTGATGTGCAGCTACAAAAGAAGGAATTCTTCATGGACTAGACAGAATTTCAGGAGCTCCTTGCAAAAGAAGGAGAGGGCTTGATGCACATTTACAAGACTGTTTTCCCCAGGAGAAGGGGCAGCATCCTTATGATACTTCCTTGTCCTTTCAAAAAAAGGAAAAGAAATGAACACAGTGAAAGTTTTACGTACAAATATTACCTCATTGTTGTGTGACTGAGAAAAACCTTTGGATTAAGCAGAGTTCAAATCTCTAACAAACTTTAAAGCTACTGTAGTACTAAAACATTAATGCTGTACATAGTAAAAATTTCTTTGCAGAAAATGTATTCCCAGTAAGGAAATGGCATTGGAAACAAAAAAATGTCAAATACGATTTCTAATGTTGTGTTATATTTTTCCTGTCATCTTGTATACCAGTGCTTGTATTTTTATAAATTATTTTTCTCATTGCCATTGTAATAGTTAATCACATAATTGTGTAGATATGCTATTTAAATAATTTATCATGAAATGCTACCTGTAGAGTTAGTATTTCTATTTTTATAAAATGTTTGCACACTGAAGATTTTTTTTTTTGCTTCCCTCCTCCCAAGGTTTTTGCTAGCGTAATAATTTTCTAAGAACATGCTTTTTTTTGTAAACATTTTTAACCATTTTCCATTTTAAAGTTGTGTAAGTTGTACAATAAAGCTTCTTACCTACAACAAAACAATAAACCAACAAGGACACTTACATTTACACCTGTGTGCTCTAGTTTTATTCCTGTTTTGCAATACTTGCATGTTAGTCATGGCAAGTGGGGTTTTAAACCAAGACATCTCTCTGCTCTTTATGTTAAAACTGTGACTAGAGAATGCCCCTAAGCTTTCACCCCAGCTGTAACTGTTTGTCCACCTGAGGGCATTTCTGCAGTGAGGCAGCATGGACAGGTGCCAGATTTGATTCTGAAGGCTTCGCTGAAGACTTCTGTAAGCGTGTACACAGCCATACTGCCCCCATGCAGTTCCAAAATGCAGCAAAATGCTCCTCATGGAATTCTGATCATTGCCAGCCAGGCTCACCTCCTTTTTCTTGAAAGAGGCAGCATGATGGCTGTCCGCAGAGGTCAATATCTGTTCATATCTCTTCTAGGCTCAGTTCTAGTAGGACCAAAAGGCTGATGATGGTGCACTGTATCAACTGCTGGCACACACTGCTAAAAATAAAAGCAGTTGGAGCTAGTCGCTCAGTCTTTACTTAGAGCAGCATTTCATCTCAGAACCCTTCAGCAAAGCCAGGTGCTATCTTAGCAGTGCTAGATATCCATGTGAGAAACGTCTTTAGGGTGGTCCTGCAGGTACACAAAACTACTCTTTACATCTCCATTTCCACAGGATGAATAGTTCTGTTCTATGAAGTTTTTTTCCTATTTTTCTGTCGCTAAACTTTTATTGACAATCCTGAATATTTTATTTTATCCCACTGAGAACAAGGAGAAAAAAGACAATGCCTGACCTATGGCTTCCAAAATCTGAGTGGCTGCTGAATTTCGGCCCTCACCCATTACCAGAGTGTCTGCTTCACTTCTCTGGGGTGAGACAGGGCAGTCTCTGTGGGAGTGCTCCGTGTAACCCATCACCTGGGCCTGCTGTACCCAATGTCCTGCAGTTCTGGTCTCAAATTATCTCCTTGACTCCCAGGGGCACCAAGGAGAGTAAGAACTACAAAAACAACCAAAGCTCCCACTTGGAGAAATCTGGTTACTGTACTTGCAAGGAGGAATGGGATACTCTGGATTTAGAAGACAAATCCTTTGTATGAAGGGATACATGGAGGTCTAATTAGAGGTTTTAAAGGGATAACTGCTGCTGCTGTGGGGGGACATTCCCTTGGCGGCCCATTCCAATGACCTCGTCTGAGCCCAAGCCGAACCTTAATGCTAATTTATTGGATGCGTTTTATGTAACTTATATCACTGTAGTATCTGAACTGGAGATGATACGTGCCTTGGAATAATAAAGGCAAATGATATGCCTTCTGTTAACCCAGAGGTTCAGTCTACCCACTCGTTGCTTGGGGAGTGTGAATACTGCAGCACACAAGAAAGAACTATAGTTGACATAAATTAGGCCCATACTTACACAAAGAAACAACTATCAAATTAAAACTGAACAGGCAGAGCGTGGAAAATGGCCACACCTCGCAGGGCAGAAACTCCACGGGTGAAGCCTGTGGGAAATACGCTGCTGCCAGCTCCCTGGAGACTCATCAGCCAGACACCTAAGTACACCAACTAACGCAAGCCACTTCTAGTGTTACTGGGTACTTGGCCAACTTTTCTGCGCCAATATCTCGGCGTTTCATGCTACGGAGAGTGCAACGTTTTCTTACCATAGCACGTTCTTCTCTGAGCCCATGCAAATCAGCAGCTTTAGTTTCCAAGTGGTCATCTGCATCAAACCTAAGCTCCAGAGGTGTAGTAGTTTAACCTGTAGATACTGATAACCTATGGAGATAAAGACAGAGATAACCATAGCAAGATCGGCACCTTGATGACAATAGTGCACTTGTCACTAATATTGCCATGATTTTGTAGAGAAGTCTGTATTATGTAACCAGCCAATTTGCAACACAAATTCATTTTGGAAAGGATAGCTGAGATTATAGAAGACAGCGTCTCAGTATATTCACGAGGGGAGTTCTAGCTCTTATTTCTCATCTTTTCCAAGACAGAAAGAACAGGTGCACAGAGTTGTATGAATATTTAAGCAGAGTTATGGCAAGAGGAAGAGAAAGTATTTAGCAAGTAGAAATCTTAAAGACAAAATATTCCACAACAAATGCATAGAACTAGGCAAGTATCATGGAGCAACTTGGATTTTCAAATTTTGACAAATCCCAGGAAGCCCAGCCACCATTTGTCTTTAATTTTTCAACTGCTTTCAAGTTCAAGAACGGCCAGCCTGGGCAACACATACAAGAGCTGAACTGAGCACTGCTCAGACACTGTGTCAGTCTCCCGTGATGACTCAACTCACAAAACGGGTATGGAGAGACCATTTTACTGTTACTGTAAAATTAGGGTAGAATGCCTCTGGCAATACCCTTCCCACCAAAACTATGCATACCAAATACACAAAGCAAACAATAGGGAAATAACGGCACAGGACAGTATTTCCACAAGACAGGAAAAATTTAAGTGGGAAAAGTGCTAAATACAAAAGACCTGCTTATAAATCAAAAACATACATGCACTTCAGCATTCTAGAAATTAAAACACACTTGTGAGTATTCCAGTTTGCTGGTTTGCGGTTTGGGTCTTTTTTAAAGCATAATAGACAAGGTACTGCAGATTCAGTTGCAAGCAGTGAACTATTTCACATAGACTTAAATGACAGGGAGCCTTTTATTCTAACTACTGCACCTGGATTGCAGCCAATCCCTCAATGAAACGTATAATTGGATAACTGTAGGTTATAGCATTAGTAGCATTCAAGCGCCTCGATTCTATTTAAAAAGGAAACAGTTTTCCTGACCTTTAAATCTTGCTACAAATAAAAGAGCAATTATTTCCCAATAAATACAACTGCTGAAGATTTATTTTAAAAACATTAAAAATCAGTTATTATTTTTTCTAGATATCAAAAACCTTCATAATTTACCAACTTGCCAAACCACCTTGTCTTCCATGTCTACCCTTCAAACTTCCCAGAGGTGAGGGGTTTTTTTTGTAACGGGGGGAAGAAGTGTAAACTTCTGTAATTTAGCAGAAAGTGTAGCAGCTTTAGCACCTAAAAAGCAAGACAGAAATCTCATTCAAAGCTCTGGTTAGGCTAGCAAAGGGGAGAGGTGCATTCTCATATTATCTGCTGAAATTTTATCTAGAAAATGGGGGGGGGGGATAAATGAAATATAAAAGTTCCTAGCATTACTGAAATTATAGAAAATTGAGATGCAAACACCAGCCTTTCACCTATCCCTCCCTGCTTTGGAGATGAAATCACACCCTTTGTAGTACATGAATTACTGGCATACTTTTTCACACTTCTGGACTAGTCCTTGCTACTCCAATGACATGTTTAAGCAGCCTTTTCCCCTCTGATCTACGCAGCAGATAATTCTTGCACAGCCTGTTTTCACTCTGTGCTCAGCATGTCCACTGACCCTGCAGGAGTTCTGCTGGGGAAGTGAGAGGCAAAGCATGCACTGCAGATCCACAAAGCAGATAGCACAAAGTTTGGCCTGGAAAAATAACACTTGGCAGAGAATTTTGGTGGGGCGCTTTCCTCTTTTTTTTTCTTTATTTCTTCCTAATGATGAAGCTGGAAGTTTTTTCACCCCTTGATAAAATTACTTGAATTTAAACGTGAATTCTGGACATAGAAAAATAACTACACTCCTTATATCATTGTTTTCTACAGTCAACCACCTTTTTCTTTTTAATCAGGATACTTAGTCTGTCATTTCTCTTTGAAATAGAAAAGACCTTCAAGAGCACTAAATCTGCATAACTCTGAAGCTGGACTGAACTTCTCATATCATTATAGTATACTGAAATCAACACTTTAAAATCATCTTCCTCATATTCTCTAAATCATCCTACTCATATTTATGTACAGTATATATTATTACATATAATTTATATATACTTTTATGTATATGTACACATATGTTCCACAAAAATGACTAAATCACCTTTATTTTCCTCTTTCAGAAAATAACTTTAAAAATCAGTCTCCTGTGCTCTGCTGTGTTTTGGGATGAATGGAGCTAGGAGAGTAAAGAAAGCAGTTATCAGAATCTTGTACCAAATACAACTCACGCTGAATGAAGGTGTGTTTTGGAAAACGCATTTCCAAATCCTGAGCTAGGCTACAAAAGAAAATTCATTTAAATATCTTAATCGTCCCTGCTGTATCACTCCCCGAGGAGAAGCTGCCGCATTCCAGTCGAGCTGGAATTCCATCGGCGAGCGGGACGGAGGGGTTATTGCAGGTCACAACAGAGAGACACTGGAAAAACAAAGAAAAACCCATGAATCCTCCCGGGCTCAACTTTGCCTTTACCCTGATATCAATGATGTTTCAGCAAATTACTTTGTCACTGTATTTTATATAATATCTCATAGCAGTAATCATGTTTTCCCGAATAATTTTTTTTTCCTACCGGTTTACTTAAAAATGAAAATAAGTAAGGGAGGGTCTTATACTGTAACATCAAACAAGAAATAAAATCTTACCAAAGAACCTGTTATTTAATGCACAGGTGAGTGATTTTTGACAGTCCCTGGGTTCGAGTACCAACTCTGCGCGCCTTTGGAACAGCACCCGATGAGCGCTAAGTCCCCGCGCTGCGCTGTGCAGGGACCGCAAGTGATGCAGGGTGCCCGGCACTTCCCCAGACCCGAAGTGAACACCTCGCACCAGCACTCGTTCCAGCTTACCTGCTCATCCCTGAAATGCCAGATGCGAGTCAGGGCTCAGCACTCAGACAGGCTGCAAGCTCCAGCAAGCTGCACCGGGGTAACGGAGGCCAGGTTTGGCTAACTTCAGGAAAAAAAAAAGTAGTTGTTACCTATATTTCATACCTGCTCTAATAAAGCCTCACCAGTAGAAAGTGAACATTACAAGTTTTATGTTACATTTTTCATGAACAAAGGCACGCGTGTCTATCAGACACACAGCGACACAAATGTGTACGTGCATCTATTTCAGAGAACACTCCCAGGAAATTTAACGTAATACAAGAGTTTATTTTGAAATCAAACTGCCAATGACAGCAATAATTAACTCTTAAGAATAAATCAGCTCATGGAACAGTTTTCAACAATGAGAATTCATTCCCTTCAGGTTGTCGGAAAGGATGCTGTATCAGTATAGTGTCACTGATGGAGGTTTGCCCACACTTTCGGAAAAAGAGTTGTGTAAAGAAGCATATAATCACTCTCGACTTTCACTCTCCGTATCACCTGTAAAAAAGAGAAGAATCACATGCTCAACTGCTCCAAGTACAGTATTATCTTCAAGAGGGAAAAGCAGTAACAGTTTGGGATACAACCTCTACATAAAACTTAACCACAGCTCCCCCGAAAGAGCTGGAAATAATTACCAATTAATTACCAATGCACATCTGTATGTGGGCAAGTCTGGCTTCTGTTTACCTCAGTACACATCCCTTGTATTTTCACCCTGATGTAGTTTACTGTTTCTTTCAAGAAAAAGGAACTATGTGTCTCTAAAGGCACATGAGTTTCTTTCAGATACATATACACAGGTGTATATATATATATATATACACACACACACACACAAAATCATGTTATTATGCTTTCCTTAAAATATATACAACGCATTACAGTAAATCTGTATCACAGACTACAGCACCATAATGACTGCAAAATCAAAATTCCACTAAACCAGTTTCACACAAACACAGTTTTGTTTGCTTACACAGCATGACACAGAGATTAAACCATGTGCAGCAGGCCACAAAAATCAAGCTATTTACAGAAATTATGGATGCATGTTTAAATGTCCTTTAGAATTAAGACCACAGCAAAGCCCAACAATGTAAATACCTCTTAAAATAAAAATAACACCTGACATTCCTTACACCTTCATTTGCAGATGTATTTATCTTAACCTGGACTCCAGTGGGATCTCCATTCCTCCATACAATTAGCACGTGTAACCACAAGCTTACCCACAGAACACGAGGCAACTTTAGGTATTTGATAAACATCGCAATCCTTTTCTTATGGCCAGGAATAATTGCTTAAGACAGAACTGAGTCACCTTTGTGAGAAACAAATTAATTCCTGGGAAAGGTATCAGGGTCTTCCGTTTTTTCCTGTACACTTTCTTGTAAGCAGTACATTGACAAAACCAGTAAGAATGAAAAGTTGTCTATTTGAACGCTTATTTTTGATGGATGTAATATGAACGGAATACCAAAAAAATGAATATAATTAATTTAGACTTAAACCTATGGATAGCTGCAAAATATTTAGCACTAATGTAAAAACAATAACAAACCTCTGAAGTGGGTTTTATTTTGCACTTACTTTTATGGTGCCTAAAGATTACCTGTTCACACTATTTTTAATAATCAGACACTGGCACGAAGACTCAGAGCCGGATGAGGTTACAAATATCCGTAATTACGTCTTTGGTTTTGTTTTTAGTAAAAATGAAAAGATTTAGAGAATTTGAAAGTTCATAACTCTTTTTTCCAACCCCCCAAAAAAATACTTGGTAAGCAAAATGACCATAAAACCAAGGTGCTCATTAAGCACACAAATCTGAGGTCTATATGGTGGAACATTACTCAGCCACTAGTGAAACTAGATAATCAAACACGCCACTGCATTGCTCTGACACAACACATGATTATGACTCAAAGATATTTGAATTATTAAGTAATAAACATTAAAACACTCACTTTAAAGACTTTTTCCATGAGATGTTCCAAATGGAAATTTACTTAATAACTGAAATCTCCTTTCTCTCTTGTGCAATAAAATTACCTCATAGTGACTACATCTACCACAGCAGGTATGAACACTTACCTGCTCATTTCACCACATCGTGGCTACAGTGCCCAGTGGTTTGTTTGATTCAACACTTCCCATCCTAAAATACACTCATAAAGAGAGATGGTTGTTGGGGATGAATCGCACTTGACCCTGACTGTGCTACTCCGACTAAAGGAGAATTTTAATTCATGTGAAGGTAGCAAGATAAAGTGAGTTTTTCTGACTGCTGGATGCTGAAGACAACTGGTGGTGTAGGATGTACCCACATTACTCTTGCAGGAGACCAGGCTGCCCCTGGCAGAGGTGGGCTACCCTGTGGTGCTCCCCATCACCACCAGTGCCACGCTGCTCTCCTCTGGGCCAGACCACTTCCTTCTGCCCTTGCTCCGCGCTTCTGGTGCTCACATCTACGCGAAGAGCAAAGCTGGTGCGTGAAGTTAGCTGAAAACTAACCTACCAAAAAACCCTAAACCAACCAAAGCTCAATCTCTTCTACAAGTATTGCATTTCCATTGTTTTTCCTACTGCCGCAACAGCCTACGCCTCATAATGGGCAAATGTGATGGCTAAGTCTGGATACCAGGTTTGTCTGGCAGTGAGAAAAACAGCAAAAGCAAGTCTTCTTGATTTCCGATAAGTGGGATCACTTTCCAAAATATTAACATTCCCTTCGGTGTAGAAAGGTTAAGTATGAACAATCAAAAAGACACCTGTGGTCATAGTTAAGAAACGACAGCAAAGTAAAGAGGTATTAGGGTGTTCTTCTAAATTACCCATGAATGTGAAAAATGTTTCTCCAAATTCAAACAGATTACCAGTGTGACAAAGACCTATCTTGACAAACCTAGTAGAATTTATGGATTTCTAACACAACTAAACTATAGAACTTCAATCACAAACAACTTCATAGTACCACAACTTTTGTGACAAAAATGAAAGATGTAGACGTACCTGCCTAAAATCTAACTTGTTTGAACAGTTTGCTTTCCAGAAAGAGAAGTGATCTTAGGCTAAAAATCTAAACATAAATTACAATATCACTACACAACTGCATTTAAGTAAAGGACATAAGAAACAGAGACATTTCCAAAATTGTTTTACAATACCAGGCAAACTAAATCTAATTTTTTGCTGGTTAAAGTCTATTCTTTCTTTTACTGAACTAGTTTACAGAAATTATTCAGTATTTATTAATAGAAATTATGCAGTACTTACTTGTTTTGGTATCTTCTAAGTGTAAACTGAACACTCTGAAATCAACTTTTTACTTTTAATACAGCCAGGTTATGTTTGTTTCTATATTAAAATTATATTATATATAATTATATATAATTATATAATTAAAATTATAATAATATATATTTTATATAATAATTATATAACTAAATAATATTAAAAAGTTTATTAAAAACTTTTGAGAAACACTTGGACTTTTGCGCGAACTGTTACTGGGAGAATATTGGCTCTCTGCAGAACACTGAACAGGACTTTCTGCTACCAAAAAGATAATCCATATGTGTTGTCAACACTGCTTTCCAGCTGACAGAATTAATCAACATCAATATAATATTTCATAAGAATCCTAGTCTTATAGTTGATTATGTCGGCGCAAGAATTTTAATAAACATTCTGTTATTTCGCCTGTATTATTTTTGGCACGGTTTTTGTGCTTTAGAAAAGTACATCCTTGCCCCATCGTAATAATCAGTGTGTATTGGTGCATACCTTTGGTGAGAACCTGCCTGGTTTTTTTTCATCATAATCAAAAGCCCATTCTAAAGGGTCGTTAAGAGTCTCACCTCCTTTGGTTCGCAGTGGTATGCCGGGAATGTCAGCCTCTGTGGATGGCTCATTGTTCGTGCTGATGCAATATAATGGTTCACCCAAGAAAGAAGGTTTCTTCAACCTTTTTGTGTTGAGCGCTCTTGACATAAAGTAACCTTCAGTAACACTCTTATCTCCCATCTTCTGTAAACCTTCTAGGTCATCAGGTTCCTCTGTCTGGGCCAGTGAATCCTTTGATAAATGACTATCAGCCAGGGCTTTGCTCATATAGTAGCCGGGGATTTCACTCTCTGCATTAACACATAAGCTTTTGTCTTCAAGTCTAGCCTTTTCCTGAGCCGTTAACATCCCTACAATATGGTCTTCAACTGACATTTTGGAAAGAGTAGATGCGGAGTGAAGAGTGGAGTCTTGACTTGTGTAACAAGGGGGACTTAATCTGAAAGAAAGAGATTCCTGAGACTTTGGCATGGTAACGTTGCTTATTGTTCTCTGAGGCTGTATACATTCTTCCAGAAGGGTCTTAAGCTGCTCTTCAGAGAGGCACGTTTGTTCTTCAGTCTGAGAAAAAAAAAAAAAAAGGCAAGAATTTCTTCTGTCAAAATATAATTAATGAAAAGAAGTGCCATAAAACAGTTTGAGAAATACAAAAGCACTGGCAGAACTCTTAAACCAGTATCAATGTTTTTCAATTCAAACTGCATTTAAATATATATTTACACCATTACATCATTTATGTAACACCTTCACTAGGTTCTAGAAAGATTAGATGCTGAAAGTTAGGAAATAATTCAGATGTCCACAAGGCACTGAGAAGCCTTTGACACGTCCACAGGTATCACTGCTTCTTAATTACCAAAGCACGTACTTTTTCATACGTCTCAGTTTGTTGTGTTACACATGCAGACACACACACACGTGCTGTGAGATTTGATTTGCTGAAAGCAAAACAGCACAATGCTAGAAGACTTTCAGCTGTTGTCGTGACACAACTGAGGTCAAAAATGGTTTTGGACAGCACCAGTCTACAAAGGTTGTCACATATTGACTGATGTGCTCCCAGCAGCTCACTGCAGAAATGCAACGCAGCCTCTCTCAACCACGTGACAAAAATCACATCAGTCGCTCATCTACAGGACCTACCACGCCAAGTGTGTCCCACGGCATGTGACAAAAGAAAGCTCCATCTTCTGTACAACAGTTTTACTACTTTCTACCAGTTGACACTGCTCGGATAGCTCACAGATGTGTCTTTTCAGCCAATTTCTTAGGCAGACACTGGCACACTCCCATCATTTTTATCATGTGGGTTTCCTTTACTAGACATCTCTTAAAAATTGATACTAATGATAATGACTGATATGAGCTGGTAATGGTAAAGAATAGCAAAGCGTATTTTACTCAGAGAGCTTCGCAATCCTTAATGCTCCTTGGTATCAGAGAAGCACAATACTCCCTGACAATTTAAAGATTATATCGAAACGCAGAAGGCGTATTTTAGCTATGCATAATACATTTGCACATGAAATATGCAATATAGAAGATATTTGTAATATATTTTTCTATTAATAAATGTTATAGATGCTATGCAACATTTAGTGCAAAAAGCTGCTTTCTACAATCAAAACTTTGGCTTTACCCAACCTCCAAGAGACAAAGGATCAGTTGGCAATCTGATGATCTCCCTAAGGCTGCAGGGATTTATGTCAAACAACAATTTTATTCACTGTGTAATGCCTGTTACACAAAATCTACTTTACATTATACTACAGCATGGAGCTACTGTCGTTTCAGAGGAAAGATTAATAAGCAATGTCTAGCTGATTTCTTTTCACCTGAAGGTCTCTTACCCGATTACAGGAGTGATATTACCCTGTTTGATGGACACGGGATTACGAGATCACAGCCTAAGGAGCACGAGGTGCGTGGATTACCCCTGAAAACTGGTTATTCATGTTCATGAACAGGGACAGTTTTCAGTCAGGAAGGACACAGCATTTTTGTGCAAAACTTGCTGTGACTAGTAAGTATTACAAGGAGACACTACAAAGTGAACAAGACAGACATTTTACGTTACTTTCAGTCACTATTTTGTATTTACATGCATAAACATTAACAATAGCTAATGGCCACTACTATAGACCGGTTACTTTACAGCTCAGACACTAGCTGATGTACTTAAACTCAGTTTTATAGATTTATTCAACTTGTTAGTCTTTTCCCGCACAGAAAAATTTCCTTCCCAAGGACACTTGGAGATCACTTGCTACACATACAAAAGAAAACAACAGTATTAAAGAAATTGAGATGTTAAGGGCTTTATTTAGATAAACATAAAATCAGGTAAGATATTCAGCTAATCTTGGCATCAAACAATGTACTTCTGATAATATAACTGAAACCAAACCACAACCACTGATTTAGATAACAAAGCTAAAATTATGATCTCTTCAAACTCTTCTCAGGCTTTTAAATTTTAATCTTAGTGCAGAAAGTTCTCACTGATGTAAAACAAGCCAGGGGAAAACAATCAGTGCCAAAACACAGGACAAATCAAAAGTGAAAGATGGAATTTTTCAAATCTTCACTGTCAATCTAATCTACTAGCCCACACTGGATTCCTTACAGTTCTTGAAGGAGTATTTTAACCTGCAGGACGATGTCTGTTTACAGGCAGGCATTATTAAAAGGGACTCACTTATAAGAAACAAGATGCATTCACCCAGGCAAAGCACCACAGTGACAGCGTTACAGCACCACTGGAAGCACAGCTGCATCTCGGGTACCCCCACAGAGCAGAATATTACGCTATGTAAACATGACTATATTTGTATCACAGAAGATTCTCACATCTGGAAATCCACACGGATTCCCACACGTTTTTGAGTGTGTGGTTCTATACAAACATGTTTCAAAGCTCTTGGCCAAGATCATTTGGAGCTAATTTTATGTTAATGACAGGGCAATTCACTCACTGCAGAAAGGAATTCTGCATCTGGAGTAAATGAATGACTCGGTATAAAATGAACAGTGAGGAAGATTATTCCCTCCCCCTCCCCACTTATCTGCAGTCAACTTTTCCTTGTCGAAATTTAAAATGGGGGGGGGGGTGTTTGTCATTTTTTTTGTTTGTTGACTTCCAAGGAATATCATATGGCTTGCACTGACAATTAATTCATAGATTGCTCTGATTACTACCAGAGTGCTAGGTGGGGAGATGCAGAGCCTAAGGCAAATGGAGAGGAAAATGTATATAACAGCTATAGAGCGAAAAAGTTAGGCAACTTGTGGGCTTGTTTTCCTCCAGAGTGGCAGGCCTGCAGGCAAAGCAGACAGGGTAAAACATCACTTATTTTTGTTCTTATCTCTTCCTCCCTTTGGATTGCTTTGTAAGACATCTACAAAGATAAGGAAGGGGAAAGTATTTAACATACCTCTCCAAAAATTACATTTAAAAATACTAACGGCTCCCTGTTCAAAATTTTCTTCCACCAAAGTCATTTTAGGGTTAAGGAAAAGTATACAGTAGAGGAGAAGATGGCTCTTAAATATCCATCAGTCACCCACTCAGCAGCAAGAAATCTACACTGAAACAAAAGCAGAAAGGTTGCTGTTAAAATCAGAAAACTGAGTTTGGGAAAACGTGAAATACCCTAAGGAGAGGGAGCTCACGCCAAAAAAGGCTGTGCATTTGCAACTAAATGAGCATTTTCACTCATGAGATAGCATAATACAGCAACTGCGCGCGGAGTTTGCAAACTATGTATTTGCACACACCAGAAGAAATCCTGTCACAGCTAACTGTCACAAGACCTGGAATTAACAACACAGTCTCAGGGAGACCCTAAATTCTGCTTCTCCCAAGCTTTCACTGCCCTCACTGTAAATAATTTACAACTTCTATACAGAAAAAAAAACCTCAAGATATTTCTTTAAAAATACAAAGACATAAAATTAGTGTGATACAAAATGCAGAAACAGACCACTAGACAAGGGAAAGTGAGCTATTAGGTCTGGTTCCCATTAGAAATTGGAAAACCTTTTAATTGTTCTGGGTAATTTTTAATAGGACACTGAGTCCTATTCATTTCCTAGGCTTTTTACCGTTAATGATCCAAAAAACTAATTCCTAGCCAGGAGTTTAGGAGCCTGCTAATGACCTTTACTGTTTATGTGTGGCTAGATTTTCACACACTTGTGGCCCTTCTCGGACTGAAGATTTCTTGTTCCTTGCCGAATTCCTCGGTGACATGGGTCTATAAAAAGAAAACCTTACTGCATGTGGTAGGAATGCAAACTTGTGGCTCGCTGTGGACAGACCTGCTGTGACTACAGGCTTGCAAGTTCAAAGCTTTAGGCTTGTTTTCCACATCCACACAGTAACAGAAACAGACTGGACGCTGAAAGGCCTTATCAGATTTTAGCATGGGGAGAAAGTCAATATGCCAGGATTATTTCTAATTACTGTAAATAATCATAAAATGACACACAATAAATGAATAATCACTAGAAAGCCAGGATTATTTAAGGACTCATGTAGCTGGCATGTCTATAAACATGCTTATTTTGTTGCTTAATCTGAAAGTGTTACTACCAATGGTTCTCATGACACTTTATCTGCTTGAAACAATTTACTTAAATGATCTAATTTACTTAAACTTTTACTGATGCATAGTACTGCAACAGTAGATTCTAAAGTAACTGCTTTTTTTTCTGATGAAAAGAACCCATTTTAAGAGTATACCGATCTATTAAGACATCAAGCTGATTTTTGTCATATCAGCACTATAAGGTTTTGTAAGTTTTAGTTATTTCATAGAACCATAGAATTGTCAGGCTTGGAAGGGACCCTAAAGCTCATCCAGTTCCAAGCCCCCTGTGCCATGGGCAGGGACATCCCCCACTTGATCAGGCTGCCCAGAGCCCCGTCCAGCCTGGTCTGAAAAACTCCCAGGGATGGGGCTGCCACCCCCTCTCTGGGCAACCTGGGCCAGGGTCTCCCCACCCTCACGGGGAAGAACTTCTTCCTCACGTCCCATCTGAACCGACCCATCTCCAGCTTCAATCCATTCCCTCTAGTCCTGTCACTACCCGACATCCTAAAAAGCCCCTCCCCAGCTTTCCTGTAGCCCCCTTGGGATACTGGAAGGCCACAATAAGATCTCCTCAGAGCCTTCTTTTCTGCAGACTGAACAGCCCCAACTCTCTCAGTCTGTCTTCATAGGAGAGGTGCTCCAGCCCACTGAGCATCCTCGTGGCCCTTCTCTGGACGCGTTCCAGCGCGTCCGTATCTTTCTTGTGCTGTGGCTCCAGAACTGGATGCAGTACTCAAAGTGGGGCCTCACGAGAGCGGAGTGGAGGGGGAGAATCACCTCCCTCGACCTGCTGGCCACACGCTTCTTGATGCAGCCCAGGATACGACTGGCTTTCTGGGCTGCAAGTGCCACTGACAGCTCATGTTGGCTTAACAGTATTTTCTCAAACAGCTCTACTCTACCTTGAAAAAGCAAGCCTCTTCTTGTACCTCTACACTACTCAACACGCCCCATCAACTCCAAGGTCTCACCTTTCCGCATCACACACTTATCTATGAATAGTACTAATCAGTGCTGCTGGTGGAATATTATTAATATGCTGCATATAAAACCCGACCCATCATGTCATCGTGGAAGACCTTCTTACATTTTTCCAGAAATGCTAAAAACCCAAAGTTCTTTTGCACCACACAAGTCAAGACTGGCACCCATAGTACGTAAGCTAATCTATTTTATGGGAATATCCTTATGAGACTGTTGTGGGTTAACCCTAGCAGGCAGCTGAGCACCACACGGCGGCTTGCTCACTCCCTTCCCCACTAGGACAGAGGAAGAGGAAAGGAAGAGTAAAAGCAATAGAAGATAAAAATTGTTTAATAAGCAAAGGAGAAGGGAAAGAAGAGAGAAAGAAAACAAGAGATGCAGCAGCAATCACTCACCATGGCTAGACCAATGCCCAGCCAGTTCCTGAGCAAATGATGGGCAAGCTTTCTAAAACCCCTTCTTTTCCTTTTTTATTGCTGTCCATGATATTATGTGGCATGAAATACCCTTTGGTTAGTTCAGTTCATCTGCTTTGTCGTGTTCCCTCCCACGCACCACCACGCACCAGTCAATTCACTGGGAGGGCAGAGCAAGAAACAGAAGGCCCTGGTGCTGTGCAAACACTGTTCAGCAGCAGCTAAAACGTGGTCTGTTTGGTCACAAATCCAATATAGAGCCTCATACCAGTTGCTGAGAAAAAAAATTTACTCCATCCCAGCTAGACCCAGTACAGACATCCCTACACTGAAGCGTCCAGCACGTCACATTATGGCTTTTAGTGCTCGCTTGTTTCTTCTAAAAACACTATGTTGTGAGAAGGAGCTTAATGAATGTAAAAGAAGAAAGTTAATCTTTCCTCTGTACTATTCCAACAGAGTTACTCCAGGATGCAATGAGAGAAAATGTAAGCAGAGTAGCTCACCCCGTGCTCACAGCTCAGCATGCACGTTTCTGGAGAGGACAGTCGTGTGTATTAACTTGATGGTGTTAAAAATTAAGACTGGAAGCTGAATAATAGATTCAGAAGTCAAGAGCTCCTTGTACTACAGTCATGATTCACCTGCTGGTCCCGTGCCTATGCCCAGTGTGGGTGGATTTGGGAACTTCTGTATTGTTTTAGGGAAGACATATGTCTTTAAGAATTAACAGGCTTTATGAGCCACAGGAGAAAATCTGCTTTTGCTCTTTTTTTCCTGGTATCTTTCCTTCTGTTAGCTACATTTTCTTTTCTCTTATTTTTTCCAATGTTTCTGTTTGCAAAATGAAAAGGTGTAGTAGTCAAATTTCTGTGACTGGTGCCAGAAATACAGAGAGGATAGAAGTATCTAGGCAAGAAAAAAGAAGCACCAGAAAAAGAGATTAGTGGACATGTGGTAACATCACTGCCTGAAAAGAAAATTCAACTTGTAACATCATGAACCATCAGAACCACAACATCAAAGCCATTATTAGCCTATTAAAAATAGTTTTAAAACTTGTAAACTTTCAGAGGAGAAAACTTCATTAAGAAATTTGGAAATAAACTTTGAAGGATTATTCCCCCCTTTCTTTCACAAAGAGAAATCTTAACAGAAATCAAAAGGGGACATGAGTTTCTACAATTTTCTTCTTATTTAGAGTAGGTGAAATTTGCAAAGAAGAGACATGGTGACTGCAGCAGTTAATTTCTTTTAGTTTTTTAAGATAGCCTACAGGTTATAGAAGTAAAAATAATTACGACAAGTTCTTGCAGGCAAAACCAATTTAAACATGCATATTTTAGTCATTACAAAGAGGCGTAATTCTTGGTTTTATTTTATCTTTCTCAAAAATATCCTGTCAATTCCTTGTGATTTGCATGTGGAAATAATGAAAAACTGTGCTTTGTCAGCTATGCCACAATCCTTTAGACTTTAGAAAGAGAAAGCAACTGATTGCCAGAGGTGACAGAGTAGAAATAAAAAATAAAAATTAAAAAAAAAAGGATGGCAAAATACCTTTTACGATCATCTTATTCTCATTTGATACCACAGACACTAAGCCACACTGTTCACCGCTGCAGAGTTCGCATGGTATTACACTAGGATATAATGAAGAGGTTTCAGTTGCTCTAAGTGTGAAATTCTTCTTGGAAGCACATGGAAATAATTTTACAACTTTTAAAGCTAAAAAATACTTTATTTCTGAATTGCCACCAGTCATACTTTTTACTCCTCATTTTCTGAGGCTTAATTCCAATTTTAGCTTCATTTCATGGTAGCTTTTCACCTACAGGTTGTCCAACATCTCCTAGGTGTCTGCGTATTAGCAATGAAGTTTTCACCCATGGTCAGTAAAATCTAAATTTGTTTATCAGGGTAACTTTAAGAAAGAAAATTTGAACATGTCACACAGGTTTAAGGTTTCTAACACTCCTGTCAGCCATGTATTTATTAAATAAAAAAAAAAAAAATTAAAGTAATTGAAGATCACACAATTATTTTTCTCATGCATTAGAGGAAGATTATGACTCTGAAGCTCCATTTTCATTAACTGAGCCAAACATGGTGTTTGTAACCTTTAGGTTCTTGACAACATTAGATTAAAATCTAAACAGTTAAAACATCAGGTATAACTCATTTAAAATGTTTATTTCCACTAGCATGCTGGCTTCTTCTGCCATTCTAGGAACTAATATAGCATAAGACTTACACATTGTTATGAAAGCAAGCTGAGTTTTCATTTACCATTATAAATCAGTAAAACTGTTAGAAAAACTCCTTTATTTGATTACCCAGTTAAGTTATGGATAGCGGGTTTTACACAACAAAGCAAATGGCTGACAAAGAAATAACAAAGGAAATTCTGGATATACTGATTATAATACCTAAATACAACACAAATAGCAGGTAATAGAAATTAGTTTAAATTAAATGAGATATTTTTTTCTATTTAACTAAACTTTCCTAAAATACTGGTAAGCGTGAAATTATTTCTAAATGTGGTAAAGTCTGATCTTCCATTATACACTAGAGAAAAAAAACCACATGCAAACAAAAACAAGTTTTAAAGAGTGTTTTACTAGTGGCTGGCAAATGTTACTACCTAATCACCTCAGTCTGCTGAGTTAAATTAACTGATAAACCCAATTTTGATAATTATAGCCTCTTTCAGAGATACTAATAGGTATTTTAGGCATTTGAATTTACTCAGGTTTCTTTAGTTTAATCCTGTTTCACCAGAAATTGAGAAACCAGACAGGAGCTGGAACAGCAAGCAACTGATTTTGATCTTCTGATGATGAATAAAAGCAAACGCAAGAAGGGATCTAGTGTTCTAAAACCATGGGGACTTAAAGCAATAGGATCAATCCACCAACTGCAGGCAACGCTTCCTTTTAACAAGAAAGCAAGAAGTTTTAAACAGAGGTGGGTTTGTGTTTGGGGTTTTTTTTTAAACATGTCCAACATCATAATTAAATCTGGTTTTGTCCAAGAGATATCCTAAACTGTTATAATGTTATCCTATTCTCCTCCCTAATGGCAATCAGTGCTTGCAGTGTTCTCATCCCTCTTGCCCTAAGACCCAAATCCTGGCAGTAATTGTACAGCACATCTGATTTTTGTGTATGTTGTATAATAAAAAGTTCCATTTATTAAGTTCCAATGCTTTTTAAACGCTATTGTCTTGCTACAGAATTCTACTCCAGCTTCCATCGTAAGCAGCAGGGCATAAATTTCTAGTAATCGGGAATCAACAAAGGAAGAAATTTGAGTCAGCATCTTTAACAGAACAAAAGGTAAGAATTCCAATTCTAAGTAAACATATATGAAATTGTGTAATTAAATATGCACAGAGTATATCTTCCTGGCTAGGGCAAAGATGTATTGACTTAATATATTGGGCCTATTTAATTGAAAAATCAACATATTCTAGTAAGTCAATGTAAGTTAGCCATTCTTTAGAAAAGTAATTAAAAGTTTAATAATTTTAAAAGCTGCATCAATCAAGATGTAACACCCTTCCTTGATTTATATATTAAACTACGATAAAACTCTGATTTAAATCACTCTGAATTTAAAATCCATCTACTCCAAGGTCAACAGATGTTTTGCAAGAATTCAGCTCTTCTAACTTCAGATTAGTTCAACATTTACCTTATCTAATCTGCTGCACAGACTACAGCACTGTACTCTATATGAGTCACTGTAGAATTTTTTCTCCCATCTCCAAAATCTTTCTAAACAAATGGATAGCTCCCTGGTTTTAGAGCACTTGATGTCATACACTTTCAAGTATTCCTAGGATAGAGAACAAGCTGGTTTTAACTGAACACGTTGAACGTGTGTGAAAACTAAGACAAATTCCTGAACTAGTATTTACAACCCACCATTCTGAGTAGGACTTTCATTTTCTATCCTCTGCTGAAGAAGCAGAACTTCTGCAATCTAGGCTATTTATTATTCAAAAACAGTTTCCTTTTTGTGTTTTTAACTGTTTGTTATTAAGCATTTAACAGATTTCATTCCACAGAAATATCTTCCCTGAATATTATTAAGTTGTGGCTTTAATTTTCAGCAAAGCCAGCAGAGTAGACAAAAATGCCTTGATGTGGTTGCAGCTGTTTTCTGTTACAAAACCCCATTTATTTTTCCTTTTTTTTTGCCATGTTGGCTTTTATTTTTCCAAGAAATAGATACGGTGTAGCATAATGGTACCACAGTATCTTATAGCAATTCTAAAACTCTACAATGAAGTATCTTGATTTTTTTTTTTTTTTTTTTTTACAGGTCTATAATCTACTGCTGGAACAGAAAATATAAATAGCAATACAAGTAAGGGCACAAAGATTTGTATCTTCATAATATACAGAACTTCACTGTGCACCAACAAAACTAACAAAATGCTTCCACCCAATAAAAAGGAAAATGGGGAATCCACAAACGTGATAGAGATGACCTACACAGGTCATCTCTATCACGTTTGTGTAGTTTTATCTCACTAAAACCAAGAAGAACCGGTCCAAGGAGCAATAATCCATAAAGACTTACCAAAAGCAACTCTAGAAAGAAGCTTAAAAGAGAAAAAAAAAGTAATAGTTTATGTATTCTAGGAGTATAGAACATATTTCCTAATATTCTTTAGGGATAACTTTTTAAGTGACTCTTCTTAATTGGCCCCGTGTATCAGAAGCAACAGGCACCTCTGCACACTGACTTCTTCCATATTATATATATATATATATGTATATGATAAACCTGACCTGTGACTTTTGCTTTGGAGACAGAAATATTCTCTCCCGACAGCACAAGTATGATAGGAAGGAAGTTCTGCTGTGTGTGGAATAACAAGATGCATAATTCCACAGCATTCTCTAGTGAAGTAACATCGGTAGTGTACAATCTCGTACCTAAGTTAAGGAAAAAAACTTTTTTTTTTTTTTTAAACACTGTGGTTTCCTTACAGAGTTTTTGACTTAGCATTAAATGCAGACGGTAGTGTTCCTCTTTGTTTCACATTCTTGCCACCTAAATCAAGAGCCTCAGGCAAAGGCAAGCGCTAATGTCAGCCGTAGTTCCACAGGGTCCTCACAGGCAGCAGAGAGACACCAGCACTTCAGACTGTGTTCAAACCAGGTAAAATCTGAAGAACACTTCGAAGTTTGCTTACAAATTACTGTTTTAAAACGGAAGCCTTCCTGACAATTCAAGGGACACTAAGCAAAAAGAGAATAAAGGACACAAAGAGAATAAAGGGGAAGAAGCAGAGATCAATATTACAAAAGGAATTTAGTAAATCACAGATTAAAAAAAGTATGTAAGACACTACTTTTCAGAAACCTGATTCTGAGACTGTAAAGGAGACCGAGCTTTAAATAACAAGACCCATAATGTATCGCACTGGCTTAGTTTTCACTGTCTTGTTGTAGCTGAATAGAAGAGCATGCACAGGATTGCCAGGTATTAGCTAAGACAAGCACTAAAACACTGAAAGCCAGGACACCTCGCCCAAAATACCAGGTCTAGTACATCTGAAACTGTATTTTTTTCTTGTTTTGGTCTTTTAATCATTATAGTTGAAAAAAAAGTCTTGGTCCTGTCTCTTTTTTAATAGGAGAAAATATTCTAGAGCAATTATGGCACCGCAAAAATCTAGAGTTTTAACAGTACCAAAAATTGCACAACCCGTGGGAAAGAGAGCTGGCAATGTTTGCAGTCATGTGAATTGCAAACACAGAATCCTACTTTACGATGGCAAGACTAGTAAGTTTTTTTAAAAAAGAAAAAAAAAATCAAATTCCCGCTTAACGTTCATGAAATGTTTCTGACCCTTTCAATTCACAGCATGAACAACTACACTCACTAAAGGAACAGCCCATCTAAAAATCTATGAAATTGCCGTTGCCTTTTAGAGAAAAAATCAACATACATGAGTAGAGATCAATGAGTAAGGATAGGGACACTTTTGCCACATCCCAGTCTCTGCTTACCAGAGGCCAGAGAAAGAACTGATAAAGAATTTGATTCTCTTTTGTGTTTGGTGGGGCTCGCTGCCACAGGGCAAGGGCAAAGTTTCTACAGGGAATGTCAGGTTGCAGCTGCGTTTGTCAGCGTGGGCATGTATTTTATGGAGTGCTGAAAAAACATTTTTTAAACAGAAAGAGAATAATGAAGCATCTTTTTCTCTTCCTAAGAATGGAAGGGTATTTTGAAATGAGATACCTGCATCTGGCTCTTCCATTTCCATTCAAAACGAAAACCCAAAAGCCTTTAGGAAGAATGTGATGAACAATATTGCCCCAGGGAAAACACTTTATTTGGAGTTTCAAGCCTGTCTGCACCCGTTCTTAATTTTGAGGAAGTGGGGCAGGGAAGGAGGATCCTTTCAGTAAGTACAAAACCAGGAGTTAAAGCTTAAAATATTCAAATACACATTACCAGAAAATATACGTTTGTCGTGCAACAATAAAAAAAGCTAAGAATGAGGTAAACAAGTACTAATTCATTACTCCTGGATGTTTGACAGCTGTTATTTGAAAAAACTTAGAAATGCAAAATGTTAGTATTATTTTTTCTCTGACTACAAAGGTCACTCTTCAGAAGGTCTAGTTGCTAAAGCAAACCTTAGTTTTGATCATTTATTACAACCCTTGTTGCTATTCCTAAGACTTGTTTAACATATAGTAAATGTGCAACACTACCAGTGACCATGATGGCATGATAAATTTCCTGTATTATTATAACCAAAATCCACGTATTTTATGTCCTTGTCAAACTAGAAACAGAATAGACATTATAATACCAGGTAGGAGAGCCAACCAACCTCCTCCTTATTCTCCTGGCACAATGAAGAAAATCCTCACAGTTATTTCCTGCCACTAAGTTTACAACAGCTTTTAATTCCCTATGCTTTAGAAATAAAAACCCCTTTCAGCATCTCCTGTTGCTCATTTTCTGTCACAGGCCCTTTCTCATGTCCCAGAACGAAGACATCTAGAAAAGTACGGGCGTTCAAAATGCTGCAGTTCTTTATTGTTATTATTCTGGTTCCCATGCTCGGATGCGCAGGTATCTGCGCAAAGAGAAGAAGTCAAAAAAGCTTTTACTCGCTTTACAGAGAGCGTACGTTGATTTCACTACGGAAGCTCTAGGCCAACAAGCACCTAACACAACACTGTAGCACACGTTCTTCCTCCCCACTCACTCATGTCCTGGCAAACCCATGCCTGGGCATTTGGCAGTCACAAAACCACAGGGGGTAGGCTTCTCGACTTAGTTCTCAGCACCCAAGCCAAGAGACAGAGCGACAGGAAACTAGATGCCCCAAAGAGTATATACTGTGCATAAGCATACCAGGTTTCCTGCACCAGGGACACAAAATAAGAGTGCTCATTTAGGAATCTAAAGCCTTTATAGTAAAATACTCACAGTTTAAAAAAAAAAAGTCTTGATGATATAGAAATATTTTAGTGTTTGAATTTTTCACTCATTTTCAGCAGGACATTCTCATATATAAAATGTAGTTCAGAACACCTGTGTAACCAGTTGGTTCTAAGAAATTTTGCTTTTAGGGAAATTAATACAATTCTAGAAACAACAAACGAATTACCAAAATGTAAAATAGTACAGCTGCATGCAGCTCACCAAAAAGTTTTGCAATTTGAAACACGTAATTGCTACAGGAATAGCTAAAATATATTTTTTAACGTAGTTTGGGACAATCCAATTTATACTCAATGATGTACACCGCTGCACAAAAAGGGAAAAAAAATAAGTCTAATATTTCCTCCAGTAGAAGACATGGAAGCACCAAAAGACATGTTTTTCAAAAGAGTTATGTAAATTTATCATGCATTTGGGATACAGGCAGCTCCACTGGAGCTGGAGTCTATCTTTTGCCCATGAAGTCAAAGTTCACATGTCACTCATACGACCTGAAAGATTAATTTACAAAAAGTCTATGTGATCGCATTACAGGGTCAATGGCTTAAACACAAAGCACTGTGCACCCCAGTTGCTTGGAACTTTCTCTACTGCACATCGGAATGTTTTTGCCCAGTTGCTTTGGTTAAAAAAAAAAAAAGGGGGGGGGGGAAAAAAACACAACCAAAGTTCACAGCTCTGTTTCTGATTAATTAATGATGACATTGTTGGTTTTAGAGGACACTACACTACTCTCAGTTATGTGGAATCACAGCTACTGAATCAGTAGGCAACGGCCCAGTCAAGTGCTTGGTGTGCTTCTTCCAGGCACTGCTACTGATTCATTAGGCTAACTCAGACAGAGAGCTCCTGTTTAAACACACTGAAAAAAGAACAGATTCTATTTTTTGAAACAAAAAGTATAAGCTTAGCCTGGATGATAATTATTTAAAAATCATAATTTATTTAATCAAGGACACTCAGCTGCTTAGATTAAACTGCTTTTCCATTAAGCTTATTAATATTTCAAACTCTTAAAGAAGTTTCAGGATAGATGTGCAAATTATTTAAGTTAAATGTATTAAGGATCTAATTGAAACGCAGTTCATGTATTAGGTTAAAACAAATACAACAGACGCTCACAGAAAGACATGCACCTCAAAGCACACAATTTAGCAGCAGTTTTTAGCATTATTATATTAAGATGCAGGAAGAACACACTAGAAGAGACCGAAGTTCTAAGCATCTGGGGTTTTTTATGCTAATGGCAATAATAAAAACATACATAAATATCTAAACTGTTATTAAAGATATAAAAACCTATTTAAATAACAAGAATGGATACGGCTGCAATCTGGAAGGATGATGCTACATGGTAGTATAGCCTCTACAAAGTGATGACATGTGTGTACACCAGCCTGGCTGCCACAATGTGCTAAAAGAAAGGCGTTTTAATGAAGAAAGACACATCACGGTTCTGAGCCATACAATGATAATCTGTCCTTTTCAGAGACATCACAAATCCGCTCCTTCTGGAAGTTTAAGAATGAATTGTTGTGGATCTCACTGGTTTGCCTGGCAGGAGACACAACCACTTTTTTCTTGCCTCGTGGAATCTCGCATGTATCCCCTTATGGTACCAAGTAACACTCCACTCAGGATTTTTTTTAATCCACCTGATGCATTCGATGCAGCCTATGTTTTACTTTATGCATTCTTGGAAGTATATTCCTTATGTGGGTCATTCATTTGTAGTTTTATGTCAGTTTAATATTGGCTAGTGGGAGCAATGGGCTTTAAGTCTCAATACTAAAAAGCCATAAAACAGACTACGAAGAGAATAATGAAGGGAAGGACATGACATAGGTATTTTTGTATTTCATCCTCAAGTCAGTCCCTAGTCAGAGCTGGATGTACCAAGCACTAGGTCATAAACATCTTCCACCTTACCAGGCATGCTCTCTTTGGCTTGGCTTTCCTCACATAGTAGAGGGAAGTTTGAGTAACAGCCATGAACAGTACTGCACTGAATTATTCTGTAGTTTATTGAGGATGAATGGTTCTCTCTTAGAAGATCACAGATGTAGTTTGAAACAGCAGGCTTACAAAAAACTAAATTTAGTTGTACTATTGCTAGGCAAATGTTTGAACCATCAGACATATGGAGCAATTAGAAGAGTTCTTCCCTGTTTGAAACAAAAATGTTTGAAATGTGCACGAGATTTCTCTAGGTTTTAGATCTTAAGAAGACAAAGGCACCTGACTGGAGCCCACATAAAACACCAAAGCTCCAGAAAGGGTGAGAGTCCCAACAGGTTTGGGTTTTGAGTTGGTTTTTTTTCTCTTATAAGTTAGCCTTAGCCTGTGTCCAGCTCAGTTAACTTGTTACTCTGAGTATTATTCTAAACACACCTATTCTTCACCCTGAACTGCAGAGAAAGCCCAGGTATGAACACACAGTCATTCAATACACCTTTAACTGACCTGCCCAAGGTGGAAGGGCAAAGTCAGCTGAGCCACGGTACCCACCTTTCTCTCATGGTGTTCCTAGGGCCTACTTGGAGGAAATTAATCTCTTGCTTGAAAAAACCCAAAATAGTCTCCATAACTAAAAGGCATCAGGGCTTTAAGCCTCCCTCCCATGTTTGATTGGTATCTATATGTGTGGAGTGAGGGTGAGAGTGTGCAAGTATGCATGCATATACCCACCACACACCCTAATGAATAGTTATTTACTTATTAAAAAACCCACAAATATCAGTATTGGTACAGGAAGAGGCTGCAAATGAATAACAGTACAGATTAATAAAGGATTAAGAGAGTAAGTAACTGAAGTGGATATGTGTAACGCAAATTCCTATTCTGCAGTATTAGGTTGTCAATTATACAATTAAAATTCCACTATTTGACTCTAGGACTTGCAGAGGAAATCTGGATCACTGCATCTCCCAAACCCGCAAAACAGACCCATATGTTCATGATACAAACCATATGGAAAAAATCCACCTTTTAAAAATATCCAGGAATAATAACAAGACTCAATGAATTCTAATAATTTCTATAATGATGAATTTAAGATCTATTTTTCTCATGACACAGGAAAAAAGTTCACATTGAAAACTTTAAAAGGTTAGTCGGGAAAGGGGGGGAAGAAAAAAGTAGATAATGCACCAAATAGAATGAGATGAGAACTAAAGAACAGCTTCCCTTCTTCAAATGAAGCCCCTTGATTTCTGATGAGCAGTACTCAGTCGAGAGTTCTACCAGGAAGGAATTTTCTGGTTTTTGGACAGCCTTGAGGGTAAGTACTCTCCTGTCTATGAAAGGAGAGGCATACTGTAACAAGGAGGGGAGAGAAAACCTCGTCCTGCTCCGAGCATTTACATCTTAGTTACAGCCACAGAATAAAATCATGTCCATTTGAAGGTAGAGCATGGCATAAAAGGTGCCAACAGATCTTGGGACAGGAACAGTTTGAGAGTCAGGGAACTAATGGTTCATCTTATTCAATCTCCTGTCCTCACACAAAAGTGAACCTGATGTGAAATTTAAAAAAAACACTTTTGTGGCTATTCTGAAGCTGCTGCAAATCCACTAGAGGAGTTTAACCTGCTAAACGTCAGTTGCGACTAAAAATTCTAAATACAGTTTCTATCGTGCATGAAATAAAGATCAAAGATACTATACTCATAAAAAGGTAAATTATATCTACCATCCAATTTATATTCCTGTTTTTTCTATTGAAGTTTTATGTTGTTTATCTCTCTGAAAAAAATAGGCATTTAAGGGGCAATACGGTTCATTCAAAAAAGTCTATCTGAAGAGCTCCAAGTTCCTTGAAAAAAATATTCTAGAATGGCAAGAAAGAATGTTAATACACACAAGCTATGCAATATTTATATGCTCAGAATGAGAACTTAGACATACAAATAAACTGTGCAACGCTGTATTTTTATTTACACAAGCGACTACAAAGCTGAGATTACAGCAAAAAAGATGTAGAATTTGAGAAAGGCAAGCACAAAAAAAGCCAAACAATGAAGAGAAAACTACACTCTGTATTTCTTCTGAAAACAGAAATTAGGAACAGTAGGACACCGCAAGGGAAGAATGTTTAACTTAACTGCCTCAATTCTTACTGTCTTCCTAAAACATTTCGTATAATTTAGGACCATATACTTCTACTATAATTTTCTCTTCACCTACCTCACACAAAGAAAACCAACATAAGCAAATGGACTACAGCCTATTCATCAGCACACATCCCTAAAGATGACTGCCAAAGGTAGCCTTCTGCATGCAATTAACTTGCACATTTTACGGTACTGCCTGAAGAGAACATGACATTTTGAACATATGTACAATTCAAATGATAAAAAGTACCACGAGGGAATGCCATGGTATGCTCTTTGCACCTGCATATTTCAGTATTCTTGTCACATAACTACAAGGAGCTTGAGCAGAGCCACAGACAATATCCAGATGTGAGATTATCCAGTGGGCCTTTTAATAGCATCAAGGAAGTCACAGCCTATGGAAGGCAAAGGGCAAAAGGTTTTCAAAAACTTCCTTTCTAATTTTGGCTTGTTCAAAAGGTTGCTCAGAGGCAAGGTCCTTCAGAACCATTACAGAGTGGCCCAGTGTAGTTTGACTTCCTTGCCATCCACATACAAGAGAAATTCTTGTAAAATAGTATTAAACACCTACGCGTACTTCCTTGCTTTGGAGGATTTTTTTTTTCCTGTAAAACATACCACCTTTAGGGCTCCTATAGAATCATAGAATGGCCTGGGCTGGAAGGGACCTTAGAGATCATTTTAACTATACATCTTTTAGCACTTTTACCTAGAGTATTCTCCCCCAAAAAAATTCAGATGTGCACCTTATCCCAACCTTAACAGTCAGGGATCATTAGACACTCCCACGCTCTAATTTGTAGACACGTTGTGAAGTATGCTGTTCATACACAGGGTAACTGAAAGCCTCATATTCATGCTTCTAAAGCATTTCTTCCTTTCTTCATAAATATTAAGAATACTGGGATTGTCTGATTTTATTTAGCATGAAACAGTCAACCAATACAGGACATCCAATAAAATAATAAGAAAGTATATAAACAAAAAGTAAAGAAATACAAAACCCATTTGTTTCAAAGAAGCCAATGTAAGTAGATATCAAATATTTAGTCAGATTACTTCAAAGATATGAGCACATTTTATCAGCTACAGAATCACTGAATCGGAGCATAGTTGAGACTGAGGGGACCTCTGGAGATTGCCTGATCAGGTTCTGACTCTCTCTGAGGACAGAGACTCCACAACCTCTTAGCCACCTGTTGCAGTGTTCAATCACTCTTACAGGTTGCTTTCTTCCCCATATATTTAAAAGGAATATTTTGTATTTCAATTTGTACCCATCTGTCTTTTTCTGCAGGAAAAGATATTAAAATAATGTAAAGCATTCTTTGTGAGCTAGTTTCCACCAACCGCATTCTCATTCTGGTTAAACTACAATAAACTTGAAATACTTAAAAAGGAGTGTCTGAAAAAAATTCACACAATGCCAGGAATTTAATACTCTTAACCAACACAGGATTTTAATGCTCACTCTTAAAAAACTAACACAATATGTGCCACCATCAGTAAGAACAAGAAGGCACTCTAACTCACATTTCATATTCTAACACCAAGTTAATTAATTTTCCTTTAACAGTTTCTGTAAATCATCATAACAGTTTAACAACACATTGTTCACAAACATTTACATCCTTTTCTGGGCTTGCTAAAATTACTGTTTGCTTGAATACTCTAAAACACAAAAATCACCAGCCAATTGTTGGGTGACATAAGATGGCTAGCAGGACAAAGCTTTAAAAAACAAAAAACAAGACAGATGTTTTAAATTCTAAGTACCTGAAAACAGATGAAACTCATCAGAGTTTTACACTGCAATTTGTTGTTAAATTATTTACCAAGAACTTCTAGTGAAAAAATGGTCTGTGTCAAATATACCAACGGCATACGCAAGCCTAAAGCCGTGTCTGGATCGCCCTCCGAGGGGATGGCTGCTGCTTGTTAAGCCATCCATAAACTACCTTGAAAAGAGTTTTTAGTAGGAAAACTAAGGCAACAGAGAATTCAACCTGGGCCAGCTACTATGGAATCTACTTGCTATCTCCCAGACAGCATTCGCAGCCCGTGGTGAAGTCTTTCCAATGACAGCTCCATTGTCAGTACTAGTACCACTGCTGCAGTCACACTTCTGGACTCTAGATCTCGAGAGAGAGGTGGCACCGAACGATGAAAGACTCCTATTTTTCATGTGGCATTAATCCATGCAGAAACTGCACACTTGTGCTTTATCTCCTGGCCCTGTCGGGACAATGCATCCTCTCTGCCAGGCTTGCTGATCGCTCAAATATACTTCTTTTCTCATCTTCCTGATGGTTTTAAGGGCAGCTGATTGGTACCACGGACTTACTGGGTCTGTGCTAAATATCGTGTCTGTTCCCACAGTGTACAAGCAAGTGACTTAAGAGCTCCAACCTCCTCCAGTTCACAGTGTTTCTCTCTTCAACCACAAAGAGCAAGCTCCAGATTGCAAGTTAGGAAAAACTCCAGAGACTTCTGGAATAAGGGTCTAGACATATGACATCTGTGCTATAGAACTAAGTTGATGCTTGCTGTATCTTACCGTGAAACCCAAGTGAATCCTCTAGCTCCAAGATCAGTTTAAGCCTCTCAGCCTTGGCTGAAAGCTCTTAATTTACTCATGAAACTATAAATTAATATTCTAAATTGACTTCTTCAAAGTCATTGTCCTTATTGCTTTTCTCCCTATCTCCTTTTAAAAATATTAGTGCAAAAATGAGAAGTTTGTCTCACTGGTTACTAATTCTAGGAGTTTTCTTTGACAATGAAAAATTTACTAGATGTGCCTAAGTAGACCAACAATAGCGAATTGGGAAATACCCTGTACCAGGGTGGGGAAATACTGTTATGTACAAAGGTTACGTTTTTTCCCCAAGTGATTCATTAAATAACAATAAGGTATTCACATTATGAAACCAATTCCAAGTGTCAGGCTAATACTGCATATTCTAAGATGCAAAGCATTTTTAACTTTTATTGAGGCTTCATGATTGCTCAAATCCATCCTTAATTCTTTCAAATTCAACAAATTAGAAATGCAATAAAAGATAAAATACATCAAAGAAAACATTCACCTTGCAAAGTTGTGAAGATACCATGACAAATCTTAATTATCTTAATTCTTTACTACTTGAGTATGTTTTACATGCACTTCACAGATGACTATTACTGGTTTTCCTTCAGATGTATGACAGTTTTTATTCAGCATTTTACAGGTACAGATGTACCGACAGTCTCAGGAAGCTGTGGCCTCCCCATCATGTTTTATGCAGTATATCCACCCCAGGGCTTGTCATAACTAATTCTTTTGAGGACTGCAGGTTCCCCATCACTACTCTCTGCCACATTGTGAGTGTATCTAGCTCTAGCTTCTAAGAAATTTTGTGACATCTCCTTTCACCCTTATTTAATCAACTCTAATTTTTCTTTGTGTATCTTAACCTGCTCACAGTAGAAATGCTTTTAAATTAACATGAATTTTACTAGGAAATTTTGAGAGAAAATTAGACATTTCGAAAACAAACACAAAAAATCAACTAGAAGACACTGCAAAAGGTCACCTATTCCAAGCCCTACAGAAATATTTAACCATCCTCATGCCATTTTCAATGCAATTTCTGTCTAATCTCTTCTCAGACCTCTAGTGGATGAAAGTCATATAAAACCCCACGTATTTATGGTTTTTATAATATCTAATCTGTTTTCTTTTCTTCTTCAAATCAAGCACAATTGCTCTTTTGTCAGAAACAATCTCTCCCCTTCCACTTTGCAGAAGAGCCTACATGAAGACCGTTACCACATCCTTCCCAAGGGTTGTCTCATTCATTCCAAACCACCCCAACTATTTCCATATTGGTTTAGGTTATTTTCTAGGCATCTAGACACGGTTTGACACTTTCCTCTCCACCCTCACCAAATGGTTCACAGCTCTCTTACCAAGGTTTGCAGAACAGAATGCATGGAGCAGAAATATATCTTAATTTTATACACCACAGCATAATGTTTCACATTTGTCGCAACATGGTATGACTCATGCAGTTCATGATCTGCTGTAAACCTGAGAAACTTTCCACCTAAACAATTATTCTGATTTTTATCTGTGCTGTTATTTCTAATCCTAGCACCTTGACAAACTGCATTCTGACTTTTTTTAGACCATTTCTACACAATCTTCATTTTTTAAGATACTGACACATCTGTCAACGTCATGATATCAAAAAATAAACATACTGCTCGCTTCAATTTTCAGGGCATAAATAAAAATTTGGAATAAAACTGAGAAAAGATCAAATCCCTCCAGAGCCAGATTTCACTGATATTTTGACAGTGAACCATTAATATTTCTAGCATGCTTGTATAAATAAATTAGAACCCAACTTCAGCATACTGTTTGTTTATATGTCTGCTACCCTGCCATAGGAAGAAGTCCTTTGTCCTGATATTCTTTTTCTTGACCAATCTGTTTGCTGTTGCATCCTTGTGATTTTTTCCTTATTTTTAAAAAATAAGCACTAGTCTCTTGGTAACCACTCTTACAGCCATTTTTAATTTTTACTGTTAATATTTCTGAGATTGCTTCAGGTAGTAATTTATATTTGATGATATCTACCAAACAGATAATTTGAAAACACCCATGCTATGTACCGAATCTACCCTGTTCATTGTTGGGGTTTTTTTTTAGCTATGGATAGAGGTACCAGTCCACTGATAAGTAGAAAAAGTAAGGTTAGCACATATAGCCAAACTTCTTAGCAGAATGATGTAGAAATATTAAAAACTTTGTCCTGAGCATGACTTAAAAGACATCTTTACTGAATGGCAGGGTTTGGTCCTCCTTTAACACAAGGAATTTTTAACATACATGTTGCTTTTCTTGACATAACTTGATCACTTTAGGTCATACAAGCCTTAGCCTTTTTGAAATTGTCTCTCTAAACTGTTTTTCTTTTATATCCATCCCTACTACCTTAATGCAACATTATTTTCCCTCTTTATATGCCATCTTAGCGTGCTGAAATCAACAAGTCAGTCCCAATCCTTCCTTTGCAATTGGATTACCTTCACTTGTGACCTTTCCATTTTCAAATGAGTTTGAAAGTTGCAGGGGGCGGAGGGTTGTTGTTTTTTTAAAAAGCTTTCCTTTCAATACTTATTCCCCTGAGATCTTTAGTTCTATTAGTTCTCAGAGTCTGCTTCTTGACATCCACTGTTTCTATTTTGTCTTCTTTGCTAAACATTGTTGAGTACCATCATTTCGGTGTCACATCAATCAAGTTGCCTTTCACTTACCAATGCCTAGCTGGTTTCTCACTATTTAAAATTACATCTATAGAAACGTTCCAGCACATTGCTTTCTTTTTCCTTATCAAAAAAGAAAAAAAAGAAAAAAGAAGAAAAAAGCACTATGACATTACAAAAAAAGTCACTAGTGAATGCTTGTTAAACTTACTCCATTATACCTTTCTCAAAGAATATCTAGGTAATTGAAAAACTCTTCATTCCACCAAATTCTAGATCGTTTTGCTAACTGCTCACAAAATGCTACATCTATTTATTAATCTTCTGTGGTGGTCTGCTCATTCTGACTTTATCTTACTTTCCATTCAGACTTTATCAGAACGTTCAACAACTGTAGGTTCCTCTATATTTTCAAGACATATGCTTTTTTTCTCCTGATTCTTTGGCCTGTCTTTGAAAAGGCTATACCCCACTACAGTAATATTCCACTCATATGAGTTCTCACTAAATCACACCAATTGTGTTATATACTTTAATCATATGTTAAGACTTTCAATTCGCTGTTGTTTAAGCACCACACAGCTGCTTGCTCACACCCCCTCCACAGTAGGGTGGAGGAGAGAATTGGGGAATAAAAATAAAATAAACTCATGGGTCGAGACAAAAGACAGTTAAAAAAGACAGAAAAGGAAGAAAATAATAATGATAATAGTAATAAAAATATAATATTAATAAAAGAATTAGAATGTACAAACCAAGTGATGCACAATGCAATTGCTCACTGCTCGCTGCCCGCTGCCCAGTCAGTTCCTGAGCAGCAGCCCCCAGCCCGCTTTCTCCCCCGGTTTATATACTGGGCATGACATCATATGGCATAAAATATTCCTTTGGCCAGTTTGAGGCAGCTGTCCTGGCTGTGTCCTCTCCCAGATTCCTGTGCCTCTCCAGTCAGCTCCCTGTCAGGGCATGAGAAGCTCAAAGCCCTTGCTAAGCACTACTTAGCAGCAACTGAACCATCAGCGCAGTGTGTTAGCAACATTATTCTCACACTAAATCCAAAATACAGCACCGTGCCAGCTACTATAAAGAAAGTTCTTGCAACGGTACACTTATCCAACATCTGCTTACCCATGTATCGCTCCTGCACCCCTCCACCCCAGCAGTTCTCAGGATACATACCCACTCTAGTGTCCAGGCCAATCCCCAAGATGCCATTGCTGTTTACCTGCAGACTTCCATTGCCCATCCTGCCCCTCATTACTTTATGTATAGCTGGTGAAACATCATCCTATGGTCAAAACCTAAAAGCACTCTTGACAACAGCAACCTCTGTGGATAACAAGCACGGAGCTGGGGTCATCTGATGACTCCGCCAGCCCCTCAGCAATATCTCCCACTGAGAATCTCAGAAAGAAGTTCTTCACCTGCCTGGCCAGTACTTCAGGCTGGCGAGTCTCACAGCTGCTCTCAGGACGGAACCATCAATCCCCACTACTTTGCCCTGGCTCTGCAATGCCGATCCAAGATCCTCACAGTATTTGCCAAGACATAACTCCTCTTTCTCAAATGCTGGGTGTTCATCTTCATTGCCACCCTAGCTAGCACACCTATTCTTAATCTCAGCAGGTGGTTAATTAGAGGTGGAACACAACCTGCCTTCTGATATCGGAAATCGCAGTGGCTAATGTCTGCTGGTAATGCTGATATTACAAACTTTTCTAACTAGCTGGAATCTCTGAATGTACTGTGACAGCGGATGTAGTCATGAATATATTGTAAATATATTGTTAAATTCCCCTGGTAACTCTCTCACTAATTAGTAGGAATAGAGAAGAATAAATCAGAACTAATATTTTAAGAAATGTAACACTTCGTCATTTTAAGATGGCTTACAATTTGGTAGTTTATTTTCAAGTTTTTCTTAAAACATCAACCATATCTTAGTTTTTTTCTGTGCTAATAATTCACATCACCTATTAGTAATAAAGAAACATTGTAGAAGCAATGAATGAATGGTTTAAATAGTAGTAAATTACACTGGAAGTTTTTTCTAAAGGAAGTTAAAGATGGGTACTACAAACCTGAAGATACCATCAGAGGGAATATTCAAATTCAAATATTTAATATAATTTGAAATAAATATATAAGAGAAACCTGAGTGATCTTGCATGCTATAAGCAGAATCAGCTTCAGCTTGGAGTCTGTACAAGGGAGATTTGATTAACTCCTAGTTCATGACTCGGCTGGCTTTTTGAATAAATAACGGATCTTTGTCCTACAGAGACATATGGAGGTTCTATAATATGACCAGCCTTATTTGGAATGATATCCAGTACTGGGGATTTGGCAACTGAGAGAGAAATCCCTTGGCACTTTAAGTATACAGGTTTTAGGTTTACCACCTAAAAAATTCAAGTTCTAGTTTGGGCAATATTCTTTCTATTTAAATTCTTCCCATAGTTTCCACTGGATAAGATATATGCCCTTCATTTCCTGCAACAAAGCTGTTGCTGTGCTCCATTAAAACAACTGTGCTATAACCCAGCTAACATCTGCGAAGGGTTATGTTCAGTGGCTCATTTGGTATTTTGTTAAATGTGGTAAGAGACAGTAGAAGGGATTTAAGAGTGCCAGGCATTAAACCTAAGCAGAATAGAAGTCAGTAGGGCTTAGAAGCATTATCAATTGGAGGGAGGGGGCAAATCTTTGTATATATAAGAAACCCAATAAAGATATGCATACAACAACCTGAGGAAAGCTGTTTCTACCCAACACAAAGTACTATGGTGGACTTGTAAATACATCTTTCCTTAATTTAAAATGTAGGAATTTAGAATAATAGGAATTATTTCTGTGAGAAAGGCAACAATTGCATGTGAAGTATTCTCAGCTTCTAGTGAATATGATGAAATGCAGCAATAAATTTCATACATATACAAGGTTGCACTCACAAAAGGAAGTTTGCCCAAAGAAGCTAAATTCTGTAAAGTGGGCAATAAAAAAGAGTAGTAGACAACACTCTAAGTGTTTATAAACACAAACCCAAGAGAAAATTAAGATAAATAATTTTAACCAAGAAAGTATTAAGTAATCATATGCAGAAAATTGCTGAAAACAGTTATTGTAAACAAACCTGATGTTAAAATCAGTTTCATGTTAAATTATATCTCCAAACAGGTAGATAAAGAAATCAGTAGAACAGGTAGATTTCAGAAATCAGTAGAACATCAAATGCTTAGCTTTTCAACGGACTTCAAGACCACCCTTCTTTGCATATTCAGATGATGTAAACACATGGAGAACTGAACACTCCAAAAGGCAAATCTGAGACAATTACAGAAGCCATTGTTCAATTTCTCAGCTGGCACTTGATATATACCGACCTAACCTAAGCGTCCTAGCCTCTTGCTTCTGATTTTAGCTTTATCATACTAGAGGAGCTCTCAGTTTGACTTGATCTTCACCTAGCTAGCACAGGTGGTCTGTCAGCACTCAGTTACTCCTCAGAATAATCCAGAACCATCTTTCTTCTCTGCTCTTGCCAAAATGAAGACTATGAACAGGTTACTCAGGGCTTTATCCACCTGGGTCTAGAAAACTTCCAAGGATGGAGATGAAGCAACTTCTCCGGGCACCCTGTTTCATTACCTGACTGATCTTACTATGAAAAAATCTTTCTTTCACCCAGTCTGAATCTCTTATTTCACATTATGCCCATGTCCTACTACCATGAAGAGCCTAAATTCTGACAGTCATTGGAAAATGACCTCTTCTCCAGGCTGAAGAAGACCACCTACTTCAGACTCTCCTCACAGAGCAAGGGCTTCAGCCCCCAGATTTCTCTCTGTTGCAGTTTAGCAATGTCTTTCCTGAACTGGGGCATCCAGAACTGTACAGAGCATCTAGATGTATGGAAAATCTAACAAATGCTGAGCTGAGGTACTAATCACTTCCCTCACTCTGTTGTTTCCCAGGTGAAGGACTTTGCTTTTACCCTTGCTGAATTTAATGAAGTTTCTGTTGGATCATTCCTCCAGCTTGCTGAAATTTCTCTGGATGGCAGCCCTGCCCTCAAGTGTCACACTCCACTTCCTGCCCAGACTCAAACAATTTGGTATCATCTTCAATTTTGACAAGAACAGTTTTTACACTGTACTTGATAATCACTATGAATCAAAGAAGGTCAACTATGCAAATAATGCTTCCCAGTTTCATTCTATTATCTGGAAATACATTATCCAAGCTAAGAAGCCCACAAGGAAGTGAAATATAGGCTCTCAAGAAAATGTCTATATCCTCTCCCATCTCCACTTAGTAGCTAAATCGTATTTAATTTGCTAAAGTGATGAAATTTTATGAACTAACCAAAGCTTTATATCCAGCTCAAACCAACTCCAACTACTGCGACAAAAGAACCTAAAGTTACGTGCCTCCTCTGACTGGCTGGATTTCTGCCATTCATGCTTACCATGCAACACAATACCATTAATTGATGTCACAGTAGAGGAATTTTCCTCCCCTGGAGTCACATATTCTAGAGAGGCAAGCATTCAGGACAAATACCAAATTCACTGCCCAATTACAGGTCCATGCCAATAAAGACTAAAGAGAAGCAAGAAAAAAAATAGAGCTATATTAATAATCAAGTAGTATTCCATATAAAACAAACAAAAAAAAAATCTCTGTAGTTCATACTCACAACACTTCCCCAAAATATGAAGTTAGAAGTGACAATGGACCAAGCCTGTCCCATTGAAGGGAACTTGGGCAGAAATAACAATGTGTGGTGCATTGAGAGAAATAATGCAAGAAACAACAGGGGTTGAAGGATTAAAAAGAGTTTGGATCTAGACAACAAAGAAACAGACAAAGATACCAAAGGAATAACTTCACATATTTTTTTTTAATATTTCTTAAAGCATTATTCCGTGATCCACTGTGCACTATTTAATTCTTATTTCAGCATGAAGAAAAGAATCTCATCAGGGTAGGTATTGTGATGTGGAATTCAACAAAGCGTTGTTCACAGATATTGTCTATTCATCCCTGCCACCTGGGTTTGAATCCAGTCTCCCTAACGGCAACTAAAAGCTTCTTGAATTTAAAAGCTTTACAAGTGGAATAAATGTATACAGCCTCAGTGGAGCTTTAACCAACAGGGATTTGTGCCGTTTTAAAGAAGCATGGAAGGTGACATGCTCGGATCGATCCAAAGTGAGGATTTTAAAATGTCAAGAATTGAGGAAGAGTATTCTACTATTCTCAGAAACCTAGCAGCACATCATTTATATAAAACATAGTTGTAATAGATAATGGCTCTGATCTATCAGATATGAACATTTTTATACCTTGCTTTAGGATTCAGTAATCACAACTTGTGTTTTTAAACACATTTTTTATTTCAAGCCTTCAGTTAACTTTCTTCCCCATTTTACCACACGCACAAATATGCTGTCGTTTATAATGTCACATAAATATAAGGATCTCCAATGTCAATGACAAGTAAGAAAATCTAGTTGAATGTCAGTAAGAAATTTTGAGAGCAGCATTTATAAAATTCATTGCACAAAGCAAATATGTTCATAAAATAGATTACACTCTTTTATTCCTGATTTATAAGTAAATCTGAAGATTCAAATCTTTGAAACAGAATTCTTATACTTTTTTTTTTTTTTTAATGGCTTGTCAAAGATAATCAGGCCTGCTCATTTGATCTGGATACAGAGCGTCAAGCTGTTTCCCTACTAGGGAAAAAGTTCTAAGAAGGTATTGAGAGTAGGGAAAAATTTCCCCTTCTGATTCTACCTCCTTCTCTGCAACGAGGGAAGACAAAGAGCTTGAAGGAGATTCTATACATTGCTCACCTATTCTCATACTCCCCCCTCCATCTTCTCTACAAAGGCTAGTTTCTACAGAGACTAAAAATCTGAACTTTCTTACAGGACACATCGAAGAAAAGGAACACACAGGGATCAAGGAGGGAAGCTACAGAAACTAAAGGAGAAAACACAATGCCAATGTTGGGGAGATACTGTAAGAAATGAAGGGATGAGTGGTTTCCAACCATCATAATGGTGTGATAACAACTCAGGAGAGATCATCACGGTTGTGGGAAAGCAGAGAAAGAGGTGAAGGGGCAAAGAATATGACATCAGAACAGGCAAACAGAAATTCGTGTGGGAAATACTGAGAAATAGAACACAACTCAGGATTTGAGAAACAAGAGGGGGAGGGAACCTCAAAACTATTTCCCACTTCATCAAAACAGTTGATTTGCATTGAAATCTATCAAGAGCCACAGGTCTGCTCACCGTATCAACTGCCCTGATGCTTTACCACCTGAAATCATCTGTGGGGAAAAAGAAAGCAAAGAGGCAGCCCTGCGCTAAAGAAAAAGGCAAGTCAGGCTAAAATCAAGCAGCAAACCCCAAACTTTCAGAAAACAGTACGAATGCTGAATGTTTCCTGTAATAGTGTCATCTACATCAAATGAATGCTTTCAACCTCGTTACTGGTGCATTCTACCTAGGATAAGAAGAAAGGACAGATGCTTATTTGAATCCCCTTTCACTCTGGCTAATACTACAATGCTTTTAATGTGACAATGTTATATTTAATGGTCAAAGTCAGTAGTATAACTCTGTTTATTATGGCTTCCTCTATGGCACAGTGTTTCCTGGATTACTTCCAAAAACAAAACAGAGACATTTCAAACCTAGAATGATTTCTAAGATGTTCAGTAAGAGTGTGTCCTCAGCCACAGAGAACTAGTCAAGACAAAGTGTGGTGGGTTGTTTGAGTTATTTTTCCCCTCACAATATGACAGCATCCTCTCCAGAATTCTCATTCTTCATTTAAGGACACCCACATGAATTCAGTGAGCACGACTTACCGATACAGTAATATCCTCACGGTTTAAAAACAGAAAGAAAGCAGTAAAATAAACTTATTTTCCTGAAACAGTCTAAAAGGTCAAACCCCAGAATCTATGAAGTCAATCAAAGGAGGCAAACTGCAAAAAGGAGGCAAACTGTTTAAGTACTCACACTCTGACCCGAGCCCAGGGATCTAGACACTCAGTAAATCAGTCCTAACTGAACGATCATTACCAATTACACAAACAGGTCTAGAAAACAATTATTTTAACCCTATACAATGAGATTTATAAAAACTAAGTAGACAACCAAATTCCAGTGACTTTGGTGTGAGCTGTGAGCTTTAACCACTTAAAAAGGCTTCAGCCCCAGAAGCAGGATTTCCCCTTTGAAACAGCGCATGCGTCTCTTTGATACTTTTTCAGAAGCGTTTGGCTCTAGACACACAACTAGCACAAAACACATATTGCTCTTCCATATTTTTACTCCTGATGTTGTGAAAATGCCGGATGTTAAAAGGATTCCTAAATGCATAAACAATAATAGAAGACTGAGGTTTTATGTATTGAAATGTTATTAGAAATTCGACATAATACGTATTGCAGTGTATCACGACCCTGCACTAGTACAGGGACTATTTCTACGGCGTACTTCTGAACAGTAGCAAAAAAATCGTCTTTTTTGGGGGTGTCTTTGTCATTAATATGGGGGGGGGGGAAGCGCTCAGAAGTTTTTACATACAACTTCAAATTTAAAATTGGGTATTTGCCACCATAAAAATGATATTCAGTTACATATTGTTAATGTTAGTAACGTAAAAACTGGTCATATCCCTTCACCTGTCAACCCAAGTATTTTAAAGACTTAAATTAATTATAAAAATAACAATGTTTTGCTAAAATTTTCAAGTTCAGGGGGTGCAGTTGCAGAGATCATGTTAATTTTATTCAAAATCCACGTGAGTTTGAAAACATGGGCAAGTATTAACTATAGGGTAATTGCTGCTTCACCACAGCATATCTGCTTCACACGGAGTTCCAAGCTCTTTCAATATATTATTTCCAACATCTTTACCTTACTACCATATTTTCCCTATGAAAGAAGGCTGAAAATAAGAAAATAGGATCTATAAAATGCCATCAGTGAAGATGTCAGACACAAACTGACCTACATTTTTGGCTCACTGCTGGTTTCCTAAGTGCCTGGTATTTAAGTCTTAAAACCAACGTTTCTTAAGAGCAGATAAACCTACATCTTTCAACAAGTTTCTGAGCATCTCCATTTCCCACTGCCATCAATAAAAGCAAAACGCATTCAGCAACGTGTGTGCTGCAGCTCTATTTGCACAATGTACCTAAACCTGGAAAAGTTGTAGGGAGTACACAGGCATGTTCAGGAATGCTTATAAACAGCAACAAATGACACAAAACCAAAACTGCTAATGATATGAGCAACTGAAAGATTTAAATTTATGACGTTTCTTCTTTTTAGAAACATTTCTCAAAAGGAAGATCAAGCTGCATCTCTTGAAATTAATCCTGCAGCAAGATATACTCCTTACAGCTATGTAATCTAAGAAACAATATTAAATCTTAGCAGTAAATCAACTTCAATATTTTGCATGCCTTTGGTATTGAATTTTACATCTGCAGTTAGGAAAAAAAAAAAAGACAACCACCTTGCTGTTACTCAGCAGGATACAGATTCCTTTTTGTAAGTGGAATTCCAGACATTCCATCTGTTTCCCATAAAAGCAGAAAATAGTTGGTCTTAAAGCAGATCAAAGTAGTATCGGTAGAAACCACATCCAGCCAAAGAATACACCTATAGCAAAAAAGTTTATTTCTTTATGCAAAACTCATGCACGCGAACCATTGCTTATGCAGTAATAATTTCTTGAGCAGCAAAAAGATAAAACAAGCTTTTCAAAGTCAGATTTACAAAATGACTGACTCTAACAGACAACTACCGAAACAGAAACAAAGGAATATCTATCTTGTTTTCAGGTCCCTTTCGGTGTTTTCAGAGCCCGTCGTCTCAAGGGGCTACAGCTACCTTGCAACGTTTCATCCAGTCATGCAAAAACTCTTTTCACATGACCAGAGTGTGCATCTCATTTATTATGTAGACAGAACGGACAATTTCCTATTGTGGTAGCAAATCTCCATGTTACTATGTTAAAAGCAGTAATTACGTACGCAAACATGAATTTGCATGAGAAAATGACTGCACACAGAATTTGTGCGCTATGCACGGTTTAGCGATATTACAGCGTTTTGAAAATTCAGCCCTGGTTTCTGTGGCCTCACTAGGCAAGACGGCACTCCGAGCAAGCACACACGTCTAAATACACATGTATGTGTACAAAGCTCATCAAACGATAACTTAAAAATCACACAGAATTCAAACTTCATACACAGGGCTGTCATACTACTTCTGTCCAGTGTTAATGTAACAGGAGCAAGCTTATAATAAAGTTATTGTCATAAAGAAAATGTAAAAATTAAAATATTCCACTTACTATATGCAACCAGAAAAATGCACTTTTATCCTAGAAGTACGCATTTTTGCTATGTTAAGAAATCTCTGAAATGGTCTAAATTTTTTGTTGAATTATTTTCCAAAATTTTCTCCGAGGCATAACCTGCTATGATGAATTACGTTATTTTTCTGTCACTTTCACAATGCGAATTACAGGCCTCATCCTAAATACACACAGAAGAAAATTCAACCATAAATATTTTTTTGAATTCGTATTACGAACATGGACCTTCAGGATTAGGTTTAATAAATTGATTCGAACACTGAAGACAGAATGACAAACCCTTCAAATATAAAATATGTAAATCTTCCTCTGCATACTTGAATGATCTTAACGTGCACGTGACAAACCAAACCCCTTGTTTTACCACTTCACAGTAAATGCAAGTGCCTCATGGCAACATCTATGAAACCTAACCTACAGCACAAAAGCAGCCAAATGCACAAATACTGACCACATATTTAAACACAACTATTCTGTTTTTCTGAAGAAGAAAAACAATCAAAAACAAAATTGAGAAAAAAGGTTATGTCTAGAATTGTTATTATATGTCGTTCACATATGATAGGGAAGAGAACAACTTTTCTCCGAAGTAAAACACTTTGAAATTCAACACGAATTCTTAACACTTAATCAACTTCACTGTTTAGTCTACTTGTCACACTGGCAAAATCCCACTTAAAGCAAGCAAGGCTTCCCATTTTATTAAAGACCATCGTGCAAATATATGTCCATAAACTACGGTCATAATTAAAGTATGCCAAAAGCTAGAGATGAACTATTGACATTTCACACACCTGAGCCAAACTATCAACCTGCTTTTATAAACAACAATATAACAGTAATACATTTGTGACTTTTATGTGTTGTTCTCTCTCCCACAGAAAATAAGCCTGGGATATTTCCTACTACATTTTTTACAGGAATCGCCCCGATACATCAGCCGGAATCAAAAGAGAATTAAGGAAAACTATTTCTAATATCTTCTATATAATAACAGCTTTAATAGTTTTCTGACCAATATTCCCTTTTTCCAATGAAACCAGTAACCTAAGCACTAACTCTGAAAAAAATGAAGAGATACAAGATACTCGGCTGAGCTAAACAGATGTTATTCCTAGAATCTTAGACTGCATTGGGTTGGGAAGGACCTCTAAAGATCAGCTAAACCACCTGCCCTGCAGTAAGCAGGGTATGGTGCCACTGTTTCAACTGAAGGATTGCATTTGAAGGGCTATTTCAGCTTCCTTACTACTTTGAATGCTTGAAGCATTAATATTGAAACAGTACGAATATCTTTGGATTTATCACGGTATTTTATTGTATTAAAAGTTTTACTAAGTAAGAGACAGAAGTCATTCAGAATCAGAGCAACAAAGCTGATGAAGAGTCTTAAGCACGAGTCTTACGAGGAGCAGCTGAGGGAACTGGAGTCGTTGGGCCTGGAGAAGAGGAACCTGAGGGGAGACCTTCTCGCTCTCTACAACCTCCCGAAAGGGGCTTGGAGAGACAAGCAGGTCAGCCTTTTCCCCTCAGTGGTAAGTGACAGGACTAGAGGGCATGGCTGCAGGTTATGCCAGGGGAGGTGTAGGCTGGATAGGAGGAAGTTCTTCACTGAAAGGGTCAATGAGCTGCCCAGGGAAGTGGTGGAGTCACCATCCCTGGGGGTATTTACAAGTCGTGTAGATGTGTCGCTCAGGGACGCGGTTTAGTGGTGGACTTGGCAGTGCTGGGTTAACAGCTGGACTCAGTGGGCTTAAAGGTCTTTTCAAACATGAACGATTCTGTGAGAACCATCCTATTCAAAACTGTACTATATAGAAGAAAAAACAATTTCTCTTTTTAAATTTATTTCCATATAGTTCAAAACTATGAATCTGACACTTCCTATGCTGAGCTATTTGTGATGTTTAGATAAATGTTCTGAACAACTTGTGCATTAGCAGCTCACTAGGGAAGTCCAAGTTGCAAGGCCACTGTTTCTATTACTAGTTTTCTATTCCAGAATTCACTGTGAAGACTACTGCACTCAAACACAAAATATCCAGAAAGAGGAAAAATAAGTGTTTTCAGGAAAATTAATTTGGTGTGAGATCTTTTTCAGATAGTTATTCCGCTCCTTCTCTGTCATAACAATAACAAAAATATAAAAAAAAAGAATAAGGCTCTTGATTCCCTACCTTGAACATTTATGATAAACTCTGTTCCAAACGCCATAAAGATTATAGCACAGTAAAAAATTAGCTAGTTTACCTGTAAAGCATATTATGTATCTATATTTATATCTAAATAAAATTCCTGGTTTTGCAAAGAAGCATTAATTGTGAATTACTGATTTATAAAGTTTTAATAAAGCGTAAGAAGCAGCAGCGTATCAGATTACCCTCCTTCTCCCCAAAGAGATATTCAAGATCATCTCATTTTAAAATCTATGCCACAGGTAATATATTCTATTTGATTCATTCAAGATTTAGGCAGGCAATAAATGCTGAAGGAAATTACCACATAAATGACATTCCTTGAAACTAGATGGGTCTGAGTGAAAGAGTTATTTTATCCAAGCAGTAATACTCATCCTGTACTCAAAATGTAGAATAACAGTATTCTGCTCAATATCAAAGGGTAGCTCTCAACTTTCTAGCTCTTCATAAGGCAAATCAGTCCAAATCAGCCTAACAGACTTGTTAGTGCTACTAACGGCAGCCACGAGCACAGATTACACCTAGCTTTAGCTCAGAACCTTTAACTGACTTAGGCTTTAGCAGGTCCCTTAAACATTTCCAGTACAAACTATGACACTGCATGAGATCTGGTTGGTTGTTGGGTTTTTTTATACCTTTTAGTCAACCTGATGCCCAAGCACAAACAGCATCCACAGATGGCACAGGAATGCACAAGCACAACTACCGCTACATCAAACTAAATTAATTCTTTCTTGTGTATTGCACACGTTTATATAACGTCAATTTTTTTATAATGCTTTTTTCTCATAATGAGTTAAACACACATATGCATCTTACTTGAAACAGACGTAGCATTTTAATAGAATATGAATTACCAGGATATTCAGGAAAACAATCTTAATTACCTATGGAAAAAAATAATATATACAGACTTATAAACGATCTTATGCGAGGAATCTCTCTCTCTGAACTTATCTGACACATGCCTAACTCTGCATCTACAGGTAAAACCTTCAGAGCAGAGCAGCACGCACAAGCAACTTTCTCCGTAGGCATTCTGTGGTGGATCTGGCAGCACAGAGAACTTTGGGCAGAGCCCACCCTTTCTTGACAAAGAGAAGCTCAAAAGGCTGAGAGAACACCAGCTTTCAAAAGTACAATTGCGGCACTCTGAGAAATCTAGTTTATTCTTGTTTTAATTATTGTTTAATTATTTGCAGACTGCATTTTTTTGTGCCAGTGTAATACTAGTTCACCAAGCTGAAATATGCGTGTTAACTGCTTTAAAGCATTTTACATTAGATGGCTATGCAAGAGTGACTCAGTGAACATTCCTGCAATTTCAGTCCAAACTGGTATTAAAGTGGGATTTTAGGAAGCATTTGTTTCTTTTTCCTTGCAATAACAACTAAACAAGAGTTGAATATTTTGCTTCGAAGCAGAAACTACCTACAATTTTTAGCTTTGGCTGACAACAGGCTGTTGTGTAGATGAAGCAGACTCATTGCAGAGGGCATTAATTTCACAAAGTTGTGTTAATGATTAATTAGATTGCACTTGAAATGATGTCCTACAGACAATGTTTAGCTAGTTCAGCCGAACCAACTGTTAAAAATAACTACATTCAAAATTTATTTTGCTATACCATAAAACTCACAAGAATGGGCACTTTTTACTCTCGTATATTATACTGCTCTTGTAACATGTTGTTTTACTTGCTTGTACCCTCTTTTAAAGACGGGACCAGTTTCACTGTACCAAAGAGCACAAAGTCATTCCCATCTTTACTTTGTGTGGTTTGTTAATTTGCATATCACCTCACAGCTTATATTTGCAAATAAATTATTACTAGATACACCACAAAAAAGAGTTTAAAATAGAGAAGACTAAGAGCAAATTATTCAGAAAGCACGTTTGCTTCGTGCTGTGCTTTAGAGACAAAATGAAAAATTAAAATCAAGAGAAAATTACAAATCCATATTTGAGTTGCAAATTAGGATTTGTTGTGCTTACAGAGTCATCTGTTGGCAGTTATTTGCATGCTCGATGGAATTTATAAAAGTAAACGACACTACTCCATATTCAAGGCTGACTAAATGGAAGAAAAGGGCACAGAACCACAGGTGGTAGCACCCCAACTCCCCAAGTAGAGGCTGAGAGCTACCATTGCCTTGCTTACTATGATTAGTCCACGCACGCGCTGTGAAATGCCAAGAGAAGCACTACACGTAACACACACAAGCAGAATACACACAGAAAGCCTGAGAGACAGTAGAAGAGGAAAAGCAACAGCTAAAGCTGTCAAGAGCACTTTCTCTGAAGTTACCGTAATGGATTCTACCAATGTCTTGGATGTCCACGTCAAATGCTCAGGGCCACAGTGTCAGGTGTAACAATATTTTACTTGTATGTACAGGTATTTTTGGTGAAGGAATAGCGAGTAAAGACGTGAATTAACAGTGAATTATAACTGAAGGACGGTGATAGAATGCAGTATTAAGTTTGCCAATACTCAAACACATTTTTCCTCATGAAGTATTATTTCCCATGGGTTTTGGTCGGTTTTGTTTGTTTGGGGTTGTGTGGGTTTTTTTCTCCTCCTCCACAGGATTACAAGAGAGGTCAACCATGAAAGTACAAGTAAGATTTAGCCTAATAATTTTCTACCTGGCAAAAATCCAGTTAAGTCAAGTAGTATAAATATAATTAGTAACTTAGAGTTGTTTTGTTGTATGTATTTGCTTGTGAAGCAAGCTCCACAGTGTATCAAACTTTAACTGTCAAGGGTTAACCAGGGTCTTCCCTTCTCATATTCTCAGCATCAATTCACTGGTTTTACCCACCGTTAGCTGTGTTCTCAGATAATTTCTGTCAAGTACAGAAAACACTTTCATGAAGGTCTAATCAAACTAGATATTTCCAGCATGGCTGCTAAATTTAGCTCTTACTGAAAGGTCTGAGTATCAGAACCAAGTAGTAACATCAGCATTAAATTTTCATGTTCCTCTGCCCAGGCAGATCTCTGTGTTTACTCATAGTCCTCCATAAATTCTCTGAAGATGCTGTGGGATTATAGCACATCTTAACTGATTTAATCTTTAAGAAAATGCAAATATAGAAGAGCTCTAAGGTAATTATATCATAAGAATTAATAACAATGCATAGAGAGGTACACATGAAGAAAATAATTTTTAAATGGTTTATCTAATTTTCTCCTCAGAAAGAACTTAATAAAAAAATGAGAAAAAGATAAGGTTCTCTAGAACAGAGGGAGGCATTTAATCTCATGTACCATCTGCCTGGTAGACTGGAGGTGCTTCTCCTTGTTTAACTATATCACAGGTATTCAATATGTTCACATAAAGATTACCCTCACATTTAACAATCCAAAATCAAGCTATTCAAATAGCAGTTTATTTTTATGTAGCACCTTTGTTTCCAAAGACCACTGAAGTGCTGTGTAAAACCACACAAAACTGTCAGTCAGAAAAGTCAGCTGTTGAGCAAGGCATATCATAAGAAATAAGGAAAAGAAGGAACCAGCCAAACAACACACAACTGGCAGAAAAAAGGAGTATAAGTAGGAAAAATAAAATTAGCTGAGCTGGAATTGGTTCTTGCATTGGTGTTAACTACAATTTGGATATTTAAAGATTCAAAATTGTATTATTTCTGTTTCTCTGTTTACGCTGCCACTTCCATGTCAAGAATGTTGAAGGAAATCCAAATGCTCTACTTGAAGAAAAATCATGCAAACAGGGAAAACGGGTTTTAATCCAAAAGCACATTGAAAGCTGACAAAATGAGAACTCTGATTCCGGTTTGAACATAATAAATATACTTTTATAAACAGAATAACTTCAAATATCTTGTAACTTATCCTTCTGAGGAGAAAAGTAAGCACAAGAATCAAAATCCCTAATTTTACTTTCCATCTCATTAAAAGATCAGAAGTTCTCTCTGAAGCAGCAGTTTTGCAGAGTCACAGTTTATCTATAGAGAAAACAGTCTAGTAAAGCAAAAGATAATTAGCTGCAGCCTAATACTGGTGGCATGAGTTTCTGGTCTAGTTCTTTCCATGACACCAAATTTAAAAGAAGAATTTAAATCAAAAGATTACAGTTACATCATCAACTTTGTCACCAGCTCACCGAGACCCTGGCCATGTTTCCCTGTGTTCACTACACCATTCATAACATAACCGGTTCTCTAAAATGCTCTGACTTCTGTAACGCAACACCAGAAAAAAAAATAATTATGTAATAGACTATTTTTCTTTTGAGGCTTTTAGACTCCAACACGTTTTTTCTGAACTTTAAAAGCAACAGTCACTCACATAATCTTTTTTTTCTTTCCCCACTCTTGACACGCAGTTACTTATCACATGGAAGAAAACGTCTGATTTATCATTATTATCTGAGGAATCTGCATTTGGACTCTTGATTAAAAAATTTCCATGGCTTCCCAAACGAGGAGAATTAACTGAATTAGGAAAAAAACACAGAGCAAAAGAAAACAAATCCACTCATTTCAGCTCACTTTCCTAGACTTTCCACAGTAGTTTAATCCCATAAAATCCAAAGTAAAGCCTGTTAGATAGAAAAGTGCAAAGCTCCCAATTTAAGGACTAGCTACAACTCATTAAAGTAAGGACACATATAATTTGAAGCATTAGAATGTATGCTGAAATATAATTAGCAGCTATGAATCAAACCTGCATGGATTAAACTAATTCCTGGAATGCTATTATGGAGAGTACCTTGTGGAGAAAGAATGATCCTTCTGTTTGCACAGCAACTAAACAGCTTCAATTTACTTTTAAAATTGACTTGAATAGAGATAAAGGCCCCGCATTTCAAGATGTGGCCTTCTAAAAATAATCAGCCTGAATTATGCCTGTTTCACACTGCGGTACTTGCAACCTGGTTACAGGCAGCAGGGATAAGGCTGCACTCAGCTTATTTCACTGCTTAATTTATATGGTAATTACCACACCACAGCCAGAATGGAGAGCATCTGCCAAAACTGAAGGCCCCAGAATAATAAAACTGACATGTGCTGTGATATTGTTGAAGTGCTGACTAAGAAACTTCTTTTATCTCCTCTCGAAGCTATAAAATGGTATTCGTGTTATTACTAGCAGGGAATTTTAACAGCCTTGCATTGACAGCAATTATGTAACACATGCACAAAACAATAGAGTTTCACATCACTTAATAAATCCTTGAGCTCTCTTAGCTCCAGATCTCTCGCTGGCTGGATTTTATGGTCTGGTAGTTCTATCCGACCTTCAGAACACTGAAGTATACAAACCACAAAAGCACTAGAAAATTATCAGAAACAACTGGCTTTTCTCCCTGTTAGATCTATTTAATGAAGAGGGCGCAATGCATAATCACGGAGGTTAATTAAAAGATTTATGCACCCACTTTTCCTTTTAGGTAAATGCTGTTGTGAACCCCTGGCATTAAAACAAGCAAGATACAGATATTACTTTTCCTACTAAGAATATCCTCTTACTAAGCAACACTTGCATTTAAAATAAATAATAATCCTACAGCATGTAACAATAGGACAAATTCAATATAATTTATCTTCTGACAATTTTTACAGGAATAAAAACATCATTAACATAAGGAATCTAAATTTGCAGCTAATTGTCCTGCTGATATTATCAATTATTTTTGCAATACTACGCTTTACTTCTTTATAGCTTTAATATACTGCTCCTGAAACTCCTAGCTTCAGGACCAAAGCTTCATAAACAAACTAGAAACATTCTATTGTAATGGTTTAAAAAAACAAATGGTCAGATAAGCATGTATATGGGTAACTGAAAAACAAGGAAAATAAACAGAAGTTAGGAAGTCATTTCTATATCAGAACTTACACTAAAAGATTAATTCACGTGGCACAAATCCTCCCTCCTCCGATCAAAAATTATTTGATACCTGTACCCATTCAAAAATAAGCAACACTTTCACCTGCAGAAACTCGTCACCGAAAGCCACTTGGTACTGAGACAAAAATAAACCAAAGTTACTCATACAGTAACTTCAAACCCTAAGGATTCAACTTTCTTACTACTTACAGCTGGGAATACGTTTGCATAATGGTCGCTTATATAAATTCATAACGCATCTCTTGCTTCTCTCCACGCTTCATGTCTACACTCCTGATCTATTTACGAGTTACACTCTGTGTGTATCATTCATAAAGAGTTTGATTAACACACGCAGAATCACCATTTCTGATCTTCCCCCACAAATCAGTCACATCGCTTCATTCTCTACAAGACTTATTTTTGACATTTATGGAATTCACATAATTCAAGTATAATAATAATAATAGTAATAATAATAACCATCTCACCACACTTCAAATTACTCTTAGAAATGTAAGCCACCAGTGCCTACCTTCGCATGCAAGACCAAAAAGGTCACTGTTTTTTTTGCTGCTTTTTTACAATATAACTTATTGGCTGCTTGTTGCCATCACTTTGAAGTCACTTTCCTTATTACTGCTGTCTAGCTTTGTTGCTAAAAATACTGGTAATAAAAACACTTGTCAGTACTTACAGTGGCTTTTATTTCCTCAATCAATTATCCTGAACTAAAACTTAGTACAAGGTATTGCACATGAGTGACCGTTGTAACAATAAACAACTCTAATTGCTTTCTCAACTACACAAGCATACCTGGTAAATGTACAATAAATCCACAAACTTTTGCATTGCGACACATTTATCTGCAAATCTTACTCTAACACACGACTCTTTGGATTTATTTTATTTTTTTACAGAAGAAGTACTAACTGCAAAAGCCTGTATTGGCAAGAGCTTCTTCAATAAGAAGATTAAATTGAGAAAGTAATATGTGACTTCATCAAAAAGGGTAAAGCCTGACAGACTGCTGCTCACAAACCAGGAGCTTCCAGCACTCTCTTAATAAGCTTCTATTACACTTAAGCCAATAGCAGAGGACAGGCACAAAATGTTTGTTTCCTCTAGAATGAGGACTCCCTGCTGAGAGACACCACTTTTCCTTGTGACTACTTTGAAGGAAAACTTTGATTTACAGAAAGAAAAGCAGCTAGCAGTCGAAAAGGTCTGCTACAACCACATGTTCATGTTTCATAAGTAGCTATACAGTTTTTATCTTTTCTGTTTCCATGAACATACCAGAAAATGAAACTATTTAGAACACTTGAATACTGTTCTTAGCAAAAATACTGTTTAGGGTTCAATACATACACACATAAGTATATGAACTACAATATAATTACACTACTTTGCAATAAGGCATTAGAGAAACTCACTCTGAAGACGAAAACTATCAATAGTCCAGGCAGAAGAGACTGTATGAGCAAGGTATGACCAAGGAAAAGATGCCAGCAGAGAGGGACAGGGAGCCCCCTGCGTGTCAGAAAATTAAGACAACCACATGGAGAAGGTAGAGATGCTCTAAAAAAGGGCAGTCACAGAGGGCATACAAAGGGAGATTCTGAGCACGGATACATGTTTAATATAGACAGCTTTTTGCACTTGGAAAAGAGAACTGACTACGTTATTTGTTTTTCAAATTACAAATAAATTTTTAAAAAAAGCCTGTGAAGATATAGTGCAGGTACTCTCAAAGGAATAGTTGAAAAGTGTGGGACTTCTTCTATGGAAGGAATTCAGAAAACCCTACTCTCTCCTAAATATAGTTGGAAGAGTAGAAAACCAAAAATGGGTCACATTAAAAAGCAGGGAAAATATTTCTTACAAAGTCTAGCCAGTATCTTCTGCCTTCCAATGCCAACTTTTTATAATAGGCTTCTTTTTCAGGTACTACCTGAATAGGTGAAACTAAAGGTAACAGACCATTTAGCAAGAATAGCAATAAATCAGTACTCTAGAAGCAAAAACTTGCAAAGAACGATCATTATCATGCAGTATTGTGTATCAATGTACATTTCACAATGTTTGTAAGCAGAGTAGTGCCAAAATGAAGAGATGATGGGGGGGGAAAGAAGGAAAAAAAATAATTAAATAAATCAAAGCCAAAACTACATCAGACAACAGAAAAAAAGAGCCAGAAGAGAACAACCAATGAGCCTGCTTCTTTCAGAACCAGACAGTTGTGTTAAAGATAAGGACTTATCACCAAGTACGTGCCGTGGCCCTCAGGTACACACTCTCAGTTTCTGTGACAGCAATAGCAATTACACTCGCCCTTCATAGCTAACAACAGCACATGCCCAGAAAGGGATTTCTAAGTCTCAATCTAACTAGAGGAGACCTTGATGACACGGACAGAGGTAAGCCTGAATAAAAACTCTGTTCACTACAAAGCCCTAGGAAAGTTCCTAGTCCCCACACAAAAATCTGTTTATGAATTTTGCATAAAGAATCAAAGTCTGTACAAGAAATGCTCAGAATAGTATCTTCTTTTCTCCCAGAGGAACATCCTGCCCATCACTGGGCTAGAGAAATGTCCTCCTGATCAGTGTTTGCTTAGGTCTGAATTTTGTGTTCCTGGAAGAATATCTCAGTTTCACCACTGGAAAGATGATGCCCTTCCTCCTCTCAAACTTAGAAAAAAAAATTATGTAGGAGTTAAGTCACTTTATTGCATGAAGAAAAACAGAGGCAAAGCTACTGAGGTGAAATAGTTGAGGTTGAAGAAAGCAGAGGAGTGCTCCAAGGCAGATGCTACCTTAGAGGTTGTGTTTCTGACAAAATGGGCATAATCTTGACCATGACCAGTAACGTGCTTTGTACTTGGGGCTGCTTGGGTGTACTGGCATGCTCTGAGCATGTCTAGCAAACAGAACCCATAGACAGAGGAATGCTCAGTCTGAGAATTAAAAAACAGACTTAGGCATGAGGCAGGCCACGAGATGCCCAACTCTGCCAAACTGGCAACCGGTACGAACCCTCGGTAGCAGAATGTTAGGTATCTACGTAATTTTTCCATCAAAAGTTTATATGCCCTCAGCTCTTCAGATTTTAATGAGAGGGAAGATTTTACAGGGAATATTTTCTGAAAACAAGACAGCCCTATTTCCTAAGTATTTTTTGATACTGGTTTGTACTGTGCAGCATAACTAAAAAATAGGCTGTGTAATTAGACTATTTAGATCAATGAGACAAAATTTTCAAAGCTTTTCTCAAGCCAACTTTGTTTGACTCTGTAAACAGGATTAGAGTGTTTCTGAAAAGAAAATGATTGCATTCATGCTAGAAATACTGCTGCTGTTGCCTCAGGAAAATGTTTCTAGAAGCCAAATATCCACCAGAGATACTTCTAGCTTTCAACTAAGCTTTGTCATAAACCTCTTAGTATCAATTTCTCACAGCAGGCCAGCAGCTTGTGTTAAGGCATTATTTGCAATATTCATCTTATCCATAGATTTAATGGAATTTGTAAACTCTGAGGAATCATATTCTAATACTACTGACTTTTACAGGTGAATATACATAAACAATTATATAGCTTAAAACTGAAATACAGGAGACACTATAAATATTTGTAACACTGGTGTGGATAAGAATCACATCCTGCCAGGATGTTTAAGATGGTTTTTGGCTTAGGATCCCCATGTGGCTGTCAAATAGTCTGATGTAGTTTACAAGTGTATCAGCACCCTGCGCACCTGCTATGTGCTTTACATCCTCCACTTCTAGAGATACTGATTGATTACACATCCATCCTAGCCTAACAAGTTTAAGTGTCAAGAAAAAAAAAACAAACCTCAACTACACAGTTTGTACATACAGACACACGTGTATAAAATAAATTTACAGTAAAAATTTTTCTATGCTGATACTTACCACAGACTCTAAGTTACATAATTATCAACCCTAAGGTGGAAAGATGCTCTTATGTGTTACTTATTAAAAGATCAAGATGTTAATACACACTCATAAAAGGATAAACTACACCTGAGTACATAGTGCAGAAGGTTTCCTCCACAGCAGTCCGTCTGTTTTATTCTCTCATCTTGCATGTGACATCTAAGGGCCAACTAGAAATACAGCCTTCCCCTGGAACACTCGCAGATAAAAAGAGGCTCCTCCCTGACTATTTCTCTTTGGCACACCGGGTGCAAGCAGCCCGACAAAAACAACGCTTCCTTCCTACAGAGGTGAAAAAACAGTGTCAACTGGCAGCAAGGAATGAGGAACTCGTAAGTTTGCCAACAGAGATGTGTAGCAACAAGTAAACACCTTCCTTCTTGCCTCAAAAAGACGTGTCCTTCAGTGACAAAAACTTTATGCTGTGGACATACCTGTACTAACCAGAGAAATTGTGAATCTCTAATAGCACCACAGCTAGAAACCATAGTCATTGCATTAAACTGTGATGCTGGATGTTGTACAAACACAGTGAGAGAAAAGAAAATGCCAAACAAACCCGTAAGTATATCCATACAAAAGCTACGTATACATAAGCGGTCAAGTACCAGGAAAGCACTGAAACTCCACTGATCGATACACTTGACTGTCTTAAATCGGAAATACAATCTTCATCAATTCACTGAAAAGCATTCTGAAAAGGCTTTAGGCATGAAGGAAGCAGATCAATATGCAATTGTTTGAAAATAAAACAACTGGGCAATGAAGGGCACTGTCCTGCTTTGAAGTCGTATGTTTATCTCAACCATAAACTAAAGACAAGAGGTTGAGAAGGGGCACCAGTGAGGAATGAAAAAGGGCCTTCAAGTAGATACAGGCAACTTGTTTCAGACATGATAGTAGGAGAGGTCAGGGGGCAGACAAAGGGACAGTGCAGTAATGAAAGCAATAAGCAAATAGAAAAGCACTGCTACACTTGTTGAGCTCAGAGAGAACAGATCACGTGACCAAGTACATCCTGCAATACTCTAAGAGCATAGAAGCAAACCGGTTTTCATCAATTCTGTCAGCATCCAAGGCAAGACACATTTCCAGTAAGAATCTCTTTGATGGTGTCAAATGTCATTTAGAAAGAAAGACATTTAAGAAAGTAGTGCAGTTACAGTTTTTACATCAAGTTAAAGAGAGACACGAAGCCAAAGGAGATCATACATCTGCCTACAAATGGCACTACATGAGTTTAGAGATGGGTGGGTGGTCAAAGATGGCTTGTTTGTTATTGTAGGATGGCAAACGCCATAATACATAGGTGAAAAATAATGAGAGCGCTCAACTCTACAGAACCAAATGGCATCGTGTGTAAGACACTGGGAACGAGAATGGGAACAAACATAGTGGTTAGAGGGAAAAAAAAAACCCCACCAAAAAAAACCAAACCCAAAAACCCACAAAGATAAAAAGCTTCCTTTGTTCAAAATTAGCTGAGAGAAGTTCAAGGACAGAGGTGCTTCTCAGCTTTCTCCACATTCTGGGGCAAGTGATGAGCAGAGCTGTTGGAACGGGAAACTCCCGGCTTTTTCAGCAGACGAGGATCAGTCCACTCAACTGACAGAAAATTTGATCGCTCTTATCTAGAAACCCACTCCGTATAAAATTGCAGGTCTCAAATCCCAGCAATGATTTCTCATACACAGCATCAATGCATCACTAATACTTACGATGCACGTCGGTAATGTTACTTATCACCATATGGATGGAGTTCAATTCCACTGGCTCCAGCATCTACCTAAATATTATTTTAATAATTTTCTATATAAACTAGATGCAGCATTATAATTTTAACACATTCATATTTAAATATAATTTAGTATTTAAAATGTAAAATTACTACAAAAATACTGAACTATATGAAGTTTTAATGCCATTTATAATTTTTAAGTTATTATAAATGATATATATTTGAATTATACATACTTTCAGTAGCTGCTTCCTTCTTTTCTGCTCCATAAAAAAAAAATCAATAAATAGGAAATTTATTTTAATGAGTGAAATATTTGAATTTTATCAATCGGCTATTAATCTTATCACTCTCTTCTTGTGCATAGTAGCTGTTAAATGAAGAAAACAAGGTTTTCACACTAACATTTTCTTCCAGGTGAAAATGCTACCACAAATGGCCAACTAGTAGAAGCCACAACTGAAAAATAACTACATTTATTATTCTTTCTATATACAATTCTTTTCATTAATGCTCAGCAACACGCATTTGGCAGCTGAACATTTTTTTGAAGCAGCAGTTAACAATGCAATTCATGAAACAAAGATAAGCTCAATGGTTTCCAGGAAACTGAAAGATGAAAGAATGTGGAGAGAGTCAGCCATGGTTTCAAATGAAGAACAAGCGAACTAAGGTCAAACTAAAACCTAAAAGAAATTCAGCAAGGGCCCAGAAACCACGGTACAGATACATTTCAGTCGGACTGACGTTTTACAATGCATACAATACATTCTTTGGCATATTAATTCACTGGGGACAATTTTTTCTTAAAAATAAATGAGGAACTCAGATTCCAAAGCCCTTAGTTTGATTACTTCTTCAGGCATAACACTTAGCAGATTTTCTGGAGTTTATATGGACTGTAAAGCACATTAAAGTCTTATCTCTCAGCCTTGGTTTGAGTACTCAGTTCCAGACTTAGCTGAAAGCACAAAGTCTCAGAGCACACATGAGGGAAGGTGTAATGGAAGAGGCCATGAATGTTAACATTTCAGAAGCCAGCACCTACTAAATAGCCTGCTCCAGAAATACCATGGATGTATTCCTCCCCCTTGAAGGGAAGGTCAGAGCAAAGCTACCATTATATGATTCCATTTGAATGATTAATTTTGCAGTAGAGGAAAAAACACACCATTCTACCATACACATACCAAAAGAATTAAAAGAAGTTACTTCTACAGCTACTGTAAAGTTACTCCCTAAAACAATCCCTAAACTCTGCTTAGTTAAACTATCCAAAATTTCCACCTAGGAAACAAAACCAACTAAACAAAAGAAATAACAAGAAGAAAATATTTTATAGGAGGTGTTCTTTAACACACATTTTTAAAAGTCATCTCTCAGACATTAAATTTATAAAACACTGTTTCAAAATTATAAAGTCCGGTATAACCACGCATTCAGAAATTACATTCCAAACCGCTGACAAATCACTTCCTCAACTAAGAGGAGAGAATTTATTTCCAATTTTATGCAGCAAATTACAGTGGTTAAGAAAGAGTAAAGGAGAAAAATAAATGTAATGTGAATTTTAAGTAGACAATTTAATTAGCTAAGCTAGAAAAATAGCTGAACTTTGAAAGCTGCACACCTGGAATCACACCAAAAGTGAGAGGCAGTCTCAGAACCTGTATTTTGTACCATAGAAATGACATTTTCACCAGTAATATCATCCCCTAGGATCATGCCTAGGCATTCTTCTTCTAACATACAGTGAAGAGTGCCACCTATTGAATAACAAACAGCACTTCCAGAAATAATTTAATTATTCTGGAAACACGCCAAATACGTACTTCCCCTCTCAAGCCAAGCATTCAGTTTAGCTTTTCATCACGCAGTTCCTAACAGAGAGCAGTTTGGCTGCTAACATTACAGAACTGATGCCCACAATATTACTTTGGCATAGAAATGAGGCGCCCAGTCCATGCTGCGTAAGAGTTATTTGCCTTTTAAACATTCCCACAACAAATAAAATAAAAGTTACTCAATTACGTGATACCATGGTGACACCATGCTGTTTTGTCCAATCTTCTCTAGTCATAACTGTATTTTCCAGAAATAGATTAGAATGCATCAATAGTATTTTCTGACAGTTGTTCAGCATACATTTTCTATATATTTTTCTCTATTGCTAGAAGGAAAAAAGCCTACTTTCACCCAATTGTTCTGGCAAGCAAGTATCTCGCAGAGGATCTAATGCACAGATATTTCACAGACCTACGCTGTGATCTCGGACTCATGCTACAGAGCAGGAGCTGCTAAGAAGACACAGTATGTCCCCCTGAGGAAGCCTTTACCAGGTGCTGCACAGCTCACAGCAACACTAGTCTGGCCACCAGCTACACCCGGGCACAGATGACATATTCTCTGGCTACAACCATTGTGAATTAATGTTACAGCCTATCAATTTAGAGTTCTAAATACAATCTAGCCAAGGAAAAAAGCCCTGCCTGCAATGTGAAACCAAACAGTACTGCTATAACCCAACCAGGACTTGGAACTGATCCACTGATACACAAAGCACCTGAATGAGTCAGCAGCCCACTGTATTTCCCAGACCCATCCACCACCGTACAGTTCCCCGACGCACTTCCTCACATTGTGTTTGCCTCATGAACGAGGTCAGTAGTGACCAAAAAGTCATATGAAGGCCAACAATTAGGAAAAGATGACCATGTGCAGACTTATTTTATCTGTTTACCCGTTAACCTATTCAATACACTGAAGTTCCACAGAATTCTTCCGGTTATTTTTCTCCCGTCTTTTAACGAAGATACCAGAGCAGCGTATTAAAACGCAGGCCCACTATTGTTTTGACATGGTGAACAGGTAGAGCTAAATATGCTGCCTCACTGCAGTGGCACACACCAAGGGAATGGTCCCTAAAGCAATCACCGTTTCCTTGTCTGAAGTCTGTGTTCCCGTACTCCCCAAGTACGTAAAATTAACTGATGTCAAGAAGAATGTGTCAATTAGCCTTCGCCCCTCCCCGGCAAAACCCCAAAGATTAGACCACATGAAGTTGTATCTAAATTAGCTTTAACCCTGCTGGAAGTCTTATCATCGTTCCAGCACTGCCACCATACACCTGGCATTCGTAGGTGGCGGCTGAAGTTTTTGCAATTATAGTCTCAGTCCTATCAGTAACTGAGATTATGCCACTGAGGTGATGCTACTACCTGAATCACGACGTTTTTGAGCCGCACTGCAGATTCCCTGTAGAGGGTGATAAAAGATAACGGGAACAGTTTTCATCCTAATTCTGAGTACTTCAGAAGGTAAACCCTACTGCTGGATAAAGATCTCCAAAAGCCAAAGGTAGACAACATGGATTTTTGGTCTAACACAAACCCACACAAATGTTTTTATTACTACATAAAAAAAAAAAACCTACTAAAATCAGCTACACATGAGAAACACACAGCATGAAAAATTACTGGTTTTTCTTTAATGTAGTGCTCTTAAGAAGATTTATGAGAGGTCCAATATTAAAACAAATAACAACATTGCTTTCCGGCCAAACAAATGACAATTGTATCATCTCTGGACTCTCCTTTTGAATTCATCTGTTTTTTAAATGTTTTATATATTTTCTCTTCTGTATAGGCTGCTTTGTAGCTCTTTCAGCACAGATCCAACAGCACATTTACAATATATGTTGAAAAATAAGTAAAAAGATCCCTGAAGTCCTTGAGGTTCTCCTGTCACTAGTTTTTAGTTAAATTTTCTTATTGTAACTTGAGAGTAATGTAATAAATTACATTCATTGAAAGAGAAAAGGACAGTAATATATTACTTGAAAGAGCCACATAAGGTTCTGTGACTTAGAAATAAACATAATTTCTGCCTTTGAGGTTAATAATGAGATCCTCTTGGATTCTAAATTGCCTTTTCCCTACCTGTTTTGACTCCAAGTAGTAATAAGGATTATATGTGATGTACTTATTCTAAAACAGTAATGACTTTTTTACTATCATTTTACTTACATGCTCCTGTTTTAAAGGTCCCTGCACCTAGAAATTCAAGTACGGAAGTTAAGTTACAAAAACACACTAAATGAATTCAGCAAATGAAATCATGCAATAACTTTGTGGATATGACATTCCCATCAGACCTGGTCCTTCAAAGAAGACTGAATTACATGAGCCATAAAAAAAAAAAAAACAACCAACCCAAAAACAACCAAACAACCAAAAAATCTTTTTAGGATGTAGTTACATATGCTTGTTGATGCTATTCCCCTCTGGGGAGGAAGAGAGAAGAATGATTTCTTTCACTTGGAAAGACACTATGTCAACGAGAAACATGCGTTACAATGAAAAAATACGTTTCCCAGATTTAGGAAATTGGAGACTTTTGCTTGTATATTTCTTTGGGGGATTCCTTAGGGAATTTACACAAGGCTGCAGAATTTCATTTTAAAAGACATGGAATAATAAAGTTCCAAGTTTTCAAACTGAAGAGAAAAATAGACAAAAATAGGAGACTTACAAGATTCCTCTCTAGGGATGTCAGTTGATGATCTATTTCTTTCAGACGATTTTGTTGATCACGTTGTTCCTTATTGTCTCGCAGAACCTTTTCACCTGGAATTGCTTCTAAGCTTCTGTTTGCATAAAGCAGAGACTCCTGACAAAAAAAAAAAGGCAGAATAGGTAGAAAATAACCATAGGACTTCATATTGCTCCCTAACCAGATGAGTGTTCCGATTTCTATCAGGCAAGCATTGCAATGGGTAGAATAACGTGTCAATTTCAAATTTGGCAACTGTATAATTTTCAGTATGCGCATTTTCAAATACAATAGCTAAACATCACAGTGGACTTATTTCAATCAAAGAATTCTTCTCCTTTGCAATTTAAGAGGAATTTCTTAGTCTCCAGAGGTAATACTCCCATGCTTAAATTCTGCTAGAACAATAAAAACGCACCGAGGACCAGGGAGACTGATACGAGTGGTTCAAAGCTTGCTCCTATGAGCCACACTAGCACCAGATTTCGGCCAGAATGGAAAGGAAGAACTGAGCTGACTGTAAGTTTTGTTTACCAGTTATCATAGTAAATGAGAAATAAGTCTCCCTCTGTAAGTGGGAGTTAGATGTACATCCATTATTGAAGATTGGGGTTATGCATTCTTACATCCTTCTGTAGGTTTGGATCAGATTCTGAAATTTTTATCAGTCCTGAATACATTCAAGGTTCCGTATTACATGTAGTTTACATCATTAAGAACAAGAAGTACTGGCAAAACAAAAGTTATGGTGTAACTGGAAAAAACTCCATGAGCCTCCTCTTGCAAACCAAAGAACTCAAGGAATTCAAAATAACAGTAGGAGGAAGCAAAACAAACAAAGAAAAACACCCCAAAAACCCTATTGGTCAGTTCAACACAAAGGAACACGAGCAACCATTTAATAAATACATACTCTACTCATTTTCAAGAGTGGCTCAAGCAATCTTAATAAACTCACACAAGGAAAAGCATTTCAAGCAGAGTGTCTAACCAGAAAGAAAAACAACCTTTGCAATTTAACATTCAGCGGAAAACACTCAACTACAACATCTAAAAGATATCTATCTATAAGATTGTGAGCACCTGTAAAGAACATTTTCTAAGCATCAAACAAATACATGAGTTCCAACTTTTAAACCAAACTATTAGTTGCCTGAAACTAAACATATATTTACAATAACTGGCAGTATCACAATCCTAGTACATGCCCCTGTAACAGAGACATAAACATCACCATCTGTTAAGGACTAGAAACTCCAAACCAGGCTGAAGTTAAATTTGGGCCACTTAAAGCCAAATTCTTAATATTGAATGTATCAAGCGAGGCTTCTAAATAGAGAGAGGTTTTTCAATTAAATATGATGCCCAACGGCAAGAAATCTGTATGACTGATATTTATACAGAACATAAAAAAACCCCAAAGGACTTGTTTAAACTTGTGTTTATCAATACATGAAATAAGGACATGACCTTTATACCTGCACTACAAATAGAACGCTGGCAAAGCAGCTCAAAGTACACTAACTGAAGCTCCCTCCAATAAGAGGCATTGCTTTTACTTGGCTTTGTTCTTCCACTGGTTTTAATACATGAGAAATTTTTCATGAAAGGTGAGGAGGAAGACAATGGTATCAGATTTCTTTTAAAAAAAAAATTGTTATATTTCTGCAATGACACTTCTAAATCCACTCTTTCTATCTATGCATATATAGAAATATTGCTTTGCAAGCAGTTAGTGCCCAGCACGGATCAGAGCTGCAGTTATGATTTGTTTTATAAAGCAAGGTTATGAATGCACCTGTAAGAATATGCAACTAGTGGTACTGAGAAGTCACTACACACCATATTGTACTTCCCAGTATTTTATTTTGGGAGCTGTATACATCGACTACTGGTTGGTATTTTTTGTGAACTCAGCCTTCAATGAAGAACAGAGCTCAAACTGCAAACAGCATCTCTAGAAATATTATTGCTGCAATACCAGGTAGATTTACAAAAGGTGACAGTGAGAAGAGTCATAAAAACAAACAAAAATATTACTACCTCCAAGGTTTTTTTACTTTGTTTTCCACACACAGTTCTGAAGCAAAGCTTTACACATACCTGTGTCCTAGACTTTCAGAGAGGTTCAAGCATACATGTTTCATTTTGAAGACAGCTCAGATGCTGCAAACACTTACGAGCAATCTCTTTAAACTTCAGGAAAACTATGTATCATAAATTATTTTTCTTTTTAACACACTCAGTATGATTTTAAGCCACGTTGCTTCCCTAGTAAGACAATGCTATTCTACCAAATCTTAACTGGGACAAATAAGATAACTTTATTCTCCAAAAACTTTTTCTTGAATATTGACCTCTGCCATGATACCTAAGCAATTCTTATCAAAGTGTTCTGGATAAAACTTTAACTACGAACACCTACCATTTACCATTGCCCTGAAATCTCTCGGCCAAAGACGCTCCTCCCTCTTTGGGAAAGGTGACTCCCATGTGAGGCTAGCCAGCCTGGTGCTGCGTGGGCCATCCCACTGTCAAAGAGCCCAAAGCTGTGACACCAGGCACAGAGCCACCTATTGATAGACTGGATTCACCCAATGTCAACTGCTCACAACTGGAAGGAGAGATGGAAATAGAACCTGCGCCCCAGATGCCTTCACTGACCATCCCAGGGCCCTGAAACGGTCAGTGAAGTACTCAAAGTACTTAGTAGTAGAAGTACTCAGTAAGTACTCTAGTACTTAGAAGTACTAGAAGTACTAAGCAACAGCCAAAGCTGTAATGATCCTCTGTAACAATCATAATGCAAAACTGAGATACCCAGCATCTGAAATGGTTAAAATTATTTATAATTATTATTGAGGTGGTGGAGGCTCTATTCCTAGAGGCATTCAAGGCCAGGCTTGACAGAGCTCTGAGCAACCTGACCTAGTTAAAGACTAGGTTGGACTACAAGACCTTTAAAAGTCCCTTCCATCCCAACACATTCTATGATTTTATGATTCGTTGCACTCCTTTTCCTCCAAGATTCTACAAACAAATAAAACCAAACTCCCACCACAATAAAATATACGAGTGTCCTATAATCTTCCTGAGCCACAAAACTGGCTGATCAATTTCTTAATCACTAGACACCCTGTCCTCTGCCGAGAGCAGGGGCTCTGGGCACACAGAGAAGCAGAAACGAAGGCACCTACAAGATTGTCGAGTCAACTGGGAAGGCACTTCTGGAATTAGCTGCGGAGTGGAAGGATTTGCTTTTCTTGTTTGTTTTGCTGGGGCTTTTTAAATTAGTTTTGCATTTATGCAGTTAGTATCCTTTACACTTTTAAATAAGTAAAGCCTCCTACTCACTTCTTCTTACTCTACATTTATAAAACAACCTTTAAATAGTCCTGTTCTCTGGCAGCTTTCTTTAAAATGACTCACGTTTTTGTTTATCTGAACAAAACAAAAAAATGACAAAGGGGATCTTTTAAGTGTTTCCTGTAACTACAGTGTCTGAAATCCTTTAATATACTGCAAAACAAAGTTGAAGGGCAACTGCTTTTCACTAATGAAGAGTAATTTATAGAATTAATTATCTCCTTTTAGTTGTTTTTCTGAGTTTTTATCTGAAAATGAAGCAATAACAACCACTTGGACAAACGTTCCCAAACCGAGTGTTCACGGCCACAGGCAGTGGCACTAACTTCAAGGTGATGTCTCATAACGGTGACCCCAAGGTCCAGCAGCCACTGGGTGACAACCGCATTTCCGCCAGTGACGACCCACTAGAGGGAGTCGCTGGTTCACACCTTAAATCCCAGCTGGTAAACGAGCAACATCAAACCGCGAGTCCTGGAACCGTCCCAGCAACAGAAAATACTAGCGTAGGTAAAACAAAACCTGAAGTTCAGAAAGAAGACAACACAAAGAAGTGGCATTACAGTGCTCTTTAGAAAAAGAGAAGAGGAGCCACAGGTATTTAGCCATTCGAGGAGTGTTTCTCATACACTGATAACCCAACAGAGTTTTGCCAATGGACGCTTTCACAGAGACCCTGATATACCTGTTCTGGCTATAAACTGTAAATTTTACAGAAGCAAACAAATTTAGTGCAAATTAATATAAAACAGGAATTCTGATATTTTATGTTGCATTTCTTCCCCCATTATATCAGGGGCAACATTACTGAGGCATGGGATAAATTGGGAGTTTTCTACGTACAAAATTCAAACAATTATATCCCAATGCTGAAACCCCAAGGGTTCTTAATACTGCTGGAAAGGGAAAAAGACAAAGGGAAAATAAGGGACATACAATTACCTAATTCTAATTTCTAAAGATCAGTTATCATGGGTAGTATGTAAATGTTATCGCGCTGACCCTGAGGCCCTCACGCAACTAAAACATCTGAGTGACCAATTCCTGTATATGAAATTTCTTGTTGAAACCATAGAATCAACAATGGTTAAAAACAAGACAGACACCAAATTATATACCACTCAAAATAGCAAAGTATTTTTCTGTATGATTTCTATAGCCAAAGATTTCACTTCATTCTTTAATACCTATACTTCGAGAAGAAATAGCAGACAAAAAACCACAAATACGTACGCATGCTATATTTCAACTTACATCAGATCTCCACACAGACTTCAAACAGGAAATGTGCCATGGAAGTTCTCTCCTGCAACATACCTGGTAAATCTGGCTTGGAGATTTTGAGCAAAAGCTGGAAATCCGAGAAAAATCCCCATCAGACAGTAGTACTTGAAGCTTAACGTCTATCTCATTTAGGCGGTGAAATTCTGTCGGTTCAGGTGTGTACCCTTCTCCCGGTGCTAGCCAGCCAGATACTTCCTCCTATTGAAAGACAGAAAATACTTATTCATCATCCTCAAAGGAAAGAGACTTTAAATGCAGTTATACATCAGGTGTATTTTTTTTTTTTCAAATAAGCTGTACTTCAGAATAAAGTCTAAGTTTCCATCCGTCTCAGCATATAGCTGAAATCTGCCAAACATTCACGTATCTGGCACACTCGTAAGCCAACATGGTTTCAGAACAATTAAGGCATGTATTTTTCACTTTTAAATACAGTCATGCAGCAACTTAAAGAAAATTATACTGAAATTTAATAATTTTTTTAGAAAGCACATGCATTTACATGCATTATTAAAATGTAATGGCAAAAAAAAGTGTTGTTTTCACCTAAACAGACTTATGCCACTATTATACTTACTTCTACAAAAGTCCAAATCCTTTGTCTTCACTGACTAGCCACTCGGAAGCCCTTGAAATAAAATTGCTTAAAGCCAGATGCTTTGCCTCCCTGCCAGCCAGCCCAGGAGCAATCAGGCATCTCCCAAGTTCCCCATTCATTCTCCTGAAATTTATACAGCCCTTTGATCAAGCTCACTTACACCCGAGAGAAGAGCTTTGGACAGCTGATCCGTCTGGAAAGAATAATTGCTTCTCATGGTCTAACTTGCATATAAATCTTGCTATCCAGTACCACACAGTAAACATCGCTTTCTGATGCCACTCACACAAAAATCAATTTAGGAGCATTGCGCTCCTTTGCAAGAGGATAGAGATGAAGAGCAAAACGTCTGGCAGATGTGGATCCACCAGTCCTAAGACAGGAAACACAACAAACATGGTATAAGCTCACGTTTTCAAAGCTAATATTGAAATGGAAAAGCACAACCCTAAAACTACTCTAGAAATGTCCTCAATATCATCCTAAATCACGTCTGTTATGCCTTGCATCTCAGCACTCTTTGTTTGCCACTTGTTCTGGACACACCATATTACAGCTTAAGTCCAAGGAACTGTACAGTCGGCCATACAGCAAACAAGAGTGCAAGGTATGTTTTTGCATTTTAAAAGGAAAATATAAGTTAACAGGCATAAAAACAAGATGTTCTCAGCTACACTGAACACATCTTGTCAAACTCTCCCAATGACCTTGCATCTCAAACTCTGGCAGCAAATGCAGACACACATCTACTCTGGCACATACCCAACCATACCTACACAGCAGCACATCAGACATCCAAATAAAGTAGAACACAACACACCACTCTCTAACATCCTCTGAAGGAAGTGGAAGCAAGAGACTCCCGTGCAAGTCAAAGAAGGAAATAAAATCAGAAACTATGTCTAATAGGACAACCATTTCCCATCTGATGAGGAGTCATAAAGTCTGACCAAAACTAGGCTTGGAATGAAACTGCAGATGTTGATGCTATGGCAGAAACCACATAGAGCCAAATCTCAAAACGAGGGCATGAGACAAAATATAACATTTGCAAGGAAAAGAATCGCTCTGAGACAACCAGCTGTCACCCTTCTAGAGCCCCAGTAAGTTATCACAGGAAAACACTGGGAGAGACAAGGAGCACAGTTGTTCTCTTGGTTGTGATTTACTTGGCTTTTTCCTTGACTAACCAATACAGATACGTGCTCCTAGTAAAGACAGTTGAGTACTAGGAGTGAGTTTGGTCCACTTAACCCAAGCAAAAAGCTCATATTCACAAACAGCTGCAGGATCTCCACAGCGACCTGGCACTTCTGTCTCACTCTTATGGAGGCAAGTCTGCACAGCCACCATTCACTGGGAGTGACAGCAGCAGATTATGTGTCTGTCCTGACCACAAGGAAACACCAGGAAGGACCTCAGAAGGGCACGGCAGGGATGTGGGGGAGGATGAATGTATTGCTGGTTTCCTTTCTTTTTCCTAGTACTTTGCCCTCAAGACTTCAGCATCTGTCTTGTAAGGGTTTCATGTCCACCTGACAGGACGTGATGAGCCACTTAGAATCACAGAATGGTCCAGGCTGGAAGGGACCTTAGAGATCATTGAATACAACCTCCCTGTCATGGGCAGGGACGCCTCTCAACTAGATCAGGCAACACATGGGGACCCAACGGGGATTGAACCCGCAACCTTGGCATTATCAGCACCACGCTCTAACCGGGTGAGCTAACCAGCTTTAGATGCGTCTCTAGACACATAACCCAAGTACCCAATGCAGTACCACACTGTGCCATGTTAACCACCCCCTGATCAGACACTGAAGAACAAGCATGATGCTTCCTTAAATTACTCTACACGAGTCAGTTAAGCTGCAGCTGGGTTCATTAGCTACAGCTCCATACCTATAGCCCATGCTCCAAGTATCCAAATATTCCAAATGCACTCACACATTCTCCTATGTATTTTTAAGATGGCTTTGCTTGGAAAACAAGTTTCTGTCCTGTCAAGTTCTCCTGTGCATTAACTCTGAAAAATACTTTTACAACAGCACAGTCAGAGCTTATTACCGTGGAAAATCTGAAACAAATTATACCCCTGCAGCTTTGACAATTAGATTAGCATGAATACGTACTTCTAAAATATCGTAAATACTCATAAAACACTTTTTAAAAAGTCAGAACTACTTTTTGGATATTTGACATACTTAGTAGTGCAAGTCAAATGAAGTTATCTAATCCACATTACACTATACAGAGGAATTCACACAGCACAGCCAGCTCTGCCTTGACTGATAACCACCAAAACATTACTTTAGCCAACGTGGCTGCATCAGCTTTTTAAAAGTCAGAATGAGATAAGATGAAAGTGACCATCAGCTGGACAATTACCTGGGTCAGCTTGAAGCAGTCTAGATTACCCATTAGCTGATAATTTCCTCATGATCTTCGTTATAAAGCAGCCACAGGAAATGCCTCACCCGTAACATAACTCAAATGTGGGAGAGGAAGAATCCATCACCAGACTAGACAAGTTTAAGTAATTATTAGCCTTTCATTTCTTCTATTTTGGCAGTAGACTGAGGAGCTGTTTTCTTTAAGGAGATGATCTAGTACAGACTAGACTAACCCACAAGTTACTATTCCCATTCTTGCCCATTGTATCAAGAACATACAGCAACACATCTTGTGTAGTGACCTGTTCAATATTTGATAGAAATAGTAAAATCTCTGCAGATACGTGCCCATGTGATAGTGATACGTGCCAAATGCACAGTCTGGATGAATGTTACGCTTGTCCATTGCACGATGCCTGGAGAACTGGCGCAAAAAAGGTATGCATTCCTAATCAGAATTTGTATTGGCCATTCTGCATAAATACCTCTAAATTTTGTGAAGGACACTAGCTTAAAGGAAAAGAAAACCACCAGTAACTACATATTGTGAGAGAAGACTTTTTCAATGCATAAAATAATAAATTATTTTTTAAAAGTCACTATTCTCTAGATCAGAGAGCTGCGATGTTTATTAACAAAAGGCTCTTTTAAAACATCTTCAGAATGTGAAACGCTGACATTTTTCCAATGAAAGACCATCTCCTCAAATTGAAACATGTCCCTGATCAGAAAAGAAGAACAGAAGAGATGGTGATCAAACTCCAACCTCTCCAACAAGACCAACAAGAGGAAAAAACAACAAAAATCCCCCAACTTCTCCACAACCCTCTCCCTACAGTTTCTCCCTATTCAAACACTGAATGAAGTACTCTTTCAGCTGAACATTTTGTCACCCTTAAGTGGGATTATAATGCCAAACCTGTTGCAAGCAGATCTAACTGAGTACCTTGATTCTTTTTCTAAATGCACAGACAAAAGATTAAACAATGATCCAATGAGCTTTAACTTTGTCCTTCTAATACGCAATGACTTAAAAGTATAATAAAAATCAACTCTCTTAACCAGTAGATCAACATTAGACCAAAGAGCCTTCCACTTCCAATTGATGAATATTTAACACAGATAAATAAGTCAACCTGCGAGCTTGATGTTCATATCAAAAAAAAAGCCAATTAAAAAATATTTACATGAGAAAGTTCACCTAACTTCTTTATACAAACAAAGTATTTTCCCTATTTCTTCTTATTTATTAAAATGCAAGTTTCGTTATTATATCGTTTACATAGTCTGAGGACAAAAAAAATGTTTAATACCATATATAGCTGGAAGAGTACTCCAGGTTCCTAGGACAATTAATTTTTGAAACAAAATTTTATCTTCCTATCCTCCCAGCCTTATCGTTATGTCTGTAAAACAAGAGCGCACCTGAGAACTCCTTTAGTGTGACATTACCTTCAAAGCAATAAGAAATAAAGGCCATCTCCTAGTAACTAGGAGATCAACAGACTATTTGATGTTTTCACATCAGTGGGAATCATTTAGGGACACAGACGCTTCCTAGAAGCAACGACTGGTGGGATAATCAAACACTGTTTTTTAGACAATCACAGCAGAACACGGCACAGCACCAACATTGATCCATCCACACCTTTCTCATTTGGGACACCCATGGTCATACGGACATCAGTTTGAACCCCTAAATTCATTTGGAATTAGCATTTGCATTAGGTTTCCAGTCCTTCTGGCCACAGAGCACCCAGCTCCAGGGACAATGGGGCTGGAGATGGCAAGCCAAGGGGAGCAAGGCACAGCACCTATATTGATCCCTCTATAATTTACTCATCCGGGCAGCAGTGAGAATGCAGATGGGAGACCAAACACAAATCTGATAACAGATTTAAGCTTAGGGTTAAGGTTCAGAGATCTACAAAGCCCTGAGCTCCAAGGACTACTGGGATGCAAAAGGCAGGCCAAGAGGAGCACAGCACTGCACCAACATTGATCCTTCCATAATTTTCTTATCTAACCAGCAGCGGAATGCAGACCAGAGACTCAATGGAAAAATGATAATAGGTTCAACCTTAGGATTAAGGTTCAGAGATCTACAAAGCCCCCAGTACCAATGACTACTGGGATGCAAAAGGCAGGCCAAGGGGAGCACAGCACTGCACCAACATTGTTTCCTGGAGAACTTTCTAATTTGGGCCCTCGCATGGTGCTGCAGTCCTTAGCTGCTATGGAAAAATTTGCCACTATGATCCAGGTTAAGGTCCTGAGAACCATAAAGCCACCAGCTCCCAGGACAACCAGGATGCAAAAGACATGCCAAGAGGAGCACAGCACTGCACCAACACTGGTTCATAGAGAACTTTCTAATGTGGGCACCACTCGTGGGGCTGGGGTCCTCAGCCTTTAAAGTAAGTCTGCCACGATGATTTTGTTTAGGGTTAACGTTCAGAGATCTACAGCTCCCAGCTCCAAGGACAATTTGGATGCAAAAGATATGCCAAGAGGAGCACAGCACTGCACCAACATTGCTCTGCCCACACCTCATTTGAGACACCCATGGCCATAGGGATGTCAGCCTGAACCCCTAAATTCCTTCAAAAGTAGCATTCATCATATGGTTACGGTCCAAAGAGCCATAAAGCCTACAGCTCCAGGGACAGGTAATTCTGTTAGGAAAACTATTTTTATCTACTCTCTTTCTTTCCACTGCAGTATGCAGACTGCGTGCTCTTCGATATTCCGTTACAGCACAAATGTCTAATACTTAAGCAGTCTTTGGTTCCTCCGCATACTTTTAAAACAGAGTAAGTTGGAAGCCAAACAAAGATCTTTCTAAATCGATACATAAGACTCACCAATGTATATCCCTCCAGTTGCTGCATTGTGAAGTTCAGATCCCCAAAAAATCTCTTGGATTTTTTTCTAATGTCGTTGCTGGCCCCTCCATCTGAGTCTACAGCACCAGCCACTCAGACTGCTAGGCCACAACTCGACATTTTACGCAGAGAAAATAGGTCATCTTCTCTCAGCGTGCTTCTAAAGCTCCTTCCACCCATGTCAAACTTTCTTTTAAGTTCTGCTGGTTTTCTAAGGCCACGCATGTCTAAGTGTTAGTAAAATGAACAAAGAAGCCAATGAAAACTCAGTCTTGGCAACAAAGCCAATTGGATTTGTCCAGCTTTTCTCTCAAATCTCAGTAGGTTAGTTCACAGTAGGACTAAAACCAAATCAAATTTAGATTTACCGTAAAAATAAGCCAAATACAATAGGACAGTACAAATTAAAGTTGCCATACCTCAAGACCCTTCAATTTAGTTCCATCTTCTGTGTCTTTCAACAGTTCAATTAGCCTTTTCCTTTCTCTCTCAAGCATAACAATCTGGTTTCCTGAATCTTTTGCTAGCTGAAATATTTCCAAAAAGAAAAAAAAAATAAACAACCTTTAGAACTCCGTTAGCTCAAACAGCACCAAAACAAAGTTTTTAAACTCTGTGACATCCAGATCTTGCTTATTGCCATAACAGAAATTATCACTCTGACAGAAAAATCTAGCAGCCCACATAACAGATAACCTTTTAACATTCTTTAACATAGCAAGGGGGTGTATTTTTTTCATTGGTTCAAAAAATAGTAATAGCTACCAGTTCTTAAAAAAAAAAACAACAACTGTCTTCTGACAGACAGAATTCTTCTGAAAATAAGGGTCCCATGCAGACAACCAGTAGAGCTATTCCTTATCTATGCATAAGGACATCTTGCTTTAGCTTAATCCTAAATACATTTTAAGAAAGGCTTAGGAAATATTTGTCCTCAAAACAAGCTGCATCCAGGCACAAAGAAAACAATTCAGTTTCCAGTACTCTTTAACATAGAAACAGTATTATCCCCACCAGTATAAGCATCCCAAATTAGAACTATCTTGCACAGTACTCTGCCATACCCACGTGTTAAAAGCAAGCTTTTTTCATTTATGCCTGATTAGACTTCACTATTCCTGATAAAAACCCCAACTGTCTCCACAAGTACTTATATACTGTCTTTATGTCAACAGTTAACAAATGTTAGTAATTTGATGTTTTAACACTTACCTCAATGTTCTTTTTAATGAAATTCTGATTGTTTTTACTTTTGCCATACATTTTTTCTGCTTGATTAAGGAATTCATTTGTTTCTAATTCACTTGTATCATGTGAAGCTTGAATGAGAAAAAGAATGATCATAAATCAGTAACTTTTCTTCCTCAATAAAGTCTATAGTAACAGCAGCCCTATTTAAATCTTTAATATGTAAAGTGGATTGGCAAACTTCTTATATGCCATTTTCATTATTTATATAAAACTATATCGCTATATTTAAAATATAACTATTGTCAAAATCCAACCTCATTTTTAAGCTTTTATTATATGAGATCATTCAATCTTGCGAAGGCTAAAATACTTCTGGATTTCTGACCTCAAAAATGTTAAACATGGTGGCTTTAAAAGCCACCACATTCCTTTGAACCCTATCATTGTTTCAGTTTTATCATCGGTACAAAACCAGACAATAATTTTTTTGAAAACCACAGAACTATTTGGAGATGTATCAAGTACATTTTTTAAAATAAAACAGCTGAAGAACAGATGATATAGCTGATATTATTATAACACAGCTTATAAAACAAATTTGGTTAAAAATAAAACTCATCATAGAGCTGTAAAGCTATAAAACACTCACACCACATTCTCACAACATCACACATTTATTTTTTTTCAACAATGGGTTTCTATCCATCATACAAAGATGGGTACATTATTCTGGTTTTCAGAGACTTTTACCAGTTTTGAAACAGCAATTCCTTTATGCACAGCAAATCTCTATCAACCAACCAGCCTAAGCAAATACAACCAACTTCTAAATCTCAGAAATTACTTCAAAAGTAGGCATGGCACTTCTTGCTTTTCTGGAAAGTAGAGATTTGAAATATGGGTGCGCTGTTTGCCTACAAAAAAAACCCCACCCAGCCTAACTTGTTAGATGATAGAAGACAGGCTATGGAAGTTCACATGGAAAGAACTCTTCTTCAAAGTGAGCAGACTGAAAGTAAACTCCCAAAGGTATTAAATAAATTCCATACATTCTTTTCACACCATAGACAAAAAAAATCACCAATCAGACTTAATCCTGTCGTGGTTCAAGCCACTGCCTAGGCAACAACAAAGAACCACATGGTCTTTTGGTCACTCCTCCCCCACTCCCATCTCCACAGCAACGTGGAGGGAGAAAATTCAAGTAAAAAGGCTCAAGGATTGAGATGAAAGACAGTGAGGATAATAACCTACCACTTCAGATGACAGGTAAAAACCAGAGTAGACTTGGGGAGGAAACAAGTTTACCACCACATTTACAGGGCAGGATAGTGAGAGGAATACAGCACTAAACACAACCAAATCTTATATACACTTCTCCCACACCCCTCCCATCTTCCCAACTTCCTCCTCTCCCCCTGATCGGTGCAAGGTGCATCGGCAGGGGGTGGGGAGTGTCGTCCATCTGGCCATTTCTCATAGTCCATGGCAGTTCCTAATACTTGAGAAAGAGGGCTCCTCACAGTCTCTCCTTCACGCCACGTGGTGTCCACCTGATGGGAAGCAACCCTCTTCCAACTCGTGAGTCCATCCCAGTCGGGGTCACAGATTGCTTCAGGCACATCCTCCACTGATGCTCATATCTCTCCCCTCTGCCATGGGGTTCTCCTGTACCATCACATTCTGGACGCTCTTGCTGCTGTCGACCTCCTCAGCTCACACGCAACCATCTTCCTGACATCTCAACCACCACGGGGCTCCAGGGAAAGTTTGTACTCTGGCACTCTTCTCAAACCCATAACAACTCCCAACTTGTAGGTAAACCTTAAAGGACTGAGATGTTGGATCTGACCAGGAAAGACCTGTCACAGTTCAAATGCACAACTGTTTACTGAAAACTCCCAAACTATCTTTAATATCACCAGGTAACGTCTTGAATCTGTGAAGGTATTGAATCATGTAAGAATTTACCAATGAATAGAAACATGACAAGTTGTATCCTGAAAAGAACAAAACAAACCAAGCACCAACATAACACACAACGTATGAAACACTACTTCTAAGTTACATCTTTCTCTAACTGTAGAGTAAATGTTTTCGAGAAGGAGCTGTCATGCAGAACATCTCAGGACATTCAAGTAAAGAAGGGCCAGAGATAGATCACTAGGACAAAGAACATGCTTAAGATTGCCAAAGGTAACTAGAAGAGAGACTGCAGCTCAACAAGTTTTGCAGACATGTTTTCATAGATGTGATAATAAACTTGATGAGATTGTTGAAGCATTATACATAATATATACATTCTTCTTCACAAGTTAAGCTTCTCTTGTTCAAGGTGTGCCTTTATGACAACTGTTACACAGAAATCCAAAAGCAATGAAAACAAGAAGTCTTAGCTACTCAGAAACCATATCAAAAGCCTCCAGCAGAAACAGTAAGTCATTTAAGTAATTTATTGCTCCAAAGTTGTAAGTGTTCTCTGTTTCATATGTTCCAAAACATGGAGAATGTAGAACATCTCAAAATAGTGGCAAGCAATAGCAACTCCCAACCATGCCTGTTCTGGGAGCTTCAGAAGTCACTGCTGTCCTGAATATTGGTAGTGAAACCTGCCATTGCTACTGACAGAATGTCAGGGGTTGGGAGGGACCTCAAAAGATCACCTAGTCCCACCCCCTGCCAGAGCAGGATCACCTAAAATACGCCACACAGGAACACGTCCAGGTGGATTTTTGATGTCTCCAGAGAAGGAGACTCCACACCCTCCCTGGGCAGCCTGGGCCAGGGCTCTGTCACCCTCACAGTGAAAAAGTTTTTCCTAATGTTTTTGTGGAACCTCCTATGCTCCAGCTTGCACCCACTGCCCCTTGTCCTATCATTTGACATCACTGAGAAGAGCCTGGCTCCATCCTCCCAACGCTCACCCTTTACATATTTATCAACACTAATGAGGTCGCCCCTCAGTCTCCTCCAAGCTGAAGAGACCCAGCTCACTGAGCCTTTCCTCTTAAGGGAGATGTTCCACTCCATCATTATTCAGCACAGCTCAGAAATCGTGAAGTGGAGGCTAAGGGTCAAACTTCACCTTAAGAGAGGAGGACATGATGGGAAGACAGAGAAATCAAAAGCACAGCACTGCTCCAACTCGGTGTGAAGAAATATTTAATAACAAAGTTAAAAGTCAGATACTGGTGGACTAAGACGAGCAATAAAGGGAGCTGAGGTCCAGATTTAAAAACTAAAATACAGTCATGTTCTAAAAAGCGCAGATTCTGCTCCCATCAATAGTTCAACCTTGAGGAAGATCCATTTATTACGTCCTTTTCACCTAAATCAGTCACCAGAAAGATATATTCCTTCTGTTTACGCAGAATGTAGATGACAAAGAAATAAACCACTGCAGCTGATAGCAATGGCAGCTGAAGCTATTCTTCTTATGCCACAACACATGTGAGAAGTTACTCAACCATACAAATTTGAATTTCAAACAGGAGAAGAACAGAGGCACAAAACCACAATTCCGATTACTTTGAAGCACTGGACACACCACACTACCACCAGCATTTGAAATCTCTATGCAGTTCACATAAACTCACGGTGTCTAAAAGGATCAGCACAGGTGTTTGACTTTTGCCAGAACGCACTCGATCCATAAAAGCAATGCAGCCTTTACAATTATCAGTGTAACAAACTACAAAACCAGTTGTCTGAAGATCTAGGTCTGTCACAATATCTATGCAATTTCTCCAGAAAAAAAAATAAATTTACAGAACAATTGAAACTGTATACAGCACCACCTTTCATTTTTAGATAGTTTCCTGAATATAAGCCTATTGATGAAAATCTACCTTAGAATAACACAGAAGTTTTTAAAGAATTTTCCTGAAGACTTAATGACACATTTTACGGTGAAAGAAAAAAAAGTTTTATGAACTCAAAAGTAAAAGTTTCCTTAGCATGTTGAGTAAAATGTTTTAGGTAAGTCACAAACCAAATTATTCTCTCTTACAATTTCTCAAAAAAATAAGAATTGTCACCACTCCAGTAAGCAAGCTTGCTTTTTCTGATCTGACTGGCCTAGCCACAAAGCCGAGTCTTCATTACACACCCACCGTACCTGCCATTTTGCCATATCTAGAAATACGAACTATAAAAGTAATAAAGCTTACCGTGCCCATGTTGGGTTTTACAGTAGTCACAATCTTCTGGATTAATCTGTGTCTGAAATACTGAAGTGTATGTTTCATTTTCTTTAGCATGGGAGGGATCTGCAAGTAATTTATTCAGCAAAATTTAATTCAAATGTATTTAAAGATCTAGTTTCATGTGCATCATACTATAAGGTCTCACACATGGAAATTAAAGGAATTTACTTGGACAAATTACATAACCTCCATATTTCTCAAGAAATAAAGGGGAGAAATCTAAGGTGTGGCTCATGAGTAATTATGCTGCAAGGTTGTTTCAGCTGCTCAAAGCAAAAAAATCAGGAATGGTATTGACATATACCAAGCAGAAGTTAGAGCATTCGTTTGCAGTCCGCACACTTAGCATTTACAGAAAAGGACTCATGTTGTAAATAACCCTATACATCACATAAGGAAAACACGGTTTTCATAATGAATAAAACCACCAACATCTTCTGACAATGAAGTTTAATGGATACAACCAAAGGTACGATTTTGTCACACAGAGCACAGGGGAATGAAATCAAGGCAGTTTAACTCCTGATTAACATTGCTGCCACAACTGTGTCGGAGGTTTCCTTGTGCCTGAGAGGCTGGGACACAAACATCATTCACAATTTTGCACCCAGAACTTGTGCTTGATTTCTGTAATTAAATAGCCACCCCATATAATTTGTTTAATAAAGCTCTTTTGTCAAATTCAAGCTCCAAAAACCAAAACAAACTAATAGCCTTTCATTCAGTATCAACCAGGGCACTTATCAAGGCACTCATTGAAAGACATGAGACCTGAAAAGTAAGGCACTACCACATCACAGAAAAGTCACAGAAAATTCAAGATAAAGATCAAGCTGGAGGAAAAAACATAAATCTAAACTACACAGAGTTTTACCAGCACAGTACACCAGAACCCATATGATGTACACGATCCCCACAGCAGGGAATGACCTTGGAAATAAGAGGAATTGAAGCACGGAGCTCATAATTTCTCTTGCCCACTGTTCTTTTACTATATCCTGACATCTACTGGACACTTTTCAAATATCACCCTTATCCAATTCTTGCCCTAAGAACCCAAACTTTAGCACAAAAATACAAGATTACCTTGTAAAAATAAATTTTGTTGAAATGTTTTAATCACATATTGCTACTATTATTAAGCACATACTTAGAATATTCAAGCTTGAGATTTTTGCTCAGCAATAACCACTCAGATTTCAAATCTTTGTTCACTGCCCAATGAGAAAAAAAGACAGGATACACCAAAAACAAAAACAAACAAACAAAAACATTTTAAAATACCTTGTGTTTTCTTTTTCCAGGTGCCTGCAAGCATGCGCATCCTTTGTGTGTTCTTGCAGAAAACTACCAGAAACTACTTCACAACATGCTTCCACCACTTGCTCTAGAACTCCAACAGAATTGTGTCCCTCTCACTCAGTAGAAAAAACATTTCTAGATAGTTTTAACTTTTCTTTCCTTATTCTACCTATTTTTACACTATTAGTATTCACAATTTTGATGTTAGTCTTTTTTGCTATATATCACATTCCACATTTCTCTATCATTTGACTTTCCTGTTGAAGAACTCAATCCTTCATTAGTCATTTCTCTCCTTCTAATGCAACTATAGAATTTGGTGGTTTAAGTGGTACTTAAAATGCAATTAATTCTTATTACAAGACTAAAATGCAAATGTTCGATCTTTTGATGTGTTCATTTCCACTTTGGGTAATTTTGTCTTCATTGTCACACCGTGATGAAGCTCAGAAATTATCAGACCTCCTGGTCTTTTCTTCCTGGGAATAGTCTGCTAGCATATCTCTGACATAGTTTCACTTTTAAAAACTGCCATCTACGCTAAATATTCTTCCCTAGGATTCTCAGGACATTGACTCATTTAAAAAAATGCCTATGTTTCATATTCATGCCTTCTCCTTAGAATCACACTCTATACTACCTGATAATCCCTTTTACTCAAATTCTCACATTGAGAATCTGAAATTCTTTTGGAAGAGAATTAAACACAATTTAATCAAGTATAAAATTTAATGTAAATGAGCCATACCCCTTTTAGACCATGTTCCAAGACCTGGGCTGCACATGCATCTTCCTGTACTGTTTCCTAACATGTAACTCAGTAGTATTAGAATTTGGTCCCGTTATTTTGGTTCTTCCATCAGCAGGGCCTAAAAAGGCTCAGGACGTCCCTCTCTCTGGGCCTGCCATAACACGACATCCTTATCGTGGCACTGCCAATGCTTTCTTCTCACTCTACTACTCCCACATGAATGTTTTCTCCAAGATACTTATGTGGCAGGGCCAACATCCCTAGAGCTTCTAAAGTAACTTTTTTAGGCCCAGCATTTGTCTTTCCTACACCAAATACTCCAGCCCGACAAACTCTAAGACCAACAGTAACTACACATCAGTAACTTCATCTTTTTGGTTTTTTACTAAAGCAATTTTCAATTCCTTGTTTATTGCCCAGGTGTTTCAAAATGGTAGAGACATCCAAGTTAATTTCAGTTTATGTTTCAAATATTCCCTTCATACACTTTTAACAGCAAATATTTTATTGTAAAGGTTTGAAAGCTATATTTTTATAGTATCAAAAAATATGAATCTTTATCAAGATAATTATATCAAGGTATTTACTTCTCTTTCATACTTACCAGCTGTATCTTGCCCTGATGAGATCAAAGCTAAAAAAAGTTTTGTGTTTTCTGTCTCCTCACGGCTTCCAGTGGTTCTGATAACCTATTCAAAAGAAATAACAGCATAAATATACAGATACATGCATATATTTACTTTAAACACTTTAAAGCAAAATATGTTGTCTGCTTATCAGGTATAATAAACTTCAGACCCTACTAAAATTACTTGTTCACTTACTTATTGCTTATTTTCCTCTTAAGGCTACCTGAACACCTCCGAAGGTTATGATAAAGGCATGGTGGGACTTTAAAGCCTCTCTTATATACTGTCTCTTACATGGAGACACATTTCACAACACAAAAAAGTTCTGTAATATATATATATTAAACATATATGATATATATACACATATATCTGTGAATCCAAACCCATTGAAATTAAGAGATCCAGTCAAACCAGCTGCAACCACATCTTTTTAGCAACTCACATTTGTATTCATGTAAATCATACAACACTTAACCTCAGAAGAAATTCCAACTCCCACCTTTCAAGTCTTAAGTGACATTTAACTGCTAGAGACCATGATAGGAATAACGTGAAGGAATTCACGTTGTAGCATTCTTCACCCTTCTTCAAGAGGCATCTCCAATTTCTTCAGTAAAGGACAGCACCAAAATACGTGGGCCTAAGAACAGTTACACTAGAGCCAAATAAACACTTTTAGGTCTGAGTTCAGACATCACCTCTTGCTGTGCCTTACCACACCCCCAAAAGCAAGCTCAAGCTTGAGACTACGGTCAAAAACCACACGCAGACAGCTGAATATTTGGCTATCAGTCCTACCAATTTGTAAGGACCAGGACCTTCTTTCAAAGTCAGTCTAGCCAACATATATTAAAACCTATTCAAATTAAAGTACAGAAATGGATTGTATAATGTAAATCAGCCAACTGTGAGTTATTTAATAAAACAACGTGTGTGTGAAATATGATAGTTCTGTAAGACAGTACTCTAAGATGTGCTTTTTACAAAACAAGCAGAACACTTCTAACCTGAAGCTCTTCCCAGAGCTTTGCCCGCATTTCTTTGCCTTGCTTTTTAACTGCTCTCTCCTTAAAATGTTTTTTTGCCAGTATTGTGTCAAGTTTATTCATTTTTTGTATAGCTTCTTGAATCTGAGGATCTACACCTGTTTCTTCAGAACATTTCAAGTTGGAAGAACTTGCTGGAAAACATATTTAAAATTAATGCTAGCTTGAAGCATTTCAACTTCAAACAAACAAACAAAAAACCCCACACAACTAAAAAGCAGTACAAGTAATTTGACAGCAACCATAGACAAGAGTAGAATTATTCTCAAGCATGTGTGTCATGTTTATTTCTAAACTTGTTTGTAGGGAAAATATATGTCTTATTAACACAACACTGAATCAAACTCTGAGCTGTAGCAGTTGGTTTCAGGGGGTGAGGGAGCAAGCGCCCCCACAATTTGGGCAAATGAGTTGATTAAAATTTATAATGCAAGAGTGACAACATCTCCACAGTATCAGCAAAAAAAAAATCACACACAAAATAAGCTTAAAAAAAAACACACCCCAAAACACCAAAATAATTTCTTCAGCCTGACTAGTAGAACACATAATGAAATGTGTATTAAAATAATTCTGGGGTTAAGAGAGACTCTGCAGTGCCTCTACTTTCAAATATTACAGGTGTTTCAGTCCAGGCTTACATCTCAGTCACACCAGACTCTGACACTGATTCTAGAAAAAGGTTGCTTTGAAAAACTGAAAGGGTGAAACATTACAGAAACTACCATTATTCTCCAATGCGGTTTGCTGATCTGTTACGACAACTCTGACATCAGATTTCTCTCTGTCATGACCTTTGCTTCCCTCTGGACAGCAGACTTCTAGACTGGCCCTTTGACGACGACCAGCCAAGCTGACAGCGGAATCAACCTATGGAATGGAAATTACTTACTATCATAAACACAGAAATCTTCACAGCAAAGAGATAATCACAACAATCACACGCTATCACAAAGGCGAACAGCGATTCCATACAAGACGGCAGAGCACTTAAATAAAAGAACCGCTTTCAGATCCGATACAGAGCTCTGTTTCTTGGCTATCACATTGATTTCTCAAGCTCCTCATTACACACGCTGCTAGATTTGGGATTGCCAGGCCAGAAAATGATTCCAAAGATTTATGCCATTTCTGCTGCAGCAGTGGGTACAGCCAAGCAGTTAAGAGTCTGCGTGTACAACAGCCTCACGCATTTCCTGACACTGTGCCAGGGAGCATCCCAATCTTTTGCTCAGGCTACAGAGCTTTTCGTAGCTTTTGGAAGGCTTAAACTTATGCATGAACTTATGAATTAACATCAATCACAAGAGACTGCCATTTTCATGCAGTAGCCTACAATGTTTAGGCCAGAACTTGGATTCTGAGTTATTTGATGTTAACCTTTATACCCAACTGTGAACCTATTTTTTTTTAAAAAAAAAAAAGAAAATTAATACTTGTGTGAAACATCTAGGTATGATCCGATTCTGGAGAGGTGAAGAGAGGTACAGTATGACTGGACTACTATAAGTAAAACAATCGAAATCTCTAATCCCCAAGTGCTGGTTCCTGCAATCCAACAACCGTATCACATAACCTGTTCCCAAAATTAAGTTACTCCCTGATACTAACTTTCTCAAATGATGGATAAATGCCTACTTCCAACAGACTTTTTTAAATCCCTGAAGCTGACATATTTCTCGAAATACTACGATTTTTAAAAAGACTTCATTTTAACACATGCTGAGGGAGCCTTGTGAGTGTTACTCAAATGCTCTCTTCTAATAAAATAGTTGTTTTTCAAATCTAAAGCATAAATGGGATGGAAGTGAAATTATGCACCATGCTGGCTCACGCACTAACAACCTATTAACAACACATTTTTACCAGAATTTCAAATATTTTTCCTTAAGATCAAATTTATTTAATAATATGACTAACTATAAAGAGGAAGGCAACCAAGTTTTCCAGGTTGCAGTGCTGCATAATCCTTTTTGTGGCAAATATAAAAGTAACCCAGACTCAGAAAAATGAAATTAAATATCATTCCACGCATGCATAAGAAGCAGCCCACACTCATGAACTTTCTCATAACCCCTTGGGTGCAACTGCAGAATCCAGAACTCTGCATGAAGCTAAAAAAGCAGACTTATTTCTTTGGCATTCTACTAAGAAGAATTATGCACACAGTTTCTGACCTGCTGAAAGTGAAAAGAATTACCTTTGGCAAACATGGTTCTGGTGCTAACAACTCCATAGACATATGTAGAGATCTACTGTTAGGATAAGCTCTTGAGCTAGACGCAGACCCTGAATTTTTATCCAAGCTGCACCTCGTACTATCCATTGTTACCTAAAATTGGGAAAAAAATAAGTCAAAAGCAACCTCACAAACTATCAGCTTCATAATATAGCAACACGAGTCCCATATTTCAGATGTAGAAAAAACAAGTCTCCAATCCTTTCTAACAACTCCATGTTGCGAGCTCTTTCCAGTATAGAGTAGCTCGCCACTCAAATATCTACTTTTTAATATTTGTACAAACAAATATATCAAGCCAACCAAAATACCCAGATGTGATTACCGCAAAAGAAACTTCAATTGGCTTCAATCTTAAAAGAAATCTCATAAGAAAGGAAATGTCATGCCTTTTTAAAAAACAAACAAAAAAATATAAGCAAAAAACCCAAACCCCAACACAACGGGGGGTTTAACAAAGTTAGTGTTAACAAAATAATGCAGGTATTTTTTAGACTTTTTGAACACAAATACAGCAACAAAAAGCTTTTTTTTTTATGTGGTAGCTAAACGAGAAGAGTTCTGATATGTGGAAGTTTGTAGGTTGGGATATAAATTTGAGAATTGTTTGTGTTCTGTAGGTTCAATAGATGTTTGTGTCCAGTAGTTGGGGATGGCTGTTTATGTTCTGCAGCCTGAGGTGTGAAGTGTCGTGTTTGTGGGGAAGGGGGGATGTGCAAGCTGCAGGAGAGCGCAGGGGGAGGCCAGGAGCTCTGGGTGCAGAGCTGCACGGGGACTGGCTGGTGCAGGCTCTGAGGCACCAGGCAGAAGAGGAGGTCAGAAGTTTGTGGTCGGCCGAGGAAGACTTGGAGCTTTCCTCAAGAAGAGCACCAGAGCGCACCTGAGGACCACCAGAGAGATGCACTGCGCAGGCAAACCGGGCAGGGACTTATGTTAATGACACCATGGATATGCATGTAGGCACCCCGTATATGTTGGGTGGGTTCCCCATTCCTGGTAAAAGTACATTTTGGAAGAAGTCCTGTACGTGCCTGGTGCCGTAACAAAGAATACCTGCTTAATAACTGCGGTTAGTGAGTTTTCCCGCGTCAGTTTCCAAATCCAAACGACCACATTCCCAGTTCCAATGTCATTTTGTGTTTAAACAACAGCAATGCATGACTTTTCGAAGGGAAAAAAACAAACAAACAAATCAAAAACCTACATGTGAATTCACAGGTGAAGCTGTGGTTTTAGTTGGAGTCACAGTTACAGCCAGAACTGGAGTTGTAGCTGGTGTGTCAACTTAACATGCCTGAACAAGTAGAATCAATGGGAGAGCAGACGTGTGAGGCAAAAACATTCTACAAGGAAAGCTTATCTCCACAGAGAGACTGTCCCAGGACTCCCAAATGTCATTAAGATATGCAGAACCAGCCTGGGCCAGCCTTGGGGTCTCTTAACAAAGGTAAGGAGTTAATTGAACGGAGCTCACCAGAAGGACGCTCCAATGATGAAGTAAACGACCACGAGAGACTCCTGACGACCACTGCAAGTCTGTACTGGGCATGCAGGAGCACGTGGTACCTTATGATAATGAGTTATCAGAAGACAATGAGTATGTTAATCACTTATCAGAAATATCATTAATGTGTGTGTATGACCCACAGACAAGCTACACATCTGACTCTGCGGCACACCCGTCAGGCGAGGGATGCCCTGGGCGTCCAGCACTGCAGTGAGGAACACCTGCCCAGCAGTCCCCGTGACTGCTGAGCCTTGAGTTACGGCTTCCACATTCATAGACTGGCCTAGGCTGGAAGGGACCTTAGAGATCATTCAGCAAAAGCTTTTTATATTTGACAGCTAAATGGGGAGAATTCCCGAATCCAAACGGGCCACACTCCCAGTCCCAATATAATTTCGAGTTGCAACAAGAGCAGTGCATAATTTTGGGGGGAAAAGAACAAAACAAAAAGATCGAAACCCACACCTGTGCGAATTGGCAGGAATTCAGTGTGTGAGCGCGCGCCGGTAACTTCCAGAAGGCCCCAGCGACGCACCCGGTTGTGCGGGTACAAGAACCGGTACAAACCGGCTCAAGCCTGCGGCCGCCGGCCCCACCGGTGCAAGCCAGCGGGCAGGGAGGGGCGGCTCCCGCTCACCCGCTCTTCCCGCCCTCGGCCCCGGCCGGGAGAGCAAGCGGGGAAGACCCAAAGTAACACAATCGAGGACACCCCAGCAACAGCCAAGGCCCAAAGGATTCCCGAACGCAAACCCACACAGACACACAAAAAAAACAAACACAAAAAAACCAACCACCACCACCACAGGGTCTCACAGGCAGCTTCGAGACACAGAGAGCGCCAGGACAGGCCTTTCTCGCGCTCCCCGCGGAGCCTCCGGGCTCTGCCCGCCCCGGAGGGCTCTGAGGGCCCCCCCCGGAGAGAGGGCGGACGGCCGGGACCCTCTCTCACCGGGAGCCCCTGTGGCCGGACGACCCGCTGCTGCCCGGTCTTTAGTGCAGGGCTGCAGGAGGGCGGCGGCAGCCCCGCAGCGCCGCCTCTGCCATGGCAACGGCCGCCCCGCCCTCCGCTTCAGTTGCGCCTTCGGGTGGGGCGGTGCCACCGTGTGGCCGGGGGGCTGCGGTGGAGCTGCTCTTAGTTCGTTCCCAGAGATGCAAATATTACCGAGCTCCCCGTTGCTCACGAAGTCGGAACCAGCGGGTAACCCCACCGAGCCTGCCCTCTCCGCCCTAACAGAGAGAACCGCTGCGCGGAGAGGAGCCCCCTTCTCCCCCCGTCCCCTCGCAGGTGGTTGGGCCGGGCCGCGCCCGCTGCGGGGTGTCCGTGCGTGCGGCCGGGCCGGGGAGCGTAGTTGCCCTTGCAAGGTTTATTTCTCCATTTAAATAGGACGTGAGCATTTAATTCCTGTGTCCAGATTCACTTGTAAAAACCGTGAAGGCAGTTTCTGGGCCCTGCCGCTTCCTGCGACACCCATCTGCCTTGAAGTCAGGTTTTCACTGGTGGCAGCAATTCGCAAGAAACAGTTTGAAGAAACAACCTGCACCTTGTTCCAAGTAAGGTTTTGACTGTCGAATTTTTCTGCCAAAATAAACCTTACCTTGTTGGGGGCCTGTATTTGCTGTCTGCAGTAGCGTGTAATTTGGTGCTTACAGCGTGTGGCATTTTCCTGCCGTGTTCTGGAAGTGCCAGAGAGAGAAGAACATTTTTTCCTGGTATGTAGCGCAGTGGCAATGGAGTGTGGTTTGCAGTTAAGAATTAAAGACAAACACAGAAAATACATCAGTGGACCACGTGTATTTCAGCCTCCTTCCTAAGCACACTGAGCTCCAGGTATATGACAATTCTCACATAAATCCTGCAGCTGCTAATGCAGTAAGTGGCGTTTGGAACGGGTGGTGCTTTCCAGATCGCACAGGTCATGGTTTGAAGCAAAAATAGAAAATTGTTTACATTCACAAGCTGAGTATTTAAGGCCAGTAATGACAAGAACACAGTAGAATATACAATACGGTTCCAAATCTGCCTTTTGCTGTGTTAGGAATTATATTAGCCATGAATAATAAGTATGGGAAGAAGCTAAGTATAACAATCCCAATACTTCTTTACAGTAGAGTGTACGGGGTTAACAGCTGACAAGAGTTTGACTCACCTTCAGCCTCTCCCTTATTACAGACTGCCTACAGACTCAGAAAAGCCCATAGGAGAAGATCCATCTCTGCATTTAGTATCAAACAGACATAAAACTTTGAAAGTGGTGCAGAAATAGGCTCTGTACAGCTGCCTGTCCACATAGAATCAGTGAAGGTTTTTGATGAGGCTTTCACACCTGAGAGTCAATAACAACGGCTTAGCAGGGAAGTCTCAAAACACAGCTGATCTCAATATCTGTGAGTGTTTTATGTCCTAGAAGACCCAGAGAGGAAAAGATGTCCGTAGAGTTAATCTGAAATCCTGCAAATCAGGCCATGACTCTTCACTTCCCGTAAGAGGACTGAACTTTGTAAATACCATTAAATATTAGAGAATCTCAAATACTGTTACAGGTGACAGATGTATTTCTGATGAAGCTTGAACTACAAAGCAGAACAAACGGTGTGATTTCCTTGTGCACCATTCTGGGAAGAGGTTAATTTTGCTCCACGACAAACTAGATACTTCTCTAAGTATGATGATTTAAAAACAAACCGAACCTGAAGAAAACTCTTGTGTTTGGGAAGAAGTCCAAGATGTGCTTTTCATCCTACAAGATGGGTTACAACATGATGAAGCCACATTTAGACAAGCTGTCTTTGATACTCAGAACACAGTCACCATAGTAACAGAATTCATTCATTTATCTTTCCTCCCTAATCCAATCAAGAAGAAACAAACGAGAGGGAAAAATATTGGGAACTTGTTCCCATTACTGCTGCTTATCTTCGTACCCCCCTGCTGAAGAGCATTTTAATAGTAGCCAAAACACCCTTGTTGGCTCGTGGAGGCTGGAGGGCAAATTATCAAGACTTTCTTTAATGCTTCTTAGTTATTTGTCTCTGATGTTTTTAATATTCTTTTGTGTACTCCCCTGAAGTAGCTTTTCTTTACCACAGGCAATATTTTAAAGGTAGACTGCAATGGTTTTAGTAACCAGATCAGGAGAAGCACAGCTAATTTTCATTATATTAATAACCCTGAATGTTAGGGAATAAACAGACTCTTTTCTTGAAAAGGACAAATAAATTGTGTATTAGTATCTTTTGACTGGCATGTGCCAAGTCAAAAGCAAAACGCCAGGAATTTGGGGCCATATTCCAACTTTCCCAGTAACCCCTCAGCTGAGGAGGAAAGGCTAAACTAAAATGCTCAATTGAATCAGTGGTAAAACTTCCGCTGCGTTTAATAAACCCTGGCTCGCGTTACCAAAGGAGCATTCAGGAATTAGATCTGATTTGCTAGTTCTTACGCTTTCTTTAAAGAACTGACCATTTTCTCCTTACAGAGAAGCAACAAGTGAAATGCTCCTGTGCACATGCAGAGGGGCTGTCGCTCTAAATCCTGCTCTTGTATTGCCGTCCTCAAAGAAAGCAATCAGACAAATCAGCCTCTGTGTACTCTTCGCCACCTTTGGCTGGTTTCACAGCTTAAAACGAGACCTGGAACAGGTATCGCTTCGGGCTGGTTCTTGCTGTTCCCTCGCTGTGTCTGCCAGGGGAGGAATCAACTTGCTCATGAACACGAGCATCTGGAGTTCTGCAACAGTCTACGAGTTTTGTTTTGTATTCCTAAACTGTCCTTGAATTACACATTGCTGCAGTTACTAACCTCATGGTCCGAGGTAAGTCATTTAGAATCCCGCCAATATCCCTCCTTTGGCACAGACACAGTCACTTCAACTACAACACGAAGCAGTCTTCTGAAGAGGTAAGAATGTGTTCATCGCTTCAACCATATCTTTAGGGGTGGGCAGGGATTCCTTTACGGTAAAAAAAACCAAACCGAAAACCACTGATGATTTCGTACGGACTTCTACATAGGTTAAAGAGCAATTACACAGTAATTTATATCAAACGTGTAAAAGGCAGGGATCTTGCCTTTTTTTTTTTTTTTCACATTTACGTTCTCTATCAAATCGTGCAGTGTGAGAGGAACTGCCAGAGTTCTGTGGGACATGAAACTGCCCCCAGAGCTGGTTACCTTCCCAGCAGCTGATGGGACAGCTCCTGCTCAGCTGGAACCAGCCTCTAAGTCCCAGTCCTACAGATGGGGAGCCACAGCCTGACTTTCTGTTCTTCAAGATACATCCCACTGACACAGGAATATTTTCCTAGCAAACAGGGAGCAGAACAGAAGAAACCTTGCTACTGACACTCAGCCAGCCTCTTCTTCAAAACATTATCTATAGGTGTATTTTTAAAATCAGAACAAATGCTTTCAACAAATTACTGCAGCTTAATAACAATTAGATCTGTTACAGAGTAGGGTATTTGGGGAATTTCTAGAAAATAACTGCTTTTCTCTGGAAGTTTATCCCATTGTGCAAAATACATTGTTGCCAAGGAGCCAACCAAAATAGCATTATTTGGTGCTGAAGGACTGTGGGGGTTTTTTGTTTTAAAAAAATTTTTGCATGCTGCTTGTTTGAATTTAACAATATTTCTTGAGGCTATCTAGGAACAGTAAATTGACACTGTCCCCAGTCTGAGCTCCATTTTCTATTTTTTTTCCCTAACTGCTAGAATAATGACTTTTAACTTCCTCTCTTCCAAGTTTATTCTTCCGTAGTAAGATTTAGCCTTTAAATCTACTTGCACAGGGCAAATCACCCTGGGCTTTCACTTCTTGAATTCCCACAGCTTTGCTTTGTATCTCACTCTCTTTCATCAATAATCTGCGGAGAAAGATTTATCCTGCCAACACCTCTGGTTGTTAAAAATAACCATCATAACACAAAAACTTCCACTTCTGCTTATCTTTAATGTGATGATAGAGAAGTCTCGATTATTATTTTTTTCATACTGGATGCTGGAGAACATTTTGCCCAGTAGAAATCATTTGAACAACAAGCCAGCAGACAGCAGGAATGACGCAAAGTTACCACTGTCTTAGGTGAAGTCAAAAACCAGTCAGAAACCAAACTCTACAAACCAAGTAGTCCATCTTGCATAAAGAGTCCCCTGAATCACTGTTTTCTAATGACATTTCTAGCACAGAGGCTGTATTACAAATTTCACACGGATTATTTTTCCTACGCAAAGATGTGCTTTTGTGTATTTTTTCTGCCTCCCTTAAACATTCATATGGATAACATAAAATATTTCCAAATAATTCTTCAGGTATGGAAAAGCACCTTAGTTAAGTTTCTGGTGAAAGGTTTCCATGTCTTCAGATAGAGTCTGCTGAAAAAAAAAAAGACCCAAGCAAGTTCTTAAATGTGTCTGCTTTTGACAGTGTCTCAACTGTCAAAACCCACCACAAACCCCTTGCTTTCCATATACATTTCCAAATTCCATGCAGTTTGGCTCTTTGTATTTATCACTGGTATTTTATTCAACATGAGAGCTGAAAAGAACAAAAGTCATTTTGTTTTCCCCAAAGGAGTTCAGATTTGAATAATCATTTATCCACATTCATTAATCACAGAGACTTTGACCAGTATCTCTATGCAAGTGAGACATAAATATTAAACTTCATCAAAATTCGTAAGGAAACTGTAACTCCTACTTCACTTTTTAGGCTTTCAGTATTTTTTGAATGGCATCTGTTCTTTGCTAGCTCTGCAAAAAAACAAACACTCTATTAAATTACTTTTTATCGACACTTTAAAATCTGCTACAGTACTTCTCTTCCTCTGCCACAGAAGCAACAGCTTTCCTGGAATATTTCTTGTGTTTAATTTCAGGCAAGCTATGTCTGCCTTCTCATCTCTGTACCTAAGAAGCAGGGTAGATGGGGTTTCCACACCCATCCTGGACCCACTGAAGACTAGTCCTCAGTCCCAAGCTGAGAACTTCTTGAACTAGCACTGCAACCACAGAGGAAGTAGAGAAAAACATCATTTACACAGTGATTTATAAACTTGGTTTCGATACATTTTTATTGAAACATTTGCTTTTAATGCCATGTAGAAATCCACCGCCTTGGAGCCATCAGAAGCTGCTGACGTTCTTCAGGCATGTCAAAGGAAGAACAGGTACAGCTCCAAGTGCTGCTTCAGCAGAATTTTTTTCTCGCTTTTAACATTAACCAGTTGGATTTAGCAAGCTACTGTGAACTTGCCGAGATCGTTCACCTTGTCCTTTTACAAGTCTGCTTTCAGTCTTCAAAACTTCACTTTCATGAACAGGCAGTAACTACAGATAAAGGTTCCGCATGCACCAAAAAGCTGAAGCACAGGAGAACCACAAGGAGTGCTTTTAAGAAACTACCCACAGAGACAACAGTGAATGCAGATAAGGAAGAAGGAAAGACTACTTGCAAGTGAACAAGGATTAAAATGTCCGGGTTACAGTAGTTTCAGGTCATCTAACAGACTGACATAGTTTAAATTCACACTCACTAGAAACGAGACAAGGTGACTGTGGTGAGGCAGGGTGGGCAAGCTGCAGCAGGATGCCTGAACTCTCACAGAGAGGCCGGTTTGCTGTTGCCGGTGATGGCACAACTGATTCACCCAGGAATTAGGCACCAGATGCAAAAGTCTCATGTTCATACACTGCGTGATCTGCTCTGTGAGACGAGTGGAGTGGGACGGTTGGCATCTAGATCTGTGAAGTTAGACAGAAAACCTCCCTAGCTCTGGCAACAGTGAGCAACAGCATTAACAGGCCTTGCGGTTTAGGCTCTGTTACCAGCTTCCTCACCCAGCCCTTCAGTACAAGGCTCTTCGCATTTCTGACCCATTTTGTCATTTGCTAGCTTTCCAGTAAGAAAACAGCAGAGTGCGTCAGCAGGTTAAGTCGTATTTTAAGGCTGACCCCTTGGTTCCCTACGCAACACATACATTACACTGTTTGGACGTTTGTATATGGCCTTTATTATAGGATCGAAATGTTCTATTTATGCCCTTGGCACATACATACTTTTCTAAAGGAGTCACGATATGTCCTGCATGGTCTGCAATCCAGATTTTACTTAAGACTACAAGAATATATGGTGTGGGTTTTTTAAAAAGGTCTTTCTCAGGTTTGAAACATACGGTGATTTGGGTATCCTTGGTTTTGCTGAATTTTCAAGCCCAAAAAAGTGCTTTAGGTTTTAAAGGAGTTTAGATGTTTGGCAGATACTTGGAGACTAAATTGTGCAAAATGCCCAGCAAGTTTTATTTTTAACACTGATTTAAGATATGGGCTTAACAGAAAATAGATGTACTTAAATAGTCCATTTTACTTCATCCATGAAATGTGCAGAATCTTGCTGTGTCTGTCTACAGGAGGTTAGGACCTACCCATTCTGCATCTGTCTTCTGCTCCCTCCAGCCTTTCCTACTGTCCTACTATCCTCCTTTGATACCCAGTTCATTTTAATGCAACACGAGGTTTCCCAGCAAATTGACTGCTGTATTTCCGTACTTCAGCGATACAAAAAGTTCCCTAAGCCATATGTGCTTTTTGGAATTTAATCAGGCTGGTATTACTGTAGGGATTTCACAGGAAAACTAAGAAACACCATCTTTTGATACACTATTTCCATGAGAACATATTAATAAGGAACACTTGTATATACATTTTCCTTTTGTTTGTTCATTTAAATTATATTTGGCACCAAAAAAAATCAGCCTGTAACAAATTTCAGCATAACAAAGATCCATGGGATCACACATGTAATAGAAGGTGACCTTCCTCTGTCACTTTAAAGCTCCTGCTCTCACTAAGAATCCACCTTAGGAAAGATACTGACTTTATTGTTTCTGCTGATTTTCCTTTCTGCTTTACACTTGGGCTGTTTCGTCTGGATTAGCTCTTCAGGGGTATTCCCCAAAGGAGGAAGGAGTCGCTTCTTACTGTTCCGGTTTTCTGAGAGCCACTGTGGAGGCAGCTCAAAGGGTCCAAAACCAAACTGCATGGAATACTTGTCATTTACCGCATCAGCTTCTGTTGGCACAGCTGGTGCGACCTGAGCCGCAGAGTCTGAAATCATTTGTGGTGCAAACTTGTGAACCGAAGTCTCTCCTACCTCCAAACTGGTGGTAGGAATTTCCTTCTGTTGAAAGTCCCCAGAGCCAATGGATTTGGTCTCGTTCTCCTCATCTTCTGTTGGCTTGAAGATTTGTTGTTGCCCGATATGAAACATCTCCAGAAGCTGGCTCCCCGAACGGACGCTGGGCTCCAGGTTAGCATCTGTGACACCACCCGAGCTGACGATGTTTCTCCTGCTATACCTGCGGTGCAGCTGTACCAGCGTCCCCACCAAGCACTTCCGTACCGATTTGTTAACAATCAAAAACAACAAAGGATTGGCCAGCAAAGAGACCTTGGGCAACCAAATGGCAGTGAGGAGCAAGAAGACTGAAATATCTGAAATATTGAGTATGGTGCGGTAAATCACCAAAGTCACGTAGGGCACGCTGCAGAAAATAAATATCATGACCATAGAAAGCAGCATGGCATGAAGCTCAGCTTCTCGCTGGGAGGCGTAAGGGATAGAAATTGTGTTTTGGGGGGTCCTTAAGGCAGCTATGATGACTTTTTTCTTCTGGCTGGCACTCAGTGCCCTGCGAATAAGAATCATGAAGAGAAACACCACAGCCACTGGTACAATCACAGTGGTGACGTTATAGATGATGACGTAAATCAGGTGGCCAAGGGAGTAACTCCAAGATTCAGAACAGGTGGACATGGCGTAAATATCAGACACGTTGGTCACAGCAAATACCGGAATGCTGGCCACTATTGCGTGGGCCCAGATATAGATAACCAGGTCTCGGGATTTTGCATCAGATATTTTTCTTTCCAGAGGGTATAAAACAGAGTAGTACCTGTCCAAAAAAAAAAAAAATTTACAAGTGATACAGTGCAACGGGTGACGTCTATAATGAGCACAGTGCTTAGGAGAAGCCTCTCAGGAGCCATCTGAGTGTAAAGCCCCAAGTCCCTAACTGGGTTGCCAACTGACTACTTGCTTCTAAGAGAGCAAAAAACCACCAAGGGTCCAGCAGAAAAAAACCCTGAATATTCAAACGTCAGGATCACATTACTGGTAGTGAACAGTTTTTTTTCAATAATTGGGACTATATCACTTTGGCTGATGTGTATGAACATTGCTTTGAAAGTTTTGTAATTTACTTACTTGTAAACTGGACACATGATGGACACTGTAAACATGATGGAGACATAGGTATGTAGCACTGAAAGGCCAGACTCAATCTGAAAAGCTGCTTTATGATAGGTTTTTTTTTTTTCTCTCTGGATATTTGGAAAAAGCTGTTGGTCACCCATCTACTGGAAGTACAGTGGGGCTTTGCTTTGCACAAGCTCTGGCTGGCAAGGCCCCGAGCAAAAAAGGAGTCAAACAGTGAACATTCTGTGTGCATTACAAAAAAATAAATCTATGTATCTCTGACAAGCACTTCAATTTTCAGACACTGATTCATTGTTTGCTTACTGCTGTGGACTCTTAACGCTCTCAGATTTTTCATGACAGACCTATTCTTTTACACTTATCCTTATAAACTGTAGCAGTCTGTGCTTTTTGTGAGGAAGACTGTAAGTTTTATTGGGGAAGGGCAAACGATATGCTGTTCCAGTGGCAACACTGGTGTACATTACAGATGATGATACTGCATTTATCAAGACATTAACATTAAAGTAACAGATACATCACTTGACTAGCTATACAGTTTGTTTTTGTAGAACTAACATACTCTGTGGTGAGACACAATAACAGACTAACAATAATGTATAAATCCACTGGTTTAGTAATGGAAATGTATTAAACCAGTGTCTACCCTTCCTTTAAAATACCTAACACAACACTGTCAAAATGACACACGTGTGTGTTAGGTGCGATCAGTGACTGCTAATAATAATAAGCACAAAGAATGCAATCCAGAAACTTAAGACAGTCCAAAAGGCCAGTTTTGTTTTCAACTGATCTTGTACATACAAAACCTCTTTGAATTAATTCTGGCTGTATTTACATTATTTGGGTGATTTTTTTTAAACAGATCCACATTTGAAATTTGAAACTGGTGGATGATCTACCTCAGGCATTGGTACACTGTTCTAACAGGTAATGGCTTTCAACTTTGACAGTTAAAAATGTCCCCCTGGTCTATGCTCTGAAGTCGTCTGCTTTCAAGTTCCATTACTGAGTAAGAACTATTAACAGGAAGACTGAAAGGATGAAAACTTCTCCAAAGACAAATCTATAGACTCAAAATCCTTTTATAAATCTCCAGAGATATCAGAGTAAACTAAAAAATTAATGTTTTCAATGTTACAGAGAAGAGTAACCATGCCAGAACATTTTAGAAAGAAGCTGTACACTGTAAGCAAAGCACTGGAAGAAGCAAGACAAATATGAAAAGGAGAAAATGGTTTCAAAGGGAGAAAGAAGAAAGAAAAAGCAAGGATCCTGGCAAATTTGCTCTCTTACCTGTCAAGAGCAATGGCTGGAAAACTAAGGATGGTCACTGAGCAGAAGACTTTGTGCAGAAACTTGGCAATTCTGCAGAAGAGCATTGTATAGATCCACCAGCAGCAGTGCGGACTGGCACTAAGAGCGATGTCAAAAGGCACACAGACAAGGCTGGCACAGATCCCCGAACAGGCCAAATTCTTAATGAAACGGTTCGTTACAGATTTAAGTACCGAAGTTCTGCAAGTTGACCATAGCACCGTGATGTTACCTGCAAGGAGAAACAGGAACGATAAACAAACAAACAAACAAATCCACAAACCAGCCAACCACCCACCCACTCCAAAACCCAAGAGCAGTAATTGGAACTGATGTGAATGTTTCCTAGCACTGCAAACGAAATATTTGTTTGGAACTGGCCAGGAGTCGCTGATGTGAACCATCACGCTGCTCAAACTAAAAAGTCTGTAATAGCTAGGGGCTTTATCGATCAGAGGAGTGAAAATAATTACTCCCCAGCTATCTCCTCCCAGCTTCTAGTAACGAATGAATTAGAGAATTTCAGAAGCAAATGCCGGAGTAGGATATCCAAACCATGGGTTTAGATCCTTATGTTGACTCCTGCATTAAAGGTGTCACTCTGAGTATTCAAATACAGAAATTCACAAAAGTCCTTATATTTTAATAACTAGTGCATAACTCTTTTTTTAAAGATAAAATTACACTCTAAGTAAATATAAATATAAATAAAGTATAAATACATGCTTTTAATCTGTTTGTTATAAGTGGATCACACTGGAACAGGCTGCCCAGGGAGGTTGTGGAGTCTCCTTCTCTGGAGACATTCAAGACCTGCCTGGACACGTTCCTATGTAGCATTATCGAGGCGTTCCTGCTCTGGCAGGGGGATTGGACTTGATGATCTTTCGAGGTCCCTTCCAATCCCTGACATTCTGTGATTCTATGATTCTATGATCACAGCAGCTTGTTTTTCTTTTCACTGGCCACTTCAATGACCCAGACAGGCCTGAGTGAAGCCACATCCAGAAGAAATTTGTCTTTTTCCCTTTTTTTTTTTTTTTTCACCAAGAGATTCTATATATACATAATAACATGTAATTGGAACAGGCAAATAAAACCCCAACAAAATACCACACACACTTGATGCACATAACTTCACGAAAGTACACACAGAACGCAACCCACTGTTTTGGATACTCAAGCCCTACACATTTGTTTCAAGCAGGGTGAATGGCTAACTGTGAAGCAGAAGCACAGAGAGAAACCAGCATTATTCTCTTCAGATTTCAGAAAGAAATATCACACTGTAGAAACAAAATTTCCATCGCAAATTTCCTTATGTCTTTAACTCACACAGGAACAGCACCCAAGTGAATGAAGCAATCCGTTCTCATGCCACGCTGCTCGGGGCCTCTTCTAATGCATACCAAGGTGCCAGAAAACTCACTCAGAATATATGATTTTACTTCTCCTTTGAAAACCTGTCATTAGCATGATATGTTATAGTATGTTACGTTATATTATTACACATATTAAAAATACAAAACCCCCAAAATATTTAAAATATGAAAAGGCATAATAGAACTGTGCAAAAACGAAGATTAATTTACTATTAAAGTCTTATCCTGAATGTCATAAACCACTCCTAATTGTCAGAACTTTTGCCGCTTCCATTAATACAAGTTAAAGACAATACTATAGGTGAAAGAAATGCAGCTGCTCACTACATGACCCGAGAAATGCTTACTGGCCCCAAGTGCATTTTGTGCACACAGAAAGACTCCCAAAGACACACAGCCCAGGAAGGCTGGCAGTGAAAATCACACACCTGTACTTGACCTCTTGCTGCAAACTGCTCGGAGCGGCCTCAGCTCCACTGGCCTGACGCACAGGGAACCGCACCGCGTGTCCTTCCAGCAAAAGCTCTTTCTTGTTCTGCCTTGGCCTGCGCAGACCATGAAGTCCCTTTCCTCTGTGTCTGTACAGGCAGAGAGGAGGGATCTTGCTAAGGAGCGAGGGGGCAGGGAGAAGCAGAGAGCTCATTCAGGCTTCCCTCCGCCCTTTGTCTTCTTGACTCCAGCTCTGCCTTGCCAGGGCAGGTGACACATGAGAGGCAGCAAACTTGTGGAGCACATTATTTCTTGATGCTACTATCCCCTAGATAATACATTCTAATACAGCTTATTAAATACCTCTCTTTTTTTTTGTAAGACACTAAGCAACAGACAGTCGTTAAATCATCTTACCAGACAGCAAAGCCAAGACAAAAACAAGATGTAATTGCTCAGTGCATGACACAGATAAAGCCATGCTCAAATTTTCATGCTGAAGAGATACTGCGACGATGCTTTGTTACTCTGTTCACTGTGCACCAGGCAAAAATTGTCCTCAATGACAGGTATTAGTGAATTAGTAAAATTCTTAGCATTTGGCCAAATGATGCAGCTGTGCTCAGTGCACAGCCCGTGTGCGAGCTGGTCATTTCGTACTAGCAGTAACTACATGGTAAAGGCTAGTATCTTAGTAAAACGTGATTCTCCTTTATTTCTCCTGGGGACATACTGCTCAGTACCGCCACATCAGCCAAAGCACAGCTGCCAGCCTAAAAATATTGCTCGACAAGACAACTCCATTTACTCTGCTGCAGCTGGACAGCACGCAGAGGAGTTTAGCTTTCTACCTCGAAGAAAAGTTAAGCTGTTCGTACTGCAGACTGTAACATCAACTGCATGTTGTTGATACTACATATTGTTGACACTTACCAGAAGCTCTTTTGAGTTTAAATGTAACGGATTTTCGAAGCAGTCAGATTTGTTAGGGTTTTTGTAGAGTACCTACAAATATACACGAGAGAAAACAGTATCTTAAGCTGCTGATGGAGATATGAAAAAGCAACTGCAGTTGCCCATGTTTCTCTCTGTTGACACTGCCATTTTTTGGCTTGATTTTTCCTCTAACCAATAAAAACCTCCAAGCTTTTATTCCCCGAGCAGAGTTTTCTTATCTTCGCTCACATAAAATACCAGTAAGATCATATTTGTGTTCACATGGCCGATGTGTATACCAAGTGGCAAGTACCAAGAAATACCAGAAAGTCAAGTTTCGCTTCTTCATCAAACAGTGCACTGTTTTGACCGAAGCATGCAGTATTAACTTTAAACTCTACCTTACAGACATCCTATTTAGGTCTGCAGTGCTTGAGTGTCATTTAGAATTCAATTTTCTATATATTGTGTCTTACGTCTTACGTAAATTCCTTTTTGGTAGCTGACAAAATATTGAGTTACGCATTTACTATCAGATGTGTTTTAAAGAATGGAATCATCATCTGGTTTTGGCAGGTGCTTTGGGCTTGACAGTGTTTTCCACAGGCAGTATTCAATCAGTTGTATTTAAAGCTTCCCAAGTTGCTAGGAGATACTCAGTCCATCAAATCACTTACTTTCAAAAATATCTCTAACTGCAGTTATTAAAGAAGTACTTTTCACATAGTAATAGTATATTATTACAATGCCCTGGAGCAGGGGAGAAGCTGGGGGTTTTTATTGTTTGTTGTTGTTTCTTTTTAAATTTAAAGCTTTCATCTAGTTTGAATTGCATTGGTTTAATAACCTTACTTTCAAAGCAAGTTACACCTCCATTAGAATAAATATAAATGAAGAATGGAAAAATACAAGATATTAGAGGATTTTTCATTAATACTTCAGAAGCCACTTCAGAGCTCCTGAGCTATTCTTCAGGGTCCTACAGAGAAGCTTCATTCACGACTCCATTTTCTCAACTGCTTAATTACTTCTACAAATTATGTCATATTGTCTTTTATACACCAGAAAATCATGAGGAAATTAAATTAGCTCTGGTGCCAACTGATCCTAAATGGAAGTGGAAAGAATAAAGCATATAAAAAAAATATTGGTTCAAAGATGAGGAAGAACTCTAGACAAACAAAGTCAAGAGCCTGAAAAGGTAAAAAACGGATAAGCAGACAGAAGTGTCCACTTGGGACACTGGTGAATTAGTGACTGAATATCCCTCAGGGAAATGTTCTTTTTTCACTTGTAACTATAACTAACTTGCATATTAATAAGCTGCTCTGATGAATCATATCTGCTTCAATTTAGACTGTAGATCTTTCTGCTGATGCCTTCAAACCAAGTCTTTCTCTTCACATTTCAAGAGAAAAAATGACACCAGAAGCTTTGCATGGCATTAAATATTAAGAAGCTGTGGAAGAAAACTGCATGCATTTCCCATTTCATCGCTCCTCACCCCTCCCCAGCAACTCCTTTCCATGGAAGAGAATAACAGCGTTCCAGGCAACAAGGTAATTCAACAGGCATTATAGTAATTGGGCTCTGAATCTTTTCACAATGTCTAGAGGCACTTTTCTGCTCCGTATGTATTAGTCATTAACTGCTGAATCCAGTCTAACACCGCATTCTCCTTGGCTTACAACTGCACTGGGCTGTCGCACACCCTTGCAGTGAGCAAAGCTGTCATTTTCTACCACGGGTTAGTTTCTGAGGTGTTTCTGCTCGTCTAGGGCTACATAACCTTGGATTCAGACTTTGTAACAGAATTGCACCGTTAGCTAACAGGCATCCACGGGAAGCTGGGGTGAACAAGCTGCTGGAAAATGCAGCATCTTGCTGTTTTCCGTAGGTCAGTACCTCCTGGGACATCAGTGTCACTCATAAAGCGACAAAGAATATCTCACACTGGTTGCACGGAATTTGAACACTAAAAGAAAAGGAAGTCCTTTTTTTATTTAAAAGGGAAAAGCCTATCTTTGGTTTTCTTAGAGAATGAGTCATGTCTACAGAAAACCCTTACTACACCTGACGTTAGTTGACTGAATGAGCAGGAGGTAAGTATCCAGATTTACCTTTGCAAATTTAAGTGAAAAAAGAGAAATAAGTAGTATTAAAGGTAAGCACTGCTCTTTTCATGTTAGAAATAAATACATGTATAAAGCCTGCCAAAGAAGGTCAAACTGAGTTCATTTTATCCTTACATTATCATAACTATCAACATTCAATAAAATCTCTATGTCCTATAAACCAATCCAAGTGTATTTGGATTGAAAGGACGTTTGTTTCCACTCCTCCCCTAGTTTTTTTTTTTTCAGAGCAATACCACTGGAAAAACAGCCACACAGTACATGAAGTTGCACAGCAGTACATTGAAAAAGTAATTACAGCGGTCCGACACAGCATGCTGCCCAGGCATCCTTCTAGAGTTTATAGTGTTTGGAGTTCATTGCACCTGCAAAGAGTAACATTCTCTAAGCATGAAATGTTACCGGAGTGCATTAGTCTGATTCAAAGCCGCAAAAAATATTTTTGCTGCTCTTCCAATGTGTACCCTCCTCAGATTTCACTACCAGACACAAAGCGTTGATGCAGGCATCAAGCGCTGAGATAGCTTTGAAATACCAGCTCTTAGCAATCCTTCAAATAATGCGAAAGATTCTTAATAATACCTTTAACAAGCAGAAGGATGATCCCCATGGAAACCAAAGACTGTTTTCTGAAACAAATGCATTTGCCATGCAGTCACCCAAACAAAAAACAAAACAAAAAAAGAAGAAATACTGTTCTTTGTCAATTAACTCATGGAGCCCCATCTATTAACTGGGCATGACATTCATCTTATGCTTTTGTTAACATTATTCAGCGTGTAATTGAATCAAAACAAAGCCCACAAACGAGCAAAATCCTCCTCTTCACTGTTTGCTTTCCTCTGCTTGCAGATTTCCCTCCTATCTCGAATAGGACCCAGCCGACCTTCCCCGTAGAGAGCCTCTGCCCACGTCCCGTGTCGTGACAGCAGAAAGAGCTGGCAGCACTCCTCATAAATAGCACAAAGCAGGAAGCAACAAAACGGTTAGACACTGGGCTTTAGCCATCGAAACCTTTCTTTAGAAACAATTTACTAAAAAAAGTCACAGGCTCTGTCAGCATGATGAACAGGAAAAACTTCTCTTGTTGAAACACCAGGGCAATTACATTCCCAGCCCTCACAATCTGTCTTATTATTTTCTGAAGTATTTTGGGGAAGGTGTTTTTGGCAGAACTTAACCTGTTAAAAGACACAACTAAGAAAGATCTGATGTCATTTCTGCATCAGTTTGACTGTGCTACCCTTCCTCCAAAGTGCCAGGTTATCAGAAACAAAATTTTATTCTTTATATAGTTTTGCCATGAAGCCATTTACCAGGTCACCAGCTGGGCATATTTGCTTTTGATTCTTTATACACAGATGTCTCCAGGCAGAAAATACATATGCTTATTACATCCTGCACAGGGGGATTAATTTACGTTACATTTAGAAACAAGCTTATTTTCTTCCCTCCACAGCTGACTCTGTAATGAATGGTTCTCTCCACTCCCTCCCAGCCGTGTGAATGGAGTCAAACAATATTCGCTGGGAAGGAGAAAGTAGAGCTGAGGACTCTGACACACGTCTGCACTATGAGTCACAAACTGAAAAAATCAGTATGACCCTAACCCAAATACTATTAAAAAAAAAAAAATCCCACGGGAAAATATTTTGTCAAGTTACCAGAGTGAGGCATTTCACTGAAGAAACATGAGTTTACAGAACCAAATGAGATTTATTCCTACTGGCCAAAGGGAAGTGATGTGTTGCCTCAGGGCAGGCAAGGTGCTTCACTGTCAAGATCACAGCAGCATTTCTGGCCTGACAGAATGCAAGAGGTGAGGTTTTGGTTTGTTGGTTTTGTCCTTGAAACACATAGAGCCCTGGAGTAAAAATCTGTGACTTTGTTGATCAGGCATTTCACAGAAACCATTCTTGACTGAGACTCTCCCCAAATTTCTTTTCTTTCATTTTTCTACAGTCCCCCATCTGTAACAAGTAAAGAGTCTCCACTGCAGGACTTTGTAGTGTCCACTCTCTGGTCTGCTTTCTTTTAGTCTTTGATATCTGAGTTCCCTTTTCTTTTGCTCAAAATCCTCTCAGCAAGAGACACTGCAATTCCCGGGTCCATTCTCTGCAAGACAGCACTGTTAAACCCAGAATAGCACTGGGCTTAGTGAAATGGGACGCAACCATTTGTCCTTCAAATGCCTTCACAGAAGATACTATGAAAAAATAGTATTATTGCTTACCGCTTCCTTTTTATAAAGAAAAGGTCAGAAATTCAGCTTGATCCATATTTTGTATCTCCTCGTCAAGGCCAATGGATAGCAGATCATCTACTCAGGACTCATGTCTCAAAAATCCAGAGACACATGCAGACACCTAGGATTGACTGAAGGGAACCAGATTCAGTTACATAAACTGAAGAAACACTGAAAATTTTCTTGACCTTAAGAATAAGAAAAGTTTTTAAAATCCTACATCTGGACACCCTGTACTAACACAATAGTTCTTGGGGTAAGACAAGCTGTAAAACTGCAAAATATTCCCCCCAAATACACCCCTCATATGAAAAGAATATTTAAGCTTTCTTTTAACCTTCCAAGAACCCAAATGACTGCCCTACTCAAAAAGGAAAATGACACGGTCATTTTCAGTGTTAGTCTCCTTTTCCTCCCTAGGTTAGAAATACCATCAGCCATCCACATTTGGGCTTCCTAAGTTGCTGGGCAACGCAGAGGACACCCTACACTGAAACCTGAGGTACAACACTGCCAAACCTCTGCCACACGTTGCCTTGCACTAGCATTGGCTTATGACCTAGCATGGGCTCCTTCATCAACCATCCATGTGCCGTATAAAATCTTAAACTTGTGTTCTGCTCACAGACGCAGCTAAAGAGAATCTGTTTGCTGATATATGGAGGTTTTAGGTCTATTAGCATAATCAAATCAAACTGGTTTCCGTATGATTTTTCAATTTAAAAACAAAATGGATACAAAGCTGGAACAATGTAACCTAAAATTAGTTTCTAGTTTTATTTTGTCAAATGAAAAAAATAGTTCATTTTCTTGCTATACATATATATAAGTTAGTAAGGTCCACCATGTACTAGACACATGCACGTAAAAATTAAATGAACCTAAGACACATGTAGCATACAGCTAACCCTGTAAAAGACAGCAGCTGCCATCAAAAATGAGAGAGAAGAACCACATATTCATCTCCCACCTCTTCCACCAAAGAGGACTGCACACGGGCAGTAACTTGTTTGATTGGGGCAAACCAGCAAGTGGGTATTATCAGATCACCTACAGCTTGCTGTGTTTCCCTGTGCACATGCTCGTTTGTTTCCCAGGGTTCTTGTATCTGTTCTCTGCAGTCATCTGTAAGACAACATTTCTTGTTGTGACACAGGCATTAAATCCACAAATAACCAAGATGTTAGTTGCTGTATCACTGATGTCTGCTTATTAAACATTCAACCCGTCTATTGCTACAAACCAAGGTATGTGTTACTGTAGTTCAACAGTTAGCTTTCATATTCCTACATTTCTCATTCATTTTTTCCCCTTTCACTCTCCTGCAAAAATCACCGTGTCAGAATGGCCAAGAATGCTGGCATGATACATTGGTGTAATTGCTCCTCTCGCGTACTGAATCATCCATCAGCACGTACACCTGTCAGCGGCTGAAAATGTTTCAAATCCCTCTACAGCACAGGGAAACAAACCAACAGAAAATAAAAACAATCTGGCAGTTTCTCTCAGCTTCCACAGATGAAGTAGCAACAAAAATGTCTGCTGGAAGTCTATGGAATTAATCTCAGCTCTTCCATGAAGGAACTAAACGGTGTCCACTCACAGATGAAGAAACAGACACATCTTACACTTTGGTTTTCTATTTTGTCAAACAGGAATCTCCCTCTAAGTAATACTGGTATAATCCAATCCCCAAATATGACAAGGCCTTACAATTTGGACATAGTTCCCACTGATGGAGTTTGAATGAGGAGAAAAGTCTTAAATTACATTGAACTGCTACCCACAAGGTCTTAGTTACACGTTTCACCAACTACTGGAATCTACACAAGAGCACAACGCAGGCTACAACCAGAGCATTCGAAAAGAAAAAATGGTCTTTGCTTCACACTATTATATTACGGAGGGGGGGTTGATTTCACCATACCGAATTTTACAGTTCTTTTGTCCGCTTCCTACCTCATGTAGCTGCTCTTTCCCAGCTGCATCACCCAACAGGATAAAACCTACTACTCCTCCTCAGAAACGCTACCTTGCTTACACCCTCAGACAACAGCAACAATGCTGCATCAGACGGAAGCAGCCCAAACCAGTTCCACGTCTTCTCCTGGTCTTAGACGATTTGAGTTGTTGCATGTAAAAAGCCAAGGTCTTCCTTACTGAAGTGGTTTTGCTACCTTTCAGAAGAAACTTTTAAGAAGCTACGAGAAGATTTAGCCTTTTCAAAACACACTTTCTTTTTTTTTTTTTTATACAGGCAAAATTTTAATTGCTTCAAAACATCTTTTTGAGGCATTCATGGGGAAGATTATTTGAATTTTTAGACAGCTCATTTGTATCAGCACTGACTGCAAAAACAACTCAACAAGTACATTCACAAATACAAAATCATTCCAAAACTAAAAAAAAGCCCGTAGTTTCATTGTTTGGATTTGGAAATTTTTTGTGCTGTTTTATTTTAATAGGTGAACAAGCAAATTATATTAAAAATATATGATAAATGAATTGCACAAGGAAAAAAAAGCAAACAACCTAGGATTGTTTGCAAAAACAACCCACAAAGATCAGTACTGTACATGCTGCACAATATCATCTAACAGAAAAACTGCTCACAAGCACATTACCAAACTGCCACTGAAGTCCCCAAAGCAAACCATCAGTGTGCCTACACTAAGAATAAACTATCATAAAATCTTCTAGGCAAACTAATGAATATGCATACGAGTTGTTTTTCTTGTGCCAATTCAATCCGGGTAGGGGATCTTTAGGATGTCTTATTTAAAACCAAGCCAAGAAGGAGGCACTACAGAAATTCTCTTTTTCTAAGAGAAACTGTAATAAGCTGTTGAGGTGTCCAAGTGCCACTGCTTGCACCAGCAATGCTCAATGAGGAGGCACTCGCGTAACAACACAAGCTACTGTCAAAGGTTACGTCAGCTCTTCTCGATTTTCCAGTGGGAGACAACTCATCGATGGTAACCACTTTGAGCAGTTTGCTACCAGAGGCATACTGGGGAAAAATCACTCTAGAATTGCTCTGTAAGCTTTAAAAACAAGTCTAATATAAACAAGCAGAAGGCTTCGCAGTGATGATACTTTTAGATTCCACAACTGTAATAACATCTCTTTCGTATTTTGAAAATGATATAAATATAGCAGGAAGAACAGCCAACTGTGTTTCAAAACATCTTCATGGTAGCGAACTAGCATGGGGACTTCTTTCAGATCCTGTCAAGGTCTGTTCAACCAAGTAACAGGAAAACAGGAAACGGCCCAAGATGCGCCAAGGGAAGTTTACATTGGATATTAAGAAAAGTTTATTTACTGAAAGGATTATCAGGCATTGGAACGGGTTGCCCAGGGCAGTGGCAGAGTCCCCTTCCCTGGAGGTATTTAAGAGTCTGTAGACATCGTGCTTAGAGACATGGGTTAGCCAAGGATTTGCCAGTTCTAGATTAATGACTGGACTCGATAATCTTAAAGGTATTTTCCAATCCAGGCAATTCTGTGATTTATTTTTTTTCTTAAGAAAAAAGCCAAGCAACATACTGACAGACTGCAACACCCCAGCGCTCTCTTAAATAAAAATATTAAGCACGGCGAGCTGTACAACTGCCCTCTGCCCTGTCCTGCCAACTCACTCCTATGTCTGGAGAAGCCTGTGAATGCTCCATAACCACGATCCATTTGGATCTTTGTGCTAACACTCTAAGAGCGCCCCAAGCTATGATGCTACTTTAAAAGCTTTAGTTTATGAGACGTGCCTTCAGAAGTCTCTTCTTCAAAAGCCTAGTATTAGGAAGACTTCGTAAGTAGAGTAACAACCTTGGAATTGAACCAGGAGATGTTCTACATTGCAAGTAAAGACAGAAAACACAGCAACACAGGATTTTACTGAGAATCTACAATCGCCTCTGGAGTGTTCAAAATAAAAAATTTAACTTCAAAAATCAGCACTATAATGATGCAAAAAAATCATCATGTAGGAACTCAAAGACATGTTGTTCAACCTTGATTCATTTTACCATCGCTTGTGCGAGCAGCTCAGCAGGCCATGGCAGAACCTGCACACTGAGGAGAGCAAAGGTGTCCCACCTGCATCCTAAAGCAGAATTTATAGGACACAGCCCTTCCTCGATTCCTATAAAATTATTTTTAGTGGAGATTATTAATTTTTTGTTCATGCCTCAGTGTTCCAACAGCACATAAACCAAAAACTCCTGGTATTTCAAGGACGGAAAGGTAAATTAACAATTTCAAGCTTTATTGGTAAAATATGTTAACAGAGAGAGGCCACTGACAACTATGACAAATATTTCATAAAGCATCTAGTGTGTTCATAAATGCAAAAAAAAGTTAATGCAATATTAATGTTTGAGTTGTATATACATTAATAATCACTGTTATTGAACTGCTGTTTAATAGCCTGCTTGTAAGTGTTAATCTGGCAGTACAGGGCAGCAAATATCGCCAGTATGTTAATAGCATTTTCTGAATTTAAATGGTTAAATAATGTATCAATTATTTTGTATCTAGTTTGCAACATGCCTGGGTTGGTTTGTTCCTTTTAAAAGAAAAGCAACTCTCTTCCAGGCCAAATACTTGGCCAGTGATTTCTGCTCATAACGACATTAATGGCAGTTGGGTGGCTTTGTCTTCCGCAGCGTTCTGAAACCACGGACCACAGCTGTGCCCGCTGGTGTACTCAGAGCTCCCTTACAAACGGCAGTGGAAGGCACTACTCTCTCAGGGCTGTGTGTTTTTAATGTGACCTGATGATGAGACTCTGCAAAGAAAATGGAAATTAATAATAAATTTTGTAATGCCATATACTAAGAGAAATGACCCAAAGGACTATTTCCATTCCTTGGAAATGAGCAGGCTTAATTGGAAAGCATTTTTATATATCCTTTTTTTGTCAGTCCACTGATCCCAGGCTGCCTGATTTATGAACTAGCTGTAAAATATTTCGTAACTAGCTTTGCTTTGCTGAGACGACAGTGTCTCTGAGGACACACAAGAAGACTTACATTGTAAATAAATCTACTTAGAAAAGCTAAAACCAAAGCAAAACACAAAACTGAGCCCTGAAGCCACTTCTCATCCTTCAGACAGGCCACTGTCAATGAATGTGGCTGTCCCAGCACTTATTTAGACGAAGGTGACCATAAGGCGGCCTTCCTGCCTTCTCAACCCTGCTGGGAGCGTGACGCAAGCAGCGACAGGGACGCAGTACTTGAGGGTCATCTCTACTTCTCTCTGCTGTGGACAACTGAATAAAGAGGAGAACAAGATGGACAGCTTTCCTCTGCTTTTTCAACCCTTTCATTAGATTAGTGAGTAAGAGTAATGCCACCCATGCAAAGAGGCAGGTTTTTTGCTTCGAAATACAAAGGGGACAAAAAAGGAAGAGAGGCAGACAGTACCCCTTTTATGCACCTCACACATGCCAAGCACAAATTCTGTGGGGAGTTTAGAAGCACGGGCTTTAGCCTTACAGGGGCACAAATTCAGAGCTCGATCTGTATTGACCTGATGACTATTTCTAATTTTCTCTGCAACAAAGGACCTAGTCCAAGCTGCAGCAGACCCTTCACCTGTTGCCAGCTCATTCCTCACACCACCTAACTTGGCCTCGGTGTGACCGGTGTTAACACACCCCCGTGCTCCTCTCTGCAGCCCAGCAGAGTAACCACAAGGCATTATCTGCCTAAATTACTATTTCCTTCAAGTACATTTAGATGAACACTGATAATACAATTACCGGACTCACACTGCTCTGGAAATACATAAAAACCGTAATCCAATGCAACTGGCACTAAAATTATTCCCTTTCCTCTGTTCTAACTTTTGCTTTGTTTACTTACTAATTGTTTTAGCCACTTCATGTTGCCAGGAAACAGAACAAATGTTGAAGAAATGCATGCCCCCTCCTCTTTGTCCAAATCAATACTCTGTATTACAGTCATTTTTTTGTTTCTAGTAATTCTTTATCGTATTTCAAATCATGAAGATTGATAGGAAGATGATTGTTTTCATGGTGCTTTTGTTGGCTACAATACATAATTTTCCATTTTTGCCCTATCTGAATTGCTCATGGTCGGTTTGTTGGGTTGTTTTTTTTTTAAAAAACCCAACATTTTCAATACCTATTACTAAAGCTGTATTGGAGCAGTCACATACATTTCATGGAATTGCTCTACAGCTGGTCTTTTCAGAGGATGAAGCGAAAAAACCCAACCTAATCTGAAGTTACCATTTCAATACAACAAACGCCCACAAGAGCCACCGCTCTGAAAAGTAATGACAGGCAAAGAGGATACAGGAGGCAAGATGGGTTTTTTTAAACACCTGTAAAAGGGGCGGCCGGGAAGAGAAAGAGAACTTTTCAAGATGAAGCACAGACCTCTCTTCAACATGAGAGCTGTTCAGTACTCTTTGATCTGTATTATTATATATCTGGTTTAGCACAAGCTTGATAGGATATTACTTACATTTATTACAATGCAAGTAAACAAAATGCTAAATAAAGCAAAGCTTGCAACAAATGTGATTACTCAGTAATCTCCAAAGCTAAGTTTTGTGACTCTAATGGCGCTGTCGTTGAGACAAATATTGCATTGACACTGCCATGTGTGCACAGCTCTCCTGTTCATTTTGCTGGAATTACAGTACTTAGCTATTTTCAGGGGCACTTTCCAGCATATTTACCTAAAAACCTTTATGTTTGTGCCTTTAAACTTAATTTTATCTATTTGGATTATCATTGCACCTCCTCCACACACTATCACACAGCTTGCACTCAGAGCAGGTGGAGGTAAAACACCAGCATAATTGCCTTTTTTGTTTTGTTGCCTGCTATCAGTGGCAGGATCACCTGGAGTCCTCTATTTTGCTTTTTGTGGATAAAACTGATTTATGTTTCTGTGATCTTTAACAAAAATACACCTAAAAAACACAGGGGGATATACGAAAAACAAATATATTAGGGAAATCTCTCCTATTCTTCACTCTGCACCTTTCAAAAGATGATGATAAATACTTCAGCATGCTTCTACTCTCAGTGAAGTAGGGAACACTTCCATACTGTGAGTCCAAACAGATGGGACAGAACAGTCCCACTGCTCCAAGCATGACAGAGTTTCCTGACACCTACTCATTTGTGCAAGAAAAAAAAAAAGAAAGCAAAGGCCCATACCTTGTTTCTTGCAGTTCTGAGGTAAAAACTGAACCCATAAAGGAGAACTCTGATCTGCCAACAATTCCTGAACTGAGATGTTACAAAAAATACCAGCTGCTGTCCTTGTTAGCAGCAGTAAACAAATTAAAGGTTATCCTGTTACAAGGTCACATTGGTAATTTTTGAGCACCTTTTCTATTCTATTCTGAAGACATTTTCCTCTGGTGATTGACTTCCCTATAAATCTTCCTATGAAAATCTTCATGAGAAGTAAACAAGGCCTTCAGCGCGAACTAGATCCACACACACGAAGCACACCGCCTGCTGCAACATCCATCCCGCAGACCAGGGAAGCTGGCAGCTTTATTTACTTAAGACAGTGATTCACTGTACTAGCTGATAGCCCATCAGCATAGTGCTTCTTTTCCACACAGAACAAAACACAGGAAACTCCCTCTTTCATGCTGAAACATCAAGGCTTCCCTTAACAACCCCACTTGCTTTTTCTCCTCCACATACTTCTATGCAGAAGGAGCCTCTTCCACTCCATCCCCCCCTTCTCTCTGCACTTCACCATAACAGTGCTCTTTCTGTGCCACTTGTTACCTGGTATAAGACTTGGCTCCTTAGGTAACAGAGCAGAGAAATCTCTCTCAGCCCTCCCTGTGATAAAGAGTGAAAAAGCAAGCCAGGTGCTGGTCTCCTCACCTGGGCACAGGGGGATTTAGTGCCCACAGTCCCGGTGTCAGCTACAGGTCTGCCCATCTCCCCATCTCTCGGTTGGATCTCAAACCTCAGTCACTTCATTTTCCAGTTCAAGACATTAAACATCACGTGCTGCCAATTTCCTCCTCTCCTTAAGACAGGGAACATTAAAAAGATGGCAATTATCTGACACAGGAGGTGCTCTTACCTGTACATAGCTTCCTTTTTTTTTATTTTCACCAGAGAAGCTCCCTCTCTGTTCCGGCTGGAAGCTATCTCTATGGCTAACTTCGTAACATGAAAGATAAACACAACAAATCAAAAGCTCTCATTTATATTTCAGATCAAACCAAGGCTCCTCCCTGCTTCACTGAGAGAGATGGCACTTTCTAGTGGATGTTTCTTGGGTAAGTATTGCTGAAGTACCGGTCTGTAATTGAATACTCCCTGCTCACCAGTAACACACCACTAGTATCTGTGACTGCTTTTACATGCTGCTGTTGCAGTAGTTACCACACCAAAAAGGCAGCTCTCAAAACACTAGCTCTGACTGCACTCAGGAGGTTTAGCAACAAAATAGTCGAGAATGCAGGAAAAAGATGTGAGGAAACTCTTCAGCCCGACTGCTGTGTTCTCCACAGACCAAAGTGATTTTCTGGAGCTCACCTCCGTATCTACAGTCAGATTTCAGTCTTTGTTCCGGTTCTTTACAGGATTTGCAACTGTCAGAGTTAAAAAAGCATGGAATGATTTTTACTTTTTTTTTTTTTTTTTTTTTGCATGCTCCTGTGATGGTCTGAGTTTATAATCAAACCTTTGGGAACCCCTGAGCAGCAGCAAATTGTTCAAAAGACTCCCCAAGCCGTGGCAGAATTATTCCACGCAGTGGTAGTATCCGATTAATCAGAATAACCAAAAGCATTCAACAGCCAGCAGGGATTTTCTAATTAAGACTCTTCCAATGTAGTGAATCATTTTCAAAAAATCTACATTTGTTTTAAAAATAACTTAGCTGAAGCAAAATAGAAGTGGGAGTTTTTGTGTGTGTTTTATTTTTATTTAAATCAAAAGGATATGATTTCTAGAGCTTCCAAAGGTACAGCCTGGCCACTGCCTAGAATGAGAGACCACAAAAAGGAGCACTGACATAAGATCACAGGGTTCCCTCAGCACCGACGTTACCTTTGGAAGTCACTCAGGGCACAATTTTGCAAGAGCAGACAATGATTCTACTGGGCGACACCCTAAGCCTGATGTGGGGGAGATGGTGAACATCCATCTGTACGGCTTCTCAGGACAGCGAACCACAAACTCCCTCAGAATTTCTGACAATTTCAGCTGTGTGGACATGTAAGCACATCACAACCACTGCTCCTTCTGCTATAGCCTTTGTCCTCTGGTTTCTTTTACTGTTTCCTTTGCTCTCTGGACTTCAGAAATCTGAATTATAAGCTCTTCAGACAACTTCATGAAAAATGAAGAGTGACTTATACAGACACACTGAAGGCTTCCAAATGCTGGAGAAGCGCAAATCCAAATATTATTGATCCAAAACACACAATACAAGCTCATCTTGAGTTCAAAACTCAATTAAAACTGTAAGTCAGGGAATAATATTTCCTAGACATTTCCACCTGTAATTTCTTAGTTTTAGACCCTATCACACAGAAATGTCTTTGTTCTGTGATAAAAAAATGCAAGTTACATGGTCAGTCACCTCTAACCATTGGATTAGCTCCAACAAATACAAGGTATTCTGAGACAGCTTTTTATTCGCATCTGTCCACATTAAGCTCTAAGAAATTACTGAAGACACAGAATCCAAAGAGTAGTTCAGTGGTTTTTAGCCCCTTTGGAACCTGAAGTGCAATTTTACTTTCTTAAACATTTAAAATAATCAAAGTAAGTCTCCGGAGGCTGGTACCACGTCATGCAGTATCAGCCTTTGCCAACTGCACGTTTTAGTATCTCCTTTAACAAGATTCTTTTCTTCTGCTGTGTTTAAAAAACACACAAATAAAACAATAGGATGTCTTTGCTGTCCTATCACAGAAGCTTGCTACAGTCAGAATAATTTTAGTGTGGTGGTTATTTATTTCTTTTTTCAGAGAACACTGAGCTTAGCCAAATCTAGCCTGAGCGCTAAAAGACTGTACTGGATGAAAATAAGGATAACAGATAAAAAATGTTATAAGTGAAGTAAAAGAACATTCTGTAATACACTATTGAGGTCTGCAGCTTTTTCTGTAAGTATTATAGTATTTCTGCTGACCTGTACGTGATGTTCCTCGCAACGTTCCCTTTTCCTATTAACGCGTCAGTGTTTGGGTGAAGCAGGCAAACTGAGAACTGCATCTTTTAAAACAGGTGCTCCAAAAACATAGGGACATGTTAAAGAGCAGTGTACGTGGCAACATTCCACAACAATTTCCTGACAATGAGTAGTCACGTGCACTAGGTGACCGTACACGTATGTGTAGTTTTGCAGATTTAACCTACACAAGATGAACGCACGAGGTATCTGCAAAAAACAGATGGATGCTACATGCAGCCATCACTGGGCATCTGTGTAATCCAAACAAAAGAGGACGAATGCTTCTCTCTCTGTGGTGGGAGTACAAACAGGTAGCAAGCAAAGGGCAACCAAACAGGGCAGGTGGCACAGCTGCTTTGCCCAGGGAAGACAGGAGCTGTGGAAAGCAAGGAAGATTGGTGAGTCTGGGGCTGCCCCACTTCCCTTGGTGGCCACGAGCTTTGGGCCAGCGGGAGTGTGCGGGGGCTGCTCTGAGCACTCGCCAAGTGACTGCTGTGGAGGATGTGAGAGGGTGGGATGCAAAAAGGTCTGCAAGGTGGTTTCTCGATTCTGGCAAGGGGGCTGAGCAGTGATAACAAGACAAGAGGCTGAAGTTAAATAACCACAAGAGCATCGTGAACAGGGCCAACCAAGATGGAAGAGTGCGCTGGGAGCCTGCACTGGCCAAGGCACAGACGAGCTCGCTTGTCCACACGTGCTCACTCATTCACACACACGCACTCACTCCTCCGTCTCTCTCATACAAGCTACATCTTACTTCACTGCTAAGCATCTTAAAATGGGTACAGCACAGTAGGAGGACAGCAACCTTAACCACTGAGGCAAAAGACAAGCTAAAGGAACAAAACTTTCAAAAACCCAACATGGTAAGCTCAACATGCCAAAGTCCAGGAACAGACAGTGCTACTGGCCGGGGTGCAGCACATGTGATTACCTATTCAGGGGAATGGTTTTTTGCTTGTGTGTGTGTCTCCGGCCTTCATCCCTTTCAGGTGTGAAAGGCTAAACTGAAACAGCTAAGAGAAACAAAAAGGTTCCAGAAAAGGCCCAAAGGGATGCTGCTGCATAGCTTCACCTCCACTGCAGCAGCTCTCGTGCTGGGGACACGAGTCTCAGGGAAGGACATCATCCACCTGGGCACGTTTGTGTCCTCTTGCATAGTGGATGAGCCTGAAGTAGAAAGGCCTCTGAGGACAGGACACAGCAGCAGCAGAGGTTGCTTCAGTAGGCACAGAGCCAGCTGGCTCATTAAAGAGACTTACTAGGAGCTCTGTATGCAAAGGGCAGGCACGAAGCAGATGGTGGTACTGAGAAGGGGGGCTCAGGTACGTTAAGTAATGGGGTACCTTGTGGGACAAGATACACCTGTAAATGAAGGACAGGTTGGCTGTACTTTAACCAAGCTGGAGTCAGGCTGAAAACTGCAGGAAAATACTTAAAATAAAGCTAGGGCAGACCAAAAGGCACAAAGAGCACCTGATTCAGACTGGCATGGTCCCAAAACGGTTTTAGCTAATGCTGCTCTGAAAAGGCTAAGGGAAATAAACAGTCTAATACAACAAATAGAAAAGGCAAATTAGACTACCCTCTCTGGTTTAGATGTTCCTTGAAACTACAGACACTAAATTGAAACAACAAAACCCACCCTACCTCAATATTTTTCACTTTTCCCAATTAATTCAGGCAAAAGCCCCTTGGTTTTGTTCTACAGTATCAGAGAGGCGAGCCAGTTATGCCATGAGAAATGCAGATAGACAACAAAGTAAGGCCTGCTGGAATCTGAACACAAACAAAAATGTGACACAAGGTATGTAGAGAAAGACACAAGAGGTTACACGAGAAGCAACATCACTTCGTATTAGCGGCCTTCTGGAAGAAAGTGTGGAGTTCTTGCACGGAATTGACTTACCCTCTTGTCTGTCAAAGCAAAGATGGTGGGAAAAAAAGCAGACTAAAAATAGAATCTCTGTCCACAAAAAAAAAAAAAAAATTCACATTCCCCTCCCTCCCCACTCCCCCAGAGAACTGGCAGAACAGAAGGACCACATTTGTCAGGAAATAAGCCAGACTAGTCATGCATGCAACGTAAATTGCAGTGTTGAATATCATAACTAATAAAGCATTTACAGAGGCAGGAGTCCACAGCAATCTCCCAGCAATTCCCAGGGACAGTAAAAGACCATGAGCAGAGAATAAGGCAATTAGAGCTCTCCCTGACATCATCATTTCAGCTTCACTACTGCTTTTGTTACTACCATAATTGCCATTTGCATTGTCTGGTCTTACTATGAGAGGTGATGCAAGTTCTTATCTAGTCAGCTTTCAAGTCCAGCATATTCTTCTCTGAAATGTTTCTATGGAAGCTGGCTGACTACAAGGCACCAGTTCTTGTCCCTGCTTCCAGCTGCTAAATCTAATTCAAAGATGCTAAAAATAAAAAAGGCTTATATGTAACAGCACTGTTCAGAAAGCAAGAGGCTGTACTTCCTAAAGGGAGAGCATTTAATCAGCAGTGAAATGCAGAGAGGTACAACACAGTAATTGGTTCACTGTTATCTCTGCCATCTGCAAACTTTCCAGCAGTACTTAGCCCACTCAGAACACTTTGAGAACTCCTTCCTTGTTGGGTATTGAGACAGCAAATATAGGAAACACAACACAGAGAAGTCCCAAGTCTCTGGGCTTCCTGTTCAGCTGTTGCCCCGGTGACCACCTATACAGGATGCCCAAGAATGCAGAGTCATCTCCAACCCCTGGGATGGGCCCAAGGGCTGTGGGGCAGGGATGAGTAGTAGTAGTACATCAAGTAGTAGTAGTAGTACATCAAGAAAACAAAACACTATCTTGATCGTTTGAGGATTTTTCCTTAAATATATACAGGATGTGTATAAAATCCACTTTTGTTTTTTCCTCTGCAAAACATTTCACACGGATACTTCCACCACTAAACACACAATCTACTTTACAATCTCAGAGCCTCATCCTACCCAAATTATCAAAAAGAAGCGTAGTTTGGAGCTTACATTAGGAAACGTGATACGTGCTCGCCTCCAGGAAGACGAAGGAGCAGAGAGAGACAACAGCAGCCATGGGAACCCCAATAACCTACTCGGAGAAAGGAGCCCCTACCCCGACCCCTCCCCGGGCTGTCACGGGGGTGCCTCAGCCCTGTGGGCCTGGGGTCCCAATCCGTGAGTCGGTGGGAGAGGTTCCCCAGGGCTCCTTTCAGGCTGAGGGGGTTCAGTCCAGGGTAAAGGAGTCACTGTGGGATGCAGGGGATGAACATTGTGGGATTGTACAAACCTTATTACAGGGTGTTTAGGGGAGGGGGATAAAGGTGGGTAAGAGGAGAGTTCAAGATGGTTTGGAGAGGAACAAGTGTGGGAGACTAGAGGGAAAAGAGCAGAAAAGGCACTAATAATAATCACTACTGAACACCAAGCCAGACCAGCCAGCAAGTAGGATCAACGAATAGGAGGCAAGTATTGGTATGGCCATAAGTCTGGGCCACATAACCAGGGGGGACGAGAGCGATCTGACAGTCAGCTAGTGGAGCACTAGAAGATCTAAGCCAGCTGCTGGAGAGACCTTGGGGTCTGAGTTCAGATACTGGTAAGGTCTTAGCTCCAGGCCAGCAACTGGAGAGGCTCATCTCTATCTGCGTGTCTGTGTGTGAAGCAACGGGGAGATCAGAGGATCCTGGGCCAGCGACTGGACCGACTGGGACCCATACTGATGTGCACACACGTGAATGCTTACGTATTTCTGAACAAAGTGCTTCCATCCTGAGCAGCCAGCAAGGGGAAGAGGATGAGGCCATTGGTGCTCTTTGGGTTTGCACGAGTGCTACATTTTCCTTCTGTGTCAGTCTGTGTGGCTGCTTGCACATAAATGTACATATGTGTTGTGTGCACATGTGCCTCTTGGGCATGTGGGCTCAGCCTTGCTGTGGCTGAGGACACATTGCTGCAGCAGGCTCACCTCTACCAGCCTACAGCGTTCAGCAGCACTTAACAGCATCTTTTCTTGGGGTGAGAGGGTAAAAAAGTATACAATTTCCTAGCTCTTGAAACATGTCCCAAACAAGTGGCCAACTTACTTTTTCCAACACCACAGAAAAAAGAAAACAGTTATTAAATATGAAAAGAATGAAAACCTCACTTCAGTACTCATGACATCTGCTCGATAGCAAGCCTGTAACAGAGCTAACACCATTTAAAATTCTTCCTAATTGCTAATTTCATGCCTGAAATACTAACTTACTGCCCATAACATCCAATAAAAAATCTTGATGTATCTAAACTTTTGTTGAAGTTCAAAACAATCAGTGATATACACACCAGCTGGCATTTGAGTGAAAAGCGAAATACGACATCCAGTCACTCAGTTAAACAGCTCTTGTTCCACACGGGGACAACAAACAGTAAAAAGGCTGGTACTAATGAATTTCACCCTAAATAGGGTTCAGCTTAACATCCTTGACACACTCGATGTTTAAAGACATTGTCTAACCCCCTCCAGCACGTATCTGAGGAACGCTCTAGCACACAATATCCACAGAGCATCAGGCACTTGCATTTCAGGTATAAATCACTGCGTCTCACACATTTCCAGACAGGGTAAATGATTATTTTCCCAGTGCCTCTCTTGTAAAACCCAAGTAGCCCCTCAGCCAAAACCAGACAAGGAGTCTCTGCTGAAGCACAGTAAGAAGAGAAGTCTCCATAGCAACAGGGATTGCAGAGGCTCTTACAACCCCTCTTCTGCACCCACTCCCCAAACTCAATTTTCCTTCCAAAGAGAATTGCTCAGTAGTTCACCTGAAAGCACATAAAAAGCACAAGCATAATGCCTATTCCAGATAGAATTTATCAAGGCTGCCCTGAACTGGGCTTACTGTGGCAGGGTCCATTATTCCTGAGGCTTGGAACCACCCACCCAAAAACGCAGGGGAAAACTATTACCGTAACCTTATGATACTGTAATATGTTATTACTATGCAATTATTATTACATGCAAATACTACCGCTCATATCATTACATTCACCTGATGCTTCTTACTAGATTCGATTTTCAGTCACTTTTTGCTTTGCCTATTTTAACTATTGCAGCTAATCAGCAACAAAGTAAATCTATGCAAAGTGCCTGATTTAGATTTCAACTAAAACCATTCCGATTTTCCTAAGAGTGACATCAGCAGAAACAAAACATCATTCTCCCCATCTCCAAACCCCTGCTTTTTTCCCCTCGGATGGTTCTACCCTTTTGGGATACAGGACTACGAATTTTTGCTGGAGCTATTGCAGATGTGCCTCTCAATCTTTAAAACTTCTCTCAGTCTAGCTTTTAATCACGTACCTGCAATATTTTTACTGCAAGATTCCCTGTTTCACTCGTTATAGAAGATGCCTGTGGCAAACTTCACTGGTAGCTATTCCAAGATACACATATTTATTCCTCACTCTAGGTAACGTGTTTGTGAAGGTGAATGTTTACTAGACTGCCGGTTACTTTAGGTTTGCATCCCAGAAGGGATTTATCCCTTTATAAATTAGGTGCTGTCACAATTCCATTTTACATCTCTGTGCACAGAGATCAAGACAAGGAGGTGAAAACCAGTTTCAAGGGCAGGGAGAGGCTGGAGCCAAACAGCTCATGGCAAATCCTCAGGAAAAGGGATGAGCCTGAAGCTTTTCCTCTTCTTCTCCTGCAGGACACCAGCACAGCAGCAGGGGTTCACTTTTCTCTTGGAAATCTCTACTGTTTCAAAGAACAATCCTCTCTTTCAAAGGACACCTCCCTTTGATATCATCACAGCAGCATCAGGAACCAGGAGGTAACAAATCTAACCCACAGCTTTCCAAAAAGTGCTCTACAACCAGAACAGAGTTCAAACAGAGTTCAGAGCATCCTCCATCTTTCCAGGAAAACTTCTTTCTGTACAGGCAGATTTGGGGAGACAAAGGAGCAAGTAACAAAGAGCTCCTGTTCCTAAACCCCCTTACAAGGTATGGGAAAGTTTCCTGGATTTGGGGTTACGTGGGATACTTTCTGTGCATTTTTTACTGCATATTCAGCCTGCAGAGTAGACACTGGCACATCTCTCTCTCATTATAATTTTCATCAATCGTCTAGTGTGGGTTTTTTTCCTAAATGTCTTTACAGAATGATATATTTAAAAACAAAAAAAAAAAACAAAACAACTACATGCAGCTTTATCTACACAGCTAATGGGGAAATTGTGAACAGACAAATAACCTGAGGAAGACATGCAGACTCTCAGACCTGCGAAACAAGTAAAAGATAGAAACTACAAACCATGATAACGGGATTTAGTTTTGCCTAAGCCTAACAGGACATGAACATTCAGCTACACCCTTGCTACAGTTAGTGAAAGCCCAACTCATAAGCTCCCCCATTTAACTGCAGTTAATGGTATGCGAATTAGTACATAAATAAGAAAATTGGGAAAAAATCCATGGTAAGAGCGACAGCCCATACCCTGATCTCCCTCAAAACTGCTACTCCTGGTCTTCCTTTCCCTTCTCCAGAGAATAACACAAGGTGTTATTGTCCAGTGCATTTCACCCATCACTTTTACGTTCCTTTCAAGCCCAGCTCCCTGTGAATGCTGGTTACCAGTGCTCTTTGGAGATCCCCTTCTTCATTTCCCCTCCCACGGCTTGCACTCAACTGAGAGTGGCTGTAATCACCTCCAGCAACCTCCGCCCACTAAAGCTCAGCAGTAACATTCCCTCTCAAAGGTTTGGTTGCTGTGCTAAAGTAACAATTAGTCACTGTAGACTGATTACCTCTAATAGCAAGAGAAAAATACCCTAAACCTTTTTTTTTTTTAAAAAAAAAAGCATTTTTGATTTGCTATTCATCGAATAAGTTGTCACCTATTTAAAAGTCATTGTCCACATTTCTTCTTCAAAGTAGTGACAGCCACAAGAGTAAAAGTAGTTACTCTTTATTCTTCTGAATCAAATAGCAAATATTTTTCACAGTTACTATGCTCAAATGCTCTATTTTCATGAACTGTTTGTTCATTTTTGAATAGCAGCCAAGAACATACTAGAGCTTTTTGCTGTTTTCTTCTCATGCTGGAGGAGGGAGTGTAATGAAGTAATTATATGAATTAAAAAATACTATAACTCTCAGGTTACAAATTTGAATTCTTAAATCCAATCAAAAACCACCTATGAACTTTGCTCTACCCCTCTGACCTCAGATGGAAAGACGTGAAGCCTCCGTTTCTCCAGTCCGTGAGTGTGCAATGAGTAACACTGACAGCCCTGGTGATTCCCCTTTGCAGCCTGGCTGCTCTGCTGTGCACTACTGAAATATATTGCAGGGCTAATGGAGAGTCCCACCATGCTGCAGTTAATCCTCACAGCATGCTCTGCATATTAGAAGCCCAAGCAGCCTGAGATACGCTCAAAAAAACCGGAAGAGTGAGATCACTTCATGAGCTCTGCCTCACTCTATGGTCTTCATGACGAGAGGACAAACAACAGAAAACCTAGAATGCATCCAGTTTGCAGAGGTCTCAGAAAGGGGAGAATGGAAAACAAAAACAAGAAACACTTCCCTGGAGTAACATAATAGAATTGCTGCGCAGCACACTTGTCAAGTGGCCGAAAATTCTTTACCTTAGGGTCTTCTTATCTGTAAGGCCAATGCAGAGAGATCTGCACAGCCAGCTGTAGCTCCCAGTCTACCCGTCGCTATGGGACAGCCGAGTCTCGCTTTCCTGGCCCATTTATCTCAGTCAGCCAAGTCATAGTCTCCTCTTCACAGCAGCTGCAGGAAACAAAAACTTGTCTCTTCTTGAAAGGCTCCTGCACATCCTGGTTTCTGCATTTCCCCTGTGAGAACAAGCCCCATCCATACCCGGCAAAGGTACAGGCAACCTCACACAACAAGAGTGTCATGAGCACTACGGTCAGTTGGCCAGTGCTGCTCTGGGACATGCCAATCCTTGTGATCACAACAAATCTTACAAAAGCTGAAGCCTAACTATCCTCCAGCACAAGAAACCAGCTTTGCGTGGGCATGGGAACACTACAAATTTTCCTTCTCTCCCATTCCAAACAGTACCTGTCAGTCCTCTTCCAAATAAATTCCAACACAATTGGCAAAATTCAACCAATTTCCTTTTTTTCATTCAAAGGGGAAAAAAGAATAAATCCCAAGCAGAACTTTTCTCCTGCTCAAAAGCAGCAACTTTAGAAATTGAAGAAAAAAAACGTGCTTTTGTTATGAATTTGTATTGCTGATCGCACTCTGCTACTATGGCAATAGGTGGCAGAAAAACATCGTGAACAGACTCAAAAGAAAGACTGAAAAAAGAACCCAGAGATAAACAGGGTAACATGCCAAAAAAACCACAACAAACTACAGTATAGTCTTCATTTTCAAAAAATTAGTAATTTGACAATGCAGGAGTTCTAACCTTTAATTTTATTCTATCCTTTTATCAGCTTCACATCAACATCACCATCCCTTTAACAGTAACCATCTGAATTTGCCAGCTAAGGCCCTAGCCAGTGTTACCGTGACTGCAAATCATCCTTCACTTGTACAGGTAATCTTGACTTCATCAACTCAACCACGTCCATTAGGTGTCGGGTGGAAGAAACTGGCCTGAAACACAAGTTAGACAAAACCAAACAGTTCCTATAATTCTTACAAGGCAGTAAAAAATTATCTAACCCGAGTCAGGCCAAATAGATCTGTGTAGGATTAGTGGAAGTGAAGCAATCAATCTCAAAGCAAATCTCTACTATTCTTGTTCTTCCCCTGACAACTTCTACATCCTTTCAGAACAAGCTTGGACATGCGAAGGTGCAGTCTCTTGACACCTTTTTTTATCGCACAGATTAAGTAAACTGAGGGGTATCGTTGCTGTCAGCATGTGCTGCTTCTCTGGTCACACCGCTCCTGTCTGCATCATTCCAGTGGCCAGTAAGATCAGCTCGTTCTTCTCATTGGTGCCTTTGACTTCCCCTCATACTTAAGGTAATGAAAGCTGCTGCATTACACACAGATACTTAACACATGAGCTTTCCTATTGCTAAACCAGTTACAGGCAATTGAGGGGTCCAAAAAAGCCATTCATATATGAGAGCTGATAAAAGCAGTATACTTATTTTGGCTTCTCTTCTCCTAAAATGACTTTTCTTCGAAGCAACAGCTTTCATCCCACTGTACCAGCAGACAACTGAGTGCAATTCACCTGATCCCACACCAGAATCTGCACATCTCTACACATGCATTTGTCATTCCAGAGTTCCCAAGGCACTCACTCTCTTGATTTCACCAAGTACACCAAGTACACATGTACACCAGAAATGGGAAGTGGTAATAAGAGTCACAGCTCTTTTCCTGGCACTTCTGATCTTCAGCACGTTCGCATTTTGTTAACGTTTCACATTCTCTATGCCAAGTACAGTTTGAACAGTGAAATGTGAAACACCAGTGGCAAGCATTTTCACTGATTCTAGCCCTGCCCCAAGCTGATGGCTTACAGGCTAGAAAATCCCATTCCTGTGAGAAATGCCATTCCTAGCCACGGGGAAGGCAGCATTAGCCAGGCCTTCTGGTCACACTCATATTTGGTACTTCACCTTGTGCGTTTGGTTAAATAAGTTCATCAACACATGCAAAGCACGTGAAGCTCCCCAGATGAATTCCACAGCTCGTGATTCAGCTAAGCATCACAGGCAGAAGTGGTTTGTGAGTCTTGAACATACAGCAAATCTCTCCTTTGTAGAGGCAAACCAAGCTGCTGATCAGGGTAACTAAATCAACCAAACTCCTCCCTCCAGCACATCCTGTCTTGTGCAAAAACCTCATGGTAGGCTACAGGCAAAAGAGCATGCTAACGGGTAGTACCAGCTCGGCTCAAGGTCTAGAGATGTAGATTTACCCCATCTTCTCATTAAAATCACGGCTAGTCTGCTAAGCAAGAACTTCTACACAAGCGGTGGACAAGCAACAGTAGGAAGTCTATGCAAACAGGCTCAAAGCCACATGAACAGCTACTCACAACTGCAGCATTTAGGCACATTATACCTTCACCAACCCAGTAACTCCTGATCAAGTTACCTGAATAACTCACATCTCCAACTGCCCTAGGTGGAGGTGATTCCAAATATGGAATAACCTGATTCTTTACAAAATCAGTACTTTTTAACAAGGAAAGCTTTCTACAAATTAGAACAAAGAACATTAAGAAACAAAAATCTGCCAGTCAGCAAGCCTCTTCTTGATACTTCTGGCTGGTTCTCCCAGTCTGATCCTCTGACGTACATGTTAAGGTGACAACTAGGTTCCAGCTTTGCCAAGCCTGTGCCAACTACACAATCCCTTTGAAAGGCAAACAAAAACTCTAGAACCTAGTGTCATTGTTATCGCTACCTAAAATAAACAAATAAACTGAGGACAGGCTTTCAATGTGTTGTAAAGTGACAATAAGGAAGAACAGTTGGTCTGTTTCACTGGACCAAAGAACCGCTGTTCTGCAGCTCAACCACAGGGCCCACCTGAGGGAGACGAGAGCTGGATGCCGCCTACACTCCGAGGGCCACAGCAGAGAACAAACGAAGAGGAAAAATTAATTAATGGCATTTGTGCAAGCACCGATGTGAGGTAAATATCAAGTCGCTCTTTCCTGCTGGTGCGGAGAGAGTGTGCAGCACACGCACAGGCAAAGCTTCCAGCACACATGAGGGTTGAGCACACGGGTACCAAAACCCTGGGACCTCCTGGAGATGCGGCCTTCAGCTTCTTTGTGCCTTTGTTTCCTTTCAGTAACGAGGGAACAGCAGTACATCGACACATTGGATACTGCAAGGAATTTTTAAAGACTCTCAAGCTTTGAGCTGTTACGATAGTGTGTGCCATAAATATTCTTAAAATCAGGTTTCAAGGCAGCGGCAAAATGGAAAAGGCAGATTCAAAAGCAGTTAAAATTGGTTTCCATCACTGTAAGTACATGAGGCCTGCTGCTAACATTTCTTATTGGACTACTACACTTTCATATTTGAAAAAATAAATAAATAGATTCCTCTCCTGTTTTGCTCTTTGATAGGTCTTCAGAAGTTACTGATCCGAAAGCTTCATCAGCCTCCCAGCCATCAAACCTGCAGATAAACACCTTAAAATAGGTCATTTCGAAAGCAAATTGCAGGAGTGACTAACCATGACTTGGAAGTAGTCTTGCTACATTTATAGCTATGGTATTTTTTGGTTGGTTGTTTTTTAAAAACTCCTGCTGAAGGCATGATTACGTAAGAGTGTGTTTTCTTCTTTAAATAAAATTGGGAGTATCCACGTTCATGAAAGTAAGACTGGACATATGACACAAATGTACGTTCTTAAGGCTCAAAACCCCAAAGATAAAAAAATAAAATTCTCACTTTGCTCATCTCATCTTGTTATTTTTAGGACACTATTTGCTGGCTATCATTTTGTGCCAGGCACTATCTATCATACAGAAAAAGAGAATCCTTGCTCCATGCTACCCATGTGCTAAATAGAAAAAAACCACAAGAACCCACTGCACAGAGGAATAATCAAAAACAAATCACTAAGTGATTTACAGTAATAATTACTTACACAGTAAGAGTATTGCTGAGTCCCAAGCTCAACACTGTTCCAAGACTATGCTTACCATCTTCTTCGAAATTAGTGATATTAAATGTTATCAAGGCAAAATCAATATCAGAATTAATTACCATGACCACAGAAATGGATTTTAGCACTCTTCAAGAACAGGAAAACCAAAATCAAATCCTTGACAAACAAACAGAAAAAAAAAAGACCAATGACCATCAGCAAAGTCCCACCAAATTCTCCTGAGTGGAGACTCTGTGAAGCCTTGTATGAAAAGCCTCACCATTTTCAGTAACCAGTTTTGAATGATTTAGGCAGTACTGGCATTTTACTGAAATTCAGCTTACTGATCTCCAAAACAATGTCAACTGGACTCACCATGAGGCTTATTTTCCTTTTGCTTTTTTTTTGGTGAGAAATTGACGTGTTCCTAACAAAACAACATATGATAAGCACACGTACACACATTTGTAAAGTTTATTACCGCATACCTAAAGTGTGTGATTCCTACTTTAAGGATAACAAGCAGGCAAGATTGCACGTGGTTATACATACTCACACCATGAAGTACTCCATTTAAAATCCACAGGACACAAACACTGAATAACTGCAGTGTGAAACAAATCCAGTAAAACTTCTTTAAAACACTCGACATCCTTTTCTATGGCAAACAGCTCCCAATTACAGTTGAAAATAAGGGTGTAACCAAACCATTTAAATTTTGCTAAACATTTACTAAGCAACACATACATAAAATGTACCAGCTGTCATTTGTGATGAACAGTATTTTATCATAACAGCTTTTATACATCGAAGACCCACAAGGAACCTGAAATCATACACCTGAGGACCTAGAACGTAAAGAAAAGAGTCACCACGGCAGCAAACAACGTTATTTACCAGACTGGTACAGGATAAACAGATCCACATCAACAGACAACTCCAGCAACTCACTCACCCAGCAAAGAGCCTACGAAGATGACAATCTGGACCGTGGTAGTGAAATGCCTGTAGGTCTGCTCTTCGCCGTGCCCCTCGCCCTCCACCGCGCCGGCCTCGCTGCTGTTGCCGCCCGGCCACGCCACGTGCCCGGCCGAGGCGTTCCTCAGCTCCAGGGCTCTGGTGACAGCCTGATACGGGGCATATTCGCTTCCGTTCCTCAAGACCCAACTTCGGTTGTATCCCATGGCGAAGCTCCTGCCTTCCTCGCAGCCACCCACAGCCCACAGGCTAACGAGCCCTTGCCTTCAACGACGGAGCGGGGCCCACGGGCAGAAAGGCGCTTCTGAGGGCAGAGCCCTGCAACTCAGCGGCATCTTCACCACGTTTCTGTGTCCCGCAGAGCAGGGTTGGCTTTTTGCGTTTCTACCTTGGAGATCATGCCAGCCAGTAAAGAAAAGCAGGAAATAAAGCAGGTTCCTCTCGCTTCACAGTGCCACGGTGTCTCCTCGGCATGTTTCACCTCAGTAAACGTGAGCGAGGAAACTCCGGTCCCCACCACGCCTCATCCTCCCGACCTCGCACCCGGCGGACACGCGCTTGCACTTACTGCGTGTCGACACCAGACTGGAAAAGTTGACGGACAACAAGCCCTGTCGCCCCACTCCACCCTCAGCCTTGGCTTTTCTCACAGACCTGAGGGAGCAAAGACATCTCCTTCCCCCCTGCACACCTCCCAGCGCTCTCCCCTCTCCTGCCCGCTCCTCCTGCGGCGAGACATGGCTCCGTCCCGCGCTCCCTCCTCGACACCGGACGCCCAGGCGACCCTCACACAGCGTCCGGCGAAGCGAACGGCCGCTCAGCGCCTCCCACCGCGCTCCAACTACTTCTCGGGGAACGCTGATTTGCTTCGGAGTCCCAGGAAGGCGGGGAGCGCTCCAGCCTCCGGTGAACCGAGAACCCTCCGTGCGATCCCGCGCCACCCGCTCGCAGCCGCCCCGAGCGCGGCCGCCGCTGCCCCCCGCGCTGCTCCTACGGGCGCCAACATCCCGCACGCCGGTCTGCGCCCTGCCCCTCCACCCGCGGGAGGCGGTGGCCCCGGCGGGGCTTTGGCGAGGCGGAGAGGGGAGGGGGGGGGACGGGCCGCCGAGCTCCCGCCTCCGCCGCCCTCCCGAGGGGCGGGGGGCGCCGCCGTCACGTGGCTCAGGGCGATGGAGGCCGCCATTTTGGCGGGAGGGCTGCGGCGGGCGAGCCGGGGTGTGTGACCCGGTGGTTGGGGACAGGGTCCGTAATTCTGAGGGCAGGATTCCAAAAGACAGTGCGAACTTCTGCTACACATGCTATGGGCTAAGATAGATTTTTTAAATTATTTTTCTTAATACCTAATCTGCCAGGAAAGCCCCCCTGAGGGCATAAGTTTGAGTTTTAATCGCGCGAGAAGCGTGCACTGACATAGCGGGTGCAGGTTCGCTTTTAACTTGAAGGTTTTGAGGAGGATGGTGAGTTACAAGTCGAGCCAGAGAAGGTTTTTCAGCCAGTGGCCAGGGAGTCTGGAAGTGCCCCCTGGAAGAGCAGCTGCGGCGCAGTAAGCCGGCCCCTGGGCAGCCACGTTTTCTCAGGGACCCCAGAACGGCCCGAGGGGTTCCTGTGATCTAAGCTCTGTCTCCGTGAACGTGGGTGATACAGGAGGGAGCCGAGTGCTCTGCCAAGGGTTCCCAGGTGCTGCTACTGCCCTGTCCTTCCACAGGCCCTGGAGGCTGTTGCCCAAACCTCCTCGCCTTTGGGCCCTGCCTTCTGCAGCCTCCCTTCACTTGTTTGGGAGTTAGCCCTCCCACCTCATGGCTTCAGGCTTTTTTTCTAGTAACTTGTGACTTTTCCCTGCTCCCAGGCTCGCTCACCCTCCTGCCCTTTCCTCTCACCCCCATTCCCAACTCATTCACTCATCTGGCCATTTCATTTTTTTCCCCATCTTCCCCAGGCAATAGTCAGTGTCTTCCCCTTCTCTCTTTATCTTTGTTTCCTGGGGCTGCCAAATTGGCTTCTTCCTGCTTTTGGTCCCCCCCAGCATTCCTGTGGCCGTTTTGGCCAGTCTCTGTGATCAGACCGACCTCCCAGCTGCCCACAAGGCGCTTTCTTCACAGAGCTGCCCCTTCCTTCAGCTCCTCCCTCCAGGACCCTTCCAGTGTCCAGGGAAGCAGCTCCTGTCCAGGTGCAGTCTGGCATATGTGCAGTGCAGGTGGACTCCTCAGTGATGGTCACTGTACAGTAAATCTGTGCAGAACATTGAATTTTTTTTTTCCCCAAAATAATATAATTTGGATGAGTTTATGCAAGTACTCAAAAGGCAAGCTAGCAAAGCCACAGCACTGAAAAAGGTTGTCTCTTCCCCCTCACCCATAAAATTTTCAGACTTCTGCTGGGGTACAAGATTTTTAAATTCTCAGAATGCTTTTACTATTATGTTATTTTTCTTGGGGTTTCTTCTTGGAAACAATGAATCACTGTAGAAGAAATGAAGAGGAAAAAAGTAAAATAGCCTGAGGTAGACATCTGGTCTAGAACATTTCATCCCAACTGGTTAAAATTTTGCCAAGTCACAAAGAACAAGCAGTTGGGCAGCTTTAACAATGCATAATGTTACCTGGCCCAGCCAATACGACACAGGAGAAGTTGCCCATGTCCTGCGTTATGTGCCCCACACCAAGGGCTTGGGAAGTATAAACCTATCATTTCTGTTAAAGAAAATTTTACTGAGGTCTCTTGATTCCTTACTGCATGGTATCTTCAAATTGGCCATTCTTGCAGCATCTTTGCATGGGAGAGAAGACACATTTGTGGCTTAGAAACTTTTATTTCCTGTCTTTAACACAGACTATTTATACGAATAGGTGAGCATACCCAACTGCATCCCTGGGTCAAATACAGAAGTTAGTACCAAGAGTGTGCAAGAAACTCTAGTGAACAATTACAGTGCCCCAGGTCACATGTGACTGTGCAAAAGGAGAGCTCTGACAGACACAACACAGCTTTGCTCATGCATTTCCCGCCAAAAAAAAGAGATGAAGACAGAAAAATGTCACCACTGAAGGCACATTCCAGGCATTCCCAGACTCTGTAAGGAAGAGAGAACAGCGTAGGAACAGTGATGTAGTTTAAGATGCTGGTTTACTTTACAAAAGTAAAGAAAAATTGAGACCATTATACCGCAACGGTAGAGATTTAAAATAATGCAGATATGACTCTGAAACTTACTTCTTTTCAATTAAGATGATGGAATTTAGAGAAAAGACAATATAACTGAGGTTATGAACATTGTAACTAATAGTATGAACAGGACTAGGGCTAAGGCAGAAGGAAAATTCCGAGGTTCATTTTTTTTTAGTTTCCACATGAATTTGTATCCTGCCCCAGCTCCACGTTCTGAATCTTGTGGTTGTTTTCCTTTGCAATCCTTTCTCAAGATCTATTAAAAAACCCAAACAAACACCAAACCGCTGCACAGTAACTGCTTGTATTTGGTCTCTACGTCGGTATTTGCAGCTGTACCTGGAGGTGTATCTCGGGGAGGTTTGGACTGGGCATTAGGAAAGGGTTCATCACCAAAAGGGCGCTTGGTCACCGATCAGGCTCGTCAGGGACGCGGTCACAGCCCCGAGCCTGTCAAGAGTTCAGGGAGCGGCCGGACAACGCTTGGGGTCCCCTGGGTCAGCTTGAAGAAAGGCCCGCGAGGAGCTGGGCTCGATCCATCCTCACGGGTCCCCTCGCACTCGCGGTGCCCTCGCAGCTGCTCCGGGCGCGCACACCCTGGGGACGGGCAGGGGGACCGCCCGTGGCCGCGGGGGCTGAGCAGGGGGCGGCGGGCGATGCGCACCGGTCGCTCACCGGGTGGAGAGCCCCGGAGGGGCCGCCGAGACCCGTCAGCCCCACGGCCCCGCAGGGCCCGCCGCGCTCCGTCACACAGCACCTGCGGGAGCCGCGGGGCCGCCACCGGCCCTGCCCGCAGCCGCACCGGCGGGCTCCGACCGCGGCCCCGGTCTCCTCCTCCCGCCGCCGGCGCGGAGGCGGTGCCGGAGCGGGGCGGGGCGCGGCAGAGCGCGGCCGCCGCTGGGCCGGCGCCACTTCCACGGTGGCAGCGCGGCCCGGCATGGCCGCTGCCAGCTGACATGGCCCGGGCGAGCGGCGCCCGGCACCCGCCGGCGGAGGCGGCCGCGGAGCCTCCGGAGAGCTACCAGCTGCGGCAGGAGAATGAGCTCCAAGTGCTGGAGTCCATTTACGGGCAGGACTTCCAGGATCTGCGGCAGAGCCAGGCCTGGAAGGTAGCGAGAGGGCTCCCGCGGGGGTGCGGGGCCGCCGCCAGCCCCAGGGCCCGCCCGGAGAGGCGGCTGCGCGCCGGCCCCTTCCCGCTGGGCCTCGCTGCCCGCCGGGCTGCTTTCCCCCCCGGGCTCGAGCCCTGGTTCCTTCCTTCTTTTTTTCCCCCGCTCCTTTTGCCCCTCGGCGCCGGCCCCATGTCCTTCCCCAGCGCGGGGGCCGGGCCGGTGCGTGCTGTGGTCGGTGCGGTGCGCCCAGCCCGCCTCGGAACTCACTGTCGGGTTGTTTAGGGAAAAATGCCTCCCGGTTCGTCCCTTCCCCGACTAATTGCACACCTGCTTCATTAGTGTGGCTCATCGGTATGCGGGTTGCTGGTCTTGGAGTATTTGTTTTATGCTGTGGTTTAAACTGTGGCTGTTTCTATGATAATCCTTCCGTTTGTGCAGTTGTTGGTTGGGTGTGGGGTTTTTTAATTACGACTAGTTAAAAGGTTTATTATGCACTACACTTTTCCGTGTGAGTCCACAGTGCCCAACTGGATTTTTCCCCCCCGCTGCATCTGTTTTCCTGTACCTGGAGGTACTGGTCGCGTTTCAGTCCCCCAAGTTCGCTGCTGCTGTCGTTTCTTTTGACATTCTTTTGTCTCTAGTTTCTAGAAAAATATATCGGAGCCCCAGCTGTCTTTTTTTTTTTCTGCCATAAACTTAAAATTCTTGCAGCAGCCAGTAACTTTTTTGGTTTTTTCATGGACTTTGATACAAATACAATTTGCTGGGGTTTTGGAGGTGTCGCAGACCCCCCTGTTAAATTCGTGCCCGATGGCCTCTTGACTTAGCCTGGTAATTTTCCTGCTGAAAGTGCGAAGGGAAATTAGGGGGATTAGGGACCATCTTTTGACCTGTTTCCATATTTGTTATTCCATGGTCTTATTTCCCCATCTCTTTGTTAGTTATTCCATGGTCTTATTTCCCCATCTCTTTGTTACGTTACCAAGGTACTTCTAATCGAGAAGAAAAAGTTTAGAGTGTTTATCTGGACATGTTTTAATTTATTCAGATTTTGCTTAGGCAGCATGAGCAGGATGGGGGGCAAGGGCAATATTTATTAAAATTCCGTTTTATGCCAAACCTCAAAATATAAACACAGAAAAGGTACTGTCAATTTCTTTGGCCACCCAAGGTATATATAGATGTGATGTTATAGTGTGTTGCCATGTCAGAAAATGAAATATTGACTGGTGTTTGCTAGAAGAAAAACACAAAAGAAACAATATTGTTCTTATAAAGAATGCTCTAATTTGTGATATTTCGTAAATAACCTGTGTTACATTTATTTTTTTCCTACTACTCACCTACAGTAAGCAGAATACAAAGTTTTTATTGTAAACTCTCCTTTTTGCTCAGTCTGTATCTTTCTGATAACAGTAACTACACTTATCTGAAGAAGCTCTGAAAATGTGCTGGATAGACTGTGATAGTCAATGAACCACTTCACTCTCATTGAGCAACGTCAATACATTAATACATTTTTTCCGCTGCTTGGATGGTCTAGCCTGAATTCTGTCATAATGTAGGTTGTGAGAGTTGTGTGGCTTCATTAAAACAAAACAAAAAAACCTCCTTCTAAATCAAAGTTTTTGTTTTCCATTTTAGGTAAGACAGCCTCCTGAAATTAATTTAGTTCTGCGTCCTCAGGGATTGACTGGCGATAATGAAGTTTATGCCAAAGTTGATCTGTGGGTCAAGTGTCCACATACTTACCCTGATAGGTGAGTGAACATTAAAATATTATGCTTTTTTTTCTGAATATTGTCTGTTTTCTGTAGTAAAATGTAAAGTTGAAATAACGTGTAATTTTGTTCATCACTCTTATTCTCACTTTGTGCATGTCTGATGATAAATGAATTTTAAACATCTAAATGTTACACTAGTAATATTTTAAAGGACTGTTATGTAAATTACTGGTTAAGAGCTGAATTATCAGAGTCTGCAGGGTTCTTTTGGTAGTTCTTCTGTTAATTATAACCGACAGGTAATCTACAGCCAGAGAATTTGATGGTAGGGAGTATAAAACAGTATTTCTGGCTTTATTCTATATGTATTATTGTATATGTAATATTTATGTACTGCTTATTTGAATACTAATTGCCATGTGGCTATGAACTCCGTTTTCTCTCACCCGCCGTTTTTATCAACGCTCTGTTGCTTTTTACACTCAGTTTTTCTAGTGAGGACTTTTCTGTGTTTTGTTGCTGTCTCCGCAGTGTCCCTGAAATACAACTAAAAAATTCAAAAGGCTTGTCAAATGAGAAAATAAATGAGTTAAAATCCAGATTAGCTGAAGTGGCAAAACAGCGCTGCGGGGAGGTAAGAGCCTTTCACTTCCTTGAGAAATATACTCCGGACTTAAGTAGTTGAAAAACCACGTGTGGTATAATACAATGGAATGCATCCGCTCTGGAAGTGTAAGTTGCGTTGCTCCTAAGCGAGGAGAGACTTCCTTTCTGTGTTGGGTTTGTGTCCGACGGGGTTTTTTGGTAGCTGCGGGGCTATGGAGGCGGCTCCTGTGCGAAGCTGCCGGAGCCCAGGTAAAAGTCAGACCCGCCTCTGGCCAAGGCCAGGCTAGTCAGCACCTCTGCGATCAACTTATTTAAGAGAGGAAACCTGTTGAGCAACGTTCCTTCGCGTTGGGGAGCACTTCCTTTGGAGAGGAGGGGGAAGTGAAAGGAGCAAGGAGGTGGCAGGACAAGCCCTTGCAGCCGGAGGAGATAACCGTGGCAAAACGTCGAGGATGCTGCAGCACGTGGAGGGCCCCACGGAAGAGCAGAGGACCACGCCTGAAGGGTGCCGTGACACCGAGGGGAGCCCGTGCTGGAGCAGCCGGTCGCTGGGAGAACTGCAGCCCGCGGGAGGGTCTGGAGCAGATCAGGAAGAACCGTGACCGTGTGGGGAAGGACTCGTATTGGAGAAATTTGAGGACAGTCTCCCGTGAGAGGGGCACCCTGTTGGAGCAGGGGAAGACTGCAGGAAAAAGGCTGCAGGGGAAGACTCCTCTCTCAGCGGAGAAAGGAGTGAGATGGACAACACCAACGGACAGACCACAAACCTCTTCCCCTGCCCTGCTGTGCTGCTAGTAAGAGAGAAGGGATGTGGGGAGAGTGTTTTTAAGATCTTACTGTATTTATTTTCTCAGTGTCCTACTCTGATCTAATTGATTGGTAAACTGGTGGTGGTTCTATGGTTTAATTTAAATTGGTGTTTTCTCCCCAAGCCTGCTCTGGTTTTTTGTCCGTGACTGTAAGTGGTGGGTGAGCCCTCCCTGTCCTCAATCTGGATCCTCAGTTTGTGAGCAGCTGTGTGGTTCTTAGTTGCCGCCTGGGTGGGTTCAAACCGCGACACTTTCTTAAAAATGTTTCTAAGTAGTGAAAATTTGGAATGTGCATGCTCCTAAAATACAGTGCGTGCGTAAAGAGTACAAGCTTTATTGATGTTTAAAGGCAGATTTAAAGACTTAGATTATTCTTGGATTTATTTCGCAGTATGCAAAGCAATACTAACTCTAAAATTGAGAGCTTTCTGCACTTTTCAGGTTAATCTGATTACTGTGAGTGGCTGTACCTGTTTAAGTGAACACAACTGACCCCAGGAGAGCTATAGGCCTGCAGGGCTTTAAATCCCAGTTCAATTTCTGATCTCGTTGAAAGGAGCTACAGATGTGTCGTGGATTTACCTAATGTTAATTTTCCAAAGCAAGAATCGTGCTTGCTCCAGGAATGTGTTGATACAGTTGTGAGATACACATATAATGCACATTTTTGGTGAATGACATGCACAACATAGTCCTGAAATTACTTTCTCTGCAGGGAAAGGGAGATAACTGTTCTCTGTGTCCTGACAAGTATTATTAAAGTGTATTCTGCATTATGGAAGATTTGCAAATACCTCAGTTACCTGTCAGACTGAACAGCAGATTGTTTGTGGGTTTTTAATTATTGAGATCCCTTTTTCTTTTATACATGTATGCAGGCATGCCCACCTTGCCTTCTGAATAGTAAGCTGGGAAAGATATTTTGGTTTGCACTTGAGATGTATGCGTATTTTACTGTTCTTTCTGTTCTGAATCACCTCCTGGCTTCATTCTTACTTTCAAGCAGAAGATTCACTGTTTGAGAATCTTCTAAATGTCAGCCTGTTACAGGCAGGTGGTACAATTCAGTTTGGCTGTTCTCCTGCCCATACATGCAAATCCTGCTCGGTGCTGCTGCTGACTGCTGGGTTGCATCTTTCTGATGTACCATTCTTTAAATTTGAGGCTGTGATGGTCTGTTAGCACTATGGATTGTTTGAAAAAAATAAAAGGATGCTACTAGACAGATGGAAGCTTAAGCCCTGACAGATCAGTAGCTCATCAGGACATACCCAGTTCAATTAAGCAGTAACTGAAATTGGAATCACAACCTTGTGAACCATGTAGCACAATTCAGCCGAGTCTTCAGTACAATTCTTATTTTAGTTCATAAATGTGGAATGCCTTAAACGTCTTTACAGTTCTAACTGGAGGGGCTACTTTGCACAGGAAGGACTGGATTTTAAGTTAGCGGTGAAATAAGTGTTTCATAGCAGTAAATACAGTAATAGTTGCAAAGGATTTATTCTGTTGTAGCTTACATGTCATAAGCACATATCTTTGTGAATAGAAATATATGCCTGAAAGATGAGAAACTTACATACTTACTTATTCATATTTATTTTCTTTCAGGTGATGATATTTGAACTTGCTGACCACATACAGTCATTTCTCAGTGAGCATAATAAACCACCTCCCAAATCTTTTCATGAAGAAATGCTAAAAAATCATCAAAAAGAACAAGAAAGACTGGCTCAGGAGGAATTTCTTAGGGCACAAGAAGTTAAGAGAAGACAGGAGCAGGAGGTAAGAGAAATTTCAAGTGTGAATAGCCCTGTATTCTTAAAATTACATAAAGTCATGTTTTTGTAAATCATCATGCATAGCACTGGTTTTAGTGAATTATTAACTTCACGGAACTTGTCAGACCTGTCCGTATGGATTGATCAGTTCATACTATATGAACTCTCTGCTGCTGCAACTGTGATATTTCTGTGATGTGTTTTTAACCCTGAGAAATATTTTCAGGTTTGCCTGAAACAAACCTAAATCTTGATTTCCTATCCTGTGAAAATCACTTAGAAAGAGAGGACCTTACACAAAAGCGTAAACAAATGTATATGTCAAACTAGGAGGTGCTAGCCAGCCAGCCAGGTAATCGTACCTTCCTTCACCCACAGGGTGACTGGAATGTTGACTATAACAGACCCCTCTAGAGCTCAATGAATTTCATCTAAAGAGACCTTGACCTGCGTACAGTGTTCGCTAGAATGCGAGAGATTCGCCCAAGTCTCACAAAGACTAGTAGCGTGGAGTCTCCACGCTTTGGGCATACGGATAGAATAGCTCTTTTGAAAGAACTTTTTGGCTTACTCCTCTGGCTTCTCTGTGTATGAAACCTTATTGTTGGGTCTGTCAGCAGAAGTAATTTTCTTTTGTCTACGACTCCATTCTCCTATGTCATGCAATTGATGCTGCTGCTTTCCTCAGGAGAGCTGATTTGACCTCTGTTTAGTCTTGTGAGATCAGCAAGTCGTCTTTTAACGTTTCTGAAAAATCAGCATCATAGCTGCCTAACCAGAGTAAGATTAGCAGTTGCATTGCACGTACTACTGCATCTCTAACGCCAAAATTCATTTCAGCAACGTGAAATCCTTAACGAGATTCAGAGAAGGGAGGAAGAGAAAAGAGAAGAAAGAAAAAAGAAAGAAATTGCCAAACAGGTATTCTTTCTAAGCAGGTGTGCAAAACCCTTTGCAATAACTTCTGTAGCATATGCTTATGAATACTGGAGTGATTTACGTGACTGAATTGTACTGGGCTTCTTTTCTCATCTAGTGCTTCTAATAGATCTAAGTTTGAATAGGTTCTTGATTATATGGAGTTTATTTCTGGAATAAAGTCATCCATTTTATTTCTGGAGTAAAATTAACACGCATAAAATCAACACAGCATTGCAGTATACTGAGATATGTATTTTCAGACAGACATAGAAAAAAAACTAGTACATTAATGTTTCCAGTTTCATTGTAAAGAATCTTTACGTTTTTGCCCTTGGACAGTGCTGAAATTCACTTTCTGAATCTCAGCACTTCTTCCTCAGCCTCATGTACATTTGTTATGAAAACCTATTTCTTCTGTGATCTGGCTGACTTCATAGAATAATAGTCAACTACTTGCATATTTTGAGCATAGGAACAGTTTCTGTACTTACTTAGTATTTTTCCTGATTTATAGGAACGTTTGGAAATAGCTGCTCAGACAAGTCAAGAAAATTCTCACAGGAGAGATACTGCAGGATGTAGAGTTGCTTCCAGTTTAAATGGGAGCTGTTTGGAACACGGAGTGGATAACAAACACCGACCAAATTCAGCGGGACGTTCAAAGTAAGTGTGTTAGCTTGCACATGGATTTCTTTACATTGTTATTTTTGCAAATACTACATTTCGAGGTAAAATCTGAAGGCAAGAGAGTAATGTGCCACGTTGCTCAGCTGTTTGTTTTCTTTTTTTATTTTTCCCCCTTCCTTGTATTTGTAGCTGATGTAATCTCAAGGACAGTAGAGATATCTTGGGATTAGTTTTCCTAGTTTTGATTCAGGGTGTGCCAATGACTTGTTATTTGGACTGTTGTTTTAACTGGCAGTAGCATAATCCTGGTTTTTTCCTGTCTATAGACTTCAAAATTGTTTTCACGTTATTTATGAGCAACACTAGATACCTGAAGCCAACACTCTTCTTTGATCTGTCCTTCTTTGACTCCTGCTGCCGTCTTTTGCCTTCGCTTATGCCAAGTTCTATTTGGGAGTTGTTTCTCTATAGTGTTTGATAGTCTATGAGTCTCTTTTCCTGTCTTCTTGCTAATCTTAATTTAACAAAACAAGACGCTGTCTGTGCTTGTGGAACACGACAAGTATCTCAAAAGTCTGTTACTGCGCTTTAATGCAGAACACGTATATATTAACTTTCCACACGAATTCTTAGGTTATGTGTTCTTATTTAAGAAAAAACAAAACAACCAAAGATCAAAAAGGCAAAGTTACTTGCTTGAGCAGTAGGGAAAATAATCAGAAAAGGATTTTGAAATGTTGAAACTTCTCGTGGTGCCACTTTTGTAGAGATAAGCAAGAGCTAGACGTGTTTGTAGAGATAAGGCACGTTTGTAGAGATAAGCAAAAGCTAGACACGTTTAGTTTTCTAAAGTCTCTCTTCATGGTATCAGTGGTACCATATTTTTATCTGTTTATGAAGCCTGAAATTTTGGGTATTGGGACACAAACTGAAGTTTATTAAAATAATTTAATTTATAGAATATATTTGAATTCAGAAAGCCAGATGCTTTCTTTGTATATTTTTCTTTATGCAGCACTTATAAGAAGTTCCCTGTGGCATCCCCTTTCCATGTAGCATTTGTTTATTTTTTTTTTAGTTTCATTTTAAATAAATTCAATATTTTGAAAGAGCTTCTACGTTATCCTTCCTATACTCCTGTGACCTCTATACATGACTGCATTTATCTGGAAGATACTCGTGCAGTGGTGTTATTTCTATTGAGATAATGGAGGTCGATTTGGGTTAGTAGTCTTGAGTTCGTTCTGCTGCAGCTCTGAACATGCGTGTGAGGAGAAATGCCCTAATCATACTTGCTTTGAAAGTTGTTACAAAACTTCCCTTTTTCTTGGAAGGAGGTCGAGTATTAAAGGAGACAAATGGGAAACCTGTTTTAAGTTGGGAAAAATAATAAAGCCAAAGCTGGAGTGAACTTCTGAAATTGCGTAGGTCTGCTTTTTGCAGCGTTTTCAAAGAGAATGCAAACCAAGGCAAACTACATATTTTTCAGAGCTATAGGATGTTTACTTTTTTTTTTAACACACACCCCACCCCACCTTTCTGTCTTCTAGTATAGAGACTCAGCGTAGCACGATGCTGCTGCTAAAATGCTGCATTTCCAACCAGACATATATCTTTGCACCAACCCAATATCTTTGAAATTAATGGGTATGATCATGGGATGCAGAAGTCTCCAAAAGCTAATCCTCTTGCAGAATTGATATCTTTAGGGAGTACAGACTGCAACAATACTTACTACCTTTTTGAATTGAAGAAAAATATTCTGTTCACATTGCAGACGAGAACGCCAGCTCTCTGTTAGTAATAACAAAGAGTCCCCTGGAAATTACGAAGTTTTGAACTTCACCACAAGTGGTGGTAAACTTACTGTCCATAAAGGAAAATGTCTAGGTAAGCAAAATTGCAATTGCAGCTTGAAATACTGGGGTTTGGGCTGGGTCGGTGAAGTTTTTTTGGAGAGGAAGAACATAGCCAATGTTAACAGGTACAAGCAGCAGGAATGGAGAGAATATTGTCATGGATCATGAAATGTCAAGTGTGCAGGAGAGTAATATGAAAAGTTACTTTGCGGTAAATATTTTATATTTTCTTAGGACTACTTTGAGTAAAGAATCGCTTCTCCAGATACAATTATATAACTGGATAGCCATACCAAAAAAAAACCCTCCACTTCTTGAACTTTTTATATTCTCTACACAACTAAAATAATACTGACAACTATTTGTTTTTAAATTTAACTAGCCAGGTTGTCAGATACACATGAGTGCCAAACAAGAAGTCATTTAGCTTTCAATAACCTGTGAAATCTGTGATGAGCACAGGGTGAGAAATGCATACTTACTCTCCTTCCACTGCTGTTGATAGCAGTGACATAAAAGCAGTGAGTTTAGTGAAAACATAAATACAGGCAACAGGAGACTTTCAGAGCTGAAAGGCCTCCATGAGGTGCCCACATGAATGGACCATCAAATATTTTCGTTGTTCGTTTTCAATGTAACACTTCTCTGTGGCAAGACAAACAGCCTGAAAGTGTCTGGAGCAAAGAGAATTTTATTGTTTTGCAGTTTGAGTATGAATGATTATGTTATAGAGCTCAGCATTTGCTCAGCAGGAAGAGTGTTTATTAAAACCTAAAATTCTTTAAAATGTGGAGCAATTTTTTGCCAATGTGCTAGCTGCTTACCCAGCAGCCACATAGCGTTCACTCTCATCAGACCTGATATTCTCCATACCTACATGGGAGGTGTGGATCTTGTTTAGTCATAAGTAGGCTTGATTTCTGAAATTCTAGAAAGCGGGATTACTGGTGTTTATTTGACATTTGCAGGAGATTTGTCAAGTCCTCAATAACCAAAAAAAAAAACCCATTCCTTTTCTCTCTCTTTGTGCATAGGCAAGGATGAACAGCTTGGTAAATCAATCTACAATGCCTTGGAAATTCACAGTGGAGACTTTGTTTTAATATATGAGTGGGTTCTGCACTGGCAAAAAAAGATGGGAAGGTTTCTTACAACACAGGAGATAGAAAAGATTGACAAGTGTAAGAAACAGGTGAGGCCCGTATTTTGCATTTGGCTTAATAAGGTTTAGATGAGGTTCAGTCCTTTTCTTGAGGCTGCTAGTGTGTTTTGAGAGGGTGGTGATGAGCTTGAAAATGCTGGTGTCCAGAGTGTCTGCACTGCAGTAGAAGGTGGTTGTATCGGGCTATCCAGGCGTTCATCAACAGTAATATAAATGCAAGAAATGTGTTTGCAAGTATGCGTAAACAAAATCCTTAAAATTCTGAAGAGGAACTCAAGTTTCCCTGGCAAAACCCAAAGTTGTTCTTGCCCCTTGTGTGCAATACTTCAGAAAGGGAGGCGAATGTTGTATATTTTACACGTGTTTTGTACGCCTTGTGTGTTTCAGTAGCGGTATGACGCAATCAATGCATGTTATGTTGTGTTTCTCTAACAGCTTCAGGGTGCAGAAACAGAGTTCAGCTCACTGACCAAGCTAAGTCACCCCAACATAGTACATTATAAATGTATGAACCTTAAAGAACAGGACGACTCGATTGTGGTGCACATTTTGGTGGAGCACATAAGCGGTTGCAGTCTTTCTACGTACTTACACAAAGAGACTCCAGTTCCATTGGAGCAGTTGCGCCATTATGTGACCCAGATCTTGTCAGCTCTCGACTACTTGCACAGTAACTCAGTAGTGCACAAAGTTCTTTCTGCTTCCAGTGTCCTGGTAGATGCTGAAGGGAACATCAAGGTGACGGACTACAGCATTTCCAAGCGCTTGGCTGATATCTGCAAAGCAGATGTTTTTGAGCAAACCAAAGTTCGGTTTAGCGAGGATGGTCTTCCCAGCAAACCTGGAAAAAAAGGAGATGTCTGGAGCCTGGGCTTGCTTCTGCTTTCACTCAGCCAGGGCCAAGTAACCAAGGAATATCCAGTTGCTGTTCCTACCAGTTTACCTGCTGACTTCCAAGACTTTCTGGAAAAGTATGTTGGTTGCACTCCTCTATCTTTCTGTCTTTGATTTTATTTATATTTAATTTTCTTAAGCAACAGTTTTTTGAACGGACATCTCAATCCTCATGTCGCTAGTTAGAGTTTTTAGAGAAAAAGTGATTGCTCCTTCATGGCTCAGGCTGCTAATCTGGGGTTGGGGAGAACCGTTCTGGTGCTCTCTTCTCTGCCATGCCACCGGCTTTGTGTGTCACTGTGACCAAGTCATTTAGTCTGTCTTTGCTTCTGATTCCCATCTGAATGATAAAGGTGACAATTTCTTAAACATGAAGAGACCTCTTTGAATGTTTAGGCCTGGTACAGAATCAATCTTCAAGCAGTTCTCTTCTTGGTTTGCTAACAGATGCGTTTGCTTGGAAGATAAGGAAAGATGGACTCCTCAGCAGTTGTTGCAACATAGCTTCATAAACATTCCACGAATGAAACTACCTGTGGCCGAAGAAAATTTTGATGGTAAGAAACCTCGTTCTTTCCGTATTCTGTCAAATAAATGGACCGCGTGCTGGCAGTAACAGAAAATTGAGCTGTGTTATAGCTTCACAAGACTGCACTAATATTTTGCGTTATCAAGCTTAAAAACTAGTATGGTCTTTAACTTCTATATCCATGACTAGCCAGGGTGAACTGACTGTTGTCTCATCAGCAGGAGAAGGTGATGCTTTAATTAGACCTGTAAATTCATGCACCTCCTGCAGGGTGTAAATGTCAGACGTAACTTTGTGCTGGGAAGATGCTGTTTGAATGAGACTTCCTCCCTCATTATATTCTTAGAATCAGCTCCTTCGTCCAGCATAATTAGCGTTAGCAATTAAAAGCTGTATTAAGATTTATGCTTGTACCAGAGCTTAACTCTACACAACACAACACTTCCATGTTTTAGATTTTAGTTGCACTTGAAGTTATGTAGGCTTTCTCTTTTTCCTGATGCTGATTTGGCAGTCCTCTGGGCCTTATGGCCATACCCCCATGCTGCCAGCGATGGTAACTTTGATAATCCTCGCTACAGATTCGGCGGGAACAGATTGCATTGAGACAGTTGTACCCAGCAGCCAGATATCCAGCGCTTCGTTCTTCACAGAAACACAGAGGCAATTTTCACGCTACTACAATGAGTTTGAAGAGCTAAAATTACTTGGTAAAGGGGCTTTTGGAGCAGTCATCAAGGTACGGGATAAAAATTATTTCCTTTTGTGGAATCCTTTTTGGGGACGTATTTGTTTTCTGTGAAGCAAAATGATGTATTCAATGATTGCATGGGGTTTTTTTTATTATTTTCTAGTGTGCTGTGCCTGTGTTGTGGTTTTTACCTAGAACTGACTGGGCTAATAGGTTTTGCGTGGTTGCATTTGAATTGTAGTCATTTCCCACGTGGAACCTCTTCCATGAAACTGTTCTACTTCTGGCTCTACTTGGTAAGGCATTTATAAACACTTGAATATAGGTTTATTTGAATTTTGCAGGTGAGAAATAAGCTTGATGGTTGCTATTATGCTGTGAAACGTATCTGTGTAAACCCTGCCAGCAAGCAATTTCGGAGGATTAAGGGGGAAGTTACGTTACTTTCCCGCTTGAACCATGAGAATATTGTGAGGTATTACAATGCTTGGATAGAAAAACACGAAAGTCCCGTTCCCACTGTGTCATCGTCTGAAACCGCCGAAGAGAAAAGAACGCCCACCAAAGCTGGTCTCTTCATCCTTAACGCTGAGGCAACAAATGATGTGGAAGCTAATGCTCCTCCTCCGGTTTTGACAAGTTCAGTCGAGTGGAGTACCTCGTGTGAGAGGTCCTCCAGCAACAAGTTCAGTGGAGCTGACCAGGAGTCCAGTGATGATGACGATGATGACGGGGACGGGGTGTTCTCACATTCGTTTTTGTAAGTAGGCTTCAGTGTTGGCACAGTAGTGAGCGTGAGCAGAGTTGGTTTTAACGAGTTTGTGTCTTTTGTCATTCTCATGTCTCGTCTGAGGTAGTTCATTGCATTTTCATTCTGTGCCCCCGGTTCAAGACCAGTGTATTTCCCAGCAGTCAGAGAGCCAGGGAGAGGAAAATTTGTAGCCAAAAACTGTCAGCGTACAGATTTTGCTTCTAGAAGTTTCTTATAATTTGTATCAGAATGCATGACTTGGCTTTATGTTGGACTGTCTTTTTCAGCCTTGAGAGTAACGTTTTTAATAAACGGTAACAGAGAAATATTACACAACCTGAAAAATACCTTACTTATCCTTTCTTTTTTGTTGTGATTTTTATTAACGTATTCCATACGTGCCTCTGTGTATGGAGTAGTTCCTTCACTCGTGGTGTTTCTTTGTGTAAGCAACTAAGCAAACTTATCTTGGTTTTGCTTCCTCAGCATAGAAATTAAGTGTTACTGACGCAAATATTTGCCTTCCCTTTAAGAGACTGGTAGTCTCTTCAAAGGAAGTATTGCTTTGCAAGCAGGATGCTTTTTGGGGTTTCGTTTTGCTTTTTTAAGGCATATGGAAGGACTTCCAACTGAAGCTTAGATTTTCTTTTTTTTCTGTAGATAGTTTTTAGATTTCTTAGTATATATTTCTTGATACTCAAAACTTCTGGGTTTTCTTTTTTCTCTTTTTTAAACAGGCCAACCACAGATTCTGAAAGCGAAATAATTTTTGATAACGAGGATGAAAACAGTAAAGGTCATACTCCAGTAAGTGTAAAGCTCGAGAAAATTGAGAAGTCATAAAATAGACTTTGACAAGCAAACAGGCCAGCTGGGGAGTTTTGTTGCACTTCTGGTCTGAGTGCAGAACCGTAGAAAGTCACGTGCTGTCGGAGTGAATGTTGTGCCATCGTGAGCTGCAATCCAGAGGGATGGGTTCTGCTTCCCACGGATTTCATTGGGCTCAACGCAGGTTATGCTTTAGGGTCAGGAATGCACGTGATTTATCAATTGACCATACGGTTTGCCTTAGATCATCTGAAACTTCAAATTCTGTTCTGCTTTTAGATTGTATAAACCAATATATTAGCTCATACTAGCCACTTCTTGGAAGTGGTGACCCTGCATATTGCCAGCAGTCAAAAAGAGACAAGAAGTCAGAATAACATGTAAGGTCTTCATTGATTTTAAGATTGCGTATCACAGCACTTGCCGTGAACAGTCAGTGCACTGTATCGCTAGAAAGCTAATGTACAGTCTTCTAGAGCATCTGTAATCTGTCATTGCCAATTCTGATGATCTGTAAAATGTTCTTATTTAAATTTTGTCTCCTTCCTCTTTCTGTTCTAACATACATTGGCATGAAAAAGTTTTTATCATTGAATAATATGGCAATGCATTTCTGTCACTGTGTATACATATACACTGTGTCAAAATCATTGGCTGGGGTGAGGGTTACGTTATTAATTCTGTTACGTAAGTTTTGCATATTTTAATCTCATATTTTATTTTATTTCTAAGCATGGCACACTCTGAGATTTAGGTTCCGGATTTTCTGGGATGTTTTTCCTCCAGTGTCTAATGATGCCAAAATGTTACACATTTTTACTTTGAAAATGAGAGTAGGGTCACACCTATTTTTCTAGTTTATTCAGAAGCACTGGCATTACAAAAATGTCAGTATGTTATTATATATATTATAGAAGGTGAGTTCTCATCAGTGTGTTCCAGCCATTAAAAAATAGTGGCATGCTACAAAAAACAACCTCTGGATGCCTCCCTGTAGCTACTGTTGCTTTTGTTGTGCTCAAGGATGAAGAAGGCAATGGAAAGAACAGCCACGGAGGAGAGGACAGGACTCCGGTCATTCAGACGGTGCATTACCTCTACATTCAGGTACAAACGTGCTCGTGCTTTCAGATAAGATGGTACTGTTTAGTCCAAGCTGCAGAGATTAATTGGTGGTTACCATGAGAAAAGTAATGATTTTTTTTAAAAAATGCAAATGAGACTAAGTTCAATGCTGGTTTTGTGACAGACTGGGTCTCTGAAAGGCTTGGCTGATGGAGGCCGCTGTGCAGCACTTGTGGCCTGTTTCACCTTCCCGGGGTCTGTAGTTGTGCCTGGAGAGAGCAAAGTTTTGTTGTGCCAGTGCTCTTGAGCTTGCCTGTAGCGTTAATTCCCAGTGTGGAGTTGAAGTGTGCTGTGTTAACTTCCCATAGGGAAGTTGTGTTTCACACGTGACAACTTCCTCATTCTCTTCAGAGGCACTGACCGTGTGTGCACTTTCTTTTGACAGAGAACAGCAGTCTGCAAAGCCATTGTATGGCCTGAACAGTGGGCACAAAATAGAATTCCTGCAAATCTGCAACTTCAGGCTTTACTACTGACAACATCTCCTTTGTGTTGGGAGTTAGACTGTTTCTAAGTCGACTGTCGTAGCTAACTGTTCTGTGGTGCTGTGCAGGTTTTTTCTATAACGCCCTTAATGCCAGAGCTTGTCTGGAAGGAAGATACAATTAGATTTTAATAAGCTTGTTTGCATGTATTATGAGTATTCATTATATAAGCTGTTAAGACGCCAAGTGAAATAAAACCGGAGATCCTTTAAAGTTTGGCTTAAACATACGTTATGGCTTGGCTGGTTTCACCTGCTCTCTAATATGTTAGAGAATATGCTGGTCTGTGAGCTCATACCCTTATCCCAGAAAATGGGCTAGGACCCGTAAGCAAGTACGTGTTTTCTGGCCGAAAGACAGCTCCAGGAATATTCCAAACAGCTCCATGTGTGGATGATAACTATGTGCTCCTGAACTGGGTGTTACAGGACGAGGCATTAATGTGCACACAGATACAAGTTTCTGATGGTCTCTTTTCGTGACAAAACTGCTCCCTCTTCCCCCTGTCTCTTACATATGCACAACTGAAGATGGAGTATTGTGAAAAGAGCACATTAAGGGATACTATTGACCAAGGATTGTGTGAAGACACCAATCGGCTTTGGAGGCTTTTCCGAGAAATTTTGGATGGGTTGGCTTACATCCATGAGAAGGTTGGTGAATGTGACAGTCACCATCTGTCCGTAATATCTGTGTTATGCCTCTTTCTGTATGGGTTTCTCCACTTTCTGCTCATTTTGGGGTGTTTATTAGCAAGATCCGTTCCTTACGCTTTCCGCTATTAATGTGTTCTAGGGGTTTAAAATATTTTATCGTAAACTTGAATTTTATAATGAGCCACTTCATTGTTTTTTTCTCGTTGTCACAAAAATTTGACTGCCTTTAAAAATGTTTTGTTAGGTATCTGGTAGCACTGAAAATTGTTCCTAGCTTCTGGGCTACAGACTGTAGTCTTACTTCAAAATTAATCATCAGTGACTTAATGGAGCGGGTTTCCCACTGTAATAAAAGTATGTAATAGGATTTTTCCAATCTGTTGTAAAGAGAGTTTTCTTTTGAATTGTGTTTGTTTAATATCCCATGGGTCTTATTTTTGTCCTGCTGTAACAGGGAATGATCCACAGAGACTTGAAACCTGTGAACATTTTTTTAGACTCAGATGATCATGTCAAAATTGGTGATTTTGGTTTAGCTACAGATCATCCAGCAAATGCAGTAAGTACAGCTGAAACTGAATGAAAAAAAACTTGGATTTGGTGTTGTTAATAACATGACAGATAAAAATAAAACACAAAACATGGTGCTCGCGGGGCTTTATACTGTGGGTGCTGTAACTTTTTTATTTCTAAGGCTCTACAATTAAAGTGCTAACCAAAGTAGCAAGGAAAGCCCATAGAAGCATGTCAGATGCCATTTACAATGTGTCTGTTTTCCTGTTTCCAGGTGGTCTCTAAACAAGAAGAAAATAACTCAGATAGTTCTGCTATGTCTGACCCATCAGGTTAGTTTACATAGTAGGTTGTTCTAAATTATTTTAAGCAAATACTGATATTCTGCAGTCTTGTATACTCTGTTAGAACTTCCATTCATTCTTTGAAAATCAAACTTATTCTTGGGGGCAGGGGGGAACCCAACCATTTGGGTAGTTATCTTACATATGATCTGTCAGCTTTGACTGTTACCTAAAGTTAATTTGCTTCCACTGCAAGCCATCTGCTATAGAGCAGTACTTCTCTCGTGGTGAGGTGTGTAGATACCCAATATATCTTCTGTTCTCTTGCCTGTGCAGCACAATTTCAAGAGTTCAGGGATTTTTGTTCAGTTGGGATTTTTTAACACCTTCTGTAACAGGGTGAATTTTGTGTTTTGAGAAAACTTTAGCATATTGTGTGTCTTAAGATGTGTGTAATGGAAATGAAGTCTTGTTGTCTTGTTTGTGTGCTGACCTGCTGCAAGTCTGTAAAGCAAAAAATAGGTTTAGCTACTATAGGTACAGATACTTGACATGTGAATGGAAGAACTGTCTGTTTTGCAGACTGTTCTCAGCTGGGTTTCTCTCTAAGGACTGCCTTCCAACCTGGGAGCAATGAGGACAGAAGATGGATTTCTGCATTTGCTGCATGTCTGTTCTACTTTGTTGAAATTAGTGCTCTCATCTTTTGCCACACAGGTAACTTGACAGGGATGGTCGGCACTGCGCTCTATGTCAGTCCAGAGGTCCAAGGGAGCACTAAGTCGACGTACAATCAGGTATGGTTAGAGTAAACTTAATAAAGAGGTAGCACAGAATCTAAGCTACCAGGTACCGTTTTGGCCTTTCTTGCTCAACAAAAGTGAATTCAGGGTGGAGCAGGATGTGGTGGAACTGCTGCGATACAGAAGGAAATGAGAAATGCTCCTTTGAAAGAAGACTAAGGGTAGAAGGATGTGAGCAAGTCAGTTTTTCTGCCTGTGCTGTGACCTTGACTAGTGCAAATGACTTGAAGTTGAAAGCAGGTAGTCGTGGAGGACCTTTATAAATGAATAGGATATGAATCTGACGTCTTTCATCGAGGTAAAATGTCATTATCAGAAGTATATATTGCTCTCTTGGCTTCCTAGACACTGATGTTGGGTGGTAAGGGTACATTTTTTCATCAAAGAGGGTCCTGTTTATGTGCAGAGATGAGCTGAGTTTCAACACAAGAATGTTTTTAAGTGGGAGTCCTTTATGTCATGGCAGTGCTGTGATGACGAGAAGGCGTTGAAGTCTACACATTTTTTTATGGATTGTGTCATTTAACGAAAAGAAACAAATCCAAGCAAAAACCAAATGAAACACATGAAAACCCCCCACCCCTCTCTCCATCTGTGATATACTGTGAAAATAAAACATTTTTTCTCTGCTGTCATATTCTTCAGAGAATTCACAGGTATTACACTGAAGTTTCCATTTTTTTTCTTCCTTAGAAAGTGGACTTGTTCAGTTTGGGTATAATATTCTTTGAAATGTCTTACCATCCCATGAGTACTGCATCGGAAAGGATCTTTGTTCTTGGTCAGCTAAGACTGGTAAGTACACAGATATAAAACATACTAGTTCTGTGCATCAAATAGTTTGTTAAAAGAAGTAAAAGAATGCAAAACATATCAAGACTGTTTCCAGGGGGAGTGCTTGAAAAAAAAGTTTATAAAATATGTAATGAAAGTTGAAGAATAAAGTTGGAACTGGTACCAAAATTCCCTTAAGGCACTGTGGATTCCCTAATGGTCTTACCGTCAGTCAGTGTTCTGTCTTTGAAATTCATTTTTATGGTGCTAAATTGGAGGTGTAAACATCAGATAAAGACATCAGATTCAGTATACGTAGGTTTACAACTAGTGGGTCTCTCTCAGGAGCAAGTTAGTATTTGTAGGTGGTAAATGCTTGTGATTATAGGGTGTAGAAAACATCATATAAGCATTTCAGTGACATTTGTTCTTCAAACTAAATTTGCCACGTTCTTCTTTTCTTTTTTTTTTCCCCCATGAGCAATAAAAACGCCTAGTTTCTCTGTTTAAATAGGTGAAACTTAAAAATTTTTAAGACTAGCCTGAGCAAGCTGGACTGCCTGTTGTAATTAAAATATGCGGTTTGGTTTTGTTTTTTCATAGCCCACAATTGTCTTTCCTAAAGACTTTGATGAAGTCAAGCATGCAAAGCAGGTAAGTTTGAAGATGTTTTAACTGTTAGGTATTCCCTGTCAAGAAACATTTTTTCCCACTTAATTTTAAATTAGTAATCTCTGCTAGGTTCTTATTACATGGCATTAGAACAAAATAAGGGGGAAAAAGTGGTGAAAGAAGGCAAGAAGGTACTAAGTTGACGTGGAAATATACTTACCCACAAAATTCCCTGAGCACAGCCATAAAGAAATGCGGCGTTCGCTGGCATACCTCTTAAAATTATTCCTCAGAGGAATACCTTGACTTTTTAGTCTTGGACAAATGACAGCTATGTTGTTTAACTCCTAAACTTCTGAAAGAAATCTGTGTCGCAGGACAGGAAGAGGTGTGCAAGCTAACTTGGCTGCTCTGGGTTTGAAAAGAGCTGCCAAGAGCTGTTCTGGGTGCCTCTGTGGCAGAGAAGTGAAGCGATAAGGAGCGATGTCATCTCGGTGGGACCATCTAGATAACTTTTAGATAACTTTTTCCTTGTGCTGATGGACTCCCTTGTTGACTGTTAGCTTTTTGTCAGTTACGCCTGTGAAACAGCAACCTGCCTGTCACTAGTACCACAAAAATATTTCCATCTCTTAGGCCAGGCAGATTTGCTCTTCTTTAGTATCTGTAACTCTGAAATCTTTGTTGTTATGCATGATTCTGCTTTGTCTTAACTTTGTTGACAAAGAGAAGCTAGAGAAGCATAACGTAGAACAACAAAGGATGCTACATATTTTGTCATCCCAGGAGGCACATCTCTAATAATTTTTGTGGTTTAGTAAATTTTATTCAAATAATACAGTAAAATATATTTAGAATTTAATTTAATAAGCAAAGAATATCCACTCCAAAGACTCAGGTTCTGCTTTTCTGTCCCCTGTACAATCACATACTTCTTTCTATTAATATGATGTGAATAAGAAGTTTGTTCTAAACACTGCCGATATATAAAACTTTCCTGAACTATAATTTTTTTTATTTAATTTGTAGAGATCAGTTATTACATGGCTCCTGAACCATGATCCCGCAGCACGACCGACAGCTGTGGAGCTGTTAAAAAGTGAACGTCTTCCACCACCACAAATGGAAGAGTCTGAACTCCATGAAGTTCTCCACCACACCTTAGCAAACGTGGACGGAAAGGCCTACCGGACTATGATGAGTCAGATATTTTCCCAGCGTATATCTCCAGCTATAGACTATACCTATGACAGTGATATGCTGAAGGTTTGTAGGTGTTGAGGAAATGTGTGTTGGGTTGGTTTTTTCTCTGCATCGGGTTTTAAAAAAGTGTTTGTACAGGTAAACTCTTAACATGTTTGAGAGGATTGTATTATCTCTTAAGAGGAACCTTCACATCGGTTCCCATTCAAAGCTGTCTGTGCGATGTGGGCTTGAATAACCGTGTCCCATTTCATTCTTCAGTGAAGAAACAAGCAGTGTTTGATTGTAGCAGCTAAAGCTTTAAGCTTCTGTCCAAGTGATCGCTTTCTTTGCTCTGAATTTCTGTCAAACTGATGGTACTTACATCTGATTGCCAACAGAATGTGTTGCCTCTGACTGTTTTCTTCCCATTCTAATCATGGCAATCAAAGTAGCTCTTCTCGATTTCTCAACTCTTAAAATGTTTCTAAATCTAAAGAAATACAAGATAACATAGTACAGTAATGCTTTGTATAGCTGTAATTATTTCTTTATTATGTCAGGATTACCATTTTTTATAGTGGGTCAAGATAGCAGAGTACTTATTGCCTCTATTACATGGAATGATTGCCTGTATTACATGGAGTGTTCATGGCATATGAATTATATATGTACTTTTTATTTGTGATGGTTTCAGGGTAGTTTTTCTATTTGGGCAGCCAAGATACAGCAGCATGTATGTGAGATTGTCAGCCGGATATTTAAAAGACACGGTGGGTGTGTTTTACGAAAGTCGTTCATTTCACTTGTTGTGATTGAATGGATTAAAGCAAATGGACTGGTTTTACTGCTGTCACAAGAGTCAGAAAGTATGTTCAGTAGTTGCATATCATATGAAGTTTTACTTTGCTTTTTGCTTTTATTTCAGTGTCCCAGTAATAGCTGTTAACTGCAAATCTGAACCTCTTCAGAAACAGCAGTTAAAATCTTAATTACGTCTTTGAATATATTTCATAGAATCATTAAGGTTGGAAAAGACCTCTGATCATTGAGTCCAACTGCTGCCCTAGCACTGCCAAGTGTGCCACTAAACCGTGTCACTAAGGGGCACATCTACATGGCTTTTGAACACCTCCAGGGATGGTGGCTCCACCACTTCCCTGGGCAGCCTTTGCCAGTGCTTCCTCACCACTCCTTCAGTAGTCACTCTTTTCATGTCGTGATTCTGATAAGTCTCTGTGAGCTTTTAAGAGGTGGGGAGTGTTACATAACATCTGGATCTGAATATAAAGATACCTCTATAGTGAAAGACCAAACATCAGTGTAGCACAGTAACCTCTCTCTGAACAGAACCAGAATGGGAATAGCCTAAGAAAGAGCTTGGAAACAGAACCAGTGCGTAGTGGTACTTCCAGTGATGCTGCTCATAGTAGTGATTTGCTGTTTGTGAACTTCTCGAGCCAGAGCTGATGCCGTGGTGTTTAATAATCTTTGATGGGTTTTCTTTCCAGAACTCGGTCCAGTCATTGGTTATAGTATTTGCTTAAAATTAGTTTGTAAGAGAGGAGGAAAATTTATGCACACGCTGTCACGTTTGAAATCTTATAAATTGTACTATTTTATAGGCATTCTTGATACTATTTAATACACATACTTTTGTGAGAAGCGGTGTTTAAAGAGGGAGGGCAGGGTGAGGGTTCTGCTGGGGCTGTGGAATTGGCAGTTCTCCTCTGTCGCTCTGTGCGCTGCCTGGCTGAGCCCCAGAAGTGCGTAGAGCAGAACATCAAAGTTTGTTTGATGGCTTTCTTTAAATTGTGGAAAAGTCTGTTAAAGACACTTAAGATAACGCCACTTTTTAAAAAGTAGTGGTTGAGATGATCATGCCCTGCAAAGTTGTTCATAAGCTTGTAAAAAGCAGATGTTGCTTTTGAAGTGGGAGATAATAGTATTTTACTGGTTTCGTGCAGGAGCCATCAAGCTGCATACTCCCCTGCTAATGCCCAGAAATAAAAAACTGTACGAACATAATGAAGCTTCGTATTTCATGGATCACAGTGGGATGCTGGTAATGCTTCCGTATGACCTCAGAGTAAGTAGTGCTTTCTCTGCAGGGAAACCTGTGGTGTCTGTAGATGCCTTTGATTCACTAATCAGAACTCTGGTTTAGGCTTATGCTTCTGGCTACCAAAGTGGTGGATCTTCCAGTGTCTGTTCCTGTGTTCCTTTGTGCTGTACTCCTGGGCTTCACAGCTGGAGCCCTGATCACATAGGGAAGAAAGAGATTTTTCTCTTTTTTATTATTTTTTTCCCTAACATAGGTGAAAATAGTGCCATATTATAAATGTGATCAATGTCACTGCTGATTTGCTTGTTTTCTTGCGCATGTAAGAGAAAAGACTTCCAATGACCAGTGAAAAATAGAGTATTTCCATCCCTTTCATATTTAGATGTCTCTCTAGAGAATGTGGGTAACAGTCTGTCCAGTTTTATATTCTTGAAACAGATGTTGTCAAGGTTCATCCTTCTCCTGAGAGAAATTGCTGTCTGTGCAGTTCAGGATTTACCGTCTGGGATTCCTCTATCCATAATACCCAGTTATATGCAAGGTTGGCCTAATTAATTACCTTGCACTTAATTTAACAACTAAATGTTTTAAGTTATATTTTTTATATATTATTGACAGTAAAAGAACCTGAGTTTTTATATCCCATTTCGCTAATTTAAGGTCAGCTCGGCTCACCCTTTGCGTTTATAACATCAAGCTGTATGTATGTGTTTCACAGTTAAGGATTTGTGCGGGATCTACAAAATTGATTTTTCTGTTGGAATTAAGTGCTTCAGAAAATGCGTTGACCAGAGATTTATTTTAAAATACTCCTTTATATCTTTAAGTGGCAAAATACATGCTTGTCCATTTTAATGTGTTCGTAGTTGATTTGTGATGCATTTTTCGTGCATTGGGGTAACCAAGAAATGTCCTTGTGTCCCTCGCCAAGCACTTCCAGGAACTTGACGGAGGGGAGGTTTTTACTTAAAGCCTGCAGCAAGGATGATTAGATTAGTGTTACTTGGCTCTGGCGAATATTTAAGGCATTATTACACATGTGGGAGTCCAAGTGTTACTGGTTGGTAGTTACTAATCTCCAGTTTCAGAGCCTCATCAGACCAAATGTTTTATTTCAACAGATTGCATGTCTTTTGTTTTTCAGATTCCTTTTGCAAGATTTGTAGCTAGAAATAATATATCAAATTTGAAAAGGTAAGGGACGTAGAGATGCCATTTCGCACAGACGCTTTGTGACAGCGACCACTGAAGATGCTGATTGGTTCTTCAATGTTTCCTTTAGATACTGCATAGAGCGAGTCTTCAGACCTCGGAAGTTAGACCGCTGTCATCCCAAAGAGCTCCTCGAGTGTGCGTTTGATATCGTTACATCTGCTGGGAACAGCTTTTTGCCTCTAGCGGAAACAATTTATGCCATTTCAGAAATCATTCAAGAGTTCTCAGTGCTACAGGTAGAGTCTCTGCTGTCTTTTCCATCTTAAAATTTTAATCTAAGTAAAAATTCAGTCGGATGTGTTTAAAAAGGATAGTTCCTTAACAAGCACAGAACTGGTTTCATATTTTATCGGTAGTCAGTTACAGAACTCTCATTTAAATCAAAAATGTGTTTTATAAGTAAACTTAAAATGAAGCATAGATTTTATATGCAAAGAAAATATTGCTTGAACCCTTACAGTGACATCAAAATAACATCTTTCATCTGTCGGGCAAGTAGTTCTTGTAGAACGGGACGAGACTTACCGTTCTTCGGTTACAGATGGAGGTGATGGAAGGAGAAGTCTGACTCTAGATTTCAACTATTATTAAATGTTTAGGAAACCTCTTTTTTTTAGGCAAAATGGAATGCAAGTACAACTTTTTTACTTTCTTTCTTCCTTTCTTTTTTTTTTATTTACCATTGGTTAGGAAAGAAATTACAGTATTTACTTGAACCACACTGCCTTACTGAAAGCTATACTTCTGCACTGTGGGATACCAGAGGATAAACTCAATCAAGTGTACATAATTCTGTATGATGCCGTGGTAAGATATTCGTTATTAATCTAATCTCTGGAATCAGACCTGTAGAGTATCTTATTTTGTGGCGCTCTCTCTAAAAATACATAACAGCCCATTGCCAGCTTAATCAGGCGTAACCTTTATAATTGTTATTTATAAAAAGATTGGCTACCTTTGGGCTGTAAACATAGATTAATTACTTTTCTTTTGCTTCTGGTTTTAAATGTGTGTTTATGAGAGAATTATTCACGTGTATAGTTAAGAACTGGTAAACTTTTCAGTAAAAACTTAATATCGTGTGGTCTTTTCTACCTTAGAAGCAGGGAAATAGATGAAATTTATTTGAATGATTAAAGTATTATTTAGATCCCAACAAAATGCCATTTTTATTTGCTTTAATTTTATACTTTTCTATTTTATTAATTCATGTAAGGCTTTCAGTATTAATGCAGAAGTGCTTTGCAATGAAGTTGGTATTTTGATACTTTTTATTGCTTCTTGAAACCACACCAAATATGGCCTCAGCTATGAGATTGGTGGAAAATGTCTTATTTATTGGTTTTGCTCTTTTACAATATTGTTGCAGTTTGTAAATACAGCTCTTAATTAAAAGTATTGAAAAGTTGTGTTTTAATTCTTCTCAGTAATAGTAAATTTTCTGGTAACTCAGTTGTTGAATATGCTTCAATCTGTTTCTCTTGTAGACTGAAAAGTTGACTAAAAGAGAAGTAGAAGCCAAATTCTGTAATCTTTCTCTCACATCAAATAGTGTAAGTAACTTTAATTCAGTGTTAATTCTCCCGTAGCTCGCCAGAAGTCAGTTATACTTGAAATTTAATCAGCCAGAGTTAAGAAAAATAAACTGTTACATCTGCTGTTGAAAATTGATCAGTCTCTTTGGAAGTTGTCTGATTTTGTTCTGTGTTCTCTCTGGAAGTCAATATTGCAGCTGTCCCAAGTTTCTTCTTTTAAACATATTTTTCAGACTGTGGAAACAAAGGGTAAATGGAATACTGTACAGTGGTATTTAGTAAAACAACCTGAGAGGAACTTTAAAAAAAAAAAAAACAAACGAAAAACCTGTGTGCAGATGCTGATGAATGGGCATAAAGAATCAAGGTTAACTTCTGGGCACCCTGATGAGACTTGTGCCAGTCCATTCCTTTCCCCAACTCCCTACGCAAAGACAGGCTGCTGGGCAAAACGACCCGAGGAGGCAGATATTTTACTCACACCAAGTCAGATACTTTTTTTTCCCCTCGGTGTGACCTATTACGAGCGCAGTCAGTGATGCTACCTGTGTGTTCTGTTTGATTTCTGGTTTTTAGCTTTCTCGACTCTACAGATTCATTGAGCAGAAGGGAGAAGCAAGTAATGTGTTTCCATTTTTAAACACGATGATAAAACAAAAGCCAGGAGTCACTCAGCTGTTGAAGCATGGCATGAAGGATTTAGAGGAAATCATTGGTCTACTAAAGCAACTTGGAATAAAACTTCAGGTATGAAAAATACTCTGTTAATAAATTAGTGGATTTATAGACTGCTTACTGGGCCTTGTCATTGCATGGAAACAAAGTAATGATACTTTGGAGTACAAAAAGCACATCAAAGTGTCTTTTGATGGCAAGTAATAATGCTAGCATTGGTTTCTGTTGTTTTTACAGATGGATTTTAAGAATAGGACCTCTTCCAGTCAGAAATCTCATGCTTAATTTCTGTCTAATGACACACAGAGGGGGTTTTTTTTAACCAAGATTGGTGGCATTACCTAGAGCATAAAGGAATTTTTAAAATTTTGAAACAAACTATAAATATTTTAAAATACAGAAAGCTGATGAGTACCGAAGGCCTGCTTTCCTCCACCTTCCTTGAGGCTTGCTGTCTGACTTTTGTGCTAGAGGTCTATTGGGATGCTTTAAGATTAAAGCACCTCCTTATTTTTAGTTGTATTTTAAATTTCTGGAGATAAGGGGTTTTTCTCTGTGTCTTCCTGATGTAGGAACAGTGGTTTTAATCCATACTGCTTATGGGAAATTAATTATATTAGCTGGTACTATTGGTAAAGGTCTTGTTCACATACTCATTTTTCTTTTACAGATTTCTATAAATCTGGGACTAGTTTACAAAATACAGCAGCACAATGGTGTTATCTTCCAGTTTATAGCATACATCAAAAGACGACAAAGAACGGTGCCTGAAATTCTTGCTGCAGGGGGCAGATATGATCATCTGGTATGCGCTCGTCTTTTTCAGTGAATTTAGATTATTTTTTTTAAAACAATGGAAAAAAAAAAAGAAGAACCTTTTTGACATTTTGTAAAAAAATAATAACTATTTGACTCTTCCATTTTGTTTTTGTCTCGATTTGAGATTCCACAATTTAGGGGACCGCAGGCGGTCGGACCAGTGCCTTCAGCTGTTGGAGTCAGCATAGCCATAGATAAAATAACTGCTGCGGTTTCCAGTGTGGAGGATTCTGTGAGTCTTGGTTTTTGGGATATGGGGGGTTTCGTTTGTTTGTTTAATCCTGACAGTTCAGTAACCTCACTGTAGCCACAGATGAGCAAAAAAATAAGATGTTCAGTTGTATTCCAGAATAATCCCCTACTGCAATAGACAGCAAACATCAAAATGACCTGTTTGCTTCTGTGTTTCTCCGCATAGAATTATTTAGTAAAATAAGAATTGGGAGAAGAGAGGATCTTCAGGCTTACACCTTTTTATTTTTAATTTAAATGTGACGGTTTTCTCGGCCTGTGAATTGTTTCAGGTGGAAGAGCACAACTGTGGATATTTAGTTAATAAGTGTTACTTTGCCCCTACCTCTTGTAAAAATACAGAAGGTGGAGATGAAAGGAAACTTTAGAGAATGGACTGATTTTGTACGATGTCACACAGTTTCTCTTGGTTGTGGAATGTGTGTAAGAATAAATTAACATTTAACTGCCTTATGAAGGGGAAGAGGTGGTTTTGTGGCTAATATTATCCCCCTTGTTTTTACTTTCCCTTCAGGTTTCTGTCAGCTCGTGTGACCTGCTGGTTGTGAGTGTTGGTCTGATGTCAATGGGTAGAGCTATCAACATTGTTCAGAAACTCTGGACTGCAGGAATTCCAGCTGAAATAATGTATGACTGGTCCCAGGTAGAATTCCTATCTCTGAGTGTTAACTATATCATTGTTCTCTAAGGTTAGTGCAGCCCAAGACCATCCTTTTCGATTGGTCCCAGTTTTTATTGAATTACAGACTCATAAAACTGAGTGTGTAGGGTGCTGTTCAGGTATGGTAAAGAAAGTCTCACCAGCCTTGCAGCATTCTACTTCCCAGAATATTTAAAAGTGTGATGGGCAATTTTTATGCATTCCTCAGAGCACAGAGGAATTGAGAACCGTCCTCAATTATACACTGACTGTGGAGTCCAAGGCCTGTTGGAATCAAGGGAGGAAGTCGTATAACTAAATTAAAATGAGACCAGTTAGCTCCAGTTAATTGAAGTGAGGGTGCTTCAAAGCAGAAGCATGTTTTGTACCAGTGAAGGCAATCAATTGTCCTTTCCATGAGGGCTGCAAGTAAGATCGCTGAATTAATGAGTTAATCCCTACTAAAGGGCATGTCTGGAATAGAAGAGGAGCGTCAACTTGTAAATAGATCCAGATGGCTGAAGACTGTCAGCTACAGAGGAAATACTGACATCATTCCACTGTTAGAAAAACACGTTTAGTGAACTGAGCTACTAGACAGGCTGCGAGGTCCCCGGGTGGTCCCTGGAGAGATGCATGGTAGGAAGGAGAGAAAGGGGCAAGTGGAGATGTGCCCTTTTTAATCCAGTGGACACCAAGCAGACCTTTAGCCACTGCTTCCTCACTGGGGTAGCGAGCTGAGGTCCCTTTCAGGAGTGGTGGCAGTTACCTGAGGGTTATGAGTCGGTCTCAGCTTTAAGTGTGGAAGAAACACTGTGCAGTGAGTCAGGTGCTGCAGAGCAGTTTCGAGCTCACTTGCTTAACTGCCTGACTTTTTTTGTAATCTTGGCTGTAACTTTTCTGACGGTTTCAGTCCCTCAGAATGGAAAAAAATCCAGATTGTTACGCTTTTCCTATCATCACCCTGGGTTCTCTTCTTCTTGTGTTTCTTAAGGAGTGAAGATTTGGGTAGTTCTTGACTTTGTCTAATGCTTTCCTGCAACCCGCTGCTAAGCCAGCATAGCAAGCCCTTCAGTCAGCTCAGCACCGAGATGGTGTAAGTCAGCCTCAGGTTTACGTGAGACGCGGCTGGAGTCCGCTTTTTCACAGACACCGGTCCTGCAGGACTGAGCTGCTACTGAAAGTTGCACCCAGGAGGGTGGGAACTGCTTGACTGGCGTTTCATTGAACATCTTCACGATTTTCTAGACCCTGGACTTCTAGTGCCGTTAGCCCCTGCACATGGGAGCTAGGACTGCAGGGCCTAGGTGTTCCCTCCGTCTAGTGTAGACCTAGAGATTCCAGTTTTTAAGGCGAATCAATATATAAGTATATTGAAGTTTCACCTCCTGAATCAATATTTCCTCTCTCAGAAGCTGATTATATAAATCAGTGCAACTGCATATCAAGTTATTTTAATTAAGGACAGGAGACTTCGATTATTTAAGCGGTCATTTTATATAATCTGTCACATTTCTGTCTCATTCCCCTTCCCTTGTTCCCGTTTCAGTCCCAGGAAGAACTGCAGGAATATTGCAGGTGCTCTGGGATTACCTATGTGGCTCTTGTGTCAGATAAAGAAGGAAGTCATGTGAAGGTAGGTGTGCTTGATGGTGTTTCAGATTTACAATCTGTTGGTTTACATTTCTTTTTTTTTTTAAGATCATGGTTATTTTCAATAAAGTATTTAAGTAAATGGAATTCAGGTAAATATAGTTTCAGTTGCTAAGTAGTAGAAAGTTTTTCTGAAGAAGCCTGCTTTTTATCCCTCCATGACACTTTTATTCACAGACCTCCTCTAGGAAATGTCTAAAAATCAGTGCAAACGTAGCTTGACTTTGAGTCATTGGTGTCTTTACATGGAAAAAGGTTTCTGTTGTCTCTGATGTCTTTGAATTGACAAAACGGATTAGTTCGCTCAGTGATATTTCCAGCTGGCAGCTTTCTGTGTTACAAAACAAATACACTGAAACATAAATCTAAAAAAATCCATGCAGTTCAAACAGTCGTGATCCCTGTAAGCTAAGGTTAAGACGGAAAGACTGGACTGCGTCCCAGCATCGATTACCACCTTCTGTGCTCTGCAGCCTGTGGTTTTGGTACCTTTTGTAGAAGTTAAAAGTTCTAAAATATTCTGGATTCTGAATCTTTAGGAAAAAAACCATTAAAAGATCAATTCTGACTGAAGAAAAGTAACCCCTTGACAGCATCTGGCATGGCCATGGTACCTAGCCAGTGTGCATCACTAAAATATTTTTCACTTGTTATTGACTCTTCTTGCCCTTGTAACAGAGATAGAAAATAACTGCAATAACTGTACGAACAAGCACATTTCCACAATGAGAATGTGTCTTCTACAAGACCGTTACAGTGTTACTTTAAAAGTAGTTTATTGAAGCAAAGCAAAGAACATGCTAGTGAGGTGAATGCTGGTTTTTTTCTGATTAATCTCTTCCCAGTAAAGATGGAGCAGATATTCTAAGTTTTGGATGTTTGAGTCTAAGTCTTGCGAACTGAAAGGCAACCTTATTCTAACATAATTCCTTAACTCAAAAAAATAACCCCCAAACCAAACACAATATTATTAATGTGTTACTTGCACCTATAAAGAGTTCTGTGAAAAAAATTACTATCGCCTATTAAATACAAGCAGCCAAGGTACTTTGCGCTTTGGGAACCAGAGGAAATTGGTTGAAAAAAAAAAAATCTAACCAAAGATTTAATTGGCAGTGATTGTTTGGTAATGATGATAGCTTCCTGCCTCTGACTGCTTCACCTTTAACGGGTAAATAATCCATTCTGGTTTTGGTTAAATTTGATAAGTTTGTTCGTGTGCCATTTTAAGAATCAACAATCTTAAGAACCACTGACCTACATCATAGGTGAAGTCCTTTGAGAAAGACAGACAGACGGAAAAAAGGATTTTAGAATCTGACTTAGTAGATCACGTGATCCAGAAACTGAAAACTAAAATCTGTGATGAAAGATGTAGTAGGTAAGTAGCATAACATCTCAACATGAATAGTCAAAATTAGAAGTGAATGTATGTTTGTGTTAATGAAACAATTTTAAGATGTGCTCAGTTAAACCTTGATTTTATTCGATAAAGAGTTTTGCTGAATTCGTTTTCAGGCAAACAGAGAGCAAAAGGCTTGGTTATAGAATATTATTGAGATTTTTTTTGTAGGCCAAGACTCAGAAACAGCCTAGCATCCTGTCTTTGCTGAAATTACTCCTGTCACGGGTAGAGACTCGTACAGAAATCACAGACGAGGCTACAGGCACACCTGTGTGCTTAAGCAGTATAGCTGTTATCTGCACATCCACCTCTGTAAATATTGTAAATAATGATTTGTAAATAATTATACACACATCTGTGGGTATTTATACGTATGTATGTATGTATGTGTGTACTGGCAGGAGGGACAGGCGTGGTTTAGTCACAGAAACTGGAATTCAGAAACTAACAGATTTGCCTTCCATAGTATTTCTGCAGAGACTTGGCAATAAAGCAGATTGTTAAGCTGGGAAATGCTGATCTCAGGCAGTAGGTCGTGCAGGTGGTTGACGTCTCCTGCTGCCCACCTCTTCAGTCTCCTTCTGGCCTCAGCCAGTCGTGGCGTTTAACTTCAGCTAACTTCTCGTGTGTTTTCTAACATCTGCAGGATTTAGTAGAAGCTCTGAAAGAACATAATTCTTTCTAAAAATTACCTTATCTCTAGCTCCTGAGAACAGAATATAGAAAACGCCGTATTTGGTAATACTAAACAGAGAAATGCAATAACTGTGTTTATAATAACACTGGCAGATTTTCTTGTTAATGAATCCTGCATGGAGAAAGTAAAGGGATCCAAACTAATTACGGAAAGCCTCTTTGAATATGTGTGATCTTAAGTATAAATATTACTTTGATACTTCAGTACTCTCTCTCAGAAACATGTAAGAAGCTGTAGATTAATTTAGTAATTTACAGAGAATATTCTCATAATATATTCTAGATCACTCTTCTAATTCTAAATTATTGGGATGAAAAAAGTATGTTTTTATGATAATTTGAAACTATGTGCTATTACAGTATTTCTTTGTTTATTTTTAGAGAAATTTTACTGTCTGTCTTTATTTTTAGAGAAACGTCAGATAATCTGTCAGCACCAAATCAAAAGGGATCATTTACTGGTATTTCAGGTAATTAGTCTCTAGTTACAGAATGTACAAACTGTTTCTCTTTGTGCTTAAAAACTGCTTTGTAAGAAAATATCGCTGGAAGATTAATATTAAAAGTATTACCTAAGTCAGAGCAGGAGGTTTTCAAGCAGTGCCTGTGGTTAGAGGCACTTCCTCCTAATGTCAGGTGTTGTTCCAAGTGAGCTAAAACTGACATTTTCCCCAAACTGACAAAACAAGTGCTCAGACCAACACACAGAATATTCCCCATAGCAGCATTCATTGGGGCAGTGATTCAGGAGGGGGGGAAAGCCAAAATCCGTGAATATTTCCTAGCTGAGGAGAAATCAAATGTCACCTTGATGACGTGTGACAAGAGCTGTGATTGCTCGAGTGCTGAGACCCATGTACATTGACCTACGGTTCTACTGAGATTTTTTTTCTTCAGAAAAGTGCCTTTAAATTTCTAGCTACTCCATGCTCTGATAATAGAAGTTTGTATAGAAAGAATAATATGAAGTACTTGTCATGTGGATAAAGTTTGGCATTTTTATTATTTTATTAAGTACTGGTATAGTGTGTGGCGGTGGTTTTTTAAGAAACAGTTTTCCCCCCCCCTTGCATAACAGTGAGGGAGAGAGGTGGCCATGCTTAACTCGTTTGGCTTTATTTTTTAGTATGTTTGTGTGTGTGGTTACTGGAATTGGCAATTTTGATCTCAAAATAAGGCATTTCACATTTTGATAATCATCATTAGAGGGACCTTGGGGCTGGAGTTTGTTTGTTTTGCCATCAACTCTGGTATGAGACTGAGCGTTAAGTAGTTGCCTCGTTCTTGTAGTAGCTTTTATTTTTTCTGATATTAGGTGTGTTACATTCTGTAAAATTCTGCAGGCCATTTGGAACATTTTATTACGTTCAGAGAGCACTGATATAAAATAGCAAATTTCTTAGTCTTACCAACCACTCCTTCAAAATTGTAAATGAGCATTTGAGAATTTGCATGCACATGTTTCACTATCCTGTCTGTTTGACTGACTCTAGGGGGGTTTAGCAGGTTTTTGAAGTTTATATTATACAGAATTGGCTCATTAATATTTGTGAATTTTCTGTTTCTTGCTACTTGTATAAAGAAAGAATATAATCTGAAACTGTATGTTTGCATTTTAGGTGTGTTTGAATCCCATGGAACTCTTGTAGTGCCTAATGTTAGTGTTATAGCTCCTGAAAAATTATCTGCCAGCGCCAGGCGTCGTCAAGAAATTCAGGTACATACACATTAAACATGTGACCTTCAAAGTTAAAGAATGGTAGAGTTCACATTTTCACTATCGCTTAACTTACACAGATACATCCTGTTTGTTCTTTGTTCATACAAGAGACTATGAGCAACACAAAAGGTTGAAGGCAAAGACCACCTGCTTTTTAACATTTTGCAGCTTGGGGGTTATCTGTGACAATGTGGCACAGCTGTCATTGTACATTATATGTTAGAATTTATTTTAGTAGGAGCCCTAGATCTGGGATTTCCTTTTTTTTTTTCTTTCTATTAAATGCTGACCCCTGCTTGGTTTGGCTTTCCAATCAGTTGTCCTTCTTCAGCTACAGATGATTCAGTGTATGCAGTCACAGATTCTCACAGAAACAGGCAGGTTTTGCTGCATGCACAAGAATTCACATGGAATGTGCAGTCCCATCTGCTCTAGTGCAGTACCACTGTTAGCAAGTCTTTACTATTGCTGCCCTAGTCTCCTTCCCGTCTCCTCATCAAGGATTATTGTGGAATTGTTATTGAAAATTACATTAAATGTGAATTTCAGTTTAAATATTATGTAGTTCTACATCTTGTGTTAGAAACAGCCTCTTCTGTTCTCATCATCTATGAAACAGAAAATAGGTGTTCCCAGCCTGTGTCACAGAGGCCCTGTGTTACTTTTGCCGTTCTTTTGTTGCCAGGTGCAAACAAGACTTCAGACGTTTATTTCTAGTCTGCAACAGAAAACAAGTGAGATTGAGATTTTAGCAGTAAGTATTTGGCAGAAGCCTGAATTCATTTCAAATTTTTAATTGAATTGGTTGATGCTGTTGCTATCTGGGAAAAACTATTGCTATTCAGACATTCCAAATGGACCAAACTTCTGGTGAAACAAGACCCGTGGCGTGTTTCTTTAATACTTGAAAAGTATCTCCAATTGTGTGTATTGGACAGTTACATGGAATAAAATTTAACAAGTATTTAGTTGTGAATTCTTAAGCTGTACTTACACTGACGACTGCGGTAGATCTAATAACTTGTTCCTGCTAGATCTGCTCCTATATTTAGACCAACATAGCTTTTTAGACGTTACTGAGCATGGCTCTATCAGCACGACTGCTGCTTTGGAAACCGAACTGTCTGACTCCTTTCAGTGTAGTTAATCTTTAGCTGGCAAACTGATAACAGAAGACCTGTTAATTATTGAGGCTTTGATATTTTTACAGGTAGATCTACCAAAAGCAACTGTGATACACTTCTTATCATTAGAGGTAAGCAATTAAGTATTGTTGTTAAAACTCTAATTGAACAATAGACGATAAATTCTGTTCCTAATGAAGTGAAACAGTAGTAGTTTTTCTCCTTCAGTGAGTTTAAATTAGGTTGTAAAACTTGAAAAATTTTTATTTTTAACCCAAGCACTTTGACTGAGGCTAGAAAAATCTTTTTGTCAAATGGCCAAGTAATGCAAGACACCATTAAGAAGTCCTAATCCAAAGCTCTGTTTATTTCCCCAAGAATAGTTAATTCAGTCTTACTGCTCATTTTCTGAAGCCAATAAGCATTAATAGCAGTTTCAAGAAAGGTGCTTCCTGAAACTGTTAATGGAGGACCCAGAATACAGAAGCAATTTTTTTGAGTACAGTAGCTGAAGCATCTTAGTGAAGCCAAGATCAAAAGGGGATGTGTAGGTATTACATTGACACCTTTAACAACTCAGAAGCTGCTCAGTGAAGTGAAAAAAAACCAACAAAGACAAAGCTTTCTTCTTTCCTCCAATAACAGCAGTGGCTTTAAAGTCAGAAATTCTTACTAGAGAGATGGATAACTCCACACTCCCCCCCAAAAAACCAAACTCACGAATGGCATCCTACCTGGATTTAGTACTTGCATACCTTTCATCTCCTGCTCTGAAGCAGAGCTTATCTGGTAGCCAGAATATTTAGTTCATCCAGTCTATCCAAATTAGGAGGATAGTTGATCACCTTTTACTTAAAAAACCCCATAAAAATATAAATGCAGATGATAAGCTTGCATCATTTACTTTTGACCACCATGGTTCTCATACTGTACCCACTATTGTGAAACCCTTTTCAGTGCTTACACCTTTTTATCGCTGTGTTAAGAAACTGATCACTAAATTCTTGACACGTTTTCTTAAAAAGGTTTTTTTTTAAAATCAAGTCACACATGTTCATATGAATTTTGACTGAAACCTGTTTAGTTAAGGAGCATTGAAATTAGTGTTCAGAAGACTGAATCCTATTGGCAGAAGTGTTTCCTTCAGGAGAGAACTTAAGACTCTATCACAGTTCCTTGTCAATTTTTTTTTTTCTTAGTTTGATGGAGATAGACAAGCCTTTGATGCTACTGTGAGACAACTGATGTCACGATGCCCAAAACAAAGGTGTTCGTACTTACAAGCAATTTGTGATGAAATTTACACTATCAAAATGGAGAAAAGGTAAACTTGTTAAGCTCTTACTAATACATAAAACATCTCAATTATTTTTGCATTCAGACTTTACTAAATAAGCTGCTCTTAATTTGTCCTGCCCTTTCCCTCTCACTGAAGAAAAAAGACACATTCAGAAAACACATACAGATCCTTGAGTACTATGGAAAGAGTTTATTGGTCACCTGATCCTTAATTGTGGTAAAATGTAAATTCCTGGCCATGCAAATTCCTCATTTTTATAAGCCTTGTCAAGAAATTCTAAAATGTATTTCCCACCGTTCTCTCACTTGCTGCTTTGTTCATAAAACTGAATAGCAAACATATACAGACTGCAGTTCTACCACATAGTGACAGCCCTCTTTTCTCATGGGAGAGATTCAGCTTGCCTTTTAAAACTCGTGAGCACATTTAATTCGTCCTGCTTTAAAGGAATAGGACAGGAATCTGGCAGAGCTGACAGACCGCCCAGCTCTCGCAGTGTGTACAGCAAAGCCTGCTTTTTACTTTTTCTAGGCATAAAACCATTTATGTTCAACCTGTAATTATGTTGGCAAGGCTGAAACAGATAGTCTGGGCATATCCAGTTTTAAACCTCAGATTTTCAACTGTTGCACGTAGTGGTACAATCAGGTGAGACCTGGGTATTAACGTCCTGTTGAGAGTTTCATTTATCATAGATTTCTTAAACTTATGCTGAGCTTGAAAGCACTACATAGCCTTTAAATGAGACTGAAAACTGACTGTGATTCCTTTTTCTTAGAGATGCACCAAAATTGCTTCAGGTTCGCTAATGCTTACTGAGGCAACTAAATACCAAGGGCAGCAATATTTTTCATTCCTGCGGCTCACAAGGCTGCAGCAACAGGACCCAGGTACTACACAGGGGTAACATTCCATACGGTGCTGGGTCTGAATGTAGTGCAGTCCCCAGCAAAGTTTTCCTTTCCCATCTGATGCCAGCACGCAGAACCCTGCTTATGCGTAAGTCTTCAGATCGCTGAACGAAAACCAAACAGGCTCAATAAATGGGAGGATAACGAAGGGGAAAATTGCAGTCACAGCCAAAGGAACTAAAACTTACCACTTTTCTGCCACTTCTTTGCTGTTGGCTTATTGCCACGGGTAACACTGTCGCTTTTGAAGCTGCAAAGTTTTAAAACTGTCTTGTTTTTCTTCCCTTTGCAGGGTTCCTGCACTTATCCTGTACAGTTACCGAGATGAGTACAAGGTTTTGGTTTAGTGTTTAAAGCATCTTTTATGGGATGCTTTTACTAACGGACAGTGTTTCACCAAAAGGAATTTCAAAAAGCTGTAATAATGCAAGACAGGCAGCTCATGCCTTTTTATGCGTCCAGATCGAATTTCACATGTAATATAAAACTGTAAATTTATGTCAAAAAGTGGAAATAAATGTTTTATAGGCAATTAAGGAGCAAGTCTGACTCCAGCCACCGATACATATTACCATGTAAACCTTGCCCTTTATGGCACAAAAGAGATTATAGCTGTGCAGGTAGAAATTTATTTTTTTTTAGCATAGTTTCAGAATGCCTTTTATGTCAACATGCAGCAGTGGTACTGAAATGAGAAATTCAGTCAAAGAATTGGAGAGGATGAATTACCTTCAGCTCTAACAAACTGTTTTAAACTTTTTTGAGGAGGGGTTTTTATGTAATAAAAGGTTTGGCTACTGAGCCTTCTTGAAATATGGATTACAAGCTTTTGGTGTTTTGGGTTCTTTTCAACCTACTGTTGTAATTTCTGTATAAAAGATGATAGACTTGAAGCTGAGAGTTGTTGCAATCCTGGCTGCCTGTGCTTGTCCTGCCTGTACTGTTGCATTCAAATCAGTTCCCAACTTTCTGGCAGATGAAATAGACCTGCTACAGGAAAAACTTGGTTTAGACCTGAAGAACCTAAACCTACGACTTTGTCAAGGGTTAGGGCTTGGCCAGCTCCTAGACAAACGACAGATGCTCTCTTTTGACCCTGCTCCACTCCCAGAGGAGCAGGGGAAAGGGAATAGTGCCGAGAGGCTTACAGGTTGGAAAAGAAAACTAAAATAGCTTTAATTAAACAATAGCAGTATTGGTAAGAAAATAATGCAATATATAACAATATATACAAAACCAGTATCGAACCCAACCCCCAGTGACAGCTGCCACTGCTGCTGCAGAGCCCACAGGCACTGGGGGAGCCAGAGACTTGGACACAGGAGCTGGATTCAGCAGCAGGCCGGGATGGAGGCAGAACAAACAGTGGCCATTGCAGAGGGCTTAACCCCCGTGATCCCTCAGCTTTACATCGAACACAATATATATATATGGAATGCAATACTTCAGTTTGTAACGTTTTGGGTCCCTGTCCTGTCCGTTTATCCCCAGAGGTGCAACTTCTTTTGTGTGACCCCATTTACTTCCTGGCACCCCCAGCGTGGCACACAAGATCCAGCAGTGACCTTGGGCCCTACGCAAGTATCAGCAAGAGCCCTTCGATACCCCAGTCCCTGGCAGTAACTGTAAACATCAGGCGTTATCACTGCCAGAAGCAGACACTGTCTGCACAAACATGCTGCCCACTTCAGAAAGAGCAGTTTCTAGAAGAGACTGAGCTGAAAAGTAAGATCACTGAACAGCATTGGTTCTGTTTAGCTCAACCCAGGACAAACTTTTCAGAGAAACAGTGATCTGCATGTGCTAGAGGCGTAACCCAAGTTTAGAATTAGCTTTCTTCACAAGGGTTGCAAGATGACATTTGAAGTTAGAGAAGCAATAGGAATTTTAGGATTATCTTGAAGCTAAACTGTAACACAACCCCATCAGGAAAAGTGAAGCTGAGCAAATCTGATGATGAGTTACAGCAGCCATAGTTAACTACACGTTTTATTTTATTATTTATTTGGAAATACACTGCTATTTACTCTCCCTCCCCACCTGGTGCCTTCTGTTTAAACAGCTTACTCCTGTTTCTTTCTCGAACTCCAATGACTGCCTTTAGCACTGCAGGTTCATTGCATTAAGAAATACCTGCTTCCTTTTTCTGCCCTCTTTTGTAGTAAAGAGGAAGGCAAAGTTAAAATCTGTGAAGAGGGACTCTAAAGACAAATACAAGAACTTTTGAGAAATGTGAAAGTTGGAACAGCAACAAAGTAGCATCAGGGGAGTCAGTCCTAAAGGCAGGGATAACCCTGCCACCTGTAGCCATTCACCAAGACACAAGTCACATCAGTCACCACAGCCAAATCCATTTCTCATTGTGTTTAATAGGAACAATTAATTACATCTGCTCATATGGAGGAGCAACTTTAAGATGTGAAGAATGGGGAAATTCAGATCCCTGAATACACTGAAGAAGGAAGCTTTTATTTTTTTTTTAAAAAAAAAAGTAGTTTAGGTCACATGAGCATTTTTAAGCTATGTCTGAAGGGAACATGATGCACAGTTCTGCCCTCCCCCACCCTGAGCCAGGGTCAGCACAGCTGGATCAGCACAGCTGGATCAGCACAGCTGGATCAGCACAGCTGGATCAGCACAGCTGGATCAGCATGGAGCAAAGGCACAGCTGCCTGGCTCTGCAAGAGCTCAAGCTCCGTCCCTGCTGCCTTAGGGATGTCTGCGCTGCATCATGTAGACGTGTTGTTCAAAAGAAGACAAACAGGAAAGCTGCTGTTCCTGATATGTTGAAACCCACTTTCCCTGCTGCTGCTGAGGCTTATCTATAGAACTGGGCATCTGCCACAGACTCCTGCTCCAGGGTTAGCTTTGCTCTCAGTACGGTGCATTTCTCTTCACCGTGTTACTCCCCAAACAGATTTTACACTGCCCACTCGTATAATACAAAACTAACAGCAGTACAAGTACAAAAACTAGATGGCAGAGTGTAAAGCTATTTCACTACAACCAGGTAAAGACTCCTGCCATACAACAATACACAGAAAGCACCTCATGTGCTCAGTTCAAACAAAAAGTAAACCCCAGTGTCCTGCTGGAAGGAAAGCCAAAGACAAGTGGTAACTCAAAAAGAAATGGACTTTGCTTTGAGCAAGGGTCAAGTCTCTTATAGTGATGGCAAGATGCTGTTCCATCACTGGGTTGCTTTACTCTTCTTGTTTTTGCTTTTCTTGTCTTTTTTCTTCAAGCCATCCATGTTAGCTCTCAGCAAATTTGAATATGCCTGAAACAACAATTGCAACCATTAAAAGAATACTGAAGTGACAATACACTAGAGGCAACACTTTATGCTGTTGCTAATGGATGGGTATCTGCATTGTCTCAGACAATCAAGCCCTTGCACCCTACACTGGGAAACTACTGTTTCTAAACCAATGCAGAAATTCAGATAAAAGAGAGCGGGAATTTAAAAAAAAAGTAGATCTACCATAGGTGGGTAGTCTAGGGCAAGTCTATATGGCACTTCAGCACTGAATCAACCCATTCACAGCTGTTCAGTGCTTCCTACTGACCACTCCCCAATACCTAGAGAAAAGAAAGATAAAAAGCATATAAAAACTTACCATCTGGAATTTATTTACTTCCTTTGAGCTCACCTATAAAAGTAATACTGAAGGTTAACCAAGAAAACGGTGGCTTTTAATACAAACCAAGTGTCTGTACGTGTTTACCCACCAGTGACCTTCCAGTCTTTTAGCAGCAGTTCGATCAACTCACCACATTCAGTGCTAGGTCAGCTGTACTGACATGTCATGGGACTCCATTAATTTAAAAGGCTGAAAACACTCCTTACTCGATTAACAAAATCCTCTGGAGACCATTCAGCCCAAATCTCTGTGTTTCCAAATGGGAAGAATGTGAAGGGACATTCTAAGGAACGTTTTACATTCATTTGCAGGGCAATAAGAATATGTTGCAACCCCAATTCTCTCTACTATTTCTCAAAGTAAGATTTTTCCTTGGGTTACATGACAGAGGACACCTAAAGACTCTCACGTCAGGTTTTCAACTTCTCATGAAAACTGTGAAATACAAATATCTCTCTGAGAAAAAAAATAGGTATGCTAAATGAGACTGACGCTTAGAAGAGTCTACCCATGCCAACACATTCTTGCCAGGAAACAAGGATCCCTTTCTTCTTGTTTCACGTTCTTTCCTGGGCTGCAGGAACCTCCAGTGATTCCATGGAGGCCTACAGGGACCTACCTCTTTGTCACCTGAGGCTTGAGTGTAGGTGTGTAAGACCTTTTCCCTCCTTGGAGCCACACCATTCCGCCTCCTACTGCAGGTTCTGCATCTGCCCTGCCCATGTCCCCAGAACCAGCTTCCCCCTTCCTTGACTCAAACCGGAGCAGCCACTGGTGCTAAAAGTGGGCAGAAGCCCTTCCTGCTGTCCCGCTGCACCGTTCTGTAATGAAATCCAGCGTGGGAGCAAAACTATAAACTGTCCCATCCGTGATACTGAACGTAAGCGTTAAGACTTCAGGCAAGCGTAACTCTCTAGCTGCGTGCTTAGCTACCATATGGTTTCTCTAGAATTTTGTGTCCAGTTCTGGGCCCTCAGTTCAAGAAAGACAGGGAACTGCTGGAGAGAGTCCAGCACAGGGCAACTGGGATGATGAAGGGAGTGGAGCATCTCCCTTATGAGGAAAGGCTGAGGGAGCTGGGGCTCTTTAGTTTGGAGAAGAGGAGACTGAGGGGTGACCTCATTAATGTTTACAAATATATCAAGGGTGAGTGTCACGAGGATGGAGCCAGGCTCTTCTCGGTGACAACCACTGATAGGACAAGGGGTAATGGGCTGAAACTGGAACATAAGAGGTTCCGCTTAAACTCGAGAAGAAACTTCTCAGTGAGGGTGACGGAGCCCTGGAACAGGCTCCCCAGGGAGGTTGTGGAGTCTCCTTCTCTGGAGACATTCAAGACCTGCCTGGACACGTTCCTGTGTGGCATTATCGAGGCATTCCTGCTCTGGCAGGGGGATTGGACTTGATGATCTTTCGAGGTCCCTTCCAATCCCTGACATTCTGTGATTCTGTAACTAAGACCGCAGTTCTTGTAAAATTCACGTAAAGCCCAATTTCACTTAAAACATGGGGCATTAAACAAAAGACAAGCAGAGCCACTAACCCTTCCAGCCCCAAGCTGACACTTACCACCGTGCTAATTTTCTTCTTCCCATCGGTCGCTCTCAGAAGACACTTATTGTCTGCCGGTTCGAAACTTTCTACGTGGCCTTTGCGCGGGACTGGCTTCGTTCGGCCATCGTCTGCATCGAAACACAGGGAAGACGTATTCACATTTCAGTAAAAGGTGTGTTGACATTTCAGTAAAAGGTGTATTCACATTTCAGTAAAAGGTGTATTGACATTTCAGTAAAAGGTGTATTGACATTTCAGTAAAAGGTGTATTGACATTTCAGTAAAAGGTGTATTCACATTTCAGTAAAAGGTGTATTCACATTTCACGAGGAGATCTCTTAAAACACCTCGAAATTTCAAGCCAAACCACTCGCAACCCCCTTTTTCCTCCGCAACCCCACAAGGAACCGTGCCATAAACTCCCATCTGCCATTAAAAAACAAGGAAAAAAAAGCGTAAATCCCCCCCCCAAAACTTACATTTCTTCAGCGTGATGAACACGCTCCCGGAAGTCCTGCACTTCTGAAAGAGCCTGGTGAGCTCCGTCAGGAACTACGGAGAGAACAAGAGACCAACCAACCTCGGCGCCCGTTCTCAGCGCCCTCCAGCCGGGGACCGGGCGGTTCGGCGGGGCGGGGAGGGGGGGCGCGGTGGACACCGCGCCCCCCCTCCCCGCCCCGCCGAACCGCCCGGTCCCCGGCCGCGGCCGCTTCCCCGGGGAAGGCCTCACCTGCTCGCTCTCCAGCAGCACCATCCCGACGGGCAACGCGGTGCGCGCCTGCGCGGCGCCGCGCACACGGAGGAGGCGTCTCTACCGCCCGTGTTCCCGCCCTCCGCGGAGGCGAAGCGCCACGTCAGCTCTCGCGTTGCAGCCCGGCCAGTGTGGAGGGGTTACGGGGTGAGCCCGGAGGAGGGGGGAAATGAAGGAGAAGGCCGAAATGTCGTAACGGGCAGCCGTTGGGTTTGGGCCGCTTGGGGTTGCGGCGCGTAACGGTCGCAGCTCCCCTCAGGGGAGGGCCCGGCCGAGGGGCGGCGGGTCGGGCGGGGGAAACCTGATTTAGCGCCTCTGTTGTGTTTCTCAATAAGAAAACTGGGTGGTTTTGTTGTTGTTTTCTTCTCCGTAATGGGCTGAAACTGGAGCATAAGAGGTTCCGCTTAAACTCGAGAAGAAACTTCTCCTCAGTGAGGGTGACGGAGCCCTGGCCCAGGCTGCCCAGGGAGGTTGTGGAGTCTCCTTCTCTGGAGACATTCAAGACCCGCCTGGACACGTTCCTGTGTAGCATTATCGAGGCGTTCCTGCTCTGGCAGGGGGATTGGACTTGATGATCTTTCGAGGTCCCTTCCAATCCCTGACATTCTGTGGTTCTGTGAAGCGGGAGCTGAACGCCTCTGCCTACAAGAAAGAAAAACTGCTCTGGGGCTGGTGGGCGCTTGAGCCCGCTTAGGAGTTGCCTCTGTTCGCTGAGCTGCGTTCTAGACAGCGCCGAAACACCGCCTTGCCTTACCGTTCTCTGGCGGGGGTGTCGTTTCCTCTGTTAAAAAAAGCACGATCAGTCACTCCAAAAGCCCTTTTCAGACTTTGATTTGCCGGCCCGTTGCAGGTTGAGCAAGCGGCGGTAGAGGGTGCTGTGATCGCACACACACACACGTGAAACCGCCTCAGAGCAAGGGAACAAGTAACCGAGAAGCAGGTCATCGCAGCACGGCCGCGGTTTGTCAGAAAATACCAGTTTATTAAGTTAACTCGCATTATGTTGGAGTCAAAGGAGGTGTAGCGATCCAACACTGCGTTTTCCTAGCTGGGAGTGGTATTGTCCTCCTGGTCTTTTTGCGCTTGTATTATTTGTGGTTGAGGAGGAAAGGCTTCAGAAAAGTCAATTTCATTGTTTCTCATAGCATTAAAAATCTCATAAAAACTGAAGTGAGGAATATGTGTTATTTAAGTCTGAAATCAGGCATTCTAAGGGGCCAAAGCCTTGTACAGTTGTAGAAGGTGATGGTCCCTGCCCCTAAAAGCTTGCGCTGGGTGTCCGCAACAAGTGAAGACAGGTGGATGCATGGAGTCATTGCTGACACATACTTCCTCAAACCCTGCCCGTTTGCAGGAGCAGTCATAACAAACTCCTAATTACAAGAGGCTGTTTTGTCAGAAATCGGAGTAGAGTTGTGTTTTCAGGAGAGCTCTGAACAAGGAGGATGCAATAGCTTAGCAGTCTTTTACAGGCAACTTGTGAAAGAAGAGCAGAAATGGAAAAACTAAAACAATTGCGACATACTCCCCCTTCGAAATTGCCATGGTCGCAGACACTGGAAGGCGGAAGAAGTGTATTTCCACTCATGCTTGCCAAAAGAGAAGATGGGTGGTCTGGTAGCTGAAACACAGGGACTGTAACTCTCACCTGAATTCTGACTCCTGAATTCACTACAGAAGCCTTGGGTTGCCTTGAGCCAGTCTGCTAACTTCCCTGTATCACAGCTCTTCTTTCGTAAAGGTGGAGAGAGATACAAAGTTGTTCTCTGTACCTTTTACACAGCAAAAAGCATCAACGCCTGCAGGATACACACCACAGAGTTTGTGTCCCCTTTTGCACAAAAATCTTCACCCACTATTAGGCGGTGCTTCTGTTGCTGAGGTCTGCCTTCAGTATGCTGTGGGCGTAGTCATGCCCATCTCCAAGTCACTGAGGTGTCAGTGTCAGGGTAGTTACAGCATCAGAGATTGCACAAAGATACTGGGCATCTACCTGTCTCGATGGGCTCCTTGCAGGAACTTGTCACACCAAAGCTGCTGGTTCTGCTGTGTGCTGGAAGAAGGGGTAAAGTTGGGAAACGGCTGTGCAGGAACTAGCAGAGGGTTGCATAAAGTTTAAATTTTTCAAATGGTTGTCTTACCAGCCATTCATTTCTGCAAATGAATTTGTTTCACTGCTAATAACAAGTGGCTCTGCTCGATTGCTGAATTTCTTTCCATAAGAAAGGACGATTTTTCTGTGTGTGTGTGAGCTTATCTCCCTGATCTTGAAGTTGTTTTTAAGCCAGAGTGTCACAATTTAATTGGGGGAGAAGCCTTCATCACAACTTGCAAACAGGGTGAAAATTGAATATTTTTAACGATTCTTTTCCAAAAAAATAGATGGAACAGGGGAATGCTGACATTGCTTTACTTTTGCCAAAGGCTGCCAACATTCGAAGGGAATAAGCTATTCAGCTGGCGAAAAAGTGCTGAACAAACACTGAAGGAGCTAAAGGGATACTCCCAATCATGATATACTTACTTTTCACTCTATCTCCTGCCCCAGTCTAATGCCTTCCCCCTCACCCTCTGCCCCCAGAAAAAAAAAGGAGGGGAGGGGAGGACAAAAAAAAGGATAAAAAAGACAGGTTGGATTAAAACAGTAGCAAGAGGGATTGGTGGATCCTGAGAACTGGCAGGGGTATTAGTATTTTGTAACCTGATCTGTCATGTGACTAGAGCCAGGCAATAAAAATAAGTCTCCTACCAGCCCTCCTGTTTGCTCAACTTTATTATACGGTGTCAGTAGAGAACTACTTTTTTTTGGCAAAAATTTAGCAAATGAAGCCACCTGAATCATTAAATCTTGAAGGAAATCTGGCAGAGAACTGAAGGAGGTTGTTGCTGTCCTTCCAAGTTTTCCTGGAAGCCAGCGTGTGCTGAGGAGAAACGGGGAGGGTGAAACCTTCTCTCCTAAATGTGGTGGGAGGGGCAGGAAGCAGAAAAACAAAATTATTAGAGGCAAATTAAATTCTTGATCAAGCCTACAGGTTGGCAAAGATCTATTTGAATTAGGTAGAGAAAATTACTTCTCGCCATGGACTACCACACACACGCATTCAGCTGCTGCACACCACAGTGAGCAGAAATGTAATAACATACTGTAAATTACAGTTTGCTCACCACAGTGCTCAAGATGAGTTAATAACAGCTAATGGCCCACAGTTCACAAGTGGATCATTCTGGTAATTCTCTTTGATCTGTAGGTTCAAGCATACCACGTATAGCTATGCCCAGGCGAGAGAGGCAGTGTTACACTAAAACCCCAGTAACAGCCTCAACCCCCACCTTTACAAGTCTGTCATCAGCACTGCAGAAACAGAGATGCACACCTCACTGCCGTACTGGCCTCGCCAGATCCGAGATTAATGGGCAAAGGAAAAGCCTTCGAGAGACAATATTCAACAGTGGCTGGTTGGGCAGAAGGACTGTTAACCCTGGAATAGCTACCAAAACATTCCCAAGCTCTGTGCCAGGGAAGTAAAGAAAAACAGAAGTTTTACCTTGCGCAAGGAATGGTTATTCTTTTTTTCTTGTGCTAGGTGGATTTCCAACAAAGCAATTAGCAGGTTATGTGGGTGCAAGTGAATGTCAGTCCCGAGATCAGCCCGTGTGAAAAGAAACACAGGCCTTGCAAGGGGATGGTGATCAGAGAGTTGTTGAACGAGATAGATCTGGAGGCACAAAGCAGTGTTGTTTGCCTGATCAGCTGGTAACCATAAAAGAGAGAGATTCTTAATACCTTATAGATTTAGACTAAAGGCATTTTAGAAAGATCTTTCTGAGGCCAGGATATGCCACCAGAAAGCTGCTGAGCCCTGAATGAGAAGTGTCTCACATGCTCTAAATGGTTTTGTGAGAAGCCCCCATCACACAAAAAAAAAAATGGGGGGAAAAGACAAAAAGAAAGGCAGCCCGGATGCAGAATTGTTCATCTGTACAATTGATGGTGTCATTTGTGTTCTCTAGGGAAACCCCGTGGCACAGCTCACCCTGGGGACGCCACAGCAGAGAGAGCGCATCCCTGTGATGATGGGTATGTAGTGAATCCATGAATAACGCTGTAGAACAACACTTCTCACAACAGTGAAATTGAAGAGGCAATTTGGGTAGCTCCCAGAGCATGAGGAAGGGCTTAGGGATATACAGCAACATGTCACCATATATATTCACTTTTGAAGAACAGGGCAAACAAAACACAGTCTTGCAGACCTCCAAAACGCATGCAAAACACCGCAGTAAAACACATTAAAAAAAAGAGAGATGCAATATGGGCATCCACACTATGTTTTTAAGGTATGTTTGTCCTGATAACTTTCAGTTGCGAGCAGAGCAGAGGGAAGTGTAAGGACAGCCTGTTCTGAAGGAGTGCACCTGTGAGGTGACACAGCTGAGCCATCCTGTCCCCACTGCCTCTCTCCTCCAGCAGCCTCTCTAGTCCTCAGTTGGCCGCAGCACCACGCTGTGCACACATGCATGAACCAGAGACCGTGTGTCCGAGAGTGCTGCACCGTGGGGTAGAGCAGCTCTTTGGAAGTGACTTGGCAATAGCATTGGTTTGCAGTCCAGATGAATGAGACACTCGTATAGAAACAAACAAAAATGTATCAGAACGTGCTTGTAGCCTTACAACCCACAGATGTCTACTGTGGCTGAACTCTTGGTTTATCTTCTCCAAGGCCAAAATTACAATATCTTGGTAGCTATACCTCATATTATTTGTTACTCTTAAAAGTAGTGTAAATTACATTTGTAGGGATGTGAAATTAATTTTCAGTGTACACCTCATGTATTTTTTTGAGGGTTACAGGGCTACTCAAATGGCAGGCCTTGGTCTGTGCTTGAACCAGGAGTAAGTTTTGCAAGGCATTCAGGCATGTACCCTCCACTTTGAGGTATGAACTCTCACACAAGGGACTCAAATACTTTCTGAAAATAAACCATCCAGTTCTTCCTTGCAAACTCACTGGCATCGGTGCAGCCATAGGGGTATACAGGAGGTCAGAATTTGGGAGTGTTAATATAACACTGTCTTTGGAGCTGTAAATCATAAATTCATTTGGGTTAAAACTTTGCTGCTATCTTTAAAGCAATTTTGTGATCCAAGCTCTCAGCGTGGTTTCAGTGCATAGGTCAGTTGTGAACTCCAGTGGTGCAAGATCAGGCCCGTACAATATGATGCACCCTCTGGATGCTCTAGAAATTATATTTACCAAACCTCACAGGTCACCTCTCCAGCAGGAAGAGGGTATATAGTCATCACTTCATTTTCTACTGCGGATTTCTAAGCGGACACAGAATGTCTGGTTAAGAGCTGTGCAAAGCATCAGGGAGGTAATTAAGTTGGGAGTTCAAGAGTAATGAGGTGACAGAGATTGGGTTGAGCATCATTTCTTTCACCTCGGTGTGTCCTACTTTCAGAAAAACAGAAATGCAGTTGTGAAAAATTTCCACTAGACATTCCCAGTGAGGTTACAGCTTTTTTTTTTTTTTCTATGTAAGTATTTAAGAGACAGAATGAAGAATATCACACCATGTTAAAAAAAAACCCACACCAAAACAAGTCAATGGGAATTCTAGGTCAGCAGAATGTCACCAGGTAGGACACTATTTGTCTTTGATATTAGAGAAAGTCAAGGGATGTGCAATTAGAAAAGGAGCCACAAGATCTTTGCTATCCTCCATTTGCAGACTCCTCAGAAGGACAAAAACCCAAGCTGTGTAGATTCTCTTGATACTGTGGCATGTTGCTGCCTCAGGAAGAAAAGGGTCACCCACCACCTCACCAGCATGGTTTCCTGCCTCTGCTGAGGCCGCCTAGTGAAGCAAGACCTGGCTGGACTTCTGAGATTTGAGGATCACAACAAAGGCTGCAGTGCCTGCAAAACAATAGTTTCTTCACAGCTTGAGTGGGGATGTCGGATGCAAGAGCCACATAGCACAACAAAGAGACAATGAAGTTAGTTACCAGATGAGTGAGGTGACAGAGATTGGCTTAGAGATGATTGCTCTCACTTCCATAAGCCCTAATTTTGGAAAAAACAGACAGTTTTGACCATTTCCACCAGCAATTTCCAGCATGACTCCCTTCTTGTAAGAACTGCCAAGTGTACCTACTTATTCAAGCTTTACTTGTATTTCTTGCTCTTCCCTAACACTCCTCCAAATGTCCAGACACTTTCTAGGAACAGGGTGGTGTGGGGAGGCTGCTCTGCGCAGCCAGCAGCTGCCCTGGGTCCGCTGGGTCAGCGGCTGGAGGAAGTGGTTTCCTGTTTTGCTGGTGCTCAATGCCACTTAACAATAGGGGGAAAGAAAAAAACTGCAGGATCTAAGCGTTGCAAAACTGTTTACTACATGAGCTGTCCGCCTGCCTCCCTGCTCTGTCCCAGCTGCCACCACCTCGTGTGCAAGCCCTGGGCAGAGGGTGGCAACAGAGGAGAGGAGGCAGAGGCACTCAAGGCTGAAGTAACAAGGGCTCGAAGGCACCTCTGCTGTATAAATGGCCTGGACCCCTTGGCAGAGGGTCTGAAACAGCAGGCTGAATATTAGTAGTTTAATATCTTTCCTCCTGCTTCCCGTGAGAGAGAAAATGAGATCCACATGTAGCGCTTCTGGAGCATCAGTGTCAGCAAGAGTCACTCATGCCTTCTTATAACACCTAAAAAATCGCATCTGTTCTAGTAGATGGTTTTCAGCACCGTCCTGAGATAACCATTTCCAGCAGTGGTCAGTTCATTAGGGCAGGAACAGCACTGGCAGAGGTTCCTCACTCTGCCTTTCTCAACAATGTCCTTCTCTAATGGTTTGCTCAGTGCCAAATCCTTAATCCACTCTTATCAGCTCACAGAGTGCTTTTACTCTCCTACTCTCCTCCTACAGCCTATGTGCTCGGGCAGCATCCCTTGCTACCATGCCAGAGTTTGGCTTTGGTGATCCCCGTCCATATCCAAATCCCACCTCCCTTACTGGCCTTATTTTTCAAGAGCAGCTTCTACGATCAGGGCTTACAACAGGTAGCTCTGTAAAGCAGATTAAACTAAGCATTGTAACGGCAACTGGAGTCACTCAGAAACGGGAAACACAGGGACTCACACTGTAATCTGAGTTTGTTGCTATCCCTGTCCCTTTATTTCTGCCTCCCCCTCTCTGCTTCTGAATACATGTTGTCTTCAAAGGCACACAGAGCAGCAGACAGCAGCCCCGGGCGGGTTGGAAGTCACAGGCTTTTTGTTAGCACTCAGGCTATAGAAATCCCAGGTGAGTCACCGCTGCTTGCAGTAGCAGGTAACCCAGCCATTGCCAATCAAGCTCACAGAGCTTTAAATGCATCCCTGCCAAGGAAATTCTCAGAAGTGATGCAGGTTTGTTATTGCCTGTAGCCTCAAAAACCTGTGACAATTGAGTCCTACAGCTTTTAAAGTTCAGAAGTAGTATTGCTTGAAGATATGACGTGCAAGTATTGTGCTGGGCTTACAGAATAGTGTGTCAGAAACCTCCACATAGAAGGATTTATTTGAGTTGTTGTTTTTTTGTAAAGGAAAGATTCACCTAAGAAGCCCACCTGTTGTTTTTTGTTTGTGGTTGGTTTTCAGATTAAGTTATAATTGGGTTATAGTGCCAGTAAAAAGCAGGAAAAATTCCAGGACTTAAACTGCCAAGCACACGGTGAAGTTTTGCATAGAGCTCAGTCAGTGAGATGCAGTAATGTCGGATATCTATCATGCTTAAACCTTATAATGAGCCCAGTGGAAGGTTATGAACATCTGACCACAGCAGGAGAGCTAGAACTCCATTGAACTCCATTAGAGGAAGAGTGCTCTAAGTCTTTATGAAGAAGATCACAAAAAAGGTATGTTCAAGACCAAAAAACGCCCACAAATCATAGGATGAAACTGGCTTCATCTACACTAAAGGATTACCTCACATTATTTTGCAATCAAAGTATGATGCTGTCTCACCTTCATCTTTACTTTCTTTGTTTTCTCAGACAAGATGGAAGAGTATCACTAACGCACGTTTCTCAGAAGGCATCTATCATCTGGCATATGTGTTTATCTATCCATGCCTACCGCGTGCAGTCTGGGAAAATCCCATAGTGCTCCTGAGGGACAATAGAGAGCACAGAGCTTAGCAGGGCCATGACACCACCTGCGCATGGAGCAGCGGCGTCTTGAGTGTTGTGTTGCACTCAGTGCTGTTAGGACAAGTTAATTACCAGGTTAGAGGAAGATAATCAACGTAGGAAACATCATTATTCAGCAAGACATCAAATGCTATCTCAGGTGCTTGTTACTCTTGCTCAACCAGTTCGGTTGTTACTAGTGTGTTAGTCATCTGACCACACTGAACATCAATCTTTCACTCCTCATTACGCACTCAACTACAAGCTACAGTATAGGCTTGCTCTATCCTGTAATTACATTATATGGCTGTGCTGTAAAATCTATTATGTGTAGAGGTCAGACTCAGAAACAAATTAATTAATTGCACTTTCTCCACTTCTAGGCTAAGATAAGATTTTTTTGCTACTTTTCAGTAAAAGGCTCTGCTTTTTCTGTAACACAAATGATTTGCCATAATAATCAGCTTGTCAGCAAGAAACTCCTTATACAGAGGCAAGCAACAGGCATTTTATTATCACAGGGCACCTGATTATCAGTATTATAAAGTTATCTTTTGGCAGAGGAAGCTTGGCAGCAAACGGCCTCTTCAATCTGAAAGAGATTAGAAGTTCTGCACTAGGCCAGTGCTGAAGCGACTAGTCAGCGTCTCGCTGCGTGCTGTGGTGGAGCGCTGCGCGGGGGATGCACCCCTCTCCATGGGTCAAGTCCTTTTCCATTCGGCTCCGCGACAAGGGTAGCACTTTGTGCCTTTCAAAAGCATACAAATCGTAATGCTGGATTTAAACTGGATTACACAATTTGTCAGATGGCAAATGTCAGGGTGGCCTTTGGACTGTTTAAACGCAAGAGTCGGGAAAGGTAGTTTTTTCGTGGCTGTGTAAATATGGATTTCCCTGGAGGACAGGACTCCAAAACTGGTTCCCCAGATTCTCACTGTCTGGGGTTCAATAGTGTGATCCTCCTAGGGGCTGGAACTGCGGCGTGGCAGGAGGGTGCATCCTCGAACAGGTCTGGCACTTGTGGGTGCTCTGGTTAGATGGTGCACATTCAGAGAGGCAGAGAGACAAGCCTGCCCCAGCTGAGGAAGATGCTCATTCTCCCAAGAATGATTTTGCCTTTTTTCTATTTCCACAAACACTTTTTGGGGATGTGTTTAAATTCCTTTCTTGTTCCCCTTTCTCTCCACTCTCTCCTCCCCGTCAGTTACTCCTCTGTCACCAGTTGCCATTCTTCACTAACCCTGTCACCTGGCTGTCACCCAGAGTGGTTTTTGCTAAGCAAGGCAGTGACTTCACTAACATGGGGGCTTGCCTCTGCTCTCATGCTGGAGCTGGGTTAGCCACGGTGCGGTCGAGCTTGGAAGGTGAATCTTTTTGCTATTCAAGACAAGATCGTTCTGACATCGTAGCAACGTGAGAAGAAACAGCCATTGCCGTGCGAAGAAAGAGCTGTTGCCGAAGGGAGAGCTGTTGTGCTGCTGTGGATGCAGCGGATCTGGGGTACTGTAGGGGTTAGTCATGCCTGTATAAAACAATGGTTCCCTTCCCAAACTGGTCTCAGTGTAAGTGACTTTCATAAGCTAGGCTTGCTTAAAATCTCTAGTGAAAGCTGCCGTGTAATTCAAAGAGCAAGTTGGGGAAGTCCCGCTCTCTGAAGAACGAAAGTCCCATCTCCCCGGGTGAGGGAGAAGAGATGTGTCACTTTCTCTCCTTTTCTCCACTGTTTTGCTGCTGGTCGTGAGCTACAAAACAAACTTAGGATTCCAGGGAACATTCAATCTGCAGCTTGTTCTCAGCTGATCCTGTTGCAGGGAGCAAGTTCCTGGCTGATTCACGAGCAGTAAAAATAAACACAGTCTGGGGAAGGCAGGGAGGAGGGAGGGAGACTGTGGGTACAGAGGAAAAAGTAGGAGCTACAGCAGCTGGTGTTTTCTTTGCTGGTTCTTTTCAGAGGATTTAGGCAGGTTGGAGATGTAAGTGATTAATGGAGAATGATAACACCTCACCCCCCTCCTCCTCCTGGAAGGAACACAAGTCTTTATGCATATCACTGGTCTCTCAGCTTTAACCTTTCCAAGATTTACACACTCCATCCACTCCAGTGCAGTGCTGTGGGGCTGACAGCACATCTGGGTGTATTAACTGTACGCTCTGCGGTTTTTACAGATGCTTAGGGTTTGTTCTCAGTGTTCGGAAACGCTGCTCTTAAAGCCCTGAGACTTCCACTGTGGAGCTGACCAGGCTGAAGACAATGAACTGCCTCTTCTGTGCTTGGAGTAAAGAGCACAGCTAGATATTGCGGAACCCCAATAAAACGTGCCTCCACAGTGGCTCCCAAAGCACGTTTAGGAAGACTGTACAAGTAGCAGGAATTCTTTCCTGTCCTCCTCGACAAGTATGTCAACTGCTTTGCCGAGTACATCCAGGGATCCTGCCCTCGTCTCTACTCAAGGCTGATCATATCATGACATGCTTCCGTTCTCTGCTTCATAGTTAAGAAATCTGCTTTGCTCTTCCCTTTCTTGCACCGGAGAAAAGCACCTGGCAGAAGTAGATGGGCAAAGGTGCACGTATAACTTCTGCCACTGATGAAAAGAAGTCGCAACAGAAGCTCCATGTTATAACTTAAGGAATGAGGTTCCCATCAGGAACAGTGTAAGATAAAAGTTAAGGAGCTTTTATTATCATGTGTCTTAAGCAGGGCAGATGAAATAATAGTAATAATAATAATAATAATTGCTAATGAAGTTTACTGGAGATAAGATGTCTCTCATCAACAGAGTGGACAATTAGAATATGAGGAAAAAATCTGCTGTCTTCATAAATTCACAGCATGAAAGGTCATACACCTAGGCAGCAGGAATTCCTGCTGTAAAGACAGGGACACAGCATTTGGAAGAAACAATGGTGAAGAAGCGTGACACAGCCATGGAAGAGGTAAATGCAGTCACAGGATGTGTTAAACAAGATACTTGATCTGATTAGAAAAGCATTACTGCTATTGTCTAAGGCAGTATCAAAACATCATGCAGAACAATATATACAGCACTTGTCATCCATATTTACAAAAAAGATAGATCAGAACAACTGATGATCAAGGAAATGAATAATCTGTCTTAGAAGACTGTAAAAGAAGCTGATTTATATGGCAACTAAACAACAAGAATGGATGAACAGGGACATGAGCCTTTAAATATGTCAGAGGAAAAAACAACAGGGAGAGAATAGTAATTATTACAGCATGATCTTAACATCAGAATAAGATGGTATGAACTAATGACTAGAGGAACAACCTGATATGAAAAAATATCCATTGAATTTAACAAGGAAAAAATAGAGAGCAAGCTTGGGATGAAGCTTCACAAATTATTAATGACGTTTTATGATGTGGAAGTCCCAGTGAGACCCTTTCCATCTAAAGTCCCAGCGAGGACTTTATAGATGTATATGCATTAAGAACAGCATTCGCAGGATAACTTAATTTTTAATGATCAGGACAAGACACTGTGAGGTACTGGGGATGAGAACTGAAACCTGTCATCTCATTCCCTGATTCAAATCCAGACCAGGCTGAGCATGGCTGAAGGAGAATTAGTGCTTTATCGCCCAACTGGTGGTTGGTAGCTTCTCTGCAAAATGAGCTGCTGTGCAGCTCCTAATGAGCAGTTTTCCATGTCATGAAATCACTGCGACTAAAAGTGGTGATGCTGGTAACTTTTGCAGGCAATCTTTCTAGAAACGCCAAAGATCACCTGGACAGGGAGAGCAAACAAGCCTGTAGCCGGGTGCAGCAGCATGGAGGTGGGTGGAAGTCGTAGGGCCGTTGGCTGATGTTACCTGCCCTGAACACAGAGAAGGACCCAGGTCCCTATGACCACCAGCAAAGCACTTAGTTCGTTTGACTTCCCCACTGAAAACACAGACCGAGGCCAGATGGAATGGCAGCGCCCGCTTATTGCCCAAGGCTGGTGGCGTCTGCCACAATCCGCCTGTGGAGCACGTGCATTTGCACACACTTCTCATGGCAGGGCCCTCACTTACGGGAGCAGGAATAACACGCTTGCAAGGTGACTGCGTGGTGCTGGGCGTGGATGTCCCTCTCTTGCCTTTCCTCACCACCACTTATTCTCGTCGTGCGGGCTGCGGCGGGAGGAGAGGAGGCCTGGCAGAGGCTGAGCTAGTCATGAACATGCTGCAGTTTCCTTCAGTTTTAAGATCCAAGACTGGCTTTTGCCAAGACAAGTGCTGGCACATCCCACAGCAAAAGGGAGGGAGAGCACAAGGGAGACAGAGGAGCAGGGTGGAGAGGGAGACCAAGAGACACAACTGATTATCTAGTCCTGCGAGATATGGGGAATTTATAATGCACGTACATATTCCAGGTTTTTCAAGGGCTGTCTTTAGCTGTATATCATGTTTCCAGGGGTCAAATGTTCATGCATTTTGTCTACAGGAGTGAAAACGTGTATTTTTTAATAGGGAGTGACTTATCACGAGTGAGCCAGAGTGCATTAAAAGGAAGGCAAGGTGCTTCACTTGTGCTGTGAGGTTAGCTAAATGGCGTAGGCTCTGTGCCTCTTCCTAACCAGAACTGGTTTATCAGTCAGACCACAACACCTTGACTGCCTCGCATTCTTACTTCCGATGAAAACCAAACCACCTTGAACAACACCTGATGAGACTTGTTTATTAGGTTTATACTGGGTTTGAGAATTCTTACATCTTTTGGCACATAGACACTTTCCCGGACTCGATCTGCCCACATCACTCATTTAACCCACAGGACGCCGCAGTTGCAAGCAATACACCACGTGTCCGTACAACAGATATGTAAATGATGCTGTAGCCGTACTGGGGAACTCTGTCCACAGGGGCACTCTGCAGAGAAAGTCTTGAACACAACTGAATTTACTGACTATCTTTAAAACACAATGCAGCTTTGCTAAATAAGTTTCAGAGGAGTAATGTAGTCAGATCTTTAATGGTAGGAGAAAGAGGAGAAATTAGAAGATTACTGCACAAAAAGGACTTTACTTTTAGAAAATGAGAAATCCCAAGCACCATTTGGGTGCACATCACTGTCGGGCTATCACTACAGGCCACTGAACACAGGGTATTTTTTATGAGAGCGGTGAAACGCTGAAATAGATTCCTTGGAGACATGGTAGATGCTCCATCCCTGGAAACATTCAAGGTCAGGTTGAAAAGGGCTCTGAGCAACCTGTTCTACTTGAAGATGTCCCTGCTCACTGCAGGGGGATTGGACTAGATGACCTTTAAAGGCCTCTTCCATCCCAAAACATTCCATGATTATGATCTAAGCTGGTTTTTATCCAGTTCCTTTCTAGGAGTCACCCCATCATTCCTACACAGGGTGAAGGAAGGAGCACTGTTCTAAACACAGGCATTGTTTATGACATCTTTATTGAGCAAACTTTAGGGAACAAGGTGGGTTTTCTTCTGCTAAAGCCATGAGTCCTATTAATAACCTACAGGGAAAAGGAGCTAACATTTCTCACAGGGTAAACTAACTGCTTCTTGTTGGTCCTGCTTTAGTTACTGCTTCCAAGGTATACAGAGGCAATTTTCTTATTAACAGCCTGTCTCAGAGTTGATGGGGAAATGATTCCCATGGGGTGGCAAGATGGTTCCCATGGGGTGACAAGACCTGCAGCCCTTCAGGCTGCTCAGTCATCCTGCACCGATCAAGCATGTAGCAGATCCAACAAGCCTCTTAGCATTGCCCATGCTGGCTCAGCTCTGTCTTCTCTTGGCCCAAAGCTGCCTAGCACTAGGCATTTGTTTTCCACCCTGTGCCAGTTCAACTGCAGTAATACGGGGTCTTTCTGTGCCTGCCCTTAAAATACGCAGGTGGTCTGTGCCAGCTTTGTCTCAAGTATCCTTCTGGGTAACCTGCTGCCATGCTACACAAGCACACGAACTTGCCAGATTACCAATTCAGCAAAGAGCAGGCTGAGGTGTGGGCTGATAGATACAGAGGATCTGCAAGAGCTGACAACACGCTTGGCACAGCACGAGGCACTAGGAAAGACAAAGCCCAACCTCAGCATGAAACCATAGCCAGCTCCCATGTGTGTCTGTATAAGGCAGGCAGCTCTTGAGGACAGTGTCATGCTTTCATGTGTGTTTATACAGTACAACAGAGTCCTAATCCAAACCGGGGCTCTTAAGTATCACAGTAATGCAAATTAAATAACACTAATAATACGCTTTCCCTCTGTGCTCACCAGGTCAGACACAAGGGAAGGACCCTTGCTGTCCTTATTGGGACAGACCAGCGCTTCGCACCAAGCTGAGATGCAACTCAAGGCTAACCACAGCCAGGAAGTTACTGCCCATCGGCCGAGCGGTGCTGCCTGATCCACCGTCACATCTCCTCCTGAGAGGTGAAACATGTTAGTTTATACCCAAGAGAAGAGTTAATGTCACTTACCCTGTGTTCACCCCAGCTAAAAGCACGTTTGTGAAATTACCGGAGTTCAGCTAACACTGGTATTTTAGCAAGCCACAGCAACTTGGCTGTGTCAGAGTTTATAAGGCTTTTTTTTTTAGAAAACAGATAAAATGGAGTTGGTAGAAAAAAGCTTTCTGCAGACACTTGCTGAAAGTGTTTTCCCTAGTACTTTATAAAATAGTCAGTGCAAGCTCCTGTCACAAAATTTAATCAAAACTTTAGAACATCTAGCAAAATATTTGACTCCAAAAGAAAATATGTTTCAGTCATTTCCATCTATTCTTTAATCCAACATTATTAGTTGGCCCACGTCCCACAAGCAGAGCGCTGTACAGCAGGTAGTCCTACAGACAGTGCGCAACAGAGCTCACCTCCTGCCACGAAACTGCTTTATAGTGAATGAAAGCCCAGGATCTCCATGTCGTGTGCACTTCACCTCTTCTAATTACAGGAGCCAGGGAAGAATTATTACAATAATTAAACATGCACATCCACATCATTAATCAGTAACAAAATTTTACTAGAAATTTGACAAACAATATTTGACCGCTCACTGAACTTGGATGACGGCAGAAAACCACCTTTGCAAATAATATTACTATAAGAAAGACATAATTAGATGCATTATCCCCAAGTAATATAGAAAATAATATGTATAAAACAAATGTGTGGCATTCAGATAATTGCATCCAACAGATATCTTCAGTTAGCTGTTCATAGAATGGGGATATCATTTGAGAAGGAGAGACTCCAGACACACTACAAGATCAGCATTGTGCCTTTTAGCACTGCAAAGTTTTAAACGGGGAGGTTGAAGAAGGGAAAGATGATTGCAGTTTTGCTTATCAATAACAGCTTTTTTGAAGGTAAATGTTGAGAAAGGTGTGTGATACTAGGACAAGATTAAAAGTATGTCTTTTGGAAGGACACTTGTTAAGTTCTGTAGGTAAATGCGCTGGTTTAATGGTCTCTTTCATATTGCAACAGTATCCTCAGTGGGGTTTGTTTCCTCCGCTGCTCTCATCCCCTCCCCCAGCACTCCAAAATGAGAAATGCAGTGTTTTTAATGACTGCAGCAGGAGAGATCTTGTTATTGTGGCTCCATCACCCCTCCAGGACACAGTTCAGTAGAAGTTTGTCATGTGGCTGAACAGAAACGATGAATGCAGGTTTTATGAAGTTCATTCCCCAAATACAAAGGAATGGGGGAAAAAGAAACCCACCACATTCATGGCTACAGGCTGCAAGAGCACACAGTTCACAGCCTGAGCTCTACATTGATCACTGTCAAGCTCCTGGGCTGCAGTGCACCTGCGAGCTCTCCCCCGCTCCCCAAGCAACAAGCCTTTACCTGCACTCCCACCTCTGCTCACAGCACCTACCCTCCTCATGCACCTCCTTCTTCCTCACCCCTCTTTTCTGCTTGGGGCATTCAATGCTTTAATGTCCCTCTGATACCTGACTTGGATCTGGGGAGAACTAAACCACCCCTCTATGTAGAGGCAAATAGATATCCACCAATTAATACCCTCATTTCTTCACCCTTACCCCAGGTATTGCTTCACATCCTGTTTGCTTCCAGTAGCCACCTCCTTTCCTTTAACTGAGTGCCAGTAAGCAGGCTAATATCAAACAGGTGGAAGAGGTAAACATTAGAAAAAAAAGAAAAACAAACAAAAAAAACCACAACAACCCAACATGTCTTTCCTCTCCTCAATGGGCACGATGATGTTGTCAGGAAATGGGTAATAGCTGCAGGTGCTAGAAATTAACTACATGTATAGAAATGTCTGGAGTTTGTGTGTTGCAAGCACAGGAGTGGATAATATTTACTGTGAATAGGTTATTTTAAATGAGTAAGCACTAATACAAAGCCTCCTTGAGAAAATACCCCGTGCACACGCCTGCTGTAACAGCAGCCGTCTTGCACTGACTGAGCCCCCCCGAAATGAGGGTCTCGGGGCAGCCAGGCCAGCTCCCTCGTGATCGCCCAGTGCAGGTGGAGGGAAGTGGCCAGCACAGCCCCCCGCCCGCATCCTCATGAGGCTGGAACCTGGAACAGGGACTGCAACACCACAACCTCCCTGGCTGTGACCTTAACTCGATCTCTCCCCGGTGTGTTTCTGTCCATGGGATTTGGGGGCTTGATTGTAGGAAGGAGGTGGCAGAAGTGGAGGAAAGCAAATACCCCCCTGCTCTGGAAGGTCCACACATAAGTCTGCGTGTACCTACATCTGCCTGCGCTGATCTGATCTGTTTGAGGTTTGTGAATGCATCCAATGCTGAGCTTTATAGGTTAGTTAGGTGCTTGGCTTAACAATTTTGCTACATGAGTTGGATCATTTAGTGTGAGGACATCTGTGTGACAATAACTGAAGTCACTCTCTTCTCCTAGGAGGAAGGCAAGCAGGACACGGTGATCTCAGGATTCGCTCCCTTGGCTTTACTTGTTTGCTCAAGTCTGGGAAACCACATCTCTGAGCACGTTTCACCAGTTTGCTTTTGGAAAACAATGTCATTGTCAGCTGTCAATAACTCACTCCATTTACCATTCTCAGCTACTCAGGATGATGCAGCAGAGCCTAAACCAGGTAAGGTTACTGCCTGATAACAGCAATTCTTAAGTCAAAGGGTACAATGAGGTTCTCCCTAGACGGTGACAAGCCTCAGATTTCCTACAGAAATAGGCGATTGTGCTTGTGTCTGTTCGTGCCTGCTGCCTCACGGCCTCTCCCCCTCTTCTCCTCTGCAGGTCTGGTTCCCCAGCCCAGCAGTGGCGGAGCTGAGCGGCTGTGGGCACTTGATGCTGATTAAATTCTGCTGACTGAGGAAGATGTCAAATTCTACCCAAAGCAGAGAGCCGCCAAGGAAAAGCTGCTTTTCTTTGCTTTTGACAGCTGGAGCCATGAATTTAAGCAGAGGTCTCACCTTCAGGCAAGTCAACAGCTGGGCAGGGAGCAGTCTCTCTTAAAGAGAGAGTGCACCGTATTTTCTGGAGTTCAGTGTTGCCAGGAGGTGAACGAGTTGAAGTGCAAAAGAACATTTATGTAAAAACCCAGGTGCAGCTGGGCTTTTTGTTGTCAGGTTGTTGGTTTTTTTCGTTCTTTCACTAGAGAAGGACCAAGTAACAAACAAGAAAGAGGAAATGAAAACACAGTCTTAATTCCCACCCTTGGTGTTTCTCATCTTCCATTTCCCCTCCAGTATGTACAAGGAGACGTAACACACGTCTGTATGGGAAGTTCCCAAAGCCCTTTCCCCAAGAAGACCTTGCACTGCGTCACATCTGCTTTTATATTTGTGTGCCAGCTGTGCTTCAGGAGTCAGTGGCTTTGCTGACCAGTAAAGGGCTCTGCAAGACGTTTGCTTGTTCTTAAGCCTGTCTGTGCACAAAAGCCATCCAAAGCCCTGACTGCTGAGGAACTGCTCACTTGCCTTCGCAGTGTGAGACCTGTGGGCTCAGTTCAGTGGGCAGTGGGTGGGAGTTCCCATAATAAAATATCACTGCCCATCACTGCAGCTATCACTGGCAGTATCACCTAAAAGACCAAGGACTGAACGGCACCAAAATAGAGTTAGGCTTCACTCATACGCTGTACTCCATGGGTCCGAATGAAGGACACGTTGACTGCATGGCCACCATCACATCATGTAATTCATGTGTGTGGTATCTTAGCAGGTGCAATTGCCCAAAAATGTGAAACCCAGAGAAGCCCTGCTATTGCCCTTTCCTACCCCTCTGCCTCACACAATGCCACAGCTGCTTAGAGTGCTCTGGCCACTAGACAAGAGGGTGCTCCCAGGCTCTCTTGTTGTAAAGACAACTTTAGGAAAGAATTAGAAATGAGTTGTACCAAATGGAAAGCGCACAACTGTTTAGTTTGCGCTCAGGTGGTGAGGGGCATCCTGGGCTCTGCATGCTGATCTCAGGGATGTTTCGGTACCCCATGCAATGGCTGCTTACTGCAAAATGCAGATACAATCCTGAGGCAGGGTGAGGAATCCACGACTCTGGCTAGTCAGTAGGTATTATAGCCATTGCCACTTTTCTTCTCTGGACATAGCGAATCCAATTTTCCTTCCCTTTGCTGCTGAAAGACCTACAAGAGGGGAAGTGTCCCACCAGTTCTTCCCCTGGGGAGGTGAGAAATGTGAATTTCAAGCCCTTTAGAAGGGAGTTATGTCCACCTCCCTGGTAACTTGGAAATACGAAATGTGAGCAGGACAACACTCCCCTTGGTTAGGACGGAAGAAGTCCTAATGGACTTAACCATGTTTAAGACTGTCACTTAATTTGTTTCATCTATTGTATATCCTGGGAAGACTGTCACAACTGCCAAGCTTTTGTGTGAAAACACAGGATCATCATTGCTGTCACTGTTGCTTTGAGGGGAAAAGAGAGGGGAAGGCATCATCATGCAGCCCAAAAGGGAAAAGGAGGGAAGGGTGGAGAGAAGCAGTTTTGTGGCTGGATCTCCATTGACCTTCGATGTGGGGTGCAATTAGCACTTTCCTGACCTGTGAACACTGAAGTGCTAATAAGCATGTGTAGATGTAGAACTTTAAGCGTGTTTAAATAGGATGTTTTGATGTTAAGATTTGAAGCACCTATTGAAAGTAGTTTTTTTCAGAGTTAGGAAGTAGCTGAGGTTATCAAAGTTAAAGTTTAGGGTATAGGAACCAAAACTCCATCCAGGCCCCAACCTTAGTAGAGGCAGGCCTTCTTTGAATTTAGCCTGATCCATTCAAGCAATTTTTCCTAAATTGTTTCATCTTTAATTTATCTCTACCAGTGGTAGGAAAAGTGGAAACTTTTGGAAGTAAATGATTGTGAATATGTTGTCTTATTTATCAAACAGAGAAGAAGGCAAACACACAAAAAAGTTTTCATAAATATTTTGTTATGGTGACATAGAGGGAAGATAACATTCCACTTCTGCCATCATTGCAACTACCATGCTAAACCTTTGCTGAAACTCATGCCAAATATAAACTTTCAATGTTTGTAAGTGCAAAGGTATTGGGAAAACCTGCAAAAGTTATATTTCAAGTAGAATCGAAAGACAGAGGCTACTTTCTGCTCTGATTGAAAGCAAGCAGGCATAGAAATCTGGTGTGAAACTTCTTTCTTACTAGATTTTCTGACTAGTTGTATAGCCTACTGCTCAGGTTGGGCTCTGTAAGAGTGGAAACTTGCATGGCTAAGTATTTTGCTGAATGCTGTTTTTAAATGCTTATGGAGCATCCACCAGCACCATCTCAGGTAAGAAGGATCCAGGGTACAGTTGAAACTAGACGAGCACACGAAATGGAAAAGCACAGTTAGTTGTGAGCATTGCGGCGAGAACTGACGGCTTTATGATTTTAGAAGGGAAACTTAACCATCAGCACGTCGTGATATTTTTGGTGTCATGCATGATGATGTGTGGGTGGATTGCAATGCCACATGTTGTTGTTTCAATGCATTATCATCACTGGGGTTTACTGAAGCGTTGCTGTGTTTCAGCAGAACATCATTATCTCCTACAGCAGCTTCAGCTCAGCCAATCCTGATGGGTTCACACATATTAAGTGTATTAAAAGAAAACCTGCTTTGCCTAGATTTGCATCTTAATGTTCTAGCAAACCAGATAACTGGAAGCAATTTCATAGAAAATGATTTTTTAGAGTAGTTTATGTATGCATTCATACTGGAGACCTGATTCTCACTTCAGTCTTTTTAGAGAAGGGAAACATGCCTTGTTACTTTTTGCAAATAATCATGCAGTTTCCATTTCAGACAATAATTGTAATTAAAGAATATATTAGAAGAATCAAACCAGAAAATTTTCTTTCGTAATGATAAAACTCTTCTACTAAAACATCAGTTATTAATTATTCTTCTAATTCCCAGGTGCCTTGTGGGCACAAAGAGTGATCCTGCTGCAACTTTTTGTTAAGGAGAGATGCAAATAACATGGTTCGCTTGTTTTCTTGAAAAAAAAAAGATCTGATCTTGAAATACTGGGGTAAATATCAACTATGCCTTCCCAACACTAAGCTTTAGAGTAACACTAATGGAGGTTGTAAGATGAAAGCTTTCTCTGACACATTGAAAATATGGGGCACACAATGCTCAGATTTAGCTGGATTTGAAAGAGAATCCGGAATATTCAGTCTGTAGTTATTTAAGCTAGGATCTGCTAGGCGCAGTTGTGTATTCATTTGGGTAGTAGCTTCCCACACAGGCTGTGTCCTGGAACTGTGCTGAGATTATTTTCTGCACGTGAAGGACCTCTGTGTCCCTATTACCAGGAAATAGTTAATATTCTTTCCCACTGGGGCCCACATGCACCTGCACAACTGTGGTGTGTGGTTTCTCCTTGCAGCTGCATCTGCAACTCGGCTGCTGCCTGTGTAGAGGTTTTAAAGTGTAAATGGAGAGTTGGTGAGGCTACCCTTCAGTGGTAATGCAGCCTCAAGGGCTGCTGCCGAAGCAGTGAAACCACTCTCTGGGTAAAGAAGCAGTTTCAGCAAAGCGTATTTCTCAGCTGTTAATATTATATCCTGTCTTACTCGGGAAGAATTCAGTGCGTCGTGTAAATACCAACACATAATGATGTATCCTCACAGTGACATTGTGGAGTCGCCTGTCTATTATTACCTTGATTTTTCCAGAGGAAGAAAATGACGACGTGAGACCTGAACTAATTTTCCTAAGGTCACAAGAGAGCAAGCCTGTGGCAGAGCTAGGTACACGATTCAGATCTTTTCCAGCCCTGTAGTTTGGCTGCTCAGCCACTCCGCTGCTCCCTTCATTTGTTATCTGAATTCCTTGACCAAAAGGAGGACTATTTTAGTCCCAATTGCTAAACCCCGTCGTTTGCAATATCTGCTCCTTCTCAGGAATGAGAAGATTATGGGGGTCAGTAGTCAGAAAAGAGAGTTATCAGCTAGCCCTGGGCTCCAGGAGCAGTGATTAGGATCATCTGTTATTAACCGCAGACGCATGCTCTGGAGCAGAAGTGCTCAATTCTCCTCTGCATTGGAGATCTGTCTGGTGCGAGGGTGATATATGGGAGGGAAGAGATTGTGTTCACTGATTCAACAAGGTGATGTGATTTAGAGGAGCTTGATGGTTGTTTCCCTCAACTCCCATCATGTGAGCCCCTTAAGGCTCATATACCACTGAAGGATCTCCAGAGCCAAAGGACTGCTTGCCCTCTGCACGCCTTTTTGTGCGCAATTCCTTCCCCCAGCACGCTCCCCGTGTCGTGGTGGGAGAGCAACAATTGGCACATGAGCCAAATCTGCTGCCTTTGGGCTGATGGAGGTTTTTCTCCTCCAGTCAACATTTTTAAGCCAAGGATTTCAGCGTCAACCTCGCTTTTAAGAGAGTGTGTGCTGTTATCTTTAGGTTTACAACTTTCTGAAAAGAAAAGGAGATTTATAGGAAGAAAATGAGAGAGCATATGTGCACCTTATCATGCGAGACAGGCAGACAAACGTAGCTACACGAAGAATTACTGCATGTGGTTGTTGGTGCGTGGTTGCATAGGGAGTTTTACTCCGTGTTCCTGCACAAAGCTGCTCATTTCAAGCAAAAAGACTACCAGGGTGAGAGATCGTGTAAGTGGAAAGAGATGCTGGCTGTGTTTTCTGTGTGTACCTTTCTGTACAAAAATTCTCCCTGTCTGCTCTAACAGTAGCTGTATTTAGGTTAAAAACACAAAACGTCTCAGCATAAATCACTGAGGTTTTTCTTTCTTTTGGAGACTTGGTGTTCCCTCTTTCTCCTTGCTTCTTAGCTTTGTTTTATTCAACCTAAATGAAAGTCTTCTGATTTTTTTTGGTGAGTAGGAAAAACCTATCCCTCTGTTGCACAGCAAGTGACCCTCACTTTATCTGGTTTAGAAGAACAAAAGTTTAAGGAAAGACTTCTGGGAAATGTCTTATTACTGCCATAGCCCTAAGCCTTGATAAGAACCCCATCAAGCTGATATACGCACACAAACACGTGTAACAGGTGGCCCCCGCCCCCCAACAACCTGCTCCAAAGAGAATGAGGCATTTTCTTGCAATATAAATATTGCAAGGATATAAAGATTTTGAAACTCCTTTTCAGAGTCTTCATGCACAAACCCCTGCTCACAGCAGCTGCCCCCTCTGTTCATGTCCTCCCCTCTTACTGTCTGAATGGCCAGGCCATGTTGCAGCAAGTTTAACTTGGAGGAAAGAAAATTGGGGGACAAGGCATCATGGTCACCTGCCCTTTATCACACCCAGCATTCAAACATTAGAGTTTCCCTTAAGGAAATGAACCATCCACCTCTGAATTTCTCTTCTGGTACCTGGCACCTCTGTGGACAGCAGCTTCATCATTAGGCTAACAGATGTCCTGGGCAAGTCCCTCACTTGTGGAGGCTTTTCCACCTGTTATAACTCACGTATAGAGACTTAACACTCTTGGAACTCTTCTGCAAATAAATACCCTCTGCAGGAGGCAAAAGAATCGGGGGTTTTTTCTTCTCTTTCGATCTATTTCTGGCACATTTTAGGCAGAAGGCAAGAGCTTCAGCAGGAAAGCAAATGCTAGTGAACCTTTTGCCTCAACTGTGGAGCACCTGAGTCCAACATCTGTTACTAGGCAGGCTGGATGAGATTTAAAAAAGGTGAAAGATTGCACTACTAATGACTCGAATCATGGTGGGAGATGCCCAGCTTGAACACCTAATTCCAGGAGAGCTTCACCGTTGTGAGTGGTGAGGGAACAGCAATCCCTTTCTCTGCTCTGGAGCTAAGGATTTGAGACTTGAGGCTAAAGGTTGCTTGTTGGCTGCCTTGGCAGCTCGTCGGGCCTTTGCTGGACTCCAAGGTTCCTCCTCTCCGCCAAGAAGCAGCAGCTCTCCCACTGCCTGAAAGCTTCAACACCTGAAAGTTGTGCTTCATCCTGGGTCTCTGCTGAACTCGTCCGGAAGGGCAGGTGCTGTGGCTGAGCAGCCTGCATCCCCGTGGGCACCAGCTTGCTCCCCAGCGCCACCGCAGGTGTCACTTTTTATCTGTGCCCCATCCGTTTCCAATCTGATACTAAATGCAATGAAGCCATCTGCCTCTGGCCACACCGAAGAAATTCATGCTACTACCAGTAACACCAAATAAGGCAATAAAAGACATTGCTTAGTTTGCACAACCTTTTATTTTCCTCCCTAGAACTATTTTTAGTTAAACAATTTTCTGCCAAAAAAGCTCTGTCTGTGTCCAGAACTGCCCTGGTCATCGGCGCTGTTACCAGGGACTCAAGCTTTATGGCCCTCATAACTCTGGAGGGCGAAAGGTCGAGCCGTGGAGCCTTTGTGTCAGCTCCACATTTCTCTTTAAACACATGTGAGAGACAAAGCTCCCCTGAGACCTCCATGGAAACTGCCTCCGGGGGAGGGGAGAGGGTGAGAGAGCGCTGGCCTGGCAGATAAAAGCAACATCAAAAGGAGCAGAGAGCAGCTGTCCATCTGGAGATGCAAACTTTTTTTTTTACTTCTTTTTTTTTTTTAACTTTTTCTTTTAGGAGAAAGAGAGCGTCTCAAAAAATTTTGTATGGAAGGAGAAAAAAAACCCACAACCCCATCGACCAACCCACCGGCAAGGGGGAGGAGAGAAAAGCCCCCACAGCAAACAGAAGGAGGTGCTGCTTGGCAGAAATCCCAGGCTGAATCATTTAAATCACTTTTAGTGCCTCCAAATGCAAGTTGCTGCCTCTGTTTATAGAGTCACAGCGAGAGACCTGAAGAGAATACATTTCCCAAAGCAACATCTGAGCTCGGGAATGAATCAAAACTCACTTCATACGCTGCAAACTCCCTTCCCTCTGACCAAGCTTTTGTTCTGTTGCTGAGTTTGGTGTCAGCCTCCATCCCCACAAGAAAAAAGCCCAGCTTGCTGACCAGATAGCTGAGCATGTTTACAATAGGGAGGGTTTCACTACTCAGGCTTTCCAGTACATGTAATTGCCCATAATTAACAGTCTGCGTATAGCTAATTGTTGATCAACACATCCGTATAGGTGTAATCCCTCACTTTTTCAAACTGACAAATTACACATCTTTACTATCTGATTTACAGACACAAAAAGCTCTTCTCCCAGGCTGTAGATATTAAAATATTTACTCAAACACAACATGGGCCCACCTCAAAATGAAAAGAAAACTGCAGTCAAACTCAACAAATTCAGCAGCAAATCCCAGTCTGCATCGTAAATGGGGCCAATGGGGTTACCTCCCACTCCTGCCCTTGTTCAAGGGCTTCCCATCACGTCTGCTTGCACCTGAAGACACTTAAGGAGATGTTGACAATGTATTTTGCCTTTCAGTATTGGTTGAAAACACCTTTTCAAAAAGATACAGTGAGTGATACAAAAATCAAGAAAATCTAATTCTCATTTTTCACCAATCCAGCTCTTTCAGTATTGTGAAGCTGAAAGTTTGAAACTATTTGAGTACCCAAGATGATGCCAGGCTGCACATGTTGGAAACTCTTTTAAACTCTGCTTCAGTAAAGTGAAGATGTTGTAAATGGCCTGCAACATGTGTTTATCTATTCTGTGTGATTCCTATCCTGAAAATACCTGACCGCTTCCCACACATCTGGCAAAGAGAGAAGGGCTAAAGGATGGACACAACAGCCCTGTGGCCTCACGGCGTGGACATCACCCTCGGGTGCTCCCTGCCCACCAAGTCTAGCGCCGCATCACCGCCTGGATGCAGAAACGAGATCTCCCTTCCTCCCTGCAGCATGGGTACCAGCCATGGCCGGGGCAGGTACGCAGCTCACCGGACCAGAGCAGCAGCCTGCTCTGCAGGGGCAGTCCCTGCCACTCTGTGAGGTGCTTCTCACGTGCACCTTAAAACCACAAACAACATTTATGCAGGGCTTCTGCATGCGCGAGAAGGTGAGGGGGAGCACGACCCCATTCATGATTCTCTCCATGACACTCATCAGCATCTCTTCATGCCTGCCTTAGCCGCCCACAGTGGCAGCCTGGCATGCTCCCAAAAACCTGTGGTGGCACCCAGAAGGGAGATGCGCGTGCCTGAGTCTGTCTGGCATGGTTTGTGTGGCAAATTGCAGGCAATGCTGCAGTCCTGGGGGAGAAGAGCAGGAGCTGTGGGGAGATTTCCCGGGAACTGAGCTGAGATGTCATCCTAAGCAGTGCAGGGAGAGAGCAATGTCACCACTCCATACTGCCAGGGATTATTTTGGCTACCTCTCAACAACAGGCACCCTGGTGCGCCTCGAGAAGATGGAGCTCTCCATCCGCAGTGCCACGGCTCCTCTGGCAACCCCTCCTGCTCCCTGGCTTTGGCGTCCCCTTTGCCGAGGGCAGAGCCAGCCCCTGTGTTCCTCGCAGCTCCGGCTCCTGCCTCACGCCTCCCCGCTGCTGGGATAATAAATACCTCACGCCCGAGCGCAGCGCGCGGCCAGGCTGCTCTCCCGCTCCCTGACGGCACGTCCGAGGGACGGCAGATTGGCAGGTTGCTGGCGGAGGAGAACCTCGCAGTGCTGGCGGGCAGCCAGGCCGACGTGGCCTCCTGCCATAGCCCCTGCCTCTCGCAGGGCCAGCCTGCCAGACACGTCCCCCCGTCGCGTGACAGGCCACTGGGTTGTCTCATGTGCTAGGAAAGAATTGAGAGGTTCTGCTTCATCACTGAGAGGCCCGTGCAGGGTCCCCTTTGCTGTCCTCACCCAGCCCTGGAGTTTAGAGGGGCTGGTGAGTGAGCTTCCTCCTGGTTTTGGTCCAGAATTGGTGCCCAGAGTACTGCAGATGACTTCGTTTCTCCTTCTTTCTGATGGGGATACTCCGAGTTTACTCTTGTTTGTGTTTTGCAATCTGCTGCCAACATTATCAATGCAGAGGTGTTCCCTTCCTTTCCCCCCTTGGTGCAGAAAGGCATGGAAGCCAGGAGAGCTCAGGACCTGCAACAACCACCCACCCACAGGGACATCGGTACGGGTGCGCTCCTGTCAAATTTGGATGCAGAAACCCAGCGGTTCTTCATGCCTGAGATGTGTCTGGCTGGCCCAGAAGTCTTTTACCCAAAAGCCGAGTTGTGTGTGAGTCCCCACATGTCAAACGGCTACTTCCAGCCCCACTGTCCTGGCATGTCTCCAGCCCCAGCTTCCACTGTGGGAATAAGCCCAGAGCCTCTCCTTCAGAGCGGCCCCAGCTCCTGGTCCCGCTTGCAGCCCCACAAACCCGAAAGTTGGCTCTGATGGCCTTGGTGAAGAAGAGAGTGCTGTTTTTCCCTCAAGACTGGGCTGTCTGCCATGAACCACAGATTCAAACTGCGGTGAAGACTAGGGCTGCCCATACATCTACATTTTCAGATACGTCCTCTTTTTCTACACATAAGTATCTCCAGTTGGATCTTTTTTGGACATGTTTATTTGTTTAAGCTTTATAGATTTCTCATGGTTTTCTGAACATTTGGTTGGCTCATCAGGTCAAAAGCCCCTTGCTATGCGGCAGCATGTCTCAGAGTCTCAGACAGGTGCCCAGGCATCAGCCTGGAGTATCTGGGACAGGGAGCACCCCAACTCACGCTGTTGTGCACACGCGCTCTGCTAAACCAGCCACGTGAAGCCCGACACACAGACCTACTGCGTGTGTACTGCCTGCTGTACCTAAATAACCCTAAACTGCAAAGAACAAGCATACAGGGCACGTGCACCTCATTTGATAATACTTGCTGGAAGCACCAAGCGCATCCCCACCATGCACTTGGAGTGCATCTGTCTGCAAAATCTTGAACAGAAATATGGGAGCTCCAGAAAAAAAAAAAACAAACTTGCTGCAAATGAGCTACTCAGGCTTATTTGGTCTATTCTTAGTGTCTTCCCATCCATAGTAATGGGTCACATTAGCAGGTTGATACTTGCATAATCTCTTTGATTCCTCACGATTATCTCTCAGCTGTATCCAGAGCAGAAGTTTCTAATGTTGCTCGCTGCGGTTGTGGCCACTTCTGCTCGTGTGGTGCACTCGTCTAATTTCCCCATGGCACAGGACTTGCATCACCCCGCAGATCTGATGGCTTAGATGGCATTATTCCAGAAATAGCTGAATATAATTTTCATCAGAATATGGCCTTTATTTTAACTGCATTTAGCCCTGCACTATGTTTCAAGTGTTTCATCATCCTCAGATCTTTAAAATACTCTCGTGTTTGCTCGCTGTTGTAATGAGTGTAGCCCAGGAGCTGCTCTGATCAGCTGGGCAGAATGTGTGGATGCAAGACAAGGTGTTCCTGATGGCTGGACTGAAGCTGGGGCATGTGCCTCTCCTGGACAGCTGTGTGAGTCTGAATCTTGCCCTTTTTAGCAAGCTTCATTTCAGCTTCTAAAAAAATTGCTTGTAAAAACAACATCTGAAAAAAGTCCTTCCACTTTTAAAGGAGACCGTCCAGAATTTATTAAAGTCCCACCAGATCATGCACAGGCTCTGGAAAAAAAAAGCCCAGAGGTGTGGAGTGGACTGAGAGGAAAGGCTGACGGTTTTGTCAGGGCTCTTGTAAGAGTCACTCGCTTGCTCTTTTCTCCTCAAGCAGCCCACATGCTCTGCGGGATCTGAAGGACCCTGAGGAGGATTTCGCAGCCTGCCTCTGTGCAACAAAAGCGCTGGTGTTAACGTGGCACCCTTGTCAGGCACGTGAGGCTTTCCCCAGGGCCATGAGAAGCCCCTTTGCTGACTCTTTGTTTTGTTTTGCTGAAGCTCTACCTGCACTGAAGGGGTTACTGTCTCGTACAATATAACAGTGGGGCTGACTTGGCTGGAACAGACATTAACTTCCACAGTAAATCTGGCAGGAGCTGGTAATTACAGAAAAAGCAGCCAGGGGTCATGGCCAGCCAATGCTCTGGAGTAACAGAGCAGAAAATCAAAACAGAGGGGGAAGGGAAATCATATTCATCATAGTCTTAGGGCTGAGGTCGGTCTCCTCCAAACTATCAGGAGCCTGTCGTCAATTGTTATGTTTAGAAGGAGCCTCTGGAAGATGAGGTAATAATAATGTTAAACATTAACTTGTTAGTGCTCCCGCTGCACTGGAAATTCACCTCCACCCCAGCACAGCTGGGAAGGGGGAACGAATGCTCCCTGGAAACAGCCGGGAACATGGTTCACTAATTGCACTCCTGCGTTTGTCCCATTTCTGGCAGGGTTCTAGAGCTAACACACAACCCAAAGGTTCCTGCTTCATGGGTCTTGTGCTCTCCCCCCTCCAGTCCTGCATTGCTTCACAACCCTCCAGCACACGTTTCTCACCTCACCTGCGTGGCAGGGAGAGCAGGCAGGAGGCAACTTGGCAAAGCCTCGCGTGTGGAGCAGGAGCAAGGATCAAATGCGCGCGTGGCGTCCTGATAAAAGCCTGGGAGAAAAGAAGGCCGGCAGCATCACTGCTGCTCCTCACAGCTCTGCACACCAACATCTCTCCTCACAGCTTGTGTTACGTTAGTGGCTGTCCTGTAGCTATGCCTGTAAGCAAGGTAAAATCACCCGAGAGCCCATCCATGAAGGAATGAGGTCACGGCAGGGTGGAAAGGGCTGTAAAATGCGGGGCAACTAACAGGTAAAACAGTTACTTTGCCACTGGAGAAACCAGCAGCGCTTCAATGCTCGTGTGGGCTTCTGCTTGGACTCTTACGTGCACAGAAAACATCACACCGTCCTGCTGGGAAACCCCATCCCTTGACATGGTTGCCTGGATTAAACGGAAAACATCCCATTGCAGAAGCAAGGGGAGGAAGATGTGGCTTTATCCCTGGCCATGATGCAGCTTGGCACGTACCCTCTGACAGCTGCCTGGCCTCACCCAGCCCTTCTGTAAACAGGGGGTATAAAGCCTGCCTTAAAGATGTGCTGACACTTAAATAATCCACAATTATAGAGCACTGCTGACATCTCCAGAAGATGAGAGCCACTAAAATGGAAAATTCAACTATCAGTGGTAGAACAAAAGAACTTGGGGACTAATGCAGAAAAAAAACATGGATTAACTGATGCACTGAGCTGGCCTCTGGAAAAAGTCATCAGCACGGCTTGCCCCATATGCTCTGTACACGATGGGCTCACTTGTGTGGCAGCCTCGTTCTGCTTCAAGGGACAAGCCCCTCACCAGCTGCTGCAGAGGGGGACCAGAACAAGAGCCCCTTTTCTGCCAGGCTGGTGTTCTGGCTCAGGCTGAGTGATCCTGGATAACGCTGGAGAAAGGATTTGTTTACTCATTAAATGACTAACAAGGTGGCCCCTCTCTGTCTTTCTGCACGTCAGGCAGTGCTCGGTGGAGCAGAGATGCAGGAGGCGAACGGCTGCCGCTGTTGGATGCAGTGGGCTACTGGCCGGCTCAGAGAAGAGAGGGCTGGAGCCCTGCGTGACTGCCCAAGCCTGGTCGCTGCTCAGAGCAGAAATTTGTCTGCCAGCACCAACCTACCGCCTGTGTCCCAATAGGGCTTACTCTCAAAGTAGTGCTGGTGTTGCAGTAATCCCACAGGCAGTGTGGAGGCTGGTAAAACAGATGCCTGCAGGCAGATGTAACACAGCAAAGTGTAAACTGTGGCTTTTTCACATGCACACTGTCTTCTACCTACTTCGCTGGTATTTTTCCATATGTATTTCATACACAAAAACGTGGGGAATAAAAGGGATACCAGACTCAGACTGGTTTTCACCCACCGGTAGCCCCTCTCTGCTGTGCTGCACACACACCACCCTGCAGGTCACCCTCTCTCGGCTTTCGCATTCGCTTCAGCCATCTGGCGCACAGACAAGTTGTCAGTTTAATTCGAGTCTGCATAGGGAGGGAGCCTCGGTATCCGCCTGTTGCTAGAAGACGGGTAGCCCGTGCGTGTCTTCGCTTATAGTAGATGTGGTTCAGCCAGGAGGACATAGCCAATGCTGAGGAATGTGGGTGAGTGGTAGCCCTTGCTCTGGCAGGCTGGAGTTGTAGCTGGGTAGTAACCACGCCACGGCCCCAGACCATCATGTAGTTGTATTTCCAGGCTGCTCAGTGGGCTGTGGTGTGTGCCTGGGGCCAGGGCTCTGACTCCTTTTCCTTATGTTTTTGGTGAAATAAGAACTGGAAGATACAAGTGGTTTATTTTTTTTTCCCAGGAGATTTCTGGCCCAATTTTTGCAAGCCCAAGGCCTTAAAATAAGCTTCAGGTGTTCACACAAACCCTGGAGTGCTTCTCTGAATTGCGGCCTGTTTCTGTTCATGGACAAAGTCAGCCCATGGAGCTGCAGCCCGGGACCCACCGGCTGCTCTGCCACCCAGGATTCAAGGAGGTCAGCCAGCAGCGGTCACTCTCTGGAACAGACCAAGGGAAGCCAGCACTTGACTGCCCACACAGCTCTCCGATGTCTAGGCACAGTTCCTCCCACGTAGTGTTAGCAGGCAGCGTCGGCTAGAATTAAATAGCTCCAGGGTAAAAGGTCCAGGTTTGGATCTCTCCGAGGAGGGCCAAATCAAGCGCCACTTGAACTTTTTTAAACCATAAAATGTAAGGACACGCAAAAATAATAGTCCAGGAATCTTCAGAAGATGTGGGAACAATTCTTACTTTAAATACAAGTGCAATTTTCTCTAACCTCAGTGTCATGATTCAGCATTTCTAAAGTAAATAATTTACAATAACAAAAGCAAGAAACTAAGAAGTTTGTGTGGGATCAAGGTAAAAAAAAAAAATTGCCATGTGAGAGAGATGAAAGGTAGATTATCATGAAAACAGGACATCTTGATCCTACCACTAAGGAAAAGCTGAATCCTCCACCACAAAACCTAGTCTGAGTCATTGTTTAATGAACCAAGCGTCGCTCGCAAAAGCTCAGCTTCAAGCTCTTTTTTTTTCAGATAATAAAAACAGTGCTGATATTTTTATATTGAGTTAATGGTTTTGAAGAAGAGCCACAAAATTGCACTTTGCTGTACAAACTCCTACTGAAGAGAAGTAAATCTGGAGAGTTAACAAAAAGATTCTGGATGCTCTGTTTACTTAACCCCCCTTGCCCTGAACTACTTCTTTCCCTCCCACACGAGCACCTAAACCCACCTGTGTGCTTGCTGGGAATTATGAGCTCTGTTCTCAGGGTTTTACAGTATGATTCAAAGAAAAGGAGAAACCATCCTGTGCTCTCCTCATGTTTGCCAGCTCCACTGACTCTGAAGAGGAGGATGCCAACATAGCTTAAATCTCAGCAGACCTTTACAGAGCTGGCTCAGTGTTTCGATCCACATTTCACAGCTGGAGAAACATGTTCAAAGGCAGGACGTTGACAGTACCAGTGTGCTTTTACAAAACTGGTTCAGCTGCCCCAGAGTTAGGGAGATGAGCCCTGGCATAGGCAGGTCTTTTCTGGCAGCAGAGCCCCAAACACAGCTGAAAGCCCCTCCTGCCTACAACCATCTCCCAGCAGTGCTAATGCTGCTGTGCCAAGGTTAGTAGTGAAGGATTTCCATGAAAATTTTGACCGAGTGGGGTAAAGATTAAGTGATTTGCCCAGGACCAGTGTACAGGTTAGTGTCAGAACCAGGAAAGGTAGCTTAATCTCTGGATCCCTGCAGTTGGGCTGGGAGCTTGTCATCACCTCTTATGAGGAAAGTGAAAGGGGGAGGCCTCTTGGAGAGCATTAGTGCTTTTATTGCAGAGAGATATTACAAAAGATTGCACAGTGGAACGTGTTCCAGAATCAGGAGGGAACTCAACCCTAAATCTTTTGATTCCTTTTGCAGCTGGAAACATGTCACAGCAGGATCCACTGCAGGTCCTAGTGCTGGAAAACAATGGAGATAAATGGTAGAAGAAGGTTTTTCTCATATAAGAACAGCACTTTTCTTTCTAATATGAAATTGTTTTCACATCAGGCCTCTCCCTGACACTAGAAGGACTGCAACAGGCTGAGGGATGAGTAGATGTGGCATGTGACTTGAAGGTGGAATTCAGCAGCCGATGGAAGAGACGATGATCTAAATTATACTGTACTTTACTGCTGTGTGACCCTTTTTCTCACCCTTTGACTGGGCTTTCTGAATGCTTCCGACACAGATTTCCATACTCGGACTGCAATATTTCAGATATCTGCAACTGTAAAATTCGGTGAAGAACAGCCTGAGAGCTTGACTCCCTCACCTTGAACCTCCTTGGATGTGGTCAGGGCGTAGCCAGCCACTGATGTGTGAAAGCCAGCATTTGCTTGCTCACTCATTTGCTTTCAACCTCCACCCCCTATAGCCATTGAAATGTTGCTTTTGGCAAGAACTGGGGCACAGGGGAGGGACAATTACCACGAGCACTCATTGTTTGCAGAATGTTTTTCTTAATGCCTTAGAAAAAAAAAAAAAAGAAAAGGGTCAGGTTGAAAGGTCAGCCGACCTCTTTGTTTTCTTTGGAATGAGAGATTCAAACCCTTCAGAAAATGTTTTATTAGCTCTTCTGAATTTCACTTTCCACAGAGGTTTTCTCTCCAGGCAATGTTTAGAGGCACCAGCAAGGAGTGCCGATGCTCATCAAGCTGAAGGTGATTTAAGGAGAAGAACAAAATCTACACCTTGGCTAATGGAAAGCAATTCTTTGCTTCAGATTTCATTATGAAAGAAAAAAAAAAAAAAACAAAAAACCATGCCTGCTGAGGAAGATGGAGTCTGGGGAGAGAGCAAAGGGCTGTGGAGTCAGTGTTACCTTAGCCCTAGTCAGCATGAACTGGAAGACTGTTAAAGCCAACCATCAGCATTTTGCAGTCTCATGCATAGATAACGAGTGTTTGTTTACGGGACAAGTCCCCACAAGTGGCAGTTCAACATTTCAGCATTTCGAGCCCTGTGGAGCTGGGGCTGGCAGGCAAGGGTGCAACGATGGCCAGGGAAGGCGACATGGCAGCAGGCTGGCACTGAGCAGAGCGAGGCTTGGGCTACGCATGCATGACCCCCTTTTTTCTCTGTGGAAAAACACAGAAAATGAGATTCCTTTTCTTTGTGAAGGGCTTTCAAACCTGGTGACAAAAGGCAGTATTTAGAGCTGGAAACTATTATTGTTGTTTTTCTCTGGAGGCATTCAGTCCAGGACAGGTTGAGGATTCAGCAGTAAATGAGGATAAGAAATGCCATTTACTATAGCATATATGTGAAATAAAAGACTTTGTTCCCTTCATTTTGGTAACTTCACTGACCACCATGCATTTGGTAAAGCATCTCTTTGAAGCAATCCAGGTAGTTCCATTCATGATAATGAGAAAGATTGATTTCTTCCTCTTTTTCATTTCCGGATTTTCATCATTGAGATGTAAAAGACACGGGCTCCAAACAGAGATGTTTCTGCAGTTAGGGCCATCAAAATGGTGTGGAGGCCCTCAGGGACAGAGTTCGGACCACAGTCTTCTCACCATGTATGAATGAGAAGAGAGTGGCTTACCGTACAGCCTCCCTTCTTCAGCAGACACCGAAAAAGCTTGAGTTTTTCATTGCTACTTCTCAAAATGTCGCACAGCAGGAGTAGGTACCACTTCCCTTGTAACCTGCCTATAACCTGGCAGGCAAGTGCCAAGCCCACCTGACATTGCTAACATGTTTACAGCTTGTTGTGGGGATGTGCACTGAAAACACAGGCATGTCTGTGCGTGGCGACGAACAGACCTGTGTCAGAGATTCAAGGAGGAGGTCTAAATAAAGCAGTACAGCACTGGGTGAAGAAAATAGCTCACCTCTTGGGAAGCAGGACAGCTGTGCCAGCAGAGTATCTACCCTGGAGGTAGCTCAGCCGATAAAACCTGCCATGTGAAGTTGCCGTGATGCTCACCCAGCGTGGCTGCTGGGCTTCCACACCCTGAGGTGATGGTTCTTCTGGTTTGGGAGAGAGCTCGGGGGGCTGCTGCACCACAGTCCATGAAGCAAGACAGACACCGTTTCTTTGGATGTGGGAACTGGGGGGACAGCTTTTACCATCCCTCTGCAGTCCTTTCCTATTTACACCTTTTTCGTTAATGACAACTTCTATCCAGCTCAGGAAGAAGCTGGCTTAGCATTGCCTCCCCACGAGTGCAGGCAGCCCCCATTGCAAGCCATCAGGAGGGCTTTTCTTCCTCAGCCGTCCTCCTGCCTCTGGATTCAACCCCCAGCTCAGAAGACAAGCCCAGATACAGCTTTCCTTTCCATAAGCAAATCCCGCGCCCTCGCTCAAAACAGCGCTGCCCTGCTGCATGGCCCAGCTGTGCCCTCTGCAGTGCCACCAAGCCCTGTTTCACCCACAGACACCAGAGTCTCTGGATGGTGGAGAGGACAGGGATGGAGCAGGCTCATCCTCTCTAGTTTCACCAGACAGGCATTTTCATCAGCTACCTCGGTTTGGGATGGCGATTTGACCCTGCGGAAATAAATCTGTGGATTACAAACCAGAGCAGCGTGAGCTTCGGCGACAGGCACCCTACGTGAATATGAGGTACAAAAACAAGAGTGCTGACCCTCTCCCCGGGCAGGGTAACCACCGCCCTGGCAGCCCCGCCAGCGCGCTGACTCTGTTACCTAATCTCCAGCTGTGGGCCCCGCTCTGTGCCAAGTCTCCTTTGGCTCTGTCTAGTAATAATCGTTTCTGGAGCTTCGCCAGGGCCTCCTGCCAGTTCCAGTCACACTCTGCTAATGCGAGAGGCAGAGTTTATTAATTCATCGCCAAGGCCCATTGTCTGGGACACTGCCTGGCTGTTTATTTACTCCAATATGGTCTGTATTTACTCAGACAGAGCAAGCGAGGGGACTTTGTTTAACTTTGCAAGACCTTCTGCTGGAGGAGACATGTGACCTTATGCAGAACTTCAGATAAATGTTCAGAGCTCGGGAAGGACCTTTTTTTTCTTTTTTTTTTTTTTTTTTAAAGTGTGGCCTCAAATAACACCGGTAGCCAGTATTGACAAACTGTAGCAAAGTGTAATAAAGGAAAGGAAAACATAATAGAGTTCTCATTTGAAATACATTTGCGAGTGTTTTGAAGATAAAAGGAGAAAAACAAGCGCGTACCCTAGGACTGAGGCCACGAGATAGGGATTTGCAGCAAAGGCAAAGGGCTTTGCTTAAAGAGAGGGACAAGTTAAGACATGTTAACCTGAGGCCACCCTCCCCTTCCCACCACCCTCCAGCAGTGTGGGGCGGTGATGGGAGGTGGGAAGAGGCTTCTGCAGAGGGCACCTGATGTCACCTGATGGCAGCAAGTTGGCTGAGATAGGGAAGGGCACTCCAGGAGACCAGCTGTGAGCCCCAGGAAAGCTTTGTCCGTCAGGAAAGTATTTTTTTTTCCCACACAATGCTGCAGCATAACTCTTGGTGTGAATTTTTGTTAGAGTAAAGGTGTCTTCTGCTAATGCCATCGAAGCTGAAAATTAAATATTATGTTTGTCCAGCAACAAAACCTCTATTAAGGAACTCCCACCTTCTTGTCCTTGCTCTCACCTTTGCACTGTTCTCAGGTGCAATTTGTCTGTTGTGAAATTGTGCTGTAGTCTGAATCTTTGCAAGGAGCTCAGTTTAGGAATGGAGGAAAAAAAAAATGAACAAACTTTTCCCCGTAGGATATTTGCAATCGTGGCTGAAGCACCTTTATATACATGTATGCTGGGAAAACTCAGACTGGAGAAAGGCTACTGTATAATTCTACTGGTGTATTTAGCATGGCAGAAATCGTGCATGAGTGTGCATGTGTATACAAACATACACTACTTACATGCATGTGTGTATTTATAGAGACAGTTCCCCTGGGGAGCAGGGGGTAGGGAAAAATACAGCAATCTGAACAGTGTATGCTCTTGTCTGGCTTGTTTTAAGTCAGGTCCTCAATGCTATTGTAACATGGTTTTGTATTTAATTTCCTGTGTTTGTAACTCAAGCCAACTTCCAGCGTTGCTTGTGTGAGCGTTTGTTTGGGTTTCTCTGAGGGCTTTTCTTTTGTTGGAAAGTGTGAGGATTTTAACATAGCTGTTAACACCGCACTAAAAAGCGTGATGTTGTTTTCACTGGGGCAACTGCTAAAACACCCTTCTGTTTGCAGCAGGAGTGGCGCTGGTTCCCTTCTCCAGCATCAGCATGTCCACACACCGGCCCTACCTCTGTCTGAGGACACCAGGCAGCCAGCCCTCGGGGTAGTTTTTGCTCCCAGTTTTCACCAATATGAAAGTCCTGTATGTCTTCAGGGCAGCAGCAAGCCTGGGCGCTGACTGACGGAGCAGGTGGGGTTAGTTCCTACAGCTCCAGAAGTTCTCTTGCCTTTGCTGCACGTGCCCACACCTCTGCGGGGAGGTGAGCAGGACACACTGCACCAGGCACCCCGTGCCACTGCTTCATGCGTTTGTGCAAACCAACTAAGTGTGCCCAGTTGTCAAGCTGGCGTGCCAAAGCCTGTGGTCTGTGTGCTTTTCTCTTTGGCCTCGCCAGCAAAGTATCTCTGAGCCCCAACAAGGTATCGCCTCCTCCCCCCAGCCTGTGCCCACCCTTTATGTGGGGACAACGGACCTCACAGCATCCATGCCACCAGCTGCGGGACACCGCGTTTGCCTGGCGGGTGGTTTCTGTGGCAGCCAGCTTCATTTTGGGTCATGTTCTGGCTCGGTACCGTTGCCTTGCCATACCACAAGCAGCTGAGCCGAGCTGCGGCATGGCCGCCCCTTCAGCCAGCTGCCAGAGGGGCTGTTCCTCCACTGCCCTCCCTCCTGAGGTCTGCTGCTCCTGCCCGTCCTCCTCCACAAGCCAAAGCTGCCTCTCCAAACATGCACAGTGGCTGATACCGCTTGTTTGTTTACGGGAGAGGTTTTGCAATGAAGTGTGAAGAGAGGGATGTCACTGCCAGGGTACCACGTGTGGGGTAGTGCCAAAACAGCTCGGGGGGAGGCGATGGGTGGATTTGTGTCTCGGTGCAGAACTGCACGTGCTACGTCCGACTCGCTTTCCTTTTGAAGGGGAACCAGCCGCCTCTATACTAGAAGGGAGAAAGTGCAGCAGAAGTTTGGGACACCCTAGTCTCCTGACTTGGGTTGTGTGGAGCACATTATCCTTATTACCCTTTGAACTGCATTCTCCCAGAACATCTACAAGTGAGAGGATGAGTTCTTGGGAGGTGGACACCTGGGTTGGACAGAGTCCCTGCCAGACCCCACCATCACTGTCACTCCTCCCACGGGCTCATACTAACACCTGCTGGCTCAATCAGAAGAAGAGTGGCCTAGTGCTATCAGGGGAGGGTCCTCATATATAGTTTTTCTATATCAGCCTATTTCAGTCCAGAACAGTGAATTTTCCATGCTTTCAAGGTCTGGGGCTGGCATTCCCCAGTGGTTTATCTGGAGTAGCACACAAATCCTAGAGGATGTGTAATCTTATGTTGACCATTGAGCCTCATTTGTGTATTTTATTAGTTAATTTTTAAACACTGACCTAGAGCTCTGGATCCATTTTAAAATAATCCAGATTATAAATAAACAGACTGCCTAGCATGGGCTTGGAACAATAAATCAGGAGAAAAACAATTAAACACAACAGAAAAAAATTGGTCTTGAGAGAAAACAGACACAGAAAGAAGAAAAGGCACACCAACATACATTCTAGAGGGAGAAGCAGAAATAGCACAAGACTGAAAGAAAAAGTAAGGAAAGTGAAGAAACTTCATGGAGTTATTTTGCAAAAGTAAAAGAGAAGAGTTGCATTCAGCATAAATTCAACATAAATAACACAGCATTAACAGGAACATCTCTGTTAGGTTTAATTACAACAAATTGGTCTTAATGAAAAACCAATTCCCTAAGCAGCTCTTGATACTCACCTTCACTGCTGGTACCTGCTAACTGAACCCAAGTTGTAACCAGAAGAGCCTGTGCACGTATCACATTTAAGAGGATGCACAGCTGAGCCTAACCCTCCCCACCGGGCTGGTGAAGGCAGCCCTGCTGAGGGGTGGAAGGTGACCTGGGGGGGCCATGGAAGGGAGCAAAGTGGCCCTGGAGGGGAGCAGGGGTCACGCCGCCCTCCCGTGCAAGTAGCCCATGCTGTTTGCTGTTGATAGAGGAGGGGGAAAGCAAGGGTGGCTTTTCATCTGGCCGATTGATCTTATTATTACCTCTGAGTTCAGTGGTGCAGGCAACAGTGTTTTGTTCTGACTTGAGGGAGCGTGTTTAGCAGTGCGGTGGGTGATAGCCATTTGTTGCTGCTGTGACCCGTTCGTTCGCTCAGGGACCTGAACTGTCATACCTACATGCAGTCTGTTCATTCTGGTGTCATCTCTCTGGCAGCAGCCAAGTTCTTTTTCCAGAAGATGCAAGAAATCTTCTGCACTAATCTGTCCTGGGGAAAACTGCTTCTTCATTGCCAATAGCAAGAGTTTGATTTGTGTTCTTCATATCACATCTCTTCTTCAGTTTAATGTTGAAAGTCCATGTTCTTGCACAGAACCCTCTAGCTTTGTTTACTTGTTCAGGGGAATTCCCAAGAGGACAAAGACAGACACCTCCTGGTCCCCAGCCTCTCCACCCAGGATGGAGATGATGTTTCAGGCTGGGGAAGCAAGCACTCCAGTAGTGGACAAGAGCTAGATGACTTGCTCTATGTCATAAAGCGTCAAAGCTTCAATTTAAGTATTCCAGCTGAATTCCTTAAATTAGATGGGATGAATCATGAGTTAAATACCGTTTGTAAAATGTTTTTCGATACCTCCTGCACTTCAGTGAGCTGCCTGGTATAGCTGACGTATAGCTGACTTTCCCAAATGTTTAACCAACGGGACTGATAGGAGCAAACATCCAAAGATTTCCTTGTGTGCTGGCTGCAGTTGTGAGACCGCCCGAGCACTCTGCAGGCTGAAGGGCAAAAGAAAGGGACCAAGTGTGTGTACAGTGCATCCATCTTTGCTTCCTTCTGGGAAGCAGTGACCTGTCTGTCCCAGCACAGTGCAACATATTAGGACATAACATCCCAAAGCGGGAATAGCAGCGATGTGCATAAAAGAGTGCTCTCCATCATATTCATGGGGATATTTATGTCTGACTAAATACCCCTGAACCGCATCGTAAAACGCATTTAGTGAGTGAAATAATTACAAAGGGGGGCTTCAAGCAAGTGTTCTCAGACGCCAGAGGTGTGCCTATGCTGTAGGTGAAAGGCATGACTGAAGATTTTATAGCTGTGCAAGGGCTAGGTTTAATTACCTAGCACAGGTACTGATAATGTAGCACAGATTAGTTGCTCAAATATTTAGTTTTCTTGGGCCAGTTTTCCATCCTAGGCCAAGTCTCACATTGCTACAGGCAGACTACTAGTTCTAGCAGACCCTTCCTGAGGAGATTAAGAGGGGACCTTATCGCTCTCTACAACTACCTGAAGGGAGGTTGTAGTCAGGTGAAGATCAGGCTCTTCTCCTGGGCAACCAGTGACAGGATGAAAGGGCACGGCCTGAAACTGCGTCAGGGGAGGTTTAGGTTGGATCTCAGGAAACACTTCCTCACGGAGAGGGTGCTCAGGCACTGGATGCACTGCCGGGGGAAGTGGTGGAGTCACTGTCCCTGGAAGTGTTTAAGGAGAAGCAGGATGTGGCACTTCATGCCATGGTCTAGCCAATGTGGTGGTGGTGGTGGTGGGACATAGGCTGGATCTCGGAGGTCTTTTCCTGCCTCAATAATTCTGTGATTCCGTGACTCTGTAAACAAGCTGTACCCCACCATCTGAGCAACAGAAGGGTTGCTCAGCTTTTTACCTCTAGATCACTGATTGGAAGCTGGTATACCATGGGAACAAGCAATCCAAAAGTCTCCCCATGCCACCAAGCTCTTCCCATTATCCCTTTTTTTTCCTGAGTACCCTCCATTACGTTGGGTGAAGTTTCGTGAAAGGCAACTGCAGGCAGGCCACCCTTTCCATCCTTGGCCTTGGGGTAACTGAGTGTCTCTGCCTCTGGTGTGATGCATCTGATGCCTTCCATGGGTGCCCACCATGTTGGCAGAGGTGTGTGCAGGCTGAGGGGTTTTGGACCCAGCACCATCTGGCCGAAGGAACTGCCGACAGCTCTTGCACGAGGACCAGGGTGTTGCGGATGGCAAAGGCAGCGCGTGTAGCTCTGCAGTGAGACAGTTGGGGAGGAAAAATCCTGCTGCTTCAGCATTCACAGACCAAACTAGAGTAATAAATAACTAATTTAAAGAGATGAACTGGGGACTTCAAGTACCTGTAACACGATAATGTTTGGAAACAAACGGCCTCTGGAAGCACTGAGTAAACAGGTCAGAAAGTTCAGTGACTTCACGTATTGAAGAGGCTAAAAATTACCCATTATAGAATGAGGAGGAGCCAGATACTGCTCCTTGCTGACAACAAACCAAAGGCCAGCATGGCAGCACAAGCTTCACACTAGTAGGGGTTCGACACGAGACGCTTCACATCGGCCTCTGAGCACCTGCTATTGCTTTGTTATCTTCTTACAGGAAGGGATCAAGGCTTCTTTTTCTGTATCTCCAGCTACCTTTCCTGAGGATCCAACTGCCTCGGCTTTCTCGCACAGGCAGTGAGAAGCAGTTATTTGCTGGGTCAGCTTTAGATCCCTGGCTTCTCTATGAATCTCTCACTGGGCTACTTCTATTCTCAAAGAGCCTTCTAAATAGCATATACAGTTTCAAGCCAAAAGGGAATTACTCTGTCCAGGCAGCTGTGGTTTATTTGTGTCAAGGTGGGGGCACTAATGTGTATTTGGCCATTCGGAATCACAATTCTTTCAACGTCTTCTAAATCTCAGCTTCATCATTCCTACAGAAACAGTGTCTGGTAACTATTCCAACAGCTTAACTGTTCAATTGCTGGAATCGGTTTCCTCTTACCCGGCCTTTGTGTATGCATTTTTTTCTCCCAACAGGTTTAAAAAAAAAAAAAGCATGCACATAATTTCCCCCCCACCCAGGATCAATGTGACAAAACTTATCATTTTCATGCAGAAAAGAACTTTGATGTTAAGAAGCTGTGTGCAAGATTATTTCTTTGAAAAGTTGATGTTTTTATGCTGCTATCATTTCTCCAACTAGTATTTCCTTCTGTTCTCTAAATTTTCTTTCCTTAAAGCTTTCATTTTGTGGCCCTGCCAAGCTGTCTATATTTTCTTAAATTCTCATTTCCTCTGGCACGGATTTCTTGCTTATAGTTACAGTAACTAAAAAAAAAAAAAAAAAAAATTTGCACTGAGCCCAATTTCCAGTCTGTAATCTTCTTTTTTAATATTGCTTTACCACCCTCCTTATTCTTGTGTTTCTGCTTAGTGCAAGTTTACCTGCTAGATTTTGGAAACTATTAATTTACTTTGTTTTCAGAACCATTCAAAACCAACTAAAGAAGCAGCATCCTGGTCTAATACCTTCTGTTTGCTGTGCAAAGGCTCAATTTGTGCTTTCTTTTTGCTGGTTGCTCAGGGTGCAGGATCTCTTCACTCTTACACCTCACTCTGTTTTTCACAGCAGAGCCTTTTTGTGTTGCTCTGTCTCTTACTTCCTTCACCCTCTCTCCAGTACAAGTTGAGGGGTAGGTGTTTGTCTCCTCAAGATTTCAGGCTAATTCCTGCAATGGCTGCTGAGCTTTCTGGGAGAGCTGACCACCACTTAGCACAGTGCAGAACTGAGTATTCAGTGCACCTGCTTAGTGACTCAAGGTTTTTGGGGACTACCTGAGCAGTAGTGGCAGGAGAACAGTATTAGGAAAAAAGCAACAGAAGTAGCACTCCTTTCTTTTGGAGTGTTAACACCATGGAGGAGGTGAATGACCAAACGTTTAATTTGTAATAGTACTAGGAGCAGCAATTTCCCCCAAAACGCTTTCCGAAGTATTCTGAATCTTCAAACCACTATGAAGAAATAAGTATTTTTCAGTTGCTATTTGCAGAGATAAAGTGAGTCACTAAGACGTTATTGCCCAGACTTTTAAAACGAGTTCATATTTTGTGCATTGAGTTCTCCATGTGCTTACCATAACTGCAGACTTAATCACAGTAAGGATGCACACACATACGTGGGAGGCGTAGTCAGGGATGCTCCCACTTCCCCAAAAATGCTGCGCCCATGCCGGTGGCAGAGCTGGGAAGGACCTTGGCATCCAGCTCCCTCAGGCCTCACAGAAGACCCATGCTACCTTCACCAATGTAATCTACAGCCAGGACTTACAGGAGTAGACTTTGCTCAGATGAGGCTCTTTCAGTGTGCAGGGAAAAATAGTGGCAAGAGGTTATTTTCCCAGGGAAGGTAAGAGGAGGAACACAACAAACCCAGCTGCACCAAATGAAGATTACCTGTGACAGAGCTGAGGGCAGAGAAAGACACCTATTAAGTAGAGCAGGGAGACGAGTGACGGGAAGAGAAACAGGAGATCACAATTTTTTACACTTCATCTGAAATTATAACTCTCTGCCTCCTTTAAACGCTAAGAAAGTCTGGCAAGAAACACACACTTCCAGCAGACAAGGCAGGTTTCCCCCCCGATGCTGTGTTGCCAGGTGAAGGAGCAGGTGGCAAGAGCCTGCAGAATGCCCCAGTCAGTGAGACCTCTCTGGCCCTTTGAAACCCAGGCATGCAAGGAACACCCCTTTGCTCCTGGTATCTCTTAGAGGTACATCACAGCTTGTTCTAGCAACTAAAACTTCAGAGCTGCTGGCTTTCAGCTGTTGCTTTTTCACTCCTGGTGGGAGGAGTGGTGCTCGTAAAGCCTGCTCCAAGCTTGTTCACTTTCTGTCCGAAAGAGCTGCTTCTGTAAGGAAAGCCTCTTCCCACTAGCCATCTCAAATATTTTCAGTAAGCTTTTCTGATATAGAAATATTAGGAAAGAGGTCCAAAAGCCAGAGGTAAATCAAACTGTTCTACCTAAAAGCAAAGGACATTTGTTTTTGTCTCTATTTTAATATCTTTTGCTCTGGTGATGAAGGAGCTGGTTCTGTTTTCAATTTTACGTGTACTTATCATCTCGCTGACTTGAACTGTTGCAGAGAGGAGATGCTAAGCATCCAGATGGGAATTACTTAGCAATAGCATCTCCTTTCGGAGATAAAGCAGGAATTCCCTGTAGGGTTGGGTTAGAAAAAGGTGGTAAAGCATGAAGAGAAGGCAAACATACCCAGCAAAGACCCCCAAGGTGAATTCTCATTGGCTACAAGCCTACAACACAAAGCTGTGCTCTGATGAAATCTGTTACTTTATAAGTGTGGTACCTTTAAATACTTTTGAGTTAAATATCCTTAAGCCATTTTCCTTAAATTTTGTGATTCTTCTGTATCAATTCAATGTGCTGCACAGACCAAAATCCCAGTGTGTATGAGCCTTATGAGGGCACTTACAGGCAGATCTTGGGAGGTGCCACAGGGAGCAGAGGTGCTCCCTCCTGGGCAGAAATGGTTTGGTGGCTCTTGCAGGAAGAGCTGTAGTGACTATGCAGAGCCCTTCCTGAGAAGACCAGGTTTCTGGTATATTCAGAGATCTTGATGGGGAGTGAAAGCTTTTGATAACTCTATAGGAACTTGGCGTCCGTGCGTTTTTCTCTCTCTCGCTCTGGATAAAGTCTTGGCAGGCACTCTGAGTCTATTTTAAACAAAGCCAGTGATTTCTGGAGAGATGGAAAACACATGAAGGGCACAATGAAAAACAAAGAGAAAACCTGACTGCAGGACAGGGCGAAACAAGAGTGATAAAGAACACTGCTTTCTCCTCTGGCAGGCAGGCAGGGAGAAACCCCCTTCACCACATACACTGTGCCAGAGCTTCTCACCACACTGCTGTCGTGGGTCCTGCTCAAAACTCAAGGGCTTTTCTCTGCTGAGCTCCCTGCCCTTGCTGACGACCCACGGCTGCACGTCCCTTGTCCTGAGCACCCAGATGCTGCTGGCAGCAGGAGGTGACAGTCCTGGCAGAAAAAGGGAGTGGGGGACGCAAACAGCGATGCAAAGGCTGAGTCCAGGACAAAAGCTCTGGTACTCAAAACAAAAATAAGTTATCTCCAAAGAATGTAATTATCATCAAAGCCATACATCTGACAGAGGGCCAGGAAAGATCTGTTTATAACTGTCAGTATGTAGAGAGATGAACCTGTAATTTATGTATGCTCAAACATTATAATTTTTGATCTAGAAGCCTCCTTTCCTGTTGAAAACATTGGTAACTAAGCCTTGGTCACTTGGATCATGTGGGACATCCAAGCTTAGTTTAGAATGTTACATATATGTATAGGGCAACCAGTGGGACATGTCTCAGCTCAGTGATCTGTCCCGGGCTGTGTCCCACCTGCCACTGACATAATGGGCCACGCACCAGGGACCTCCGACCGGCCAATCACACAGACTAGCAACTACTATGGCCTCACATCTGTCTCTAGGTCCTGCCTACACAATCCATATGATCAACTGCCTCTGTTTCTTTCCATACGCGTGGTAGATTACTGTGACATGCCAGGTAGTCTCTGTTTGCACTGTAACCTCTCTGGGACAGGGAGGCTATCTTTGCTTTGTTTTGGAAGGCACCCAAGTTGCTCTCAAGCATTCAACAAGGAGTCAAGAAATGATTCAGATGGAGAGGCAGAAACATAACTTGCCCGGGCTTGACAGCATTTCTTTATCAGTTCCCTCTTCAAATCAAATTAGGCTGGCAATGGCCAAAAGTAACGACTGTCTGGAGAGTGTTTACTACCCCACAAAAGCTGTTGCTGTTTTGTTATTTTGATGCAATTCTTTCAGGAGGTGTCCACTATAAAAAAAAAAAAATCCTATCACATCTGCTACTGGTTGGTATCCTTAGAAGCCATCCCAAAAGACAGATCAAGGACTGAATAAGCATGAAAACTTTGGAGAAAGGATTAGATGAAGGATAAGATATATTAGATTTGGCAACACTACAACCTACCACAAATTTAAAAACTGTGAGTCACTCAAAAAAAACCCAAACAAAACCTATGCTAAAAAACAAGACTAGGAAGTCCTTTTAAAAATCCTTTCTCTTTTTTGCCCTCCCTTTCAATTTCTAACTCTGCCTGCCCACGCCTAGGGTCCCTGTCAGTTTGCTAACATTGCCGACACTCTAAAACGTCTTGTGAGTGAGACAACTTTGTTGAAAATCGATCATCAGAAACCTTCCTGCTATTCTTGGCTCTGGGAGCAGATTGTGGTCTAGTGGTTACAAGCATCATGGCCAGCTGAAACACACCCATGTTTGGGTCATCTGTGAGACATGAACCACGGATGTCTGGTTGCAAGAGCATGAATTTCCAACCTTAGGGCTAACGAATCAGATGCTAACACAGAAGTAAGAACAAGGTCGAATTGCTTCACGAAGTTCTCTTGCAGAAGGGTGACAACATGGATTGTAGAAGGTCCTAATTTGGGATTTCCTTTTAAAAGGCTATGTAGCAAGTAGCTGAGATGCAGTTCTGTGAATTAGAGAGCTGGGTGCTGTTCCGAGCTTTGCTTAAAGTGTTCTCGAGTCTCCCAGACGCAAAGTGGACCATTAACCCTCCAAACCTTAATATAGGGCTCAGCATGCTGAAAGACATCTCAGTCAGCGTAGGTCCTGCAGCTGAACCTATGGCTGACAAGGCTCTGCCTAGGCCTGTGTCTTTCAATAATTGTTTTCCCCCTGAACTGTCAGGAAGTAAGAATTGTATCATTGTCATGGAAATTCCTGCAGCAAGGGACAAACCCACATTCTTTATGACAGCTGACAACACTGGGGTAGCACAAGGAGGTTTGTGCTTGAGCTGTCTATGCTGTGTTTACTTGAAGTTAAACAGAAGTCTCTGAACTTCCCACTGAGATTCCCACTTGCCATTAATTTTAAAGAAAGTAAGGCAGCAAAAAGGTAGGGCACCTTTTCTTATGTGTTTTAAGGGCATAGAGTCTAAAATGCACAAGTGGTGACCCATTTTTAAACCCACTCAGGGCATGATTTTACTCTATATTGAGCACACATTCCTCTGCCTCCTCTGGTAACCATACAGAAAAGTGTTGAACCTCTCAGTACAGCCAATTAATCACTAGTTGGCAAGATGAAGAAGTGCTCTGGACAAGTACCAACTCAAAAAAAAAAAAAATGTGACATTAAAAGCGTATCTTATCGCAGACAAAGAAGTGCAATGCACAGAAGTAATGTCCCATTATAGAACCACATCTATTCTGAGATTAACAAAATGCACTACCCTATTTTGCACAGCAAGTAGAAGCACAAAGACAAAGGGAAGTTAACATCCTAACTTTGAACTCTGCAACACCCAACCTTGAGGTGCCTGGCTGCTCTGTCAGCTCCACCGCCCTGAACAGGGCACCTGAGCTGCCCCTCAGGCAGTGTAAGCAGCAGCAGATGTCTAAGCAGAGGCTTAGACTGGTGTCCTCAGCGGGGAGCCAGCTGGCAGGGCCACTGAGGCACAAAGAAAATGAGAAAAGTCTTCAGTAAAGCAGTTCCCTCCAGACTTCAAATACCTCGCAGGGAAACCTCCCTCAATCTGGTTCAAAAATTGAACCTTCAAATTCAACTGTCTGTAAAGAGGAATACAGATTTTACATTCATGCCATGCTTCTGCTAGGTGGTTGCACTCACTCTCTTTTTCAGCTCTTTGGCCCCCCCCCCCGAAACTGAAGTGTTGTAGTTTCAACAGGAGGACTTCAGAGCAACCCATCCTGAGCAGTCACACCTGTAGGGCACTCCTCTGGGAGCAGAGAGCACCAGGCTCAGATCCCATCTGGCAGCAGACCATGACTCTGGATGAGTGCTCAAGTGTGAGTTATTGGCTGACAGCAGAGAAAGAATCACTTTCTCCTGCATCTTTTGTGAACCTTGCTTTGGTGGTGTGCTCTGAAACAGGCTGTCCCTACAGATATCCGAAATGAGAGAGGCAGAAAAGCATCAGCTTAGAGTCACACAGGACATCGCTGGGAGATTGAGCCTGAGATGTTCAGCACCTCCAGCTGAATTTTAGGCTTGTGGGGAACTTGAATGTGAAAGGCTCTTTCCAGGTTTAGGTAGCAGCTGGATGAGACTGTGGATGTGGACTTCAATATTAATAGGGACAGGCAGGTACCTATGCCCCTTGCTGGATCTCATTTTGCTCCTTATGTTACAAGAGAGCTTAACAACTGGGAGTAAGAATGCCCCTGCCCATCTTCTTCCCTTCCCTGTCGTATCCACTCTGATAAAGTGCCAAATCAGCTGGCTGACTCCAAGCACCTTTCACTAAAGCTCACAACACAGTGGGATATTAGCCACATCTGCCATGTCAGGAAGAGATCTGCTGTACATGCGGGCTGTGGCAAACCCCCTCCAGCAAGGGAAGCTCATGCCGGCCAACTTTGTGGGCGGTCGGTGCAAAGCCAGGTCCTCTCCTTCAGTTCTTCTTTTCCAAAGGGCAAGTGAGCTGCTGCAGTGGGAGTGAGGATGAGTTTGTTTTGGTGGGTGAGGCTACCTGATGGAAAAGTGCCTAGTTAGGGCGCAGGCATAAGGACCACATAATGTCAGCTTCAAATAACAGATTACGTCATGAAACATTTCTTTTTCTGATAAATCCCTGATTGAGTAAGGGTTTGTTCATGTTCGGGCACAACTCAAAGCACCGTTCAGTTTTGCCTGTTACCTGCTCCCAAGAACCATGACTCACGATCGTACAGGGAACGAAATGAAGGGAAATGCTTTACTATGTCCAGCTTTGAAGCAAAGAATGTCTTGTTGTTGTTACGAGCATAACCCCAGGCAGGGGCTGCCAGATGGGCAGTACTTGAGTGGTGGAGCCGGGTTGCTGCTCCCAGGTGAGCTGCTCCCAGGACACATCTGTACCAAACCATCCTGTCGGAGCCTCCGCCCACAGGCTGCTGGCCCCGGTGCTGCGCACCCCTGAAAGCCTGAAAAATATCCTGAGTTAATACATCTTATTTTCCATTTTTGGATCCGCACTGAAGCGTTTGGCGGTCCCAGGCATAAAGAGGATGAGGGCAGCAGTGAAAGGGCTGGGTGGCAAGACTAACTAAGCTGTGTCGGCTCCAGGGATACAGGTTTGCACTGAGGGGAAAGGCAGAGATTTCCCTGAAAGCCAGCTGCAAGTACGTTGAAGTCAGCAGGAGTTTTTGCCAAGGACTTCAGTGAGCTCTGGGGTGCATTAGTTATAGAGATGACTTTGGTAAGGTTTCCTTGCAAAGCAACACAAGGACGTACAACTAGGGTATTGGAATATAATTAAGAGAGAAAGAAGTTAGGATGGATATGGGGGAAAACCTTTTGTCAGTGAGATTTATTAGTAGGTACAGCAGTCTCCCAAGGGAAATAGTAGAAAGGCATTCACTTGGGATATTTAAAAGTAGACTAATGAGAGTGCCAGAAAACATTCTATGGGGAATGTGCTTGTACTGGCAGACAAAATGAGCTCTGCGACCCCGTCCTGTCAGAGGAGGGCTGTGTGTGAGCGAAGAGGAGACTGGGAGAGCTGGCTGCCGGCTGCAGAGACCTGGGATTCTCTGCGGGAAGGGGAGCGGTGCGGGGAGCACCGGCAAGCTGCCACCTCGGCTCTGGAAATGATGGGCAGGATGGCAGGGAAGACCCGTCGGCTATAATAACAGCATCTCAGCACCTTCTTGCCAAACGATGAAAGGGAAGGGGGAGCGCAGCAGGTGTCCATGAGTGGGGTGGGGGTCAGAGAAGCTGCCCTCCCCCAGGACTGCTCTGTCTCCTGCAGCACCTGCTGAGACCCAGCCAGGAGAGCAGCAGCCTCTCATGGAGAACTGCACTTTGCTCCCAAGGACCACACTTTCTAGCTGGTTGTGCTTAGAGAGAAGTAAACCTGGCTCCAGCTTGACAGCCTGTTTCAGCCACCTGCAAAACTAGTTGTCCCACACTGTGAATTAACAGTGTTCCTGTCACTTTTGCTTCATGTTCCTGAAACCATCATGGCTCACCCATTTCCTACAGGCTAGTGGTCTCCGTAGGAAGAGCCATCCTCTCAACCAGCCTTCTGCTTAACAGTTGTGAAAGTAAGGCTGGTAGCAAAGGCACCCAAAATGGGGAATTTCTCGAGGTGTGGGTGACACTGCTGGATTCCATACACACTCACTATAAGCCCAGCTCCCCTACCTGTGCCCTTGCTGTCTTGGGTTGAGTTGGTGAGTCTCAATACCACAGTAGTGGACTGCTACAAGCAATCATCTACAGAAATTTAAAAAGGTTAAGTAAGATGATCGAAGCAAGCCATTTCTTTACAGATTCCATTAACTTTTCCCAGCTATTTATTTCTGTTGAAATTTTTGCAGAAACTCGCAGTGTTATGAGAAGTCAAGCCTTATTGTCCTCTTATTAAGAGCTAACTGTCTCCATGAAAACATAGTTTCATGACTGCTGCTGTCGTGATTTGAGCAGCAGACGTAAACAGGGTCATCTCCAGCCATAGTGGGTGGATGTTTAGTTTATAGCGCTGAGGTTAAGAGTGAAAGCGTGTGACTAAGAGCAGAAAACAGAGGAGCCTTTGTATACATCAAGAGCCCTGAGGCAAAACATAGAGAAGGAGAATGCTGACACAGACTTTAATCGAGAAAGAAAAGAGTCCATTATGAATGTTACAGAGAACGTAATTCATTTAAGAGAAATCAAGATTTAAAGGGCTTATAGAGGGGAATATGAATGCTGACGTCAGTGCGTCACGCCTGGCTGTTTGCTGTCGGACCCGGTACGTGTGTTACGGTACCATGCGTCAAGTCAGGTGGAAGACAACTTGTTGCCAGAAATTATCATCTGCTTTGTGTTAGATTCCTGCTGGAAACAGGTTTCTTGCAATTCAAACATTTCAACAGGAGCCAGTGATATGCACAATGAACCAACTACAGCTCTTGCATTTTAACACCAATCTCCCCAAACTGTCAAAAATTGCATTCGCTTTTTGCTTCCCAAACCCCATCTCTCCATAAACAGAAAGGAAAGTGGCAGGGAGGGGAAAGACACAAAGAAAGACCGAAGAGGCTGGATTATTTCTGAATTACTCAGGTATGAGAGCACAAGGAGAAAGCTGGTTAGCAGAGCTGCCTCTAAGCTTCCATACACATTGCAGAGACTAAGGACCGGCATGTTTACTGCACTGTAAAACAATGTTATGAGTGCCTGAAAAATAGCCCCCAATCCATATACTATAGTGGCTTCTAAACTTCAGCAGCCTGAGCCATGAAAATAGAGTGCTTTGTGCAGTAGCTTGCGCAACCAAAGAACTTTCTCGTCCTCAGAGTGCTTTATTATTTTTAACGAGACAGGCTGAGCATTTCTTGATAAACATTTTTTCCTTGAAGCAGTAATCCTACTTAAACTTTTTACCTTGTCCCTACAGCATATCTCTAGGAAGTTAGTAACAAAACTCATTTTCCCTTAAAGTGCTAGTCACGTTAGTACAGAAAGTGAGGGACTGTCATTGCCATGAAAGGGGCAATGGCTGGAGATAAAATGGAAGAGCCCTGTTAGTATGCAGGCTTAGTATTTCAAGAAGAAAGCTTTCCTGAAGTACATTTTCTAGGATATCCAGTTTCTTTCAAACTACGAAAAAAGAGATTATGTATTATCATCTGTTGTAATAGGGACATTCCAGCCTGTAGTGTTTGGTCCGGATGCCTAACCCTGATGATGTTTCCATGCACTCTTTGCCACAGCTGGGTGATGGACTGCAGGTCATGACAGAGCCAAACCAAAGAGCCAGGATTAATCCAGGAGATCGAAGAGCAAGGGAGGCCATCCACACATCTGTGCACCTGCCTTTGCTGTGAGCAAGGTGCAACGCATCCTGCTGCTTTGGCAAACGATTCTGTGGTAGCATTATAGACCATTCGGTTTTAAAAGCCATTCTTCCCTTTGATACAAGAATTATTAAAGCTTTTAAGAGCGAGAGCTTAATTAACGGTGAGAATTTAACCACATGAGAATGAAGAAATTCAGAGCCAACCCTGCCATCCAAGTCAATCTCACTTCTGTCCCCTTGTATCAGGGTGTTACAACAGGCTCTTTCACGGTCACATGAGGCTGGCCAGGGGACACACTTCTCACTAGATCTAATACAATGAAAAGAAAAACTGTCTTTTTCCCCCTGTGGTCTTAGATGCACATGTGGCTTTTCATACCACACACATCATGTGTTCTTGGAATGAAAGGCCCTTTTGTAACACACATACACGAGCCGAGGCAACTTAACATCGGGCAGGATTGTTAACTGGGTTCCCTAAAGCCTCCCATGGACACTGTACCAGCAGCATCGCACTGGAGAAGGAATGTAGTTGAAGGAATTTGACCGGCTATACTATCAATAATTCACGATACACACATCACCATTTCTGCTCCACCCAGGTTAACTGCCTTTACGTAATGCAGATAGTTTATGGGAACAGAGGAAAACTTAAGGACGGGCCTGGTAATTACCAGAACACGTGTCTTGCTGTTGCTTGGGATGGCCAAGACTTTCTCACGTCTGTGATTGCGGGAGTCAGTACCAATTAACAAGCCCTCTCAAAGCACGGCCACCTTCCTCTGCTGCCTCTATGTCAAGACCGTAAGAACCATGATTCCCTAGCTGGATTACCAAGCAACGAGTCTTTATTTTCAAGGCCTGAGTGCCTCTGAATGTAGTTGCGTAGGCAGTAGGTAAGCAGCCATCAGTCAAAGGTTACGCTTTGCGCGTTTGGAGGATGCATCCCACGTATGTCTTAAGAGATCTTCCTGAGTTGACGCAGCAAGTTAACTGCGCAGCTCCAGGCAGCAGCTGTTCTCTACCCAAGCATGGGAAAATACCTCCTATAAAAGCTATTCCACAAACTAAGTGATACCTAGGGAAAGCAATCTGGGAAGGAAATCTTGTCTTTGTTGCAGGGCCTGGTATTAGGGTGCACATAAAAGGATCTACCAGATATTTTCAAAGTTGAACGACGTAAATCGTATCACTGATTTGGGTAACTCCCAAATGGGCGAGCTGTATAAATGCCCTCCATTCCTCAAAAAAAACCAACAAAGAGCACAAGACAAAGAATTTAACAATTTTATTAAAAACTGTACCAGTTATTAGAAAAAAAATCCAAGTATTAAAGTATTAAAAAGCACCAAAGAAAGAAAGCACAAAGCAAATATACTGCACAGTTATTAAAAAAAAAAAAAAAGGAGCTCTGCCCAGTCACCATTGGTACAGGCAGGAGTCCTGGAGGCACACAACCAGGATAAACAAAATGCTACATTCTCACTGGGTCTCAGTCCATGGCAAAGAAGGTGTGTGCACTTCAGGACTAATCCAGACAGAAATCTCACAGGAGAGCATCGGGTTTACTTCTGCAGCAGGACAGCATCATATTCTGGTGAATATCTGAACTCATGGGGAAACCCTTAATTGAGGGAAAGTTTATTAAGTACACTGTAAATTCTAGCTCACTTTACGCTTTTTGTTTTCCAGATGAAAGACTCTGAAATTTATTTTTTTTTTAAAGTATCCCACCAAAGTAGAAAAGTCATGCAGGAACGGGAGGGAGAAAATATGAATCCACATTTCACAGTACTCTCATCAGTGAATTTTACCTAGAAACGTGGGAGGTTGTGCTACATACCATTGAAGAGAACTGAAGAGATAGATACATGATTGGTTTTACAAAAAAAAACCCCAACCCAACAGTCTAGATACCCAAACTCAAATTTAGTGGCAGCATTTTCAGATGTACACAGTGGAAACAGACATACAAATCCTTTGGCCCATTTTGAAATTTCCTTTTTAAAAGCCCCATTTCTGACATTTATTTGAGGAGATACTGACAATGTTGTCTTTCCATCACACCAGTCTCTACTTTTTGTCATCAAATTTTCCTTTCAGAATAGTCTGATCAAATCCAGAGCAGAGGAATCTGTGACGATGCTCTCCTGGAGCCATGTCCACAAATTGGGGAGACTCCTTTAGATTTAAGAATAACTTTATACATGCAAAATTTCCATAACAGATTTTAAAAACGGTTTAAGAATCTACCCTTCCCACCCCTCCGTTCCCCAAAGGCAGCAAAGAGTCTGAAGACAGAACTGAAACATGGCTTTAAAAAACAGCCCACAGACATTAGGTTTCGCTTCCCAGAAACCAACTTCCAGCATGGGATTCGCAGGAAGAGACCCTCCTCTCTGTGGCTAAGGGGGAAGGTGAGGCACGTGGAAGAAGAAGGGATAGGGGATGTCAGACTGCATTCAGTTTAAGAATCACGCTCACATGCTCACACGCACACACACACACGCACACAATTACATTCCAGTGCATTTGATGTGTTTGGTCTTTTCTGCTTTTCCTGGTGGAGAAGAACTGAGCTGTGTAACACCTGCGTGAACACAGGCAAACCAAAGAAACAGAGACCACTGAAGTCTTTAGGAACTGTAAAAGATTGTCCTAGGGATCTTTTATCAATTCCTTGAGGTATTTCTTCTTGCTAAAACAATCAAAGGCAACAGGTAGGCATTTTTGCAAATGATCACAAATGCCAGTTTGAAAGACAGACTCTTTTGAAGGACATTATTAAAAACCTTTGTTGTCAAATTCTGCTAATGCTCCATAGTGCTTGGTCCGTGTGCAGAGCTCCTGCGAATATGAACGGGCATCCCATGGTCCTTTGACTTATAATCCCGCAGTAAATACTGCTGGTAAAATAAGGCAAGACCTCCACATATCTGCATCCTCGTTTGATCCTAGCACATATGCTGAGTGCTCTCCCTATTTTTCCCTTTAAAAACACCCTCAGCAGCACACCATTCAGCATGTCACAGCCTCACCATTCCCACAGCTTCAGCAGAGATATGGGTCAGGACCAGCAGTGGAAGGGTGGAATTCATGGTAGAGCTGATGGGGTCATATCGCAACAACCGTCTCAAGTAACCTTCCTTTTTCTTAAAAAACCCCAACCCTTCTCCCTAGTCTACTAATGGGCAGAATCTACGGTTTCCCAGAAGAGTGCCAAGCCCCACACTGAATGAAGTTCAACCTTGGGTGCAGCTCCAGTGCCTGCTGTGGAGCAGCTCTAGGGCGGTGGTAACCTCACGTGCACACATCGCTTACGGCCAGTAGAAAGAAAGATGTCTTTGCAATCATCCTTTCTGCATCAAGAAGGACTGGGTTCCTGGCCTCTACTCCCTTGTTGATAAACAGCTCCAAAGCAAAGGCCAATAAGAAACTTTCTTTCGGGACCCCTCTAATGAGAGTTTAGCCAACAAACATTTAATAACAACCAGCTATTTAAACTGAGATATGTGATCAGTTATGCAGGAATTCAGTGCTACCAGGGATCATCAGCACCTTGGGAGAAGGCTGCAGTCCCACACACAGACCCAACCGCAACCCTTTCCATGTAAATCCATCCTCTCCCCTGCCTTTGTTGCATCTTATTCATGGCAGTTTGCAGCTATCCCTGGGCAGTCACTTTGTGATTACTGGCTCAGCTTTCAAGAATTGCAGGAAACAAAAGTAAAACTAACTATTCTCTACTAGCACCCAGCTTGCTGGATCCAGGGATGGGCAGGTTACAAGGTAGTCAAAAGGGTGGGAAGTTGGGAAGGGATAGGAAGAACTCTGTCCCTCAGGGAAAGAGAGCTGAGGTCTGAGGCCATTTTGGAGATTCGGGGAAGGCAAGCAAGATACTTCAAGGCTGCTGGTACCACCAGCAGCAGCTGAAGGTCTTCTTAAGAACTGCTCATTAAAAAAAGTAATTTGTTTTAGGAGAAAGATTTGACTGTTCTTTTTAAATTGTTTACAAGACAGAGAGCAATAGCGTGCCATTCCTTTCACCAAGACAAACTAATATCTAAAAACCTGAGCCTACTCCTTCACCAAGAAGATTTAAACCATGTTGCTTGGAACCGTCTTCCCAAACAAGGGATGTATGTCTGTGCGCACACTGCAATAGCTACTGGGCAGGGAAGATCTCCTCAGTGTGTGCTCAAAGGGCCTTACTAACATGGAACGGGTGACAAATAGATGGGTGCTGTGCATCTGTGTATTTGTCAATAAATGGGTTAAATCTTTCCACTATTTCCTCAAGTAGGTGACACTGTGAGTATAAAATAACTGCTTTTCCCTTAGCTAATAACCAGCCTGCCCCTCCAAATCTACATGAAGCAAAATAAGACTTTAGGGTTGAGAGAGCGTATTTCCTTTCTCCAAGATACGCAGATATGGAATATAATTAAAATATATTATCAGTGGCTGTAAATCTCTGGCACGGGTAACCAACATGCATATTGCAGGAAGTCAGCCTTTGTCTAGCACTAGCTCTACGTCTCCAATAAAGTATTGTTGTTCAAGGAGATTTTAACTGGAGACCCTGGTATGACCAATTCTGATAAGTCTGTTGTTATAGAGGGAAATACAGACTGGCAAAGATGTGTCTTTTCCCTGAGCCAAATGACTCTATCGAGGCAGGCAGCCTGACTGAGGAACAGCTTCAGACACTTGTTTCTCAGTGTTAAGAAGAGTCTCACCCTAGATAAACTGGTTGAGTCAAAACACCAGAAAAGCCAGTATCACACCTATCTTTCCAGCTTACACATCCAGAGAACAGGCCTGTCTGGCAACCAAGTCAAGGCAGAAGGGGAGGAGAAAGCTCAGGATGGTTTTTAAGTATAAGATTGCTGACTTTTTTGTAGTTTGCAGTGCTGTTACGATGTAGCTTTGACTGTTCCTGACAAAGGGGTCCTGGCAACCAGTGGGAAAGCGCGAGCCTCACACCCTAGAGCAAGCCATGCGGGCAGGCAGCGTTGCTGCATCGCTTCCTGAGCCTCAGCGCTTCCGCTCCTGCCTCTTCAAGAGCCTCCGATTTAAGAGTCTTGTCCTTAACTTCCAGCTTCCCAGGGGGTCCCCAATTCAGTCTGTGCTTGCACTACCCCTCAGGCTTTCCCCCCACCATTTAAGCCCTTGTTCTCCAATGACCAGTGTTTGCTCCAAGCTGACTGTGCAAAGCAAAGTATGGAAAGCCTCGTCGCCCTCTGCTTGGCCAGAGAGAGAGTGGTTTCCCACACTGCTGCAGCACAGTCAGCGACAGCTGTCACTCATATCCCTCTGGGTAACTCTGTAGTGCACATGCTTAAAGAAACAACACAAACCCTCAAACAATCTCCCCTCCTAAAAAAAACCCACCCTCCTCCCGCTCTATAAAACCCACCGCCCAAAATATTACTTGAGAATCATTTATATGGATTATTAACCACCATGGGCAAACATATTCACTCTAGCTCTAGCTAGAAAAATAACATAAGAAAAGGGAAAAGAAAAAGCTTTTCTCACATAAACTCTCCTTACATTGAAAGAGAGTGTGAATACATGAAAATGAAAAAGGCTCGAGGACCTCTTTCAGGGAGCTAAAGCACACTTTGCCACAGTGGAACAGGATGCAAATCAAGAGAAAGGGGCTATGAGAGAGGGAGAAAGTCCAAATTTGACTGTGTTCAGCAAATTGTTACCAGACACTACAGTGCAGTGATGAGATTATGCAAATACCAGAGAAAGCATGAATTAGAGAAGGATATGCAGAGAGGGGTGGAGGAGAAAGCATATGTGCAAGTAAACTACTCTCCCCATACAGTAATGCTTATTTTTTCAGAGTGGACCAAGAGCAGAAGAATTCCTCAACACCTGAAGTCACTGTTTGTAACAGGACTGAAGAGCAAGTCTCTGGAGAGCTCTTCCTCACGCTGGTTGGATCTTTTGAGACCTACAACAAGGTACAGTTGCAATATGGACATGGTCTGAAGAGAATGAAGTCTGTATTGCTTTTCTGTTCGTATTTTACACTAGTTGTCACTGGGTTTGCAAACTAATGATATTTAAAGCTACAGAGAAGTAGCCATTGATATTTAAGGCTACTTCCTTTTGGTAGGGTGATTCCCCTGTGCTGGTCCAATAGTATCAGTCATGTGGACAAACTTCTGAGTGCATACAAACCGGGAACTGCTAGAAGATCTTCCTTGACGTAATACTACTGCTGCTAGTCAATATATGTTTACAGCAGCCTCCAAACATTACGTACTAGAGTAATGGACAGACCGCTTGTACAGCAAACAGAGAATCACAGAATCATAGAATGGTTTGAGTTGGAAGGGACCTTAAAGATCACGTCAGACTAGCTGCTAATTAACTTCCCTGTCAAATCCCAAAGAAAAATTACCAGATGCCTGGGACCTCAGCCTTCCTAACCAACCACATTATAGTAAGAGAAAAGGAAAACAAAACAAAATCAACACCCATCATACAACTAATAAAAACATATAGATTAGCATTGTAGAAGAATGACTCTTGTGTCATGTTCCATGATTTTGGCTTCATGCTGGCTCACAGGCACTGCAAACACTGAACTGGAAGCAAACAGTGGCGGAAGCAAATAGCCACCAGCGATCCCAGGAAGGTTTGATTTTTAGACCGTTCTACCGAAATGATTTTGTCTATTGATGGCAATGACAAAGAACAGCTTCACGTGAGAAAGCTGCAACTGGTGCCCAATGGAAAGATTGAAGAGATCAAATTTCAGATTTCTTTGTGATTTTCTCTCACACAGGGTGCAAGGCAATAAACAGTAACCCATGCAGAAAAGAAGTAACCTGATGGATATAAGCTACTTGAATGTTTTCATTGCTAAAAAGAACTTTCTTTGTGGAGGAATCGAGCATCTCTGCTCTGGAAGATACCTAAAGTATGTTTAGAGTCATCAATCCCAGACATCATTTTTAACTAGCAGCCAAAATGACACTCCTGCACTCTACCATCGACTAATGCACAGGGCAAAGGATGCCGTTAGTCTAACATCTGCCTCCCTTGCACAGAGGTCGCCGGCACAGGGAACCAGCAGCAAGCTTTACCAAACACACCCACATTCTGGCTTTCCTTCAACAGTGTTGGACAAGAGCTCCCTGCCTCGCGAGGCAGACAGCGGCAAAGAAGAGTCCGTAAAAAGCTCCAAACTTGAAGACGAGTATCAGAAATTCAGAGTCCTCACATCCGGCCGGCGGTGTGCAACGTCTCGCCCCCGAACCAGTGTTTGTTCAGTGCTCCCTGCAGACTGGATGCGGCCTGAAACAGGCGGGCGAAGCTCACCTCTGCCCAGTGCGGTTCCTGTTCGCCTCCACGTTTAAGGCCAAGTTGTGTAGGAAGAGAAAAAGCTGCCACCACACTTGATTTCTGTTCTGCTGATGCTGTGGAGGAGAACAGTTGAAGCAAGGTTATTTATATACCCAAAATTGCAACATACCACTTCTCTTTTCCAATAACAACTCAGTTACACTTTTCAAGAGCAGACACTTTAATCCCATCAGCATAACAAGGGGGTGCAGCAAGGGATGAGGGGAGAGAGGGAAATGATAAGTTCTCCAGAAATAATTGTAGCTCTAACATTACAAAAAGAAAAGAGCAGACCCTTTATGCATTGTGCACAAGAGGATTAAACTTTTTTTTTGCTTGTAGGATTTTGCAGAGTTTAGCCAAGTGCTGTTTTTAATCAGATTGGCTTCTGAGCCTTTCAAAAGCCCCAGCTGCATGAACAAACAACCTTCTTTTTTTTTTTTTTTTTAAAAAAAAAGCCCCCCCTTCACCCCAAAAGTAAAAAAAAAAGAAAAAAATATAACTGGTGATCCATCTGTAAGTGATTTGACACCGTGAAGGTCAAAGGGTTAATCTTCAATTTAAACCACACTGCTGAGACAGCAAAACTCTGATTTCATCTAGTACAAGAAAACACATTCGTGCACACACACACTCCCCCACCCTCCCCCCACCACATTTTCCTTCCCAGCATCTCCAAGATAATACTGCCCTTTTTATAGCCACTTTTGACAGTAAGCCATAAATAATCAGCCTTGGAGCCCTTTCCTACTGACTGGAGCCAATTAAACCTTAAGCAAGAACATACTTGAAAACACACAAAAAACCAAAACCAAGAGGTTATTTCAGGTCCCATTGTCAACGAAGAAGCATGGGAGTTGAGTTTCAGGGGGACACCAGACTATATAATGCAGCTTTGGGGCAGCGACACTGTTCCTTCTTTTGTTATATGTAATCGCCCCTGCAAAAGTGGCTCTGATTATACCCCCACCTTCCCGCACTTTAATGGCATCTCATACAAACAGGTGGGTTTCTCTTTACATTGCCCAGCCTGGGATACTATTTCACCTCAATAACCAACCCTCTATTAGAAGTCAGTCTTTGTTTTCTCATCCAGAATTCCATATTTGCTAAGCAGGACTGATCATTTCTGGAAAACAAAACAAACCAGCCCCAATCTACCCCACACCCCCTCAATCCCCAGCAGATGAGGAAACAGAAGACTGGCTTCCAACAACTTCGCCTCAGTACACAGGAGTTCATAAAAGAGCACTGAAGCACATTATATGAACAAGATGTTTCAACTCAGATTAGCCCAGCAGGGCAGAACAACACAGTTGCAAGGCATTCTTTACATAATCACAAGTAAGAGAGAGTTGCAACTGGAGTTGGTGGATTGGAGATGTGTCAATAGATAGTTCTTCAAAGCCCTCCCAGATACTCATTAAGTTATGCTCGTATTTCAGCATCAGTAGATCTGTGCTATTTGGATCACAAGTATACACAAAATAGTCTTCAGAAAACCTGCATTCATCGCGCATCTTAGCAGTGGGGCACTCCTCTTACCCTCAAGACTTAACAGTTGGCTCCTGGATTTAGAAGAGTTAACATAAATCCCATCACGCTTTTCAACACCACTGTGTTTGGTGCATAACCCACAGACAGTGACTCAAGAACCTGGTATACCAGCCCTGGGTTCAGTCCATACTGATTGTCCAGGCATTGCTAGATTTACAGGTAAAAACAATCTTTAATCAACTATCCCCTTGGGCTAAGTTACAAAACCCTAATTTGGTCTCAAAAAGCAAGATGCTTTTTGTTTTGTTACTTGCCTCTCAGTTTGACCAGGCTTGTCCTTCCTTACCCAATTCAAGATTCTTCTCACGCTCCTCCACAGAGCCACACTCCCAAACCTGCTCAAACATTAACATGGAACAACAGTGTCCCGATGACATCTAAATACCATGTTTTTATCAAGATATTACAGCTTAAGCAGACTGCTCCCTAAACAGAGATCCAGTGAAAATTGTGGGTGCCCCATCCCTGGCAGTGTTCAAGGCCAGGTTAGACAGGGCTTTGAGCAACTTGGTTTAGTGGGAGGTGTCCCTGCCCATGGCACGGGGGTTGGAACTAGATGGTCTTTAGGGTCCTTTCCAACCCAAACCATTCTGTGATTCTATGATCATCAGGTAGTGTGTCAATGAAGTGGTGTACAAGCACAATGCTGCCTTCTGCACTTTCCACAAGTAGGGAACTATGCTATGAGAGCATGGTGGACAAACCTGCTACAGACAATCTGAAGACAATCTGCTTTGGCAGATTATTTTATTCTGCAGGCAGCCAAGAGAGTAAAGTGTCTGTATATAGGGACTTAGCAAGATAAACACAAAAGGATATTTAAAAGAATCTCTGTATTAATATCCGGCTTCATGTAGGAGGCCACTTCATGCTTCTCACAAGTTTCTAAATATTCTGTCTACAAGTTAAGTTTACATGTCACCTCAGAAGAAAAGGATTACTTGTTCTTTGCAGTGACAGGTAAAGGAGGCCACATTCAGGGAAAAATACTGGAAGGATTGAGCTCATTGTCCTCCCTTTCTTTTGAGGGCAGGGAGCTTTCTGAGGAAGGTATTGGGTTTGGGTTTTATCTGATAAGTAAGAGGTTTAGAGCTTTGCTTTAAGAAGGGTTATGGACCTGCAAGAGAACCAGTGGAATGTGGTATCACAATTATTGAGAAAAACTCTAATGATTTTTTAGTTTATATTCTATTGTGTTTATGTCACTGTCTTTTGAAGCCACTTTTTCAGCACAGCATTTTTGTCCTTCTCTAGTTAAAAATGTTTCCTACTATTTGCTTAAGACACTCTAGGAGATTCCCATGCGAGAGCAGAATAAGAATTATTTTAGCCTTGTTTCCCCCTGCTTATAAAAAGTGTAAGATCTCAAATCACTTCATGAAGGATGTTGACACCATTAATTTCATTCAGAAGCGAAAAACTAGAGCACTAGGCTGAGGGCAGCTTTCCAGGGTTTACTTCTAGACCTTGTATTTCCCTGGTTCCATACTCAGCAAGTATTTCCTTGCATGGCGGTGCAGTCCCACACACATTTGCACCAGTTTGTGTACTGAGGCAGCCATTTGCACTGTCCTCCCCTCACGCTAGTGCAGGAAAGTGAACTAGAGCAGGACAACGATCAAGGCCAGAACTATTTTAACAAAGGAGTTGCCTTTGCTGTTGATCAAGTAATCCTAATCCATCTCATCCATGACATCGTGTGGTCAAACTGATGCTTGTGCCAGCACAACAGAAAGGTGACCTGAGGAGAGGAGCTGGCCCGGAGTGCCCTGGAGTGCCTGCTTCAGCAGCAATGGGCCTTACCAAGTTACAGCTTGACTTTGGGGCTGATTTGCTTTCCTTGGTACTAATTCAGTGTGGACAAGTGCCGCAGAATGGAAATGGCAGATATTCTTTGCAAGAGGGATAGATTCATGGAAAGAACTGTCCTAGCCTAAAAAAAATGTCCTTTACACAAGTTTCAGTAGCTCTTCCCCAGATACGCCTCTGCCAAGACCAAAATACTCAGATATTTCAAGACTGAGGGCTTTTTGGCGTGGTATAATTTAGCTGCCAGGAAGGACAGAAAACCAGGGAGAGTGACTCCGTGAATTTGGCATCTCATTTGTTCAGAAGTGATACAATTCAAGTCAATTCTTGCCGTTTCCTAGGACTCATAACTATTGAGGCACGAGTTTATAATTTTCCCAAACTTCACTATGCTGGTCTGTCCCTCATCAAAAAAATTTGATCCTCAGAGTGACTACTGCACAAAAGTATCACGGATGAACATTTTGCCACCTCCATGTGGTAGCATAACAATGAACACTCTGAAGCTCCTTGCCCAAGATGGAAAGAAGCCCCTTTTGCCCTCTGTCCTAACTGTAACTAAAGAAGACTAGACTTGTGAATACAGTAAGTCAACACATAGTTGGAAACACATAAAACCATTTCCTATTGCAGCTGCTGCTTTTTAGAGGGGATATCCTTAAGAGACTGTCTGTCTGAGGCGTTAGCGTGAATGCTTCAATGACTCACAAGGAAAGGCCATTTTACAGGAAAAGTGTCCTCTGCAGCAACAGCATATTAGTGAAGCCTATTCCATGAACTGTGCTGAACCGAAAGCCAGAATACTGGTAAACAAACACAATAAAACAGTGAAACTTTTACAGGAAGCCAATGAAAGAGGAACATGATTGACCCAACATTTATTCCCTCTCCGCAATTAATTCCTACTCCATGTTTCACACTGTAAGCATACAGATACACATCTGTCAAATAGCACCCCCGATGTCAAAAGCTTTTTACTCCTACCAAGCCCTTGCATGGGGTGACCAGCTAATACACTTCAAAGAAAATGCTGTCCCTCTGACAGAGCTCCTTGAATCCTTGAGCATAAATGTTTAACAGATAAATTCTTCCTGATACATAAATATCATTAATATCCCTCCTTAAAAAAATAAGAAAAATATGTTCATCATACAGACATGCCATACGTGGGTCTGGTACATTTCTATCACACACACAGAAGGGTACACCTGTGTACCCTCCTGATCTCATGGGCAACTTCTGACTTCGCTTCATGGCTTCCAGATGGTTAAGGGTCAAATTCTGATCCCATCTTAACTAGAAAGATTTTAAAATGGCCATAAATGGCACTATTAGAGCAAAAGAAGAAGAATGGCACATGTGTACATAAAAACATCATTCTTTGTTTAATGACTAATACAAGTATTAGCAATAAGTTGCTGGGATTTTATTTATTCACTGAAAACAAAAATACTTGCACACCAGGAGCAGTTGCTGACTCATCGCTGAAGGCTGTTTTGGCTGCCAGGTGGCTGGAGGCATATTGTGCTACCACAAAATATGCTTTAGCTTAGAAAAACTAGAAAGTCACAGTCCCCAAGGCAACAGAGGTTACAGAAGGTGTCCCCCGCTGGAGAGACAAATGCAGGCCAATGGAAGTCAAATACAAATCTTTCCAGCTGTGATTCTTAATGACCAAAGAATAATACATGTTTAAAAGCAGAAGGGCAAAAAAGGAGACAGTAACAGAGAAAAGCTGAAAGAGGAGCTTAATGGCACTATTACTTCAGGTGACACAGAGAGGAGGATGAGGATCTTCCTCGGGGATCTGAGTCCTTCTGGCTTGCAAACCCCACGGGCTCTCTCATGTGGGACTAAATTTATGGCAGAGGGAGGCATCATCTCATGTACTGCTTCCCCTCTCAAAGCCTCCATCAAGCATTGCGAAGCAACATAAGCAACATGCATATTTATAGAGAGAGGATATAGAGAAGCAGGCACAGCAGGAGGGATGTGGGGTGCAGGAGACCCCCCAAACCCCATTTTAGGGGCTGCCCAGCCCAAGCGACGGAGATGACACTGACCCTCGCTGAGGCGCTGGTCTGAGCAGCAAACAGCAACATTCATCGCCCCAGACCTGCTGCGGGCACAGCTGCGCAGGTGAGCCCTTTCTCAACTCTCTTGGTAGTTCAAAAACAAACACGCAGCCACTCGCGCCTTCCTCTCCAGAGCGGGCAGGAAGGGGAAGCAGACAGACGCCATGGCAACAGCCAGCTGACGGCAACCTGGGAAGGGCAACCACCGGCCACCACGTTCCCAGGCCCCTAGCCTTCCCCTCCTGCACCCCTGGGGGGCACGCTGGCTTATTTTCCATAAATACAGTAAATAAGTGTCTTGCATTTCCATCAACCCACATCTGATACCACTCTCTACCTGTGGTACAGGGTCCGGAGGGGATCAGCCCACCGTGCTGGGGGTTGGGGCAGGGGAACAAGGGTGCAGGAAGAGAACCCCAGACCTCATGTCCATGGCCAGGAGAAGACATCTTCCCCCAGCCACGGCCGCAGACAGCCAACACAGGCAGGTGTATTCACTCGAGCCCCGAGTGTGAACTGACAGCCGTTTCACGGCTCATCCTGGCACAGGCCGTGGGACGGACTGACCTTTATTTTGCATCAATCCCGTCACCACCAGAAGGAGGGAGAGGTGCTCCCGAAACCTCTTGGTGCATGGGGAGACACTCCCTCGGTGATTAAACCATACCTCAGGGTTTTGTGAAAATAACACTTTAAAAGTTTTTACAGGAAAAAAATCCCGGTGGAGTGGGGAGGGGGCCGGCACTACCCAGGTGCAAGGGGAGGCCGCAGGCCAGCGGGAAGGCGGACATGGCGGGAGGGCGGGCAGGCGAGGTGGGAGGGCAGGTGCAGCGCTGGAGCCTGCGGGCAGAGCAGCCTTCTCCGTCAGCAGTTCTGATGACTCAGAGGCTAAATTTAGCGAGCGATATAAACACGGCGGCAGCCGCAACGCAAACACTGCCTGGCTGAGCCGCTCGCACGCACGGCCATCCCCGGCCGCTCCTCCTCGGCGGCCAGGACCCGCGGGCCCTACGGCGGGGGTGGCTGCTGTGCCCCCATCGCCAGCGTCTTGGTCAGGCATTACATCAGGAAGAAAAAACTAATTGGGGTTAATAGAAGTTGCCTCACTGCTTTTATTTTTAGATCACTATTCTTTCTGCTGTGGTACGGTCCTCAGAAAGATTCCTTTGCCACTGGTGAGGGCAGCTACCAAGGAGAAAGAAGGGAAAAGAAAAAAAACAACAACCCAAACAGAGGCTATAAAAGGCTGGCAGGACATTCCTCCTCAATGGCTGGAAACAAAGGAGGACTCTGCAGTTGGGCACTTGCTTTTCTGCCTTTCCACCATAAAATTTAATTGAGTAAAATACAGACACACACACTCCTCACCATAAATAATCAGTCCAAACATCTCATCATCCCCCTCAGAGATGGCAGTATCTTAATAAGATCAACCAACCTAAGCAGAGGACTGGAGGCAGAACAACTGGGTTCCAATCAGTGATCCCTGCATGATCTCACACAAGTTATAACCTGCACTTCCTAGTCTCCCACACTAAAAAAGAAGCGGGATATTACCGCAATTATTTCTTAATTGAAAAATAATTTCTCAGCTGTCACACTGCTACAAGCAGGGAGCACTGTGACAGCCAGCACGATGCTGCAAGAGCTGAGGAAATGCAGAAGAGCCCGTGGAAACTGCTGGGGCTTGACAGGAGAGGCAGCGGGACTCTGAACGCTATTTAAATCACTCAGTGATACTGCAGGTGATGCTAGAAATACTGCAAAACTATTCACTTCTACCATCCCAAAGAATTATTTCATGCTCTTTAATGTGGGCAAACTTGGTATTTTGAGGTTGTGGCCCCACTGCCTTAAGACACTGCAGTGTCGTGTCCGGGGGGGTGAAGGATTCACAGCACAAACGCTGCACAGGGCTCGCACTGCTCGCCATTATCCTCTGCCCGCTTCCGCTACCAGAGCTAGGCAGGAAGTTTTGCTTTTCAATGTTATCCCCTATTTTAAGCAGGAACAAAACCATAACATATTTAAATCTTCTGTCAGCTGAAAGCATAGAGAACAAGGCTAGATCAGGCTGATGCAGAAGTTTTGTGCTTTTTATTAAATCGATACACAATGGTTGTACTTGACTGTCACATCAAAAGCTCGCATAACCCAGCCTCCAACAGCAGCCTTATGCGGCTGCCTGAGGAAAAACAGGGTGAGTACATGCAATAGCTCCCCCTAATACTCTTTCAGCATCTAACTAGTTTAAGCTTAGGACTTCCCAAGTCAGATCTGGTTTCTGTTTATTCAATGTCTCCTTCAATGGCCATAAACTTGTCCCAATTCCCCTTGAACCCAGACAAAGTGCTGGGATGAACAATATGCCTTGACAAGGAGTTCCACAGAGCTACCTACTGCATGAAAAACTGCATTTACTTTGACCTGGCTTCTACTTGAATTAGGCCGATTTTGCCTACTTCTTGTACTGGAAGAAATTATTTTATCCATCTCCTTTATGTCCCTTTTGATTTCTGTTTAATATTGATATCCACTTGCTTTGTGTCTTTTTTAGGCTTAGCAGTCCTAGCCCTTTTTTTCCACTTTTCATACAGAAGTTTCATAATCCTTTTTGCCTTTCTCTGAACCTTTTCCAGTTTTGCTGCACCATTTTTGAAAGAAGGAAAACAAAGCTGTATTAACAGTCATGATATGGGAGAAACATGGACTTATACAGTGGCATAACTATGTTCTTATTCTCAGTTTCTTTTTTTAACATACCAAAGAATATAATTTCAGATCAGATGTGAAAGGGTCCAGCAAGTTTTCATTAACATAAATGTCAAGTAACCAGCTCCACAGGCAGCAGGATTTCAGAACAGGTGTTAGGCAAGGGGCAACCGGTTTGTCATTTGTACGTACAGGGGTTCTCTTCCTTCACTGTCATTTGTGAAAATGGAAAAAAAAATCTAACAATATTAAGCAAAAAAAAAAAAAGTCTCCACTTCCTCATATCAAGCTTCTGACTCCACTGACTGTGAGAATTCCTCTTCCCCCTATGGCATCCTCCTTTCCTCAAACCTAGGACCCCAATTCCACAGCCCTGCAAAAACTTAGCTTTACAACTCGATCTTCCCAACCTCACACCCACCCTATCCCCGGCCCTCTAAATGGGGCTCAGTCCCTTCAGGAGTTCTCCATCTGGTGCTCTCTCTCGCCATGTTTCTGCATCCTCAGCTGGAAATTCAAGCTCTGCACCAATGGGCAACCACAGACAGCAGAGCTGAAGAGGAGACCCACTGTTTTGCACAGCAGCAGCAGAGTCCAGCAAGCACTAGCCAGCAAAGATCCTGAAATGCACTGACCTACTCGGGAAACAAATGAGTAAAAGCACTTATCCCATGTCTCAAAGAGACTGCAGGTACAAGTGAAGTACGGAACTGCCGGTGCTACCAGGCTCAGCTGCAGAACAGCTTGAGAATCTCTGCATCACATTATTAGGAAGCTTTTCTGAATGTTTCTCCCAAAATGTAAAGTCATCCTATGGGACAGTTTCCTGCAAACAATTCCAGTTTAAAAGAAGCAACTGTTAAAAAAATTCCCTGAGTGTCCCCAGTGTGATGCTGTTTGGAATAAATGACACGCACGTGGTGCTGTGCACCCGCTCTCTCATGAAGAGACATGGGTTCCCCGTTACATAAGCAGAAGTGTCTCAAGAGGAGGCCTCAATAACTCTCTTGAGAGACAGAGGGGAAAAAATATGCAAAATGTAACAAGTTTCACTTTCAAAGGAAAACAACATTTCCTCCTGGACATTTTCAGTGTCATTAAACTGAGGCAAACAGGTACATGCCCAGCCATCTGTCCACAGCCAGTGTGGATGCAGGCATTTGTGCTCCACAAGCTGCTTGAGCCCGTTGCAGTGACGACAAAAGAGTTACCTGCTGAACCTATCAGGGAATTTAGGGAAATTAAGTCTTCTATAGCTAGATCCACAGAGGCTTTTTGAGCATGGTCAGCACATCTAAATCAACTGCAGGATTCCTGATGTGTTGCAGAGGGGCTTTGTTGTTGTTTGTAATGCACTTATTTACTCAAGAAAGCTCAGCTCTGATTCAGCATCTGGTTCTCATTGAGGCTCAGCTTTTTTTAAACTGAGCTTTCCAGATGGGTTGACTGAAGCACAAGGAGGTCAAGAGACTTGTCTGAGGTCATACAGCAAGTCAGTGGCTCTGCTTGGACCTGAGCCCAGAACTGTTCAAGGCTACCACTCCTTGGCTCTTAAAGAGACAATTTTATCCCCTGTGAAGTGATCTTATCGCTATGAAGAAGAGATGCAATAAAAGCAGTGCCCTCAAAGCTGCAGTCTGCTTAGAAAGAGTTATTTTATTTGGAAAAGCTGTAGCGTTCCAGTGTCTTAATAGAGCGAGTCATACCAAAGGGGTGTGATACTGATAGACAGTGTCATCCCCCCACTACTCTATAGTCCCGTGCTCCTATGGAGCAGCTTTACACTGCTGCTGGCCCTTGGCTCCAACTGTCTACTCACATCCCATCTAGCAGCGTGCTGTGTCGTGAAATGCACTGTTGGTTCAGCACTGCTCGAAGCCCGTCTCAAGGTGAGGAAACTCAAGTGCACTCAGGATCTGAAGCAGAGCCCAAGCACTTGCTGCCATGGCCTGGACACGTTGGGTGTAGGCAGCGCATCCCAGCCGACCAACCAGCAGATCCCCGAAGCTCAGCTCTGTTCTCCATAACCCCAGAGCTCATTTTTTAAGCTCAGCCACAGGCTGGGCTAAGGCAAGCAGTTCACAGATCCCACAGCAAAGGCACACTTGTGCCAAACCAAGGAGGAGGTGAGAGGTATCAAGTTCTCCTCCATAAAGCATCACTTGGATCTACGCTTGTTTTCCAAAGGCAGGGCGAGAAAAGCACAAATGGAGGGAACGTTCCTGGAACCTACACAGCTTCAGACAGGTAAGAGGTACTAAAGAGTTTGAGAAAACATAGATGGGTCTTGCACGTTGTTCTGCAAAGCCTTCTGCAAACTGGATCAACCTGTAGCAGGCTCCGCTACTTTGGAATATAGAGCATTGCTCAAGTCATTCCTATAATAAATTCAGCATCTTAAGGAGACGAAAGCTGCAGAGTGCTAGGGAATGTTGTGTTACTGCTCTAGCACTGTTCTAAGGATGAAAAAGCCAGGTTTTAAACTACTGTATTCTGTTTAATATATTAATAGGAAACAAAACCTTGAAAATGGTGCACATGCCAAAAACAAGCATAGGTGCGGCCAATTTTCTTATTCTTACGAGATGCATACCCAGAAATCTTTTGTATAGCCAAGAACCACAGAACAAATACCACATAACTCCAGGAGCCCAGGGAAGAGATAACAGTGACTCTCCAGGGTTCCCAGCGTGGGATGGGGTTAGAGGGTGCGTGCAGCCAAGTCCAATGACAACTCAGTGACGTCAGCCTCAACAGCTATTCCCTGTTCAGTTCCTCTCTCAACCAGGGACTTACATTCACCGGCCTTTGTGTCAACACAGCCTTGCTGCTGCGGCAGCAGGAGCCGTACCTGCACTGCTGGAGAGTCTCACAGAACTCGAGAGCCGTGAGAGGGCAACTTTTGAGCTAGCTCTACTCCAACGCTGAAAGCCTTTCCTAATTCCCACTGAAAGAGCACATACGTTTCCTTTTCACAGGTTCACAGATAAGATGTTTTGTAGGCTCCAAAAAGAGGCGCAGCTTGCTGAAAACCAGGCTCGCTCTTTCTCCGGGCTTCACAAGACCACACTGGTGTGACTAACTTTGCGGTATTCTAAATCTGATTCAAGACACCACTCTGGAAAGTTGGTTTTGACCAAATGTTTGTGACAAGCTGGAATGGGGCATCCAAATCGGGGATTAGTTTCACAGCAAGATAAATGGCAGCTCAGTTTTCCACGTCTCAGCGACTGCCCCTTCCAAACCACAACACATCGCGCACCAGTTCCTGCGTCCCCAGGGGCAGACCACTCGCTTCTGCAGCGACAGGCAGGGAACAGTCATTGCACACACGGGGCAGAGGGGCTTCTGGACAGCAGACCCGTGCCCAAAGCCAAAGGAAATCCTCCACGTGGGGCTGGGTGGGAAGGGACTGGGCACGACAACAAAACGCTCCGCGGGGAACGGTGCCTTGGACACCAATACGTGGCTCAGGACTCAAGTTTTCCTGACAAACAAGAAAGAATCCCTTAACAGATCCAAATGCCAAGGCCTATCCCCCGGGTCAGGCTGTGGAGAACCACTGGCTGAACTGCTCTGTCCTCGGGTTAAGTTTTTCGGGTTGGGGTTTTGTTTTTGTTTTGTTTTTTTCTTCTGTTTTGTTTTCAAATGTAAATGGCTGAACGCCTCCCCCCATTCCGCCCTCCCCTTTTACAACTTGTTGCTTTTCCAGTTCAAACAAAGGCACGGAGCCCCTCCTCCTCCTCCTCCTCCTCCTCCTCCTCCGCCCGGCCGGGCGGCGCAGCCGGACGCTTTTGTTTACTAACTCTCCCCCGGGCGCGGCGGAGCGCCGGCACCCGCTGGGACGGCAGCCCAGCACCCGGGAACCGGCCGGGGCCCCAGCAGCTCGGCAGCTCGCCCGGCCCGGGGACGGCGAAGATGCCGGCCCGGGTGGGCACTGCCGGGGGCGTTTGGCAGGAGCAGCTCGGTACCGCTCTCCCCCCGCCGCCGCCCCGAGATGCGCGGGCTCAGGTTACAACCAGTTCCACCACTTCGCTCCAGGGCTCCTCCACCGAGCTCGTTAACCTTCCCGTTCCTGGGAAGATCTGGCCAAGAAGGAGCGGGGGGGGTGTCTTTGCATATCGCGGGAGGGAAGGGGGCACTGGGGAAAACCCACACAGCACGATAAAAATCTCGGGGTAGCTTGTTATTCCTGCGATTTGCTAAATGACATTCATAGCCCCGTCTACATTTCTACAGGCTAATCTTCCTGTTGGAGTTTTTGAAGAGCTATTCGAAGATGAAGTCCTCTGGAATTCCCTCATCTCTCTCATGACCAAACCTCTGACCAGGACAGTGATCCTCACTTACCTTTGAGAAGAACTGCAACGGATCCCACAGTTAACAGAGCACCAACTCACTTGGAGCCAGATAAGCTTTCTGTCCCTCTCTGAAGTCAGCGAGAGTGTCAGCTTCTTCATATGCAAGCGGATACACACTCTCCTCGTTGGGCTTGCATAGAAGTGGCAAAGTGCTGCCTGCTGCCAAAGCTCTGCCACCTCTGACAAACTGCATGGGCTGGGATTCCCATTTCACCTCTGCTCAACAGGGTAAGGACAGCAAGGAAGAAAGAACCAGGGGCTTTAGGGATGCTGGGTTTATTTTGTTTCTTTGAAGAGCAGGGCTTCTTCTTTTTTTTCTTTTTTTTTTTTTAAAAATCAAGATTCTGGAGTGTGGTTTCAGACCTGATGGCATCTTACAGCTGTCTTTTGTTGTGAGGAAGTTAGTCACAAGCCTGAGACAGCAGCTAGAACTGTCTGACAGAGTAGTTGGTAGCAAGTCCAGCATGATCTAAATATACTCCACAACATTTCAGAGAACTACCCCAGACAACAAGTAGTATCAGAACACACCCCAGGCTTGTTGTCATCTCCAAGGTGAGGAACCGATATAAGTCACAGATGGCCACATGAGCCACAAAAGAGAAGATGCTGCTGGTGAGGAGAGTGGAGGGAGAAGAGTAAAAGCTGTAGCAAAAAGCAAGGGGGAGATCCCTGGGGAAAGCCTCAGTGACCCTGCTGCTGATGAACTGGAAGAGCTGGAATAGCAGCAGCTACCTTCCCAGGCAGTTACTCCAATCCCACATTCTCTCTTCCCTCTGCCTGCCGATCTGAAGGACAAGCCAGCGATCTAGCATAAGCAAAATCCATCAGGATACTCCTGCCATTTTATTGCTGCTGGCAGTCTGCTGCCTTAGACAACAGCCCACTAGCTGGTGCCTGGAGCCAGTCTTCTAGAGCGCACCACTCTTGGGTAGCTAAACCCCACCTTCCCCTCCAGAAACACCCTACCCTCTGTATGTGGAGCCGGTGGAACTGGTCGGCGATGCACTGCAGCTTCCGCGCGATCTGCACCTCGGCACGCGCTTCCCGCTGACCTTCCCGAGGCTCCTCTTGGAGGCGCGGATCCAACGCGAAGCCAACTGGAGGGACGTGTAAACGGTAACCAGCATGGCCTACAAAACAGAGATCAGAGGGGTCATCCTTCCAGTGCAAAGAATAGCTGCTCTACTCGGCGTGCTTCACGGAGGAAGAGAGCTGCACGTAATCCTGAGATTTTGACTCAAAGTGCGGTTCCTGAAGCCCAAAGAATGACTGTGTACCATAAGCATGCAGTAAACATTTGCTCAGCTTTTAAGTAGATTTATATCGATTAAGCAGAGCGTTGTGTTGCTTCCCATAATCAAATGACTGGCAGGATCTTAGGCTTGGTTCCTTTCGCTTCTTTAGAGTTCAGCCAAGTCCTGATTTACTTTTTTTTTTATGACAATTTTGCAGTTTTACAAGACCTCTGCTTCAAGTTGCCTCCCGTTAAAGGTTGCTGTATCTTTTCTGTCAGACTATTCTCAGTTCTCTGGCATTTAGTGGGACTGATTTGAATTAAAGCTAAATTGGATACACAAAGCTGAGTGGTGTCCCATCAGTTACTAGTAAAATACTGGATGGACATGCTACTTACTCAACAACTCTAACTCCAGTAAAGAGCCTGAAAGCTGTCCCACTAAGTGTAAATTTTTGATTTCCCTCTCTCCATGGAAAACTTCTGAGAGCCTTCCTAGGATGAGACCACTAGAAGTTAAAAAATGTATGCAAACCATAGGATATGAGGTACGGTGAGCACTTAAGCATCTAGCAGCAAAATAAAACGTGACAGAATAAAGCAAAAAAGAAGTAGAGTGCGAGTATCAAGGACAGTGGAAGCAATGAGCAAGTGTCTGGTCCCTGGAGTGGACAAGCAAGGGTAAGAAAAATCAAGCTGTCTCTCCTGAGGGAGTAGGTCCAAAGCAAAATAATTTCAGTCCTTTTATTAAAGGCCCTAATGAAAGAAACCTTGCATGACTGCGGAAGTGCTAAAGGGACAGTTTCCTTGCTGCAAAGCTGGTGACACTGGAGTGCTCTTACCATAGAAGAGTCTCCGGGGCTCTTCAGTGACTCCACAAGGCAACATAACATCCTGACTGGAAGAGGATGGGCTGAGTGTTTGAGTTGCCTTGTCCTGCTGCTCAGGATGCCTGATACCGGGACCACAGCAGTGTGTGAGGGGGAATAGTTGAAACCTCCCCAGAAGGCAGCTGTAGGACTGGTTCTGTGTGAAAATGCCAGTTGCAGTCATTTCACCAGGCTGACCTGCAAGTCCAAAGTCATCAGAGTGAAACACGTCATCGTCCAGCCCATCCAGGCTAGAATAGTCCTCTTCCAGGTAGCTGGGGCGATCCATTGCTCCTGCAACAAAGGGACATTTGAGAAAAGAGCTAAGACATAAGAACATTGTCCAGGAGAGAATGCCTTCTGCTCCAAAAGCAAAACACAGCTCTTTATTCCACGCCTGCCTGCCCGCCTCCCTCCCTCCCAGTGCTGCCCATCTGCACAGGCAGGAGAGGCAAGTGACTCAGTGGTGAAGGTCAGGGCTTTGTGGGAAGTCCTAGAGTGCTGGGCCAGATAGAGACAAAGTTCACACGTGTCTAAGAGTCCACCCATAGCTCCAGTTCCACAGCTTGTCACAAGGAGAGAGCCAACCCCCAATCTCAGCACATAGAAAGTAAAAATGCATCGTTTTAAAAAGCAACCCCAATCCTTCAAATCACCGTGTGCCAGTCAGCTTCTCTGGAGTCTGCTCTGCTTTGGCCTTCCATGTTTATGGCATGCCCCATTCACTTTTTCCCCATCTGTTACTTATTGATGAAGAAAAGCTCTTGTAATCACAAGGCTGCAAGGCCAGACTTTTAAGAAACCCCAATAGTTGCAAAACTTGAGAGCTGCCAAAGCGATTTCTTTGGAACTGTCTGTAACTTCTCCCTAAAAGGGCCAACTTTCCTTTCAACTTCTTGTTTCTTCCCTCAGCTCAACTTAAGACACGTCCCAAACTTGGCAGCGTAGTCACTTTGTTACCCCTCTTACCCTCAAGCCTACATGTGCTGTCAGTGCCTTCGTTCCCCTTACTACTAAATAAAAAACCATTGCTGGTGTCGGTGCTTAAAACAAGACTTCTGTAGCCACCACAGTAAATAGAATCATGGAATGCACTGGGTTGGAAGAGACCTTTAAATGTCATCTAGTCCAACCCGCAATATACTCCTGAGTTCTGCTGCAGCACAAGAATGGGGTAAAAACCCCATAATGAACCCTACATCACCATTTCAGAGCTCTTTGCAAACACGTAGTAATTAGAAGCAGATTTACCAAAAAAACCACAAGTCCCTTTACTGTTACCTGTGCATCTAACCCAACTGGAAGACAGTCTCCTAAGAGATCCATCTCTAGGATTTCCACCCAGTTCCAAACAAGGCAGTGAAATTCAACTCTTCATGTCTCTTCCTTTGCTCTGGTTTGCGAAGCATTTAACAGAACGGAAGACTAGCAAGAGGAATTTCAGGCCTGAAGGAGACATTAATAATAATTTTATAAGGATGTGCTCAGCGCTCCCCTTGGTGCTCCCATCTCCCCCCAGGTGAGCAGCACTCAAACCACAAACATGCCACAGGAGGCGAAGGGATGGAGCAAGCGCAAGAACCATTTGCGCAGGGCTCTAACTCGGGGGCACTACAGTTATTTAAGTTGTAGCACCCCAGTGGTTCACTCGGCCCAGCCACAACTCCCAAAGAAGAGTTTGCAGAGCAGAGCAGGTACCAGCCCCAGAGCTGAACGGTGACAGCAGAGCTGCCTTGGCACAGGACTCACAACATCCTCTTCCATGGCTCAAAGCAGCACACCAGAAGGAGTTACAAGCCCTGAGATTCAGGCACGGATGATGTCCTGCCAGCCCTGCTGTGGGATCAGGCATCACCTGACGGAAAGGCAGGACGATAACGTGTTTTGTCTTTGCAGGAAGATTTGCCAGATCTCATCCCTCAGAGCCCCACGGGGACACGGGCATCCAGTGTGAGAAAGTGCAACAAAGGCATAAAGCCAGCCGGCAGCCCGAAGCCCGAACAAAAGAGGGCTTAGAGAGCACGAAGTTTTACTCGACCTCCTGCAATACGCTCCGACCGTTTTGCAGAGCTCCTGGGGAACGCTGAAAAGAGGATGCCGAGGCCACGCAGAGGATACTCGTCCTACAACTCACCGAAGCTCCCTTCCACGACCTCAAGACGCTCACGCCGGGAGCCACAGACTGCGGGAGCCGCCGCGTCTCCTCCGTGAGCTGACACCGAACAGCTCGGACTCCGGGGACTCTGCCAGACGGCGGGCAGGACCCCGCACGTCTTCAGCGCCCTGTCCGACTCACAAGAAAAGCCACCGAACCCTCCGAGCTGCGGCCGCCGCTGCGAAACCCGCACGCCGGCTCTGACAGGCGGCGGGCCGGCAGCCGGAGGGAGGGCTCAGCACACACGTGCGTGCCAGCTTCCCAAAACAAAGCTGGCCGGCCTCGCTTCCCCACCGCCAGCTGCTCTTAACTCTTCCCCTTCCGGGCTTCAGCCCCGCAGAGTTACCCCCGCCCGAGAGGTCTGAACGCGGCTCCTCCGGGCAGCGCGGGGGGACGAGGCGCCCCGAGCCCGGAGGGGCGTCCCAGGCGGGGCAGCGCTGGCGACCGATAATTAGTCGTTGCCTGCATCAGCAAATCGCTGCCGTCTCGGTGCCCGACGGACTCATGCCCAGTCCTCCCGCTCCCCGCTTCTCCTCGCCCCGCCGCGGGACGCAGGGCAGACCCCCGGGGCGAACCCCTCTTTCCCTGTCACGATCTCGCGTCCGGCCACGGCGCCGCGCCGCCCGGAGACGTGTCTCAGAGGGTCCGACCCGCCAGCCGCGAAAGGGCTTCCCGGGCACTCACCGAGAAGCGGGACGGGCGTCCCCGCGGGGCCGGGGCGTCCCGCCAGCCGCCGGCGCGCCTCCCCACCGCCAAACTGCCGCCGCCGCCGCCGGGCGGCCCGCGAACAGCTGACGGCGGCCCCGCCCCGCCCCGCCCCGCCCCCGCGCGGCGGCCAATGGGCGGAGAGGGGCGGGGCGCGCCGCGAGGGGCAACGGCCGCCGCCGCCGCGCGGGAGGAGCGCGCGACCCTGCTGAGGGAGAGGGGCGGGAAGCGGGGCGGGGCCTCGGCCGGACCCGGCCCTCGGGGGGGGGCGGCCGTGTGTCACCGCCGTGTGTCACCCCTCCTGCGGCACCTCAGCGACCGCCCCGACGGCAGCCGGGCCAGTGCTGTGGGGGCACTCCAGGTACTCGCTTCGCCGCTCTCTTCGTCGCCGCCGGGTGTGGGAAGGAGGCGGAGGAAAGGGCCCGGCCCGCGGCGATCGCCCCTTCAGGCCCAGAGCAGAGTTACCGGCACGGCGGGGCCAGGCCTAAAACTGGTGGGAGTCGGACTCCAGCTCGTTATTTCTCCAATGAAGCTCTTTACTTCTTCGCTTTAAATGACTTAGAAAGTTCTCTCTGGCTTTTAGAGTGTGAACGTTGAGGCAGGAGGGCCAAGGGTGCTTTGCAGCGTGTCACGGCGTGCTCCTTCCCGCGTATACGAGTAACACGCAGGACTGAAGAGCTAAACTAATAAGAGCAATTTTTGGTTTGTTTTGATTTTTTTTTGAATTGGAAGTGACCTTAAAGACCATCTAGTTCCAACCCCCTGCCGTGGGCAGGGGTATCTGCTAGATCAGGTTGCTCAGAGCCCCGTCCAGCCTGGCCTTGAGCACTGCCAGGGATGAGGCATCCGCAGATTCTCCGGGCAAGCTGTGCCAGTGTCTCTCCACCCTCATAGTAAAGAACTTCTTAATGTCTAGTTTAAATCTCCCTCGCTCTAGCTGAAAAACACCGCCCCTCGGCCTATCACCACATGCCCTTGTAAAAAGCCCCTCCCCACCTTTCCTGTAGCCCCCTTCAGGTACTGGGAGCCTACTGTGAGGTCTTCCCAGAGCCTTCTCCAGGCTGAACAGACCCAGTTCCCTCAGCCTGTCCTTATGAGAGGTGCTTCAACCCTCTGAGCATGTCTGTGGCCTCCTCTGCACTCTCTCCAACAGGTTCGTGTCCTTCCTGTGTTGGTGGTTCCAGACCTGGACACAGCACTCCAGGTGGGGTCTCACAAGAGCAGAACAGAGGGGCAGGATCACCTCCCTTGATCTGCTGGCCACATATGTTTTGTTGCAATGGAGGACATGGTTGGCTTTTTGGCCTGCCAGGGCAATATTCTCAGTAGCGTTTTCTGCGAAGCTGCCTTGCTGAGTAAATTAAGAGAAAAGCAAAATGACCCCCTTGTGCTGTGAGCAGCAGCTCAGTGCCATTTACTCTTACTCTGGTGCTGATATACCAGCTCCCCTCACAATCAGTAGGAACACCTCACCAAGTTCAGAGACAGGACCCAGCTCCTCAGCACAGCGCAGCACCTCGTCAGGTTGTTTTTTAAAACCTATGTAACAAGATCACTTGGAAGGGAGGTTTTAAAACCCAGCAGCCAGCTGAGTAACGTTAATTGCTGTCAAGTCTGCCACAGTTATTGAGGTTTGTAACTTAAACTCAGGGGAGGGGTTAGATTGGAAACTGATGACTAGCAAGGTGAGGTGAATTACTGCGGGTTCCTCATGTCACGTTCTCCTGGCCAGGCTGTGGGAGCCTCTCCAGTTAAACGCTTCAGACTTTGATAGTCAAAGAAGTTGTGAGTAGGAGAGGAGACGAATGCCATTAAAAGAAAAAAAAAAAGCAACAAAAGGCATTCTATATTTTCAAGATGTTCAAATTTTATCACACTGATGGTCAGGCCCTGGCAAAATGCCAGCAGCTGGAGGGCTACTTCTAATTTGAACGTGCATCACTATAAATAAAAAATGAATGTGCTGTGATTCCAACCACTTATGTCTTCCAGACTGAGTAATAACTGCCTGCTGGTTAGGCTCATTAACAGTGAAAACAGTACCTGATCAGCTTTGTTTTCATCTCGTTGAGCTGCAGTTGGGGCCACACTTTATATCCCCAGAGGCTGCGTTTTGGGAACTCCTACTGTGTAGAAAATGTATGGAAACTGAAATCTATGTATATAATCAGGCTGGATGGTAAGAGAGCTCAGGAAGGATATTTGTGCCTTTCAGTGATTAAAAAAAAAGATATGGCAGCATTTCTAAGAGAGGGGACTCAGAGGGATTCCTTGAGGAAATTAGACATTGTTAAGAAATGGCTCCGAGTAAATAGACCGAAACCAAGACAGAGACAGCGAGTCTGAAATGGAAAATTGTGAACCGGGGGGCAAGTTATACCACCGGCCTCACCGTGCTCTGCCGAGAGAGTTTCTACAATAGCATGGAGACAAGCTTCTTACCTGGGAGCGGGAGCCCCAGGGACAGAGAGTTTTTTGCTCATTAGTGTACATGGTGGCATTTTGATTCAAGAGATTAATCTTAAATCTCTTGCAGAAGTGTCCCTGTGACATCTGTGGAGGGAAATACCGTGCCATCCCATAACCCTTCTGTCAGCCTGCTCTGCTGCTCAGAAGACTAATGAACAAAATTGCTTCTTTTATTTAGTCAGCCCCCACCCCCCCGCCACATATCCTCTATGTGTCTTCAGAACTATTTCTCCGTATTTTACTGACAAAATGCTATTGTCAGCATTGTGCTGTAATTGCAGAGTACATTGTGATCTTAGGCACGGGTCTTGCAAGCTGCTCTGCCTGGGTGGGCTCCGAAACCCACACAGGGCCAACTTGACTTTGGAGGGGGTAGTCTTGTCTTGTGAGCTCAGTTTTCATTTGTTTCTCTATTTTTCTAGCTCTCATGGTTGGAATAGGGAAGTTAAGGGTAGCCTCATGGATCATAAAGCAAAAGATGAACAAGAAAAATGTTGGGGGTTGGTTCTATTTATTTTGTTATCTTGAGAACATTTGGTCAATGGGATGACTTTTCAGGGGGCCCGATCTGAGTGCTGAGGAGTGGAAAACACTGTCTTCTGCCCTAACACATATCAACAGACTCACTGTGTTCTGCCACATTTTACTGTCGTGTGAGGCATAAAAAAGCCCAGCTTGACTTCTAGGTTTTGACCATCCTTGTGCATTCCTCACACAATCCAGCCTCTTGGAGAAGGCTGGCCTCCCTCCTGATAGAAGCACTCACGGGGTTCAGCACCCAGTGCTGGCAGGAGAAAACGTTGCACATTTTAAAAGGTGTATTTGGGAGCAAGATCACTTACTGACAATAAATAATAGTGAGAGGATACTGCTGTTGGAGTTTTCTGCCGAAGAGAAAAAAGGTTAAGGCAGTTTGGCAGTGTTGCTCCTTTTCACTTTTCTGAAACCAAAACTGAAATGCTCTCTTTCTCCCCAGATCATGGCACTGCCTTGGGAAAATGCTTCATCCTCCCTCGGAGTCCTGTGCTTGACTCCTACTGCAAACGCCGAAGACAGAAATTTGCATTTTCCATTCTGCGTTTCTCCTGTGAGCCCTGCGAATTCAAGGCAACGAGCTGACAGAAACACTGACAACTGGACTTGAGGTGTGCACATTTCTGTATATCACTGAACATGCTCTTGTATGCTGGAGTCATCCTGGATTTTGCTTTCCTTCCTTCCTTCTTTTCCTTCTTCTTTCTTTCTTTCTTTTTTCTTTCTTTCTTTCTTTCTTCTTTCTTTTCTTTCTTTCTTTCTTTCTTTCTTTCTCTTCTTTCTTTCTTTCTTTCTTTCTTTCTTTCTTTCTTTCTTTCTTTCTTTCTTTCTTTCTTTTTCTTTCTTTTCTTTCTCTCTCTCTTTTTTCTTTCTCTTTTTCTTTCTTTCTCTCTCTCTCTTTTTCTTTCTTTCTTTCTCTCTTTCTCTCTTTCTATTTCTTCCTCTTTCTCTTCCCTCCCCTCTTCTCTCCCCTCCCTTCCTCTCTCTCTCTCCTCTCTCTCCCCTCTCTCTCCCCCTCTCTCCCCTGCCCTCCCCAAGGACTTGCTATACAATTTCGTTTTCTCTAAGGAATTGTCCAATTCTGCAGAGACTTTGCACAGAACAGACTTTCTACAGCATGCTAATGATTTAGGGGAAAGATCCCATGAAGGTTTCTCTTCCCTTTTTTTGAAAAAAAAAAAAAGAGAGACAAAATAGTGCACTTGTTCCTTTCTCTGTGTTTCTAACATTGCCTGTCTTTTCCTCCTGATTCTGTACTCCTGTCCTCTCTCTTCTGCTTTTTCCCACCTCATTTGATGAGTTTGCTTCTCCTTCCTTTGTGATCTTTCCCTCTTGTATTCTGGACCAACTCCTGCGGCATAAACTCCCCCAGATGTTTGACTCTGCTACTGGGATTTCTTAAGGGGACTGGGCTAGATGTGAAAGTAAGATCCGTCCATAATGTTTGCAGAGTTGCAGCCTCATTCTGTAAAGGCCTGATTCAGTCCGTGCCAAAGGCAAAGGCAAACTGACTTCAGAGTAACCCTCTCTGACTCTAAAATACCAAGAGCTTTTTTTGAGCGTGGTTAGTAATGGGCACTGAAGATACTCAGGACTCACCAGGTATACTCAGGGCCAGGCAGAATTAAGTCTTTCATCTGTATCACTGCATGAAAAGTAGAGACTTCACAACCTCCCTGGACAACCTGTGCCGATGTGAATCAGCTTGGGTGGAAAATTATTTTCAAATAACAAGTTCAAAATATGAAAGTGGTACATTTTTATTACATTTTTAAAAGATCCCTCAGCCTATTCTTATGTTGTTTTTTAAACTGATGACAATAATCAACCCTATCGTGGGGCACATATGCAGATTCTGAATTCGCTTTTGGTAAAAGCTCAGCTTTACTTCTTGAGGTTTAACACCAGAACCCTTCCTATTTCTATGGAAGATTAGAGCTCAACTGTCCTAAATGGGAAGATAAAGCAGAGAAACTTGAACCTAATGCTGTTTACGTTTTTTATTGCAACACAGGACCATCCAGGGTGTTTGATACAGTGGAGCACTAAGTCTTAAGTGCAATAAAATTCAAACTGAAGCTAAAAAGCAAAAGTGGAAGTAAAACTGGAGTTGCCTAATTCTGTCAATAGTTCAAAAGGAAGACATAGTGCTAGAAACTGCTGAGTGCTTCACATTGTTATTGGTTTATTAAAATATATATAAACCCAAATATAAATATTAAAAATAGAGAATAGAAAAATACTAAAAGAACTTAATTTACTTGCTCCATTTAAAGGTTTTCCTATCAGTTTCATAAAGGGCATAAAGGATATTGAATATTCAGTCAGCTTGGAATACCTTTGACCAGGTTCCTAGCAGGGGACACCTTTGTTTGTGAATTCAGGCCCTCTATTTTTATATGTAAATTCATGTCATCTATTTCACTGTCTCTATTGTCTTCAGCTAATGATATTAATAAACTCTCCTTACGTTAGAAGTTTTTTTACAAAACACAAAAGCTAAAGATTGCTATGAGGACAATAAGAAATCTACTTTTTGTAGGGAAATCTCCTTTTGCTTCCTTTAATTTTTATTTTAATTCTACTCACGGTAAAATTAGTATTTTTGCATGTATACTTACTTTTCATGTATACTAACATAAAACTGAGGACCTTACTCTTCCCCCAGTGAATCCAGTGCCACATCATCTCCGAATTCCAGCAAAATTAGATTGGATGGATTTTTACAATTTGGGTAAAAAACACTGGGAAAAAAATTTGAAAAGAATTTGGCAGAAAAGGATGCCTTACAATTTTCCTGAAGGAATGTTTGCAACTAATGATTCACTGGTTCATCACAATACCTCTAATGCTCATGAAAACCCATTTCCCACGGCAGCGTAGGCAGTTTGGGGTTTTCTTTGGTTTTGAATTGTGAATGCGCAGCCCAGTACTCCAGGTAGGCAGCACCTAAGAGGAAACACAACAGTTTCTTTTTGATATGTAACAAACATCGGAGCTCACCTCTTCTCCGTGCAGCGGGAGGCAGCCGTCCTAGTACCAAGATCACAGGAAAGCTTTATCTGGAAAGACTCCCTTGGTGTGGCTCCTCTTTAACTCTCCCCTTTTTAACAGCTGGTGTTTCCAAGAACTGAGTTGAAAGGCTGAGACAGATTTTCATTTTTAATAAATGAGCTTCAGGTTCCCTGGGAAAAAATGTCCTCCATTGGAGACAAGAAGGTCCTATGTCACCCAAATTCTTTACTTATTAAAGAGACAGATGAGATCCTCTTACAAAACTACAGTAAAGTCTCTCCTTAAATCTGGAGAGTTGTTTGCACTGTTACTCTCTTAGAATCTCTGTTTCATTTTTATGGCTCCCTCCTGAGAATCCAGCAGCTCACTCACTGCTGGCACTGAGAGGGCAGGAGGAGCTGCAGAGGGCAGGGAATTCGGGAGGCGACGCTTCCACCCCAGCTCTTGCCAAAAGCACGGCACTACTGAGGGATCCGCTCACTCGGTTTGCCATTCAGGTTCTACAGGTGTACGGCACGGACAACACCATGGTGGAAAACACACTGAGCTCCTTCAGAAGGTGGTGGCAGGTGGCAAGTAGTATTTGTGCCCATTCTGTTAGAGGGAGGTTGTCTTCCTTCAAACTCCCGTCCTCACTCGCTGCCTGGTACTGAGGGCGTGCAGAGGCAGAGCAGATTGACACATGTGGAAAACTCATAACAGAACATGAAACTCTCTGGACCAATTTTCATTATTTGCTTCCAATTTTTTAAATGATCTATTTTTGTGAAAAGAGAAGTTAAATCAGGGTCTTGCTCGCTGAAAATGGAGCAGTTTGGAACAAAAAAAAAAACCCCAGTGAAGCACAAGAATTGTCTCCTCTTTAAAGGGAGACATAAACATAATGACTTCAAAAAATTCCATGGAAAAAGCAATCTGCAATTGAATGAATAGTATACTTCGTTTTAAAAAACCGCTTCATTGGAAAGTATCAAACCCTGAATTGCTGTCTTCAAATGTCTGTGTGTACCTTGGGTACAGAAGTCCTGTCTGAGAATTGCCACAGATTTTAAAGTCTTGCCCATAAGTTCTGGTTGGAGGAAAACTTGAGGGGAAATGAAGTGAGGAAACCAAAATGGGAAGGTCGAAAGCAGGTTGGGTACCCGAAATTAAAGCTTTCACGAGGGTTGTGCAGAGACAGCAGGCTAACTGCTGGTTTCAGAGGAATGGCAGGAGGAGAGGGTGGAGAAGCCAGGGTGAGCAGAGCCAGGCGGGTGGCTGGGAGCTGTGGGTCCCATCGCCCGGTGCCTGTGACACTGTGACACGCGGGGCGTGGGGGGCAGCGCGGCCATGACTGGGCAGTGCCCTCCCTCTCTGCGCCCCTGACTCAGGGTCGGTTTGTTCCCTCTCGGGGAAGCAGGCTGCCTTCCCCGCTGGTGCTGCACAGCCTCGTGCTTGGCCTGACTCATCGCTCCCCTGCCCGTGGGACTAACCAGAGGTTAGTCATCAGAAGAATTTCTGATTAATAGGCTTTCATATTCTTTTTCCCCTTTTTTTTCTCTTTCATTACAGTTTTCTGCTACATGATCTTTCTCACCTCTCTGCTTCTGTTTGCTAGTGCTGTCTCCCCTCGTGCCTTTTTTTCCTGTCATCTCCTTTGCTGCTCCTCCTGTCCCTTTGCTTCCTACCATGCAGTCTCATTTTTCAATTGTCTTTCTTTTACTCTCTCCTGCCAGGGAAGGGGACCAGCAACTCTGGCCCCCAGCACTGCCACAGTGTTACTAGCTGTAGTTACTAGCTTTAGTTAGTGCTTTCTGTTGTCAAAGCACTTTAGAAAGGGCATTGTTATGGTAACTGGGAGGTTGACAAGGTTGACAAGCCAGTGTCCAACTTACTTCATAGACAGGGAAGCCAAGACAGCTACTTCATCTGCCTGCCGAATGATTTTTGGTATCCAGTCTGAGATGCTAGCTGGCTTCCCAAAATCAGGGGGCAGGTTTGACAGTTATGTTATTTCTATGTCCATTTTCCTTCCACACCTATTATTTCAGCATCTCGCACTAGCTTGACGCATCTGTCCAATGACATCCGGCAGCTCCGCAGCGACACTGACGTGAGACTGCCTTAGCGAAGGGTGACTGTGAAGCCAGGTCCAAAAGCAGGTGGCACTGGCATCGCCCTTCTTTCAGTCACCAGCACCTTTACAGAGCTGGCTTGGTAGCCTGCAGATCCAAACTGCTGAGTCACACTATTGTGTTTTGGGCTTTTTGTAAAGCACTAGACTATTTTCGAAGGGGGATCACAATGGAGGGATGTGGCAGCTCCCGCGCAGGGCCCCCCGGGACTGCCGGGTCCCTGCAGAGCGGTGCTCGCCTTTGTGTGCCGTGGGGCTCGAGGAAGCCCACACAGCCCCATGCCAGAAGAATGAGCAGCTTGCTTCAATATTTCCTTTCAATTCACTGCAGCCACTTAGGAAAAGGGTCGCTTACAATACAGGAGAAAGGTTACATCTCGTGCTTTTTTGTGTGTCGCTGTGCTGCGATAGCAATTTTTGAAAGGGTGTTTGCCTCCACAGCGCACACAGGCTTTCTGCTATAGCTGTGTGTTAGGTGAGTCTTTCAGAGTTCCCCATCTGCATCCTCAGACTTCTACTGAAATCGCCAGAGTTCTGGAGGCAAGCTCCAATCCTTATTAATTTATTGTGGTTTACAGCAGATAGCGCTTTGGAAGTTTTTCTGAAGATTTAAAAGTAAATTCTATAGCTGAGTGAAAATAAAATTAGAACTGGTATGAACAGAAGGCAGAACAAATGAATCTGTAGGGGCTCTTAGGCAAATCACCTTGCCTGGCTCAGGACTCAGTTTCTATTCCTAAAATAGAGTTTTAAGCATCACCTTTATAACTCTTTGAGATCTGAAGATAAAGCATATTAGAGAGGTGAAAAAGGTTATTATGTGTTATAGGGAGGTCGTGGAGTTGCCACACCTGGAGGTGTTTGAGAGATGAGTAGATGTTGTGCTGAGGGACATGGTTTAGTGGTGTTGATAGGGATAGGACAAAGGTTGGACTCGATGATCTTGAAGGTCTCTTCCAACCAAAACTATTCTATGATTCTATGGGAAAAGTAACTTTTCTTAATTTGAAAGCGAGCTTTAGATTATATGTGTGTTTACCCCAGTTCTATGCCCATGCAACACTACTAGCTTAAGGGAGCTGAATATTAAGTTATGCTTACTGAAGAACAGAGGTCATGAGCTTAGGTTTTATGAATAAATTCCATGCCATAATAGTATCTGTGGTCTCAGTTTATCCACAAAATACTGTCTCTTCTCAACCTGTAAAATCTTTATGCAAATAGAAGCATTGCCTAAATTCCAACAGGATATGTTTCTAAGCTTAAAGACACTAACAGCAGCTGTTGCAGCCCATCTCTCTCTTATTTCAGTAATTTTATCTTGAAGCCTAGTGTTTTCTAGTGTGTCCTGGATTTGGGAGTATCCTACAACAGATTGTCCATGTCTTTAATGTGTTAAAATGCCAAAACAAACATAACCCAGCCATGCTGATCCACTTGCATAGTGAATTTCTACTAGTACGAAAGCTTACAAAAGATAAATTTGAAAAGCCCTTTGTATCTGACTATTCATGAAAAGTAGATAACTAGAAGATAACAAGAAGTTAGATAACTACTAGATAAGACAGATGACTCTGTTTTTCTGAGTACTTACATAAGAAGTCTGACTAGGTGACCTACAGGAATAAAAATAATATGATGTTTGACATCAAGCACACCTACCTACACGTTAAACAGAATATTTCTCAGTGTGGGAAAGAGGGAATCTGAGGGGAAAAATGCTGCTGAAAAATTTCCACTAAAAATCACTTGTGGCTGTTGTCAGATGGCATTGTATATAAAGGGCAAAGGCTAATTTTCCTTGCATTAAGTTGTTATGAGCAGCTCTCTGCTGTTTAATACTCATAGGACTGAGGGAGGGCTGTCACCAGCCCTGCACGGTGAGGAGAGATTTTGATGTCTGATGAGCAATCACCATCCACCATGAATCAGGGGCCGTGAAAGACCCCTGAGGGAAGCAAAAGAAGCAGACAGCCCCGTTCACGGGTTGAAGGTGGATTGGCATGTGCCTGGTAGAAGTCTTGTAACTATGAGGAATACGCTTACATGAGGGATAAACAGGATTTGTAAAAACAAACATAGCTACAGGCAGGCACATTAAGCCAAATTCATTCCTAGTAAACCTTGCCTGGCTTACGCTGCAGGGGTGAGTTTGGCTCGGTGTGTGTGACCTTATCTAAGGCTGGAGCCGTGACATCTAATATGTACAGATATTAACACTGTGCGTACTTGGAACCTTTTATTTAGAAATGGATTGACAGATAAATTCAGTCTGGCACAGAGAGGTCGGGATTTTCCGAATTTGTGCTTGCGCGCGCGTGTTGCATGGCACAACCTATACTCTCCGTTTGTGCCTATATATAGAAGGTAAATCTATGCAGCGGGGCAGTGGGGGCAGGGGAGACTTTGGCCCCGATCCATTACACCTGGCCTTTCTCGCGCGCCATGAAAATTTCATGTTGTTTTCCTCCGGTGTCTCCTGCCGTCTTTGTTCCTCTCAGGCCAGCGCTGACCAGCGGCCTCCCGGCCGGGCAGGCAGCAAGCCCCGGCTGCCCCAGGCTCCCTTTTGCTGCTCTTGCAACTTCTAATGAGCCGTCAATCAACGGCCTTGTTTCTTCGAAGCTTATCTCATGACTGCTGAGAGGGGCCAGGACGAGGGATAACGTGCAAACTAGAAGAAAAGACACCAAGAGCGCATTTTAAGTGCTTTTTTACTTTTACAACCAGGGTTTCTCTCCAAATTATTGTCACGTTCAAACTCTCACCATGAAAAAAGTCACTCAGGATTACACCATATAAACAACCTGGTACTTTAGTCTGAAGGAAGAACAGTAATCTCTATGCCTTATCAAACTCATCGGATAAACAGGACAAATTACCTTGCGTCAGACTGCCTGGCAGGTCACCTTTTTTGGCAGAAAGAAAGGAAGCTCATTTCTAGAGATGAGTCAAAATTGGAACCACGTTGTTAACCCCCAAAAGCTTTGCAGGGTTCATTACAAAACCTGGTCTAGTTCTCATTTAGGCCCATCTTTACTGTGTTTGCAACGAAGCTTTGATACAGGCCCATGGGGAAAAGAAAAAGAGGCTGAAGGGAGCTGCGAGGAGCTGAGGGAGCCAAACCCAGAACTGCTGCACGAGACACGGGGTCACTGGCTCAGTTCAGTCAACTGAGTTGAGGTTTGCAAAGCAGAGTCTTGCTGGCAGAGCCTGGCCCCCCTTCTTCTGCAAGGTGACCAAACAGATTGTTTGAAGGCGTCACTAGAACGTCTCACCTGAACTTAGGTGGCACTGCAGACATGCAGAGCTATTTGCACTGAAGAGCAAAGACACAAAGGGATCTTCCCACTAATTCATTCGATTTGATAAATTCTGAAGCCAAACTCCTCTTTGTATCCTACTTGGCAATACCTTTTTAATCTTTTTAATCACTCTCCCTGGGAGAGATGACTGAGAACCAAACTGAAACCCCACCAGTTAGTGTTGACCAAGCAACTGCGTTTTATACCTGCATGAAGATGCTCCTGCAGCTTTAATTTCAGAATAAAATGAGAAATAAACACTTGTATTTTTGCATAGCTGAAGAAGATAGACAAAGAGATTTTTTTACAAGCTGTTGCAGCAGAATTAAGTTGTAGGAGTGTTTTTTTGGGGGGTGGAGGGGAAATATTTTACTTAGTATCTTAGTTTCCTAAACCAGTTTTAATGTAATACACAATTTCCATTTCTGAAGCTAGGATAACCTTAGTTTTCTAAGACTTTGGCCTTGTCAAACAAATTCTAGAAACCTGACTGCCCCGTTCCATGTGCCTTGTAACACACACATCTCCCCAGCATCTCTGTGCGGTGAGGAAATGCCCCACCTTTCACAAGGGCAAGGAGCTGAGGCCCAGGGAAGCCAAGTGACTTGCCCAAGGCCATACGGGAAGTTCCTGGCAGGCAACTGGCACCTCTCATCCTTCACTGCCCTTTACACCTCTGCAAAGGCAGCTGCCATTCCAGTCCAACAACATTTTCTACCTACTTCAGATTTTTTTTTGGCCACTGGGTTTAAATGCCAGATAGACTTATAAACACCTGAACAGCATTGTCAATTCAAACAATTCGTGGTGAACCTGAAGTTATCTAGTGGTTTCTGGCACGCCCAGCTCGTGGACCAAAATATTATTTCTAACCATGGTGATGGAGGAGAAAAGCAAGAGCTTTGAAATGCAAGAAGTCAGGTAGAATGAAACCTACACAGTTCTTAAAAATCTGTGGTTTTCAAGCAAACTCTTGCCTTTTTGTGGCTTGATTCATGGCTGACAGGTGTTGGTGTTGCTAATACCGATATCTCTCATACGACCACGGTGAAAACACACCGTTAGCAAAGCCAGTGCTGTGATTCAGCTGGAACACCAGGAGATGCGAGGAGGCAGTGAGGTTACGTGATCAGACAGGTGTGCAGTACGTGGGTACGAATGAATCTGTGCTATTTATGAATAATCTGAGCAAGGCTGACTGGACACACAGACTTTGAAGGGCTGGCAATTTAGGAAGAGTTGTTCTGATAGTTCTGTTTTTCTTATACGTGCTTTTATCCAAAATGCAACTTACTTAGAGGTGTCCTAGAAGGGGTGTGAAGACAGGCCTTGCACAGCCTGGCTGACTACAAGGCATGAAAGCTCTCACACTCACCAGGCTCTTGCTACACCGTGGTTAACATGCAGATTTTGTGGAAGCTGTGGAGCAGATGTGCAGTACCAGAACTGAAGGACGCTGTCTTGTTTCTTGACTTTCCCTTGGTGTGGGAGCTGACCGCCAGCCACGACACAAGAGGCATGTGGCTGTGTTCTCTTCCAGCTTTGCTTTTGAATGGAAGTGGTTACAGCTGCTGTGTTTTGTGCTTTCATCTGGTAGATAGGTTGGTTACCATGACAAGCGTGTGCCTGATGAGCCAGTTGCTTTTGTCCGAAGGGGTGACCACTCTTAGGAAACAAGCCAGCAGCCGGGAATCCCCATTGTACCCAGGTACCTAACTCAAATATTTACCAACAGGTAAATACCTAAGTCATAGGGAAGGATGAGGCTCTGCACATACCCCTGCTTTCCTTCAGGATTATCCTGCTCAGCACCCTGGCTGCTATAAATCTCATTCCCAATACCAGCTGCTCCAGGGTGTTGGCCATCAAATTGGAGCTCATCATCTCAAAAGCAAATGCCTGTAAAGCAGCCATGGAGATGTTTGGCAAAACCAAGCCTTACTGTGTTTCGGCCTTGGTCTACAAAAACGTACCTTTTTTCAGCTAATGTACAGTACCTGCTCTTAGGCAGTACAAACAGTACCTTACTTCACAGAAAAAAAAAAGCCAGCCAAGGCTATTAGCACCGGTACAGCTAATGCCAGTCCAACCTTTTTTATCCTATAAAGCTCAGTAGGATTTGAACACAGTTAAAAGCTGTATGATCTAGTGTCTTGCTGACCTTGTCTGACCTAGTAGTCTAGCGTAAAACAAACTGCGTGCTCCCCCACACATGCTAGCTGTGCGTAGGACACTGCAGCCTTCCCAGGTGATTTTGGCTAAATCCCTCTGCAACCCTCGCTGCACAACCTGTCCTGCAGGTCATGGGGATGCAACGGTGACAGGTCCTGACTCTTAATAATTGATTATGTACAGGCACCGTAGGGGTCATTCAGCTGCTGAGTCTTGTGTGCAGTCCTAGCAGCTGTTCCCCATTTCCAGGAAAGCAAAGGAATTTTCTGTGGGTAAAGCACGGCCCTTGGGCTGCCAGTCAGAGCACCCCTTTTATAGGTGAAACCTGAGACTTTCTGGGACTACAATGGAAAATCCCTTTCTAAATGTCATCTGTAATTAGTCTATCGCATAATTCTTAGTAGTCCAGAAAGACTCTCTGTCTGACCATTTGTATGTTTAGAAACCCCAGATGTGGCCTGCCAGCTGTGCTGAGCAGAGCTGGCTGCTGCTTGCTGGGTTCCAATGGAGTGATGCCAATCACTGATCTCTGAGGTGTGTGAGCACAAGAGCAAAGCCCTTCTGACAGGTCACGAGCAACCAACAGCATCCTTAAGACCAGGCTTTGAACAATTCAGTTTGGATTCTCAGGGTGAAGGAGAGTTGAACCCTTCAGACCAAAAAGCAGTTCTACAGATACAGGGCTCTTGTGATTTTAAAACAGAAACCTCTGTATTTTAAATCTACAGAAGACCAGTGCCTCAAAGCTCAGGTGCAGATGTCTCCAAAGCTTGAGGGACAGAGATCTGGAGATTTGCTTTTGCTTAATAGCAAAATCAATTCAAATGGTGCAAGTTTCTCCTAATGTGCTTCACCAAAACTGTCTTTGGGCTTGTTGCTGAGGAGTTTTCCTTTTCAAAAGGGCAGGATCAAGAACCCCACTTAGAGTAAATACATGTCAGCTCCCAAGACCTTTCTCTGTGGTTAGAGGAGAGCATGTCTTATTTAAAAGAAAAGTGAGAGAGAGAGGCTATCTGAGTGGCAGGTAGCACGCTGCAGCCCCGTCTGAATAATTGAAGTGGAATCTGGAATGCACACCGCCACGCCGGGGACTTCGGGAGACCACATCTCATTGGAAGAACTGACTCTTAGCAGAGAGGTAATGGAGAAGACACTGGCCCAAACCTCTGTAGTCTCGGCCCAAGGTGGAACAAAGATGGCAGGGTCAGAAGGGGCACTCTTGTAGCACAAAGTATGTGAGATTTGAAAACCGGGCACTGGTCCAGGGCCTAAACACAAACTCACCAAGTTCAGTGATGCCAAGGGCAGCCAAAAGCTTCCTCCTGCGGAAAGGATGCTAGGCTTTCTGAAACAGGGATGCCACAGGAGATGAGAGACTAGAAATCTCTTATGTTACCATTGAACATCCCTGAGCAGAGCTGGCTGACGTGATATTAGAAATACTTTAATTCTTTGGCACCGCAGCTCTAAGCAGTACAGACAGCAGTACAGCCTCACCAGCGTCACGATTTAGAGACCTATGACTATGCTGGCTGACAATTTCTACAAAAAACTAATGACGTTGCTACTGTGTTGGCTCAGTGTAGGGGGATATTTCTTCACTTTACTGCAGACACTGCCTCTGTGGTGTGCTAATCTCCAAACAGAGAGACTCATCTCAAGAAGGAACTCCGAGAAAAGTTTGTGGTGAGCAAGGTGTCCTTGTTCAAGAATAGAATGGAAGTCTTTGTAAGCACCCTATTCTGCAAATGCTGTCCTTCTCCAGGCATGTTCAGTAGCCTAGATTCCAAGCTGAACACGGGGCAGTTTGCCTCTCACATCCAGAGTACAACCCTGGTTGCTAACCTTCAGGCACCGTAGTTCAAAAGTACTAATTTCAGAACCAAAGCACAAACCTCGTCTCGAATTTCTCCCCGTCAGTTCTTCATCAGCTAGAAGAGTCTCTGGTTCAGCCGGCGTAGAAGGCAAGGAGGAATGTAGTCCCAGAAAGTTCATGGAAACTGAATTTAAACGGATACCACAGTCCCAAATCCTCTATGTTTTGCTGGAGGGAGTGTAAATGATCTGTCAGAATACAAGGGGAACAGGACAGCGCAGGAGGGTGACCTGGGATGTCTCTCGATGAAAGTACTTGGAATTCTTCTCTAATATTGTATCTTAATATGGGACGATTTGATTCTCCATCTTTTCCCCAGATCTCTCCCAAAAGCTTTCAAGCATATCAGCAAAAAATAATTCCCAGGACAGTTTCTCTGAAAGTCTTCCAATCTTGCAGACTTATTTAATGCTAACAAGCTACTGACTACTTGTGTTCTGTGGAATCCATTCATTGAGACAAAATGTATGTCAAAGCCTTTCCAAGGCATAAGATTAGTTCATAAGACACTGTCAAATTCAATCCGTTCTCAGAAGTATACTCTGCAAACTTCCTAGCTCCTTAGCAAACACTGTGGGAATTAGAATCATAACTCTTGCTAATTTTAAAAAGGAATGGGATTTTTGCTGAAGAATTTTTTTAAATTTTGTATGTACAAATTCACATTTTGCTACACACTCCTCTTGAAACCCAGTTTTCTGATAGTCACTGCAGGCAGACAAAAAGAGCTAGAAATATTATACCCATAGAGACCCAGACTGCCGCCTCTTGGGAATAGAGAAGGGTTTAATGGGACGGGGCAAAGCATCAGTATAGCCACAATTGTAGGGGCAGAGAATGGTTTATTTAGTTGCTTCTCAATGACCTATCTTTCTTAGGTGTTTCTAGGATGCCCATCACATTAGTATCTGAGCTCCATCTCAACTGTCTGGAAGGTAGTAACAGAAGACTGCTATTTGATCTCACTCCTTCTTTATCTAATCTCATCTATCAAGAGTATGCTCAGCAGCTCGGTATCTGAGCACCTCAGAGAAATTACATGAAGTCAACAACCTTCTTTGGCATCTCCTTCTTGTATTGGAAAAAAAGCAGTGCTTACAAACAAGGAAACCCAGATCAGTACTGTGTGATTCAGCTACACGCACCCACGGGGAACATGCTGGGGATGGAGAGGGGGAGCAGAGCTGTTGTGGATGATAAAAGAAGCTCCACTTTCTGTGGAAGTCTTCCAACAGCCACATCATAACCGCTCATTAATTATAACCCAGCTGATACAGTACTCGGCATGTCTGACGTTCAGCACAAATGTCTTAAGATGTTTAACAGATGGTGAAAAGTGAGCTACAGGTAAAATGTTGGTCCCAGACTACTCAGATAGCAGCAGAGCCAGAGCTGCAGTCCTTGGGCCTGGATCCAGGACAATAAATTCTCTTTGCTGGACCTGAGGTAGCCTGGCCAGGAAGGCTTTATACCTCAGTGGGCTCCCTTGACCCACAGATCTACTATGGAGGACAGCTGCTTGTCACCTTCTCTCATCCCCTGCCCTCCAAGCATACATCTGCTGACTGTGTTTTACCTGGGTGCAGCACATCCTTGCTCCACAGTATCCCACTGCCCTCCCTGCTCACCCTGACACACCAGGGACCTTTTCCACCCTTGTGCCACCCTCACCTCGGTTTGCCATTGTAGCTGTCAGTGGCATTGGATGGTGACCCAGACTGAGCGAGTGGCCCCAGTTCACTTCAAGGCACATCTGAAAGAGCAGCTCAGGGGATAAGAACAGGCAGTTTATGCTCTTTGAGGCAGCAGTCCTACCAGGAGAAACGTTTGTCAACTTTTCCCATAGTTCAGTGCCTAAATATAAGCCCATATCCTGATGAGCCTGCTTGTCTCAGCTGCTGTTGCTGAAGCTTCTGCTCTGTGGCCTGTTGACAATAAGCCATTTGCTGCATAAATTCTCATAATTTCTATGCTTCATTTTAAGGTCTGCCCTGATAAATGTTGGTCTCCTGAGGAATAACAGAACCGTTGATTTATGCTCTTACAATTACCTCTGTTAAGTAGTCACAGCACTTAAAAAAAGATCGTAGAGTGGCCAAAGGCTATTTTGTGCACCTCCAGGTCCACAGTTCAAATGGCACATAAAGTTTAATTGCTTTTCTGATCTAGGCTGATCAGTCCTGCTCTCTGCAGAGTGGTCCTTCCTGCCTTGCTTGCCGTTAGTGCCAGCGGAGAGGGGCTGGAGCCGGTGCCACTTTATCTCCAGTGAGGCTGAGCGAACAGTGCCTGCCATTAATAAGGGATCATGTGCTCAACTTCTATAAATAAATGAAAGGGACAGAGTTATCCCTAGGAGCCTCATCACCTTTTAGGCACTCATGCATACCGTAAGTGCACTGGGCCAGCAAAACAGCTCAGGAACAAAATGAGCAATTAATTAAACAAATGTACAGTAAGAGAGGTAACGGAGTAGCTATGTCCACAGTGGGAAAGCTTCCCAGAGCCATCTCACCTGACCGAAGCCTGGGCTAAGCCAGCAAGGTAGAAAGGAAGTGAGTAAAGAAGAGCTAAGTGAGTTTTAAAAAGATCAGAGGTTGTGACTGAAAACCAGGAATACCCAGTCCTGTCCTCAGGGTACAGACACATTAAATCATCAAAGGCTGTGAGACTTCCAGTGCAGAGACACGCTCCTGCCCGCAGCAAGTGAGGAGTAACCTGAGAGCGCTTGGCCCTGCGAGGAGGAAAGGCAGCCACCTCTCGTTCGTGTTGGGCTACGCTGGGTGACTCCTCCTCAGGTGAGCACCATGCAGCTGGTGCGCTTCGGTTCACAGCCAAGTTCACCCTGTTGGAAGCTGGTGGATATGAGGAGAGGGACACATTGGCAAGGTGGTGGAGATATCAGCTGGGGTTGTACGCTGCAGTCATGGTCAGCTTTCTGCTAAAAGGGAGATAGTAACCCTGACAAGCTTTATTCTGTATCTCAGGTGCAGTATGTCCCGTCAAATAAGGCCTTCAGCAAAGCACGATGGCTCTGAGCAAAATTTTCATCGCCAGGTGATGGAAATGTCCTAGAGAAGTATTAGGAGGTCCCACTGTATGAATGTAAGAACTTCTGTCTTTAAAGCAAAGCTATCCAGGTATCACTCACCAAGAATCAGTGCTTGTATCTTCAGAAAAACACTGCACATCTCAGAGCCCAGCATGGTGTGGGAGAAAACGTTCCCCGAGTCTTTCAGCCTGAGATGAATAATAGCCTTGATTGGGAAAAAAAATGTTCCAGTACCAGTGTCAACAATACCTACGTCCCTTCAACCCTTTTAGCGTGGCAGAAGAAAAGACTCGTCTTTGAAGCCGTGTGGCAAAGGTAGTACGACTGAGTAGTCCAGACCTCCTGAGTGCATGTCAAGCAAGTGTTCATTAAAAGTTACTGACAACTGGTTTTTGAAACACTCTGGAAAACATTGATTTTAAGCAAATGTGTTAGAAATAAGCATTGGTCAGAAGCTCCACTGCAAGGTCATTGCCTGAGGTGCTAAAATGATCCGTGGATTTAACTTATTTCCAGTGTAGATGTGAGCCCAGGACACATACATGTTTTTCTGCGTAAGTAACCTTGAACAGAGATGCAAAATCAAGGAAATGTGGGATGAAACAAATAGTTTCTAAAAATATCCATCAGGAAGAAATAAATACCTGTTCAAACAGCTTTGCACTCTCTGCCTGACAATAGGTGGATTAATGGTCTGTCCATAGGGAAATTCTAATTAGTATAACTGGGAACCAGAATAAGACCAAGAATTTTAGTCTGCACTCATGTAATTCCACAGTGATGCTCTCGACTTCATTGGAATAGACCACAGTTCACAATACTGTGACTTGGTGGACTGTCAGTGATTAAGCATGATATTAATAAAGGAGGTTTTCCTTTGATCCAGTAATAATGCTAATCTTTGTTCTAAAGCCACAGAAAATGATTGGACAGTATCTCCTATGGCAGGGTGTAACCAATGATGCAAGTGATACACATTTCCCTCTCCAATACAGGAGATGAAACAAGACAGATTTAGAAACACACACACACACCCCAACGGTGGTATCTGAAAAGAAAAAATGTTATAGTTTCAGATTTACATTAATATTATAGTTTCCTTGAGAAAAAAAATCTGTCTTATCTGCCTCTCCTACTTTATCATCTGCAAACTAAAACCTGATTTTGACCAGCTCTTTTAATTATGGCAGTAACCAAATATTTTAAAATGCTTGTATGTTCTTCCATACCTTCAGCTAGTGCCTACGCTCCATTAGGTGCAGCATAATTAGTTGGCTGAGGATGGCATATGTAACTGTGCCAGCCTGTCACGGGGATGAGGCCTCGTCCTAGGAACATCATTGGGACGTGTTATACCACCCTCAGCGGCCTCTTTCTTATACTGATAGAAGAAATTAAGCTCACCCCAAGAAAGTAATATGTAAAACAGAGGAAGCATGCTGATACTGTGATCTTCTCCATAATTAACTGCATTTTGACTAATCCTGGGGAATTCACAGCAAGTGATATTGCTGCTGCCCTTTATCTCAGGCCTATAAAGGCAACATGTGGCTCTGATTTACCTTTTCCCCACACAAATTACTGCATGGGGGAGTAGCAAGGGAAATAGGAGGCTAGACATAGAAATTACCAAGCAGTCTTTGCTATGTCTAAAGAAGCCCTCTAAGGGAAAAATTATAAGAATAGCAGAAAAATTGAGCAAGAAGGTTGCAGTGTTACGTTAGGTACATGCAGAAGCAAGAAAGAAAATTTTAGAGCAGGTCCTTGGCTTCTGTAAGCAGCTGTAGCTTCGTTAAACGAATGGGGCCAGGTTGATTTACACTGTAGGGCTGAGTTAGGGTGTTCAGTGCCATTATGATTTCTAAAGAGCAGTTTTCACTGCTTTTAATTCAGCTGGTGTTAATAATTTAGCTTTTGGACCGGCCAAAGTAAGCTATTTTAATCGCTAAGAGTAAGATTCCGAATTGCCATCTGAAGTTGTCTTTTGAGGCTCTGAAAGGTACTTTTGAGGACTGCCCTGACAAAATGCCCGAAGGCGGATCTGCATGTCTGCTTGAAAGGCCTGTCTAGACTAGGAAAATGAGCAGCCCTTACAATGTGCTAATGGGTACATATTGGTCAGCACAGTTTAAAACGCCAGAGAAAAGGAAGAAGCTTCTCACTGGGGGTGTAGTGCCTTGTTGAGCCAGGTTAAAGTCTCGCCTCCGATGAGGAGAAATCATGCTCTATCATCCCTTCATCTCCACTACTCCATGCCCGGCTGTGCAGTCCCTCTCCCTGCTTTAAAATTGATGCTCTCTGGACCCTTTCTCTGAGCCAATTCACTAAGCCAGCATAAAATTGATCACAAAAATATGTTTGCGGTGCTTTAGTGAGTTGGATCAGCTGCTGGAAGGGTGCAAACACGTGCCAGAGCTGACTAAGTAGCAGGAAGGTGTGGCTGGGAGACAGGATAGGAAGGAACAGAAAATCTCCACCTTTATTCAGCAGTTATGTTGGCTCACGCTACCTGGTAATGTTGTGCTTTTGGCAGCAGTAAGACTACAGGCACCCCCGGCGTCTGTGCTGAGCCAGGCGAGGAGGAGTCTCTGTGATGGTGTGGGTAGATGACCACTTGGGTTTCACATGAGCCGTTGAAACACGTATACATACATCAGCTGGCTGCCTCAGAAACGAAGCTTGAGGATCAGTCTTAATCCCCTCTTCCGCTGAACAGTTTGCTGATACTTAGTCAAAAGACAGTCTTTGCCCTTAAAACACAAGTCTCTTCACAGTAGGCTTCAGTCACTTCCACATTTTGTCAGCCTGACTGTGTGTGGGGGTGTGCTTGCCCTTGGCCCCGCTCAGCCCGAGTCATCCCGCTGCAGGTCACCGAAGGCACCTCAGCCCGTGTCCAGCTGCTCGAACCCCCCTCCTGCCCCTCTCCCTTCCACATGGTCTGTTGAATTTCTTCCCTTTCTTTTGCACTACCTAAGCTCAGTCTCTCCTGCTTCTGCACTTCCTATGAGCTTAATGTTTTTCTCCTCTACATCCTGGGCTCAAACCTCTCCTTCTGCATCCAGACTTACTCAGTTTGGGCCTTATTCACCTATTCCAGATCGCTGTCCCCTCTCCAGGAACTGAGATTCACTCAGCCCCTGGCTCACAGGCTGTTGACACAGCTGTCCGTATGAGTATCTTTCCTTCAGATGGATAAAACCTGATCAAGATTTGGCCCTTGGTGAATTTTCGTAAGGCACGTGGTCTATTTTTCATTATGGGAAGCGTGTTTGTTCTGCTCCTTCTGGGTATAACAGGAGCTGGCTGACTTGGATACACAGCACTGAGTATTATGAGGGTATCCCTCTTCATCATGGCTTCGCTATCTGCATCCAGTCCTTCTTTGCAATCGGCAGAAAAGGAGGGGCCAAACACCTAGCTCGGGGCGTGAGCGGTTAGTTCAATATACAGAGATTTAAGCAGGGGCAATGGGAGAAGGAAACAGGCTGAATATCAGGAAAAGCTCCTGCCAGTGAGACGTGTTTGGCTGTGAAATCTTCTCCCAGGGGAAAGAGGTCAAAGCCTCATTGTTTGGAAGTAGAGCTGGTCAAAACTGTTTTTGGAGTAGCAGCAGCGGGAGTGGCGGAGGTTGGGGAGAAGAGCAGCAGCTGTGCATGGCGGGGAAAAGCTACAGCAAGGGAAGCGGCTGGATGCAAAGCAAGGAGGAGCAGGAGGAGCAGGGGAGGCCGAAGGAGGAGTGGTGCCTGCACCACCATGAGGGACACAACAAAAAGGGTAACAGAGACACAGCGGGGAGCAGCAGACAAAAGCGGGAGAGAAAGCAGGGAAAGCAGAGGAGCAAAGAGGCAGGGGCAGTAGAGACGCAGGACGAGGAAGAATGGTGAGAAATGCTAAGAGATTCGCTGCAAGGAGCAAGCGTGCAGCGACGAATGACAATAGCAAGGTCTCGTTTTGGTGTTGTGAGCTCAGTGGCCTTGGCTAAGCAAAGCTAGAAGACATTAAAGGTCAGAGACAAAGACATCAGCTTTGCTGATGACATTATTTGAGCAAATCTCTCATCCTGTGATGCTTTATGGAGTTTTCTATTTATGCATCAGGATAAAAATCAAGAGGTTTCAATGCATTCCTTGACAAAGCCAGGGACAGGCAGACTCAGGAAGCCACCAGCGCACTGTTTCAGGGCACCTTAGAACACGAAGGACAGGCACAGGCAACACTGGCATTTCCTGTCTTCTTGGTGATATTTGCTTGATACCAGCTGAAGGAGACTGCCAGTGTTAATATTGCACTTGTAGTTCGTTGGCTACTATTTTTTGTTCTGAAATTCCACATGTTCAATGACATTTCATTCCTCTCACTGGAGTGAGCTCCCCACCAAACAAATCCTATTACAATATAAATTAACTGAGGTTCTTCAGCCGTCCCTACCACATACTCTATTAAAACTCACCATTAGTTACATGGTGAAGATCTTCACTACTGCAAAGAAGGAAATTCCCAGATCAATTTCTTTCACCATAATAATATTAACGTTTCCTTTGCTCTAAACCAGGCTACTCATTTAATTTTGCTGAGGTCTGCTACGTAGTTTCTACATACATCTGCAAAGCAGAAAGCAATGCACGCTCTCCAGTTTTGGCTGGTCTGCCAAAAACTTTATGTGCTTAACATTTTCCCTGAGAGATCGGGAGAATGGTGAAAAAACACAGGATCTCCCCAGAACTAAACGACATATTGCAGGGCTATAGCTGCAGGGGAGTCCTGATGGAATTTACCCAAGGTCCCAATCCAGACTGTATTTCTGCTGCCCTGCTCTGAAGACTTATTTTTAATTCTTACAAATCTTTTCAAATGCCAATCCACAATGAATATTGCATGCTGAATACAAGACTTGCCAACATAATTTGAAGAAATTGCTGATAATGACAACATCAATTGCCTTCTTATTCTGCTCTTTGTCTTCATTGTTAATCCTTTCTCAGAAACTAAACCCTACTTGGATTACTAATGACAGTCTCTTTGTTCTCCGTATTTTTTTGTTTTTCTTAATTGCCTTCAGAGGGCTATTTTAAAAGAATATTCATGACAGGAGTACAAGCTGGCAGAAATGCCATTAAAAGGAAAAGCCTGTTGTAATCTTATCTCTAGTGCAGTGACCAGGACTTTCACAGTAATGTAACCAAACTGCCAGTTCCAAGGCTAAAACAGTTTGGTGGTAGTTCAGCAAAAATGGGATCAACTAATATAAATCTGTGGAAGATACTGGTGTTTTTTCATGTCACATTCACAGCAACTAAGATCAGGACCTGATGCCTTACGTTGACTGCAGCCTTCATGGAAGGAGTTAGAAATGAAACGGATAAATCAGTTTTGTTAAATTTAAAGTTTGGGATCGCTTTGAGAAATATATGAATGAGAGCTTGGAAATGAGATACTGCTTGTTGTCTCTAACTTAATTCCGATCAGTTGAATCCCACCGAGTAGTCACTGAGTGCAAAATAACTGTCTCAGTTCCCAGTGGATAAATCTCCAAGGAAATTTCACAGCTGGTAATAAGAGGTAATCTCAGCAAAAAGCCCAAGTACTAGACAAACAGGGTCACTTTTCTCTTGCTAATTCTGAAATATTCCTGCATGTCAGGCTAGGGCGCCAGGGCTGGGTACAGAGATCCTTTGCCCTCCTGAACATGCTTTTCCAGGGCTGGTATTTTAAGCAAAGACAACAGTGCCCCTCGGTGACGGGATCGTGGTGTAGCATAGGGCTGGGTCCGTGCTCGGTTTCCCAGGTTTGTTATGGCACTGAGTTGGAGCAAGAACTCAAAATTAGGTGAGGAAGGCTGCATACCTTTGTGTCAGGAGCGTGTCTTATGCTTTATTTGTTGGACAAGGGACCAGACAGACAGGATAGACCAGGGGTGTCAAGAAAGGCGAGAAGGGACTGCCCAGGGCATCTGAGGACTGTGTTGTTTGTATAGTAAATAATGCAGGGAGGTGTAGATGTGACGAAGTGGAGAAAAGTAACAGAGAAATAACTACCATTTCATGTGCACTAAATGAGGTCTTCAGTCTTTAGAAAAAGCACAGGAGTGGAGCATCTCCCTTATGAGAAAAGACTGAAGGAGCTGGGGCTCTTTAGTTTGGAGAAGAGGAGGCTGAGGGGTGACCTCATTAATGTTTACAAATATGTCAAGGGTGAGTGTCACAAGGATGGAGCCAGGCTCTTCTCGGTGACAACCACTGATAGGACAAGGGGTAATGGGCTGAAACTGGAACATAAGAGGTTCCACTTAAACTCGAGAAGAAACTTCTTCTCAGTGAGGGTGACGGAGCCCTGGCACAGGCTGCCCAGGGAGGTTGTGGAGTCTCCTTCTCTGGAGACATTCAAGACCCGCCTGGACACGTTCCTGTGTAGCATTATCGAGGCGTTCCTGCTCTGGCAGGGGGATTGGACTTGATGATCTTTCGAGGTCCCTTCCAATCCCTAACATTCTGTGATTCTATGATTCTATGATTAATTTAAGGACTGTCTTCCTCTATGCACACGTGTTGTTTTGCAGTTAGCACTGCTGGGTTTTTATTCATTTCATAATACAATAAACCCCTGTACCTGCACCGAAATAATTATATATATAGCTGACTCTGTCAGCTAAAACTCCATAGTGCTGCTCAAACTTCTACCCATTTTCACTCTTCCCTTGAGCACCAAGTATTGCTATTGATACAACAGTCTTCTGGAAGAAGCACGACGTGCCAGGGAGCCGCATGCCTGTGCCGAGGCGACTGTGCCCCAGTTTTCTTCCGTGGCACTGGGAACCCTCTCGGTGAGGTGGCCCCGCGGTGGCTCCGAGTGGACAAAGCTGGCCTGTGCGAGCACCTAGTGGCCGGAGGGAAAACTTCACAACCTCCCTGGCTTCGTTGTCAGCAAGGGCTTTCCCTCAAAGAGAATCAAAATTCGTAACTACAGAAGCAAATGAGCAAACGTCAGGCAGCTATGCGGCTCTGGGAAGAAAGGAATTATTGCTTTATAAGAGCAATTAAAAGGAAATGTGAAAAGAAGGTTTTACCCTGGCCTGTCTGCTCTTTCACACCATATACCTTCCTGTGCACGTACGGCAACTATCACTTTGGTTTTCTGCATCAGACAGAAAAGCTTAGAAGTGTCTAAGGGAATAGTACTTTATTTAAATAATTTGTATATTTTACCTCTCACATGATAAAACTTGGGTGTTTTTTCTTTTCTGAGTCGTTCACTGGTGTTTTCTCAGAAAGTTTCAGTGGACAGTAGAAAACAAAGAACAGCTGCAACGTGTTTTTTACTATCCTAGGGCCATACAGTGTTTTTAAAGGGAGACTTAATTATGAGCTGTGACATACTAATTTTATATTTAAAGATCACTTTTGGTCCACATTCGTAGAGATGTGGCCACATAACGGAGCTGCATTTCTAGAGAAGGCAGTAATGCAGAGGCAGAGATACGGTGTAAGTACACATCATTCCTCCTTCTGAACAGATGCATCTTCAGTGGGATTTTCCAACATGCTGAGCACGACCTTACTCTGTTTCCCTGAAAGCCAAAGCTTTCGTTCGGATGATCAGAACCAACACTAGGTGCCACTGGTAATATTAAAGATAATTTGATGCTGTCTCTTGGCCATAACAAAAACAACTATTCTTTTCTAATGCCAGTTTTTGCATTCTGGCAATGCCACTGATTTCATCTGAAGTTCTTACCTGTATTACAAAGGTTGTGGAACTGAGCAGGGAGTTTAGTCAATTCACTTAGACACACGAAGTACGTGAAGATCAGCATATTAGGCTCAAAATTACACAGAGAATAAAATCAGTGTTTGCATCAGAAGTGGCCTTTGTTCTTCACTTTACATATCAGTTATCCCTCAGCTTTCCCCTGGAGTCACAGAGCCAGAGCATCCAGAGGGGCTTTATTTAATGTTCGTCACATTTGGTGCATTAGTTCCTTCACCTTAACTTGACTAACTATAACCAGGTAGACAAGCCTTGTGTGAAGAAGCGTCAAAGTGACAGGCTTATATGAGATGCCACGAAGCCCTAGGGACAGCAAACTTCTAACTTAAGCTGATACTACCAGTGGCAGCATTTCCCTATCCTTTGTTTTGTGTGCTCCTAAAATAAGTATCAAATGGCGGATGGAAGCTGTTTCAGGATCCTTATGAATGCTGTGTCATAAGTCAGGCAGCCCACTGGACTCCGATGTATGTACTGGGAAAAAAAAAAAAACCCAACAGCGTGGATCACAGCATCAGGCACCACTGATCCAGCACGCACGAATTAATATTCTGACCTCCTAGCAAAGCTATTTCAAACACTGCAAGACAGTGTATCAGAGGCTTAACTCACTAATAAATGTCACGAAATGCTCAGTAATGGAAACTTTTATTCCTAAAAATGTTATCCTAATTTTCTTTTTTTTTTACATTTTATTTTGCTTGTGAATAGCACCGTTCCACCAGGCAACCGACGACTGTAACTGACAAAAGGCAGGCAGAAACATTTGCGTGTGGATCGTGAATAAACACACGGATGGGATATATCTGTAAATGTGTGTATTTCTCTCCTCTTTGCTCCTCATTAGGCTGGCTGAACAACTTTCTACTGTTTGTTTGTTCCTTTAGCGAATTCTGCTTTACCTGCATCCCAAGCTGGGTGTCCAGCACAAGGTTAAGTGTCACTGAACAACAGCAACGTTCTGACAAAGCGGTTGTTGCATCGTTCAAGCGCTTGCGGCTGCGATGTGTGGAGACGCTTGGAGCGTCCCGTGGTCATGGTCTCTGCCTGTGCTTTGGTCTTGCAGCAATTCTGTGTTGAGCATGGAGAGAGAGACCAAAGCGTATGACATTGTCCCAGATGTCTGGGTTTTCTTTGGAAAAATAAAATGAAATAAAGGGAATTCTAGACAAGAAACAAACTGATATTTGCCCCAGACAACTGAGAAACCAGGACCTCACCCACTTGAACCCCAATCCAAGACTTTTTTCATATTTCTTCTGATGTGGCCTAACCTTGAAATCAACTAAATTCCAGATTTTGGGGAGAAATTCCACGAACAGGAGTGATATTTCATTTTCTTTTGAAATATCTTTGAACTTTTTATCCAATTCACACAGCACGTGGTACAGCACAACAGTATCATAGGCAGGGCCACTTCCCATAGAAGTTAAAAATGGAAAGCCCAGGTAGATGTCCAATGTTAGTCTGCAGCAACAGAATTTTAAAACCAGGTAAAACAAATGTTCTAGAATGTGAAAGTAAATAAAAAATGTAATTACTTCTTTTTCAACAGATTAACTATTTCAGAGGGCAACCACAATGTGGGGGGCAGCTGTGCCCAAGAGGAGGCAAGGATGGGTCAGGTGACCCAGATGGACCCGTCACAGTGTTCTGTCCCATGGTGCTCAGTATAAAAGGGCCCCTAAGAGAAGCCAGGTGGGTTTTTTAGTGGCTGTTGTGCTGGAAGGTTTGTTATCAGCTCTTTGTTGTTTCTTTCTGTGCCGCTGGTCTTCCTGCCTCCTATTCTCACGGTTCACAGGAGCACTGCTCCTCAGGAGAGGTCATCTCTCCCTGCCTCTCTCGGTGGGAGTGGTGTGGCTATGCCAAGGCTTCCTTTTCAGTTTTTTTTGGTGTTTTGTTTGTTTGTTTTATGGTTTTTTTTTCTTTTTTTGGGGGGCTGTCCTTGGGACTCTTGGGTTAGGTGCTCCCACCTCCCAAGTCTAGTCTGAGACTTCTCTACTCAGGACTCAGTTGTCATCTGGAGGGTGCTGGTTCCATATTAGCAAATTCTTTTGTGTCTTTGAATGTATTTGTATACTTATATCTGCATATAATTCAATATCTTTGTTGTTATTGTTAGTATGATTTTTTTTTTTATTTGATTGAATTGATTCAAGGGTTTTTTCCAACCTCAAAGTCTCTCTCCCTGGTTCCCCTGTTATCCTTCCCTGGGAGAGTGGTGGGGGATCACAGAGAAAGTCTGTCAAAGTTTAATGGCTGGCCCAGCTTTAAAATTCTACAGTATGATGATACTTTAAGCGATATGTAATGCAGAACTTGCTTAAATTGGATTGAGGGGGTTTTGAGTGGGGAGAGGAGTTTAAAAGCTTTAGGAATATTTTATTTATATTTGTTTCAAAAGTGCTTGTGTCATCTACTTCTGCCAAACTCAAGCTAACTTGGTAAACATCCTCACAAGACCTCCTCCTCACATGACATCCTATAACTTGTGGAGCAGTGGAAGATGTAGCTGAACGCACACCAGCTGTGTTTATATCAAGTCTCTGATCCACAAGTTGATAAGGAACCAAAATATTCATTAACTTCAATGAGTACTTCCTTTTTCTAGAAGTGCATAATCGAAGCTAGATCAACTATGGCTCAGATGTTTTGGTGCAGTTTTATGCACCTATCTTTCAGTCCTATTTTAAGTCTATTTAATTTTTTTGGTTGATTTGAAAGGTTAAGCTCTTAGATTTTGTCTGTGGAAGCATCTGTAGTAATAAACTATAGAAAGACATTTTTCTTTAGAAATATTACGTAATTGTGGTTATCCAGCCACTGATACCAGGCAGCTCTACTGAAGTACGTGTGAAAACCATGGAAGCTTGATTCAATAGACAACTTGCATTATGATGACTTTCCTAACTTCAGACTTGAACTTTTCCTGGAATTGTTGCTTTGCTGTCTTGCCCTGCAAAGGCAGAGAAGCTCCACGGCTGGTGTAACTAGCCATAGGACTGCTTTGGGGGCTTTTTCCAGGAGCTCTGAAATATAAAAGTAGATGCATGAGACTGTTCTCCCCTGCCCTTCACGCTGCTGGCAGAGGAGGCAATTGAGACCCGGCAAGTATGGACAGGACTCCCTAAACCTTGGTGTCACCGAGTGGTGTTAAGGCGAGTGGTACCGCTGGTGCCCAAGTGGTGAGAATATGGGCAGCAATAAAAGAGCAGGAATAAGCTAGCCTGAGGAAAACGTCTTTTTAAGAGAACAAAAAGGCTACAGTTAGACTTGGGACAGTGAGGTTGTCACCTCCAACAGCACTTAGATATTCTCTAGCCTGCAATAATTTTGATTAACTTACTATAGATTTTTGTGGAGATGGTACATGGGTTGATGCAATGAACCAGCTTAAACCCAACTGGGAAAAAACCATGCTGGATGATAGAAGTCAAAGTATTTTTTGCTGATTGGAGATAAGATCTGGAAAAAAAAAAGAAGAGAGAAATCTGATAGACAAACACTGGCTAAAAACCTCAAGCAAGAATAGTAAAACATACGAATACAACTGGGGTAGTGATAGGCAGAAAATGGCATTGTGCTGTAGACTTTACACGGAGTAGAAGTCTGGCTCCTGTATTGCCCGAATGCTGAGAGGTTCAGCAGGACTACTGCTCTTGTGTCCAGGCTGTGGCACCCTTTGAAAGAAATCCATGGATCTCCCAGGAGAATCTGCAAGGGAGGGGTGAAAAAGAAGTTACAGAGTTTCTGGCTTTGTGTTTTCTGAACTCTACATATTTATTTCTTGCATTTTCTAGTGCAAAGGGCATTGAATTTCAAACCATGCGACTTTATTGATGCGGTAGGATTGCACCTGCCACAAGGGCAAGTTCTTGAATAATGGGCATCAAAGAGGTTTTGGGAATTTGTGACTCCCCAGCCATTACTTTCAGAGATTTTAAACTGCAAATAAAACTTTCTTCTTCTACATGTGTATCTGTTGGTGTGTGTAAGTATAGAGGATTAAAATGGTGTTATAATGTTTTTAGGGGATTAAAGCACACTTTAACTAGTGATGTAACAGCAAATATAATGCTGCTTTCTGCATCATTCAGTATGCTTGTGGCAAGAGCAATCAGGGGCTTCAATTCTGTCAGAAATTATGGCTGTAAGATGTGATGCCTCGCTCAAATTTAATGTAAATGAAGATGGCTGATTCATCTCATATAGATAATTTTGGGTTCAGTCTCTAAAAACTAGCGTACTGTCCATTCAAACCCAAAGAAGAACATAATTGCATATACCTAGTAAAATCAGAGTACTTTATCCTAGAAAACAATTGTACCTTGTTATCTTCTGAAAGAGTCAATGGTGGAACTAAACAATATTCACCTGCAGACTAAATCTGCATTTCTGATCTCTATTCAACTGCAGCTCAGAAATGGCATCTGACATTTGGAAAGAAATTAAGTCTTGTCATTACGTCTTAGGTCTTCCAAGTCTCCTTATTTAGCTTTAGGATTCAATACACAACATTGGGAGTCTGTAGAAAACAGAAAATATACATGAACCCATCTGATGAATTCCTTTTTATTTCTGACCACGAGAGGGCATGTGCCCAGTTGGGATAATAATGTCTCCCTAGTGCAATACTGCTCCGTACAAGACTTTTGTTTCTGCTTTTTCTGTCTTTCCCTGTCTGTTTCAGTCACACAGCAAATTTGGTGTTCTTAATTGAGAATGAAGTGACAGAGTTCTGCAGGCAGGTTCTTGTTCATCCAATAAGTGCTAGCTTGAAGTCAAAAAAAAAAAAAAAAGGAAGTGTGGAAATTAGAAATTATTATTGAGGCTTTCACTTGGAAAAGAAAGTAAGGGATGAGAGGTGAACAGATAAGGAGGATAGAAAATATTTGTGCGACAAATGAGACAAAAACATGGCAAAAGCAGGAAAAAAGTATAATAGGTAAAATTCTAATCTGAAAAATTACACATTATCACAAAAATTGGAATTTCTAAGCTTTTTAAAAATACAGGAAAAGAAAACCCGTAGGCTGAGAACGAAGCATGAAGAAGGTAAATGACAGAATGCAGTGTCGATTCTCCCTACACGTCATACATTAGTTTATCAGAGGCCACAATCACAGAGCTGAAGAGATGCATTCAGCTGCCACCTTCGTCTGACAGTGTTAAACCTTCTCTCTGGGCTCTCTTCCCAGTTCCTCCAGAGCCTGGGTTAGAAGCTGTGCTGGTTTGGCCCCCAACTGGAGGCCAGGAGGCCACCAAAGCCACTCTACCACTCCTCCTTCTTAGAGGGACAGGAGAGAGGAAAGATGTGTTTTCCATGCAGATGTGCAGACTCGATTGATTAAATCGTGGAATATTTTACCTATTCCTGAAGTGTTTATTCCCTACATTTGTTACCCCCCCCTTTTTTTTTTTCCTTTTTTCCTTTATTTTGGCAAAGGCAAGTTGCTTGAATTAAATTGTTGGAAGGTCTATTATTATTTTAATTATGATTATATTATCCCGTGGAGTTCTCCTGCAGTAGAGAAATATGGCTTTTGTTACTTCAGAAATAGCTATTGCTGACATCAATAGGAGGTACAATTTTGTAAGCAAGGAGCAGCATATGGTATTATATGCAGAAGTAAAATTGGGTCAACTAGTCAGCATGTTTATAATCTCACTTAAAATGAGATTTATGCTTGGCCAAAGGATTCTTCTCAGTCTCCTTTCCCATGGGAGAGTAGTGCTTTATAACTCTTAGGATGTTACTGAAGCTCCTCAGAGGTATTTAGTTAATTGGTTCTTGTTAGGGATCTCTTCTGAATTTCCCTCTCAGAGCAGGTATTTAAATCAGAGTGTGATGGTTGTTTTACCTGACATTAGTTAGGAGTGATGCAATTTGCAGTTGATAATTGCTATCTTCTCCCATCTGACTCAAAATCAGCAAGAGTAGACCTACTTTCCCCACAATAATAACATTTTAAAACAGTATTTTTACTTAAGCATGATGTTACGTAGCATCATGCAATAGAAAAATAAATTCCTTTAGCGTCAGACTAGGCAAGCGTTCTGGGAGGTCTGGTAACTGTTCACTGCCACGTCCGTCATAGTGCATATGCACCAGAGCTAAATCAGACTTGCATATGCAGCTCGAATTCTCAAATATCCTAAGATTTGAGATGTGAACTTTGAAACCATGAAGTTATTTTGATGTTGGGGTTTTTTTTTATCTATCTAGAAGAGTTATACATGTAGGTAGATGGACATAGATACATACAGCTGTAACCCAATTAGCTAAATGAGGGATAAGGGATTTACAGTTTTCAGTCCTTATTTGATCCAGTTTGCATCTTTGGGAGGGGAACACTGTGCTGCTTTACAGTGAGGGCATATCTAAAAGATCATCTTTTCAGTGACTAAAAAGTTTTCTTTTAAATGAAATTCCGAATTTGCTGTGTGGGCTATTTAAACACCCCAAGTACACAACATCCAGCCTATGAGCCAATCAATCACTTGACATCTCTAATTCAGATCATTAATTCTAGGAGCATGACTGCACATCTAAAAGGAGGGTTTTGCTCTCTTGACTGAGATTCCTTTTGAGCTGCTGCTATAAAAACATTTAATAACAAACAGGAACTTACTGTTTGTGCAAGCCTGTCCTACATCCTTCTTTGTATTGTCCTTCTTTTATTAGGAAACATCTTACCATGAATCCTCACCTGCCTGCTAAGTCAGAAAAAAGAAGCGTTTGTCACCTGTTTGTAACTACCTTCAAAGGCAGAGCCAAGAAGCTGCTGTTCCATCTGATGCCTTCATTGCTGACACGAAGACAGCGCCGGTTTCCCAGACAGCGTTGCGAGAGGGCAATTAGCAAACAGCCTTCACCTCAGCGCAGCCCGAGCCATCGCTTGCTCGGATGAAGGGAAGCTATCAAGAGCAGGTTCACTTTCTAGCAATCAACACCTGAAATCAGGTCAGTGACTTCGCAGCGTAAGACATTTCTTGCTGTGCTCAAGAAACTGAAGTTTGTTTGCCTGCTCATCTTGGCAGTCTTAATAAGTCTTTGTCAGTGCAGCACAGTTTCTTGCAATCTTGTTATCTCCTTTGCAAGCAAAATGCTGGAGAAGTACTAATGTTTGCTCCCATTTCCCTTCAGACACTCAAATTTCAAAAGGTTTCTGATACACCAGAGATGTGTCAGTCCTTACATTAAATCTTTCAACATCCTTTATATTTCATGACTGTTTCTAAGTTGTCTTATAGGTAATATTACCCCCAGATAGATCACTAGACATGATGCCTTGCAAGCACAAGGTAGTTAAAATCTAGCTCAAATCATCGTACTTAGTAAAATAAGCCAGCAAGAGCATGAAATTTCCTATCAGCCTTTACAAGACTTTCAAGGCAGTTTTAAACAGCGCAAGACATGTGGTTCCCATTGCCCAAGGTAGAATTGCCAGAGTAGTGTGATACATCATTCCCGTTCAAACACTCGATAGTACAGCGACTTTACCAGAGTTTGAAGGACTAAAGGTGCATCAGCTGCTTGAATCTACAAAACCCATCACCCAGCAGATCCCTGACTTTCTTACTCAGTCCACAGGTCTTACAAAAGGATGGTTTAGTAGATTGTCTGAATAATGTAGGATGAGCTCAGTAACATAAATGAGTTTCAGAGAAGATAAAAATGAGTAATTTCTAATTCCTATCCCACGTGCAGACACCAGAGGATTCATGCAGATAATATCCTATATACAAGAATTTCTACCTCTGTTTATCTGGGATGTTCTCACTTTAAGCTGTCAACCACTGCTCTGAAGAAGGTTCAAAACATAATTTATTACGATTTTTGTATATATAGATCTATATCTGTCTTGCTATAGAGGTCTTTAGCACCCTCTCTCTCTCTCTAAATATAATAGATCTCTGTAGATAGTAGCAGTACGATATCTGTATATTATTATATATAATAGTGTTATTGAGCTATATTCTTATTATCCATATATATTATCAGAGATACCTGAGTAAATACGTGTTATAAATTATTATATAATTATATGTTTTATCTCTATTGTAGTTTATCTGGTTTTGCTTGCGTAATTCCTTGTTATATGTATTTTAGTGGCTGTATATTTTTATCAGAGATATTATGTAATACACTACCGCAAATCACATATAACACTACTGGCCAGCAGCTGTCTCTAAGGCAGGAAATGAGGGTCAGCTGGTGTTCACGATGCTATGACCGAAGCACTGAACAAAGACTAGCTACAAGCAACAGCAAATTCCTTTGAGGTTGCCAAGGCAGGTGAGGTGAGCTTCAAACCAGCTTGTCAGGCCAGCAGTACTTCAGCCCAGAAGAGCACTTGGTCAGTAAAGTCTCAGCCAGAAAAACTGGCACAGCACATCACATGAAGTTTTTCAGCAGGGCCTGTTGTGATAGGGCAAAAGGTAATGGTTTTAAACTAAAAGAGGGTAGATTCAGACTGAATAGAAGGAAGAGATTTTTTACCACGCGGTTGGTGAAACATCGGACCAGGTTGCCCAGAGAGGTGGTAGATGCCCCATCCCTGGAAATGTTCAAGGTCAGGTTGGATGGGGCTCTGAGCAACCTGACCTGGTTAAAGATGTCCCTGCTCACTGCAGGGGGATTGGACTAGGTGATCTTTAAAAGTCCCTCCCAACCTAAAACGTTCTGTGACTGTAATGCCTTTTCCAAGTAAGTTAGGGCTAAACTGGTAAAACAGGTCATAGAAAAATCTGATTGTTTTTCTTTTTTTCAAACCAGTTCAAACATTTTATTATCAAGCAGTTGCGTACTAGATCCTGCACAAGCACCATCACGTGCTCTTTAGAACTGGATGGATTCTGAAAGGTCTGGAGAATCTGACAACATGCAAGCAGCTTGTGGCTTGCCCTTCACATCACAGGGCTGGCTGTGTATCTTCAGATGACTTTTTTTTTTTCCCTGTGTTTAGTATTTTCTCTGTCTGTGGCAGATTAAGACCTAGACCAGGGAGACAGGTATGTGAAGACCGCAGTCAGCAGAAGAAAAAGGATGCCTAAGAATTTTCAGCTTTCAAATGCAATATCAGTTTCTCATTTTTCCTCACTTGTGATGTTCAACAAACCAATAACATCCAAGAGTGTATTTATGTAGGAATACCTCAAAAATGCTGATTGTCCCTATGCTGCACTGAAGCAGTAACATGCTGCACCAGTTACCTTCAGACCTGCATGCACTCTCTCCTCCCCTCAGAAACCAGAGGCTTTGTCAGGCCCCGGGGAGGTGTTAATTACTCTGATTAGCCTCACATGGCACCTCTGCCCACGCACGATCTACCCATGGACTTGGAGCTGCATTTAAACCCAGGTCTGGGGCTCAGGCCTTGCTGAAGTTGTGGTGGTTGTGTTGTGCCTGGGGGATTAGGTGGCTGTGCTGCTGTCTTGTTCTTGGACCTGCTTTTTTTTTTTCTTTTTTTTTTTCTTTTCTTCCCTACAGATACAATTACTGGACATGGTTACCCTGGTTCTTTTCACTCAGGTACTGTGTGACTGTGCTTTGCTTGGGGTCAGTGGTGATGGGTTGTCACCTTGTTGTCACCCACCTGGCTGCTGTTCCGTGACAGGGGGCATGAGTCTTGTATCAAATTAGACTTGGGCTGCTGCTGTGAAAGTGAAATATCAGTTTTGTATCCATTTGGGTCTACAATCCCTTCCTGCAAAGGTTTGTGCTGTTTCCTGTGGTGACTGCAAATGGAGAGAAGTGTTGGACTAAGTGTGAAAATGGGGGGTTAAACCTAAATAGCAGGCCAGAGGAGGGAAGGAGGCTGCACTGGTGAGAATACAGTGACTTGCTTAATACTATCTACTTGCTAGAATAAGTGAAAATATTTTCTGTGTGGATTCTGAGAAAAGGCATTTCCTCAGTGGCACGTGTTGGACGTGAGACTGCAGTGAAGGCGGGTCTTGTCTAATTTCTGTAAGGGTAGTGTAGATACTAGGTCGATCAATAGACTTGGTTCCGTTTCAGTACAAGTAACTCGTTTATCTGAGATGTGTGCAATACATAAAACAAGTCCACAGGGTTGTGCCATTCAGTGGGTTTTGTATGAATAGAGATGGTCTGTTGTTCTGCAGTTAAAGCCTCCGCTTCCCCAAACAAACAAAAACCCCCAAACCCCTGATGTATGTTTTTAGGTGGGACACTTTGTTTAACATAGTCTGCTGAATCAGAACTTGGCCCACCTTCCACTGAAAGATCTTGTCATGATGTGTTCTTTCTGTCCCATGGGGCTTTGACTGGTGGTGGAGCACCCAGTGAGTAAGTATATTGTCAAAGTGTGCTGGAAGTATACTGTCAAAGAAGGATATCTGCTCAGCTGGGAGCCTGAGATATCCCTGGTAAGCTTAGCTGGGAGCAGAGATGTCTTTGCTTGTCCCAGTTTTTTGTTCTGTGCTTATAAACTTGTCTTCCAGGAAAGCAGAAGCCAATAACAAATACTACAGGAACTGGTCTTCTACACCCACTTACATATTTCCACCGAAGACATAAAAATATCTCACTGTCTACCCGAGATGAGCTTCTCTCTGTGAGAACTCCTGGACAGACTGGGCCCTCGCCAAGGGCACCTGGCTGAATCTGAACTCTCTGGCGCAGAGACTTTCCTATCACCTGTTAGCCCCATTCCTGGAAACAGTTTGTGTTGCACCGGTAGCACCTCAAAATAATATATAGGCGTGCTTGTAAGTAAATAATCACAAGTATATACTTGAATTTTTTCTTTTTAATTCCTACTAGTAAAGCAGGAAACAAAACCTCCATGTCCTTGTGTGTTATGGACTTTGGCATCAAAGGCAAAGACGAGTTCAGTTGCAGGGCAAGCCCACCTGTGTGTAGAGAGGGTTATGAGATTCTGAGTGCCTGTATTCCAAGAAAAAAAATTCTAAAATGTCACATATGATAACCTGGGCCATTGGCAGGCACTGGCTGTTTGAGGGCCTCAAAGAAGTTACTACCGCTTGAGTCTAGAGCTCCAGGAGATGGGAAGGTTCAGTGGCAGGACTTCAGGGACATCATTTCTTGCTTTGAGGTTAGCAGCCCTGTCCTGATGAGGAGGCATTTAGGCTTAGAGATGTCACGCTAGAAAGGAGGCAAAATGGACAGACTACTAAAAAGCTGTTGAGATGTCACTTACCTCAGGTAAATACTTGTTTTTGAAAAAATTTGCAAATAAACTACACTTGGAGGATTATCTTTGCCCTTGAAACAACAGTTGAGGTTATGTAACTGAGTGTACATATTGATCTGTACACACATCACTGCCAAGTAACAGTGTTTCTCTAGAGGCGGAAGTGCTACCCTAAGTTCCTTAAACAGTTTTCTTCAGCTGTGTCTAATGATATTTAATTTTTTTCAACTAGAATTTTCTATCGTTGCTAACAGCACTTCACCTCAGAGGAGGGAGCATTACTGCCAACAGTGCTCCAGGCAGCAACTAACATTTAAAGGAATCCAGCACAGAGCTGGGCTCTGTGACCTCCTGTGTAAACCACCGGCAGCTGTCAGCACCCTGTTTGCTCCAGCATGTTTGCTGCGGCTTCTGGCTCAGCTACTGCTACAGTTCATCTGTACCTAAAATAATCAGGACAGGCACTAGGGAGTAACTGTTTTGGTATAAGCCTAGAGCTACTACGAGCCTAGATTCATACCAACAGCCGTTTCAGAATGTGCAAGTGTAGTAAATTTCCATTCATAGACAAGCCCTTAACATGGGGAGGGAACTTCAGCAAGTGCTTCTTGGTGTCTCTGCAGCACTCTTTTGCTTGAGTCCACTTCCTTGGGAAGTTTGTCAGAGGGATGAGCACTGACAACCCATCACTGAGGAGAACAGAAGCTGAAATATTTAGGAGATTTTTTTCTTATTTGTTGCCTGTACGTTTGCGTGTACCCCTCTAACACAACTGCGGTGGGATGCAAAGCTCTGATCTTCGCAAGCAGGCAGCCCATGAGCATGTGGCTCAGATCTTGAAGGAATAAGTGAAATAAGAAGAAAGGACTGAATCAACAGACTCAGTCAGGATCTCAGAAGGGACTCGGGAAGTGTCTGTAAATGAGATATCCCAGAAATTGGTAATTAGGGAGAAGAAAAGTCTTGGTGGCAGCGAAGTCCAGAGCCCTGTGCTTGGGACTAGGCTGTGTGAAATGGACTATTTTATTGGCAATTTTGTACCTCTATCAACCTTGTCTGTTAAAACCTTTTGAAGAGTAATGCTCAAAGTAGAAAAAAAAAAGCTGAAGACTGTATTTTAAATGTGATCTTTAAATTTCACAACAAATTAGCTTATCCAATTAATTTACAGTGATTATTTTCTTTGGCATTAAGAGCTCACCACGTGGGTGATACGGAATGCGTTTAGTATGTAATTATGTCAGAAGCCCATAGGAGATGGGAAATAGCTACGAGCATGGATAGCTGTTCCTGAAAGTGGTATTTCTTTCAGGTTTTCCTTCAGTGAAAGGGCTTGAAGGAAGCTTTCCTGTAGAAAGAGTGACTTGGGAAGAAATAGAAGTTCAGGGATGTGTCTAGCCTATCTGGACAGTGTCAATAGAGTTTGTCTTCCCTATTAGCAGGTGCCGAAGGACTGGACATACAAGTAGCTTAGTCTGCACTGAATCGCGTGGTGTGGTGGGGGAAATAATTAGCAAATGGAAAGCTGTGCAGCAGGAATGTGTGTATAGCGTTATATAGGGTGTAATTTGTCATTGCAAGGTGGAAGTTTTGTTTAAAAGAAGTAACTAAGCAAGGAAGCAGAATCTCGTTGTGATTTCTCTAATAGAAAATGTCATTGTGTGTATGACTTTTTGGTGAGAAGAGCAACTACTGGAATTAGCGCTGCATATTGGGAGTAGTCTTAGGCCTGGGCTCTGCCTCTGCTACAGCTGTGGCGCTCCACATGAAAAAGAGCTAGGGCTAATCACCTTCTCTGTGCTAGCTGTTTTCTCACATAATTACTGTCTGGACAACAAAATTGAACTGAGTTTTGTGATTTATATTTGTATTTTAGTTAGGCACAACGGGGAGAAGGCTGAGACGCTCAACTGTGTTGTGTCAGTCTTCACTGGCAACCTCTCTTAGCACACCTCTGGTCACATTCAGCTGTAAGCTGAGTAAGATAGATTAGCAGGCAAGTTTGTCTGAGGGACTTTTCAGTAGTAACCTAAAGCTGTTAGGTCTTTAAAATCCGGCATTACTGGAGGCTTTCATTGACTGTCTAAAACTGTCCTGTGTATACCTCATTCTTCTTGAGACTGCCTACTCTGATTGTCCTAAAGCTTTCTTCAACAAATGGGGAAAAAATTTGTGGGTTCCCTAGGACAGCTGACCACTGAAAAGGGAAGAGATGGATGAGATGGGCATTAGAGGTATGTAAATACCTGATTTGCTGTCAGCAAGTTAAAAATACCAGTGCAAGGGAAGGGATATCTTTCTGTGAGGATTTACCAAAGCATCCATTACAGTGGACTGTAACACTCGAATTATCTGCTTCAGAGGTGACAAAATACCAACACCTCTCAGCACCAGGAAGGAATTCCAAGCTCCTGATCTGTGTGAGAGACCCTTTTGGTGAAGCTCCAGGACTAGTATGTCAGCTAAAGCCAGCACTCGCTATTCCCATCAGCATCCCGGAGGAAGCTGCAGTGAGCACACCCTGTCAGTCTCCAGAAGTGCTGGAGTTAGATATGTCCATCTTGCCTACCATGCATTCTTGTACCTGATGAGTAAACAAGGAAGGAGGCCAGGAGACATCTCTGCTACTTACAGAAGGTGCAGCACAGGCCAAAGGACTACACTCTACTGGAGAATGCACTTTGAGGCAAACCCCCTAGGTTTTTGGGGTGGCCGCTGCATGGGACAAGAGGAATATGGTTCCTCATTTGTTACTACCCTGGAATACCTTCCTGGGGCTCTGGAAGGAGGTCAGATAGAGCCTGGCCTTACATCTAAAATCCTCTGCAATTTTTAAAGCAACTATGGTAAACTTGCATAAAGGACAATGTGCCATATTGTCTCTCTGCTTCCTGTACTGTATATTTAGAGTTGTCCAAAGTAATGTGAGGCTCTATAAAATGGATCATCAGACTTTAAAAACAAGACCAAAAAAACCCCCAAACCCAAACCCAAACAAAACCAAAATCAAAGCCCTTCCCGCAAACAACCTCTTACTTCTGTGTATTCCATTCTCACATTGCATCAGGGTCCTCCTAGCAAAAGTTTCTGTGGAAAATCATGATGAAAGGCTGAGAGGCAAGGGCCACAATTGCAAGGGAAATTCTGATGTTCTTTGCAATAAAACTGATCAAATATTGCACAGCCTCTTTGGGCACGTGGTCCAGTCTCCCTTGTTGGAGACTGAAGTAGTCCTTGAGCAACTTGATCAAAGGTAGCCCTGCTTTGAGCAAAAGATTGAACCTAATGACCTCTGGAAATCCCTTCCAGATGAAATTATTTGATCATTTATTCCAAAAAAATTAGGTCAATGGCTGGCACATAGAGATAAGAGTGAAGGAAAGAATGCAGCCAAGGGGAAATCTCTGGATCAGGAAAGGAAATAGAAAAGGACTGAGAAAACAAGAGAAGATTACATGAGAAACAGGGAAAGGCAAAGAGCAGAAGCAGCCCACAGCTGCAATAAATGTTACGGCGTTCCCTAAGGAGCCTTGGGACAGTAATATGCTGAGGAAGGACTGAGCAGCTAAGAGCTGTGGTCAGCAGAGCTCCCAGAGTCCTGTCTTCTGTGCTGCCTGGCCAGAGCTTTCTCAGCATCACCTTCCCCCCAGCCTTTCGGCAACTTTCCTGACTCTGCTCCATTCCCAGCAGCTCTCCAGCACAATGCTTGTGCCTGTGCTGCATCAGGCCACCTTCTCAGTTTTTCCTTACTTAAGGGCATGCTGACTTAAGACATCACGTTTCAGTATTTAAAACCCATTTGTATGTGCTTGCACAAGTTTAACTGACCATGCTTTGTGCAAATCACAAGTGAATGCAGTCCCCTGCCTCTGCTTGTGTAGTAATAGCTTCCCTCTGAGAAATCCCCAGCGACAGCATACTCGTCAGACGCTGCAGCATCCCCATCACTAGATTTCTCATAAATAACTTTAAAGGTAGTTAGATATTAGCTGTCACTTTGGCACACTGAGTGCTTTTGCTCGGGAATAGTTGCTTCTCAGTCTCTCAACCCGTTTGCTCACTTCTACATGCCTTCATTTTGTCATCTCCAAAGAAGATGGCACAACATGTGCATGGTTTCTTTTAACATGAAGTGTTCAGATATCCTAGCAGTGCTAATGCAAGGAAGTTATGGAAAATAAGAGTACTTAGTACTGGATGAGAGTAGCAGGTTGGAGTATATGGTTTAGACAAACCCTGCTGCCTCAGTTTTGACAGCTAACAACTTCAAAACCACAAGTTGGGTATCCATCAGATTTCCAACTTTGACCATTACCACACCTGGAAAGTGCTTTGCTTCAGATTTTAAGCTGCTATTTTGATGAACGTGGGTTCATTCTGCAGCCTGAAGCCCGTTAACATTGAGAAAATTCAAGTGGGGTTCAGGCCAACAGTCCAGCAATGGGATTTTTTAACTCTGTACTTGGTGGAAAGCCATTTGCCCCTTCAGAAGGTTTAACTGTCCTCTAGATGCACCATTTTCTTTAATGATGCTTACAATTCTTGCAGCATACCAGATGGCCTGTATCGGGCTCATCTGTGTTTCTTGGCTTGCAGATGTACGCTGTAAACAACTTAAGATATTTTTCTTTCTTATTCCTAAAGTAGGTTATTCTCCTGTAGGTTCAGTTCCTGGACTCAGCCAAAATATAGTGCAGTCTCTGCACCAAGCAAAATAAATTCTCAATAGTTATTCAGAAAGAAACCCCAACTAATCCACCTGTATTGTTGCTTCTATCCCTTGAATAGTTTTCAATACATCTGTGGCAAAATAAATTAATTCCTGCTATTCATCCGGAGAAGCAACTGTAATTTGAGCATAAGGAGGCTCTTTTAGAAACTCTGAAGTTGTCAAGTAGCAAGCTGTGCCCTGAAGTATAACCTTCTTCTGCTATTTCTTGATTTCACCTGAGTATAGTGCCTTTTAGGGTTACTCCTAGCTATGCCATGTTGAGTACCGATCAGGATAATATGCATATATAATTACAAATAACTACATATACACCAATCTGCAAGATTTGACTGCTGAGCTTTTTGAAAAGCCTGTCTCAGATCTTGCTGTATTTAATCACTCTTGCCTGTACTGGCAGGTGGTTTCACAGGAATACCTTCAGATCTTGCATTGCCTGCCAGATTTATTCGTTCTTTCAGAATTCAGAGATAGCAGATGATATTTTGATTTCCTCTTATGACTTGTTTTGAATTTCTTATTACTCTTAATATTAAAGTCTGTTCACTTCCACAATGCAATAACCAATGTAGAGCCAGGCTACATTAAGCTCCCTGTCTGTCCTTTCCATCCTTGTTGGCTGAAAAGTGTTTTACCTTTACTGGGACAGCTTTTCAGCTCTGGCAATTGTCATTAGGTTTTTTTTTTTATCACAGCACAGTTTTACTTTGCAGGAGGTGCTGGATTATCCAGTTCATCTAGTTCCACACTTGCAGACTGATTAGTACGGACAGTACACAGGTTTGCCTGGAATTAGCTGGTGCACATGGATGTTGAAGTCTTCTGTTGGCTTGTACTAGTGGTCCCATGTAGATTCCCAGAGTTATTGTTGTTCTTGCCTTTCTAGTTTTTCTTCCTGCTTGACTTTCTATCACAGTAGGTAGCTACAGTGCAGTTCTCTCTGTCTTTCACTGACTTCCAGAATGTAAAGACTGGAAACACCGTTCTGAACCTGATTCCCAGAACGTCTAGACACCTAAGCTTCAGTTTTCTTTAATATCCTCTTTGCTCAGTAGTTCAGTAGCAGAATGGCACATTGCTTTGGACAGCATCTCCCTTCCGCTTTGTCCTCTGGTTTACACAGTTGAAAAGGGGGAAAAATAAAAGTGGCAATGCTAAAGAAAGCCTGAGCTGCAACCTACCGCTATAGGAGGGAAATTGCTGGGCTTTTGCTGCAGGGGAAACAGACCTACGGCAGGAGTAAGTCCATGTGCTTCAGTGTTGATGGCTGGAGTTATTTTCAGCAGAGTTGTTTCTCACATTACTTCTCCTTAGCCATTTAGCCATCAGGGGGTAGCAGCCCGTCAGAGTCAGCATTCTCCTGGGTTGTTATGAAAACAGTAAATGCCATCATTGGTTTTCCACTGTGGGCGAGTGAAGTGTTCAGTAAACAGTGTTCCCACCTAAGGCAAATTTTATATTATGTTGAGGAGTAACCATCACTCTCATGTTGTCTTTCATCAGTTCACAGTATATTAAACAGCAAAACTGGTAACAACTTACATAGCACTTTTCATCTTGACAAATCCCAAGGCTTTCCTGCTGTTGAAGTACAATCTTTAAAAGCACCCAGCAACATTATAAGTAGTACAGGGCAGGGGATGGAACACAGAAGTTCTGGATCCAAACTCAGCTGGCAGATACTTGTTTATTGAACAGGTCTTAGCAATGAGCAAGAGTTTACAGCCTCAGACACTAATCTTCTGAATAACCCCACAAATTTGTCCTATTCAATTTTGAAATTGCCTGAAGAAATCTGCACATCAATGAAAAGTTCAGACTTCACGCTCAATGTTTTACTTAGCCTGCTAGTAAATGACTTCCTATTTATTGCATTTGTTCTCTTTGATTTCAGTTGGGAAATGACATGAACCCTAGCAATGACGTAGAAATAGTATGCCTGATCACTAGTGAGTAGTTGCCTATCGTGCTTGCTGTGCAAAGATTGCATGGCTAAAGTAAAAGGGAAGTAGCCTTGCTCTACTTACATTGCCATATAAGCAGGTACATGAAGCAATGCTAGTGAATACTGGTCACAGAGGTAGAGAAGGAAAACCAAAGCTTACAGCCAAAATTTTAGACAGATGTAACATAATAGATGTAATCCTTACCTTAAAGGTAGAGGAACTACCATGAAAGAAATTGTAAGATTGCCTGAATAGGTTGGCTTGCATTAGATTGGTTGCTCATTATATTTCTGGATTGTTTATAGCTTAGTAAAATTTAGTGTTAGGAACTGCAGAGATGATGAGGAGGGAAAGGTAGGAAATAAAAACTGCAGATTGAGTATTGCTAGTGAGATAGAAGAACAAAAAGGAGAGACGGAAGCAAGGAGGAGCCCGTGTAATAATACAAGCTGAAGATGTTGGATTAGGTCAACAGAGCTATAAAAAGGAAGAGAAACTACTTCATATTCAACTAGATAAGTAGAGATACCTTGTCAGGGATGCAGAGTCAAAACCCTGATTTCTTCTGTTTGGTACTGCTCTACAGGGTCTCCTTTGTCTGTAGCTGAATGAGAGCCAGTGCTGTTGTAGGTCCCTTCCAACTGAAATAGTCTATCCTAATAGCAGCAGACAGCTGTGAAAGCTGCCCATGGCAGTTTAGGAAAATGAAATGGTTGTTTCCAAGATCTGCGTCACAGGCTGCTGGGACTTGGAAAGCTTCTGTATATGGATGACTACCACTAACTTCAGGTCATTTGAACTGTTTGTCACTTCATGCCTTATAGGCATTCATACAGGAGTTCTCTGTCCTTCTCCAGAGCCACTGCAGGAACTGGCATGGTCTCTCCTTGCTGGCCCTTTCTGTTTACAGGCAGTCAGGGCGGGCACGCAGGCGAGGATGCCAGGAGTCTGTCTGAGAGAGACCCATGGCTGGGACCGTGTTGTTCAGATGAAGGCTCTCTGTGTCTCTGGGGAGTAGCAAGGTTGGCTGTCAGACTTCTGCTGAAGCCTGAGAGCTTTCAGGCTTCGACTGGGAAGCTGTCGGTTGGAGCTGAGCAGTGTCTAGTAGAATTGTATGCAGAACAAGGATTTTTAGGCAACTGCTTGCCAGCTTTGTAAAGAGAATGCAGTTCTTTATTTGACCTTCTCTCCGGACAATCCAGAGTGAGTGTGACTGGATACCTGGTTTGGACCTTGCCGAAAGGGATATGTGCTCTGCTGGTGCTCCCTTTGCTTCTGCTGGCAAGGGAGAAGAGCGTGGCTCTACCCAAAGCTCTTCCATTAGTTAAACTCCAACTCAAACTGCTTAGGCTGAAAAATCTTAACAATAACATTGATCTTGGGCGTTTTGGTTTATATCTAAATTCAGACCCTTTAGGATTTGTGCAGAACCAACATGTGCAGAGCACGGAAAATTCCAGATGGCTGAATTCTAGCACTTCAAGTAATTTTTTTTGTATGCTATGAATAAAGGGGGTTTTGGGGTTTGTTTGATCATTCTGCCTCTTGTACATTTTTTAGGACTAGCTATCTGCCACTGAATTTTTTAACACAATCATTAACATCTTGCTACAACTGAATTTGCTTTTGGAATATTACTGTGCTATGCTCCTCCAAGCCAACAAAGTCAAATGCTGTTGCAAGCCTGAATAATCTAAATTGTTTTGAAAATAACACCTGTGGTACTTGAAATAAAGCAGGGTAAGGGCTGATTATGCTGGGAACCGAGAGAAATTCCACAAGGCTCAGAAAGAACTTTTCTTTTGCTTGGCAAATATGAAGTTTTTCCCCTTCCAGCTGAGAAAAGCATCAGTAACCTGCTGATGAGTAGCAACCTGTATCCCTTCAAGAGAGTCTGACAGTCAAAAGTACCTTCACTGTTGGAATCTGGCCCAGGTTCTACCACATCCAGGGCTGTGGCACTGAAATTTGAAGTACTGCTGCCATCTGCAGGGGCTCTACTTGTCATTTCCATGCTTTATTTCTGAGCTTGTCAGAAACAAAATATTCTCCAGAAACTTGCCTAACGGGTATGTCAGATTCCATAATGATTGCTCTTTGCTGTGTACCACCCTTTCTCAGGCCCCAAAGGCCCAAACACCTCCAAAACAAAACTTCAAACTTGTTTCAGAGGGACTTCTGTGTGTCCATACTTGTAATGAAATGAGTTCTTCTTTTTTCTCCCTTTTATGGTGTGCTCTTCCTGTAAACTTATTTTGAGTACTACAAACCAGAATGCTACTAGCCCAAAGTGAAAGCCTGTAAATCTTATCAAACATCAAATTTATCCCAACCGTTTCTCCATTGTGATTGCCTGTTAACACGTATCCATACTGCTTTGCAGCTTAATGCTAGTCTTGCATGTCATCATGGACGTCGTGTACACGTGTATTTTGAAGAAAGCACCTTAGAAAACAAAGAAGAATCTGGGTTGAGGGAGGGAGAAAAGGTGACTGGAATAGGCTATAGTAAGACAGTATTTGGTGGACACATGTGTAGGCTCTGTGAGCGAATCTAAGGACAGCTGGACAGCAGGGCTGGTGCTCGTGCTGCGTGGAGCTGGGTGCAATCCGTGCTGCCTATACCGAAAGCAAAGGGAAACGTTGGTGTGGGAGTTGACTGTGATCATGTTAAGACAGAGGCAACGTAATAATTGGGGGTGAAAAGAAGATATTGAATACTTGGTGTATAAGTCAGTGGTGGAGTTAGGTGTAAACCTGCAGGATACTAGAACTAGCTGTGCACGCTGGAAAGGCACAAAGGCCACTGATATATCCTGATACATCAGGAGTGTAAGTAGCAGCACAGAGTTAAAGGTGCTAGGCAAGGAGTCGTAAAGTCCTTCAGCCCCCAGGATTACAGAACTTGGCAAAACTTGCTTGTCAGAGTTTTTCTGGGTGTTCATAGCAGCAGTGAAAAATAAGGAGGTCAAACACTTGGGCAAGTATGAGTTTCAGACATGACCCCATTTCTGAGGTCTGAAGATGAAATAAATGATGGAGAGCCTCCACCTGTGTGGCAATTAAGAATGTTTTGAGCTTTGTTATCTGTTCTTGTGCTGTGAAAGTGCTGGTTGCTGTGATCCCATTTTTCCTTTCCTGAACGACAAGCACAGAAGAGGGATGAACTACTGACTCCATGTAGACTTCTCCTTGGCATCTAACAGATTGTTTTGCTTCTCATTTGAAGAGTTCAGTTTCAGGTCATTTTCTTTCTCAATGTTTTTGACAGGATTCTTCATCTACTGTACGTTCAGTACAAGCTCACTTTCACATCAGAGATAATTGTTTGGGGTAGGCAGAAAAAGATTTTCCTTTGCATGAACTGAAGACAGGATTAGAAAGCAATTCTTGCCTCCAAATTTGTTTTATTTTGTAACTGCGTTTTGCTTCTTGAAATGGCCTGATTTTATAAACAACAGCAGCTTGTGACTGGCAAACTTGAGCCATAAGAATATTTGAAGTAGAAAAGCTTTAGAAGCTCATGTTAAGGAGGAATTTCCCACACTGCATCTTCCAGTGTGATGTAATCACTAGGCACTGCAATCCTGAACCTACTGAACAAACCACAACAAACCTCAGAATCCTACCCTGTTTACTGGAAATATGGGCAGTAGAGCTCTTAAGTGATTGATAGAAGCCCAACAATGTTACTGTGCCTTCATTGTGAAGAGTTACCCAAGTCCAAAGCGAGGCTCGACCGGTTTGTCTCTACTAGTTACAGGTAAACACAACGTTATTGAAAAAATTGTAAGTTCTTGCCATTAGATACCTGCCTAGTGAATTCGCTAGGAAGGATGGATGTTGCAATTGCACTCAGGAGTATCTGAAAAACAACTGGATGTATAGGGTATTGGTCTTGATCCTGCAGTCCCCTCGTGCACCCAGACCTCGCTGAAGGGCTGCATGAAGACAGACGGGGTTGACTCCTGGATGGGAGCAAAAGCCACGGCTGAAATAGAGCTCCCATTTGTCAGCAGGAATGCTGTTGGGAGTAACTGTACAAATTCACTGTTAGCTCGGAACAAATGACAAAGAATCATTCTCAATCAAATGAATTTTATGGCAAATGGAGAAACAAATCACAAACTGCCTTCATCTGTTATACAAAATGAAAGGAAATTATTAGTGATTCTTGGTCCAGAAGCCACGTTAGTTATACCTGTCATCCAGAAGATGCATTGTCTCCTACTGCCAGAACATACTGCTCTCTAGACCAACACTATACATTGATTTTTGCCATTATCTGAGGGGATAAATCATTCTTATCTGAGTGACCAAAGCAATACTCTGGGGCTTCTTTGATACTTAAGTACTTATCTATGCTCATGCTGTCACAGAGGGAGAGAAAATTCTTTCTTGTTCTTACAGGAAAAATGTGTTGTTCTTTTTATGTCTGTTTTATATATACAGAAAAAAAAAATCTAACTGAAGACATCTGTTTCAACCAACTGAAAAAATCAAAATAAGGGCTCTGGAGACCTCAGAACAGAAAGAGCTGTGCAAGCTGGGAAACCAGCTGCACCTACTAGTTCTCTAGTGACTACCCTAGCTTACCCCATCCCATGACATCAATGGGCACATCTTCGGCTTGAGAATCCAAAGCAAAGATGTTAGAAACAGGATGGGAAAGTTAGAGACAAACAGGTACAAGGAAAGAAATATGAGGTGTCTGCAGTCCTGCTACGTACACATTGTTTTGGTAGTATTATCTTCAAAGATTTTGTTAGCCTTTCTGGAGCAACGGTGCAGTTCGATTTTATTTTCCAGGCTACAATTCTTTGCAAGTTTTCTTGCTCTGAGCTAAAATTAATTTAGCTCAGAGCAGCCTTCTGCTACACAGAGCAAGAACCCCTAGTTAACAAGGGCTTTTTTTCACAACGTTGGGGCTTTGGGACTAAGCGTTTGAAATCCCTAAAAATAACTGAGAGTACCTAAGAACAATGACTGTAGCAGAATGCACAGAGTACTGTGAGTGTTGGGAAGGTATTAGAACTGAAGATGGTAGTAGATTTATGAATCAAAGTGTTGCCCCTTTATATGAACAGATGCCCAGCATTCAGGGCTTTTCCAGGTTGTTTCTCAGAGCAGTTTATCTTAAGAAGAATATTAAAAAAAATCTTTGCATTCCTGGGGCCTACTATAAGGAGCAGTAGTAAGGTATATTGTTCATAAATTCAACAAGGCTTTTCTGCATAGTACTTAAGAAGAAAAAAACACCAAACAAACAAAAAAAAGATAAGCACCTCCCCCAGAAAAATCCTCTTAAAAAATTTTCAGCATTGTACTGAAGTCCCATTTCACTGCTCTTGTTTATCCTGGGTGGGAGCTGAGTGTGTACAGGCATGTGTGTAAAAAGATAATGGATTTCTTTGCTATTCTTTCCCCAATGGGATGCACAAATTGGGCTTGTCACGAGTATGGCTAGAGCGCTCTTGCACTTGACGTGGGCCCCGTTCCTGCCAATCTGCCCGTTAAACTGCCGCTGCTGCCGCGGCGCAGTCACCGACCTCCCCCGGGCTTGGCAGGCGCTGTCACTTGGAAGGCAGCAGGCGACTGTCACCGCTATCTCATGACAGGATTCCTTTAATCCTTGGCATCCCCTCGTGTGGTTGCTTGCTACTTAATGAGTTGCTCCTAAGCACACAGTTAAATGGAGTTGTAAGAAACTGAAAGCTCTCGTTGCTTCAGCTGTTGCTTTGGCAGGGTTTGTGTCAGCAGTTTGCTGCCTGTGACAGTGTCTGGAACACATGCTGTTCTCCAAATACGACTGAAGCCAGCCTCGAACTGCAGACGTCGTAAATAGAGATCCTGAATCCAGGCTTCAGCTGGTCGGTTCAGCTTTTTCCAAGAACTGGGCCATGGGCAATTAGATTAAATCCATGATAAATTTCACTTCAGCTATATGTAAAATGTGCAAATATGCAGCTGCAAAATAAATTGCATAAAATTAATTTATGCCTAGCTTTCCTTCTACAGACACTTCTGCCCTGGAGATGACGGGGTTACACAGCAGAGGGAGCACTCTGGGAGACAGTGTGCCTGCCTCCCTAGACAAAGAGAAAGCAAAAGGTGGTGAAAATCAGCTGAAAAAATAACAGCCTCCTGGTTAGGCAGTTGTGTGTTACGCTGGAGACATGGATTTAATCTCTGCCCTAGCGTTACAAAGCGATACTCGTCAAACGCTGGAGCGTGGGCCACAGCTGGGGGGAGCTAGCCCACCCTGGCGACCTGGGCTGGCTCTGCCTGGAGTCATCTCTGGCACCTTATGATCTATGGTTTAATTGGCAGTTCAAAGAAAATTGTCCATGGAGAGCTGGCAGCTGAACTGTCTAGTCCAGGGATGATGAACAGCTTGAGTATCTATTGTCAGTATTCCTGCGTCCGTTTCTCTGACCTCTCCTACCTCCCGCTCCACTCTGCAATCTCCCACTACCTTTAACTGCTGTTTTCTTCCTCATTTTGTTAAGAACTCTTTATTCAATTGTCATCCACTTTTCACACCCTTTTCAAGTTCACGCTTAGGTATCTCTCTGTTGCCCTGTGGAATTTGGCCAGGGCTCTCATTGTGGTCTTTAAAATCTCTAAGCCAAATAAAACATCTTCCTTTTTACAAGTCAGCAGGCAGGAAAACCTCAAAACATTGTTTTGTTTAAATAATAATAATGCTATTAAAGGTTTGTACCGGAATTAAGAGAAATAATAAAACTCAGGTCAGAGAATTCAAACATTTTGGGGGATCCCAGTTCTTTTTTTTTCCAAGCTTTTGGACTATTTAGTAATAATTTTCTTCTAAAAATAAAGGAGTTGGGGTTTTTTGCCATCCATGTAGTTAGTACCAGCTGTCCAAGAGAAAATAAATCTCTTTCCAATCTTTGGAGCTTTAGAGAACAATCTATTTCAGGCAGAAATTGTTTGCTGCTTCATGTTAGGCAGGCTTCCCAAATCTTCAGTTGGAATAATTACACGTTTGCTCTTAAAGAACACTGGAAAAGTGGTTCCAGCTCTGAATTAATTTACCACTTTCCAGTCAACTAAAACATGCATGCTTTCCAGTAAATCCAAATGTTTATGCAAGACCCGGGCCTAGTTTAATGAGCTTGGGATGATTCCCAGTACAGGACTGCTCACGCTCAGATACTTGCTAATGACACAGCTCATAAGCAAGCCAAGTTCACCTCCCTGCAGCCGCAGGAAGAGCAAAACGGTCGGTTTTCTGCTGTCCTGTGTTGTCTCCATCCAGCAGGATGGGCCGTAGACCCCGTGCTTACTGCCCCACTCCAGCAGGTGCCTGGGTTTGCTGTGTGGGTGCTGCACCCGCTGCTCTTTGTACGCGTGACCGTGACTACGCGTGCGACCAACGAATCCTTGCCCAGTCCAGAGGAAAGAGGCGCGAGAGGAGTTTTCATGGATCGTTGTCCTGTGCGGCCAATTATCGGCCGTGGTCTAATCTGGGAGACAGAGTCCAAGCCTTGCGTGTGTCCCACACCGCTCGCCTGCAGCGAGGCCAGTGCACTGGGGGAAGCATCTGGGCCTCCTGGCAAAACCATAGCAGGGAGCAGGCTGTCACCACCGGCCGCAGCCACCTGCTCTCTAGCCACTGCCTGAGCAACAGCAAAAAGGGGGAGAAAAAAGGGACCGAGAGCTGGGGGGATTGTTCTGCTTGACTGTTTATGGCCATGGGATCTAGACTGAGCTCCCTCAGCTGGGCAGGACAGATCTTTGTGGTCAAACATATAAGAAACAGAACAGCTCTTACTCTGCTTATTATCTTTGTGAGTCACCATGGAAATTAATTCTACTTATTTATTTATTTCCTGGTTTCTGTTAGAATCAAAGCTGTGAGGGCAAAATAGATGAGAGCTATGCTATGACAGTAGATGCTTGCAGAGGGTATAGCTCTACTTTTATGCTCTTAAGCTTTTCCCTGATGAGGTGATTAGGGGTCATCAACATCACTTCCATCTCCCAGCAGCCTCCAGTAAGCAGAGAACAGGAGGGTATGGCTGGGAAATTATTTCAGTATTGCTAGACCCAGGAGTACATAACTCCTTAGTCATATTGCAAAGGAATTGCATGCGTACCATCAAGTCAGAAGACAGAGCAAGCAGTTAAGGAGATGTATAGTGCTCTTCTGATTTGGTTTTTTTGGTATGTTTTTATTCCATGCAGAGAGGTGTATGGAATGCTTTGGGAACACGTGTGCATAAGAGAAAGTGAACCAGTGTTTCCCCCTCTTGCAGGTGTATTCAGGAATCCACTCATTTCAGTGTTTTTTGTGGTACTGATCTTTCTTCAGACTCACAGTCTTCCTCGCTTCCTTTTCACTTGGCTGCAGGCAGCGGTGCTCCCTGCAGAGCTCTGCACCTCCTGTCCCTCACACTGCAGCTGCAGGAGTTGCTGTGCCCTGCAAATCCAACCACGCTTCTTCCCTCCTTACCCCGTGTGTGCCCAGGCGAGCTCCCCTGCTTCTCCTGCACCTGTCAAACCCAGGCACAGCTCCCTGGTGAGCATTACTGGCCCTGTGCCATGACCACCTGTACATGAACAGAAACCAGCATCACAACAGTCTGTCTCAGGAATCGGTGTTCCTTTTCCCAGAGCAAACCTTCCCAGCTAAATTTGCTTTTAGCCGTCGGTCTCTCACATCTGCCCTGGATGTAGATACTTCCAGAGCACCCCAGCTGACTCTCGCTTTGCCAGCAGTTTCCAAACTTGAAAAATCACCCCCTTCTAACCTTGCTTGCATCACTTCTTCCTCAATTTTTTGAAGAATGTGCCAGGTCAAATGTGAATGCACATTTCTCCACTTTCTGCAACCCAAAAGGCGCAACCAAAAGCTGTTCCTTAGGAAGCCCTGTTAGTGTCCCTTTAGCTGCGCTGTAGCTGTGGTACCTCAGCCACAGCTGTGCCTGCTGCTCTCCTGGCAAAGGCTCTGCTGACTCAACAGCTGACTCGCGCAGGCAGCAGCTCCATCTGCCTTCTGAGGAGCATCACCAGGCGGTTGGATGGTCCCCCTGCACGCCCCAGGCCACACCTATATATAGCTGCTCTGTCTCCATGCCCAGAGCAGTCACTGTGTGATGGGCAAACCTTCCAGAGGGTCAAATGAGGGTCTTTTTCATCCTTTGCTGAACATGTGCTGCTATGGGTCCGGGGGCAATAGTTAAGAGGAAGCATCCAAGTGGATGCTATTTGTGGAGTTAACAAACCTGAAAAGGATTCTGTGCTTCTGTTTCGTTGCCAACAGCTGCCGATCTGCTCTCCCCTTCCATGAACATGCTCAGTTCCTGTGAACCCTGTACAGCTCAGGCCAAGCATCAGTAACTGCACAGGCTGTTATTTAAATAGAATCACTGTTGTTCTAAAATAACTTTTATTCTGGTAAGGATGACAAGAGTTTATGCTGTAAGCTGTGGGGGCAAGCACTATCTTAGCTCAACTTTGTAAAATATTGATGTTGGCTTAGGCTTTTTTTTTTATACTACATCAGTCACAAGAAGAGAAGATGCATCTCTCTGCCAGATGGACGGCTATTATCTAAATAAAAATAATGAAGCAAGGGAAAGCTATGAAATATAGGAGCAGAAAATGAGTAGCATGTGTATCTTGTTTCCATTTTCTTTTTTCTTACTAATTTTTCTCTTCTGCTGTTCCCTGCTTGTAATGTTTCCATTACTTGCAGCTCTTGTACTGTTTCTTTTAATCTTCATCTCAATTGCTTTTCTTAACTTGGTAGACTACGCATCTGTTCAGTCAGTGGAAATGTAACTAAAAGATGACGTGGAGTTTGGTCCAAAGTAGACTGACCCAAAATCAAGGGAAGGTAGGGTTAGGAGATTAACCATGCCTCTTTATTTTTTTACTTCTTTTTTTTTTAAATTTAATTTGCTGGGGGGCTTCCGTGTATAGGCACCAGCTGACAGTGATTGGCTCCAATAGGCTAACTTGACAAGATGTGCTAATTCAGCTGCCAGCTTTTTTTCCTTCTGATCTGGGTTTGTTTCTCATATTGAGGCTGATGAGAATGTCTGGTGTATCTCCTCATTCATGTGGGACATGAGAGTTGTTCTCTCTAGTTACAACCCCAAACTGTCCCCCAATATCAAGCATTTGGATGGGATTTCCCCAGGACAAAATGAACTAGCAGGCTGCCGCAATTCTTCTTCTAGTCTGAGTTTCTGTGTATAGAGAAACGAAAAGGCTGGGAAAAGTTCGTATTTGTAATAAGAGAATTCATTCTGGTTTCCTTCATACGATCTGAAACATAGATGTGCATAAGGAAAAGCCATCAAGCAGACAACTTTGCATTTGTTTTTAAAAGCAGTATATTGGCTAGGACTTTGGTGTTCAAAACTGGGTTTGGGGCAACAGTAGAAGTGGTAACATGGGACTGATGTTGCATAAAGTACCTCTAAGAGGTACAGAAATGTTATACAAATGAGCTATAGATGTATTGAACATTGCATAATATTTGGAGAGTCAACTTCTGGATGTCGGTTCCTCATGGGGATGTTCCATGAACTTCCCCACAACATTGTGCTCAGATTCAGACTCAAGGGCTTGGAGAAACATCTGGGGAGAAGCTGTGTGTAAAAGACCGCAAGGTCACAGAATCACTCACAGTAAAATTCTTAACACTCAGAAATGCTGGTAAAAATTTACACCATATTTTTCTCTATCTACCAAATGAAATGAGCCACCTGAGTAACTTCTTGAAATGGCCATGGATGTCCCCACACAGAAGAATTCTGTCATGAGAACGTAACTTGCTCCAGCGTCTTTCGCAGTCCCTCTTTGGAACAATAAGCAGCTTTGGTGTATGTGGTGGCTAGCAATGATTCATTCGGTGTGAGTGTTCTGGCAGGGGAGATGTTTGGTCACACAAGCGATGATGGATTGTGTTGCTTTGTGTAGCCCTTTTCTCCCATGCTTTTTGCTGCCAAGTTGTCTGCGGTGTCAAAACCCCTCAGAGGTTAGGCTTTTCTAATGTGGCCTGAACATGATGAGTCTGTGGATTACCAGAGTTATTTCCTTGGCTAAGAGGAAGGAAAAACATTTTCTGGGGAAAAAAAAAAAATGCGGATAGTAACAACTCGGTTTTGCCATGCTCAATTGGAGTCAGCTGCTCCTCTGCCCAGGACTATTCTTTTTCAGGCATTGTGACACCCTTGCAGTGAGCTTGGCTCTGTCTCTGGGCACCAGGCGGTTATCATCAGCAGGGAACTGACAGGGGCAACAATGTCCAGGAGGAGAATACCCCGTGGTTAGAGATAAATGGTATGTCAGAGAGAAAAATTGCTGCTGCAGTTGTGAAACAAATAGTAAGACAACCACAAGGAGTGAAATCACACGTTTGTGCATGTGTGGGGAAAAAAAACCCAAACCTTGGCAAGATGCCCTGATCTCGTGTAGACGTATGAGATGTAGGCTGATTCATAAAGGAAATTTTAATCAGAATGGCATAAACCTCCTATATGGCAATAAAAGACAGTGAATATGTCACCTGAGAACACCAGAAGAAGAGACTTTATTCACTAATACAAAATATTTAGTGACTTTGCAACAGTGCTGATGCTTTTGCTGACAAAATTTCCGATGTTAAGTAACTGATAACTCCAAAATACATTTTACAGGGAGAAAACTTGTTCTAAGTGCCTGAGCACCCTTCTGTATCCTGAGGTACTTCAGATTTCAAATCCCAAGCTCTCTTTCTCCCTCCCAGCTATCCTTTCACGGAAGCTTGCCACTGAAAGTGCAAACGCCAGATTCTTACCCTTCTTCAAGAATCTGCTCCCTCCCCTTTACTGCTAAATTCCTTTCTCTGTCCTCCCTGTTGGTTCCTCCATTGGAGAACAACTCCAGGACGTTGCTAACTTCTGATTCCCACCCCAAGAAACAGGTCTCTTAACTGTGTGGAGACAAACTAGCCGTGCTAGCAGTTAGCAGCGAGGGCTGTGGCCACCGAGGAGGCAAGGGGGTTCGTCACTAGAGAGCCCCCTGTTCCACCATGTCTTCAGTGGAAACCCTTCCCAAATATCCGAGCATCACCATTCTGCATTTCCCATCTACAATCCCTAGAAACAAATTTTTTTTTTTTTCAGATACTAACAATTCAACTCAAGTTTAAAGTAGATGCAATTAGAATTTATTAAAGATATTGTCCACAAAGAATTTTTGTGGTTATCACATAGCCTCTGTCCATGACGGGCGTTTAGAGAAACCACTTTAAAACGTCTTACACTCCTGTAATTGTCTTTGGTTTGATTATCTCAAAGCACTTTCTAAACAATTATATAACCTTCACAGCACCTTGTAATGACAGAAATGTAGTGTTTACAATTAGGCAAACACAGGCACTGACAAGTTAGAGCCAAAATTATCAAGCATGAATGCCTAAATACAACAATGTGAAGCCCTGTTTATTTGAGTAAGTTTAGGTCTGTCACTGGCTTTACAGAAACCAGAAGGTTTGAGAAACAAAACTATTTTATTTAACCATATAAATACATAGTAAATACCTGACTTTAAGAAATACCTTCTTAGGTTTAATAGTGGTTAATTGTATTATTTAATTTAAAGCACGCTGAAGAAGTTGTATATTTCTGGGCCCTACATGGAAGGATCTCAAAGGACTTAACAAACGCATTTCACTGCAATGAAGCCATTTCTGGAGTGGACTGTGACAACTGCTTCAAAGCCCACAGGAACCTTACACCACAGTGTAAAAGACCAAGTGAAGATTTCATTGCCCTGAGTCTGCAGGGAGAATCTGGGTCAGGAGAATGCAACTATTTGAGCTGCCTCAGCAATGGGAAAAATGCCACTAATAGGCATCTGAGCTCAGAAAAAAATCAAGGTTTGCTTTCAGTTGCAGTAGTGAATATAAGCAAAAGCTTAAAGTAATAAAATATTTGTTGCATTTGATTATTCACGAGATGATACTTGAAATGTGAAATGTATTTGCAAGAGGCAGAAGTAACCCAGTACAGAAACTGTATTGCTCAAATGACTACCCAATACTGAATTAATGTAGAAGTTAGATAGTAAATTTTCAGGACAAACTACTCACAAGATATTCATATAGTGAAAGGATTTCCCAGATAAATTCACAAATACATGCAGTAAATTAATGTGAGAAATGCCTGAGTATTTTGTGAGAAAAAGAAAGAAAAGAATGTGCTGACTAACCTGTCCCTCAGAAATGGCTTTTTATGCTGTGATCCAATTCTTGCAGAAAGTGTCATGGGATTAAGTACGAGAATCAGCATCTCATGTAATTGATTTAAACTGAAACATTAGGTGATCTATAAAACATTGTAAAATAGAAGCTTATTTTATTTAGTTGACTATTACTACAGCTGAGATAGATTTCACAAAATGACTGAGACAAGATGCTTTACTTTGTGAGCTCTGATAGTTGGCCAGTCTAAAAGAGGCAGGTAGTGACAGAGCCAGGTACAGACCTCACACACGGGCAGAATACAGGAGCTGTTTGGTCTGGTGAAGTGACTTACTTGGTAATTGTCTTACTAATTTCAGAGCGTAAAATAAGAGACTGTGGATCAATACTCGTGAATTTAAACAAACTATTACTCTTGAATCATCCGTCAAAATATCTTGGCACTTGATTTGCTGTAAAAATAGGTTAAATTTAGTGGCTACTGATTTTGGTTTTTAAAATAAAATATCTGGATGATTTTACTACTGGTGGATACTGGACCAGGTACGAGGTATTCCTTCTGTAAGAGAAAGGAATTGTTCAAGCATTCGAACTGACAGCTGTTCTAGTCCAGAGCATATTACACAGTTCTGCCATAGGCCTGTAACCAAACTTGCCAAATATGGATAGCAAAAGCTAGAGTTAATATATCTAATTCTATTCTTAGTCAGCTCTATGAAAAAATGTAAGAACTCACAAGATCCTGTGTCCCATTTTTCCTACTAGACAAGAGCAGCAACAACCAATTTAGCAGTTTTGAGGTTGAGATTATCTCCTCTTCTGTCACCAAGGATGAAATAAAAATTGTAAATTTGAAATACTAAATGTAAGCTATAGCTCTCACTCGCAGGCATTACAAAATTCTATTTTCTGTTAGTGCAACCCAAACAAACTGACAGCAACCTCTGGCTTTCCAGTCCTGGGAGCTGAGGCTGCTCACAGCTGAGCAGCCCAGCACCCTTCCTCACGCATTTCTGCTGCGGTTCTCACCTGCTGCCTTCTGCTCCTCAAGTTCTGGTGTCTTCAGGTTTGTTTGCCAATGCTCCTCTGTTCCTGCTGTCCTTACCCTGCATCTTATTTACTGTAGAATAGCTGCTCCAGTCATAGCCCATATTCTGACATTAAACATCAATCCTAACTGGCAATATTCTCCATTATCCAAGACTTGCAGGCTCATAAGGCTTTAGCCGCAAACTTAAGAAGTCCCTCTCCTTTTGCAGCTGTTATGTATTTACGGTCCTGAATCTGCAGTCAAAACAGGATTGAATTTGGATTTCTACAAGTCCATCAGTTGCCCCGGTCTTAATGATTTTACTCCATGAGCCTTTATCTCTTTTTCTCCTAAGCAGTAATTTACGACTAAGTCTGTTAGGAGACTTAGCTAGTAACAGTCATTTATACATTTCACAGCTGGATCTAAAAACGCCAGTGAAGAATTTATACATGGCAATGAAGAACCAATTTTGTGAAAGTTAGAGGTGAGGGCTGACCATCCACAAAGGTCTTGAAATATTTTCGCATTATCTTCTACACTAGAAAATTATTTCTGGTTTTCCACAGCAATATTGTAATATATCTTCCTAAAATGCCTAAGATTCATAAGGCCTTTTTTGACTATACCCAGTGTGTAAGTTTCTGCAAGAGTGCTGTATACAAAAAGAGCAGTTAAATAGATTGCAAATGGACGCTTCAAAGTCAGCAGGAAAACAAACACAAACTGCCCTGCGTGCATCTCCTCTCACGAATTCCAGTTTAAATAAACTACGCACAAGACAGTATGACTCATTTAACTCATTAAAGCTCCATGCAAGAGTATAATAGCCGAGTCGCAATGGAATGCAGGTCATATGAAATAGCTGCACATTAAAGATAGAAGAGGCTAAGCTCCAGAAGACAGCTATGTAATAGAAGCAGACAGGTTACATGCAGAAGAATGTTAAGGCAAGGACAAGAAAGAAAAGAAAAAGCTTTTGCCGTCAACTGGCTTGACATAGAAGGGTAGAAAGAAATAAGGCTGGTAGGACTATAAAAGGTCAGCAAGAGAAGAAAGCAGTAAAAGCATGGCAGCAAATCCCCCGTCAGCAGCAGTAACACAAATGGGAGATTGCCTTGAAAAATCACCATACCTAAAGAAATCATTCAAGGGTGAAATTGGTGTTAGTAACTTCCGAACCTGGCACATCGAAGACGTTCAGGAGGGGCACAAGAAAGACAGACTGACATCCCAGGTGATATGGACCATGAAGTGCCAAGAAGAAAGGCTTTGGAGCAGGATTCCCAAAGCCAGATGCACTCCCTTGCAAATAGTTTTTTTAGCATAAAGGACCTGTTTGGCTTTATGAAGAGTGAATTTTGCACAGTATAATGCTAGAGTTGCTCTGCCTCTCTAGGCCCAGTAGGGTTTCAGCAAAGTCTGACGGTGTAAGCTGGTATCCACCAACCTCTCACCAGAGTGAGAAAGAATAATTAACGTTGCATTTGCAATATGAAAATATACCTTCCAATAAGCTGCAGAGGCAGAAGAGAAAGAAAGGGGAAGGTGTGATGAGAAAATTTGTAAAAGACACCTTTTTATTTAATGACTATAATGCTGGGAAAGGAAAAGAAGGTTCAAAGTAAAAAGAAATGGGAGGAGGCAGCCACAAAGCATGAGCAGCTGCAGTGTAGTGCTTTTCACTTTCCCATCAGGCACTCCTGTGTTTGTCAGAACTTGGGCACCAATTTCCTTGTACTTGAGACCACGTAGATCATTAACCCAGTATAAGCAAAATATTGGATCTCTAAGAGCAATAGCTGACTTTGTAGCTTGAGGTCTTTTAGGTCTATTTTCTTTCGGAAAACTCATTGCTGAGTCTCTTGCCACATGTAGAAATAACAAGCAGAAAAATCCATGGGGGAAGGGCGGGAAAAGTGCCATGAACTCGGTAGAGAGCCATCTCTGGCTCCACGCAGAAGATCAGCCTCAAGGCAAACCACCTGCCAGGTTCCTCATATCCACTTACGTTGCACGCACACGCGTTACGATTGTTGAACAATGCATTTCAAAACAGTTTCACGGGTTTGGTTCCAGAGTAAACATCACGCTAGCGTGTACTTTGATACAATCTTTTTTCCTCTGCGTTTCCTCGGAGCAGGGTTTCAAAGACTGTTGAGACTTCTCTCTGAAACAGGAATAGACCATATGGCACGCTGTTATTCCAGAAACGCCGACATCGGAAACAGCCTTGGTCCAATAAAGGAATGTCGTGCAAAAAATGAGTATAACAATGATGGTATGGTATTATCATACTGTCACATTGGAAATCAGGTAACCTTTCATCATGAAATGACAAAAATAAAACCAAATTTTATCACACTTAAAACCATTACTGTTTCAAGGAGTGCACAAGCAGTGTGTGATGTCATACTGGAAAAGCAAGTGGAAGAATTAGAAGGAAATACCTCTCCTCCATGTCCCAAAAATGTCATACAGAAGTACTCTGTCATTTCAGCTGCACGTAGTTATACATTTACTCATGTTGTTGCTAAATATTTTTTGAATTAAACAGACACATGCCTCTATGATTCCAGGCAACACTGTAAATTTAGTCTAAATTTTCTTTTCTCTTCAGGTAGCACTACAAGACTGTTAAAGGGTAAAAGCAGAATCAAAATTGAATTCTCCTTTTGATGTAAGTAGCAGAAGAGACCGTAGCTTACCGGCAAACAAAACACACAGTAACAAAAGTAACAGAAGAAATGAAAAAAGAAACAGAAAACAGAAGATATTCAAAAATATTAGCTACATGCAAACCTTTTCTAAATATATAAGCAGATTCAGGAACTCCGCCTATGCTTTATGAGTCAGTTGCAGAGGTTCTTTTCGGCTTGCCCCATGCCTGTGAAGTGCACCCTTGTCCTATCTCTTTATTAAGTTCTTTCATCTTTCCTGGGTGAGGGCCTCTATTCCGTGTGCATGTGTAAGCTAGGCAGTCTGTGCAGTAAAGGCCCCTGCAGTCCTGCCTTTAGTAAAATGTAAAGGGAGACCAAACGATTCAGCTCTTGACTCAAGAAATAGAGACCAGGTAATCTCCCTGCGTTCTCATTCGGTGCACATTCCTTCCTCCCTCTTCAACAGTCGCTGGCATTTCAGCTATCCAGACGCTGCAGCGCTTAATCAATGATTCAGTACACGGCCCATGAGATATGCCACAACACTTCAACAAGCAAGTTGTGTCTCTCCGTGGGGACAGAGGATCTGAGCTTGTGTCAGTCTCTTCTTGTCAGTTATCATTAACCGTACATCCATTTACATACATAAATATTTATACACAAAGAGAAAGCTTCCTGGTGTCTTATCAGATCTCACTTTATCACAGTGGGTTCTGATGGCAGCAAAACACAATTTAGTTCTGTTAAAAACTCAGAGAGAATTTTGAATCTCATAAATACAGAAATCTTGGCCCAGATTTTGAGATGTTAAGTACCTGCAGCTTATGGGGACGCCTGGAAATTGTAGATGCACAGCATCCCCTTAATTTTAAATATCTGGCCACAGTCTCAATGCAGACACAGCAAAACAAATGACAGATTGTACAGAACTTTTCAAAGACTTCCGTTTTTTTTTCAGGCTCTAAAAAGAAAGGGATTAACCCATGAGGTAATGAGAGTTGCAAGGAAGAGAATGTATAACGGATCTTCAGAACAGGCCAGGGCTACTGCCTGCGATGTGCTGGGGTGGGACCAGCTCAAGACAATCTGTCTAAACAGTGTATGTCACACCAGGTCAGATGGTACCTGCCATACAAAGAATTCGGATGTTCTAACAACATTCCTTTCCTGGCTAACCACTTAGATAGTGTGTGAACTTGGAAAAAAACAAGAGTAGAATATGTACTGGGGTTCTTTTAGTTGACAGAAGGCATTGGTTTAGAAAGCAGCAAACTAACTTTCATCTGATAAGTTTTGGGGGCTTCTACTCAATGACTTGTTAACGGGTTAGCTCCTGGAAAAATAATGACCGTATAAACAAAGACTGATAAGATTACCAGAGTGATAGCATCTATTTCCTATTTTTAATGCCAGCCTCAGTAGAAGCATGTAAGGACCGAGCAGACTAATTTCTAACTTATGCTTACCTTGCACTGGAATCCTCAGGCCATGACTGCACAGGCTTTATAGCCTGGCAAAATCCCCTCTTGCTAAAAAGGAACAACTCCTCCTGTCAGTTCTTCTCACCAGCTAGATGTGGCGTTCCTACAGCTTTGTGCTTAGCCAAATCAGAAAACTTACCTAGACAAAAACTAGCAATTTGTGACAGCAGATAGCCCTCCTCTCCCTTCTGCCAGACCACTCATACCAGGACAATCTCTTTGTCTGCTTAAATATTTTCATTTACTAGAAGAAAGACATTGATGTTCTGGAGTATGTTCAAAGAGCAACAAAGCTGGTGAAGGGTCTGGAGAACCCATCTTACAAGGAGCAGCTGAGGGAACTGGAGTGTTCAGCCCGGAGAAGAGGAGGCTGAGGGGAGACCTTACCGCTCTCTACAGCTGCCTGAAAGGAGCTTGTAGCAAGGTGATGGTCGGTCTCTTTTCCCAAGTAACAACTGACAGGACAAGAGGAAATGGGCTCAAGTTGCTCCAGGGGAGGTTTAGATTGGACATGAGGAAACCATTTCTTCACTGAAAGTGTTGTCAGGCGCTGGTACAGGCTGCCCAGGGAAGTGGTGGAGTCACTGTTCCTGGACGTGTTTAAAAGACGTGTAGATGTGGTGCTTAGGGACATGGTTCAGTGGTGGATGTGGCAGTGGACTCAATGCTTTTACAGGTCTTTTCCAATGTATAACGATTCTGTGATTTTATTTGCTTGCACATGCTTAGCTCCAACTCTTCTTGACAGTGATGAAAACCATCTCTGGCATTGGCATAGATGATATATTCCTGCCTGAGTAAGAAAGATTTGGAGAGCAGAATCAGTCCTGGCTCCAGGTACAGCCATCTGGGTAGTCATCATTTGCCCGAACCCACAAAATGAAACGGAAATTATTAAGAACTGAAATTAAGAACTTGAAAATGTACTGTTGCTGTGAACAGCCCCTCACTTGGAGAAGACCTAGGTCACACACCAGGAATTCTTGGAGAGAGGCTAAACAGGTGGGAAGGAACATGGCTGCTAAACTGAAGCTCTCATTTAGTTTTCTAGTTTGCTTTACTGTTTTAATGTTTGGCTCCCCGTGTTGTGAAATGGTTCCGAAGTTTAAGCTTCTAATTACTAAATCGTGGTCTAAAGCCCATCTGTTTTTTCCAGCTATCTCACATGATCTGATAAAAGATATTGTCTTTCTTCCTAAGTTAGACCATGATGACCAACCACAACTAAAAATGGTTGGTTTTTTTTTTGATTTTGTCCTCCAGATGCCATGCCATGAGGATGATCTAGGATTGCCCATCCCGCCCTGTCTCCCTCATGGTAGTGGATCCTGGTGAAGTGCTGTGCACAGGGAGCTTTGGGAGAACCATACCACCACGTCCTCAAGGGCATGTCCTTACAGGTGACACAACAGATGACTTGAATAATGAAATATTTACTGTAAGGGGGAATGGGGTCCCTTGTAAAAGGCAGTAGCTGGGGAGAAAGCAATTGAGAAAAGCATCTTGTAACAATTACATCATCTGTATTGTGACCTTTGAGGAAAACTGGTAGGAGATCTTAATTTAACAGAATATAAGTTTAAAATGTTTTATATAATATTAAGCAGTCAGAAATAGATCTCTAAGAAGGTTTTAGGTACATAAATTATAGAAACCCACTGATAAGAGATAATTTAAAATTAGAAAGAAAAGAAAATGTAATGACCCTAAAGGTCACAGCTAACGGCAGAGCCAGAACTGTCTGTCACTGTTATGTCCACAGTTGTCAGACACCAGGGACGGGAGTTTGATGGGGAGCAGAAAAAAGATTTGATTGGAAACAAGTTATAGAGGCACACAAGTAATAAGGAAATGACAGATGACAACAACATTAAACTGGTTTGGTTTGAAATGCAGGATATTTCTAATCGTTCAGAGGTATTAATACTTTCTGACAGCTCTCCCATAGGAATGTTTGTCCACATGTATGACCAGACCACAAAGAAAGGAAATGGTTTTTCTTGTGATCTCTTGGCTGTTCTGCAGCCCACTCTGTCATACTACCAATTTGGGGTTTTTTTTTAGGATTGTAGGTGCTATGGAAAAGGAAGGTATTGGTAGCTGCACTAACAGAGAGCAATCAGAGTCTTCAAAGGACTGAAAGGATTGAGGACTCAGAGACACCACCAAGCACTTGAATCATCTTTTAGGAACTCTTTTAAATTATCATCCTGACCTTCTCCTAAGTTGCTTTCACTGCTGGTGTTTTTCTTCATTTCAGGAAGGGATGATTAACATGAAACCTCAGCCAGTGCATTCTGAGATTTTTGTAGAAGAGGCCTCAATCTGCAGTTTTTGGTATGTAGGTAGTTGCCCATAGGCATGTGATACATGCTAATCTCTGAAGCGTAAGATTAGTCAAGTGTCTGCAGAAAAATAGTCCACACATTCCATTAAAAATTTATGCTGCTATTTGCAAATGAAGTGGGCTGGCGATTTCAGGAAAACTTAGTCAAAACCATATAGCTTTGCAGGAAACAGTAGGCTCTTTTAAAACTCCTATTCTAGACCTGTCAGGTAATTTTGCACAGTGACATTATAATTGGTTCCAGTTCAGTGGACTGATTGCATTGGATTCAACTGCTAATTGAAGTTACTTTTGCAAAATCAAGGTGGAGTTCACCTCTGTGGGAAGTACAACAGCCATTTCTCACGTGAAATAAAAAGAGCAAGGTTGGCTTTGGTTTTTTTTTTTTTTTTCTGGAAAGCAAAAGTTATTTTTATGACATAAAAATGTAGTAAAGAAGAATTCAAAGACCAATCCAAAGGGAAATCACAGCATCTGTTACAGACGGACTTAGTCATATAAGCTGAAAATCATGATCTGCAGCTGTGCCAGGTCTCTGAGTGCATCCTTTTTAACCTGGAGACTCCCCAGATGACCCTAGTTCTGCTTTTCAGCATGACCAGAACTGCTCCAGCTCATATAACTAGTCATCTAGTTCTCACCTAAGCCTGTCGCAGTCCAGAAACCAGGCAGAGCATCACTTACGTCCCCAAGAAGTCTCTAGTATGCCTATAGTGTGTTCCACATGCATCCAGAGGACTAGCCCACTCTGTATTCAGGCAAATCTGTAAGGACATGCCCAATTCTTATATATTTAGTCTAGTGACTAAAACACTCAAGAAGCAGGAGTTTTCTACCCTTCAACCTGCAAGTATTCAAAGCACCAGCTCCCACCTATTGGAACAACTCCCAGACAATCCTGGCTGTCCCTCCACTTCTGCTGAGAAGAGGAACATGAAAAGTGAGTGAGCACTTAGCCTGGTGGCAGGGCAAAGGGAAGGGGAAACTCCTCTGGCCTCTGTTTTCTCTGTTCCACTTTTTAGAAGTGAATGGGGATCTCTGCTTTGTTTCATGTAAAGAACATTCGTAGGCACTCAAGTCAGGCATGCACGCCCCGGAAAGGACTAGCCTAGCAGATTTGCTCATGTGCATGTGGAATTGGCTCCACTTATGCAAGTCACACCAGCACAGGCACAGGGAAGTGAAAGACAGGAGCTAACACTGGGCATAAAGTACCTTTTCCCCTTCCCAAACCACAGAATCTGCATTGGCTACTTACAGGCAGCTCCTCACTTCAGCTACTGCATCTTCAATCTCTCATTTCCTTTCCATACAGAGAATTGAGGCGTGTACGTCTGACTTGTAGCTCCTGAATTACAGCACCTTAGAAACACAGCTCCTAACTTCCAGCCCTGCGTTGCGCTTTAGATCTGTGCTGGCTGTTCAGCCAGGACAACATTTCACTTTTTAGGCTGGTGTGAATATCTAAGGACCACAGCAGGCAAATGACTTGACAATTTCAAAGTAGTTTTAGGCAGCTTGCCTGAATTCTCGGTAAATCAATGCACAGACTAATTCCAGTTCTTGCACAAAAATACTCCTTAACTTCTTTTGGGTCACTGGGCCCTTTCATAGAGGCGATGTCAGACAGTGCCTGGGTGCGCACTTGCTGCACTAGAGGGAGCAGGAACCTCATCTCTGCCACGGGCTGCTTTGCCTGATGCAAGCTTGGACAGAAAACCCGCTGTTCAGGGGCCGCCGGAGCCATCAGGTTCCCGGCTATTGAATCCTGAACTGTGGAGCAGGGACAGCATTAAAGATCAAAGCTAACGCTCTGTGTGGGAACAAGGCTCTTCTGACTTTCTAAATAGTCTCCGCTTTGAACACTGCTGGCTGTTTCAGAACATTTCTTTCACCAAAAATCACTCCTATTTAGAGTTAGTTGTTTCTGATCCAGGTGCATGTTGTATGTATGCCTTGCTAAGGCGGGGGCTTCCTCCCTTATCATGATTTTGATTTTACGCCTTAGAAGAAAATTAGTTTCCAGTGTTAAAGACCCTCAGACTTTGCTTCTTTGTATAACGAACAGTCCTCCTCACCAGAGACTTGTTACAAATTTCTCTTCTAAACATGAAAAAAGGCACTAAAAGGATAGTATAATCTGTTTCAGTCTGTAAATTATAGGGAAGATGACCCGTGCTACATCAGTTAAAGAGGCTTTTCTTAACTGACAGGCATGGTTTAATCACTACTAAAAAACATTTATACGCTTCCATCTAAAATGCTCTAACAAGTTTTTTTCTTAAGAAAGAAAAATCCTTAAAATTCTTAAAGGAATCAGTGAGGAATGAATTCTTGTGTATGTCCTTTTCCTTTACTGTGTCAAATGGATGCCTGCATCTATAAAATTGTAAATGTGAAAAAGAGGCAGAGCATAACAAGGAGAAGGGATAACTAATAAAACTGCTTCTCATGTATTGCTGCAGTAACTGTAGAAGTAGATCCCCTGTGCCATCAATAGGAAGTAATGTACTTCCCCTCACAAAAGCAATATACATTATTTACAAGTTGCAAGGCCAAAGTCAAAATTACTGTTGTGGTAAGATTCCCGTGCCTTCAGCCATTGCAGCCTTTTGTACAATTTCAGATCTTTTCTAGGTTTTATTCCTCTTCCTTCTTCTGCTTCCCTTTCACATTACTTTCTGGCCAGAAGGCAACAGCAGAACTCTGCACTTTCACTTCCTTGCCATCCTCCACCTCTCCCTTCACCGCAGTTTTTAGTTGTGATGTAGCTCCTTTTCCCTTGCTCAGTCTTTTCACTGTCTGACTACATTGTCTCTGTACTGTCTTCATTGCCTCCTTTTCTCACATAATTAATTCTTTCCTCCTTCTCTGGTTCTTTCCATTCTATCTTAAGCCAGATCACAGTTTCTGTTATCACAGAGCAATCGTCTTGTCACTGCCCTTACCTTTCCACAGCTCCCCATCTCCTCCAGGATACACAAGGCATATTTCTAGTTCTCCATGATCCATAACTTTCTGGAAACAAATGAAGAATATAATTAGTCTAAATATTTTGAGATTGAAAAGTTTGAAATTATAACCAGCGGGCATAATTTTCCAGGAAAACTTGAAAGGGAATAATACCTGGAAAAGGAAACCTCACATAAGAATATAGAAGTGCTTGGAACTAGTCTTGCTTCGTTATGCAGTGCCACGCTGGGCTTGAGTGGATGAGGGAAAGTCGCTGATATTCCACCATGTCCTTCTGCTCTTGAGCAAAAATAGTCAGAAACAACTAGCCTGTGTTATAACACATAAAATGAAATTAATATGGCTTGCCTATTCTTGAGATGACTGGAGGGTGCTAACATTCCAAAAATTTTGTGGAAAATTCTGCCCCGTTTTCCTTCCATTGTTTTATCCACTGTATCTACCACCTAGGGGGAGGTGAAGTCTCTGTAACTAAAGTTCACACAACTTTTTGGGACCTTGCATAAAAAATAAGTACTAACTGACAAGGTGGAATCTCCTTTACCCCTCTCAGAGAAGCAGTATGGATTCAGTTTATCGGCTGGCGCACACTAGGTCCTTTGTTTGAGGTCTGTTAGAACTGTGACTCATGTGAGTTTTATGACTGAAAAAAAAAAAAAATAGTCGTGCACTATGATCTATGGATATGCAATGCAAAACAAGGCAGAAAATGTAAAATAAAGATCTTGCCAGTGAACAGCCTTGTGAAACTGCTAAATGCAGCTTTCAGAAACAATGAGATTATTTTGCTTTCAACCTTACTTTAAATTATGCTGGCAACCTCTTCTGAGCACCAGCCTTACTACATGTCTTAGATTCCATTTCCTCAGAGCCATAATCTTAATGTACATAACCTTAATGTACACTGAGCCCAAGACCAGTTACTCTGTCCCGTGCTCAGAACAGCTAGTACAGCGGGAAGAGTTCCCCTCAAATAACTATGACTCCCAGTGAGTGAGCCCCTTTCTTACCCTGTGTCTCAGACTGGGCTTTTTTGGTACTCTCACTGCAACCTTAGCTCCATCTCCAGCCTGAGATTTACACCACAAGGCAGCAGGAGCACCCCAACCAAGTTCTGCTCAGGGAAGAACTCCGCCAGCCATGCTTGTCTCTCTTTGGCAGCTTCTACTGAATCCCCTTCTTATTTGCTGTATTTGTCCCATTTCTCATTCTCAGAGCCACGAGCCTAACTTCGCCTTAACTCCAGAATAAGCCCAAGGCAAGGAACCCAGCACCCTCCTCAGGAGTGTTTTCTGCCATCCCATTTCCCAGATTGGAGGTACTGTCCCTGTTATTTGTTTCTTTTGGTTCTGTAATAGTTTTTCTTGCTTGATCTAAGAGTTTCTCTGGTAAACTGTGACAACAACCTCTATTCATAGGTACACCGTACAAAAAAACGTGCTCTCTAGAGCACAGTCATCTCCACGGGGAGATGAAATTGCAACACTCTGCTGCTCCCAGCAGAAGAGTGTAACAACATCCCAGCAATGGAAATATTGGGATGGTGTTGAGCCTGGCACCCATTCCTCTGGGTCTGCTGACCATGGACTGGCTTTTCGGATATGGCACGAAGATGCTCACAGATGGGACTGGTGTGCCAAAGCCTAACACATGGAAGATGTTACACGTTATACACTGTGACAGGTGAAGCTCTCCTGTGGTGCTGTCTGAGGTCAGAGAATTTGTTTGCGGGTTGCCATTGTGGATGGTCCTACAGAAGTGGGTGGAGGTAACCTTTCAATCTGGTTGCAGTAGAGCCAGTCTGAATATTTGAAAGATGAGAAATAGTTTGACTTAGACACCTTGGAGGAAAAATGAAGCAGGTTTTGTCTTTTGGTTAAGGTCTCAAAATGTTATTTCAACTTTTCAATGGGTTTTTTTTCCAGCCAAGAATACTGGAAGTAAAACTGAGATTCTGTTGCCAGGAACTGGGAATCTAATAAAACATTGAATATCACAAGATTTGTGATAAAACAACCATGTTTGCCATCTCTGCTGCTCTACAGTATTCCCTAAAACTGAGGAGCATTTATTTATATGAATTGCTGTCTTGAGATCAGTCAGATTATGCATGAAAGTGTTCCTGATTCTATACAGTGTATACATATCAGACAGGCTTTCCCTCTGAAACCAGGCATATTTATATCTATTTACCAGCTCAAAAAATACAAAGTGCTATTGAATAGTTTATTAGGCAGAAAACATTCTTGCCTAAAAAAGCTTCTAGAATTTATGTATAATATATTCCAAAACGCATTTAGTGAAGAATTTTTTTTTGTGAAAAGTGGCTAAGTTTTGAGAAACAGAACAGCTAACTGCTGCCATTAGTCTGCTTTTCGGCATAACTTGTGAGTATTTATAGAAGTACACTTTTTGCCTCCAGAGTATCATCATTGTGCTTGTAACTTGATTTTGATGACACAAAGAAGGAAGAAAAAAATCTTAACTGTTAAATATTTGACCTTATCTTTAAAACAGAAACTTGTACGGGGCTTTCAGCTAAACTCAGGCACCAGGCACTGGCAGTTGGGTGGCGAGAAGGCAGCTTGGCAGAAAAATCCCCAGGAGACCCGAGGCACGACTGGATGAACGTAGTCAGCAACACACCCTTGCAGGAAAGAGGGGCAACAGCACCCTGGGTGGCACTAGCCAGACCATTGCCAGCAGGCTGAGGGAGGTGATGCTTCCCTTCTGCTCGGCACTGGTGAGACACACCCGGAGTGCTGGGTCCCCTGCTGGGCTCCCCTGTACGAAAGAAACATGGACGTACTGGAGAGCCCAGCAGAGGTACACGAAGATTGTTAAGGGACTGGAGCATCTTCCACATGGGGCAAATAGGGAAGAAGGAACCAGATTTTGTTCAGTGGTACCCAGTGAAAAAAAACAAGAAGCAACTGACAAAAGTTGAACTACAGGGTGATTAAACATAAGAAAAAGATGTTTTATTGTGGGTCTGACTGAGCACTGAAAGAGGTTGCCCAGGGAGGTTGTGGAGTTTCCAGTTTTGCAGATAAAAACCTGACTGGATACATCCCTGAGCAACCTGTCCCACCTGACTTTGCTTTGAGCGGGGAAGTTGGACCAGATGATCTCCAGGGACCCCTTCCAGCCTCAACCACTCTGTGGTTCCAAGAGTCAGAAGAGCAGAATACAGATTTCTAGTTCACTGAAGTGAGCCTTACTGATTTAGGAAGGCAGATGGTGACTGTTCTTCTCAAAGGTGTAAAGAATCTCATTTTAGAATTTAAATTAAGGGGGAGTAAAGAGGCCAAGCACTTGCAAAGATCCTACATTTATAGGGTCTGTGGAGTGAAGAGGGAGCTGGTTTGTAAGTCATACCAGAAGCAAATTCAAGTCCCACAGCAAAGGACAAGTGAGCACTTAGGAGAGAAAGGGATTAAACCAAGAAGGGTCATAGGAAGTGTAGGTTTGGGAGGACACAGCAAGAGTGTAGTTTCACATTACAGCAATAATTCTCCCACAGTTCTAAGTTTAAAAATAACATCACTGTCACAAGACTTACTTAGAGGTCGAGTTTCACATTATGCTGCCAATGAATGGGACAACCCCGATCTTCCTCTCCTCCAACACCTTTTCCTTTCTTTCTGTCCACTCCTTTCCTAATGACTCCGGTCATGAATTAGATCAACTCACTGATACAACAAAATATTGAACCACCGAAAGAAAAATATTATTACTCTGTTGGTACAGTTCAGTGACTTTGGTGCTCCCTATGGGCATGTAGTTGCCAAAGTCAGTGCGAGCGAGGGGATGGGGAAACACGGCTGGGAGGATAAAAGAAGCAGGAACATCCACTTTGACCAAACGCTCAATTGTATGCCAGTGAAATTTATTAGACATGAAAAAGGAAATGCTATTTGAAACACTCTTGAGTTATTGGTGTAATCAAGCAGCTTGGCTGCAGCACTGCCACACACTCGAAGGCAGTATCCTCCACTCGCCGCGGTGCAGCAGGGTCACTGGCAATATCTGCCGAGATTTAGAGCTTCCCTACAGGTCCTAGGCAATGGAGGGCACAAAAGTACTTCCAGACTGTTGCAAATTTCAACCTATCTTTGCAAAAATCCATTCCACAATCAAGAATGGCATTGTATGAATTGAACACTAGTTGATGGCAAAAAAACCTGCCAATATTTCCAAAGCTTAATGATGTCTGAAACTCAGGGCTCCGTGTAACATTTGCCCTCCCCAGAACCTGTTGTGTTAGATAAAACTTTACTGGAATTCTAATATTAATTATACTTTGCATCAATATATGGAGCATATTTTAGCAGGTCTCTTACATGGGCATCTCTGTAGGCATCTTATTTGTAAAACTGATGATACAGTGAGGAAATACCATTTTTTTTCTACTTGAAAGACTATGTTCCTTATTCCTAGCACTATAACAGTAATGGCAAAAAAAATAATAATTCAGTTTGCTTCCACAAAGCTAAGCTGAAAATCCTTCAGAGGTCTCACCTCCTAAACAGATATTTTTTTTCTGTACTTAGCAGCTTTTTTAGCTATACTGCAGCCTGAGCACTGGGGACAGAAAAGGAGTTCCAGAGGTATTAGAATATTCTCCTGAAGTACACAGAAAATGAATGCTAAGGAACCTCTTTTACAACTACGTATAAGCAAAAATTACACTCAGGTCACGTTTAAGAAAAGTCCATTTTCAAATAGTGAGATAAAACAAATATAAGTAAACCAAATATATACTCCCTGGCTATATTTAAAAACTGAATTCAATGTTATAGTTCAACTGGATTTACTTACTGGTGGAAAGGATAAAATTCCTAAAATTCCTGCAGAAAGTTTTCCAATTGGTTCCCTGGAACCCCACTACTCAACTAATCTTCAAAGAGAAATTCATATATCTCATAAAGAATTGGAAAATTCTGTACTAAGTGTAGTTAGGGAACATCTGTTCAACTAAAATGGGCAGCATTGTGCAAATGGCTGGAACATATCACGGACAACAGAAGATCAGGATGTTTATCCTGCTTCCTGCTCGGAAATACTACGTGATCCTGAGCAGCTCCCAGTTTTTAAACACATCCGCTGATACTGGGAGCCTCAAAGCCAAAAATGCACTTACCCATTTGATAGGCAGTTGCTCAGCATCTCATAAAGCCATTTATGTTTTAGGGTGATCAGCTTGCATCAAAACTGGTAACAGTTACTGAAAATTTTGATCATAGCTCCTCAGGTTCACGGTTTGTAGGATAAGCAAATAATTTTGGAATACACACACATGCACACCCACACCCACGCTTTTAGACATGTCTACGTATTCACAGAGGCACTTTTCTAAATGAAAAAGAGATCTGAGCCCTCAACATAGTATTTCTTTTTTCGTGAAACTGCCATCATATAAAGGAGTAAGACTATTTTTGTTACAGTTGGGAGAAAATATCAGGGACACTGCCCAGGGCAACATCATCCTTGAAATTAATGACGGTTGAAATCTGAGTATAGTCTAAGAAGAGCGAGGAAAGTAAAAGGATACCGTGCTCCCTCAACAAGTTTATCTGCCAGCTGTGACAAACTTCAGAAGGTCAACTAGATAAAAAAAGATTTCTCAATAGTTGTCAAATAGTGTGACAGGTTTGTCTGTGGTCTCCAGATTTAGGGCCTCCCAGACCTTGTGTCATAAGCGGTGAACATAAAAAATGCAACAGCATCTGAATGGGAATCTAAGGAGTTATGTTGTGGTGACAATTCCAGACCTGTGATAGTTCAGAAATAATGCTGAGCACATTAAGCAAGGACCCTGCAGAGCTCTTTTAGGGAATAAGAAAGTCCATGTCTGAGATGGAAATAAAGTGAAGGAGATTTCTTACTCTAGGAGACTAATCGGCTCGATTGGTGGGATGCTAATACCGTAATCAGAGAGGAAGCTGCCTGGCAGAAACAAACCACACTGCTACAGAGTGAACATTTTGAAATTGCAGGGCCGGCATTGTAAGGCAGCTTTCTACTCTTGAGAAATAAAAAAAATATATTTTATTTTTTATAGTATGTAGATGTCCAATATATTATTTTTAGCCAGACTCGAAACTGACAATGACACTACAGCTTCTTCGATTTCAGAGAGACAATGTAGTAAAATAGCCAGAAAGGTGCTCTTAGCACCAATGTATTGCCTACTTATGAGCTATACATTGGGAAAAAAAAAGTGTTTGAGTAAGAAGAAATCAAGCTAACAACAGTTAAAAGCAGTTAACAGTAGAATACAGGAGAATTGGTGTTACCTGATATCAGTTTGTCATTGCTAGTCTGTAACTGCTTAGTATATTTACGGATTACAGAGCAAACAGAGTAGCCAATGTCCTACAAAAGGGATGCAAAGAACACAAAGGTATTTCTACTAGTTACGAGTTGGTAAAAGTGTATTCATGCTGCTAAGTTATCAATTTTAAACAGTGATCTAAAGTTACTTCAGGAATATCTTAATGCCATCTATTCTAAACAGAGTTACTGGAAAACCAGCGGAATACAATTACCTTATTTTCTCACTCAGGTAATTCCATACAATGAGCAGCAGCTGCTTGATATACATTAAATCTGTATGTTACTATCTAGGTGAACAGCCCTTTGCCCAGGATAACGGTGAGCACATGCCTGAGCATGGAGCAATATTCAGCCTCACAAATTTAGGTACGCTAAAGAGAAGGGTAACCCCCAAGAGAACGGCAAAATACAAATGACTAAAAGTATCATGCAGGGAGGCATTAAAAAAAATGTATATATGCAAGATGTTTGTTCCAGATCTTTTGACTATGTGAACCTGTAATTATACTCAGGGGCTACCATATATGTAGTTCTGAACTTCTGTAAGCAGCTTATGTGAGTCAGCTCGCCTAAACAGATGCTGGGCTGCGATTCAAGATTTCTGGATAGATGTGGTTTAGGCTCAGTTTTCTAATCTTTAAAACATGGGTAGCAGATCTTAATTTCTAAGTATTTCAAAACACACGGGCAAAAAAGTGTTATAGCAGAATTATACAATAAAGATAAATGTACACATTATCAACTAATTAAATTGTTATCACTCCTGTTTCTAATAAAATTTCTTGGGGATTAAGTTACCTTCTGGAAAACATAATTTCAAGTGATCTTTGGGTTTCTGACTTGTTACAGCCATAGAAAAATAGAGAAAAAGTCAGAAATATTGCAGTTAGGTATGAGACAAGGTTTGTATAAAGTGGTAAAATACCATAAAAAAGGCGATTTTCCAATAACATTTCCTCAAAGGAGAAAGAATTTGACCATGTACACTGTTGGCATAGTCAGAAATGCCACATTTTTTCAAGAACTGGTCTCTTTTTAGATGCCATTTCATGAGGTGTGGCAAGCCGATAAAACAGACCAACGAGGAAGGTGCTTTCCCACCTCTCCCAGTTTCCCCTGACCCCCGCCTCCCATCCACACTAATTGCTGTGCTGCCTCTGGCACTCCTCAGACCCATCTGTGAGCGAGTTTCCTGCCAAACCCTATTAAAATCCTGCTCAGGTTTCTGCCATGGAAGGGAACCGTGCTGGTTGATGGAGGAGCTGGATGAGTTCAGTGCCAGAGAGAAGTAAGGATCAGGTGTGTGGGGAAGGGGGGTGATGCAGTGATGCACCTGCAACTTTAATCCACTCTCGTAGGTACAGCAACACTGGGGTCTGAAATGCTAACATTTTCGAAAGACATTTCAATTTGTCTTTTCAGCATATTTTTTCTCTTTGGAAACTGCCGGTATGGCTTAATAAAAGTCAACCAAATAAGATCTAAATTAAAATAAAAGAGAGAAATGTTATTACATTTTGGATTGAACTGAATGTTCAGTACAAAGTAACTGTTCAGTATTTCTTGTTTTGCCCAGAAACATCTGCATTGGTCCCATAATCTATTAAAACCTTTTCTGTTTGGCCAGAAAACATTTTTTTTTTTTTTCAGTATGGAATTGATTCTGTGAGAATGCTTAGCGTCATTTATTTAACTGTATTAATTAACAGCAATAAGATTTAATAGGAGTCTATACATATTGGTTGGGCTTAAAACTTCAGTATTGACAGAGGGAGTAAGAAAGGGAAAGAAGGATATTAGTTAAGCAGGGGAGAGAGAAAACAGGTCACAAATGTGGTTGTCTTACTTAGAAGCAAGTATCTGGACCCAGAAACATTTCCCTTCCAGTCTCTGTTCAAGTTTTAGATTAAATGTTGATTTAAATTGTGATTAGAACCCAGGTCGCCCTTTCCCCAAGCTAGTTCTTTAATATCACAAATAGCCAGTCATGCTTGGGTGTTCACCCTCTGGCTTAAGAATAATTATTAATTTACTCAAAGTACAAACCCTGTAAACAAGAAGGACTTGGAAACCTTACCCCATCCGGAATAGCTGACAGCTTCCTGCCTAGCACATTCAGAGGTCTGGGTTTAACTCCAGATTTCGAGCCAGTATTTGACTGGAGACCTGAAGTACCTTTGAACTTCCAGGTCCCAGCTGAGTGCCCTGTCCAGGTTTGTCTTTCTGTTGAGGCAAGGCCCAAGTGTGCACCCATCTGCTGTGTCAGCAGGAGCCAAGGAGACTGTGACAGGCCCTTAATCAAGAAATCAAAATACCACAGCATCCATCAGCAAGTCAGTTGCAAGGCAGCCAGCAGCTCTGTTACCCCTCTCTCTCTAAAAGCAGAGTAGCAGTGGCAAATCTTTCAGACTTTGTCAGGACAAATACATTGACTGTGATACACTTGAATACTAAGGGAGTAGCTGTTACATTAGCATTTAAAACAAGCAGTGCAGAAGGACGGATGGAAGTTCAGCCTATACAGGACTACAAAGATTATCATGGAAGTGAAAAGACATAAAGAAAGCTTGTTTTTCCATATGTTTTTCTGCTTGAACTTTGATTAACTGTGGCAGAGGTAAATTTTTGATACCAACAGCCTGACTATATTGGGAATTAAAAAATAATCTGAGATGAAGCTGAGGTAACAAAGAGTTCTGGAGCAAGATTTAATAAGATACTACAAAGCGTATCCAACAATTCTTAGCCTTGTCTAAACCAAAAATATATAAAGCCCTAAGAATACACAGAGGCCGTGTATTAAAAACTTACTGCATTTCATATGACTACATATAATGGATCATAAACGCGCCACGTCATTTGTGTCGTTGGGTAATCCTGTATCCGCATGGGTGGCAAACCTCTGTTACTGGTCTACAATACAAAGATGTATAAGCAGAGACAGCAAATAAGGTACTGATTTTGTTCTTCAGGAGCAGAGAAGCAAGCAAACTCAAAGAAAATGAACAGAGAGCAAATCATCTCACACCGTCACTGACTAGGCATCAGACACACTACACATGACTAGTTTCATAGGCATAGTCTGTGGACAGCAACAGAAAAACTTCTTTTCCTTAGAGGATCTGTTCTAGTATTCATAATGCTTCTACTAAGTCGCAGCAAACAAAGTAAGGTTTCCTGCAGGAGAAAGCTGTCATTTGTTCGCTTTTGGCTACATGTGAGTAATTCATTCTGAGATATAATTTAATTGTGGGTTCAAAATACCTAACTTCTCTTTCCTCTTTCTGCCTTATTTCACACAGTTTGGAGCTGTCCTGCTTGGTAATCAAGACCAAGATTTCTTAGTTTTATTTCGTATCTTACAGAGAAACAAGGGGAAATACAGATAAAGGAAAATAATATATGGAAAGAACTGATTCAGCTCATCAGAATTCTGAATTTAGTTTACATGAGATCCGAAAGCATTTTCCTGCTTTTCATATCCAAGTCCTTAATGAGGCAGTTTTGTCAAAGTGAAATCTCAAAAATAGAATGTTCCAGTAAGATGTCTTTTAAATCTGTCTACTGTTTGTGTATGCTAAACTCATCAACTGCTTTTCTAAAATAGCTACTGTTTTGCAGCAAACGAAGCACAGACAATTGAATGTGTCAACACCACTCGTGGAGTCACACTAAGATTCATTTATTTTCGTCAGGCACCCATACTAGTAGTGAATCAACTGAACTGCATTTGTATTCAGATGTCACGTGTAGTGCTTACCTACCTCGGAGACCCCGGATCTCCTCTCAGATGGGCTGTGCACTGGAGGATTTTTGGTGAGGGCTGCAGTGACCCAGAAGAGTACCAAGGAGTGTCAAACTTCTCATCCCTGCAAAGGTCCCGAAAGATTACTTTCAGTTGGCACAGTTTCCAAATTATTCTGAAAGAATGGAAGCCCTTTTTTTAGTGTGCTGTTCTTCAGGAAAAGCTTACTTTGGCAGATTAGAATAACTACAGCAAAAATATCTGGTGTATCCTCTTTAGGGTGGTACAGAGAAATAAGACTTGTAGTAGGACCAGCTCAGTGGACGGTGGACAAAAAATAATGAAGATGAACCAAAAGATAATCCTTTGCACAGGATCTGCAGGACCTCCGCTGCTTTTTAGTGATGGATTCAAACCCTTGGGACCGGTACCAACCTGAGGGTACTTCCCTGCCTGGCACTTCTTGAATTCTGTCTTGGGAAGTCTGGCTAGATGGATGTATATCTGCATAATGCAAAAAACCACAGTGGTCCAACATGCCCTGGACAGAGACCTTCAGAACATTCATGTCCAAAGTCTTGTAGAGACAGAAACATTTCTTCAACTGAGTAGCAAAAGAGCAACATCTGAAATCTCGGACAAATGGGAGACAAGCTGCTTTATGAATTAAATAATTAGAAGATACAGTTTTACTGTAACCTTTTTGCTGAGCAGGATGATCAGGAAGGAGGAGCTTTTGCTTTTACAGTCTGACCAGAGTATGAGAGTTAAAAACAAACAAACAAACAAACAAACAAAAGGGCCACAGGGCTGCAAGGAAATTGGATTGGAGATCACTCACATGGTTGTCACTATCATAGAGCTGTCAAAGTCATACCATGTAAGCTCAGTAAACTTCACTCTTCCAGATGTTTCTGAGAATACATGTGAGGTTGTATTCTTGAGCACATGGTGCCATTTCAGAAGTTACACCACAGTAGGTAGCTGAGTAGGAGGAGGCAGAGAGGGAACGAGGCTGTACGTGTGGATGCCTGTCAGGGCCACCTTTCCTTTGGAGTTTTCCACGCTCTTGTCATTGCTGTAAATGCCCATATTGCAATTAGGCATCAGCTAAGTCATGATACAGTTTGTCACCAAGTGGAAGAGTTAACAAACTCTCATTCTGTAATCTCACAGACATAGACTGTTTGCTTAACAGGCAAGTCTGACCTTGCCAATGTTGGTGCGGCGCAAGGCCAGAATGCAGCTTTCTCCTAAGTCAAACATTGCTTTCCCTCCCACTGGTAGTTAGGACAGTCACTGAAGCTGGGTTCCTACTCCAGACTAGAACGTGGCAAGGACGGACTGTGGTATGGGCCACTAGGACACTAGGATATTCAGATGGTTTGCCAGCCTTGCACAGCTAAAATGTCGTGTGCATTCCACCTTTTCCTTAGACACTTCCCTAAAGGAAGGGATTGCTTGGAGAAATCACATCCTGTACCTTCTTTTAGACTCATCAACATTGTGCTACATCAGTGGCTACATAGAAATTGTTTATATCATTCTTCTTCAAAATTTATGGATCAATACAGGCTATTGAAACTTACCAGAAAATATTCACATATAACAGACTGACTTTAAACCAATGGCTGCATTAGAAAACTTTGTATTTTAATGTCCTCAAACTTAACAGTTTCCTGACCCTTTACAGACTTGCATCAATAAGCTGGAGGTAGAAGTCTGTTTCCTATTACTGAACCACTGAGCCAGCTAGTCTCTTGACCTTACTTGGATTTGCACCAGTGGCATAGAAATAAAATGTTCTGAATTCTGTTAATGGTTCATTAAGCCAGCTACTTCATGCCTTCAGCTGGATCTGTACCAATGGCACTGCTGAAGAGCTGTGTCCCACTGCTGATCTAGCTAGCCAACCCATTCAAGACAAAGAAGAATAGAATTAAGATATTACATATAAGGAGCCACTAAAAAAACAATAAAAAAAATCAGACCTGTGTGACAACAAAATTATAGAACTTAGATTGAACATCTATTCTAAATACAAAGGGTCTCTGATAACTTCCAAATAGCATTTAAATCATTCTCGCCCACATTGTCATCAGCAGAACAAACTGGTATTTCCCATGATGATATTGAAGTATCTTTGTTTTCTTTCCTCAAGATTTCCATAGGTAGCTGAACAAGTATTTCCTGTGCCCTCAAACTGTTTCACCCAATAAGTAATTAAAATATGTAATTCATTGATGTTCATGTTACATTAAGAAAGCCTTCTGTGTTGGCCAGTGGACTAAGACTACATAGAGCAAACACAATTGGAAGAGCCATCTTAATTAAAGGGTGGTGCTTGATAGTGGACGGAGATTGATAATTAACAGTTGGCAAACAGAGCAACGTTAAGAATTTCCTGAGAGATTACTAAGTTAAGTAATACTTCAGTGCTGACATGACCAGGACAAAATGTGACTGTCAGTTGTGTATTGACTTTGATGAGGAAATCTTGTTTTTCTCCGGACACTCAACGTGACCTCTGGTGTGGATTGCCAGCGCACTTTCTAGAACGTCTCCCTGCAGTAAAAGGTTTCTTCCTCACACACACTTGTTTCCTTACTCTGTTGAAAACTTGACTGCAGGACATCATCTCATTTATAACCTACTTTGGAGCTATTATGAATCTACTATTTTATTAATAATTTAGCTTACAAGGGCTTTCATTTAGTTTACAAGGGCTTTTCACAAGAATAAAAACTCTCCTGTTGATTTCAGCTTCTTGACTCAGTCTTTTAAAAATTTGTAAACTTCTACTGTTCAATTACATTAAAACAACCCTCTACTACATTTCTGTACAAAAAATCCCACACAAATCCCACTGGTAGGTACTTATAAGCCAGGTAGTACTAAAGCTAATGCCGTCAGTGAAATCTGAATTCTGCCCCTCCTTCTTACCATCCACAAGAGCAACAAATCAACAGGCTACATGGGGAGACTGTGAGATGCTCTGAATAAACAGTTCTGTTTTTAGTGTAGGGTGTGAGAATTCTCCGCAGGAAGCTACAAAATGTCAAGCTACTTGCTTGTACTTTAGATAATTTCAGATACGTTAGAGAGAGAAAAAAAAAATAAATCTTTTTGCCTTGTCTACAGCAGAATATTCAACACATAGTGACTGAACCCGTGAGGGAACAGCCGTACGAGTACCAGCGATGCAGTATATCTTCAGTAACCATGCTGTTTTGGGTTCAGGCTTACACCCACCCACATATGTTGTATTATACCATTGCATAACCAGAGATCTCTGGAGCCTGAATTCTCAGTCTCTATGGCTGCACACACTGCAACTGCTGTGCCAATACAGAAATACTGATATCGTGTGCTGGTGCACCACCCCATCGAAGTGCTACTAGTGCGACTTTCCCAGAGACACAGGATATTTCTTCGAGCCTTTGTTTCTGCGCCCGTAGTTAGTCTGTCTAAGAAAATGATAGGCTACAGGTAACTCCCGAAACGGTTCATTAATGTCTATGCAAATTGCAGATGCTTTTACTAGTTTGCTTGCTAGTACACAGTCAAAAGGAAATAATCCAGAGCCTGCTATTAGAAATACAGTATTGAAACCTCAACAGGAATATCTGAAAATGTAAATATCTGCTAGAGTTGGAGGCCTTAACTTGGGCAAGGGGTTGTCCTTTGCAGTTGATGATGTTGCTTTTAAATATGGAAGACATTTGCCTACACGTTCATTCAAAATGAGATTAAATGCTTGTTTCTAGACATTCTCCCAGATCACGGAGTTCAAGTCAGACAGTGTAGAGACACTTGCCACAGCACCGAGTTGTGTCACAACAGTTTCAGCCCCAGTGGGGAGGGGCTCCAAGGGGGGGGAGAAGGGAAGAGGTCGCGGAAGGCTGCAAAAACATCGCGCCGAGCCCCACGAGTTTTTTTCCGGGAAATATATCTGTGTTTCGTGCTGACCAAAAGCAAGGGCGATGCCCACCCTCGCTGTCCATCTTTTCCCCCTGTCGGAGGTCGGAAGGACTGAACGGTGGGCCCCGAGCCAGCACGGGCATGAAACCGACGCCGGGCTCTGGGCACCGGCAGTAACGTGGCCGGGAGCCCGAACCCGCTCGGGCGACTCGGCAGCGACTGGCCGCGCCTCTTCGCCACCGCTTTGCGCCCGCCGAAACCCGCCCGTTCGCGGGGCCGGGGGCTCCCGCCCTGCCCTCACCCTCCTCCCGCCCGGGGCCGCGCTGCGCTGCCCGCTCCCGGCGCGGCCGCCGGCCCTCGCACGCAGGGAGCTGCTCCCCGGGCAGAACGCAGAGGGGGGCGTCGGCGCCGGGTGGCGCCGAGGGGTGCGAGGCGGCGGGTGAGGGCAGGCGGGGCGCGGCTGGGGTTCAGCCGGTGGTCTCCCCCGGGACACCGGTTGCAGTGGGGGGGGGGGGGGGGGGGGGGGGGCCGGGCAGCGCGGCCTGTGCTGCCCGCGGGCGGCCGGGGAGGCTCTTTGCGAGCAGCCGCCGGCGTTCGGGGCAGGCGGGCGTGAGGCGGGGCGGGGCGGGGCGGGGAGGGCCGCGGCCGACAAAGGGGAGGCGGCACCGGGACGCGCCCGCCGTCACGCGCCGGTCCCAATCGGCGCTCAGGCGGCGCCAGGCCCGGCCGAGCCTCTGCGCTGGATTGGTGCTGCCTGGGCAGCGCGTGCTTCCACCTCCTCGCCCGCGCGGGCGCTCGCCCCGCCCCTCCGCGGCCCGACCACGCCCCGCTCGCGCCCGCTCCTCCCTCTCTGCGCTCGCGCCGCTGTCGCGCTCCTGCCCCCTCCCCCCCTCTCCCCCCTCCATCCCTCCCTCCCTCCCTCCCTCCCCCCCCCCCCCCGCCCGCTCCCTGTCAGTGCGGTGGCTGCGCCGGGAAACATGGCGTCGGAGGGGATGATTTTAACGAACCACGACCATCAAATCCGCGTCGGAGTCCTCACAGGTAACGGGACGGGGACGGCGCGGGGGGGGTGGTGGGGGGGGGGGAGGTGGCCGCCAGCCGGGGCGCGCTGTCAGGCCGCCCCGCGGGTCGCCCCGGCGGCCGTCTCCTGTGGCGCCGCCGCTGCGCAGGGACCCGCCACGGGGAGCCGAGGCCTCGGCCCGAGCCCGGGGACGTGGGGGCGACGCTCCGGCCGCCGGCGCTGCGGCCGCGGGGGAGCGTGTGCGCGAGGCCGGGCGGCGTTGGGCGCCGCTGCCGCAGGCGGGCGAGGGAGCGGGCGGGCGGGCGGGAGGGCTGCTGGGCGCTGCAGCCCGGGTAACCCGCCCGGAGCGCGGGGGTGGGAGTTAGCCCGGAGGGGTCGGGGAGCGGGGGGGATGTCGAGGCGCGGCCGGGGCTTCCTCCGGCGGTGGCGGACCTACGAGTTACGAAGGCGTTTGAGGAGACTGCGGGCCGGGGGGAAGCCGGGCCTGCCTTCCCCGGGCGGCGGCGGCGGTAGGCGGCCCGAGCCGCCTGCCCCGGGGGATGCGTTTGAGCGTGGCAGGCTCCGCTCGGCGGACCCCGTTAGGATGCTTCCTTCCCCTCCTCCTCCCCGGCCTTTACTTTCGGGGGTGTGTGTGTGTGTGTATGTGTGTGCGTGTGGGGTGGGCTGCGTGTGCCTCTGTGCTTTCTGCTGGGAGGGGGAGGAGGGCATGTGTGATGCCGCCGCTCTTAGCGCATGGATGAGCCTTTAATAAAGCCCTGGCACATGACACGCGATGGTGGCACGGAACGGTTCCCGGAGCCGGTGCGTGCGTTGCAGGCTTCGGGGTTTCTTTCGGCCCTTTGCGGTGGCCTTTGCGGTTATTCGGGCGTGCGGTGGAGCCGGGCGCTCCGGCGGCCCCGCGGTACGCCCAGAAACGAAGCCCCGAGGGGTTCCGGTACCTACGGGCGTCAGTAGCGTTTCTGGTGAAGGAAGGGGCGAGAGATTCGTAGCGCAATTTTTGCGCGTCAGGCTCAGGAAAGCTTTTCTCGGGAGCACGGGAAGACATGACTGTTCGTGGAAAGCGGCGTCGTGAGCACCCGCGGGAGTCGGAAGATGTTGGGGAGGGAAGGAGGGGCGCCTTCACTGGAGCGGAGGCCTGGAGTTAACCCGAAAGTTATTTATTAAACCCAACGGTATTTAACCGGAACGCCTCCTTCCGAACCGGGGCTGTGCCCGGGGGGGAGCCCCTGGCGGGGCGTGCCCCGTTCCCCGGCGGTGCCGACCTTGCGGGGCCCGGCCGGCGGGGGGTGGGGGGTGCCGGTTCCGGGAGGGTCCGGGCTCCTTCCCTTCCCCAGAAGTGTTTGCCTGCAAGGTTATTGTGGGGTAAACCGCTAGAGAAGCACGGTGCGATAGAGCTGGGTATCCCTAGCGTTGCTGTAGTTTCAGGCAGCCACATCCTCCATAAGGCTAGAGCAGGTTTGGCCAGATGCGAGAGTCAAATTGGGGGAGTTTTTGCTCCTGGAAGCTGAGGACATGGATGCAATTACATGTTACTGTAAAAGTTAGAGAGAGGTGTCTGCTAGCGGAATATTCTTTGCATGTTTTGTACCACTTTCATGCTGTGTATCTGGGATTATTATTTTCTCTTTATGGGTGGGTTGTAACAATTTTCACCTGTAAATGTTCCCACAATGCAGTAGCAGATTCCATCGTGTTACCATCACTTGATGATGAAGCCCCGCAGTAGATTTAGATAAACTTTCAGAATACACAGGTTTTAACTTTGTGCCATAAATCCTGTTTGAGTGCTGTTAAACTCTTTTAACTTTATATTGTGATTTGTAATTCTGTTAAGAAGAGCGTGTGACCTGTTTGTTTTTAAAGGAAAAAGAAAAGGCATAAGTGAATAAACCCCACAATTCTAGCCCCCTTTTCCCTTCATGCCTTTTTTTTTAATTGCAGGCTGAAAAATTTTGCAGAAAACTATTTTGCCGTTTTGAAAGAGAGGCGCCTTCGTTTCTAACAGTTTTCCTGATCCCCTTTTGGTGCGTGTTTGTAGACATGAAATGCAATTTTATATAAATGTTTTAGTTTAATATCGTGTATTTGGCCAAACTGAATTATATTCCACTCTGGTGTTTCCTTTGACCCCTGAAAGAGAAGACTTGTACTTTGGAGGGGCTGGACCTCCTAGTTGTTTCTGCTGTTTTGGCTGTGGAAAGAAAGCAAAATCTAAAAATTCACTCTTCAGAATCTTTCTCGTAGAAATTAACCAATAATTGCGTCTTGGCTAGTTTATGAAGGAATAAGTGTAGCAATGAAAAGCTTAGCTATAAGCACTTTTTTTTTTTTATTCAATCATTTAGAATAGTGATTGGAAATTAGAAAATGACTTCTTCCTGATTAAGATCGTAGCCATATGTTTACTTTGTTAGCAGTGTGTGTGTGTGTGTATATATATATATATATATTTGTGGGCTTATCAGCACAGGCATATAGATTTATGTTCCTATTAGACCTGATATGCCCAGTTTAGAAAGTACCAGTATTGCACTTTATGGTAGTATTCAGATGGAATTTAAATTTACTTAGGAGTAACTCACTGGAATTAATTTGGAATAAAGTTGTGTGTTTATTTTAAAATGAGGACATAAAAAAATATTGTTAAGCTTGTCCGTTGTCAAGATTGATGCACATGGCTCTGGAGTATGTGTTAATGCAGAGTGAGTAACGTTTGTCATGTAGCTTAGTTCTATTGCATTCAGTTTTGTTTTGCTTCAGTTATTGTATTTGGTTTTGCTCAGTAGACCTTTGTGTTTGTGTGTGTGTTGCTAGCTTTCTGTCTAGAAACAAATGGATGTTTCTTCTTGTGACTAAGACAGGTACAATGGATGAGAGAAATAGAAAGTTTGCTTATTGTTTAGCCAAAGTAATTTACTGTGTTCAAATGCAAAATTGCATAGAGTGCAGCACCTTGGTTTTTAGCTTCTCCTATGGCCAGATTGTCAAGGTCTTGTAGTTAAGAGTCGACGAGAGGAATAGAGTCCGTAATTAGGATGTTTTCTGAATGTGGAAGAACTGCCTTCCTGAAATCTGGAAAAGTACTTTAGTGTATGTAGCATCTGCTGACTTGCAGATGTCATTCATGTTTATTTTTGAGTCTCTATAAAGAAAGTTGTAGAGTTAACCTTATTTACAGAAACAGGGAAATATAAACAATAATGGATTGAAAAACTGTGAAACTTGTAAACTGGAGGGTTGTGTCTTGTGCAAGTAGAAAATCTCACTAGTTTGTGGATAGAAAATTGAGTTCTAATCTTTGTGCATTATCGTTTCAAGGCATTTTGCAGCATGTGAAAAGAATGCAAGCATGAAAATGTCATATTGAGCCCCAGTGTTTAATGAAGAGTTCAGATGAATGATACTGCTCACTTAAATTCCAAACCTAGATTATCCGTCTTCTGGCATTGATATGTAGTGCAGGCTCGTGAGCTAATAATAGAACTTTAATTTTATGTTGTCATGAGGTTTCTCTTAAGGTAAAATACATTTTTTAAGGATGCTAACTGTGAGTTTGGGGAAATTTTTGTGATGGAGAATGAAATAAAGGAGTTGGGCTGTGACCAAAGCAGTGACCAAAGCTTTGTCATTTGTGCTCTGGATATCTTCTTTTAAAAAAGAAAGACCCACACAGAAACAAGAAATGTGAGGTAGATAAACAAAAAGATGAGGAAAAGTGTCTGCATTTATAGTAAAGGTTGGATTGCATGCAGGCTCTGCAGTGTTGTGCACCAATGCTTCCTTGGTAAACTTCACATCCTCATGTGGAATTATCCTGGTTGCCTCTTGCAAACCTTTCACGTTTGGGATATCTCTTAACAGAGTGGTTGTTAGTCAGTTACTGGTGGTGTCAAGATATTGAACCTGGATTAGTAAGTCCTGAGTTTTGTAATGCTGAAGTTGGCTAGAAAAGGGGAAAAAAAAAAAAGTGTGTGGTGCCCAGAGTTGAATCAATATCAGGTCATCCTTCAGTGGTGGTGACGTTGGTAAAAGTTACGTAATCTGTGACCTTTGTTGTTACGTGAGGGACTAAGCAGACCCTTGACTAGAACCGTCCAGAGGGATCTAAACGATGTTGCCAACTCCTCTAGCCTGATGGCAAAAAGAGACTCTGGTTTTCCATGGTTGCTCTTTCATTTTGTCCTTTTTCCTCTCTGCCGCATTTTCTTCGTATTTACCTCTCTTTCTGTTTTCTGTCCAGTAAGAAGCTGGTGTAGCTGGTCAAAACTTGGTGTTTTGTTACATGTTTTATTTGGAATATTCCTGATAAAAATTCATCAAATGTGAGGTTGGCTGATGCAGCTTCATTCACTGTTTGCTCTTCTTGAGGTAGGTCTGTGAGAAAAGAGTCATCACCAGACACAAACAGCCTTTCCTGGTTTTGCTCCTCTTTTTATATTGTTTCTTGCTTGTATTAAAAAAAAATAAATCCCAGACTAACTTTGTTTTTCAGGATAGTCTCACTATATTTAGTGTTGCTTAAAAAGTGGTGATACAGCTTTTCACCCTTATGAACCATTCTTACCGTTACAGGGAGTAAAGGATTTTGGCAAAACACAACCCTTCACTAGTGATTTATTTTTCAGGTACTTTATTCTCCCTTTTTCTCCTCTTAAGTAGAGATTAAAGCATTTTTAATGATAGTTGTCGCCTTGGGCCTATGCAATAAAGCAGACAAATGTCTCTGAATGCGTAACCTCAGAACTTGTTTGGCCTCTTAACACTGTAGTGTCAAGGGTGACCCTTGGCATCTTCCCGTGTCTGAGACCATTTAGCTCGTTGAAATAACACAACGTGTGTATGTTGTCTCTGAATTTATCACTCGGAAGCAAGCATCTTATCAGATAGCGAGGGCGTTGGCTGCTTGGGAACATCATCTGGAGAAAGAGATACCTGGGCAGATCTGAAGCTCGCTGCTGTAAAAGTTTGGTAAAAATCATCTTCAAGAAGTGTGGGGAGCAAAATTCTTAGGGTGTCACTATTTGTTGATCAGACTGACTGAAAAATGTGTGTGCCGTTGGTTTTCCGACTAAGAAATTCATAGTCCTCTCCTACTTTCTTCAAAGACTTTTCATTAGTGGCATGCGAGTTGCACAGTATTTTTTCGGTGGTGATGCTATTCACGTTTCTGGACATGCATGGGAAGTTTTGGTAAAATTTCATGCAGAGGTATGGGTGGCAGGGTAAGGTAAGTTTTCTAGGACCTATTGTCAAATTTCCTCGATTGTCTAAACTGATGTTGGTTAGTTTTTCGCTTCTCATCTGCATTTCTCTCAAAAACTGCATCTTGTTGGGCCCTTGTCTTCAAAGCAGAGATGGCAGTCAGTGGCTTTTCCTAGGAGCTTCAGTTTTCTTCCAGAATTCATTCACAAAACGAAGCTTTTGGAAGTACAGAGATGCTGTGCTTCCATTGAGTAAAACATTCTAGACTCCGAACAATGTTGATTTTTGTCTTTCCCAACTGTAAGGCTGTCGTGATGTTGAGTTAATCCTTAGAAACTAGGAGATCTTCCTCTTTGCCGTTTGTAGCTGTAAATCTTCACAAAAAGCATTTCTTTCTGATTTTTTTTTTTATATCCCCGTGATAACCTTTTATGTAGAAGGAGTGCGATCTGTACAATTGTCCAGTTTCCTTTTATAGCCTAACAGTGCTGAATTTTTATAGTTAAAGAGGAGGCATTTTTGTAGTTAAAGCGGAGGTAAGTCCTGTTTTTTTTTTTCCCCCCGGCTGTTTTTTAATGTGCAGTGTGGAACAAAAATTGGTGACTGGAATCTCACTGACAGCAGATTCTTCTACTTACAGTTTAGTTTGCTTGCTACGATCCTGTTCCTTTGAACTGAAAGAAGGAGAAACACTGAAGCTACATCATGTAAAGCAAGAGATTGTTTCCCTACTACACAGGGATGTTTTAGTTCATACCCGCTTACGTAAGAAATGGCTGTTAGCTTGGAGATTCACCTGTTCTTACAGAGCAGGGCTGACAAGTCTTGTCTAATCGCCGTTTCTTGATTTGAAGTTTACTTACCCAAACACAGTTGAAAGGCTTCCATCTCCAGCCACGCTCCGTAGCTGAGTTCACCTTTAGCAGTGCAGAGCTTACCCATTGCATTGGGTTTTCATTTACCGGTCTGGGTTTGTATTTGTCTCCTTTTCCAGTACTGTGAGAAAGAAATACTGAACATTACGATTCTGTGCTACTTACCTTAAAAATGAGCGGTCGTGGATTTAACGAGAACTGATTTAGTTCTGAGCTGACACTTCGTTGGTTTGCCAGCTTCGTTAACTGGGCAGTAACAGAACATAAGGTTGTCAGTCCATGCTTTGGAAAGTCCAGCGTACAAAAGCCTGAAACGTAGACACGGAATTTCTCACCTTTAACGTGGATTTAGCCGTGTCTGTCTGTCTGTTTGCTTCTTTGTTTTTTTCAAGTGAAAGAGTAGAGCATCTTTGTCGAGAGGTGCTTTTGTACTGTTTTAGGATTTCACCCGCATCTTTTCTGAAAATGTCTGTTGAAATTTATAACACTTTAAAAAAGAAGTTTGCAGTGTAGTGCCTTTGTGAAGGGAAAGTTAGGATTTTCACTTTGCTCTTCAGGTTGTTTAAACTAAAAAAGTTTATTTTGAATATATGGGAAATACTATTTCCTTATTCCAGTGGTTGAAACAATTTTGCTGATAGAGTGTAAAAATTTGGTTTTGGAGATAAGCAAGTATAGATTTTTGTCTGCAATAAAAGTAGTAACTTATGTTCTGTTCCTATGTATAGGTGTAGTATGCAACTTTTCTTATATTGAAAAGATATTAGGAGTCTTGCATATGACAGAATTCTTGAAAGTTAAGCGGAGTACCTGAAAAATAGGAATAAGAGGGTAATAAAAAAACATATGGGAAATGAGCAGGTAGCAGCCTTTTTATGTTGGATGTTTTTAATTAATAAAGTAGCATAGCCTTTTATTTTTTCATGTGGTGTTTTTTTAATCACAAAACAGTTGAGAAAAGTAAGTTGAAGTTTACAAGGAACAGTAATTGCATAAGAAAGTGCTTGAGAAAAAGAAGCTTAATTAGGCAGTTATCTTAGAAAATCTGATTTTGCAAGTAAGAGATTTGTATGTGTTTTGTTTTCATACTAATTTACTGAGGCCTATTTTATTCCTAACTTGTCAAGTGGAAAAGAATTAGCATAAACCCTCAAGAATAATCATCTCCTGTGTACATTTCGCAAAATCCTGCAAAACAGGGCTCCATCCTACTATTGCAAGGTGGGTGAATGATACTGACAGTGTTTAGGAGGCAATGAAATCCATTGTTTCTTCCTTGTGCTATGAAGGAAATAGCAGAACTTCCCCTCGTTGACTTCAGTGATTTAGTGAATAACGTGTTACAAAATCTATTTTTGAGCACTATAGTGTTTTCTGATGTATACCAAGATCTGAACGAGCCGACCCGATATTGGTTTAGCTCCATATGCACCTGAGTTACTGAGGACAGTAATCTTTAATAGTTCTGTACTTAATGGGGCACTTCATTATGTGTTTAACATACAAATTATGTTAGCAAACCAGTAGAGTTGTATATTAAATATTGCATAGGTATTTAGGACTACAACTGTAGAAATACATGTTTCTCATACACATTGTCCCTTTCTAATTAAATTATAATATTTACTGTATAGTAGAGTGAAGAAGCAGAATGAATGTGGGCTTTGAACGATAATGTGTTTTGGGCTTTTGACTGCTTGCTGTGTGGTTATAAAATTCCTATTTTCTTCATTGTACTATGTGGAGTATTTTTTTCACTCTACATTTTTTTATTATTAATTAATTTATTTATTAATCTTTATTTATTAATTTTGTTGGTTTCCTTCTATAGCATATATGACTTTTGAGACCTAAAATTGGGAAGTACAAATTTAAGTATAAAGTTTTGTTTTGTTGGGTTTTTTTTTGCTGGTGTTTTGTTTTTTTATTTTGTTGGATTTTATTTTTGGAGGGGAGACTTTGGTGTGTGGTTTTGTGGGTTTTTTTAATGTATGCTGTGGAGGATTTGAATTCATGCTGAAATCTAGGAAGTGAGCTGTTACTCAGAATCGCTGTATGAAAAGCTGTGTGGATCAAGAACAATATGCATTCTCCAGGAATTAAAATGAATTGCAGTGAGGTATCCTGCAGATCTGACTAAGGATGAGAAGGTTCCTGGGATCTCTGCAAATAACAGAATAGGCAGAGATTGCCATTAAAAAAATAACTCCCCCTTTTCTCTTAGCAAGCGTCTTTGAATGCCTTAGGATAGGCTGTTAGGGAGGAGTTGGTAGAAAGGTATGAGGTCAAGTCTGTAAAGCTCATCCAGTAATTCTTGAAGAGACACCGTGTGCAGCAGGAGTTATGCATCTGGCAAATCAATGCAGTTCTACTCTGCTATTTCTTACCCCTCCTTCAAACAATTTTCATGGGATTATGAAGATGCACCAAACTGTAAGACGACCTGGGTGTCGGGCAGGTACGTATCCCTTTACTTAGGTACTTGCAAGTCTTGTCTTAGGAAAGTCCGTATGGCAGTGCATGTTTCTGGAAGAAAAGTTTCCAGGAATTCAAATAGATAATATATAGCATCCCACTGACATGGTTCTGTTGTACGCTGCGGAGTAGTGACGTAGCAGTGTCGGCGGTGAGTAGCCAAAGGCTGACTATGTACTCCTTGTCAGAATCTTCATCTCAGGAAACAAATCAGGAGAAAGCGGCAAGATGCCTAAAAGGAAGTACATATCTGGTGAGAAAAATGCCTGTTTGTTCCAGAAAAAACCCAAAGATTAAAGGGACTAGGTACTTCCCACTTGCTTTTTTTCCAGCTTCACTTTCTAGTTGCCTGAATAAGCAAGGGGAGACATTAAATAAGCCTACCGCGAATCAAGGATCGTCAAAATCGGCTTCCTTGGAAAAATAAGCCATAAATTAGGCATACAGAGGAAAAGCGTTGTGAAACATATCTTTAAAGGTAGTGCAGGACCAGTGTGTTTCTGTAGGTGATACTTGGAAAATTCCAGAGATCCTGGGCAAAAAGTCGCAACAGATGCTTGTATGTGTGTAACTCACTGACTAAAACTTCAGCATTGCTGCTACTCTCTGATTTAATACTTTAAGAAAATTTAGAGAATATTTTAGAACAAATGGTACATAGAGTAGAGTATTTGGAAGTGCTTTTGTAATCGCTACTTGCTTTCTCTTACTGTTGTTACAATGTCCTGAAAGAATTCTTTCTCAGGTAGTTGTTCTAATGATGTTCCCTTGCCTTGATAGATGTATATAGTAGATAAGTGAGGTGTAACTCCCTAGCTGCTAGCTCTAGCTAAATCTAAATGGAGGCACTTCTAGTTATTGTAAATATACTTGATGGTAGGCTTTTTTAATGATCGCTTTAATCAAAGAGACTGAAAAGTCTGGCAGGGGGAATTTCATTCTGTCCTAACCTCCCATTGCAAGGGGTTCCAAACCATTCTGGACATGCAGACATTTGTTCTGATATTTATTTAGCAAAATAAAACAATAAACCAGTAAAAGGTATGTAGAATAAAGCAGGAGACTGAAGAGGTTGTTGAGGTTTTTGAGGCAAGGCACAGAGCTTCGAGAAGTTGGGAATGGTCATATTACTAAGATGTGTATGGTCCAAGTTGGGTATATCTAAGCTGCTCCAGAATCTAATGCTCCTCTGGTGTCTCTTATTTAGGGATGTGTTCTGTTCCATAGTAGGGAGGTAAGCTGTAAAACTTTGAGGTCTGATCTTGCCAGTTAAATTGCCACGGATTTGGAATTAAAGCTATTACTAGTGTCTCCAATGTGCACGACCTTCTTATCTGAGTGAGACTCAGGCTTTTGTTCTAAGCATCGGAGATCAAAATGGAAACTCTGTGTTAAAAGCAACTGCTGAAAAAAGCAACTGCTGAAGAATTTCCTGTGATTGTTAAGCTTCAGGGATGCTCACCTGCCTGTTCCTATTTCTTTATTCCAAAGGGTATAGCTCTAGTTTATGCACAATGGTTTCAGTACATGACTTTTCTCTTTGGCTTGGCAGTTGATCAAAGAGAATTAGTGAAAATACTAGTTGTCATTTCACCATTGTTTTGTTAGAAAAGGGTTCAAGTAGACTTTTTTGGAGTGCTTTGATGAACAGAACATCTTTCTGGAAAAGGCATCTGAGGCAAATTTCTGTATAGCATTAAACTGGGACATGACGGATTATCCTTAATATTAGAAAAATCTCTTAATTCCTTGATAGCCCGTCTTATATTTGGTTATTGTTATGTGTAAGATGCTGTGAGGACTCATCAAATCATAAGGGAGATTTTAGATGTGACACAGTAATAATTTTTAGTACTTCTTACCAGAACAGTAGCAGCTTCTGATACCCTCCCCAATAAATTTAGCAAGTCTTCGTATTCAGATTATTCCTAGTATCCTTTATCTGCGCTCAGCGAACACCTGCTAAAAATGTTCTACCTGCACTTCAGCCTCTAGAAAGCAAATTTCGTCTGTGCGTGTGATAAACACGCAGACAAAAACCAATTTGAAATGAATGGTTGGGATCTCATCAATGTCTAGGAGGTATCTAACAATTAGGGCACATTCAGGAGCTTACTCTGTGTTTAAGATAGTGTGAAAATATCAGCTTTTTGAGCCATTTGAGGCAATAGCAAAATATACGTTATAATTAATTCAAAGCATCAATTTAAACCCCCTAGGTGCTGACATTCCAACTAGGCACCGTTGCAGGAAAAAACAAGCAGATGCAGGAATTCTTTATATTTCAATAATTAGGTGCTCTCTCAATTCCACGATGCTAAGAAGAAAATTGGAAAAAAAATATCTTTCCTCTCATGCTATACTTACATAAGTCTTTTGGCTCTAATTCTGTAAGTTAACCTACCTTTTGTGATTCCATTCAATTTAAGTAAAGTCTATGGTAGCAGATAGTGCAGCCTAAAAGCAGATTTGTAGAGCAAACCACATCCACATCGTTCACGGTGCTTTGCTTCATGCTAGCTCAAAATCCAAGGAGTGAACTCAGGAAGCGGTTGGAGTGCATTAGGTGCACTCTTGGAGTACTTCTTGCTTATTTTTGTCCAAAACGAATTCAGCTTTCGTGCTTTGATCTTCCTCTGCAGTGTGAATCAAAGTGCGGTGACTGACGACCATCAAGAGATCGCTCGAAAGCCACGCTCTTGGACCAAAGAGAAACACTGACGTAAACGCGCTATTCGCTATTTTTTTACCTCCATAGGATTGTGTGCGTGTCCTGCAACTCTCGTGTGTGCCAGAAGGGTCTTGCTTAGTTTGAAAAGGCCCTTCCTGGACCTGACTGTCTTGTCTGTTAGGAAAACATATGCAGGACTTTGTCAGGGCTTTTATCTTCCTGCGTTCACTACATCTCAGGCTGTGTTATTCAGAGATAATTTTCTTTTGGCGTATTATGCGGTCTGCTTAACCGGTCACCGCTTTAGAGCCCGACAGGACCATATCCAGCTTTAATTTCATGCCCTGAGGAATTTTGGGCAAGGTTCTGCCACCACGGCTGTGCTGTGCTGGGGCAACCTGTTGCGTGGCTGTGCAGGTGCGGAACTGGAACAGCTGAAACTTAACCTGCCGGAGAAGAGGGATCCTTTCCAGCGGAACCAGCTGTGTGATCTGGTTCAGCACTGAGCTCTGCAGACTTTAGCTACAGCAGGTGAACAGTGAGCAAGGTGGGCAGTTTTTTACCTCCGCTGTCAAATTTTTCAGCCTCTGTGCTATCCTGCTGTTTTCCACTCAGTACAAAACAAGTTTAACAGGCTAAGCTAACAGAAAACTATCCTTTTTGAGTGATTGGTTTTCTGCACTCTGAACAGACTGAGTCAGCTCTGCGAGGGACCTCAGGAGTGCTGGTGTGAGAGAAGGGCTGGACTGCACAGGTGGGATAGATGGAGGTGGGAGAAGGGACTTCTGCTTTCTGAGCACAGCTCTAACAGGTGTGATCCTGTTGGTTTTGATCGTTCCCTTCCATTAATTCAGAAGATAGTCTTGACGTTCCTTTAAGTGTTGTCTCCTTTCTTGCAAGTGCTGTTTTGTCAGGCCAGGTATTCTCCCAGAGGTATTTGCTAGCGACACTGCCTCTACTGAATAACAAGCGGGGAAAAAACCACTAGTGAAGGGAGGGAAGGATTTGCTGATTATAGGAAATTATTTTGAGGAGGAGTAAATCAAGATAAATTTTTCCCGTTTTATATGTACCTTTCTTTGATTCATGTGGGTAGTAGCTCGGTGAGTGTGAAAGCCGTGCTAGTCATTTGTGCTTAACAAAGAGCTGAACATTTGGTAACTTCCTCGTGTTAGGTAACTCAAAAAGCTGGACGTTAGACTTCTGCAGCGTTAAAGTTGGGGGGAAAAAGTGAATGCTACGTTAAGCATTTACAGGCGAGTAGGGTCTCTCTTAACTATTAATTATATTAATTGTGAATGTGTTAATTTTTAATAGTAAAAACTTTTGTAAACACTAGATAGTAAAAAATAGTAGAAACTTTTGTAACTTATCTTGAATATAGTATGCCTGAAGGAACTAATTTGGAGACTATGTATATAATATGTATATGCACAAATATAAAAATTTGTTGTATATCCAATAAATAAAAGAGATAGAATACTAATTTCTACCAGATCTGATTTGCCTTCTGCTTGAGTGTCTTCTTTGGTGACATTCGATTTGTCATTGCACTTAAACTCGGTGGAGTTTTTCTAAGTGTATCTTTACCAGTCAAATTAGCTGATGTGGTGACTTTGAGGATGCTGATCTGATCAGTGTAGTTACTACATGGCAGCTGACACGCTAGTGACTTGTTCTTTCTTTTGTTGGGCACCTGTCTGTACACCAACTATTTAAAACATATACATGCAAGATGGTTCTCTAATTTCACTTTTGTCCTGCTGACCTCCTCTTCGCTGGCCTGAACAGAATCTTTACCTTTCTTTTGAATGGGCTGTTATCCGTGTGGTGGAGGTCACTGGAACCAGCAGTCACAGGCGTCAGCTCGTCGTCAAGAATCCCAAAGCCTGATTTACCCGTTTCCTTAAAAAGGAGGAGGGATTGGGATTAAAACCAAAGATAGGTAATTTAGTTATGTCAGTATACATATATGTACGCAAATATCTGAGGAGTGGGTATCAAGGGGAAGGAGACAATCTCTTCTCAGTGGTGCCCAGTAATAGAACAAGGAATAATGGGTTTAGGTTATAACCTATAGGAAATTCCACCTCAACTTCAGGAAAAACTTCTTTATTGTGAGGGTGACAGAGCCCTGGCACAGGGTGCCCAGGGAGGTTGTGGAGTCTCCTTCTCTGTAGACGTTCAAGACCTGCCTGAACAGGTTCAAAACCCAGCCTGCCCTGGGGGATCCTGCTCTGGCAGGGGGGTTAGACTAGATGTTCTCTAGAGGTCCCTTCCAACCCCTGACATTCTATGGTTATATCATAGTCAGTGGACCATGTGTGTTTATTTAAGGCCTCGTTTTGCCACAAATCAGAAACCTGCTAGTCCATGCATTTGTCCAACGTTGTATGATTCTGTGGTCTCCATGGCTACTAATTGTGGCCATGGGTTTGGCATCCAAATGCAGTGCTTGGAGATACAGGCAGCTAGCTAAACTGAGATTTGTAAGTTGCAATACCGGTAATATCTTCAGTATTAAGGTACATCCGCAGTGGAAATGAGATTTTAAAAATTGCAGGAAATACTGAAATACAGTAGGCACTGCAAAAGCAATTCTAACATTAAAAACCACTCCTTCTAGAAGAACAAGTTAAAGATTAATAATAAAAATGGAAATTTATGGGAAACGGGAGAAAAAGACAGTATAGAGGAGACGGATAGCCACATTAGATAAATCAAAGCCATATCATAAAGTATCGCTTCTAGCAAAGAATGTAGAGACTGAGGTTGTACAAATGAGCCGTAAAGGCTGTTAATGGAAAGCAGACTAGCTAAACGGGGAGAAAGATTTGTGTGCTTAACAATTATGCCTCTGTAGGTATCTTCAGGCATCCCATTCACTGGAAGAGTTTAACACATCGTTTAACAAGGGCAGAATTAGGAAATTGTTTTTATGAAAAGAATAGAGATATAAAGCAAATACACCAAATGCTTGTAATCCCAGTGGTCTCTGCTTAAAAAACTCCCTTTCTGAGCCTTATACAAAGTTGACAGTGTTGAATCTTTCAGCAATTCTTTGTGACAAATTTGTCTTTTACTCCATTTTATTAATGGTGAAACTAGTCCAACCTAGAGAAGTAATCCTGTCCATGAATCCTCGTTTATCCCAGCCAAACTGTTGATATATATAGTGAACAAAGTGTGAGCTGATCCAAATGATAGAATTTTTCTGAGCTAGTTTTCAATGAATTTCTCTTGGTTTACTATGTAAATGCTTGTGCCCACACAGTAGAGATGGGGACGAGTTGTTGCCAGTAGAAAGAAGGTGGGATGTTTTCTCTTGGTAATAATGGAAATAAAGGAAAAACTGGTCCGCGGCCAAGGTGTTTATGTCCCGTGTTCTTAGGGAAGGTGCTGTTGTTAGGCTCTCAGACTTACAACGGCAGTGCACTTTTATCAAACTTCAGTCGGAACAATCAGAAATTCCACTCTTGCAAAGCCTGAATGGAGGATGCCATCACATCTGGTAGCCTCGTGCACCACCTGTTGTCCGCTGATTGCAACCTGAGAATCAGAGACCTCACGCTACACACAGTGGCCGGGAACTCGATTGCCTTCCACGTAATCCTGCTCACAGAAGCACGTGCTGGTTGTTTGTAGGACCCTTGTCCTTGGACACTGAGTGATTTGCTTCCTGTTTTTGAAGTGACCGTGCTACTGGTCGATCTCTGAATTTGGTCCTTCTTCACTTGTCTTCTCTCAGGAGAACATCAGATTCTGTTTATTTGAATTACTTTTCTTTATTAACCTGTAGGACTGTTGGGTATTGGGTGAGGTTTCAGAATTTAATTATGGCTCCTATTACAACCAATATAAAAAAGAAAAGTTTTGAAAAAAGGAAGGGTGGGGAACAAAGCACGTCCAAGATTTTCAGCAGTTCCTCTTTCCCTTCATCTCCTCAGCATTAAGCAAAATGCTTGAGTACATTACTTACGTAATGCTTGTGAGAGAATAAAGCATTAAAAAACCCAACTGTAGCTCTTTAAAAACAATGGAAGATAAAAGAAGTAAGGCCATCAGATTCCTTTGCTGTCATTTTCTTCCATGCCTGGCCTTTTGTCTTTGCATTTGGGTTAAATTGTGCTGGCTAAATACCGGAAATGTCTTTTCGGTGCTATTCTGCTATTTTTTGTATTGAAAATACTTTTCAGTTACTTCTTTTCTTCCGTAAGTCTTGTTCTTTATGAATCGATAAAGGTATTCTTTCTTTGGGACCAACAGTAATTTCTTTTGTTGCCTGTAACGTGACTAGTTATACTAAAATCTTTCTTACAGTGTCGTTTACTTTTAAATGTTTTTTTTTTTCTGCCTTTAAGTGTATGTGCTTTGATACAGAGTTTGTTGATAAAATATATCATATATCTTATTTAGATTATTTTGGTGTTAGGTGAAAAAGTCAGCCTCTTGAATGCAACTAGACTGAGAGTTTTCATAGAGAATTTCTGCTAAGTGTCAAGTACTTATTTTCTTGGAACTTGTTTATTTGGAACTACTCTGAATTGGTGCCTCCTGGAATCTTAAGATTTTATTATCAAGTTATCAGGTCGATATTCATAATTACCTTTGGGTGTTTTGGTTGTGTGAATTTGTGGTTTGGTTTTGCTTTTTTTTTTTTTTTTTCTTCATTTGTTTCTAAATCTGACAGATGACTTCTTAGGCAACTCAAAGCATGTTTATTTCCCCCACTCCATCTTTTCTTTCTTAGCACAGCTCTGAGAAGAACATGGTTTCCATGTGTAACTGCCTGTAACCATTATAAATTTTGACCATAGTGTTAGTGATGATTCTTTTTTTTTTTTTCCCCTGCATTTCTTTTATTTTGCAGCCAGTGAACCTTCAGCTAGTGTGTAGTTCAGGAGGATCGATTTGGAGTTCGTACCGCTTTAATGTGGTGCAAAGGAAGTCACTGAAAGAAATCTCTGAAGGTGGGGTTGACCTTGTACAGCAGCTAAGGTCACTACAAGAAATTTCCTAGCTTGTTCCGCTAATCTGTCTGCCCCCTTTCTTCAGGAATACAGGCATTTTATACATCTGTGCATGGAAGCAATGTCCCACTGGATGACTTTACCATAGATTCTAGTAAACCTGTAGGATGAGGAAAGACTTGAAAACGTCTATGATCTGTTTCCATTGTTGGCTAATTGTTTTCCTACCGTTGGTGAATAGCATTTTTCTTCTCACATGGGTTTTGTAACAGCTTCTTACAGCTGTTTAAGAGGCCTTGGAAATTCATCTCCTTTTCTTGTCCCTTCCATGGAATCAGAAATGGAAATTCAGCTTCCATACTCCAAAGGAGTTTCCTTCGTAGGAGAAAGTACATACATTTTTACTCAGTTAGTTCCATTTAAGTCAATGTAATACATCTCTAATGTTCCTCTGGGCTGTTACACAGCTATCTAATGTCAATTACTGTGCCCTGATGATGCATCTTAAGATACAGACTGGGTTTTTAACTATGTTATGGGAATGTAATTGAAGAAAATCCTTTTATTGGATACCCAGATGAGATCATTTGAGTAAGGACATGGTATAAAGATCTTTAAAGCTCACAGCACTGCATGGCTTGTCACTGTTCCGTGATTTATTCTTTATTGGATGTAATTTCAGATACTGGATTGTGACTGATAGCATGGCTCGCTGTGTAAATCTCTGTGAAGTTCTTTCTGCCCATGTACATGATTTTGCCTTTATACATTCTGCAGATTTCTTTTACGTAAGTCAGCACTTTGCAGATTCTCAGGTAAAAAGAGAGTGTTGAAACTTATATGCCAGATAGGCTACATGCCAAAAAGTCTCTGGGGACAAGAACTGATACTAAACTGATATGTGAGGTTCTTTGAATAAGCTTGGATTCTTATGTTAGCTTGAATTCACTCTTGTAATCAGCCTTGGCTACTCCAGCCTGACTTTTAAAGTGTGTCTTATTAGTAAAACACAACTTCTTGGTTATTTAAGAGCTGCTTCTGGAAGTATTATAATGTAGAGATCCCTAGAAGCAGCAATCAATTCAAGTATTAAATGAGATGTCATTTACTAAATATCTATATAGCAGTCCCTGCATCATGGGTTTTTGGTTTTTTGAACCAAAATTTAGCAGTTAAGAGATGCTCTTAGAACACACTTAATTTTATTTCACTTTGGATGTTCTATGTTGAAAGAAAATTAATGTTATTTTAGGATATTGTGTCTTACTAAGCCTTTTTGTATTAAGTAGCTAGGATCAGATGTCTTGAAAGCATTGCGTGGACACAGCTTTGTCCTTGATTTAATTCTCTTTGGTTCCTTAGCTTTTTAACAGAATACTATAGAACTTACTAGTTGAATAGCTAAAATTCTGTAGGAATAGTTTATATATTTGATGCATATTTTTGTTGTATGTTTAGCTCTCACAGAGTCAAGAGGCTGTTAGTTTTCGTCATAGTCTATCGTGATCAGTATCACCAAAGTTTTACCTTTCTGGATGAGGACTGAAGTGCAGTCACTAAATGAAAGGACAGACTAGCAGTAAAAATAGTGTTCAAAGAACAATAACGGTATAGTTCTTTAGTAATTAAGGTTTGGTAACCTCTTAATTTACTGGGGCACTGCTAATCCACTGGAACTGACATGCATGGAGTTATGTATTTTGCCTTCCTGTTACATCTGAGTTTTTGCTCTGACTGCATCCCTCCTTGCTCCAGGGAATAAGAATTTGAGATGTGAAGTTGAAGATGGGAAGCACCATTAGTAGCTTTAGCTTTGTGTGGTGTGTGAAAGCATATACCAGTTTCTAAAAGACTGAACAAATACTTCGCAGTTAATTTATTATATTGGTCAACCTATGTGAACATTCCCTTTGTTGTGTGTTTTAAGGGTGGATTGAAGATTTTTGGATATATTTTGAATGGAGTAGAAAAATAGTACATGATCCAAAAGATGCAAGTTTAAAAAAAACTAGAAAAATGCTGCACAAGAAGGTTAATGTTAAGATATAATGTGATGATGGATGTCAGGGGCAGAGGAAGGTGTTGAGTCATTGTTTTGGACTTGTGAGGTGGATTTACTAGAGTTTGTGTGCTCCAGAGAGCAGAGAATATTCTGTTGATCCAGTTCGGCAAATACTCATTTGGGAGTGTTGTGATTGCTTTGGTGGGTGCTGCGTTAAAAGCAGACGCTTTAAATATTCTTTAAAATGGAATACATTGCCTTTTTTCTCTCTGTGGAACAGAGCTACACCCCTAGCCATACGCTTCTGAGATTGAAAAAGCTTCATGGCTGAAGAGGTGCCCGAATTCTAAGGATTCTTGTATTTCTGAAGAGAGATATAAGTAGTCAGTCAAACAAGTCTCTGTAACACTTCATGGGCTAGATCCAAAAAAGAGACAAAAATGTGGTGATGCTTCAGTATCTTAAAATTAGCAGTTTGGGCCATGCAGTGGGAGGGAGGAGAACAGGGTTCAGATGTATGCGTTTTGAACTATTGTTGCATTTTCTTTCCTGTTAGAGGATAAGTAATGAAACAGAAACACTCCCTGGAGCAGGGACTAGAATCTGGGTATTCTCTCTCAGTTGTGTGCCTCAGCCGTTAGGCTTCAGCATGGTCCTCGCTCCTGACTGGATGCCGTAGCATTTTAATTTTCAGTGGAGCAGTTACCTGACTTCAGCAGATAAGGAGCTTGTCTTCATCCGACTCTTCAGTTTTTTAATTACAGCACTTTTCTGGGGAATAAATGTGTTTGAATTGCCGTGGGCTAACAGAGAATTAAACCCAAGTCCCTTGCCTCCGTGGCATTTGCCGGAATTCAGTATGGATGTGCAGGAGAGGCGCTGGGTTGGCAGTCCCAAGCCATTTGCAGGCTCTTGTGCACCCTGCGGGACTCTTACACGGCGTCTACCACCGGCCTTTCACAGGGTGCCCCAGGTGTAACCTCTGTGTTACCTTGCCTCTTTTACTTAGGGAAGTTTTGCTTCCACGGTTTCGCTTGATGTGGTCTTGTTCTGTGTGTTCCCACAACGTGAAGGACTAGTATAGGCTTTAAGAAGACTCCAACAAGAAGGAAAAAAAAGTTTCGGGAAACTCTCCCTCGCATTCTTCCTCAAACCCTTGTTTGCGTGCCAGATGATTAAAAGTGAAGTTCCTGCTCCTCATCTCAATTTTTTGTATTACTCGATAAATAAATCCTTGGTGTCATTCACTGTGATACTATTTTCGCAATGATCGTTTTGTATCTTAATTTTTGTGGTAGTGACACTTCTATGCAAGATTGAAATTGAAGTTACTCAAAGCGATTGGTGTCAAGTGGTTTTTTGTTTGTTTCTTCTCGAAAAAACACAGCGAGTCTTTGATCATTTGCTGGTTTTCTTTTAATCTGATAAGGAAGACAGTCCTGAAAAACTGTCAGAAGTGCTGATGTGACCTTGGCCGTATCTGAGCTAGCAAGTGCGTTTGGAATAAGATGGTACTGCATCGTAATTTCCTGATGCATTACAGCATCGTGATGGCATGTGCTTCCACTCAGAATCTATTTAAAGAAATGATAGAAGCACTTTCTAATAATTCATCTTGTGATCAAAAATTACTGGATTGGAGTGAAGAAAGTCTACAAAAGTATTGACGTCCTGGAGATCAAAAGAAAACTAATGGAAAAGTAATTATTTAATCTATATAGTATAAAAAACATAGCAGAAAAAAACCCCCAACAATCTCTTTTTCATATATGGGCAGGTGTACAGGCAAATAACAGATTCATACAACGGAAGAACTAAAGACTTCTTCAAAGAAAGATGTAGCCCTCTGCTAGGCAGAACTTTGAAACTCAGACTATTTTAAGTTTAATGTTGTAGTGGCCGTTAGAAATTACGGCATGTCTTTTGAAAATTTTTGATCAAATCTTCTGAGTAGCGGAGCGTCTCACCTCTTTGCCGTTCCTATTCTGACACTAGTTGCAGTTTTTCAGGAAGATGTAGTTTGGTTGAGGCGAAGTGATTTTAAGGGGCAAGTCAAGATGAAAACGCTCCAGCTTGCTGCAAATCGTGACCTGCTCTGGACAATTCCATTTTCCCACCACACGAGGGTCCTGAGAGCGTCTGAGGATACTCTGTGCCATTAATGTTTGTTGACTTGGCCATTAAAAGGTGACTGTTAGTTCAGGTTAGCTGTGTTCTAACTCAAGATATAAACCCCTCAGCGGCATACCATGTAAATTAAATGGAAAAAACCTTTTTTTTAATAGATTTATATTGCACTTAGAAAATAGGACAGCTGTGTGCTATCGTAATACAGATTGATACTAATACAACAAGAAAAGCCTAGTACTAAGCTGAGTATTTTAAGTCATGAGCCATAACATTTTCTGGTGAACTAGAGTATTTTTTTACCTTCTTTCTGTTCTGCTTCCTCACAAATTTCCCATTCTCCGATTATAACTAGTTCCAGAGTGCTATTAACACATCCCTATTTCTTGACTGGCCTGTGGGAATAATCAGAAGTTGGGAAGTGGAGCACGGAGGGGGTTGACTTTGCCTAGTTTGCTTATTTTTGCACTAACACAGTGTAGGTAAGAAATCTTTAGGTCTCTGCAGTCCTCTGTTAGGAAATTAGGACACTGTATTTAATGAATGAGCGGAGGGCATGTTTATGTAGCTAGAACTGCGTGATGAAATAATTTGCTATGGTAGTTTAAAAGGCTATTACCCTGAAGTATCTGAGTCTTACAGCCTTTGACTTACGAAAACAACTCTGAGACACGGAAACTTCCTAAAGAAATTTGACCTATAGAGCAATGTTAAAATGTTTTTAAGGTTTAATTAATAGGAACCTGCCATAAGTAAAATTGAAGTCTTTCTCTGGTTGAAAGGTGATATGCCAGTTTTGCAAAGCGTTCCGTACATGAAGATCATAAAAATAATACAATCATCCCTCTAAGTACTGGAATTCTATGTTTTGCAGAGAAGTTATATTTTTGGCAAGATCCTTCCTAGCAGAAGGCTGGGCGTGTTAAGAATAATTTTGGTGGAGGTAGCATACTGATTTAAATTGCATCAAGAAATTCAAAATTACTCAGCAGATTCAGTTTCTCATGGGTCTCTAAATAGTATGGTGCTTTGGCTGTGTTTGGGTTTTTTTGTGAGCAGGTAGGCTACAGGGTAATTCTTGGATTTCTGGTGAAAGATACGTTGTGCAGAATACTTCAGCGGGGTGAAACCAAACAGGAAAAGCATGAAGAGAAATGTTTCCTTCACGACTGACAACATCTCATGTGAGATGAACAGAAATGAAAGCGTCTTTGAGATAATATTTTTGAAGAAACACTCTAAGTGAAATAACTTGATTTCCTTAATGTGCTTGGTATTGGTTTTTGTTCTTTTAAGCATTTAGTCCGTTAAGGTTTACTTGAGGGATGGAAGGGTCGTTGTTTCGGTCTTCAGTTTTAAGTTAAATTAGCAGTATCTTCTAGGTTGGTTCAGCTCCATAATAAGACTGTGTGAGCAGTTGGGGTTTCTTTTATTTCTGTCATACAATTCCCATATAGCAATGTATTTTGATTCCATTGTATTTCTGTTTGAAAAGTATACAACTGTGTAACAAGAGGAAGGAAAAAAGATCAATGGTTTGTTTTTTGTTGCTCATTTGTTTATTGGTTGTGGGGTTTTTTTTTTACAGTTGATACCTTCTGGGTTTGGACTCACTTGAAGGGTTAAAATATTGGCTCACGAAGTTGTATGAAGAACACGAGTCTCTTCTAACGTGTTTTTATAGCAATATCAAATGGTGATAAGTCAGTGCTGTTCTGTTTACGGTTTTTTCATGTGAGAGAGGATGTGCCTTCTGACAAGTCTCACTTTTCATTTGAAAAGAATTTGAGCGTACATCTCATCTTGCTAGTTCAGTTTCCACAAATAGGATAAATTTGCCATTTTCCAGCCTGTCATTTGTAAGGTATATAATGTCAGTAATCTTCTCGTCCGGTGGTCCTGCCGTGGTTTAATGTGTATGTGATGTATTTTCTATTTCTCTACTTAGCCTAGTAAAATAAAACTCGTATCCAGGGGCAAAGAACACTTAATTTTCCCCATCTTTCTCTGTGTTTAGTAGGAAAATCTAATTACTGTACCATCTCAGACTGGAATCCATATGGCATAGTATCATATTGTAATAGGCGTTAGGGTTAGCTACTTGGTATTTTTTTTTTCCTGTTCTTGCATGCCGGTTTAACTCTTTAATGAAATACAACCAAGACATATATTTTTAGGATTAATTTTTTTTAGTCAAATCCAGTAATTCTGTTATTGTCCTTAATTTGATATTTTAAAGAAACATGTAATAATATTTATTTTTTTTTCCTGTGGGGTTTAACCCTTCAGGATGTGTATTATATGCAAACATTTAGAAGCAGATTGCTTCTGTTACTGTGTGGTATTGCATTAAAAGTGTTTGTTCAGATAAAACTGCACAAATATTTATGGATTAGAGTTATACATTAGGATTTAGATGTTGCATTTAAAGTTTTACATAATTGAAGTTTTGTGGTCTTCATTTCATATTCTGGTGTTTCAAATGTAGTATATTGATGAATTAGGAGGCCTCAAATGTGTATATTTATGCATATGGTTACAAAATAAAATTTTTGCTTGTGTCTGCTTAGCAGCATGTCTCTCTGTTTACAGTTTGTGTTTCCTGTGGCAAAGAGTCTTACGGAGTCAGGAACTGTGACCTTACTTTTGAGCTTTTGGGTTAGTTACAGTCAAATTTGATAGAGGGCTAGCAGTACTGAAAATTTTAGGTGCCTACAAAACATTTTACTTGGTAGAAGAAATGCCCAGAGAGGAAGAGGCTTCTGTGTGGTTTCATCCCTTCTCAGGCAGCAGCAAATTCTACTAAAGCTGTCTGGAAATGACCCTTTTTCAGTCCGTCATTCACGGAAACTTCATTTAGTGAATGAACAGAACTCAGTGCAGAAACACAGATACTTCGAGTATGTATTTTTTTTTTTTTTCATGTCTTTCCCTTGTTGCTCCCTATTAGGACATCATGTAAGCTATATGAATACTTACTTCTTGGCAGTGTCTAGTACAAGATGTTGCGTTGTTACTATCAGTTCACCCCCAGGGAAAGTACCCTTCTGAAACACAGTGAATCGGTACAGGATGTGAGTGTGTACATGCAATGTTTGATGCAGTTTTTCTCCCTTTATTCATAGTGTTGGATTGCCTCTTTGAGTCCTGCTGGGCCCCTGATCTGTGGCACGTTCTGTCAATGAGTTTTTCGGGAACAGGACGTTGAGTCGCAGGATATTGTTGTCAAAAGACAAGTGACTGAGGCTGAATGCACTCCATTGGTTTGTGGTATGGAAGGAGAAATGACAGTGGGTTGTAAATGAGGAAACGTTGCACCATGAAGCAAGAGGCAACCAGGTCTCTGCACAAGTGGTGAGTCTTAGCTTAAAAAAAAAGGTTTCCTTAAAAACTTCGCTCTGTGCTCAAGTGTGAGACAGCTGAAAGTGTAGGCAGTTTAACTTTTTCTCTAGAACTAAATGTCAGGTTTTATCTATGATTTTGCAGTAAAGGATTATAAACCACACCCCGGGATGGCATGCTCTTATTATTTTAAGGGAAATTAATGAGCAAATGATTTCAATATGTGTGTTTCCACTCTTGTCTGTCCTTGCACAATTAGTTATTCATGAGTTTTACTTGAAATTGCTGAAATATGGAACCGACATATTTTCCCTCCCAATATGTTGTTCTTCACAAACTTAAAGACAAAATAGTGACTCAAGGTTTGTCTTTCTTAATTTACTGTTCTTGTTACTATGATAAACATGTATTTTTGTAACTAATACTTCTTTAAAATTTATTTGCCAGACAAAAATTTCAAAACTTAGGTAAAGGTCAAAAAATAGATAAAGACTGAATGGCATCTGGCAGGTGTCGGAGCTGCTTATTATGCTATTCATAATGTCATATTCCCTGTAGATTATGTTCTAAAAAATCTCTCTGTATTCTAGAAAGTGTTACAGAAATTTCATGACATGAAGCAAGTGATAACATTTCCTACTTTGTAACTATAGACCGGTCAGCCTCACCTCCATCCCTGGGAAAGTGATGGAACGACTTATCCTTGGTGCCATCTCAAGGCATATCAGGGATAAGAGGGTCATTAGAGACAGTCAACATGGCTTCACCAAAGGGAAGTCGTGCTTGACTAACCTCATAGCCTTTTATGAGGATATAACAAGGTGGATAGATGATGGCCGAGCGGTGGATGTGGTCTACCTTGACTTCAGTAAAGCATTTGACACAGTCTCCCACAGCATCCTTGCTGCTAAACTGCAGAAGTGTGGTCTAGACTCTCGGGTAGTGAGGTGGACTGCGAACTGGCTGAGGGGAAGAAGCCAAAGAGTTTTGGTCAATGGGGCGGAGTCTGGTTGGAGACCTGTATCCAGTGGAGTGCCTCAAGGGTCGGTACTGGGACCAGTATTATTCAATATATTCATCGATGACTTGGATGAGGGACTAGAGAGTACTATCAGCAAATTTGCTGATGACACCAAGCTGGGAGGAGTGGCTGACACACCAGAAGGCTGTGCTGCCATCCAGCGAGACCTGGACAGGCTGGAGCGTTGGGCGGGGAAAAATTTAATGAAATATAACAAGGGTAAATGTAGGGTCTTGCATCTGGGTAGGAACAACCCCAGGTTCCAGTATAAGTTGGGGAATGACTTATTAGAGAGTAGTGTAGGGGAAAGGGACCTGGGAGTCTTGGTGGACAGCAGGATGACCATGAGCCAGCAGTGTGCCCTTGTGGCCAGGAAGGCCAATGGCATCCTGGGGTGTATTAGAAGGGGGGTGGTTAGTAGGTCGAGAGAGGTTCTCCTTCCCCTCTACTCTGCCCTGGTGAGACCCCATCTGGAATATTGTGTCCAGTTCTGGGCCCCTCAGTTCAAGAAAGACAGGGAACTGCTGGAGAGAGTCCAGCACAGGGCAACTGGGATGATTAAGGGAGTGGAGCATCTCCCTTATGAGAAAAGACTGAAGGAGCTGGGGCTCTTTAGTTTGGAGAAGAGGAGACTGAGGGGTGACCTCATTAATGTTTACAAATATATCAAGGGTGAGTGTCACGAGGATGGAGCCAGGCTCTTCTCGGTGACAACCACTGATAGGACAAGGGGTAATGGGCTGAAACTGGAACATAAGAGGTTCCGCTTAAACTCGAGAAGAAACTTCTTCTCAGTGAGGGTGACGGAGCCCTGGCACAGGCTGCCCAGGGAGATTGTGGCGTCTCCTTCTCTGGAGTCATTCAAGACCTGCCTGGACACGTTCCTGTGTGGCATAGTCTAGGCATTCCTGCTCTGGCAGGGGGATTGGACTTGATGATCTTTCGAGGTCCCTTCCAATCCCTAACATTCTATGATTCTATGATTCTATGCAAGTTACACCAACATCAGGCTTTTATCTTGCTTTTCTTCTTTCTTAGTTTATTGTAATACCTTCTCCCATTTCCTCCCATGCTCCCTCACCAAATCGCAGCAAGAATGTGCTGTTTCACTCACATCCTCTTCCTCACCCACTGCAATTACTCTTGGGACAAAAATTCAGAAAAATAGTTGTAAAAAGAAAATTGGATTACTCCCATGCAATCTGATTTAAGATTACAGCGGTACGGAATGCAAAGACCAAGCTTCCCGATGTTATAATGCGTGCTTCTAGGAAAAAGTAATTGACAAATTGCAGGATGAGAAACAACTTTTCACTTAGGATCTGCTAACTGCAGAAGACGTACTCTAATTTTTAGTCAAGTTCAGCTTGCATAAAAGGGGAAAACACAAAAAAATCAGAGTGAGAGTATATCGAAGTGAGGCAGCTAGCTAAAGGGGAGTCAGAAAGAGCAGCTGGCTGGTTTGTGATGCTGTGCAATCTGTTTAAAGTCATTGTATTAGGCTCAGAACTGGAACATGTGCTGCAAATGCGAAGGCTTCAATTAGGTGACCTCTAGCTACTTTGAATGCACAGTGTATTAGTCTCGGTTTTATCTAGATCAGAAGACTGCCGGAGTGCCTTGCACCTTCTGTTCAGCCTGTGTGCCTTTATTTCCATTCTGAGGAAACCAAGCTGGGAAGGTGTGGGGGGGTCCTGTGTTTCCCCCCAGTGCAGAACTGGTAAGCAGCCATAGTGTGACCCACTTCTAAGAGCTACAGAGTGCTCTTCTGTTGCTCCAGCTTTTGATACAGTACCAGAAGACCAAAAAATAAAAGCGATGTTGAAACTTCAGGAGAAAGGAAGGTATTAGTAATAAAGAGATGTAAAGCAAAGGGGGAAAATTGATCAGAGATGCTGTCAAGTTAAATGCAAAACTAAATAAGGCAAGCCCAGAAAAAGACTGTTGAGCATCAACTTGCTAAAGGCGTAACACCTAATAATAACCATCGTTCATGTGTATGAGAGCAGAAAGCTTATCAAAGTGTTGGTGAGGCCAACGCTTGAGATGAGCAAGACATGAAAGGACCAGTTGAGGAAAATAAAAATGTCGTGAAAAAGTTAATTGTATTCTTTGCATGATTCCTCTGTACAAAGGGGACGAAGGAGCTTACTATGCTGAAGTGTGCCATGCTAAAAATTTAAACTGTCCTGCAGTAAGAAGCAAAGTAATTTCTCTTTTCAGTAGTTAATAATTAGGAATAAATTGTCAGACTTCTCTGTAGAGGCGTTTACCAACAGAATCACGTAGGGATCTGCTCTGCAAGCTGTCACGGTTAACATAAGAGAATGCAAAACAGCTTCTGTACTACTTACTGCTTCTCATATTGCAAGTAGTAGGAGGCATAAATGAAATTATGAGTTAGTAGTTTTAATTACACATATCGTTACAATGGCTTCCAAGTTAACCTATACACAGATAAAAATGTCTCTGGTAATAGAGATTAATATGTAGTGGTGATCAAATAATTTTTTGCAGTAGGTGTCAAAGGACTGTGCATGCCATTTTGAGAATCAAGATATCATGTGCCTTTTATATTTTTACATAGTTTTATAGCAATTAGGACCTATATTTGCCAGAGTATGAAGAAAAAAAAATCAGCAATGACAAATATTTAGGGCTTCTGCTGGTTCGTTTTTGAGATCTTGAAAAACACTTTCTTACTCTGTAAAATATGTTTGACATTGATTGCCGCTAAACCTGAGGATTTCACGTTGTTCTTAATGATTCCAAAAGCTCTGTGGCCTTACTGGCAGTCCTAGTTTTAAGCTCAGGGTTATTAACTGGGAGTCAGGAAGGACTTTTCTTACAGATGAGGCTGCAAACAGCTGGACTGTTTTTGTCTGTAGTTGTCAGTGTGGTTTACTTTCCTAGAATTGCCTGAATCACTGGATGTGCTCCTGTGTAGGAATAGGTTGCACACTTGGTGCCAGACAGAAACAGAGTGTAAGGACTTGGGAGGAATTGACTGGTGAGTGTTACTATGATACTTTCTAAGCTCCTTGTACAAGAATTTGCTAATAAACACCAACTGTTACTGCCCCCAAATCAGAATTAATAACAATGCAAAACGTGCGACTCTTTATTCAGTCTTATTTATGTCATACAACCTTTTGTGCTTAATTGTCTGTCTATGTCTTGTCTGTTTAGATTTCAAATCCTAATCCAGTTTGGGACCACCAACTCCTGTTGCAATGCAGGTCATACTTAAAATCAGAAAGCACTGTTGCTAATTTGTTTCAAAGATACTTAAATACTGTTATATTTACACTAATAAAAATGCTGCTTAAATGTTCTAAATTTAGGAGTGGAAGAGCTTTGTAGAGTCTTAGTACTTGCACATCGTTAACATTGTGAATTTTCACATTAACTTCAATTAAACAGGTTGATGCTTTCGGAGGAAATGAATATGCAGGTCTTCCCAGGATTGCGCTTTAAGTGGTGAAGCAGCAAGTGGAGGCATTTGGCAGAGCACAAAGTGACAGCACACATTTATCTGTACGATTCTCAGTGGTCTGAGCATGCAGGTAGTCTGCATGACAAGACCTACAGAGCTAACAGTTAGCATCTCTACACCTTAAACAGTAAATGAACTTTAATTTCACATTGTAACAGATGTGGATCTTCTGAATTCAGTACAAATACAGATATCTAACCAGCTGCAGATCACTTATACTAAGGTTTTGTTGATGTTTTAAAAGATGCTGAGAATTCCATACAAGTCTGAAAATGTGGCAGCAGTGAACTAGTTTAAGGTGAGGAACTTGTAAACTCTTTAGTCTTATTTACCTAGTATGCTGATTTCTCATAGAATGTTACTCTACTGTCTTATACTGTACTACTTGTTTATGACTGATATTGATAGCATTTGTATTCAGTAACCTTTACTAATGAGAAGTATGCACACGTGTTTTAGAACCAGTCATACATCTGGGTCAAAAATCAGGAGTAGCAAACAGACGGTGTGCCTGGTTGCAGAGCAGCTAGAGAAATTGAACCTGGGAACTGTGTTCCATAAATCCAAGATTCGACTGGAACATGAAACTCGTTTTGATAAAGGTGTGGGGGGAAAAAAGTACAGTCAGGGTGAGGATGGTGGATTCAAAAAGTATCACCTGCATCTCCCACACGTTCTTTTGCCTTTAGGGATGGAAACAGAATCTGTGCCATAGCTAGTGTAGGTGTGGCATGCTGATAAAGGTATTTCATAGAATCGTAGAATCATAGGATGTTGGTGTTTGGAGTTTAAAGGGTCCTCTAGAGATCATCTAGTCCAACCCCCCTGCCAGAGCAGGATCCCCTAGGCCAGGCCACACCGCAAAGCATCCAGGCGGGTTTTGAAAGTCTCCAGAGAAGGAGACACCACAACCTCTCTGGGCAGCCTGTGCCAGGGCTCCGTCACCCTCACAGTAAAGACTTTTCTCCTTGTATTGAGGCAGAACTGCCTATGTTCTAGCTAACGTCCATTATTGCTTGTTCTGTTACTGGGCACCACTGAAAAGAGAGTGGCACCTTTCTCTTGACACCCACTCCTCAGGTGTTTATATACATTAATAAGATCCCCTCTCAGCCTTCTCTTTTCAGGGTATATACATTAATAAGATCCCCTCTCAGCTTTCTCTTTTCAGGGCTAAACAGCCCCAGTTCTCTCAGTCTCTCTTCACAGGAGAGATGTTCAGATCCCTTAATCATCCTCATAGCTCTCCGTTGGACTCTCTCCAGTAGGTCCCTGTCTCTCTTGAACTGGGGAGACCAAAACTGGACACGGGATTCCAGGTGTGGTCTCACCAGGGCAGAGTAGAGGGGGAGGAGAACCTCCCTAGACCTGCTGGACACACTTTTCTTAATGCACCCCAGGATCCCATTGGCTCTCTTGTCCACAAGGGCACGTTGCTGTCCCATGGACAATTTACTGTCCACTAGGACTCCAAGGTCTTTCTCCATGGGGCTGCTTTCCAGCAGGACGCTCCCGTATCTGTACTTAGCTCTCCAGCCTGCCCAGGTCTCGCTGGATGGCAGCACAGCCTTGCTGGGTGTCAGCCACCCCTCCCAGTTTCGTATCGTCAGTGAACTTGCTGAGGGTACACTCTAACCTCTCATCTAGGATGTTGATGAAGATATTGAACAAAACTGGACCCAGTACTGATCCCTGGGGAACACCACTGGCCACAGGCCTCCAGCTTAACTGTTGCTGATCACAGCCCTCTGAACTCTACTGCTGAGCCAGTTAACAGTGCACCTCACAGTCCAGTCATTTCTCCCACATTTCTTGAGTTTTCCTACGAGGATGTTATGGGAGACTATCAAAAATCTTACTGAAGCAAAGGTATATGACATCTACTGCTCTTTCTTCACCTACCCATTTGATCACATCTTTCTCTAAAGATAACAGATTGGTCAGTTGACTCGACTGGATCTGGTGAAGGACTCGTGCTGTAGGCTGGTGTGTGCATAGTGTGTATTTGGCAACTTTAGACTCATTAGAGGTTTCATGTGGTCTGAAATACCCGTAAATAAATAATAACCTCAGCTGCTGTGTTTGGTTTAGCTACGCATTTCAGAACTCTGGGGTAGACCTTGACCCATGCAGTTCATCCGTAGCATCATTCTTTCATAGAATTTTGTAGAAAAATGCAAATCGTAACTAGATCAGGGTTGCACAGCATGCTGGCCATCTGTAAACACTGGCTTCTTGCCCTCTGCTATGGACTTCACCGTAGTTTTGGCAAGAAAATAGAAGAGTTCAGTTTTATTTTCATCAGGTAATAGAAATTCTTGCCAGTTTAGTAATAGATGGATAGAAGGCTTGGCACTATTCTTGATGCCTGTTCTCCTGCTTTCCAGTCTTGGCCTTGTGATTTTGGCACTATAAACTTCCCATGCTGTATATAGCCGTCGTTCTACTACAGTTTGGTCTCTAGGCATGGGAAAAAGATTTCGTAGGGTAAATATCAGGTATTCAATGGGCAACAGGTTTAAGTATTTTAAAAATAAACGTTTTGTCAAAAAAATTCCAGCATTTCCCACTTGAACATTGCTCTCCAGAATCCCGTCAATTCAGATGTGTGGTTTTCCCTTCAGAGACAACAAAATCTGGTTCCTACTCTGTAAGAAGTTCTGCCGTCATAAATTTGGCAGGGTATGTATTGGTTTGTGAAAGGGAGCTGCAGCATGTAGTTCTATGCAAGGGACTGACTAAACAAATGGAGTTTATTTTGCGTTGTAGTCTATTTTAAACATTTGGGTTTTTTTTGCAGGTTTTTCTGTTACCACTGTGCGTCTGTGGAGATCTTTAATACACAGGTGTATACTATATACAGCCAGAGAATCACCTGTGCTTTCTTGACTTCAATAATGTGCTCATATAGAATGAAAGACAGTTTGGATGCTGTAAATTGTTCGTGGTGTTTTTTATGATGCTTATTTAGAATCTCTGTTCTACAGTTGATGAAGGGCATTGGTTTAAAAAAAAAAACCACAATCCCTTGTTCTGCTCATTTTCTGCTTAGAATTTTACAGTTAGTCTGAGAGGTAATATCAAAAAAGTCTTGAGAAATGTGCACGTGTGGAATGTAAAATGTTTTCTTAAAATGCTAAGTGTGCTTTCAGCATGTTTTAAATTTTTGAAGGGTTTTTTTTTTTTTTTGGAAAAAAATACTTTATGAATATGCGGGCATTTTGCAATGCCTGTGTGTATAATGTGAAATTTTAACAAAACTGTCTAAGAATGACAAGACATAAAGGTGTAATACTGTCCGTAAGAAAGAATGGATGCCAGTTGTGTGTTTCTGTTACTTTATTCCTTCAGCTTTCTTAGAATTATTGAAGGTAGAAATGGATGATGTTTTCAGTAGCTTTTCAAGGCAGAAATGCAATAGTGATGAAATTTTGCTCAAACCTCTTGATTGTTATTTCTCTGACAACTCAGACTCTCTCTGAGTTGACGCAACACTTGCCAGTGATTTGACTGTAAGCAAATTCTTGCACAAAACATCAGTAGTAACAGTTGACTGCTATAAATTATTTCTAAATGTTCTGAGTACCTCTCCTGAGTTGTTAATGAAGTTGGGTTGGTTTTTTTTTTTGCTACAACTTTACTTTGCATGTCTGAAAGTCTCTTTAAGGTCAATGATTATGCAAAGATCTCAGTGGAATTTGTTCATGCTGTAACACAAAATACTCATGCTTCTTACAGATCTCAGACTTTGTCCAATGAAGTAACACATAATGATTCTGAATAAGAGAAAAGTGACAAAAATGCTTCTTGGCTGTTAAAAAAAAAATCTCTTGAGCTCAAGTCTTGTTAACATATTTATCTAGGATGACTGAGTTCCTTAATAGTAGGTGCACTTTTTAAACACCAGTATACATTTGTAGAGGTGAAAATCGTGCCCATGTTAAAAAATGAGTCATAATTGTTTCTGGATTTTGTAGAACAATGAGCTCTCCTGGTGTTTGAGTGGAACGTCTGGAGGTCTTATGTTCAGTCTGAGCAGGTAACCACATTTTTATTGCCATTGCCCCATCAAATTTGTAATTCCATTTTTGATAGTTTTAAGTTGCTAATAGCTAGCATCTTAGCTTCCTCTTTGAGGGACTGAATAAGCTCAGCTCCCTCAGTCAGTTGTCTTTGTACATGTGCGCTGGGCAACTGACCATCTTGATGCTCTCTACTGGACCCCGTCTAATTTTTCAACATTGCTTTCGAGCTAGGGGAACCAGAGCTGAACACAGTTCCAGGCACAGATTCACAAGTGCGGAGTGGAAAGGAACAGTAACTTGCCTGTATCCGATGGGCACCTTTCTAATTTTGCACCCTCCTCAAGTTTCTCCGAGGGTCTCTGGGTTGAATCTCTGGTATTCGTCACTTCATCTATTCCCTCTAGTTTAAGGCCCTCTGCAAATTTCCTGGGGTGTAGGCTATCTCATTATCCAGGGTGCTGATTTAAAACAGTAAAACAAATTAAACCGTCTGGGCCACATTACTAACACTTTTGGTATTCCGGTCTTTATGAGCTGGTAATGTTGAGTCATTTATTGTTACTTTTTCATCTAGGCAGTCTGATTAATTTTCAGTCTACTTAACAGTTCATTCTTTTAGCCTGTGCCTCTCTGCTTCCAGACAAGATGGTGCCAAAAACCTTAATAAAATCTGGTTACATTTAAATCCATAGCTTTCTCCTTAGCTACCTAAGCAGTCATGTTATTGAAGTAGGCAGTTGGGTTGGCCAGGTGTAATTCATCCTTGGTAAAACAGCGTTGGCTCGGTTTAGTTACTTTCTTGTCCATTGTGTGTTTGGAAACGAACTCCAGGAGGACACGCTCTCTGGTACTTTCTAGTTCAGGTTGACTGGCAGGTTCTGTGGCTCCCTTCTCCTTACCTTTCTTAGGGGTTAACCTTCCTCTAATCTCTAGGACCCCTCTAACACCATCAGCTGTTGGAGTTTTTAATAGAATCATAGAATGGCCTAGGTTGGAAGGGACCTTAGAGACCATCTAATCCAACCTCCCTGTCACAGGCAGGGACGCCTCTCAACTAGGTCAGGCTACTCAAGGCTCTGTCCAACCTGGCCTTGAACACCTCCAGGGAGGGGGCAGCCACAACATCTCTGGGCAATTTATTCCAAAGTCCTGCTTACCTGGCACAGAAGTGAGACTGACTGGCCTGTAGATCCCCGGGTTGTCTTTGGTTCCTTTTTTAAAGATGGGGGTTATGTTCCCCCTTTTCCAGTCTGCGGGAACCTCACCAGACTGCCAGGACCTCTCAAATATGATGGCTGGTGGCCCAGCAACTTCAGCTGCCAGTTCCTTCAGGACCCATGGATGTTTCTCATCATAGGTGATAGCAGTTTCATAATCGCAGTGGCCAACCTGTTCAGCTCCTGTAGGTGAATGCCATCCAGTCCCAAGGATTTGAATACAGCTTCACCAAGCAGTCCTGAACTGCCGGTCCCAGAGCGTTGGCTCTAGTCATCTGGGCGCAAGCGTTGCCTGTATGGAACAGGGTAAATAAGGCAATGACTATTTCAGCCTTTTCTGTATCATCTGTCACTGAGGTGTCCTTACCCACACACAGGAAGACTCTCGCTTTCCTGAACTTCCCTTTGCACTAATAGTACCTGTAAAATCTTTCCTTGTCATCACTGATGTTCAAAGAGCTGTAGAGTCTTTTTCTTGTTGTCGTTTGTGTTCAGCAAAAGTCTTCCTGACTCCCTTCCCGATTCTTGTCACTGAGGGATGTTTTCATTTTCTTCTCCTTTTGTTGCCTGTTCTTGTTTCTGCTTGTATGTTCCACTCTTGCCATCTTCTTGTAAGAGGAAGAACATCCTACCTCTGTATAGACAAGGAGATTTCACATGGTATGGAGTGGAGGAGGGTGTTTTTAGCATATGCTTTGTTAACGGAGCTATTAGCAGCATGGAGTTATTTTGCGTGTAAATAATTAAACAAGTTGTGACAAAGTAAAAGGGTTTAGAAAAGTATCTCCGATAATCCACACTGCTGATAGCAATGTGCACGGAAAGCATGTTTTAAGCATCTTTTTAAATTTGTACTTTGAGTCTTCATGGGCATGATTTTACCTCTGTTAACTAGGAGAAATCTGAACTTAATGTTTGAGCTGAATAGTACCAGTAGTTATTGGACATTAAAACATGGTATTTGAGAAAAAAACAGTTAAAAGAGGAAGTTTCAGCTTTAAAAGCCGATGTATTAATGCCTGTTAATAAAATCTAAATATTCTTTGACTGTAGGATCCTATTTGAGGATCAGTAGCTTCCGTAGTCAGTCTTTCTGAGGGTGGGATTGTGTGAACTTTAAAAGCGTGAACTCTACCCTTACACAAAAAAAAAGGAATACGTCTGTTGAATTGTATTTCTACAGCATGACAGTAGGCAACTAGATCCTTGTTTTCCAAAATGAATTTTGTGTTCCTCTTGTGGATATTGCCTACTACCTGTCCTTGCTTGAAGCATCTGTAAAACAAGCGTCCTTTGTGTGTGGGAGCACTGGCAACTGTCACTGGACCAAACTGTGATTGTTTTGTGCCGTCTGCTGGCAATGAACAAGGAAGTCTCAGAGGAATTGATATTTTTCAGCTAGATGTGAAGAACTGCCCAGCCAGAAACTGAACTGTGTCCCTAGGAGCCACTATTTACATGGCCAAGAACATATATTGAATGGAAGAAAATTATGAATGCCAAAAATGCACTTTCAAAAACAATACTAACAACACAACATCCTCCTTCCAGCAGAGGTGTTGGTTAAACATAACTTTTAAGTCATCAGTAATGATAGTAGTTCTTTTTACTTAACGTAGACTTTATGTCAAATTTGGCCTTCCTTAGTATACTTTACTGCTTAATCCCCACTATTGATACCTGTGTGCCTTTTTGTGTGAGAAAAATGAAATATATACTTGTGGAGTTGATAAATTCTGTCATGTCCATATGAAAAACAGCCATATATGTAGCTCTCAAGGGACAGGCTTTGAGAGACTTTTAGGTCTCTATTTTGATAAGTGAAAGGAAAAATATTTTCAGGGAGTTACTGTGCTGTAATGAAGTTCTTAAATCAGCTGTAAAATGTGTTTGTTATGAGTTGGTATTTAATCGCTTATTTGGAAAATACTCTTTAAAAACTGGAATGTTTGGTGGTGAGGCAGCTCAGTTTCTTACTATTAAAGTCTTATTTTTTGTAGTATGGAATCAGATGATCTACAGTTAAAAATGCAGTTGCCTTCATGAAAAAATTCTGAATGAGTTTTGTTTTGTTTTCACCCCTGTGAAATAATTCTATTTTCTTTTTTCCGTGTTTTTACCATCTTTATTTTTGCTGTGTGCTGCCTCTCTCTCTTGTACTACTCTTGATGTGCTTAAGAAGTTGCAATTCCCAGACTTGCCTTCTGTAGCAGAGTCCCTTAACTCTGTTTCTCCATCTCCAATATTAAGAAATGTAACCAGTCCAGATATTTTTCTTTTTCATTCACTGAAATCATTGGCAAGGACAGAAATGGAATTAATCTGTGGAGTGTTACTTGTACATTTTTTTTTAAGACGGGAGCAGATACAGGAGTGACTGTTGGACGCCAGACTCTCAAGGGAGCTGTTGAGAGTCCAGAGCAGACTTGGCCACTTTCTCCGGCTTGTTCAGATGGACTTTTTTTTTCCTGAAATAACTAATTTTTACAGCTTTTTCTCATGTAATATTTGAAGTGCACCTTTTTATTCCAGAGATCTTTACAAGTAGACTTTTCTAGTCCAGGATCATTTTCCAATGTCTGGAGTTGCATATTGACTAACACGGGCAAAACTCTAATTACAGGTAGTAAATTAGGCTTTGCAGCCTGCAAACTGTTCCAGGGACATGGCTAATTTTTAATGGCAATGCTACTAGAAATCACACAACAAGGATGTGAACCAGGCTCAGTGAATGTTAATACAGAGATTACTATTTCTGCTCTGAATTTTGAAGTATGTGTGACGTATCTTATGCAGAATGTCCCCTGGGTCATTGAGTCGTATTTTAATAATAAACTCTACTTCTCATATCTCACAGGAGGTGAAGTCAGCTTTAGACCTCCCTATTTTTCCCTTTTTTTTTTTTTTTTTTAATTACAAGGATTATTGACTGTATCCTGTATTGCTTATTACATCAAAATGTGTTCTTTTTGCTCGCGATTTGATGAGGAGTTGTCTTGGAAGAAAAAAAATCAACACTATCTGGAAAGATCAATCCCGAAACTATGACATAAGAAATTTGTTTCCTTTTGTAGCAATTGCTGTTCTCCCTCCCCATTATTGGATGTTTGTTCCCATACCAAGGCTACCCCCCTGGCTGTGCCAGCACAGCAGTTTGTGGAGCTGCAGTGTAAGTTGGATTTGTTTACTGTTTCTCATTGATTTTTTTTTTTTTTTTTTTGGTGGTCTAGTAACTGTTTGACTTACTGTTCATAAAATTTCTACAGAAATCATTGTTTTGCACAACCAAAGGCCCAGTTAGAGTAGGAGCAAGAGGCCCGAGTTTGAAATTCTGAGATGATTTCTGCTAAAGTTAAGTTACACGGCGCATGCGTGACTTTGTTCTTTGACTTGGAAAACCATTACTTCAGAATAACAAACTCTCCTGAGAAACGCTAACACTCCGTAGTACTTCCTTCATCTGATTAAACTTTAAAAGACTTTTTTTATTGCACGTATCCTGAGAGAAAGTGATGTAAGCTCTGTGGTGCCTGTATGAATGACGCTTCACCTCTGCCTGGTGTGTGCCTGTGCCCATCCTGAGCCCTTAATCTGCGAGCTGAATCCTGCCGGTGTCTCTGTGCTGGGAACGCTGGGGTCCCTCCCATCCTGGCAGGTGGGTATCGTGGCAAAGCTGTCAGAAGCTGCATTATCTGGCAGGGAGAGAGAGCCTCCTTGTAGGAAGTTCTTGCTTTTCTAAAAAATCTGTAGTGTCTTCTGTTGCCCGCTTGTCTCTATGCGGATTTGAGGAGTATGCCCAAGATTCCTGCGTCTGAGCGATGCCTGGCTGTTGTAAGACGGCCCTGGAAGTACACCGACAGTCCTGGGGTGCATCAGAATTGCTCCTTGAGTGCTGCTAAGAACTGGTGCTTCGTTACGTGGCTTTTCTAACAAGGGCTAAAGTAGCTGTTGCCTGTCTTGGTGTATAATGGACTTTTTTTCCACACCGATCTCTTCTCTTTTGATGTGGAAGAAGTGCGATTGTGACCCTTGCAGGCTTTCTGCCAGTTAATCAGGGCTGTGTATAATCGGTAGAAGTACAGAAATAAAAAATAGTTTAAAACAAACCAGTTAATTCAGAAGCCAAAACAGCTTTTGGGGTTTTTTTTGGTATCTTCCCTTTGGGAATGCTTAATGCTTTTGCACCTTAACTTAAATAAAATAGTAAAAAAAAAAGTTTGTGGAAAAGTATATAGCAAGTGGTAAATAAAAAGGCTAAATAATCAACTGTTGATCAAGAGGACCAAACTTGAAAGTTGAACTGAAATTATTGAAGAAGCTCAATTATACATTGAGAAGTTTATTTTAGAAATGTAAGCTTGTAAAACCTAGTCTAAATATTTGGTTCTTTGTCTCCTTCTAAAGTCTGAATTGTAGACAAGTCTCTCCTGAGATAATTCTTTCAGTCTAGAAACCTTCACTGTAGAATGCCCACTAGTTCAGTAGTGGGGATGAATCCTGAGAATGTCTTTGGTGTGTAAGAATCTGACTGTGTGTGTCAGATTTTTTCTGTATTAAAACAGCACTTGCAATCCTCTGTTTTGCTTCAGAAAATGCCATGAAGTGGCAGATCTGCTGCCCACCGAAGGTAGCTCATCTCTGAACTGTAAATGGGAAAAAGACTTAGATGTTAGCTGTTCTCTGCTCTTGGGTGTGAGTGTAGACAGTTGCTGAAAATGCTTGTCTGTAAGCTCTGCGTACGAGGTGATTATTTCAAGTGATTATTTCCACATAAATAAGCATGCTGGATCTGAGGGCTTTTTATTGGAAACAAGTGATTTTGAAGCAGACCAGAAACAAGCTGTAATGAATAAATTACAAATGAATTGGTTTTGCCACATGGCGGCTGCCAGAAACTTGTCTTCAACGGGTTTTGCATAGAGCACTTTAAATATTTTATTTGTATCTTGGTATTCGAGAACATCTGCCGACGGGAAAGATAACTGCCCACATGTTTTTCTCCACATCCCGTGGAAGCTTTTTAATATTAAGACGTTTCTTTTCTAACCTTCTAAATCCACTTTTGAGCTGTGCCTTTTTAGTCTGACGTTCTGGAAACTGTTCCACCTGTTTGTACGGGTGATGGTGCGTATCCCCTTCCCTTCCTTCCATGTGTGTGAGTACAAGTTACGTGTTTGTATTCTTCACGCCTTTTGTGCTTTGTCGGTCTCCCCAAAACTGGGGGATTTTTTTTCATCTCTTGCCTTCCTCAAAGAGTCCTCCGAGGAAAATGATTTCATTGCATTATGCTGTTTCTTACCAGAATGTGTCCAGCTTTCATCACTGCTTTATTTTCCTACACCTCTGTGATCCCTAGAACTGAAAAGTTCTTTCAGTTTGGTATCACTTGTTTTATAAGAATGAGAGAAAGTTCCTGAGTACTACCAAAAATACCCAGCTGCTGTCTGGGCACCATTTTCTCTCCGTTCTGTGGCCATAATAAAGGTTCATTGGCTGATAGTTTTTTGGAGTGGATGGCCTCAAGAGGAACTTAATATAATATCCTCCCCTTAAACAGTTCAAAACTTGGATTGGGGGAGATTACAGTCTTATTTCCTATCTGGTTTATTTTTGGTCATATTTTCTCCTTTCCTTGCTAAGTCTCGTAATCATCCATCTTTACCTCCTTGTAATCTGTAGACTTTTTTTTTTTCCCTAAACGACCAATACATATGTTGGCATCATATAAAATAAGACTTTTACATTGGAGTATTTTGTGGTGATATGTATTGCCCTCACTGATGTATTTAACATGGAAGAGGTCTTGGATAAGGAAGATGTGGGATAATATTTCATTTCCCTTATTATATGGGAAAACTAATACAAGATTTTCAAGTAGAAGGAAACAATTCACTGGCTGTCCACAGTGCTTTGCCTTGAAAATCGCTTTTCTTCCTTAGGGTTCTGGTCTTTGTTCTGTTCATTTATACCAGTGTTTACCAAAAATGGTACAAATCCTGCCGAACAGCTAAAACGAGATTGAGTGCAACTGTTGATGAGACTCACTGTTAAAGCTCTGGTGATGTGATATTACGTTGTGCTGTGCATGCCTTGGAATAATGTAGTTTTTGAGAATCAGCATTTCAGGTATAGAAAATACTTGTGGCTTTTTTTTTTTCTTAGGAGAATTTCCGATCAAAATGCTTAAGCTATTTGGAAAAATAAGTATGATCATTGTAAAGCAAAGTTCTTTAGTTTTTATGTGAATTCACACTCCTTAGTAAGCAAAAGGTGGCTCTTATTTTGTTAGTGGTTTTGTATGTTTTCTTAGAAATAGGATGCATTTGCATAAGCGTCCCCAAATAGATGACTTCTGCTAGAATAGCAGAGTAATAAGCAGCTTTCTGAATAGGGTTGTTCCTTGGCCTTTTGGGGTGGTGGTTTTGTTTGGTTTTTTTGTTGTCGTTCTTTTAAAACGTGCTTGAATTTCATTATGAAATCGGATAATCTTCAAGAACTTGTAAAAACAATTCAGGCAAACTCTTCTGAGTCGTGGGTTCATGTTAAATTGCGGTGCGTAGTAAATGTGCGTAATGTTTAATGTTAGAAAAGTCAGAAAATGTAGAGAATAAAAAAAATCAGGAGGGAAGTTCTTCACAAACTGGAGATTTTTATGTAACATTGGCTTATATTTTTGAAATGCCCCATACTGGATATGTTCCAAAATTACTCGTGTTAATTTGAAGAGCTATCTATTAACTGTCTGTTGCAAGAAAAGCAAATTACTTTTGAATTGCTTTTCTTTTTTGGTAGCGGTGCTTTGCTGTGCTAGCTTTCACACTTCGATCCTATTGCATATTGATAAATTTCCTTTCTGTGCATATGAATTTTCAGTCTTCCTGAATGTATCTCGTGTCTTGGTTTGCAGTAGTTGAGAACCACCTGAGGTACCAGTTATGTTCTCTGTTTGTTCACAGACAGGTTTATTAGTTTTCCTTTCAATACCTATGTCTTCATAACAATTTGGATATGCTTTTGCGTAGATAACCTATACATAGTTTTAAAAAAGAATCTAAAAAGGACATGTTTACGCTGGCATTGCAACAGAATAGTTGCATCTGTCATTGGTAACTGCGCTGAGTTTTACTTAGGTTAGGCAATCAGCTTTTTTTATTTTGCATAACTATGTACATCACATTATTTGTAAAGAGTGCATACTTTTGAATTGATAAAAAACCCATTTAAATTAGGGGAATTAAAAATTGTGAATGGAGAAGACAGCAAGTCATGCAGAAAAGGTTTAAATCCCTTTTGACATGGTAGCAGGAAAAAAGATCTTTCCTCTCAGCAGTCTTTTCTTCTGGCTGTCAGATTTGAAGCACAGCTATTACTTGACTAACTTGCTTACATTTGCACTCGATTTGTGTCATGTTACTGTACGTATGGAAATTTAGTGTCTTGCATCAAACTAATATGTGTCAGATTCCAAATACTATAAATTTGTCAATAATTACTACATCCTGCGGTATCGTCTTTATTAGTACGAAACCCACGGGAGCTGGCTTTTGATTTTGCTCCTATGGATGCATTAATCGAAAATATTTCCTTTTCTTAGAGCGTGTCTAAAAATTGCTGTGGGCATTGAGGGCATGTTTGTGTTGAGCAATGAAGTGTGGTGCAGAAGGTGGCAGAGGAGCGGAGTCCGGGTGAGCACCGGCCCTGGGAACAGCGCAGTTGCGTTAGCGAGGCTCTGCCTGAGGTGAGAAATCCTTTCCAGCAGGGATGACGGCTTGTGTTTGGAGAGACTCCTGTCAAAGTCCTGGTGCATCCAAGAAATAGGCTGCATTAACAGGAGTTCTTTGTATATGATACCTGTCTTCTCTCCCAACTTTGTGCCTTGTTACTTCTTGGACCTTGAAATGTCATGTAACTTTGATGTAATTTTTGTTTTAATTAAAGATTTATTTTTTTTTGCCTGCTCTACATTAATGCTCATACTCATTAAAGGAGAAAAACAAATATGTAATTTATACTTTTTTCATTTATCTTAGTTAACATGGAAACAAAAGTAGGAGCTGAATGCTTGTCAAACTGTTTGGGAGTTGGTCAGCTTGAAATTCGGGAATATGTTTCATCCCTAAGTAAACTCTTAATATTGTAGAAGGACTGCTTGGACTGAAAATGACATATTGTGATAGGAGAATCCCACCATGAATTTTTGCCTTTAGTTCATACCCTTTCGTATTCGATGAGTTTTGTGAATGTCTATGAGTATCACAGCCAGTGGTAAGTGACGAATGGCTTGAAGAACAGTCAAGTGTGCAAATACCCAAAGGAAAAGCTAGGATGGCTTTTCGTGGCAGCTCTCTTGGAAGTACACAGAGGTACACCCAGAGCCTGTTCCCTGTGTGTGAGTGTGGGTATTTGCAAGCACTGGGAAAAACAGAGGAGTCTCACTGGGTGTGGAAAGGTATGCACGGTACATTGTATGTATAGTTATTTGCAAACTTGCAAGGGTTAATCAGTATCACTTGCCAGCTGTCATTTAAAAACTGTATATAAAATATAATATATATATATATGAAATATAATATTTTTAACTGTTTTGGTTTAAGTAAATGAGGCTTCTGGTTGGTGTACTCTCTACTGTACTGTCCCTGAGCCTGAATTACTAATTTTAATAAAACTCTGCCTATATTTTAAGATCATTTTGAAAGTATGTTATTAATACTGCTGGTTTGCGGGCTGTGTATATATTTAGAAAGAGTCTTCTCTAATTAGAGTCTTCTTGTCTGATTCGCTTGGTGATACAATATACCAGTGAGTTTTTCCCATCACAACTGTTTCCATGGAGATGAATAGTGACAATACTCAGCGAATGAAATGTGGAATTCATGGTGAGTTTAGAGGGAGAACACTCGCTCTCACATCTTGTTGATTGTCATGATTAATGGGACACTGACGTATTAAAACGTGAATGATTGCTTGAGTTCTCTGATTCTTTCATGACATTTGTCTGTTTTCATCCTTGGTGGTGGGGCTCAGAGCTGGCCCTGAGGACTCGGTGTAAATGTGTTGGACCTGCAAGTGGCCGGCTGCAGCGCTTGAAGCTTGTAACGTCATTGATAATGTCATTAATTGCCTGGGAGAGTAGGTGGAGGGGGCTAGGGAAGAGAACTAATAGTGGAAAATTCAAGTCTTCTCTCAATGCTTAGAAGAAGGTAAGTTAATATTTGTAAAAACAAGGACAATGAGCCTCTTTTCTTTATGCTTATTCCAGTTACTCAGACTATGCATGTTTTCAGGCCTGAGCTGGATGTCTAGCAAGCAATGTGCAACTTATAAAACCTGAAGTTAGTCCATATTGCTCAGAATACTAGAATTCTTGGTTTCTAAATATCATACTTCTATTTTTACCTACTATTCAAGATCCTTCAAGCCGTATCAGGAGTTATTTTTGCAAGCTGGACTGTACAGCTGAGCCGTTTCACCAATCTGTAGATAAATATTCATAACTATTTTTAGGGGGAATAATTTTTGAAAGGTTATATTTATATCCATTTTTCTGTGGAGGAAGAGTTTAGCAGAGGTGGAATGTAAAACAGATAAGGAGAATTTATATTTTCACTGCTACAGGACTGGCGTTCCCAGGAGACTAGTTGTCAGTTTCCATAGGTGATTCTCAACAGCAGATACATGGAATCTGCTAACACTTTTTTTTTTTTTTTAAGTAGGCTTGGCATTTGTGTCGTTTAGAAGGACAAACTATTCTCTCAGACCGTCTGCTGTATGGATAATGCATTGCATTCATCAGCACTCCCGCTGGTTCCACCTTGCTTGTTTAGAGGTTTCAGATGCTTTTGTAGATCTCGTGATGGAGTTCCTGGTATTTTTTATCACACGGTGTTGCAACTGCTAATGTTTATGTGACTTGAGACATCATCTGATACGTTTGTGGCAGAAAAATCGCTGAGTGCTGGTAAATACGGAGGTGTCACTTCTTGCTCAGGATGTCCTTGAACCAGAAGGTTGAGAAGCTGGGAGAGTGTTCTTGGAAGTGTTAGGGTGTGCTGGTTGGTGCTCACTGAGGTACGGCTTGAGCACTGGCACAGTGGTGTCAAGATGCTCGATCCACCCTGCCAGCGGGGTAATACTCCCATTCCCTTCTGGCAAACCGTGGGAACCGGTGTTGCAGTGTGTGGAGTAGTCAGGACATCAGGTTTGGTTTGTCCTGACTGAGGCTGTGGTGTTCAAGCGCAGAGCCACACGACATATGTTCTCAGACAGCAGTGATCATGTAATTTATGTACCTTGATACAGCTTTTCCAGTTTTCCATTTTCACTTCCTTGTACCTCTCCTTTCTCTAACCCAGGCTTCGTTCAAGTGGAAGACCCACCCCTAGTTGTCACATGGAGACCCAAATAGGTATTTCTGGTGCTGTTGCCAAGGGAAGTTCAGGTTTCTGTGGTGTTACTATTAGCTAGGAGCTGCTGCTGCTCCTCAGAAGGTCCCCAGTCCCCTCCTTGGTTAGCGGTGAAGCTTGGCTGTTGCTCACATAGCTGGCTGTGAAATGCAGCTGTTCCTCATGGGGCCCTCTGTGATTTCTGTCACTTGTCATACTGTTATCTGTCACCTCCAGCAGGTTCTCCTGTCCTGCTCAGCGTAAACACAGGCCTGGGCCTAGTTGGCAGCGTGGCCGTTTACCCGCAGCCCTGACAGGAGGTACAGGAGTACCCTTGAAGGAGTCTGCATGGCTTCCCTGTACACACAGTCATAGGTAGGTGTTTGTTACCGGTGAGGGGCCGAGGAGCTGTGTGATCACACAGAATCGCAGCCAAGCCTTTGCTCTGACTGCTGCAGCCAGCCTTATGGAAGGACTCGTGCTGGGATGGAAGCCGGAGGCCGTGGCTGCGCGATAGCTTCGGTTCCCTGTGCTTTCGGGCTGCGACTGAGCAGCCTTGTCCTCCCCTCGCAGATCTCGCGGTCTGTGTCCCCGCTGCAGGCGCCCTGCCGGGCTCCCTGCAGGCACGCAGACGCTCTCGTAGCTTCCTTGCTGCTCCCTTCTCCTGCTGAGAAGTTCCTGGGGAGCTTACCGGCCCCCACTGCTCTTGGAGAGGCTGGAACCGAGCCAGAGTGCAGCAACCGAGACGTGCTAAACATCAAACTTCTACTCAGCCATGCAATATTTTAAACAAAACGCGCAGTGTGGAGAAGTAAACTGTGACTGAAGAAAAATATTTTAAGATCACGTGGAGTTGCGAGTATTAAGGACTGGATAGTAATAGGAATTACTTTGATGTTCCTGCTGCACCCCGTAATTCAATATTTTATTCAGAACACCGGGCTGTCAGTGAATGTGCCTTCTAGATATACTCTGTCTTGCTTGTTGCTTTTATGTACTTAGCTGAGAAAAGAGGAGGCAGGGAGATTTCTCAATTGTATGCAGCAAGGTGAAACAGCAGGGGATTCCAGTGAAGATAATGATAATTCTGATAATAAATGTCACTTATGCATGGAATTTGATCAAAGGTGAGGGTTTTTTTAAATGAAAAAATGGTAACGTATTTAATTTCAGGAAGACTGGTGAGTAAGGCCATTCAGATACTTGGGAAGGGATGATGATCGCAGAAATATGAACTGACTTAAACCTTTACTCCTACGGCAAGCTGATCTTTAAAGAAGAAAAATACCTAAATCTTTCCTTTGGATTTATCAGTTGCCTCCCATGTCTAGAGCCAAAAATGATACATGAGCCCTAAAAATTAAAAATTATGTCAGGATTTGGAAAGCGAGTCTAGTGGTTTGCGGACGTCTTCGAGTTAACAGGTAATATCCTTGTGCTTGAAATGAACATTGTGCGTCATACGTCACTTGTGGAATAGAGGTGTTTTCGTCATGTGCAAGGTGCATCAGATTTTAGGCAGCAGGTAAGGATTTTTATCACAAGGAGCTGACAATGGAAATAATAGTGTTTCTGAAAAATGTGATCTCAACTAGTGATTTTATTTGGGGAAACAAGGTAGTGTGCTGTTTTACAAGTAATGAATCACAGAACGGTTTGGGTTGGAAGGGACCTTAAAGATCATCTGGTTCCAACCCCCCTGCCACGGACAGGGACATCCCCCACTAGACCAGGTTGCTCAAAGCCCCGTCCAACCTGCCCTTGAGCACTGCCAGGGAGCGGGCTTCATCCTGGCGTTGTGCTTTTATTGAAAAAAAGAAAAAGAAAAAGAGTACTGATAATGGAGAAAAGAGAGGAATTCCCATGAAGAGAAGAAGAGAATTCCATGTGGGGATGTTTTGTTGTGGGGTGTGGTGTTTTTTTTGTTTGTTTGATTGGCTGTTTTGATGTTTTTCACTAGTCAAAACTTTGAAATTTGGAAAACAGTTCAGTATTTCATTAAGAATTGTAACAGTTCTAGTGTCTGTTAACTGGAGCGCTGTTTTAGTTACGGTGACACTTAAGATGGAAGTAACATAGCGATCAAAGGGATTCTTTGTTTGTGTATTTTAGCTCTTATCTGTACCTGCAGAAAGCTTTTTGTAGTATTTCAGTATTGCTAATAAACTGTTTTTGAGATGGAGAGGACAAATGGTATTTTAGTGCTGTTAACTGAATTCTAAGTAACAAGTTTACGGGCATCAGTGGTAGGTTACCATCATCTCATGGGGAAAAAAAAAAAGTAAATTATGCTATTCTGCATAGTATGTCAACAGCGTTTATGCCTTATTGATTTTTATGATCTATTCTAATGCTTTTTTTTATTAAGAGTAGCTTGTAAAAAGTTAAGGAATAATTGGTTTTTTTGTTTGTTTTGACTCCTCTAATGCCTAGATGAAGTTTGCTGATCGTGGGGAGGTGCTGTGTCTGGATGTTTTCATTACTGAAATGGCTTGTTTTCAAGTCCTTGAGTGCTCCGTCTGGGTTGTCATGGAACTGAAGTGGGCCTGGCTGTGCTAGACCGAAATGAAAGGACTAAACCTTATAAATGTGTAGCTCAGAGTCCAGTAATGGACGGGCTTGCTTGCGTACCTGTTGCTCCAGGAGATTTGAGAATGCCGATAGCATTTTATTTATCGCGGTGAGAAGGCGCTAATGAGCGATTGCAGGTGTGGCTCAGAATAATATCTCAAATCTTCACTTGACTGCTAAGACATGATGAATTTCTGGAACATCGCAGAGAACTCTCTGATATTTGTTTCAATGCAGGAAGCAGATGAAGGTTGTCAAATACAGAGAAAGATCCTATCTCCTCAAAGGCACAGGCTGCAATTTTGTTTTCAAACCCCTTGCTTTTAATATGTTTTATCCAGCAGAGCTGAGTTTCTGTATTTCAGTTTCCTTGTTACAGTTTTTCTTTAAAAAGGAAACTTTAGAGATGCAGAGCTCTTGCTGTGGTTTTGTTGTTCTCATTTCAAGAGGAAAATTCAGAGAGCTACGTCTCAGAGTGTTGATTGAGTTGCAGTCCTGCCATCAGAGCTCAGAGGCTTTTTCATGAGATTCTTTAGAGTAACAGATGCTGAAAATCTCAAATTGACATTAAATCCACTTAAAAATAGCCAGGAATGTAGAACTGGATGCCAAGTCCAGTCACTCTCCAAGTTTTGTGGTGGACATCATATATCTCCTTGTTGTCTATCTTGACCTTAGTTGGGTGACGGTGGATGTTGCAGTAGTTGTCGTGGGAACAGCTACTTCTCTCCAATGTTAATGTTCCGTCCTGGGCCTGGAACAAAACTGCAGTTTGTTGTGTAACTTAGTCGCTGAAAATTACAGCTGTGTCATAAGCACAGAAGACCAATCTCATATTTGTTGAACTGAATTGCTTTTGTTCCATTTTTGTGTTTTGTGGTTTTTTTTTTCTTACGCCCTATTGGGAGAGAAGTTTTAGCCATTGTAACAGCGTAAACATTTTTGGTTTAGTATTTGTACTGAGAATTTTGCTGATTAGTGATTTTGCTATTTTTGGAGAACAAATCTTTAAAATTTCACTGCAGGGGAAGGGATCTCTATTGCACCAGGAGATGCTCTACCTTGTTAGTAAAGGCAGAGCTCTTTAATATGCGTGTAGTGGCTCTTGACTGAAAAGCAGGACCGAGACAGAGGATGACACAAAGCATGACATGAAGGAGTAGTACTGCCTGTCATTGCTTCTTACTGCAGCCTCTAGTTCAGATTGCAGCCTGTTATCTTCCTACAGCCGGTTACCAGCCTCCGTTGCAGCACATTATTTACTCGTTTGGTCAGGAGCATTTGAGGTTGTGGCTCTTGATGTGATTCTTTCAGTTTAGAAACAGTAATTACAACTAACATAACGTTTATATCATGCTCTAATCTTCATTGTGTGTGTGTCCGGAAGTGAAACAACTCTGATTTTTATTCTGAACTGCCACCGTCCATCAGTCAAGTGGATCCAGCACTTGACATAGTTTGAGAGCGAGCAACCTCTGTCTTCACTTGTTCAACTGAAGTAAATTTGGGCCCTCACTGTATCAGAGATTCTACCTAGGAGGAGACTAACCACTTCCAGGGGTTCTAGCATGTCAGAAAAGCCAGCGGTATGTAATGGGTGTGCCAGGTGTACGCTTTCAGACTCTTGGGGTGGCAGAAGTTAGATGCCCATCCTTCTTAGGCTGGAGGAGAACTGGTGAGAGTTGGCTTGGCAAGCGGCAGACTGATTCAGAAAAAATCATTTCAATGTTTCAGTCTGACTGACTCACATATTTCTTGATTGATGAGAAGCACAACTGCTTCAAGGCAGGACTCCTTTAGCTATGTTTCTCAAAAGTGAGTTGAAGAACTAAAATTTCATGTAACAGTTGCCTGCCTATAAATGACATGTAAAGAAATGTCTTGCATTAAAACTCCATAGCCACAAAGAAGTGATAATCTGTGGGCATTAAGCAAAATCTGCGCTGTATATAATTGCAGAAGCATTCTGTTAATTTGCCCTCCTGTAATTGCACGCGTTCCTATATGTTATTTCTTTTTCTGTTTCGTTTTTCCTTGGCCTAGGAAACGTTCACTAGATTTGTTCTGAAGTTCATTTGTGATAGTACGGTTCCAGAAAAAGCAATAAGACTTTGGTGACAGATTGCATGATGAAAATTTCCGCAGTATTGATGCATTTTGTATTACCTAAACCATTTTGCTCATTTACTTTTATAAAACAAATTCCACTGTGTTGGCAGCAGCATAGTTTTGCTCATATAACAGCGTATATGCATGGTATGTTTTCTAGTCCAGAATGGCGGTTGCAAGCTATGCTACTACCCATTTGCACCAGGAAAAAAGTGTACGCTGTCACACTGCTCTGAATTGCTGTTATGTTGGAATGTAACAACTGTTTGCATTTTAGAGGGGAAAAAAACCCCAAAATCCTTAATGCTTAGTAGTCTTTGTTAAACTAGATTGTCCTTCGCTCATCCTTTCATACTTTTTTCTTTTCCCTAGAGGATAAGTAAGAAGAGTTACATAGTCCTAGGTCTTTTAATTACATCATACTTGAGCCTTTGCTAGTCAGTATCTTTGTAAAACACTTGAACCAGGGGAAAAAGCCCACCCAAAGGTACTGTTCCACTCCTTTTATGTAAAAGACGAAAATGAGAGCTGGAACTTACTTAATTCCTTTAGCTTTTTAACTAATCAAAAATCAGCCAGCTATCCTGTAAAATCTCACTAGCAATTGTTCACGTATTGCAAATTCTGAAATTAATTCTGCAAACCAGTTTGTTCAAAAACTCTGGTCTCTTTTCTGTGAAGCTTCAAGCTCTTTCTTGTCTGTGAGCTCTCTGTATCTTTTGATCATTTTCATAATTTTCTGCTTTCTGGACTGTTGCCTGTCCCTTGCTTTCGTGATTCTCTTCCGCCTCGAATACTTGCAGGTGATTTGCTGGTGTCTTCTACATCTTCCCTTGGTTTGTATTCTTTTCTTTTCTTTCCATTTTTTCCCCTTTACAAAGTCTGTTCTTAGTAGCAGGGAGGACATTTAAATAATTATCTGGAACTATTACCTTTATGCTGCCAGTTTTTAAAATACTTCACTACTGATGGCAAACTGACTCCTTCATCTAAACAAATAACTCATTGTCTTTAGTACCTCAGTGGCTGTCTTGTCATGCTTAGGGTCTTGACAGGTAAGAGAGAAGTTAAATAATATTTAATTAACGTGTTACTGTTGCTGGGTTTGGCCAATGACCAGTTTCATTAAAATTATTAAAAAAAGTTACAGGTTATGTAAGCAGAAATCAAATTACAGCCGACATTCTACATTTCTAAAATAAAAGATGACTGTTTCTAGCTAGTTGTTACACTTTTCGTAGCATCTTGCTGAAAAAGATGATCAGACTTACAGAAGACAAATGTTTGTGAAATAATCTCATTTACGTATGCTTTCATTAATAGATTCTTAGCCCCTTCAGTCGTAATTTATTTTGATACTGACTCCCGTGTTGTCTGTGCCATCTTACCAGATTTTTTTACTACTCAACTGTCACTTTCACTCTCAAACGTCTTTATTTCATCTGCTGTCAGTTACGCATGAGAAGAAAATCTAGGCACTGCCTTTACCTTCTAAAATTCCTTTTAAATAATTGCTTGAATATCAAAAACTCAGAATAGTGCTTTGACTTAAGCAAAAACTTCTTTGATTTTGTTGGGTGATGTCAAATGCTTCCTCTGATTTTCTCCCTGACTTTGCAATTCAAACAAGTTACTTTCACCTTTATTTTTTCCCATCTCTGTAGGCTAGCCTTGCTTACTGGATGAATATTGGGAGGATTATGAAAAAATATCAACGTTTTTCAGATATTCTAAGCAATGAAGTGATTTCCTTCCGCGGAACAAAAACGCGTCGCACCGCGTTGGGTTGGCTGGGTGTGCTTGCTTTAGCGTCGCTGCTTGGAATTGATGTGATGAAGGTGATCAGAAACCCCGTGGGGCTGAGTGGAATCTGGTGCTGCACCTTCCTCACCTCGTGGTTTCTCACCTGCGGTTTGTTCTTCGATGATGCTCTTCCCGGGAGTGAATTCATGGTGTAGATGAGTCGGAGGAGACGGGGTTGAGGGCACGCTGCTCGGGCAGTCACGCGCGTTGCCTTGTCTTGGATGCTTCGACAGGACTGCTGACCATGGTGCCTGGCCCTCTCGGTATCGGGTCTGGGCGATTTTCTCTTTCTTATCATGGATCTTGAGGATTGATTGCCCTCTAGTTTTCCTAGAAGACACTCAGTCTTCTACCTGATGTCTCAAATCTCTGTATTGGCAGTGTTTGGAAAGGGTATTTGGGGCACCTAGATGTGAATTTCCACTCTTAACTCTCACAGAAGATGCAAGCTTTATTTAAGTAAATCAATAAAAGAAATTGTAATTTTCAGTGTTTAAATAATCACTCTTTTAGTTTAGCGTTAAACCCCCTGCATACTAATTATGTTTTCCTGGCTCCTTTGGACTATAATCATTTTATTACAGGCTGTCAATTTATTATACTGTTTCCTGATGATTTCTCAGTGATGCAGGAAAGCGATCTCATCGCTGCTTTTAGTACTGGAGCCCAGATGGAGTCTGCACCAAACTCCTGTAGTCAAGGCCAGCTGGGCTAGGTTGAGATCACTGGGTTGTGGTTGACCCTGATACGCTCTGCTCTAACTTGGGTATGATGGGCCTGCGCCCCGTGTTGGAGAGGTCGTTGCCCTGCCTGGCTTGCCAAACCTCTGTCACTTCAGGAAGGAGGTACCATCAAATCAAACGCTGAAACAAATGGAAATGGTTCTGATCATACAGCGCAGTATGTAACTGCTTACTGCAGGGTGTCATGGATACCAGGTGTTTGGTGTTCGTGAGCTTAACGAAACAAGCATTCACTGGAGAAAATAAGGACAAATACTGTGTAGGTCTTTGGAGTCTCTGAAAAGTTGGGGCCTGATAGAGCGTTCTGTAGAAATATCACCATGTGCCTGCCTTAATGCTCTTGGATCTCTTCTGTTTCCCACTGTAAGAAGAGAGCCCGAGCTCAACAAACATCAGTCTGACCCAGCACAATCACTCTCTCGTGTTCTTACTGTAAGATTGTTTGAATACGTGGAGAACAGCGATGGCATCGATGTTATGGAATGCTCTTACCTGAGGTTAAAGAAGAATTACAAAACGTTATCTCTGTCATTATCATACTGTTCTCAGTACAGTTCATTTAGCAACAGGAATTGTACAAAAACAAGGCACAAATGATGCAGCACTTGAAACAAGATAATGGGTCTTCATCAGAGGTGAACGTTAGTATGCTTCTGCTCTGCTCCTACAAATAGGTCTGATTTACATTGGCCAAACATTCGAAAAGCAGGAACAAATCATAATAAAGATGATGAATGTGAAAAGGAGAGATAAAATCTTCCAGTAACTTACAGGTGAAGATGCAGTTCCATTTGGTGAGGCAGAACTTGCATCTTCTTGAAATATGCTCCCAACAATTTTATTAATACGAAATCCCTTTTATCCCCCTTTTCTGCTTTGTCTTTTAAGGCTTGACCCATCTGGGAGATAGAGTTGCATATAATTGATGTGCTATTTACATAAACCTAACTTGGAAAGAAATCTGCTATCTGACTCTGCTTGGATGATTCAAGAGAGGGATCACACCCTTAATCTAGTATTTCAAAGTAGCTGAAACTAAATTTGGCATAAAGCTATAATTAAGCTAGTGCAAAGCTCGTTATAACCGTGTGGGTTTAATAACTGATATGTCCAATTTATATATAGCATTTTTTAACAAAAAAACCTGTGAACTAGTTTCTGACAAGTCGGTATTTTTTTATTTTATTTATTTTTAAATCATAGTATCAACTTGGAAAGTTGATAGCTCTCCCCAGTACACATACCCCTTTCCTGAATTCAGCAAATTCAAGGTGTGGGGGGAGGGAAGGGTATTACTTTTTCGTAAAATCTTCCTGCAGTATTTCCTGTCTAGAATGTTTTATGTGTTGTATATTATGATCTACCTGTCTGATAGCAGTAGGCTATTTTGAGGAATGGTCCTAATTTTGTTTCCTTGCACATATTTTTGCTATTTCTGAAGCAAATGCCAGCTGCTTTATCAAAACCCACGTTCTCATTTCTTTTTCCTTTTTCTTAAATTGGCTGAGTTTGAAATTGGTTTATTATATTATTTGCATTTAAGATGTGCTCTAGGAAGAGAGAGTATGAGAATTTTTGAGTCTGTGTGGTTTTTAGGTTTGGCATTTGTAATGTATCCCCCTTCCATCCATTCAGCAAATTATTAAAAACAAAAATATCATTCAACTTCAATAAATACTTATTGATTCTGTAATCACATTAGTTTTTTAAAACATGCAGTTTTGCTAGGGATCTGATCATTGGTCTTGTTTTCTGTGTTGAAAAGACTGGAGGCTAGGAGGATGTGATGCTGTTGGTTAGGCAAAGCCTTTGTGCTGAAACAAGCAGGAAAGTCTCTTGAACCGAAAAACTATTCAGTTCGGGAAAAAATAAAATACTGTTTAGAGAAGGTGATTTTATTGTAGATACTGTGTTTTTTTTCAGTTGCAGTGTTCAGTGATGGGCTTGGGAACAAATACATAAATATATATATACATATATATATATATATATTAGTTGAACGGTGCTTCTTAGAATCGTAGAATCATAGAATCATAGAACAGTTCAGGTTGGCAAAGACCCTTGGGATCAGAAGCAGAAAGCTGGGTTTCCCTTGGAAAGGGGTATCACTTATTTGTAATTCTTCCTCTCTAAAGACTTAGGATTGCTCTCCAGTCTCAGCTGTCTCCTTCAGAGAATTCTGATGTTGCCAAGAACCTTTATTGTAGTAGCATGTGTGGCATTTGGAAACTTTTATCTTTCTTTTACAACTGACTTTATTAATGATCTGAAAACAGCTCCTTCTGAAGTGAAGAGGAATTTTAAAAAGGCAAGACTTATACAGACACTGGATTCTTTTCTGGTTGAAAAAACTTTCCTTGCTGTCTCAAAGAAGCCAGCTTTTCAGTATCTGTTGTGTTTTGGAATAACGGTTTACAGGTGGGAAACCTCTGAAATAATTTTTTTAATTTGGTTATTTTTGAATAGTAGAAGTTGATGTTTAGATTCTACCATGGTAATTAATACCAAAGCAGTTAAAGTTTGCTTAGCATTTTGATGATGTAAAGCACATGTTCTGCAACAGAAGAGAGTGATTACTCTTTAACCCAGAGGATTATGAATGAGGTGTTTTTCTCTTGCATTTTTGGAAGATGCAGGAGCTGGTCATAGCAAATTTCATATCCGAGACTGTTCAGAATTGCTGAGTAGAATGTTAAAATCTCACTGTGAGAGAGCTTTTATGTGGGCCTGTGATTTATTAATTTATTTTTAGTAAAGCATTTTCAAAATATGCAAGTGACTGCAGATAAAAGACATTTCCAGCTTTTTTCAAAGGTATAGTATCCTCGAAGTCCATCAACTCAAACCTATTTGCCCTTTACCGATCAGGTGTTAGGGATTTTGGTTGCAATTGCCCCAAATTAAAATCCAGTGATAAACTACATATGTTGATCCCACTGGTAGGTTTGTATAAAGTGTGGTTGCTAATTTAACTGAAATGCAGATTTTTATTTGAAATACGAACTTGAGATATATCACATTTTATCAAATGTAATGTGGAAATACTTTGCACTGGGCAATTGAATATTGCTGTAGTAGACAAGAAAACTGTTTTCTTACACTGTGAAGCAACTGATTGCATAGAAGTGTATCTAGTTGGGCGTCAAGATAGTTATTAAAAGGTTCTTATAGCTTTTGAGACATTCAGAAGGTAGTTATTCTTTCCAGAATGGTTGAGTCAGTCACTAATCCAGCAGAGGAATTTTGAAACTGCTTTCTAAAAAAGCTGGTGATCAGTAATCTTGGGGGAACAAAGCGAATGAGGGTTTGAATCCAAATGAAACAAAAGACGACCTTGAGTGTATATTTGTCACAATCCCCCAAATCCTTTTCTCGGCTAAAGTAAGGCTGCAGGTGTTGCGTAAGAGAGATTCATGGGCTCCGTGGGGGGAAGCATCTTGACATCTGACTCATTGTCATTGCAGACCATTGTCATTGCAAACCATTCTGTGATTGTATGGTAGTCAAGTCCTGGATTAGTATTACCAAATTCCCTTCCAGGGTTTCTTTAAAAGAGAGACACTGTGCATCAGGAATGAGATGCAGAAGACTTAGAGCAGTTGGAATAACTTCTGTCAGGACTCACAAGAAAAGGGTAGATATCTCCACTGAAAACATGGTCCTACTTCAGCTACCATATGAGCCAGACTGAGGATGCAGGAGGAAATCTTCGTTTTTTTTCAGGCTACATCTGTTATTGTTGAAACAACTGTTCCCTGTCTGTTCTGGGAAGAAAGCTGTGGACCAGACTCTGCAGACTGGTCAATTGATCCCTGCTGACAGATGAGTTGAATTACTGAGTGAGATTGGATGGTGTCGTAAAATGGTCCAACTAAGAGGATGCAAATGGATGTGGAGTCAGAAGTGTCAACTGACTTCAAGTCTTCCTGTGCAGAGTGATTTATGTTGGGAGCAGGAAGGATCAGAGATGTGCTTCAGCTGTCACCTAAACCCCAAAGTTTGTGCAGTACCGGAGTGTAGTGAGTATCTCGACTGAGATTTGATGATACAAGTAGCTTAACACTGGTGACTGTCAGCTAGAGTATGACAGGCTTTTTGTGTACCCTGTCTATATGCTCCCAGACAACTATTTAAAGCATTAGAAATATTTGTGGTTGTTAAAGGGAACAGCTCTTACAGTTGTTCATGGTGTCATATTTGTTGTTCTTAAAAGAGGTGATAATGTGATTCACTACAGCGAACAGAAATCTCTGTGTTTGCTTTCTTGGAATTTTTGTTTGGAGAACGGACCTCTGCAAAGTATCGCCGGTGTGCGTTATGGAACTGAAAGCATCAGCTTTAAATCTGTGATTTGTCTCCTACAGAGGAGAACAGTTTAATTCAAATTCAATTTGGAATACAACTCCTCTGGCAAAAAGATAAGTGAAAATTAAGAACTAGTAGTTTGCATTGACTGTGTGAGCAGATTCTTAAGAGTTGCAACTATGTTTGTTGTTCACAAATCTTATGTACATACCAGTTATATTAGTGTGATAATGTTTCTGTGAAGTTCTGTCAGTCTCTTGGAGAGACCAGCCTGGTAGTGGCAGCCTAGTCTCCGTTTGTCAGTAGATTTTTAAACTTGCTAACAACTAGATGTACCTGCTCACGTGAGGGAATGGAAATAAAAGAACTGACCCTGGGACTTCTTGTCCTGGGAATTGTGATAAGCTGGTAATGCTCATGGATGGATGGAGCATTGAACAATGTGATCTAGTGGGAGATGTCTCTGCCACGGCAGGGGGAGTTGGAACTAGATGATCTTCGAGATCCCTTCCAACCCAAATCGTTCTGTGATTCTGTGGTGTTCTGTTAGGGAAGAGCTGAGATAGTTTGGGTTTCTCAGAGGCTGGAAATCCAAAAGAAGGGTCCTGGCTGACAGCCAGCCTGCCGATGTTTTAGCTTGCTGAGCAAATGTGCAATGTGTTAGTTGCTACACGCTCTGCTGGAAACTTCAGTTGTGAGATTAAGCTTTGGCGTGTTTCTGGCCTTTCCATACTTACCTCAGAAGGAGAGCACAATGGCAGACAAACTGATCTGTGCTTGATTTTTCATGTGTGGCTTTTGAATCGGAGATCAGCGAATCAAGCTTGCAGTCCAAGAGAAACAGATCACTCCGCAGGCTGGAAACTGCTCGTTTTCTGTTGCAGGATGGCAAAAGGATGACATTACTAAGAGTTTTCATGTACAGTTCTAAGGTCATTCTTGTCATGTACAGATCCCTGATAATTTTATGGACCTGTTTATGCTGTAAATATTTATTGTCTGTGTTGCAGCAGCACCTAGTGGTTCAAATTAAGTTCAGGAGTAAACTCCCATGGCACATGATCTCTGCTGGAAGAGCTTGCATTGGAAATAGGTTAGGGTGGAAGGAATTGGGTGCAGGGAACTGAGACAGAGAGGAGGGAAATGGTTTATTAGTGATGACAGGAGAGCTGATGTACAGCCAGCTAAAAAAGACCTAAGTCTCCGTAAAGGATCTTATTTCCTTTTTATGTAGAAACACGCTCTTTCCCAACAGCAGCTCTTGGTAGCTCACTGCCTTTGGAAAATGAATTTCTTGAATGTGAACATACTCGTTTACTTCCAATCTTGCTTAAGGTCTATAATCCTTACACTTTGGTTGGCTTTGAACAAATACTGCAGCCCAGCTACCTGTTGCCAAATGTTACCCTTTGAAATTCAGAGCATGGCGTTAGGATTGCTCGCTGCATCCCAATGCATGGCGCTTCGTGCACTTGGCTGCTCTAAAGATAGAGCTTCACAGGTATATGTGTACATTAGTATTCAAACTGCATTGACTTCCTGGAAGGGAATCTGTAAAAAGGGTTTAGCTGAAATTCCCAGGTATATGAAGGACAAGGAAGTCATCAGTAGTCAGCATGGATTGACTGATGATACAGTTCTGTGGTGAAAAGACTGGATTCAAAACTGGTGGAACAGCCAGTCATCAGCAGCACAAAGCCTAGCTGGAGGCCACTAACTAGCAGCGTACTCAGGGTTCAGTGCTGGGTCCAGTCCTGTTTATCATCTTCATTGATGATCTGGATGATGGGGCGGAGTGTACCCTCAGCAGGTTTGCAGATGACACAAAACCAGAGCGAATGGCTGAGGATACACCGGAGGATCGTGCTGCTGTTCCCAGGGACGGTGACTGGCGAAAGGGGCACACGGGAACCTCACAGGGTTTGACAAGGGGATGTGCAGAGTCCTGCAGCTGGGGAGGAACAAGCCTGGGCACACCAGGATGCGCTCAGGGCCCCCATTTGGAAAGCAGCTTTGCAGAAAGGACCTGGAGGTCCTGGTGGGCACCAAGGTGAAGGGAGCCAGCAGTGTGCCCTGCTGGAGAAGGCGGCTGATGGTACCTGGGCTGTATTGGACCAAATGAGCTCCAGAGGTTCCTCCCCACCTCAGCCGCTCTGCAATTCTGTGGTATGATTTTCTGTAATTGGCTTTGTGTTGTTACAAGGTATTTTTCTAGTTAATTCAAATAAGAAGTTCGTATGACAATGTTTTTAATCGTACAGAAATCTGAACAACTTTTAGAGAGTTTTTTGAATCAGAGCCCTTATCTTACTGTTCGGTGTTTATTTTTTTTTTAAAAAACAAACTTGCAACTTCTTAGCAGACTGTAGTCACAATTCATTGGTCATGGTGTCTAGATGCTTAGAAAACAGAATAGAAAATCTTATGAGAAAATTACTTTGGAGAGTTGGAATTGCAGATGATTAAGTAGCTCTTAGTTATGGAAAGTTGAGAATATTTAAATTAGTTTCTGTTAAAAAAAACAAGAAAAGAAGGAAAAAATAAATCAAGTTTTAAAGATATTTGGAGCAACCTTAGATATTTTTGGTAATTTAATCGTCTAGGTTTACAGATTTCAACTAAGCAAAAATGCGTCAAGAAGGCAATGAGGAGAAATTAAGGACAGAAAACAGGGAGTCTATACTTGAGACACAATCCTGGTATTCGTACAGCTTCTTTCTACCAGTTCTCTGAGGGACTTTGGGAGGTTGTTTTGCTTTGTGAAAAGCTTATGCATAAAACATCATTCACTATGTAGAATTGTAACAGTGTTTGTGTAAAACTCAACCTTTTACATTTGCAGAAAAAAAGTAGAGGAAAGAGAAGACACAAATTCAATTTACATTTCCAGTGTGTCAGCAATGGCTGCGTTTTAAGCCTAACACATTCTTCAAAGGACAGCCCCAGTGAAGGAAGTGAATGGCCTTTCTGTTGAAACAACCGTTTTTGTGGGGGTGAGATGTAACAAACTGAAGTTTTGAGAATGTTGACAGAGCCCAAGTGATCTGATTAATCAAGCCCTAGAAGCATAATTAAAGGAATTACTTAGAAGCTAAGAAGTGACGGAAGTTCAAGTAGAACATGAAAGACAATCTATAACTATCACTTTCTGCTTAGGTTTCTCTTGTCAAGCTTCCTTCTTACTTTGTCAGCTTTTTTCACACTCAATTTTGCTTTCTGCTCTGCAGCATCAGTGCATGGTGCGACCTAGAAGAATTCATCTGCTGGTTCTTCATCTCCAGCCATCACCTCTTGAGTTTATGTTCACAGCTTACAGGTCAACTTTTGCCGTGATACCAATAGTGAATATAGTTGTGAACACAGTGCATGTGGGTGTGTTTGACTTGTAGTGTTGTTTCCCTTGATTTCTGTCTACCTGCCTGCCCACCCCTTGGGCATTGCCCATCCCTTACTGAACGTCTGGAACATGTTAGCACGTTGTGGCTAGTGCCATTTACACAAAATCATCTCTGGAAAGCAAAGATTAAGAGGCTGACTAAGCTGAATAGCTGTGGAAGATGCGTGAACTTCATTGGTCAGTCGTGCTAACTGCAGGAACATGTTTTATTTCAAGGTTGGGAAGAAGCTCTCATTTTTACTTCCCTAATACAGCTCTCACAACTGTATGCTCTCTTCTGGGATGATTACTAGACAGGGAATATGTATCTGAAATAACTTCTCCTTGTTATTTCTTGTAGAATCACTGCCATATATAATGAAGTAGGCTTTGTGGTAAGAGAGGCAGAGCTGTATGCAGTAATACATTTATATATCTTGCTTTTGCAGAAGTTTTTCAAAATACTGTACGACAGGCTATTTTCTTTTTTTCCCAGGTTTGTACCCTAGTGTAAATCAGAAAAGATAGATTTTGTCAAAGCTTGGAAAAATGTGTTAATTTCATCAAAATCAAGTTTATTACAGTCAGTTTCAGTGAGTACTCAGAAAAAGGAAATAACTTGAATTCACAGGGAGCTTGTGAGTAAAGGACTTGTAATTATCTGCTGGTGCCACAGAAACAAAGAAGTGCTTCGAATTTCTGTTGCTCTTGCTCCTCCTTTCCACATAAAGCATATTTGTATTGCTCAGAGTTTAGGATATACCTGAAGTTGTGCAGTGTCCTACAACAGGGACTCAAAAAGCTGTATCACAGAACCACAGAAGGGTTTTGGGTTGGAAGGGATGTTAACGATCATCTAGTTGTGACCCCCTCCCACGGGCAGGGACGCCTCCCGCTGGACCAGGTTGCTCAAAGCCTTCTCCAGCCTGGCCTTGAACACTGCCAGGGATGAGGCATCCACAAAAAAATAGACACAATTGCCTTTGCCTGCAGTATTTATTGTAGTTTTTGGCTGGCATTCCTGACTGCCGATAGCATAGACTTTCTACTACATTCAAGTTCTGCCATACAGCTGTCAATGTGGTCAGAATCCCTTTTCTCCTGACAGTTTTTCCCCTGTTTTATTTTACATTTGTGCTTCACCTTAATTCAAGTTAACTTCTGCTTCTGAACCAATCATATGTTATTTTAGCTAATGCCTTAAGAAAAATTACATGTGGTTACCATTATTTCAGGCTCTATCTGAGTTGTTCCGTCATTCAAGATTTTTAGCTGAGGACAGTACGTACTGCCGGGGTGGGAATGGACTGACCGGTCACACAATGGTCGGATCGTGGGCATAGAATACTCTGCTTGGAACCAAATGAGAGACTGGAAACCTCCACCTCTTTCTTCCTGCTGAGTTCTGAGAAATAACAACTATAAAACTGGAAGGGAAATATACTGCAGAAGTGTAACTTCTGTTCTGGGGCATTGGTGTCTGTGTGAATCCTTAGTCGCTTTTTGAATAATCTTAAATATCAGCTTATAATACTGGAGTTTGTGATTCATCTTACGGAGTGGAACAGAGCCGTTGCTATTGATTTCAGTGGGGTAGTTCATGCAAATGAGGGTAACTGTCATCAACTCGTATGTGATTTTAAGTTGAGGAGCTTTAGAAGGGAGAGTTGCGTCTGCAAAAACAGCCTCTGGGGTTGATTTACCCACTTTTTACTTCTTTGTCCTGCCCCTCCTCTCTCTCTTCTTACTGGAACGGATTTTCTTAGGAACTTGCTTATTGACACTGTTTTTTCTTTTGCTATTTTTTTTTACCCATTTACCAGTTTAAAAGATGTATGAATATTATTTTACTGGAAATTGTATTCCAGTGCCTATCCTGGCACAGTTTGTAACCGTAGTTCTGGTTGCAGATTTCAGTTCTGTCAGGTTTGAATGTACAGTGTTGGTAGCTTCATTTTTGAAGAACCTGTAAATCCTGAAACTAATCTGAGATTTGACCTTTGTGCAGCTGCTGCTCCACTGCAATTATTTGCCTTTCTTGGATGGAATCATAGGTGATTTCGATCTTCTGATGAGCATTCTTAAGTTAAGAAAGCTGAATCGGTTTGTAATCACTAACTGTCTCCAATTCGTTGCAGAGGACTGAATAAACAACTTGATTTCAGAGTTTAACATCTTTCAGATCGCTCTTAAAATTTGGTTTGCCTTTGATACTTCGTGTAGCTGTTTGCAGTGTGTGGCTCTGCAGGAGGAGAGCAGAGTGCCTGTTGGAATGCTGGCCGTGGAGTGTTCCAGTGCTGTCATGGATTTCCCCTTTTGTTATTCAGAGTCTGTGTCTTGGCAAGATAGACACTTTTTTGTGAATTTTGAGTTACGTGATGACTTTGGACTTGCATTTAATTAACAGTTGAATATCAGTGCAATGTTCTCTCTGAACAAAGTCCAGTCTTAGTGTAATTCCTATGTTTTATAACTTTTATGAACATTTAACTTAATCCCTTATTATTTTAGAGTGATCATACAACTATTTTTTTCCATAACACAGGAGGATCCAGCCAATGTTATTTAAACCTTATGCGGATGTATAGTAAACTGTATAACTTATATCAACTTTGTATCTATATAGCGTATCTAAAATTATATTTATAGCTCTGTATAAAGTTGCAAGCAGAAAAAATAAGAGTGCAGAGTAGGGGAAAAAAGTACTGAAAGTTGTGAAGGAGATGATATGTGGGACGTGTAGCTCACCTGTTTTTCTTTTTGTTCACTTTTTTTCATTAATTCTTCACCAGGGAAGGGCAATGGTCCAGGGCTCTTCCTGGATCTCAACAGGAAGGGCCGGCCATCAGTGTTGTAGCACTGATCTCCAGTCTTCCCTTCCCTTTCATTCCCTCACATTTTTGGAAAGCAGGTGATTCATTATGGTGGAGCTCAACTTACAGAAAACCAGCAGCAAGTTAAAACAGTGCCTGAAAGGTGGCGAAATACAAGTTGACAGAGGCAAACACTTTTGGGAGCTTCCGTCTGGGACAGAGGTGCCAGAACTCAATAGATTTTCTACCTGCAAAACTAGTGGAGTGTTTTGAGATTGGAAGGATTAGGATTTCTTATTAGTGATTTCTATCCTGTTGTCTCCAATTACTGTTGTCTAGCATCTCCCGTTGGTAAGAAGACTGCTCAGTCCTGGCAACCAGTAATGTGGCTGTTATGAAATTCATTACCTTCCAGCTAAACAGCAAGATTGCATTAATAATACCTTGGCAAGCTAGACATAAGCCCTTAAGAAAGCTCGCTTGAAAGCATTTTAATAATGCACTGAAGGCTGTGAAGGACAATAATTCTTTTCTGTCCATTCTCTATGCAAGTCTCCAAATAAAAAAATCAAATTCAGGACCTTAAAAAATTGAAGGTGCTAACTGGAGTGAGCTCAGCGTGCCTAGCTTGCCACCTGAAGCTTGGGGATGATGCCTGTGGTCAGTAACTCATGCTTTGACACGGTGGAGTGTCTACAGCAAGGAAAAAAAAAGTATTTGTGCACACAGCCTTGTCTGAGCCCATGAATCCTGAGTAAAAGAGCAACAAAGATTAACATCTCCATTCTCTCTTTCAACTGGAAGGAGTTTTTTTTTTCTCTTGTAATTACGGGTACAAGGAACGTGGTGGTCTTAAAACCAGTTAAACAGACACATAATGTCTGAGGAGAAGAAAGGGAACGTGGATTAGAAGAGGAAGAATCTAAAGCATGTCATTTAATTGACTTTTGGAAGGTGACTAGGTGTTACAGTAATCGAGATGTTATGCAAAGAGGATTTTTTTTTTTTCTTTCCAGCTTAGAATTTGTACTCACTCATCTTTTCTCCTGTCTAAATGAGTGTTTTAATGATTTCAGGCTTCCCAGGGTGTCTGGCTTCACAGCATGCTGCAATCACCTTGTCTTTGGCCCTAGAGGCTGAGGAGCCCTCCAAAAATAAACGGGAAAAAGCCAGAAGCTCTATCCTTGGCTTAGCATTTTCTTTTAGCTCTGCTTAACGGCAGAGTTCCGCTGCGTTTGGTCTCAGAACCGCGTGTCTGTGCAGAGAGCTTCCTCTGGCAGCCACTGTCTGCTGCCTCCTGCTTGAGGGCATCAGCTGAGATGCTGAGCACAGACCTGCCTGCCAATACCTGCTGGAAGAGCCTTTTAATTACTTGTCCTGTATAGTATTGGCTTTTCAGCTAACCATAGCATCAAGAAGTGGTGAGAGCGTAGTGATTCTGATAAATATTCTGAAGAAAAAAAAAAATAATCTATTTTTTGGGTTTGTTTTTTTAATGGCTCTGTACTTCAGCTATAACAGGCTGGTAGTTGGCAAACCTGTAAGATTGTGAAAATGTACAGGCAGCTAATACATAGAGGTGGTTTTTCATTTTTCCCAAGTATGGACGTGCCAGTGAAATCACAAGGCTGAGATGAACAGATTGTTCGTTTCTACAAGGCAAAGAGAAAACCCTTGGTTGTATAAGGTGTTGGTTTTTATTTGTAGACACACCTGAGTTGCGTTGCCCATACTTCAGTCCAGGGAGCCGATGTCGGTGCTAGCGTGGTAGTTCCATTCTGTTTATTTCTGAAACGATCAACGGGGAGCTAGTTTAGTACTTTGTGCACCGATTGGGAACTGCAGACTAGATGTAACAGTGCAAAACCATAATATTTTAGCTTATTTAGCATGTCATTACACACTCCTTTTTTTTTTAAAGATACAACTTGATCAGAAGCACGAGGGAAAACCCTTCTCCATGGAGCATGTAATGCGCTGGAGGTTGTCAGTGGTTTCACAAGACACATTAAAAAAAGTAGGTAGGCTTCGTAGCCTCCTGTCTTGCACCGAGCTGAAGAGGTTGTCCTTTTCCAGTTTATAGCTTAGTTTTATTATTTACTGATCATGAATCATGGATTAGGATTAATGATTTGGGACCTGTGTGCCAGGAGCAATTGTCGCCTAAAAATGTTTGTTTGAATAAATTTATTATGTTTCTTCCATTCTGCACTGGAGTTACAGTGAGATTTTGACAACAGCCATTTTCTCTTGCTTGTTTCTGTTCTTTTTAAAAAAAGAAAGAAAATAAGACATTTTAGAAGCCAGTGGAAGATTTATATAACCTCTCCTCACCAAACGTTTTTCATCCTAATACAACTCTCAGAATACTTCTCGTTTGAATTTTACAAGAATAAACGAAGAAAATATTGTTAAAGTTACAGTAATAACCGACACAAAACAGCAAAGATTCTTGCTTTTCCCCAGGAAAGCTTAGGTGAGATTGAGATACGTTTTTTGCATATTTAATTGATTTTCCGAGCTTTTACAACTTTTAAAGGTTTATAGTTACACATGTGACAGTGGGTCAAAATTTGGTATTTTTTAAAAAGGTTGTATGTGCTCGTTTGGCTTTAGCAAATTCTTTAAAAATTTATAATACAATTATTTGCATAGGAATATTTCAAAGCATATAAGCTACATTCTGAACCCTAATTTTTAGCTTCCCTGTTATTTTTGACATCATAGAAGCAGTATATGAAGTTTTGCAAAGTAGTGAGATTTTGTAAGTGGTTGCTTATGAATGTTTGTGTGCACAGAGTGTGTGTGGGGAGGAAAAACCTCAGAACTGCGCTACAAGTCACTAACACAGCTGCAAATGTCATTCATACCTGTTCTCTTGTAGATTCGTAGTATCTTGAGCTTGTCAGAGTGTGTGTGCAGTAAAATGAGAAAAGCAAGTTCTCTGGTTATACCACGTTCCAGCCCTTATATCGTTTTGGATTTCTGGGTCTGCTCTTCTGAAGCCATCTGCTCGCTTCCCGAAATAGCACTGCTTGTCTCTCAGTTTAGATTTTTCTTGTTATCCATAATACATTTTAACTTCACTTTGAATGATACTCATTGTAATGCTGTTGGGTTTTTTGTTGGTTTTGTGCGTTTTTCTTTTAAAAACATCAGTGGATTTTCATCCATTAGGTGAACGCCAGCGCTGATACTCATAATCGTGCCACCATGTGTTGGGATATCAAATTTTAGAAATAATTCTTGGTTTTCAGTGTATCCCGTTTGCTTGATTATTTTGCGTTGTTCCAAGTATTACTTCATTTGGAAGTAGTCAAGTACAAAATTATAAATATGCTAGCAAGCTGAGAAGTAGTGCCACACAGCAGGGAATTCCCGATTCATCCCGGGTTTGCAGTGTCTCGGGGCTGTGTGTGTGTTTCTCGATTCACTGGCTGCTGATGGGCTCGAATGGATAAGAGCCTTATCTTCCTAAGGGCACTAATTTGTCAATCTTCTCTCCAGCCATTGATTTTTTTTTTTCCATACTTTCTATCTTGCTGTCTTTGCCTCTAATTTTCTGTAATCGCTTACAGACTTTGATATCTCAAAATTCGCTTGACGCTGGTCATCAGGTGAAAAACCAGTATTTGGAAAGAAAACGGAGGGAAGGGGAAGAGGAAAAGGGGCGCAGAGGGATGTCTGGGCAGCATTTAAGTAATCTCCGTAGGCAAAAGCAGGCATCTCTACTTAAAAATTTAAAAGTCATCGTGTTTAGTATTTATGTCTGGCAGTCAGAGTTCTTCTGTCATGGCAATGCTAAAAGCTTTGTGCACATTTAAAATTTGTAAATGTTTATACTTTTAAAATTTAGTTGGTTGGCTGCTCCATACTTGTGGAACAATTCTTTGTAGGAGCGAAATGGCCTTTCTCAATGAACTGGTGAGGTTGCAAATGTGGGCTTTAGTTGTTTAGTAGTTATGTTGATTGTTTTAATTAAAGCGTTGAGATTTTTTTTAAGCCATTTAGAACATTTTCTGTTTTAAAGGTGATTTAGATATATTAAAAGGCTTAGGTTTCTCTGTACACATCTTCATAGTTTAGTGGTTTGGGGTTTTGTAATTACTGTTGTATTTGTTTTCCCCAAGCATGTATTCCTCAAGACTACAGGAGAACCCCCTGGTCTAGGCCAGCGTTTCATGGAAAGACAAAAAGCAGCATATTCTGTACCACTGCTGTTTAAATGTTGGGGTTTTTCCTTCATTTTCCTCCCCTCTTGGTTGCCGTGCCAGTTTATCTGGTTAGGTGGGATGTCATAGACCTTCCGTGCCAGTATAGGTAAGAACTATTTTGGGGAGGAAATATGAAGCTGTTCAGATTTCAAACCCTCTCAAGATAAAATGAGGAAGGAGGAAGAATTTAGTTGCTCCGAAGTGTGACTGCGTTACAGGAGTTCTGCAGAGCACCACATTGGCTCCCACAAAAATGTTGGTGTTGAGAACTGATGAGCAGCGTCTCGTACACAAGCACACGTCCTAAAAACTGTGTCAGCCAGAAAAACTGGCAGCAGCTGATGCTGCTCACAGCGTCACAGAAGGGCTGGGGTTGGGAGGGACCTTGTCCTGTCCTGTCTGTTTCCTTTAGGTGCCAGGACCACCTTATTCTCTGCTGATCCATCTTGGCCAAGCGGCACCGCGAGATGACAGTGTGTGAGGTGGCCTGTGGACCAACAAGGGCAGTTCCTTTGCAGGGATGGGATATTCTGGAATCTGGCAAAATTTGAAAAGAGCTTTGGTGTTTGTAGACAGCTCTGAAATCCTTGTAGCTGATTCTAAGGAGGTCCCCAAAGACTTTTTAAGTAGTAGAAACTGCAATACCACTGTCACGTGAGGCAGATTATTTTAAAGCCTCGTCCTGCACCTTTTTTTCCCCACTGTTTTGCACAACCTATTGCTGGAAACAGCATTGCCCCCGTAGGCCCCCAGTGTGAGCCACCGTGGTGATATTTTTGTGGATCTGCAGACTTCAGCATCGATACGATTTTCTGTGTGTTCTTGCGTGGTTAAAGCAAGTGAAGGTTTTACTGGTGAGGGAGGAGGGGCAGCTCAGCTGAGATTGCTGTTAGCTCATCGCCCTCGTAATCTTCAGTGTCTTTCATCATCCTTTTCCATTCTGGACCCAACGAACAGATAGACTGAAAACGGGACCTCCAGGGTGGTGGTAAGGGGAGATGAGAAGCCTCAAATTAAATTCTTATGTATCAGTTTCATTCCTCTCCGTAGATGGCTTCGAAATGCTTAAAACATGAGGGAGAAAATGCACTAGACTATGCATAATAGAAAAAAAAACCAAACAACCCACCCGCCCAAACCAAAAAATATTGCATAATAAACAAGGAGTGTTCAAGAGAAGAGTCACTCGTTTTATTGTGAAGATCCCCGGTTATTTTTTCAGTAGAAAATTCTGAAAAATTGAAATATCTTGGTGTTTGAAAGTCTTCCCCACTGATGGGCAATTCAGTCAATAGAGGGTTCTTGACAATGCTGAATTTTCTGTCGCCCTGTACTGTACAAGACTTTGTGATCAGTAATTGCTTTAAATAGAGTTACTGACTTAAATTAATGTTACAGCATTTATGGCAAAGTATATTAAGGGTGTTATCTATTCCGATGAAAGCAGTGCTATTTATAGAATCATAATTTACCTGGCGGTTTACCATTCACCTGTTCTTAACATCTGGCAATATTTCAATGTTGTAGCTCTTCCTGCTTCATTTATGACACTAGAGAACTGTGAAATGTCATAATTGCCTAAAAACAGCAACTGTGAGAGGAAGGCAATGCTTCTGCTGGCAGTTTTAAATGCAATCAGGTCTTACAAATTATTTTAATAGGACATTCATAAGAATTTTCAGCTTGCTGCTTCTCTTCCAAAATGTAACTAGAGGCTACTGATGTTAATGGCATCTAATGTTAATGGCCTTCTTTTCTCTGTTTTGGAAGCCAAGTTTTTATATTAAAACCACAGTAAGTAGAATTTTAAAACATGAAACAGAAGCCTTTTTATAGAATCACAAAATGATTTAGGTTGACAAGGGATCTGTGAGGGTCAACTAGGACAAAGCACAAAACAAGTCTAGTAAGATCAGCTTGTTCAGGGAGACCTCCAAAGTCTTGAACACCATGGTCCATGAAAGATGAAGAGTCCTCAACTTTGCTGGGTGACCTCCAATGTTCAACCAAAACAAATTTGATATACAGTACTTACAGATCTGTAAGAATATAATATATATTCTATATGCTTACATATAGAATATTTATACATGTATGTATATATATACACAATTGCTATATATAATCGATATGAATGTATATAAGTGTACCAAAAAAGGAATAGAATACAGAGGTTTTCCTTGGGAAAAGCCAATATTTTGAGTTAAGTTAGGATTTATTTGTAGATGTGAGGTATAATCACTACTTCAGGGTTTCCGCAGTCAACAGTACCAAAAAAACCCATGTTTTTTTTCCCTCCGTGATGAGAAGTGTTAATTAGCACTTGATGAATGAGAGTAATTTGCAAAAATAATGGATTCACAGTATCTGTTGTGATTTCTTATATACTTCTGTAATTACCCAGAATTCCGTAGTGGAATTCAGGAAAACTGCACACCAACCATGCGTATACCGTGCATACCTGTGCTGCGTTCAGTTTCCCATCCAGCTCGACAGCCCATCGAACAGGGAGTTTTTCACTTTTGCACTGTAAAAAAGAACGGGGAAGAAAAGTGTGGCCGAGAAGTGTTTCCTTCTTTCCCAGTTAAAATAACATTGCTATCCATCCTCATTTTTATAGTCTTCAAATAACTGGTTTAAAATACTGCAGCTTAAAGACTTCAGGAAGAACAAAAGTTATTCTGTAATGACAGAAGAGACACCAAACTTTTCAATGGTAAACACCACTTGCATCTGGTTTTGCTGGCCGTTTGTGAACCGCACTAATGGTGCAGTTCATAATATCATCGTCATCATCCTGTCCTCCTCCTCCTTCACCTCCTTGTTTATTGAGCAGGGGGAACTCAGAGCAAAGAAGGAAAACCAGTATACATGTATGACTCGGAGGTTCAGGAGGGCCACAAGAGTATGTGATTTTTGATAGGGCTATAAGAGTGGCAAGAAAGGAGCCCAGGCTGTGGATCATAAACCTATTTAGCCTCCCCAGCGGGGTCAGCCACGCGCATACGCAGCCTGAAACTGCGTGTCGGAGCCCGCTCTGCCAAGCGCCGCAGCGCACCAGCCGGCACAGACACCGAACCCCGCGAGTCGGGCTGGAGCGCTCTGGGGTTGCCAGGGAATACTGGCTCCACAGTCTCCATCAGCGGGAACCTCTCAATATTCTTCTGCTGTTTCGTTTGTCTCGTTTCCAGGGCCGTTGCCTTGGCTGGGCGCGTAGAGCAGAAGCTAGTGAGGGGGAACCCTTGGCAGGATGCTCCACGTTGCCACGTTACGGATGTGGCGACCGGCGGGTTTCTTTCGAGCTGCAAGAGATTGAGATGGAGAGGAGCGAGTGCTCCTATGGTGTGTCCTTCTCCAGACGGTTCCCTCGCCAGAACGTCTTGCCGTGGTCCTGACCGCTGATTGACTGAGTGCAGTCGCTGCCTGTATAAGCAAGCGCGTGAGAGATGACAGGCCGTAGAGGTTCTCGTCTCCCGTTTTGTCACTTGCTGCAGGCTCAGAGTTCAATATTGTTAAAGATTCTGAATTGGCCGAGAGAGGGAAATAACAGTTAATGAGCAAGTGGTCAAGTATCAGTGTGACTAGATCATCTCCAGAGGCTATAATGTTTTCTGTGCGAGGGGAAAGAACTGGTGTTATGTTTATTCACAGTACACAAACAGGGACAGCAGTAAGATGCACTTTTGTACAGTGCGGAGGTGATTGGGAATAGAAATGACTGGGAGTCCCTGAAAGACAAAATTAGGGAAATGAGCAACGTGGTTGTGACAGAAGGTCGTGGTTAGGTAGCCAGAACAAACAAGAGACATAACCTAGTCTACTTACTGCACTAGTAATTCTAATTTCATTGTAACTCATAAGGAATATGATTTTGAACATAGATGAAACACAGCAGCTCAAAGAGAATATAGTACAGGTAGAAACAAAACATCGGGAAAAAGCTAAAAATATTTCACTTTCTGTGAGGTGGAGACTGGAGATAAGGAATAAATCTTTTCTTGGAGAGTTCTTAGTTTCATAAAATGTAGACTTTCTGGTGAGATGTCTGTTTTCCTGTGGCACCTGAGTGGAACTTACCTCACGGAGATCCGCACCACTGCCACAGGTAGAGACAGAAGTGAACTAACTATAAAGAGTGTTGAATATCCTGTTTTTTCAGAACCTCCACTCTCCTCTGTAGGATTTTATATCGCCAGTTGTTTGGACATGAATGTAGCTGAACCTCTTACTTGTTTTTTTTCCACTTCCATAAAAAATTTTGCCATAAACTGTCAAGAATTCACATTCAGTGAATTGAAATTTGTAAATGTGTGGATATAATTTACTTCATAAAAACTAGATTTGGGGAAAAGTAGTTAATGTAAAATACTTAAATACTGTTTAGATGGCAATGCATTTATACTAAACATGTGAGTGTTTTTATTAGGTTTTATTTTTAACTCATATCCTTATTTTACATTATTAAATTATATGATTTGAGATGTAATCTTCTAATGATTTGAGAGAATGCTTTAAAGATTCCTTTGCATGAACAGACATCCTTATACCCAGTAAAGTAGATGCTATAACTGGATGTTAACCTCAACTTCTTTTCGTTGTCTCTGCTACCAGAAGAAAATAATGTCTTTTGTAGCTCAGTATAGCGCTTGCAGAGCCTCAGTCCAGAGGTTTGCACATAGAGCTGTACTAAATGACTTGTTATTGTGTAATTGCTTACCGGGCACTGTCTGTCCCAGGTGATTCCTTAGGCACGCAAACAAACCAAAAGGGGCAGGTACACCAGCCGGGGGCCATGTGCTAACTCTGCCTAGGAAATAAAGAAGGGGATGTCTTCTTTTCTTAATGTCCTTGCCTATAGTGGACTTGCTTGTCCTCAGCATGTGTGTCTGTCCTGGCCTATGGGCTACCTGGTGTTACTTTGCTATGTTTATGCCTTCAGGCTTTCAAATCTTACAGCTGCGTATCATTTAATTAAGAGTCTTCATTCAGGGTGGAGTTGCACTTGCTTGTCATTGGGATTTTGGCAATATTATTGGCTAGTTAACACTTCTAGTGTTGTCAGCTCCGCTTCCTCCTCATTTCTGTTGATCTCAGTTTGTGACACTTCCCTGGTGCACTGTTGGGGATGAGCTTTGTTTGCTTTCCCTTGAACTCAGCAGATGAACCTGGAATACTCGGGTAAGACATTTGGCTTCGTGATCTAACCCTACATCTTCTCCAGCTCCATGCCTTGTCTTTGTGTTTTCCCTTGCCCCTTTCTGTAATCTAAAAATTCCTTAGAAGTCCTGTAGTTTGTGGCTGTGGGTCTGGATTCAAGGAAGGCACCTTCTTGAATCGTAGCTACAGTGACCAGGGGGATCCACAAGTTACGGGGTTGTTGCCTTCTGCTGTGATAGAGGTGCTGGACAGTGACCTGAATAACACCAAACAAAGTAGCCTCACCACCCCCCACCCCTTTTTTTTTTTTTAAACTATGTGGTTTTGAGGTGGTTTTCGTTTGAGTTGGGCAGGCCGGTTTAGCTCAGTGGGTTGAGCGTGGTGTTTGAAACACCAAAGGTCGCGGGTTCGATTCCCGTTGGGTTCTCACATGTTGCCTGACCTAGTCGAGAGGTGGCGTCCCTGCCCACACCAGGGAGGTTGGATTAAAATGATCTCTGAGGTCCCTTCCAGCCCAGGCCATTCTGTGACTGTGTGCGGAAAATACCACCAGTTCCTTGATCCCAAGGAGTTCCCTGATTGCTGGTGCGTGGGGCCGTGTGAGACAGGAGCAGAGGGCACGTGGGACACTGTGGCCCTGGGGCCCGGATGTTTGTGGTTTGGGGACAGAGGAAATGGGCAGGCTGCCAGAGGGGTTTACATGAGAAATACGGTGTTCGTAGCTGGAACATGTCATTAGGAAAACAGAGTAGTTTTTCTTGCTGTGCTTGTGTTTCTTTCTGAAGCTGGCAGGTGAGATGTGACAAGCGTTAGCCTGTGGCTTGGGTACGCTTTGCCGTAGCCAAAAGGGCACTGCGAGTCGGTCAGTGTACACTGCAACCAGGGATCCCTGTGAGCCGTTAGACTGTGCCCGTGTGAGAGACTTGAGATACTGTTAGCTAAGAAACTAAACATGCTATTTTCCTGGACTAAAGAAAATACAGAAAACCTGAAATTAGAGATAAGAGTACAGTTTTCTTAGGGTAATAGAAAAAAACCCTCAGACATCCCCTAAAGGAATAAGAAAAGCTGAAAATCAAGACCTCCTTGTAAAGGCTGCCCTTTAAGGAATGGTTCTCGGAATCCACTGTGAGTACAGATGTTCTAACCTGTGATAGAACTAGTAATTTCAGAGCAGTCTAAAAGGAGGTATTACTCTTCATAAGTACTTAGTGGGGTTTTTTTGGCAGTTTTACCTCTTCCTTTCTCTTAGATGTACTTACCTTTTATCTTTTTCCTTCCCATCGTAGATTTTTTTTTTTTTAGGGTTTTACGATGAAAGGAGGTGCAACAAAAACTTACTGGAAATGCTTGTTGGGAAAAAAAAACAAAACCAAACAAAATACAAACTTATTTATTTCCAATTAAAAGCAACAAGAGGCCAAAGGAAACATTCCATCAAGCATTTAGTGTTGTTCATAGCTTCAAGGAATTTAATTTTTTTTTTTATCAGGTACAAAAAATCAGAAGTAGTGGTAATGCTATATCTTGATTTGAATGTCTTTAATGGCTTGATGTTTTTCTTCTGAAGTTCACCTGATCACTGTTGTGATCACACTGGCAGAGTGATTGAGTTGAAACTCGGGCTTGTTAGAATTAGATTAAAACCCAGTACAGAACTTGTAGCCTAAGGCCACGCAAATATTGTAAAATTTAAATGATAAATCGTTTGAAAGAGGCATAACCCGCTAGACTAATGGATACACAGGAAAAATGGTTCATTTAATTGCTGTTAGAAAATGTGAGAAACCTTGGGGGGGTTTAGAAGTTCACAGCCTTCAGAGAAGCTCGAACATAAATTTTACAGCGTTAGCAACTGTGGCACAGGCGGCCTCCTGTGCTCAAGAACAGTTCCCGTGCCATTTAGTCTGTTCTGAAATCTGTTGAGACTCAGCCTGTGCTCTTCTCTTGTCCTCGCTGTTTGGACAGAAAGGTAATTTGTGAGGTTTCAACCCTCTGGCTCTTGGAAAATTTGCTCTCTATTTCTTAAGGTTTTTCTCGGCGTTATTTTTCTTGTGAAACACCATTATTCATCTCCCTCTGATGTTTCTCTTGCTGGCTTACAGGTGACATTACTGCTTCCCTGTGTTTTACGGAAAAAACAGTAGATTCACATGTCTAACTTGTATTTCTGGTTTACGATCACCCTGGTTTTCACTAGGTCACCTGAACTGTTATTTTCTCCCATTTTTCTGGTAGATTAGCTCCTTTTTTATAGTAGTACTTCTTTGTCAGTCTTAGAGGGTACCATTTTGACACTTCATAGCTCTTCACCGGAAGGGAAAGGGACTTACTCTGCTTGGAGATCCAGCAATGCATTGTTTGAAGAACTTTCATAAAGGTGAATGTTAAATTTTAGTGAGTGATGTGGCAGAGAAAGCACGAGAACGTGTTTGCTGGGTGGGTGAGGAGAAGGCTTCTTACGGGATTTTGGTGAATTGAACAAACAGGAATCAAGTAAATGTGTTCTTGTTCTGTCTGCTGAGAACTTGTATTTCGGAGTGAATTGAAACTACAGCTAGTCTTGATACTGTGACTAGCTCTGAATGCCCAGTGTAAATAAATTTGATTAAGCAAGTTGAAGTTACTGGTTTGCTCTTTTATTTCAAACAGGTTAATCTCAACAGCGTGCTTCCTTTGATCTTCAGGCTCAACCTGATAGCTTGCAGAACCAGCCTTTGTCTTCCTTTGTTTCCCTGTCAGATTCTGACGTTACTTCTTAGGATAAAAATTCCCACCAGTGGGTACATTTTGTAACATGTTCTAAACTGTTGCACCTCAGCGTTTGTATTTCTTATGACAAACTTTTCAAAGACAAAAGGGAAAATGAGCTCCAAGAGGACCTTCTCCGCTACTTCCACTTTCCTGGAGCTGTTACTGTTCATGACACACATTCTTTGGCAATGGAATTTAAGTGGCTATGTAAATGCAACACTGATTTTTAAAAAGGCCTTACTTATTTTTGGAGTGCAATTCTTTGTTCTCATGGGATTAAAAAAACATCGTGTGCATCTGGATTTATATGAAAAGCGTTGACCAACTCTGCAGCTGCATATCCTGTACATCTTTACATTACCAGCGTGATGTTTTGAATTTACGTCTTATTTTTCACTAATATAATGAGTGTAAGACTTGGAAAACTACAATCCATATAAGAGACTCCTTTCTTGGTGTGGCTATTTTAGTTCTGTTAATGCTCCATTTAAACAAAATGTTTTATTACTTTTTTTTTTTATGTAGCTTTCAGGTCAGAACATGTGAACCTGTGGAGCGGGCCGTATGCTTTCTGCCACCTGACCCTTACCACACCTAAACAAACCTTGGAGTGCTGTCTGTTTGTGTGCTGTAAATACCACCGTGCTCTAATTTAATTTTTAACGTTGTTTCCGCTGTGAACAGTTTGCCCAGATACTGCGTAATCTGTTAGTAACTCCGTTAAGGTGCTGCAGCTGCTTTTGCTGTTAAATAGTTGTAGATGAAAACCAAAGTGGTGGTGTTTTATGATGTCATTCTCTTGTGCCCTTTTTTAGCAGAATGAAGTTGAAAAAGAAAATGCAAAGGGAAGGAGACTGGAAATTTAGCGTGCAGTTTTGAAAATGTTTTTTTCAGAATGTCTGCTGTGGGTAAACAAAGCTCACCTGATCCAAAGATCAGTAAGGCGGTGTCATCCTGCGGCTTTTCTTCTGCTCTTTCAGGGTCCCTCCTTTTGAACTTGTTTCACACATAGGAAAAAAAAAAAAATGGTAACAGGATAATAGAAAAGTGACTGCAGCATAACAAAAAGAGTTTTTAAGGGCCCATGTATCTATAAATTAAATGAAAATTAGTAGCCAGGCAAGAGGAGACTCAGGTCATTCTCCCCACTGAGGAGAAGGCAGGTTGGTGTGGGACCGGTGCTTGCGCCCGCACGGCTCTGTCTTAGCTTTAGCTTCTCTGCCTTGTGTAGGTATCACAGGGAATCTGCACATATTATGGTGACAGGGAATGGGATTCAGATCAGAAGTTCTCAGGAAACCAGCCTGCATTATTTCTGCTCCTCACAGACAACATGTTTTCGTAGCAATTACAAGCATTTGCAAATTTGCGTGCAGCCTAGTAGTTCTCTTTATTCTGTAAATACATCAGAGAGATTTGTGTGCAGATATGCAAATAGTGTAAGTGCCCTTCTTATAATTAATTTGCTGTCTTCTGTAATGGATCTGGTGAAGGTGCTACAAAATTTCTGTAATATGCCATCTGTTTTATGTATGTTTTCTGGTTGACGTGCAGTCGCTTGAAAAACATGGCAATAGCAGAGAGAAGAGGCAGGATATTTCTCTCTGATGGTACTGTTCATGGGACCTGCAAAATACTTTAAAAACATTTTAATAGTAAGAGAATCAATCTTTACTATCCCATTCCTTTCACTTCTTTAACGTATGCCTGTAGGAGGGGAATTCTGTGTCTGCAGGAGAATAGGCTTTTAAAGAGAGGTATTTTGAGGTTTGAGAAGTCAGATAACATGTACAATGTGTACATATGTACGACATGTATGTACATATGTATGTCTAGAAGTCAACAATATGTACAATTAAATAGGTAAAGGTGGGTGCTTGCTGCAGTGTGTCTGAGGTTGTGCCTGTGAAAACAAAATACTTGAATCCTGCTACATTTGCATGCAGTGCATGGAACAGAACCACCTGAATCTGAAATGAGACTTCAAAATAATGCTTTAGTGCAAGCAAAACCAGACTAGAATATAATGCTGTGCCAGCCCAGTACTTTCCAGAACATCTCAAGTTTATTGAATATTTTTTGTGCTTATCAGCTGCTGAGTGAGTCTGTTATAAAAACCTAAACGTATAAATGATCCTATAAAAAGAGGGGTAAGGAGGAGAGATCTGTTATGGAAACTCTGCTAAAAATACTAGAGACAGATGAAGAAGTCCTGAGAAAAAGGACTGAAATTAGATGTTATCACTAAAATGCAAAATGTAAAACATCGGTATCTTACACTTCAGGGCATCCTGTTCAGTGTTGCAGTCCGTGTATTTCTGAACTACTCGTGCACCAGAGTTACCAGTGACTGTCTTCCCGAGTGTAGCGTTGTTGTCAGCATGGTTTTTATCAATAGGTAACTACAACTAGTTCTGAATTCTGAGGACCGAGGGGAAAATCTGGAGGGTAATGGTACTTTTCAGTTTTCTGGAATTGCATATTTTGATATTGGGGTGATAAAGATTATTACTGATTTTTCTTTACCAAACTATAGAGAGCCCTTCATTAATTGAGGGTAATGATTGTGTGTTGTTTTTTTTTTTCTAAAGCATATGTTATGAAAATGGCTATTAGCAGCTGTAGAACTGGAAGTGCTTTGTTCTGTAGAGGGTTTTTTTTACTGGGAGTACACTATGTGGGATAAGAGAGTAGGTGATGGTTTTAAAGGGCTATGTTGTTTTCAAATCGTAGGTCATTAAAAAAAAAAATTAAAAAGATAAATTTCATGACAGATTATATCCTGGCTCTACTGGAAGAAAATGTTAGTTTACCTTCAAAGCTGAAGGACTTCTCATTTTGGAAATCAACAGGCTAATAATCAGTTTTCCTTTAGCATGGTCTCATTTAGAGCTGTTAGAAAGCAAAGAGGGGGAAAAAAAATCGTATGGACAGATTTAGACGTCCACAAATGCCAAGTGGGAAGGCTTCACAACTTCTGTGAACTGGATGTTTGCACATTAGAGTGTGAATGCTGATTTTGATCTTTTCATGTGGAATTTTGGATGCTGTGTAACTGACAGGTGAGAACTGTATTCCCTGATCGGCTTCCCATCTCTGGTGCTGCCGAGGCACAAGACCAGACAGGGGTCAGACGCAGAACATCAATAATAGAAACCAGGGGCTGAAAGTAGGACGAATGTTGGCAGAACTGGAGCTATTGCTAAAAGCTCTTCACTCTCGGTACGTGTAACAGCTCACATGGAAGTCAAACTGGTGGATGTTCAGGGATTTCTCCTTGGTGCGGTGTTTTTCAGACTACGTGTCTCCTTAGTACCTTTGGATTCAGTCTACACCCATGGTATTTGTGCCAATATTTAATTTCTTAAAAAAACATTTCCAGAACCTTAACAACTGTTGTTGCATATACACTATTTCATGGAGCAAATGCATTTTAAGGAGCTTTTTTTTGTCTATAAGGAACTATATGTGGGGGGGCGCAGTATAGATCAGAGGCTCAGCCACTTTCTTTATATGTAGAGGGGAGCAGCTAACAATTCTGTGTCTCTCCATAAACCAGGCACCGAACACTGCGTAAAATACTGGCTTTATAAACTTGAGAGTTCTCGAAACAAGACAAAAACCTGCATGGGGAGTGTGTTCATACACCAATTTCTCACTTGGTTGTGCTTTTTAAAGACAAGAAGGTAGACATGGCGTTCGTGTACATAGTGTAATTTGTGGCCGTGATGCAAAGTCTTCTTCTGCCTTTTCTTCCCTCAAGCCTTAAGTCACCATTGATCATCCTGATCTTTCTGCCGTGCTATCAAGCACGGGTTGACCCTATGTCCTATTTAAAAGAAATACCTTGCATTTAATTCGGATTTTCTTCTTAATACATGCGGTGTTGATTTATGGTTTGCTGAGCTGTGAGAAATGCAGGACCTACTCTGTGTGGTTGCTTCCGCGCTGTGTTCTGGGTGGAATGTTTGTTTTCTTTCTTGGACTGGGGTTCGCGAGGATGTGACCGTGGTTTTGCTTGTCTGCAGGTGCAACAAGGTCTTACTCTGGGCCATTCCACTGCATTATTTTCCCTCACTGGAAGCTCTTCTGTTGCTATCAATGCTACTATTTTATTTGGCAACCACAGTCAAATGTTAATTTTTCAGGACTGTTTAGTGCATGTTAACTAAACTGTTGGAATTTTTGGCTGTTAATACTGGGTCTGAAATTTTTCACATTTGTCTGAGGCACCTATGTTTTCTGAATCTGGCTTGAACAGTAACCGAGGAAGAGGCTTGCAGGAAAATTTGCAGCTCTCCTACAATCAAAAAAAATAAATAAATAAAAAAATGGGGAGGTGGGGTTGATACCTTTTTCAAAGTTGTAGATATTTGACTGATGCTGACTTAGTCTTTTTAGCAAAAGCTTCTATTACCCAGCTCTGCTAACTTGAGGGAAGGTTTGCAGTTTTCAGCTTCACTCCTAAAAAGGGTATTGTACAGCACGAGTGTTGTAGTGAGACAAGTAAGACAAAGACAGTCTCTGCTAGATTTAGGCTTCCATTTTAAACATTTATTTCAAATGCATTTTGTTTTATAGACTTCCTGAGTTATGTACAGACGAGTAACGGGTAGTTTAACTGATAAAATAATTTTGTTGTTATTTTTAATTTTTCCTTTAAAAAAAAAGTTTTAGAACAATTACGATGGTTTCCCCAATTCTAACTGCGATTAATTTCGATGAGGAGACTGGGGAAGACGGCAGAAGAAATAGAACGTGTTTATATTAAATATTTAACACTTAAGAAATGTTTGATTTGTCAGCAGTGGAAAAAAAAACTAACCATCATTCTTATTCACGAGCTATGGTGTTGGCATAGGGGATGTGTTGATACATCACTAGTGTAGGATTTGTGACAAGACAGTAGGTAAAATATTCTGTTTACTGTTTGATGGCTAAATTTGACAAGAGGCAAATATAAATGATCAAATATCAACTTAGCTGGGATTTTTTTTTTTTTTCTCCCTGGCAGTACATGACAATAAAAGCACTATTTGGCAAGTGGTGGTAACATTCACAAGTTTACAAAGCTCGGGCTTTGTGTGAGAGCCGGGGCCAGCACCTGTTCCATCCAGCCCTTTCTTCTGGGACCCTTTCTTCTAGTTCTTGTCTTTCCCAGCGGACCAGGAGGCTTCCCGCTCGGGAGACGCGTTGGCAACAGGGGGACTGGTAGAAACGTTTTGCAGTTTTGCAGTGTGTTGGGTTGGTCTGTCACAGTATGTATCGTAATCTGTGAAAATAACGTATTTTTGGGAATGATTTGCATTTTTTTTTGAAGCTGCTCATGAATACTTATAGATGTAGATGAAAAAGAGTATCTGGCATTTAAAGAGAAAGAAGTAGGAGCAGTTGCTTCTGCAGACAATTTTAAACGCATCCCCTTTGACCGAATCCGAGGCCGTGGTCTGTGTTGAAAGCTGAGCAATAATGCATTTCTTCATAAATTCTCCTCGGCCTGGCAGACCACCTTGCTAGTTACGGGAAATCGATCCTTACACTGATTTTGCTGTATTGCAACCTCTGTGTCCTTCACAAAGTTTGCTGCAGTCAGAAATAACTATAATTCCTTTGAACTTAATGTTGATTTTTTTTTTTTTTAAAGCATTTGTGCCACTACTCTTTCTTTTGTGCCTCTCACATTGACTGTGGTGATGTTTAAGAGAAATGAGCCTCTTGTGGAAATGGGGTACGTGTGCTGGGAGAATGGATATGGGGTTTCAGATTTAAATAGTATCTTTTTTTTTTTTTTTTTAATGTAGTGGAGAAAATGAAAGCATGCTAATACTCTTTAAACTTCTGTGAAATTTACTGTGTTGTAATTTCAATTATAAAAGTAGCTGCTATACCTGCACTTAATTATAAGCTGTTTGAATAAAATTTTGCTCTTAATTGCTTGGTTTAGGTATTGCTTACATTAAACATCTTTGCTAATCTGTCAACTTAATTCACCTGTGAACTTAAATACGTGGCGACTCCCACTGTTTCTGGTTAGGGAGAGAACAGAGGGCGGTGCCTGATGGAACGCTCTGCTGTTAGGTGTCCGGATGTCTGTGTGCCCCTGCGCGCCCAGTGCTTGTGTGTGACACTCCTGTAGCCACCGGTGGGGACGCCGTAAGGACACCAGCGAACCCGGGCCGTGTCTGTGGAGGCTGTGGTGTGGTGTTTATCACTTCCCGTTGAACTGACTTATCTTTGAATTAGATGGACCTCACTGAAAATCAAATTTCGTGTATGAATGTTCAAATTACACCCAACATCGAAAAGCGTTTTGATTTGATAGAAAGAGCTGTTTTCTGCTCTTAAATTTCCACCTTTTTCTTCTGTTTTTGTTTTGGTTTAATTTTATTTCTGTTTTTGTTTTTTTTTTTTTTTTAGTGAGTGACAGTTGCTTCAGGAACCTTGCTGAGGATCGTAGTGGGATAAACCTTAAAGATCTGGTCCAAGACCCTTCTTTGTGAGTATCTGGCTCTTATTGCTAAGCAAAGAAAAGCTTCTTCATGATATCCTTGTGAGTAGTTTTGTAATTCTATAAAGAAGTAGTGTGATAAAGTACACTTTTAGTGCTTTAGTGGCGATATACTTGCCAAGTTGTTAGTCTTTAATACAGACAAGTGTAATTAAAACCACTTTGTTTCTTATATCTGTTTGTGAACTGACATCCAGTGAGCACGTGCAGTGAACAGCACAAGAGCCATCGGAGGTAACAGGTTGTGCGTCCTGGTGTTTGTGTGAAGGATTTGCACACACAGTGTCGCCTCGCTTTAAGGTGAAACTATAGAAATTAGGAGATTACTGGATAATTATGTTATCACCAGTTATCTTAACACATAGAATCCTTTTCTTTCTATCTAATTTCATACAGCTGATACTTATTTCTTCCTCTGCTAACTTTTTTTAATTCAAGTATGTGAGCAGATGATTTAATTTTGAATTCATGGCAAGAGTAGTGGTCTTCATTTCAGTGTTGTATTTTCCTTTAACGTCAAATTCACCCTCGTGAGCTCTGAGCCAGATGTGAAATTGCATCAAACCTTTTTGTGTTTGATTGGTTTTGTTCGTTTTCTCCCCCCCCCTCTTCGTTTTACTTCAGTACTAGATGAAAATGTTCTTGCTAGTGTGTACAAGTGTGCCACTTGTTTTGACGGAAGCAAGAGAACAGAAAACTTCGCAATCAATAGCACATTCCACAGGGCTTCCTAATATGATGAGCCTTTACACTGGCAGAGTACATTTTCCAGTGTTGGTTGAGAAGCAGTGGAAACTTTTCAGTTACAGGGGATTTTTAGTAACGAAGTAGGTGCAGAATTTGTTTTGTCATGTTGCTACAGATAAATGACATATGGATATACACATACTTTCTTGGAAATTTTGGACATATTGTGTGTAATATTTGATAATTTGTGCTTAGGAAAGTTGTCCTCTGTACTTCTATTGTATTATTGTTGCTTGAGATTCACAAAATACATGCAGTAGTAAAGTTTTAATAAATACTCTTTAAGTGTTGAAGTCATGGCTGTTGAAAAGATCTTAATTTCCTACCGAAATTTGACTTCTGAGTGGTTTTGTTTGTCTGTTTTAATTTTTGAGTGTTGTATGTGTTTCTTTGAGTTGCAGGTATGCCTATATGCTATGTGTAGTTTTGGTTTTGCACCTCTGGGATTCACTTTCAGAAAGGATGAATTGCCTTTGTTGTAGAATGATAATTTTCCTTGCTGTTTACCACAAACAATGAAATGGTCTGCTTTCCATCCCTGACCGTAACTTACGTGAAGAAGATTGTAATAATTATTGTAATCTGCAACATAAATGAAATGGATTTCTGTTGCTTAAAGCGTAAGAAGCGTCAGTGAGTGCAGTGTAGCCATTTCTTTTTCACTTTGAAAGATTGAATGAAGTCTCTGACCATCTGGTAGGTCTCAAGGACTGTTTGACACTTCCGTTGTGTGACAGATTGTAGCGCAAGAAAAGTTGTCTTCGGTTTGCCTGATGACAGGAATGTACAGGCTTAGTTTTGTCTTCCCAAATGGATATTCTTGCAGTTCTATGACTGAGTGCCTATTAAGAATTCTTGCAAAAGGTATAATAGTGGGAGTGAATCTCCAAAATGAAGAAACGACCTAAGGCTGTATCGTTCAGCCCACGCTTTTGTAGGTGACTCTGAGGTCCCACAGTGTCTGAATTCTTCATTACACGAAGAGAAATGCAAAGGACAGTGTGGGGCCAAAGCATGAGAGTGCCAGCCAAAGGGATGTTTTAACCTTTTTTTTTTTTTTTAAATAAGAATTAAGTTGAATTAAAATTCTTAGAGATTATATAAATAACAAAAGAACATTTGATTCATCCTCTTACCAGTTCGATATTTATACTTTACGGTTTCTTCGGTGCTCGTTTGCTATGACTGTAGACGAACTGCCTCGTTTTTCTTTTGTGATCTAATATCAGATGCCAACATCAGATTTACATAAAAAAACTGATGCTTTCTTTGCAAATGGCTCTACTACTATAAAGGTTTGCAGTGCATTTGGACTGTATGACACTAATAAAATAGTTTAACAAAGAGAGTGCAGGAGATTTTGGGCTCATTAGCATATAAATAGATAATCAGTGTATACTTCTAACAGGAGTTCACGTTAATAGCAGATGACGGGTTAGCAGCAGAGGTAGAAATACACTATAATACACCAAAAGGATAGTATGGGGGCAAAAAAAAAGTTTAAGTGGTTTTAGATTAGGACGCTTTGATACGTTATGTAAAATGCATTTTGGATAGTGTCCAGTTCTTGTGACACTCAGCTACTTCATCCGGTTTTCTCTTGGCATCTCCCTTGTTGTCTGCCACTCTTGGCTCCAGCACAGACAAATTCTCTTTTGTTACTGCAGGAGGCTTTTTCTGGAGGGCTGAAAGTGTGTCTGCACATTGAAATGAAAATATATAAAGGCAGCAGTGTGGGGTTTTTTCATTAGTGTCTGATTTATATCAAGTGTGCCTAATTGTCAAGATAGTCTTTTTTTCCCCAACCGATTTGCCAGCTAGAGCAGTCTGGACTCTCTAAACGTGATCTGCTTTTAATTCTCTCATCATTAGTAATAATAGCTCGGCTGCTCAAATCAGGAGTTTGATCATTTGTTTCAATGTGTTTTACTCTCAGTGAAAACAGAAGTGCTGCTTAAGAAAAATCCAGGCATATCAAGCATAAAGTGAGGAGTTACTGGCTGTGGGAGCAGGATGCGTGCGACAGCTTTACAGTTAAATCTCATTCTGTATATAATTGCAGAAAAGTTGAATTTGAACAAAAAGTTGATTAGAGATTCAACTCAAAAGGTGGTTTCAGAGTTTACTGCTTGTACGCATTCATTGCACGTGATCACAGAATCACAGGATGTTTTGAGTTGGAAGGAACCTTTAAAGGTCCTCTAGTCCAAACCCCCTGCAGTGAGCAGAGACGTGTTCAGCTAGACCAGGTTGCTCAGAGCACCGTGATGTCTTTGCTGTCTCCAGTGTCCAGTTTTGGACACAAAACTGATAGAGGTGTGTGGAACGGCAAGAGGAGAAGGCAGTTTGAAAGTGCATCGCATGACAGGTGTTATTTAATTTAGAAAACAATGGTGGAAGAGAGGAAGTATGAGTCTCCTACAGTATAGAAAAGATTATTAAAGGTTATTTAAAATTCTAAATGTCAGTGTGATGAAGAAACTGTAATCAGTTTCTAAGAATGTCAGGGAGAGCTCAGCAGATTAGTCTACGTGCATTTAATCCTGTGTAAGTGTAGAGAGCTGGAAGAGCAACCTTTTTTTTCTTGTTTCTTTCTTTTTTCTTCTCTTCTGGGAAGAAGCTATGCATTCTGATGGTTTGGCCTAGGTAACTGGACGTGGCTAAGAATAATCAAAGCTTATCATTTGATTTAGTTGATGCACCCACTGTCTACCATTCCAGTGATACATAAAAGATACTTAAAATTTTGCATTTTATGGAGGAGATTGATCTACTTGAGAAGACTGTAGGTGCCTTTCCATGAGTGGTCCTAAGAGCAGAGGAGGTGTAATTGGAGGACCTAGACTAGTGTTTCTTAGATGATGGTGCAGATGTTCTTCAGACTATATTCAGCTGAGGTAAAATACAATGGAGCAGCTTAAGATGCTAGCAAAGTCCTGCTGCTGTGGGCAGATCTTTGAGGGTTCGTAGCAAGGCAAAATTTCTTAAGCTGGTGCTCAAGGAAAGACAGAAAATTGATCAGTTTGACTTTTCGCTCTGGAGCAGACTGAATAGTACCCTCTTTCTTCTCCACCTTCAGTACCCTTTTTGTGCTTAGGAGAGATGTGGGTTACATAGAATTCAATCTGGCTATCACCTGAAACTCCTTTACTAATGATCTTTTTCTAAGTTATTTTAAATACATCTCTGAAGCGTGAACCATCAGATCATTAGAGGATTTGGTATACCTTCACCTACTTCAAGTGGAAATTCGGTGTGTAGACATTCCCAAGTTTTAGCTTTTAATCTTTCTGTGCAATTCAGCAGCTACAGTTACACATAATCACTGGTACACATTTGTTTTTGAAACATCTTCAGAGATTCTTTGAGAAGAGCAAGAGATTCTGAATAACTTCTTTCTAGGCAAAATCACATCACATCTAAACTGTTTCACATCTCCTTCAGATTATCCGACTTCATTTATGAGAAGGTAGATAAACCTAAAGGGTAACAACAGGTAACTTTTTTGACAGATCAGAAGTTATTTTTAATGCCTGTGTACTGCAGAAGTGCTTTTTTTTAAAGTTGTGAGAAGAAAATGTTATTTATCCTTCATATAATTGTATTAGAAAGACAACTTGGACTACTTCTGGGAAGTAGTTGTGAGTGATTTAGAATTCATCACTTAATCTAAAGACTGAAGATGATGAAATTATTGAGGGGCTCTGATTTTTTTCATCTTTCAGTGAACATAAACTATACTGCAGAATTGAAGACATGAGAAAGACAACATTAAGTAGTAATTCACGGTGTCTATCTTCACTTGAAGGAACCTGTCCAGAGTGGTTGAGGAGAACTGGAACTATCGGAGTTGATTCTTTCTGTGTTATGCTCATCATTTGAAGATGAGTGGTGTATTCTGTCTTGCTGGAGGTTACAAATCCCACCTTATGATGATACCAGTTCTCTCCCTCTTTGTGCAGCCCTTCTACTTTTTCAGTGCTTGTTATAATATATGCATGGCATGCCTGATTCTTTTATTTAACTGCCAGTCTCAGTAATGCAGCAGAGAGAGGAAACAGTTTCTTCTGTAATCCTATCTGCTGTTATCTTGTTTTGCAGCAGCATTCTAGAGGGAGTTAGTGCTCAATTGTTTGTCCATTATTTGACTGCATTAGCACATGCTTTCCCTAATAGGCTTGGCTTACGAAAATGCTTCTCTTGCCTCTCCTGTCAGTGAGCTTATCTGTAAGTGTCAAGTGATTTCATCAGGTGATCTTTTTCAGGACAACTGGAGGACTCACTCTGGTAGCCCAGAGTACTCTCGTGTGCAGAGGAGCAATACCGAGATGCAACTGGAGTTAGTGCAGGCTATTTCAAATATGGCATCTAATGAGAAAAGTGTACCTGGCAAACTTTCAAAGATCTGACATGTACCTCAAGTCATTGATGAGGATGAGCTTAATCTAATAAGAACTTCCTAAAGTCACATAGATAAACTCAGCCTCATGCTGCCCTGATGGTTTCTGGTTGTTCTTGGGGAATGGGTGAGACAGGCCTTTATCTGCTTCAGCTGCAAGCAGAGTTTGCCTATGCCTGCAAAAATTGTATTTACCCTCTGTTGGAGATAATTAAAACATGCTCACCTCAAGCAGCCAAGGTTTGTTCTCAGACCAGTGTCACTGCTTTTCTTCCCCATAACCCAGCCAGACCCCATCAGATGTATCACAGGGATTGTTCTGTAGTTCACGTGCCAAATAATTTTCCCTCCAGTTGTAAGAACAGGTCCCTAAATGTTTTCTGCAGGGAGGTTGGATTAAATGACTTCTAAGGTCCCTTCCAGCCTAGGCCATTCTGTGATTCTATGATTTTCCAAGGGACTTTCTTTTTTGGGCATATTGATTATGTGAGGGAGATCTACTTTTCAGTTTTGTTGAAAACCTTCTCCATTATTTGTACTTCAAGAAAAGAATTTTTTCAGCATACAGGATTCCTTGGCAGTTTGTAGCAAAAAAAATGCAAATATTGCTTGCATATTCCTTTGTCTGATTAGGCTTAATGACTCATAAACCTGTAGGAACAGCTTTGGGTGTCTGAAGCAAAACCTTAGCAGCAGTCTGTGGCAAAGAAGCACATGTACAAAAATGTCTTTCTTAAGCACTCGGTAGTTTTTAACTCTACCAAGTTTTTACTTCTTGGACCAAAGCAAAGGAGTGTCTTGTAACCTCTTTAAAAGCTCCGTGTCAGTGTTATCTACTGAGAGTATTTACAATCAGAACAAACTTGTCTTCTCTCATCACACGGTTTTCAAATTCTTAGAGAGACTTTCCTTCCTTTCGCCCTTGCAGTGCCCTGCAGTAGCCTGCGGTTAAGAAATCTGTGAGCTAATCAAGTAACTGAGAAAGTTGATCTGGAGCCCGAGGCTGTGCAGCCCCAGCGCTGTGCTTGGGCTGTTGAGCCTTGCAGAGGGGAAAGGGTTCTGCGCCCACACGGCAGCTGGGGCTTGGGCGCTCCCTTTGGCTTTGCGGTTCTAGCTCCAGTCTCCGAATTAGTTCTGGTACTTCCCTGCACTGCCTGAAGCCTTTTAGCCAGGCACCTCTATCTGAACACGTTCAGGGAACTTCTAAACTTACGGGATCTGTAACCAGGGATTCTCCTTGTTATTAGGAAGTTGAAATGCACTTTTTCATGGAGCTGTCTAAAGAAATGTTTATTTTCTCTGGCTTGTTCTGGAACTAGCAGTTACAAACGCAGATATAACGTTCGTGGAATAAGAAACATCATCATTGATTATGGGGATTTACTAGGTCCTTCAGTTTCAGAGTTTCAGGTTTGTTATTTTTTAGATAAACTTAGACTTTCATCTGTAAACGAAAATTATAGGGAACATATTTTCAAAGGTGCTGAAGAAAAGCTATGTGCTTTTGGCTCTGTCGTACTACCTTCACTGTCTGATACTGAAAAGAAATATGTAGGACACAAATTGGAGAATGTTGATCAAATTTCATTCTAGACAGTTTTACAAAGCTGATTAAAAGCTGTTTCTGTGTATATTTTAAATGTTGATTTTAAAAGTATCCACTCTGCTTGTGACTTCTGTTGCATTTGCCATTTTCAACAGCTTTCCGGTCTCTGAGGATCCGTGATTCAGAACCTAAACAGCCTCTTCTAAGCCCGTTTTGCCACCTCCAGTGTTCATCTGAATCTCAACTAGCCTGATGTTTCACCTGTCCTCATTTTTCCTGACTCTAGTCTTTGTTTCTGTTTACATCCACATCTTTTTCTGGGTATTTAAAGGGACTGTCTGCTAGTGTCTAGATATTGGGAAGAAAAATATTGTGTGTACCTACAGGAGAGAGATGGTCCAGTGCTGATCTTAGATTTACCTGCGTCAGCGGATGGTTCTTTGAGAAGATCCTCTTAATACTCAGCAGGGTATCAAAGCTGCTTCTATATTCTCAGAAAATATGTGAGGACCTACTAAAAAAATACAAAAGACCTATTTGTATGACCGTATAAACCCGGGGTGTGCTTACATCTTGACTACTGTGTTAACTTTCAGAAGGGCTATGGTGTGGATCACAAGATTAAACAGATTTTGAACAGCCTCTACATAAAGAGAAATTAAATAGACTAGAACTTTTCACTTGAACCAAGAAACGATGTATGGTGGAGTTACACGGAATGAATAGCATTTTAAAAAAAAAAGTCAGATTTTTTAAGTTGTGACAGGAAAAAAATCAGACAGCAGGTTTAAAATGAGTAGAAGTACATACTTAGTCAAGTGTAGCAGAAGTGAATATTTTATAATTGATGTAACATCATGTAGAAGCCTGGAGTATAAATGATAGGTGGAAAAAAAAGGAATTGGACTGATGGACCTACTATTCCTGTTGATCTGATATTTTGCATGCAGCAGCTAGGTCAGCAAACTCCTGAACTGAAGATGGCAAGAGGCAGTAAGGATGTGCCAGGGGACAAATCATGGTCTGTGTCAGATGTTTATTTCCTATGCAGTTTTTTCTTAACACCAGAAACATCATCCTGAGTTGTATGGACCTTTGGACTGAGCTGGTATGTCAGCTTTTATGTACTTCTTTCAGAAATAGTAGTTTCATAAATAGCGGGACGCATATGAACTGGAAATATTTGTTCGTAGGGAAACACTTGTCCTTCAGGTAGAGTGGGCTTCCCTGACATGGCTGGATTTAAATTTGGAATTCCCAGTAATGGGGGAACAAAAGCCTCTCAGCACAGGGGTTGTAATAAGTTTATTACGCAGGAGAAAATTTCTTTTCTGTAATCTCACTATTAAAAATGACTGTGAATGCTTTTCTGAAGTGCTCTTTCTTTTGAAAATCAATTGTGAGCTGACCCCTGGACAATAGGCTTTTTGTAGGAGAGGACACATTGTGTCAAAGATAGAAATACTTGAAAGAACGCCTTGTTTAGAGAGGGCTTCTATGAAATTCTGTGTACTTATTTGCAGTACAGATTAAGTTAGCAGAGGAAATGGATAATCTCCTACTGAAAGATTGTAATAGAACACCTAGCTTCAGATATAAAGGAGGCCTTTGCCACACATCTTAGAAATTATTCTGACATTGAGATACAGAAAATTGCTGCCCAGAAGTGTTTTCATGCTTTTATACAATACTTCTCACTGTGCTTAAATTCTAGATTGCTTTCTTAATTAGAAAGAATTGTCCTGCTGTCGCTTGTTCTTGGGGGACTTTTTAAAATCGCTTTCTTTTTAGCACTGTACAGCAGAAATCTCTCCAGATAGTGGCTTAAGAGAGAAGAAGTATAGTTATCCCACAGTAATCCTTCTGCTGTTTTCATGTGCCCTTTTCTTACCTTCTTTCACTGTAACTGGAATTTTACCATGGATTCTTCACTTACGCTTCTCCACTTTAGCCGTGCTAACATATAAACATCACGAGAACATGACCAGTACATAAGTATATTTTCTATGGACGATGACAACCTTGAAGTTCAAAACTTGACATATCAAGGGGTCAAAAATTACCTCAAGTGATTTTCCGCAGAGTTATTTCAAAGAAACACAGTTAAACTACAACGCTAAATGCTTCCCTTTACACCCTAACTAATTCTCTTTTAAGCTTTTAAGTGGATGGCCTTTAGCTATATCTCTCTTCTTTTTTCTGATTTTTTTCTCTCTATTGTATTTCCAGTAGATTGTTTATTTCTGTTAAAATTCTGGGGTTTACGGATTATTTGGATTTGGATATGAGAGTGTAACTTGTCTGTCAAGTGATATTTTTGGTTGGAAAGACCATGTTTTCTTGAAATTAGTTATTGATGTTGTTTTCAGATGGGTGATTCTTTCAGACAACTCAGGATGCTCTGGAGTGTCGTTTGACTGACATGATTAAATTCCATGTTTAAAAAATAGACATTAAAAGATCTTTTTCTCTCTCAACCCCTCTTTATTCAGTACATTTCTCGTACTGTCACAGGCATTCTGCACAGCTCATGTGCTCTGTAGCTCGGTACAGTCTGTGCACAAGTCCAATGGCAAGCTTTTCTGACCGAGCCTGGAAAGCCATTCGCTATACAGACTGCTAACAATCCACAGAATACGTTAATATGTGATTTTGTTCTCAGATAAAGAGAATACAGGGCAATATGACTCAGAGATTTTTACCTCTCTGACTCTGGGCTGGCTGCACAATTCCGGACCGAGGAGCCACGTGTGGTACCACAAGCAACCGTCGTGCCTGTTCGGTGCCTGAGGCTCTGGCTGTACCGGTACTGTCGGTGTTTCCTCCAGGAAACTCTGTGTGGTGCCTACTCTATCGCATTTGCAACGCTCTGGAAATTAAAGAACAAGATTTGAATAAATTTTAATTCAGCCTATCGTAACAGTTCCATGCAGACTAGAACCTTGTTTTCATCTAAACCTGCACGAATGTCAGGGGAAAATTAAAGGCTTCAGGAGTGTCATCCTGTTGTGGTGTAGGTTTCCATTGCAGAGTACAGACATTACTGAAAACTCTGACACATTCTTGTATTTTTCTTAATCTTGAAGCATTAAAATGCTTAAAATCAAACTGAATAAGCAACAAACCCCAGAAAACGCTTCTCCTGAGTGGCAACCATCCAGCCCTTCTTGTCCACAGGTGGATCATAGAATCACAGAATGTTTGGGGTTAGAAGATCATCCAGTCCAACCCCCTGCCAGAGCAGGAGCCCCTAGGGCAGCCACACAGGAACGCATCCAGGTGGGGTTTGAATGTCTCCAGAGAAGGAGACTCCACACCCTCCCTGGGCAGCCTGGGCCAGAGCTCTGTTACCCTCCCAGTAAAGAAATCTTTCCTCATGTTGAGGTGGAACTTCCTATGTCCTACCTTAAACGCGTACTGGCATTGTGTGGATAAGCAACTGCAAACTTCACTTTCCACCAAGCTACGATAAATACCCTTACCCCATACCCACTTAAAATGGCTCCTTCTTTTGACGGTGCTCATAAACCCCCTCCTGCAGTAACAAACTATGGGAGGAAAATCTCAGAATTACTGGAGGAAAGGATCGTGCTGTGTGTTCTTCAGCCTTGAGAAAAGGAAGATAAAGGTTGAAGGGGTTGGTACTGGCAGCAGGGAGAGACTGGTTTTAGGGAAATTGCTAAAAGTGAGCCAACGCTGGCCAGAATGTAATAATCGAAAATCTTTCTAAACACTCAATTTTGCAGCCGTAGTTCATGTTTTCAAGTAGTAGAAAATAAAACTTTGTCTGGCTGCTACTGTTCGTTAGTTTGTAAAAGGAAAGGTGTGTCATGGAATAAAGCAAAATTTTATTTTACAACTGCTATTAATATAAAAGGTTAATAGTTGTGTGTGTGTGTGTGTGTGTTGTTCAATGGTGCTTGTGATTAAGGCAGAAATACTGAATGGATAACTTAACTGTTAATTTTAATATGCAGGTGTGATCAAACGGAACTAAAAATACTGAGCAAACACAGGCAAGCCCTAAGCTTATGAGGGAGAGGGAAGCGAATGAACTAAGCAATAAATACTTCATACTTGGCCTGTAAAAATGAGTGAAATGTTGAATATGAAACTAAACTGGCCAGTCGGAACCCATAATATTTGATTTCATGTCAGGGTGTTCACCTTTCACTGAGAAACTTTGATGAAATTTTATTTTGCACAACTGTGTTCATTTTAATTGAATTACACGTTTTGGTGAAAAAGCTTCACTGGGAAATTATCAAGTAGCTCCCAACCAAGTTTTAGATGGAAGATCTCAAACTGGTGTAAATGAGTCATATTTGCTGCTAACAACTACTCATTTAAATCGTTCTCGTGGAGCACTTAGCACACTGCTTCTAATTACACTGTTGTAACACTCAGCATATTGTGTACATCTTATATTTAAATTGCATAGTTCACGTAAATTACATACTGCTTTGTTAATAGCTTTTTGACAAGTAAGGATGAGCAAGTACTCTGTACTCGGAGCCGACGGGGCGTAAGGTGTGTGTCCGTAGCACAGTGCTGAGCCCCAGCCGGCGTGCTTTCCCTCTCGGCGTGGTTTATTGGTAACGCTCAGTGCCCCTCTAGCTGTGGTACGGTCGGTTGTAATCTGATGTGGGATGCTGCTATATCTCCCTGGGAATAACACATAGACCCAAGATATTTTTTTTTTTTCTTCTTTCATCTCCTACGTTCGGTTATTAATAAAAGCTCTGAGAGTTCTACCAGAAGAGGCAATAAACATTTTAAAAAACAAGTAGTAAGCTTGCATTACAATGCATCGTTCGAGTGTCTGTCACTAGCAATGGTCCAGAGTTAGGGTTATTATTTTAATTTATTTTAATGAGAAGACTGCTAGTCTTCTATAGTGCTTTATACTTGCTTTAAAGTAATTTAGCACAAAACGGTGTCATAGACTGAAGTGCTCTGTAAAAGAGAACTCTCCAACAATGTGCAAGCTCCCTGAAGTATTTCTATATTGTAGCTACTTACTCAGCTAGTTTGAGAACGGAGAAAGATTGGGAAGGAAAAATTGAGTGGGCTGGAAAGCCTTTGTTCTGTGTTTGTGCTCGTGTACTTACCAGTGCAGTTCCGAGGATGGAAATGAGCTGGGGCAGGAGTAGAAGGGTCAATAAAGCCACAATATTCTATGAAGTATCCAGCTGTAGAAGCTGAGGGTGGGAGGTTGCAGTTAACTTTTTCTGGGATGGAAGTTTCGTAGGTACTCGCTGACTGCAGTAAGTACTAGCGGAGAATGTCGAAGTTTAAAGTTGGAAATTATTTTGGAGAAGGCAATTGCAGCCAAGACCACAGAGGTGGGAAACATCTGCTGCTTTGCTTGTATGTCTTCTTTCCTCTCTTTCCTCTCGCAAAGAATCCCTCTCAGGTGCACGATGTTTGCCTGTTAGTGGACCTCTCGGCCGTTCCCTATGGGCCAGGAATGACTGAGGAGCCTGTCTGTGTCCTTCAGCTTTGATGTGGACACTGTCTTTGGTCTACTTTGCTTTTCGTGACCTATTCAATCTTTGGGCATTTTGTTAACTTAGCAAAAATCACCAGTTAGTCCTTAACTTCTGTGTGTGCATGTGTGGGCAAGTTTTAAAACCCACATTTTTTAAAAGCGAGAATAAGCATCTCCCAGCCACACGCTGCCTTGTAGTTCACAGAATAATGGCTGAGGTCATAGTGTTATGTTGTCAACAATACCTGTGTATAAGTTGGCCTCTTCATCTTTTTCTTTTCATGAACAGTTCATTTTATGAATCAAAATATAATGTAGTGTATTTACTACCAATGTAAACTCAACTTGAAGTTTAAAAATCTGCCTGCAGGGTTCATGTCTTAATGGCATATGTGACAGAATTGGAGTCACTGTGCTCCACTGTAAAGGATCGGCCACTGCAGAATAAAGATCAGCTGAACTAGGAGTTAATCAATAAACATGACAGAAAGATAACCTGGGAATGAATATTTTTAGGTACCAGATACTCAACTTTGACTTACTTTCATTTCTAAAAGGCTTCTGCCATATTTTATTTATTCATTACAAGTGGTTTTGAACTTGGTACAAGTGAGTTTTGGACAAATTGTTATGTAAGGCAGTCTTACAAAGGTGAAGCAAATTGTGAGAGCATATTTGTACTGAGTATTCTTCCTTAGTTGAGATGAAAGATGATATTTTGGTTTTCATATTAAAATATCTGTAATCTAAGCTTCAGAGCATGAGGAATCTAATTTTTTTTAAAGCAATTTATCATCTGATTTATGAAGACGACTAAATGGTAATCATGTTTCCCAGCTTTGCTGAATTTGGAGAAGCACGCCTTCGTGGCCGCTTAAGGTGTGGAGGCACTGCAGCTGTGAAACATATCATGGCACGTATCTAGGGTGGCATTATGCACCAATGAGCACTTAAAGTCAGGTGATGTGGCTGGAGGAAACAGGAGCTAAAGCGTTGAGTGCTGTTGTGGAGGGATAGCACCACTATTTGTCCTGACATGTTTTAGATGAAGATATAGCTGACAATACACATTATGTTAAAATAACCTAGTAAAATCTATCCGTGGTGTTCTGCTTGGGGTGGGGTGGCTGAGGGGAGATACAAGATACAGATAGGGAGTTTTCTCTTAATTTTCTAAGTTGTCTGTGGTCTGTGTGCTTCCTGGATCCACCTTTCAGGTTTTAAATTGAAGAGATGGTCCCGTTAGTTTTATCTTGTTTGATTTGATGGATACGTACTGAGCCACCTTCGCGGGATGGGCCTTTTGTTCTTTCACTGCTTGACCTTGTGCTGCCCACCTGCCTGTAAGGTCTTCGCACATATAATGCAAATCCAAAATAGAACAAAACCTTGTTGTATTGTCAACATAATACGATTTTGCAGTTTTACCAGAGGTTAAGATCTTAAAATGTGTTCTACTGACATTATCTACAGTGGTTTCTCTATCAGTTCTTTAAAAGTCCTCTCTTAGTGTCATGGTACAGTTAAGCTCAGTTCCTAAATTTAGGTACTACTGAAACTCATTTCAGTACAGATCTGGATTATTTCTGGTCTCTTATAACTCTTTTTGAAGTTATTGCTGTTACTCCCTAAAGGGTGAAGGCTTTTAGCGCTAGTTCTGGAAGGAAAGGGCAGGTTACATAATAACAATTGCTTCTTTGGAATAAAATCCCAAATTGTGACTTGGCAGGAAAATGGCAGTTTCTTACTGTGATTTTTTTTCTTAAAGCCTGGGTATCTCTGTCCACAAACCTCACTCTTTTTTTTTTTTTTTTCTTTCTTTATATCAGTGTCTGTGAGGGTCTGACATATGCTGTACTGTGTCCTCAATAGCCGTAGGTAGAGTTGTCCTAACCTGATTTTCTTTTTGCATCGTCGCTCAGGAAGTATTGTGCAACGTTCATGTTGGTTGTGTTAGTCATTTGTATGTTGATAGTCAGGTATTTAGCCTTATATGTAATATAAGGTGGTTCTTGACTAAGTTTCTGCTTTGGAAGAGATATTCTCCTGCCAAGTCTGCAATTTTTATCTCAGCAAATTGACCAGGGCTCACTAACGCAGAACAGACATGACAGCACTTAAGTATTATTTTACAGAAAGGTAAACTCCAGAATTCACCTTGGTTATTTTTACTCCTACTCACCTGTGCTGGAGCAGGAACTGAGGAAGAGATCAAACCTCTTCCTCATCCGTGTTCTAGGGCTTGGCAATGGCTGGAGTTATCAGGGGTGTTATGGTCACTGTCATAGAATCACAGAATCACAGAATGTCAGGGATTGGAAGGGACCTCGAAAGATCATCAAGTCCAACCCCCTGCCAGAGCAGGAACGCCTCGATAATGCTACACAGGAACGTGTCCAGGCGGGTCTTGAATGTCTCCAGAGAAGGAGACTCCACAACCTCCCTGGGCAGCCTGTGCCAGGGCTCCGTCACCCTCACTGAGAAGAAGTTTCTTCTCGAGTTTAAGCGGAACCTCTTATGTTCCAGTTTCAGCCCATTCCCCCTTGTCCTATCAGTGGTTGTCACCGAGAAGAGCCTGGCTCCATCCTCGTGACACTCACCCTTGATGTATTTGTAAACATTAATGAGGTCACCCCTCAGCCTCCTCTTCTCCAAACTAAAGTCACCCAAAGGGAGATGAGAGTAAGCACGGTGTATAGGTGCTCAGTGGAGTCACATCGTAAAAACCAAAGTCTCTGGTTACGGTGACGTGGGTTACTCTCCTTTCTAAATATCATACTTGTAGGTGGAGCAGTAACAGAGAAGAAAAGCGTCAGCAAAAGGAGGGGATTGTTTCTATCTAACTAATATTTTTACTTTTAAGAGAACATCGTAGAAAACAGATGGCAGGAGAACATAACTGATAATGACTTACAGGTTGACTTAAAGCTCCAAGTAGCAAGAAGTTAATCGTTACATTTTGCCAATGGATTAGGTTTGTGCAAGCTATTTAGTAATTACAAGTAGTAATTTTTTTTAGTAAGTTTTTTTTTTTTAGGACCTGAATGAAACAAAATACACAACTCCACATTTAATCAAAGACTTCTTAAATTGTTGAAGATCCACATGTCCCCTGCCTACCATGTTTCTGAATGTTGAGAGCCAGGTCATGAGCTGTGACGTGTAGTAGAGATAATACATCAATACTTTTTTAAATTCATCTAGTAAAAAAATTGTTAACGTTTAAATGATCAGAGGCAAAGAAAAAAGGGAATGACAGCTACAGAAAACAAAGTGCTGAAAAACTTTTTATAGCCAACGATATACGAAAGATGAAGAAATGCTTTTCAGTAACTTGAGTTTGAACCTTGCAGAAGTATTTTACAAGCAGCTGTGGACTATGGATGATGACTTCAAAAATAACTAAATTATCTGGAAACTAAATTATCTGGAATGGAGATAACTCTGTGACACATGCAATAGAATCTCACTTTCAGCTTTGTCAGTAGTGCTGCTTGTCTATGGAAAGTCCTTCCTAGGCACAAAGAGGAATGGATCAAATATAGAGGTGTTTTACTCATATGACTCCATTCTGTGGATGAACAGATTTTAATTTTTTTTTGTTCTTTTCACATTACCCAGCACATAGCGTACGCTAAAAAATCTCAGTTGAGTCAGGTCACTATTTTAAACACAATTCAGTTCTCTCATTTAGACCACACATGGATATATTTATGTGTATATATATATATATATATATATATATGGAAACAAACATGCTAATATATTAAGGAAAAAGAAAAACAACAGCAAAATCTGCCTCTGAATTTAACTGTCTGGAGAAATAAAGACATAAAAAGACTGCCATTAATTGTATACTGGATTGTATTCGTACGTTGTATCTCTCTGGAATGTAGTGGAGTGAGATGAGACATCAGAACCTTGTGAAAGTGAAGTGTTGTGTGAACTAATGTACCAGTCTGTCTGGGTGCTGCTTGTCTGTGAGACTCCTCTTTCATTCGTGTAGTTTTGGAATTGTTGGATTTTATTTTTTTCAACCAATTATTTAGAAGTTCTGCCAGTCTTTCGTAAGTCCGGTGATTTAAATTGTAAAGAAGGAATTTGATCTAGAATCTGGAATGATCAAACCATTTCCATATATTCTCCACAGTTTATTCTTCCTGTGTTTGAGTCATCCTGCTTTCACCCTTAGTCCTTACTGGTATTTTTTGGAATGAAGAGATTTTCTGGATGCCTTTTTACCTGATCTTAGAAAGCACTCTGCTCTTTTCAACCTGTCATGTGCAATTCATTCCATCTTATTCTGCAACATCAGGGATCCCTGCTTTTCCATTATTCCATTTTCTGGTTTTACGTATCTCAGCCAAACTTTCTTTCTTTTGAAAATAAACACCTAATATTTATTAGCCTTGGCAGAAGCAAGCATGTGGACTTTGTGTGTCTAAGCATGTGTCAAGCCATGTGCTGGAGTGTCTAAGAAGTGGAAGGGAAAGCATACGCTGAAGTTATCGAGAAGAAAATTGTGGTTTTGTAGTGGGAAGCATATATATGGGAGAAAAAATTGTGAAAGGTTGATGGTGGGCTGTATTTTATTTTTTAATCCATTTTTCTTGGTTGGTTACTAAAAGCCAGGGAGGGCAGATCTTCTTTTTTTTTTTTTTTCACATTTGAATCAGATGATCTCTCTTTTACATTTGGGTAGAAGCACGCAGGGCTCACCTGAACTGATGAGTGTCAGCAGAAACAGCTGTATCCATCTGCATAGGTTTCTACAAGCTGTTCCGGTGATTTACCAGTGGAATCTTTCATTGCCAGGCAGATCATTGCAATCCTTATGGTATTGCCTAAATCCTTCCATTTGCGATGCCTTCCAGGATACGCTAAAGGTCACTCTCAGGCAGCCAAAAATTTTGCTTTTGGTTGAGGCAGGTGAAGATTTTGTGCCAGGCAGTTGCTAGCAATGTATATGCAAATGATCTGTATCTCCCCTAGGTACGTATTTGCTGGAAAAAAGTATTTACTATGAGACAAAGTAAGATCAACATTTATTATGGTCTTGGCTCTTACTATAAACACTTCACACAGTATTTTAAGTCCTCAGTCTACCACCTAAATCCTGACATGGATATTACATATTTATTTCTTTGTCTATATGGTGAGAATTTGACTGGTTTTGTGATAATGATTTTTGTCTGCTTCCGCATATTTTTTCTCCCAGGAAATTTCAAATCTTGCTCGTGTTGTTTAATGAGCTGACTGGTCAAGCATCTGATGCCCCGGTGGGAACTTTCAAAGTCACTGAACACATTTTTACTTAAATCTAGCTGACATTTCTGTCTGCTTGATTTAATGTATGATTTCCATGGTTAGACTACCAATCAGCTGGAGCATAGTGCAGTCATTCCTCCGTGCTATAAACATGCACGCATCCTGCAGAGAAGTGGGCTTTTTGCTTACGGTCCACATGGCAAGACTGTTTTGAGATTCTGCTGGCGCTTGGAAAGACTTTAAAAGTCAGTTTTAATTAGAAATAGAGTTTTGACTCTGTAATGAAAGTTCTGAGTGCAGAATTAGTCTGTGGTGTTTTATTCTCAGTCCGTTTCAGACGCGGCGCCTCTCTCTTTTGTCGTAATCTTGTAGAACTAGGCTATTACAAACCATGAAATGTTTGGTGAAGTGTTCTGCATGCTACATTGTCTGACACAGTTAAATGCTGAAGTCCTAAAAAAAAATCTGAAGCTATAAATATCCATAGTGTTCGTGTTTCATTTCATTCTCTTCCAAGATCTTAAAATGTTTGCTGTCTGCGCACTTCATACCCTTGCTGCGAGGCCTACAATTATTAATCACAGGGCTTTTGAACAATCATTAATGAATGTGTTTAATGAAAGTCAAAGTGTAAATAGTTTTTGCTTCTCAGGGAAATGCAGTGTTCCTCCTACTTCTGTCCAGAAGGCACCTCTTTTTGTGCTGCAAGTGAAAAAAAATATTAACATTGCACCACTGAAAAGTTCATGTATTTTAAGTGTTGTCTTTGTTCATTTTTTGTTTCTTTTGGGGACACTGCCTGCAAGCCCCAAAATTTCTTGGGGATATTGCCTTCCCCGTTCCCCTTCTGTGTCTTTATTAGGCAGTTAGTAAACTGGTAAACATTTTCAAGAGAAGGCAGTCTATAAATCTGTATTTTGGCTGACAGCAATAATACCCCAAACTGCCATATATAGGGGTGCCCTGTCTGCTGAGTTAAACCAGAAATACCCCCTAGAAACTACACGAAGCCTTGAACTCGTGGGGGTGTTGATAACTTGTATAGAGGTTTCTTCAAGTTCGTATGCTTTATGCCCTAACAGCTCCAAGTTTGCCCTCTCAAAAATTAAATATGTTATTCTGCTAAAAGAGGAGAGTGGCCCCTGGTCACGTGATTGCCAAATGACGTACATGTGACCTCGTCCCTAATTCTTGACATATGTTGAGGACCAAGGTCCTTGTTGCCACCTTTCCCAATAACAGATGGTTGAGGTGACAGTATTTTCCTACTGAAGGTCCCTAGAAAATTAGCCTCGTCAAGTTTATTCATGCTTTTCCTGTAGTAAAGAAAAAAAAGAAGCTTTGAAGGGTGAAAGAGAAAAATAGTTTTTTTTCCTCTCCCCCCAAAATGTTTTTGTGTAGGTTTTTTTCCTGTTTAGAAAAAAAAGAAAGCAGTGAAAAATGTTTCCTTATACTTTTGTTGCCCCTAAAACAGTAATAAGGTAGTAAATAACTTTTTTACAACATTGACTTAATTTTATTTTCTCCTCTCCTTCCTCCTTTTTTCTGTTTGAAGTAAGTTTTTTGGGACATGGTGAAACAGAGGGAGAATCCTGCAATTTTGACGTCTTGATCCCAGAGCTGTTCTTGCTGAGAGACAGGAGCTGACAGGGGACGTGTCTGCAATCATCTTATCTCTGTGAGGATTTTGAGTGCAGGGTGTTGAAGTTGACTTGGGGGGGCAGGAGTAGGTTTTCAAGGATCTAATTATTGAAACCGTTAAAAAAAATGAGAATCACAGAATGTCAGGGATTGGAAGGGACCTCGAAAGATCATCAAGTCCAATCCCCCTGCCAGAGCAGGAACGCCTCGATAATGCTACACAGGAACGTGTCCAGGCAGGTCTTGAATGTCTCCAGAGAAGGAGACTCCACAACCTCCCTGGGCAGCCTGGGCCAGGGCTCCGTCACCCTCACTGAGAAGAAGTTTAAGCGGAACCTCTTATGTTCCAGTTTCAGCCCATTACCCCTTGTCCTATCAGTGGTTGTCACCGAGAAGAGCCTGGCTCTGTCCTCGTGACACTCCCCCTTGACATATTTATAAACATTAATGAGGTCACCCCTCAGCCTCCTCTTCTCCAAACTAAAGAGCCCCAGCTCTCTCAGTCTTTCCTCATAAGGGAGATGCTCCACTCCCTTAATCATCCTAGCTGCCCTGTGCTGGACTCTCTCCAGCAGTTCCCTGTCTTTCTTGAACTGAGGGGCCCAGAACTGGACACAATATTCCAGATGGGGTCTCACCAGGGCAGAGTAGAGGGGAAGGAGAACCTCTCTCGACCTACTAACCACCCCCCTTCTAACACACCCCAGGATGCCCTTGGCCTTCCTGGCCACAAGGGCACAGTGCTGGCTCATGGCCATCCTGCTGCCCACCAAGACTCCCAGGTCCCTTTCCCCTACACTGCTCTCTAATAAGTCATTCCCCAACTTATACTGGAACCTGGGGAAGAAACTAAAGAAAAAAACCATCGCGGCCTGGATCTTCGTCAACATAACTCTACACCTTAGAGTAAGTAGAACTGCCATCGCGAAGCACTTCGCAAGCTGTTGTGCACAACTCGTGGCTGGCGTGTGGCCAGCGATAGGAGCTGCAGCCCAGCTCGCTCTAGCTGCCAGCGTTCCGTTGTGTAGGAAGGGAGCCCAAAATAGCCTGCCGCCTTACTACCTCCCTTCAGGGCGCTTTAACAAATTCTGAAAGGTCAGTAGAAACTCGTATCGATTAAAGTAGCTTTGTGCCTGCCTTTTACATGCGCTCTTCCAGGTAGCGGGGAGCAGAGTTACTTTGAAATGCGGTTCTGCTGCCTCGTTCCCGGGAACGCTCTATGAAGTTCTGACTGCACGAGGATCCCAAGCGAGATGACTTGCTGGTGTCTCACAGGTCAACACTAAGGTAGCCCAGTTGAGGTGGCTGGAAATGCTGTCTTGGTCAGTTTGCTCTGGCAGGAGTAGTGTCGTGACATGTGTTTGTTTAGTAACCTGTGAGAAAATGAACATACCCTTGTGGGCTGAAACTGGAACATAAGAGGTTCCGCTTAAACTCGAGAAGAAACTTCTTCTCAGTGAGGGTGACGGAGCCCTGGAACAGGCTGCCCAGAGAGGTTGTGGAGTCTCCTTCTCTGGAGACATTCAAGACCTGCCTGGACACGTTCCTATGTAGCATTATCCAGGCGTTCCTACTCTGGCAGGGGGATTGGACTTGATGATCTTTCGAGGTCCCTTCCAATCCCTGACATTCTGTGATTCTGTGAGTTCAAAATAGCCAGTCTGGCTCCCAATCATTTGATCTGCTCACAAGCGCAGTCTCTCTTGAATATTCTGCTTGGTTTATAAATAAGTCAATAGGTAGACTATCCTGATGGTAGATAACAAATATATTTATGAGATGGATCTGGAGGGGGAAAAAAAAAAAAGTTGAGCAGAGATTTAGAATTTTCCTTTCATTTAAAGATGAAGGAGAGTTTCGCTGTGAGGTTTGGTGACAACTTGATATCATTTAGACAGTGATTTATCTGAAGAAAGATTAATGTTAATTAAAGTGATATTGGAGAACTTCAGCAGATGACAGCAGCCAAGCTGGCTACAAGCTATTTTTAGCAAATTGACTTCATAGCATTCAGTATGACTCATTTATTAAGTTAACAGATGAATCAATAGCTCAGCTTCTCATGGCAGTCACCAACTGCGGAACTGTATGTAAAGACTGTGTTCGTATCTTCGGTCTGTAATCTTTTTGATTACAAAAGCTGGTCAGTGTTGATTCAGTCCAAGTGTGCAAGCATCTCCACAGGACGTAGTTTTGGAGTAACAACCCAGTGAGTCTGTCAGCACATGCATGTTTGCAGGGGCACAGGGGAAAAACCCAGTCAGAAGCCCACCTTGCAGCCCCATGGAACGTAACACTGTGATCATTTTAACCTTATATCCAAAATAAGACTGGTTTAGAGTATTGAAACATACAACAAACGGGTCATGAAGTGATAAGATTAAAATAATGGGTAGTTTATTATAGCAGCGTTGTAATTCATTTCTCTTTAAGTTTTATCTTTTTTGAGTCCTCTGCCCGTTTGGGCTGTGGTTCATTGTTTCTTGCCTCCATTTGAGCACAGTTCTTCCTGTTTTTTTAACTTTCCTTAACTTGGATGAAGTTCAGGTTTTCCCTCTTCAGTGATATTCTGCTTTAATTGGTGAAATAGTAAAACTTCCATCTGTTCCAATACAACTGTATTGGCCTCACTTCAGTTTATTTCCTGTATTTGGCTAATTTCATGGGTTGCTATAGAAACCTTGCTTTCCACATTCTCCTGAATCTTTTCTGTGAACTTCCTGCAAACCCAATCTATTGTTACATGTCAACCTGAGATGCCCTGTTCCCCTCAAGTAGTCTCCCTAAAAGAGACACCAAGTTTCTGTTCTTTCACAAACCACCTGTGCAAATTAGGAGTACGAGGTTTATTATTCCCTAGTAACTTTTATGCGATTTCTGTCCTATCTTTCCCTTCCTCAAAGACCTTCACCACTTGAGCTCAATGTAAGGGGTGGTTCTTTGTTTTTATTGCCAGATGTTGTTTCTACATCTAGGAATAATCTCATTTCTCTTCTGCAAAGGGATTAGAGAGCTGGGGTGTCTGTATTACATGCAGGGTGTACAGAAAATCACATTGTCAGAATTCAGTGTTCACAAAGAAGACAGAGGAGTCTTAACTTTATTCGAATAAAGGGAGAGTTCACCGGGATTGCCAAGTCCCTGTGAGGTCTCTCAAATTACCGGAAGACGCAGCCCCCTTTTATCCTAATTTCCCAGCTTCGTGAAACCCTTTCCCTTTCCCCGCTGGCTGAGGTGCTTGGGAGGTACAGACTTCCCGATCCGCCTGTTACGTGTTCCCCCTTATCATGTACCCCCTTAACAACACACATCCCATGTTTCATTAACTCTCCTGTTATACCACCCAGGGCAGAGAAGTTGGAGCGAGTGGAGAAGAGGGCAACAAAGCTGGTGAAGGGCCTGGAGAATAGATCTCACGAGGAGCGATTGAGGGAGCTGGGACTGTTCGGTTTGAGGAAGAGGAGGCTGACGGGGGGGGACCTCATCATGCTCAACAGTTACTTGAAAGGACATTGTAGAGAGGTTGGTGCTGGTCTCTTCTCACAGGTCATTAGGGACAGAACCAGGGGGAATGAGTTCAAGTTGCAACAGGGCAAGTTTAGACTGGACGTTGGGAAGAAATTCATCATGGAAAGAGTGGTCAGACACTGGAACAGACTGCCCAGGGAGGGGTTTGAGTCGCCATCCCTGGATGTGTTTAAGTGTCGCTGAGATGTGGTGTTGGGTGAGATGGTTTAGGGGTGAACTTGTAGTGTAGGGTTAATGGTTGGACTCGACTACTGGAAGTAGTCGTATATTTAGCTTTGGTCTTGTTTAGTTGTGTATTTGTTCTGAGAGAAAAATGCCATTTATATTGCAGGATGCTGGATGTTGTGTTGTTCAGCTGGAGAGAAATACTAAGTCTAAAAAGTGTGAAAGATGAAGAGTGAATCTGCACAAAAATTGAGTCACTGGTAAACTGAATTCTGGCCCTTTTAGCATGTTCTTTGCTGCATTATGTTGTAGTGTAAAAAGCCCCCAGCTGTTCATGTGTACTCATGCTAGCTGGTCCTTTCATTTTCTGACCTCAGTGGAACAGCTTCTTGAAACCCTGTGACTAAAAAAATTGGGGTAAAATGTTCTACCAAAGCCAACCTGCAGCGAGAGGTTGCCCCTAAGATAATGACAACACGTGTGCCACGTGCAAGTCCTCTGTCACAGACTGGGTATCAGCCTGTAGCTGAACTCTCTTGTGTGTAGTTGTCTGGTCCCTCTTCTTTCAGGTGTAGGTGGTACAACCAGGGATTTGCAAAACAAGAAGCAGACTTCGAAATAGGTTGCGATTGGTGGTGACACTTAAATGTGGTTTGGAGAAATGCTCGAAATAAAAAGTTTTCCTTAAGTTGGACATACCAATTAATGCATTGACTTTCGGTTTGCCTTGATTTTGCTGTTCTTTCTTTCATCACAATGTTTTTGTAATTCATATTGTGTGTGTGTGACATTGCGTAGTCCCTTACGCTGAGGCCTTCTCTGACTGTGGGAGATTTTGAATAGCAGTTGGGTAACAGCAGACTAAGTGCTATCAAGCTTATTTTCAGGGTATTTACCATGAGTTTGGAATGGAGTGGGATTTACGATTTTTGAGCAAAGTGTACACGTCATGTTTTGCAACTGATTCTGCCTCTTAAGTTTGTTTGGCAAGTGAATTGTGTGGCTTTTAAATTTTGGGTATATGCTATTGATCACTGTTTGCAGGCTGTCAAATAAACTGTTATATAATATGTAATATAGTAAAACCAAAAATCCTATTCCTCACAAAAATTGTATTTATGACCAGCAGAAGAGTTGAGGCTGTGTTAACTGGATCCTCCCAATGTGTGTGATGCCTTTAAACTTCTGTGAAACTCACAAACTTTATACAGAAAGTCAAATGCCTTTATTATGTCCTTGACAGTATCAGATTTAAAAAGCCATCTGCCGTGGTGGATCTCTCTTTCAGGAGTTATAAGATGGAGTGACATCTAATGTTCTGAAATGAGGGAAGCATGGACTTCCTTAAAAGCTTCATTTCAGCTCTTGGGCATTTATAGAATTGTGTATTTATGTGTTTCTGGTTCTCTTTCAGTTTCAGTTTTGCCATTACTTATGTATGTAGTCTGGATTTCCAAGCTAAAGATATCAGTGTGAGATTGAAAATGTGTTAAGATAGATATGGTGAACTGGAGCTATAGGTGAGATATTGTTTATTTAAACAGTAGCATAACTCTTAATATATCTTCCCCTTTTAAAAATGTGGAAGTATGGTAACTGACATTTTACTTTATAATGTGCTGCCGTTTGGGCTTCATCTGGCAGATCCAGAGGATGTTAAACTCTTGACACAAAACTTCATAGAAGTATTTGCAGAAGATGACACTAATTAAGGGTTTAGGCAAAGCAGATGAGTTTACTGAGTCAATTATTTTGATTTTTAATTTTTTTTTTTCTGATGTATTCCAAGAAAATGCGTAATAGTTATGCCGAGGGCGGCCAACAGAGAGATGTGCCAGATGGAATTCTCTGCTGGTGGAGTGCTGGCAATAGAGGCTCTGTCCTCCCCTTCTGCTAGAGGAAATAAAGTCGGTGAAGTTGTTTTTTTGGGGGTACTCAAGAGTGCAGACAGGACTAGATCTGAAAGAATGAAGTAGAAAATGTTTTCTCACAGCCCATAGCTATAGGACTGATCGTGCGCAGTGGTAACAGACACTGACTTGAGCCATTCCTTGTCACGGTACAATGAAGGAATCCTTTGCCACGATGGTAAAACCAATTTCTTGTAGCTGTCCCTGGAAGCACCATGCGAGCAAAGGTCAGGCCCAGTGAAGAATAAAAACTTGTGTTTGTACTTCCACTGGCAAAAACCCCTTTTGGTTGTCTTCAACTTTTAACTCCATTGATGATTAGCTTCAGTGGAAGTTGCAGAGGAAACAGGAGAAAGCAATTGCTACGCTCTAATTGTTAATGATGAATTTGCATATTATAATGCCTCTGCCTCAGAAAATACAGTAGATATTACTTGGAGCAGTGATGGACTTCAGACCTGACTTTTCCTGTGCAGACTCTGTCTTCTAGGTAAAACTTTCAAACCATTCACTTATGAGACTGACTTAATTGAAGAGATATGGAAAGACAGGACTTGCAGGGAAAATTTCAATACATTTTCTGTGTTACTTTCTTCTCCTCTTTTGTTAGGTTGAGTAAATATGTGTAAAAATTTCAAGACTGAGTATAAGGAAACGTGTCTGTGTAGAAATGCTGACAATTGGAAGGAAAAAATTCTATAATAGGGAGATAATACGACTATATGCTTGATAGCTGTCTGCTGCTTTACAACAAATAGTTTCTTACACGATTTCCATTTCTGTAGGACGCAGAAAATGACTAGCGTTGCTGTGCAGAGCCAGCAGGGAGGTCATTAGTGCAGTTATATTTTTAGGTCTGAATTGTCACTATCGATGATACCGCTTCATGAAATAAAAGAAGCCATGTCTGCATGTCTCTAGGGAAAATGTAGTATCTACCACCATTAATAGTAGATGCTATTCATATATCTTCAACACGTGAACTGTTCTTTACCATACACTTTTGCAGGATGGAGACAAGTAAGTTCAGTAGGTTGAATGTGGAACAAAACCCCCTGTTTTTCTACATTAGCACCGACTCTTGTACACCTCCCACTTTTTATTGCCACTCATGAAATCCAGAGGCTTTTCGAACATGGAAGCCGTAGAGTCTGTGTGGTTTGAGAGGTCCATATGTGCACGCCTGATTAAAAACTTTTTTCATTTCTAGAATTGCATTTGGATGCATTGAAGACTGTATATAGCAGCTTGGTGACATACTGAGCACAAAGCACATATGGCTTCCAGTGTTTAAACTCATCCATAAAACTTAGAGGACAAGTGGGATCGTAGAATATGGTGACTGATGGCCGTTAATGTAAAGAATAACATGTCAGTGATGGAAATTCTGCTTGGTTGACCTAATTCTTATCTTTCAGGCTAGTGAAGGACACCTTGTTTCAAATGTGTATGTTAATCACATGAAGGTTTTTGGGTTGTTTTGGGTTTGGGTTTTTTTTTTGCTGTGGTTTTGAGGCTTTATGGCAGTTACCTCTAAACTGGTAGGAGGGATATCTGTGTTTTGGAACAAGTCATGACACCATTAACGTGCTGTGCTTTGTGTTGCTAATTTTGAGAACATTTTCCTTCTGATTTCAGAGAATATTTTTCTTCTCCTGATTGCAGGTTGGGTGGGACTATATCTGCATACAAGATAGTGCCAGATGAAATAGAAGAAATTAAGGTACAGTATTACTGTCTTTCTGAGTTTCTTTTCTTGGAGAATTACAAAAATGTTTCGTTAGAGAGCCATGCTGTTACTTACTTTGAAGTGTATCATAGCAGGGGGAAGAGGTATCTAAAGTAAAATTATGAAGTGCATATTTAGGCATCTGAAGTAGATTTTTTCTTATTTCTACAAATACACATAACCTTCACCTTCGGTTGACTTCAGGAGCGTTTATTTGATGCTGAAAACTCGTGTAATGCAGCATGTTTCTGTTTTGTTATCTGAAGACAGATGCAGGACTCTTGCGAACATTGAGTTGTGTTTTCATAATAAATATAAATGTAATGTCCTTTTGCTTTTGAGATCAAAAAAATCTTTTTCCAATATTACCTATCTTAAGAAGTGGAAAGTATGAAGTCATTGGTACTCGAAATCATTGAAAGCTCTTTGTTTTGGGGGAGTGGCAATAATAAATACTAAAGTTTACCTTCAGTGCAATGTTTGTTGTAACAAAAATCATTTTAACTGAGTTCACTCATGGAAAGTACTTCAGCAATTTGTGTCAATTTTGTTCTTCAGCGGAGTAAAAGACGGTTACTAGGAGGGAATTTGGCCCAGATCTCATAGTGTCATCTGTGTAACTGGTTCTTCATCTGTTTGATGACCAATCAGTTTCAGGTACTGCTTGCTCGTTGTGATTAGTTAACCCATTGTGCTGTTTCCTATCCTTATTTTCAGCTCTGTGAAGGGAGTCTGGAGTAGTTGAAAATCCAGTAAAGCGAAGTGATTGCATAATCATCTTATCTAGACATGTCTTTGCACTGTGTAAAGCTGTGAGGATTTATTCCTCCTCAGTTAGCATCAAACCCACTTTTAGCAAATACAGTGACTGCCTGTATCTGCATCAGTCAAAATTATCACTCTGTTGTGATCAAAATTTATTTCTGTCTTCTGAGATTCATGGACTCCTCTGTCCTCAATTATCAAGAGAAGCATGATTTATTAGGATAGATCCAGTGGTTGGACTTTGGTATTAGAAAGGAAGAAGGTTTTCAAAGCTTGTCAGTGTCGTGTCATATTTTCAGGATGTTCAGAGAACTTCACCAAAATGGTAAAAACAAGAACGACAAAACCCTAAACTATAATCTTTCACCTTCAATATAAAAAATCCAAACCCACTGACATTTTGCCAGTGTTGAAGATGAAGAAACAGAAGCTGGTATTTCTGGCTCCATAGTGCGAACTGAGTTCAGTGAACAAAGAAAAATTGAATGTTTGGAAATAAGAAATAATTTTATTTTTAGGTACTTACTGTGTTTGGCAAGATCAGTGGAATGTGTGTTTCCCCCGACGCTCGTTCTGATTTTGTGGCTTGCTCTTACCTAGATGATATTGAAATGCTTGAAATCCTGAGAAACGACAAAGGATGGATTACTCATTGATCTCAGTCATGCGAGGACAGGAGTGTGGAGGGAGGATTGCATTGTTCTAAGTTAGAGCTATTTAAAGTGTTGGGGAAAAAATCACCTTGTTTCTTGTAACTGTCTTGTCTTGTCCAGGTAGTGGGATTTTTAGGTTGTGGCTGAAGTCAGCCCAACACTCACACCTTGACTGATTGAACTTCTTAAGTTGTGATACAATAGGTGTTGTTCACGTGAAGTAAGGCACTACTGGAAGATGCTAAGACACACTAGCAGAGAGTAGAGTGAACGAGTCGGTACTGAGTATGGGGAAGTGTTCTCTCATGTTTATAAATGTATTTTGAAGAGCAGCTTGCGAACAGGGAGACTGAGTGTTCACGTAGTGAATGTCGGGAGGGAATCTTGACCTCCGAAAGGTTCTCCAGGCAGATTTGAGTAGAGAAAGGAGAGGAGGATCTGAAAGAAAAAACAAATGAGATTATTAGAATGTAACTTCTAGAGAGGACAGAATTTTCTTCCATGCACAATAGTTGGGAGTTCTCTTGCCTCACAACTATCCCTTCCCTATTTAAGCATGAAATATTAAGGGGTTTAGTTTCATTAAATAAGCAAGAATGGCTCAATTTTTATTAGATTATTTAACTTGACAGGTTGTTGAATTCTGTTCATAGGAGTTGGAACATTTGTGTTTTCTGATAGTCCTTACAAAGTAAACAGCTTGCTTAAATGGCAAAGGGAGGGTCTTTGTCAGGCAGAAAGCAATAAATTCTGTGACAAGTAAATAAGTCTCTTGGGCAGCATTTCCATTTATTCTAGAAAAGGTGGTAGATTGACCTCTTTTACAGCTCAAAATAATTTATGAGGAGAATAAATGTATTGGTTTTGTTAATTCACATAATTACATCTTAGGTAGAACACATTGTAAGCAGAGCCTGCATCTCTAAGTTTGTGGGAGAGTAAAACTCCGTAACATACCTGCTGATTGAAAAGTATCTTTGGAAGATTAATGAAATGTGTATTTCTAAATTTATAAGATTAGTGTTATAAATGTAGTATATTAGTATTTTTAAATGTACTCTATGTGTCTAATATATATATGATAATTTATTTGTTGTTTATGAGAATTTGTGTCCGTATTGCAATACTGAGCAAATTTTAACATGCCTTTATCATGTTTCCATTCTGGAGTGTTTAGAATTTATTTATCTTTGCATGTGAGTGTGATTTTACTGTGTGTATATATGTACTGAGAGATCATGTCTGGTTTACATGTCTAGAATATTGCCTGTACTTATGGCAGAAGCAGTAGCATGTACGCTAACTCACGCGCCTTACCGAGGGTAGGAGGAATCACCACTACAGTTCCTCTGCATCTGGATCAGTCTGAAACGGAGCGTGATGTAACTTACCTTCCGTAGGGTTTTGTCTTGTCATGAAGATGCCACCACAGGTTTCACCCCCCTGAAAAATTTTCTAGAATGTAAAAATGTCTTCGGGGCCAATGCTTCAATATGAGAAGCTTTCAGAGGAGGAATACCCGGGTGAATGCCTAAATGGGTGTCCTGCCATCATCATTCCTGTCGTTTCTCTACACCAGTTAAAGCAATGGCGCTTAGTTTTTAGTACCTCCTGGTTTTAGAATACTGCAGGAACTGATGAAGACAATAAATACGGGAGTTACAGCATGCTTCTGAGAAAGTGTCGCTGTTTTGACTTTGTCTGGACTTTTATTCTCATCAGAATTATTCATCCTGTAAGCAAGGAACTTTTCAAACTTGCAAAAATGCATTGGCAGATTTCGTCATTGTTCCTCATGCACTGTAACAGTGAGTTATGCCTACAGGAGAGGTCTTGTAAGCCAAATAAATTCATGTCCGTAGGGACTGGTGAGCATGTAAGGCAATTTTGGTTTTGAAGAATGTCTTCTGATTGGGACTGAAACCAATTGCATTTGAGAGGGAAACAATAGCAGCAAACATAACATTTCTTTAGTTAAATGACATTCATAGAATCATAGAATGATTTGAGTTGGAAGGAACTTCAAAGATCATCTAGTTCTAGCCCCTCCCCGGCCATGGGCAGGGACACCTCCTGCTGGATCAGTTTGCTCGAGACACCGTCCAACCTGGCCTTGAACACTTCCAGGGATGGAGCATCCACAACTTCCCTGGGCAACCTGTGCCAGTATCTCAGCACCCTCAGGGTAAAGAACTTCCTCCTTATATCTAGTCTAAACCTATGCTCTTCCAGCTTCCACCCATTGCCCCTTGTCCTGTCACTAAAGGCCCTCGTAAAAAGTCCCTCCCCAGCTTTCCTGTAGGCCCCCCTCAGGTACTGGAGGGTCACTATAAGGTCTCCCCAGAGCCTTCTCTTTTCCAGGCTGAATGACAGAATACAGTTTCGTTTACAATATGGAGTTTGCCGTAAGTGTAGAGCAAACTATGACTAATATTGATGAGGGAAGATTTGTGCAATGTGCCTGTACATAGTTTTATGTGTCAGCGGTAGGATCTTATGCGTTACAATAGCATGAGAGATGCTCTTTTCGATTACAGCATTCTATCGTTTCAAAGGAGATACATGCTGTTGTGAAGGGTTGTTATTCTAGGGCAAGACTTGGTGAATGGGAAGTCCATTTATTAATAGATTTCTAAAAAATTACTTAGTTTGTTAGGATTTGCAAGTCAACAGCAGAAAGGAATTTAATTGTTTTTGTGATTTTAAGAGCTTCCCCATATACTTTTCATGTAGGCACATGCATGCATCTCATCATCTCAAGACCAGAAATAATTTGGTAGCAGGGGTTCAATTCGTAAAAGTAAGGTGCACAAGAAGGACATTACCATTGTATTTCATTCTTGTAATGCCTGTGGTATGAGACAGATATTTCAGTGTAGAGAGCAGGGTTAAATAGTTACATTTTCTGGCCGTTAATTTTGAGAAATCTTGTTAGAATTTTTCTTAGTAGTGGTTGTAAATTTGTAAGTTTATATGTAAAGCGGTTCTGGAGGAAGATGGGATTTTTTTTTTAGTTCCATTATCCACCCTTTCCCAGAGGCAAACTTTATGCTTCTCAGAGACCACCCATAATTCTTCTGTAGTTGCTCTTTTAATGAAAGTACATTTGCATAAAGTATTAACGCCTACGTTTAAGACTATAGACTTTTTTTTTTCCCTGAGTAATGGTAGGATAGCTCTCTTTTTTTCTTTCTTTAGAATTATGTGTTCACTTAATTGTTTAATACATGAAAATCCTTCTCGTGATTAGTGGAACACATTCCTCTCATTGTCTTTGGTCGTGAGATTTTAACTTTTCGACACAATCATATTTAGCAAAATCTTAGGAGCCAAGTCAGCTGAGTTCTGGCTTTGTATCTCAATAGAGGGCAATAAGGTATTTAAATATTTCTTACATTTTTTACAGAATCAGAAATGCATTACACAAACAAGGAGATGTGCTGTCATCCCAGTTTTACGTAAGATTTTAAGTCCTGTATCTGGTTTATGTCGTCATTGTATTGATGTTCATCTGCTCAGTGTATGAGCATTGGCAATGACCTCCACGAAAAGTTTCCCAAGATTTGTGATGGGAGGCATCGCGATTTGATAGTAATGCTGAGATTATTGCCCTGTGTATGTGTTTGGATCCAGCACAAACTAAGGCTGGGTTTCCCTCCAGTGACCTTTCACAATAACAGTTTTTTGAAGAGGCTCGAGCTGTTTAAAGTATGCGCTCCCACCAGTCCCATTACTGAGAAATGTGAAACACCATGAAGCCTTACTATTTACCTGGCAGGAAGGACAATTCTGGTTCTCAGTTCTTGTGCTACTATTTTCCTCCTCAGATTAGAATTACTGACTCATGGCACAGAAGCTCTTACTGAGTAGAATGACACAAAAGGATATTATCAATCGAGTGTCTAAAGAGTATTGACAAGTAGCATCTCCACAGACTCCAAAGACTGCAGATACAAAGTGAGAAAGATTTAAAGGCAGTGTGTGGTGGTCACGTATTCTTCCATGATTAGATAACTAGTCATGCTGGACTGTGTGTTGGCTAGAACTGAGAGTTTGTCTTTTAGCTCTCTTGACACGCACTCCGAGTCTGACCCTGCAGTAGACAGCTTCACTGTGCTCCTGCAGCCAGGAAAAGAAGTTTTCTAAAAGGATATGGAAGTGTCTCAACCAGTAACAAAAAAAATAGATGCTATTCTATATGAAATCTCTGGTAAATTTCCAGATTTGGATCTCCTCATTGATTCTCAGGTTTCCATAAAGGTGACTTTCTTACGGCTATGAATCCTGCTAGGACAGTTGAGAAGCGGGGCACATTATGTTAGAGCAACTTTGCATCTCATCGTATTTCCCTCTAATTAAAGTTTACCTGATGTACATACATCCTTTCTCAAGTTAATTTCTAAATCCTGTATTAGCAGAGTCGATCACTGACGAGTTTACTTATACAAGCTATATGTGACTAACAAAACAGCGTGAATTGCATTGTTTAGATGACAGAAAGAATTTGGAGTTTTTGCTTCTGTATTAATCCTTAAGATGATCTTGCAGACTTGTTTCCGTGCTGGAGAGAATGAAAAGTTTGTGTGTTAGACGATGTGACAGAATTGTGGGAAACATTGGACGGAACAAAAAAATACTATACGTTGTCTGTGCGTATGCATTCATGCTTTAAGTAAATGCACGGAGTTGCTTAGGCTAGAGATTTACACCCCTAATGCTGTTGATAATGTGCTCTTGGCTCTTTCTCCCACCATGCCATACATTTGTGCTTTGTTCTTTCAGTTCTTGTCAACAGCTGATCATTTATGTTATATTGCATCATATTATTTTGCTTATAGTTGGCTGTGGTTTCGTTATCTGTTATGGTGGGGTGTCTGCCCACTAGCCCTTTGTTGGTTTAAATTAGCTTTGTTTCTTACAAAACTGGTTTTTTCCCCTTTCTCTGGAAAACACAGTCTCTATTACTCTGGGTTCTGGTTTAGAATCTAGACTTTCGATGCCAAGCCCAGCTAAAAAACCTGAACCACCATCCAGGCCCACTTTTACACCAGTGATATGAGAGTCTGGTAATGATGCCTCTTCTTGTGGGCCTTTTTTCCCCACCTATGAAGCCAATAGTTGTTGTGGATATTGGTTTTGACTCTTGGATTGTTTCTGCCATGATAGGTGTGACAGTCTTTTTCCTTGAAGAACACGACTGTTCTCTGTGCTGTAGCTATTGCTGCCTCAGGTTTTTGTATAGAAACTCCTTAGGGAGTACGCGCTGAAGGGGTTTTTCATCTCTTTCATCTTCTGTGGATAATGGACAGTCCCTGCAATCACAGACCTCTCAAATGAGAAAGGCATCTGTACAAAAAAAATGTAAAATGAGAGGTGGCTGAAGTGCCTGTATCGTTGTTTTCCAATTATTAGACAACAGATTTCAGCCCTACCCTTGCGGATTGTTCCCTGCCATTCAGTGGGATTTCTCCTAGGCTCAGGCAGGTGCTGCCATTACTGCTGTTACAGATATATTCCATTTTTTTTTCCTCTCCGACTTGCTGCTTTTGTGCTGTTTTGAGAGGTATGCATGAAATAAACCAAGGAACCAGAGCGGGGGAAGCTGAGCATCCGTTCTTTTTGGCATTTGGCACCGAAAAGGCCAGTTAGACTTTTTTTTGATTTGGAAGAGACACTAGTATATATCTGGGAGTGGCCCAGATTTTTCACGTCTGTAGTGATCAAGCTCTGATCCCTATTAGGAGTAAACACTCCTCTGCTTTCCTGGCAAGGACACTGAATGCCTAGATGCTCTGGATGAAAAAGTAAACTCGCTAACTTTCCCCATGGAAGTAGGAGTTGTCGCTTCTTGTTTTTCTGCTGTTTTCTGTCTTCCCTTGCGTAGGCTGGGGGGCCTCGGAGACCACATGGCTCCAGAGAGGACAGAGGAGACCACCTCACCAAGCTACCTTCCTCTTACAGGCTGTCTTGAATGTAGGAAATGCTGAAGCATTGGTATTAGTTCCTGGTCTAATATGAGAAGGATTTAATTAGTGCATGAGATATTTTATTGTGAAATTTGGTCTTACGAACATCCAAAAGAAGATTAACCTGTGTTTTGCAGATTATGGAATGCTGCAGCACGGAGAAGATGCATCAGTTTAAGTTGAAACGCCATGCTAATGACATAAAATCATTTCAGTAATATTATTATTTGCTTTCCAAAGCAAACAAAATAGTTTCGTTGTTCTGCAGAGAAGTATATCTGGGATAAAAAGAAAAATAGCAGAAAGTTAATGTACAAGACAAACCAGTATATTGTTGATCTTTCTGGTTACTCAGCATCTAAGTATACTTAGTGCTGTTGCCCTTAAGAGGGGAAATTAATGTGTATCAGTTTTTTTTCATTACCACAGTTCTGTTTGTCTGTTAAATCTTTCTTCACTAAATGCACTAGGAAAAAAAAAAAAAACAAAAAGAGATTTCAAATCACTCTGTTGTTTTCCAACCTAAAAAAAATGTCTCTGCTCCTCTCTGTGGCCATAGTAACCAATTTTCTCTGGCTTCCTCCTGGCTTTCTTTCATGTTCTGTTTTTGCTGAATACGTATCTCTGTACCAGTTATCACCTGAAAACCGGTTAGATCTTGGGGCATCTTCATACTTGTTCAAACACACTTCTTGTGCTTTTTATCTGACCCGGTATACTGGGCAATGTTTTCAGTGGTTTCTCATCTCACTAGAAAAATCACTTTTTAAATGGGATTTCACTTAGCCTGGATGAGAGGAGAAAACATAGCTCAGCTTCATTAAGCAGCAAATAGCTTTTGGCAAGTATATAAGTAAATCGAGTTTATATAAAAGCCCTAATCATTTTCCACGTGACCTGTCACATTAAGATTTTTTTTTATTATTATATTTACACTCTGAGGATGTATTCTGGTGATTCTTTTGAGATCTGTGAAGGAAATTTAATGTTGTCCTGTCATAACTGATAGTGTTATAATTGGATAGGGACTTGACAGAGTTTGAGGGAATATCTACAGTATTATCTTTGCTTGCGATAAATAGATTTCTAAAAGTTCTTTCTTTTTATGATTGTCAAAATGGGTATATATACTGTATATATAGGAAAAAAAGGAGATTAGTTGATTTTTTTATTGTTTGGGGTTTTTTAAACCTGCAGGTCCTACCGCTATTTACAAGTAGTGTCTTAGTGACTTATAAAAATTGTTGTTGGTAGAGAAATGAAGTATAACTGCAAATAAGGACATTGAAATACTGTGTGATTGGGTGGCACACCATCTGGTGAAAGTCAGTGGAGGTAAATGTTAGGTGATGTGTATGGGACATGTGAAAAAAAAAAAATCTTAAATTTGCATACAAAATAGGGGTCTCTAATTTGTCTATTGCGCTCCAAGAGTAAGGTCTGAGAAGTGTGCTAAGGTGATTGCTATTAGCTCAGCGTTCAGGAGCAACTGAAACTGAGAAGGCTGAAAGGGAAAAAAAGAAGACACTAAACTGGAGAGTAAAAATGACTAAACAGAACTAGGTTTTTAGCTAAACCCAGGACAGTGGAATTATTAGGACAGGAACCAAAATGAACATGCAAAACTTTTACTGTTGCGTATGAGCCGCTGGTCCCCCACCATATAGGATTGTGTGTGAAGGGCTAATCCAACCACAAAAATGACACAGTAGGGCTGAAAAGATTTAGTGTCACGTTATAAAAATTATCTAATTTATAGAAGCACTTCCATATGAGGAACAGATAAAGAGACGGAGACAGAAACGTGCGAAAGTGGCACATTTGGTTGCATTTCGGCAACATTCTTCCTCATTTCTACTGCACTTTTAAAAATAACTCCCCTGCTTAATTTGTGCAAATTGTAAGACTGCCTGAAAGCAGACACTGAAGCTTCGACTGTATGTCTTCTGTTGGTTGATAGTCTACTGACTGTAAGGGGAAAAAACCACAAAGAAAGGGGTTTCTAATAACAGGAAGCACACGCTTAAAACTGCTGAAGCTGAAACCTTGTCTGGTTGTAACACAGCAGTCATCTCTGCATCAGAAAGTGGTTCAACAGGTTGTATGTTTCTGAAGAAGTTTTGTAACTGGTAGACTGCAGATAATTCTGTTAAATAGTGTAGTGTATTTTGCTTTCGTAGTATGTTTTCTATCTAGATACTTATGTTGTGCTTTGATGGCTCGATTGGAAAAACACAGTAGGAAGACACCAAAGACCACACACGCCTCCCTGTGATATGCTTGTAAACTGTGTTAGTAGAGTGATGCTTAGTACTCCCATGTGTTATTACACCTAATTAAACTTCTCTGGTAATTAACATTTTTGTGGTGCCCTAATCCCATTAGTTACCCTATCATATGTAAGGTCCACTAACTAGAAAAGAGTAGGAAACGTGAAATGTTTTTACCAGAAAACAAACCAAAAACTTCCTTCAAGGAAATATCATAAGGGAATGGTGTAAAATAGTATTAACAGACATGTTGAACGATGCGGCTAGAGGCATTTTATTTGCTCAGATGGTTTTTTTTTTAATTAAATGCACAGGATTCGTGTAGATGAAATTTCACACTGATGAGCTGTATCTGAGCACAGATGTAAAGCAGAAAGTTTTAAGTGGATTCTGTGTTATATTGGTTGTGTTGGGTAGGTGGCTCGTCTCACCTCACCTCTGAAAGTGCACAGAGGTGGAATGTTGGCTTAACAGATGTCCAAAAGGCTTCCACAAGTGGATGTCTTTGACGTAGACAAAGTCAGAGCAAAGTGTGTGGGGACAAAGTTAAAAATGCCCTACTTAGCCTTAGCCAGTGCAAGAACCGAATATTTGTCTCAAGTCATGTCTGTGTTACCATGTCGTGCAAACCAATGGAGTGCATCTGTCCATAAAGTCAAGTGCTTGGTGCTGAAAATCCGGCATCCACATCATATGTGGATATGTTTTATTTCAGACTACTTCTAGTAGGATTCTGTGAACTGTGTGCCTGGTAGCAACTGGAACAGATTGCGTGTGCTGCTGAAATGCGTCTTCCAAATGAGTTTTAACTGAAAGGATTTCAGTTCATATGTTTAAAGACTACTTTGTGATATGAACCATAGTCTGGTACGCAGAGAGCTGTCAGAGGTGCGCTGCTGTTTTGAACAGGGTGTGGTGGACCTGCCCTCAGCCTCCAGCACATATATTCTCATACCACAGTATATCAAGGTTACAAATAATGTGAAATTCGTAATATAGTGCAACACTGTTGTCTGCACTAAGTAATTATGGAGTACCCAGCCATACTGGCAGATTATTAAAAAAAATAAAATAATTAAAAAAAAAATATCATCTAGACCAGTCATCTCCAAAGCTTTTGATCATGCAACTCATCAGTAAAAAACTTTTGAGCACGCACCCCACAATATATGTACGTTCTAATAGTTTCTCCCTGCACCTCAATGGATCATACAGTCTTTTAGGTTGGAAAAGACCCTTACGATCGAGTCCAACCGTTAACCCAATACTGCGAAGGCCACCAGTGAACTGTGACCCTAAGCAACACATCTGCATCTTTTAAATAATTCCAGGGGTGGTGAGTGCTTGACAGAGTGATTGTGACCCAAGGGCAGGACCTGGCACCTGGCCTTGTTGAACCTTGTGCAGTTGGCCGTGGCCCATCGGTCCAGCCTGTCCAGATCCCTCTGTGGAGCCTTCCTACCCTGAAGCAGATCAACACTCCTGTCCAGCTTGGTGTATTCTGCAAACTGACTGAGGGAGCACTCGATCCCTTCATCGGGATCATTGATAAAGATGTTAAACCCTGAGCCCTGGGGAGCACCCCTTGTGACTGGCCACCAACTGGATCAAACACCCTTTACCTTTACTGGAACAGTTTCACTGTGTTGCTTCAGCAGCATGATGACATAAACCTCTCTATTAACAAAAAGGCTGATCACTGGTGGACGTGTATGTTGCTCAATCCTGTGTTTTTGTGGGTTCTTCTGCAGTCTTACGTGTGAAGTGGCCTTGGTAGTTGAGCATATTTTAAAGTTAGAATTACCTAACATTTATCGTTCTGAAAGTTGAGCTATATATTTGAGGATACCTTAGAAAGATAATAGCTTAACATCAAGATGATTTAAAATTCTTGTGCTACTTTGACAGAAAAGAAAACAGCCATTCTTTATGTATGTGGAGCAAGGAATGTGTTATGTATTTTGAAAAATATTTCCAGGGAATAATGCTATATAAAAAGGCAGTGTGTAAAACCAAAGCTGAGTGTCATTGGGGACACTGGAGCTAACACTTGAGGTTTACAGAGTACCTTGAGGCTGTAAAAGACAACAGACAATTATCCTCGGGCTGTTTTGAGGGAAAGATGCTGAAGTTTAAAATTAGGGAAGTGTAAAGAACTGCTTTACAAACAAAAGCTCCAAATGTCTCTAAATAGGGCTCAAAATTGTGAATGCATCTGTAGGTGAGAAAAACCAAAGGGATGATTGGGTTTCAAAAACTAAAAAATTTGTATTTGTGAAGTATTGTGCTCCAAGTGTAATTAAAGCTTTCACGTGCATGATATCCTCACTGAGCTGGCTTCTGAGAGACAGAATAAAAGAAATAAGCGACAGAAGTGCACAGATAAAGGGTAATTAGGAATTTTTCTGTCATTCTTTTCCGCAGACTTAACTGTGGAAACACATTCTGACAGTTCAGCTGATAGTTGATGTATGGGCGTGGAGCTTTAATCATAATGGCACAGTTCCCTACATTTGCTGTTTTGCTTTGAAGTAGAACAGCTAAGATAACCTCATATATTTGTTACCCAACCACTTTAATGATGTATTTTTATATTTAAATATTTTATCTGAAGTAACATATAGTTTTTAACGTGTGTGTGTGTGTGTGTGTGTGTTTGTGTGTTCAGAATATTTTGTATTTCAGATTTTTTTGCACAATTTTAGAACATTAAACTCTTTAAGAAACAATCCTGTATTTGGACGATTAGTATTTTAGCAGAAATACAGTCTTGACAACAGCAAAACCTGGGCTAATTATGTTGTAGTTCGTCTAAAACCATGGCAGTCTCACAATATACAAACTGAAAAATAAAAAGAAAAAAATGAGAGGTTTCCTCTGTCTTGGATTAAATAGCTAATTTCAAACTAGCTTTTGTTGAAAAGATTTTTAAATTTGCCCTGCTAGGTCTCTACCAATGAAAATAATACTGGACTTGTTTGAGCACTTATATTGTCTTCTGAGGATGACTAAATTGTAGGGAAGGAACACAGAAGGAAATACGCTTTTTAACTCTCCTTATAATTTTGTATTTCGAGTATGTTTGAAACATGGAATGAACATATGATCAACTATCTTCAGTTTTGGTCCCTTTTTGTGGTCATTATTAAGAATCCCTTCTATCATAGGATCATATTTAGGTTAGAAGAGACCTTTAAGATCGAATCCAACCATTAACCTAGAGATACCAGGTGCACCACTAGACCTAAGCACCTCATCTACTGGCTTTTAAATACCTTTTAAATAAAAATAGTAGCCAAATAGTGAGTTTATTTTACACATAGGATGGATAATAGCTAACCAATGCCAATAAAAAAAAATTTAAAAAACACCAACAAAAACTCCACAACAGTTTAAAATTGAGGCTGCAGTATAAACAATTTTTTTTGCTCTCCCTTCTAAGAAAGGTTAATTTAAAATTGTTCTTGGGATTGTTGCTGTTTCTCTTACGCAAAACTCCTCATGAAAACCTGATTTACCTCTCTCCTCCATCTAAGATTATCTGCAGGGAACTGAAGGTAGCATTCAAAGTAAAGAGTTTGTAAAAGAATTAAACATTTTCTTATCAGACCACAGTCAGACGCTGAAATCCATTGAAAGAGCAGAGATTACTGATGAAAATTTTTCTACAAGTAGGTCAGTGAGAAATTTAATATCTCCCTACAAAAACGTCATAAGAAAAGGAGCCTAAAGGGGTGAAGTCTGTTTATTCTGTTAGCCTGCAATTATTTTCTGAGCAAAATAGGATTCCTTTGTCAGTACTGGAAATGAGGCTGGCCAGGTGTTAACTTGCTAGCTGTGACCTTCCGCCGAGTCTGTTTCAGAGCAGTGGTAGTCTGCTTTCCTTTGCCTCAGTTTTATCATGACTATTTCTGTTTTTTTCTAAAGGTTCAAAAATACATCAAAGTATACAACTCTCTACACAAAAAAAAAAAAACAACTGTACAGAAAAAAAGATTTTTTTTTTGGTCAGACAGCTGCTTTCCCATACCGTTCTTTGGATTTGGGAAAATCCTTTTGTCTGTACAGTTGTTTTTTTTTGTGTAGAGAGCTGTATTACTGCTCATTCCAATGAAATACATTTGCTGTAACCAGTGCTCTTACGATGTTTTCTTGAAAATATCTGGAAATTTAGGTGGCAGACCAAAGATGTTTAGAGTTTCCTACTAAAAATATCTCTGCTTATGGAGTTAGACAGAAGTGAAAGCTGGAACAGCAGCTAGAGTCTTAATGGACTACGAAATGATCTGTAACATTTAGGAATGAACAGCTACAGTGGCTTGGAAATTGGCTTCATTTTTTAGAGTTGATCAGTCTGGGTGGTTACAGCTCCAAAATCAAAGGTCTGAGGGGACGATGTGTCAAATACTGTGCTTAGATTCACGGGTACAAATGTAAAAGCTCTTGGAATATTGCTGCTATAGAATTGTTGGATTCCTTGTAGACCTGAGCTTTGTCCACAAATTTATAACTCTTAGCAGGAAAGAAAAATACAATCTTTGAACTCTTTTTAGTGTCTTCAGATACCACAGATATTACCAGGCTTGGGGAGAGAACTCCTATGGGGCAGAAAAAGCTTCCTTAGTAATTGCATGGGAAAAGCAAGGGCTTCTACTTCCCTAGAGCGTTGGCATGGGAAACGAGTTTGGGGCATGTTGTGTGTTCTGCGCTGGGGTGGGAGGGAGAGAGAGGGATGGTGCCAGGTTCTTTCTAGATCTCAGGAAAGGCCTGACAACGAATGGCTTAATTAAATACCTGCTTCAATAAAGCATAATAAGAGGAATATAGATAGCAAATAACTCTTACTGCCTTCAGAAACCATGTGATGTGCGTCATCAGATCGATCCCTGGGTGCATTTCTCCAGTGATGAGAAATTCTTGCTCCACTGTGAGATAAAGGCCGGGCCACGCTGGTGGCAGAATCACCGGTACTGACTGGGGGCTGGCGAGAGGCTCCTCTGTGAGAATGAGGTGGCCGCGTCTGTCCTTGGGCTGAGGGGTTGGTGCAGCCTGATGCGGGCCTGGAAGCCGCGCTGGGTGCGGAGCTCAGCACAGCCCGCTCAGGGAACGGAGGGGGAACAGTTCTGTGCATCACGAACTGCTTGATGTGCCGTGGTCTCCTGGTCACGATCGCTACAGTATGGGAAACATCATGACTGGAACACTGTGTAGTCCTCAATTTCCAGAGGGCATTGCCCAGTTCTTGCTCACAGATCAAACTTATTGCATACCCTCCCTCATGCACTAATTCCTCCTACTGAAAATACTGTCTGAATGACTCTGCTGCCTGTGTAGGCTCTCCGTTACTCTGCTGCACTAAAATTGCAATTGTCTCTTCAAGGGAAAGCAGGAGTCCAGAGATAACGTCTGCTGCATGCATCATGATCCTCAAAGTAGAATGTGTGGGAGATGATACAGCTCTTTGAAAGGGGCAATATGGTATTTTTAATTATTGAGATGATGCCTTTATTCGAAATTGCACTAAGCAGATGACTGTAGTGTGATTTTAACATGTCCAAAAATGTATTTTAATTGCAAAACCAAAAATTACTTAGATAAACGTTTTCATGTAACAGACCATATGTTAGAATAATAGTATGTCAAGCAGGTCATACACAGTTGAAAAGACTCATTATTTCTTATGCATCTTTTTTTTTTTAAAGTATATCAATAACTCGGGATTCTTGTAAAGGTTACCATGTGTGTTTCCTTACGTCTTTAACATAATGAACAAATACTTCCTATAGTCCAGAAAGCAAGTCCAGAGGGCTTTCCGTGGTTTCACGAGTCTAGAAATGAGTCGTGCTTTAGCAAGCCAGGATTCTGTTCTTGTGAAGCAGCAAACATTTCATATGTGTAACCTCCACTGTCTTTCTGATTCAAGCACATCAATAACAATGAGAATGCACATCCTTCACTAGAACCTGCTGTACCTAAAACAGTACTCCTTAAACATTCCCATAATTACTGAGTCTCCCTGCTTATCCCTTTGGAAAACTATTTTTTTAAAAAATGCACATATATATTCTTTCTCGATTCTTTTTCAAGGGAAACAGGAGGAGAGAGGTATGAAATACTCATTTATGAAAGTATAACTAGTAATTGTTATTATAATATAATATAAACATCAGATAAATATACATTTAATATTTAATATTTTAATAGATTTAATATAAACTTCAGATAAAGTAAGTGAAAGCACTTTCAAAATAAATTTGGAAAATGCTTTCCAAAATACTTATCTTCAAAGGATTACTTGTGGTGAGAAATGTCTGCTAAGATTAGCACAATAGAAATCACTTGAGGTTTAGAACTTACATTGTAAGAAAACCTTTCAGTAAAAAGGACAGTAAGACTTGATTTGTCTTGTGCTAAGTAGTTAGAGTTTATAAATCATTAATTCCTCCTGAAGCAGATGCTGTAAGGGCATCGCTCGTCAACGACTATTCTCTCCGTCCTGCAGCATTTGATTCTGGCACAGATCTGGATTCTGCAACTGAAGCATATGGTACGAATATATTCTTTGCCAGAAGACTTAATTAATTAAGCCATCATTCATTCAAGATTAAGTGTTAAGAGTACCTGTATAAATGACATGCTTATTGCAGTTGTTTCTTACTCTGGAATTAGTAGTGTCTGTTTGAAAACTCTGTCACAGAACCAGTAGTTGTGAATAGAACCAGTGTGTTGGAAATCATGGGTCTGGAGAGCATTTTGGAATATACCAAGACTTTCTCTACAACAGTCAAGAGACTCAATATGACCACTGCAAGCGTTTGTAGGGATTGCTCTTCCTCTAGCTGAAAGCATTCTTTAATTTTCTCAGTCTGATAGTACTGATTATTTCTTTTATGATTCTTAAATTTTAGCAAGTGAAGTTTGGCATAGGTCTTTGCAAAAACAAGAGATAAGAGATTCTGCTTAGAATCATCCTTTCCAGCTCTTTTCATGTGTTGCTTTTGACTTTTGCTCGTGTCCTAGTTAGCCGCTGTGGCTTTGTTTTGAGACTACGTTGAGCTATATAACTAACGTGAGACAGTTGCTTTCTTAAGCTTATGTTTGCTCCATTTGCAGCAATTTTATCAAATTAGGCAGCCCTCTTACAAAGCTGTCTCCACTTCGGTCAGTTCAGAAGGATATACGCTTTTTATTTCATATGTATAATCCTTGTCTTATAACAAAGTTTTAGCATATCTTTCTGTATAGCACAGAATAATTTCCAAAAACTTAGGGCGTTAGAAACAGCGGAGATTGCAGTGTAAAGAATTCCGCAAAAATGCTGTGTATTGTTTTGACATTCTGTATAGTGTTTTGCCTGGGACATTTCCAATGCCCATAAAGGTATGTTTGAGCAACTTCAATATCCTGGCAGATTTTAGCTTCGTTTATACCAGCTGCAGAAACAGTTGGAAGGTGATTTTGAAATCTCTTTAGGATTTTGAATGCTTTTATTACCACCTGACTCCAAGTAATTTTGTTGCTAGTATATATCAGGAAAAAAATTAACAACTTTCATTCGAAAAGGGAAATGACCAGGAAGTTTCAGCTCTTGGGGAAAGAAGTAATTTTAATGTGAGTTGTTCTGCATCAGTTTTCTCCTGAGTATAATAATCAGCTGAAACCTTTGATTACAGTGGGATCAGCTAATGCTAAGACACCTCTGCAAGCTGCAGTGGAAGCAGAAGATAGCTCATCAAATTCTATTTGTAACAGTTTTCACCCAGCATTGTGTAAGAGAGAAAATCCTTTGGGCTTGTAAGAGAGATTCTGCATAGACTGAATCCTGAAAAGGTCTTGTCTTTGAAGGGAATGGCCTTTTTAGTTCAGTAATGGATTGTCTTATACGTGCCAAAAGGTCCTTTCGCTACATTTTAGTCTTCGGATGCTTATAATCCAGAGTTCAGGAATAAGCAATAACTTAATGAACAAGGCAGCCTATTACTGGTACTAGTTCATACTGTTGTTTTTCTGTTGTGCTCTTTGCGCTCAAAGAGAAAATACTTCTTTTTTTTCCTGTAGTTATCACAGTTACTTATTTTTCATTGCTTTCAACAGCTGTCAACAGCTTGTTTGCATTAAGAATCATTGATGCATCTCAACTGATTTTTATCCTTATCCCTTTTGAGAATCATTTGCAGGATCTCCAAGCCTACTCAACACATAATGGAGAGGTACGGACAGTCTAATCAGCTCCAGAATACTCCAATCTTCTTTCCTTTCGTGCATATACGTTTCTCTTTACTGTTTGCGTATCCCTATCACAGGAATAAATCAGAGCAAGTTGTCTATACTTCCCTTATATTTTGAGAAATAAAGGACACTGCTTTGTTTTAGATGAAGGGACTTCCTTCCTGATGGTTTATTATCTTCTGGAAGCTATACGTGGCATTATTAGGCCTGGGAGTTCATTTGCCATTGAAACATGGTACTCTGTGATTTGCTCCTTACTTGTCTGTAGTAGTAATTTTTCCTGGGGAAAAATAAATACCTTTGCATACTTACATGTGGTAACCTGATTTGTACAAGAATCTTTTCTCCAGCAACTCACACATAACGTTCAGGGTTCTCTGCAAATACTTCTTTGTTTTACGCTGTGGTACAAGGGTGAACATAGACAATTCCCATCTAATTTATATTCAGGAAAGAGATTTTATTTTTGGCTTGGTAAGCTTCACTGGGGCAACAGAACACTGCTCTGAAACAATCTGAACAGTGCCAGGACAGTCATAGCTGACAGTAAGACCATGCCTTTAGTTGTTAGCTCATGTGACCTGTACACGCAGTGGTTGGCTGAAAATGTCTTTTGTTCAATTTATACATTTTATTTAGGTGTTAAAGAATTAGCACAGCTGATAGCTAGTAATCTTAAAAGCTCTCAGCTGATGGGGGGACCCACTACAAATACATAGAGATGTCAGTAAGGATGACTTCTTCGTTGCAGAAGAGGACTGTCATCTAGTAAATATTGCTAGGCAAAATTGGAATGCTCTTCTGTACCCCTACAGTGATGATCAGAAGAATAATTTTGGGGTGAATAACACCATTTTAGCGCACTGCATAAGCAAGCAGGGAGATGCTAGATCCATCAATTACATAGTGACTCCATCTATAAATTTGTTGTGCTTTCCATAAAATAATTGTTACAATCCATTCTTTTCAGGACCTTCAAAATGTGTTGCCACATCTTCTTAACAGATACTTCTCTGAATATTGAAATAGGTAATTATATTGACAGTATTTTTCACCAAAGATTAATCTGTGGTTGATAGCATCAAGAAATGTAAAGATTACTCCGTTAGAGGGGAAGAGCATCTGAGTTTGTAGGGAAATGTCTTTTTAATTCCATACATTTCAGATCTGTGCTCATCCACAAATACCCTTACTCTGTTATCATTAAGACAGTGTCAAAGTCACCACAGTTTTACTCTGTTTTGGCCTGAACAGTGTGCGTACCTAGAATTCAGGAGCTTGCAAGTGTCTATTCTAGTCCTTCTGCCTTTTTTCTCCGCATTGATTATTCAGACCAATAGACAGATGCGTCATTCCGACCTCTGTTTTCATGAAGTGAATACCATATTTGACTATTTAAACATAGAGAACACTTTGGTTCAGCGTGGGAAACGGTCCATACCCTTTACATGTGCTACACACTGGAAATAGTTTCACATCAGGAGGAATCCATTTCTGTGAGGACCTAATTTCTCAGTACTCTGCAATATTAGTTACTTGAAATTCATGAGCCTGCTAATCAGTAGCAGCTATTCCAGCATTTCAACCACCAACTGGTAGCATATAAATTCTCTTCTTCCTATGATTATTAGACTTCCATTTTAAAAAGAGTTAACTCAAATTTGTAATATTAATGTGATTCTTCACAGTCGTTTGACATAATGCTGTTGGCCAAAGTGCCGTGGGACAAAGCCCTAGGGGGGAAGAGGCGGCCAGGACAGCTGGTCAGTATTCAAGGATCACCTTCTCTGTGTCCAGGAGCAAACTATAACAGCAAAGAGGAAGGCAGGAAAGAACGCTAAGAGACCTGTCTGGATGAGCAAGGAGCTCCTGGACACACTGTCACACAAAAAAAACCCACTTTACAAGAAGTGGAAGATAGGACAGCTAGAATGAGTGGCATATAAGGAAGCTGTCGAAGCAGCGAGAGACCTGATTAGAAAAGCTAAAGCTCAGAATTAAATCTAGCCAGGGAGATCAAGAAAAACAGCAAAAGGTTCTACAGGTATATTAATGGTAAGAAGACGACTAGGGAAGGTCTGGGCCCCCTCAGAAAGGAAACGGGTGAACTGGTGACAAGTGATTTGGAGAAGGCCGAGGTTCTCAACGACTTCTTCTCCTCTGTCTTCACTGGCAAGGGCTCTGGCCATACTCCTGAAGTCACAGAAGATAATGGCAGGGGTTAGATGAAAGAACTGCCCATTGTAAGTGAAGATCAGGTTTGTGACCATCTGATGAACCTGAAAGTGTGCAAGTCCATGGGACTTGATGGGATACACCCATGGGTACTGAGGGAACTGGCAGATGAGGTTGCTGAACTGCTATTATATTCCAAGAGTCATGGCAGTCCAGTGAAGTCCCTACTGACTGGAAAAGGGGAAATATAATCCTCATTTTCAAAAAGGGAAAGAGGGATGAACCGGGGAGCTATAGGCCAGTCAGTCTCATCTTCGTGCCTGGTAAGATGATGGAGCAGATCCTCCTGGAGGCACTGCTGAAGCAGAAGAATAAGAAAGAAGTGATTGGGTACAATCAACACAGCTTCACCAAGGGCAAATCGTGCCTGACAAACCTGGTGGCCTTCTGTGAGGAGGTCACAAGATCAATAGACAAGGGGAGAGCAACTGGCATCATTTACTTAGACCTGAGCGAAGCCTTTGACACTGTCCCATGTGACATCCTGGTCTCCAAGCTGATAAAATATGGGTTTGATGGATGGACAGTTCAGTGGATAATGACCTGGCTTGATGGCCACACCCAAAGAGTGGTGGTCAGTGGGTCCATGTCCAAGTGGAAGACAGTGACAAGTGGAGTTCCTCAAGTATCGGTACTGGGACCAGTCTTGTTTAACATCTTCGTCGGCAACATGGACAGTGGCACTGAGTGCACTCTCAGCAAGTTTGCCGATGACACCGAGCTGTGTGGGGTGGCCAACATGCTGGAGGGTAGGGATGCCATCCAGAGGGACCTTGACAGGCTGGAAAGGTGGGCCTGTGCCAACCTTGTGAAGTTCAACAGGACCAAGTGCAAGGTCCTCCATCTGGGTTGGGGCAATCCCAAGCACCGATACAGGCTGGGCAGTGACTGGCTTGAGAGGAGCCCTGAAGAAAAGGACTTGGGGTGCTAGTGGACAAGAAGCTCAACATGAGCTGTCAGTGGCACTTGCAACCCAGAAAGCCAGTCGTATCCTGGGCTGCATCAGGAGGCGTGTGGCCAGCAGGTCGAGAGAGGTGATTCTCCCCCTCTACTCCCCTCTCCTGAGACCCCACCTGGAGTACTGCATCCAGTTCTGGAGCCCACAGTACGAGAAAGATACGGATGTGCTGGAACACCTTGTGGAGGGCCACGAGGATGATCAGGCAGCTGGAGCACCTCTCCTATGAAGACAAGGAGAGTTGGGATTGTTCAGTCTGCAGAAAAGGCTTCGAGGAGACCTTATTGGGACCTTCCAGTATCTTAAGGGGACCTACAAGAAAGCTTGTGAGGGGCTTTTTAGGTTGTCAGGTAGTGGTAGGACTAGAGGGAATGGATTAAAACTAGAGATGGGTCAATTCAGATTAGATGTTAGGAGGAGGTTCTTTACCCTGAGGATGGTGAGACCCTGGCACAGGTTGCCCAGAGAGGTGGTAGAAGCTTCATCCCTGGAAGTTTTTCAGGCCAGGCTGAATGGGGCTGGGCAACCTGATCTAGTGGGGGATGTCTCTGCCCATGGCAGAGGGGTCGGAGCTACATGATCTTCAAAGTCCCTTCCAACCCTGACAATTCTATGATTCTATGTTCGTTGTTGCATACAGAAGACAGTGAGCTCTGTTGTAGGTGAATTTGTCTCTATTTACAGTCATTTGTAAGATAGATGCAATACTTTAGACCAAGTCTCTACATTTCTTCCACAGATTTGGATTTTCCTTTAAACCAGTTTATTCACCTGCTCTTCCAGTGGTCATTTGTCCAAAAATAAAACATATACTGATCTTTGAGGATGTTTTGAAGACAGATGTCTGTCAGGAATTACAAAATAATCCTGAACTGGACAGAGAGAGAGAATAACTGAGATTCTATCCATACCCATATTAGTATATGATTTAGAATTTTACAGACTAGACTTCCCCAGTAAAATTTCTGTGAGGGTGCAAGTGACTTTTTCTGTTTGCTTTAGCGGTACTCTTTAGAGGACCTAAGTAAATCTGTTCTTAGCAATACTGCATGTGCTTTTACTATAATATACTTGTTTTGGCATCTGTTTCAGCTGCCTGGCTTAATAAAGCCTTACAGCAATTTTGCTTGGATTAGGCTCGCAAGATGCTTCGTTTCCGTTTGTGGTATATTGATTGTATGTTACCGGAATTGACACATACATAAATATTCAGTAAGGACAATCTTGTTATTTTTTGCACTAGTTTCACCTTGTTCCAATAGCGGGTGTATTTGTATGTTGCTGTGTGAGGTTTCTTTTGTAGTACCCTCCACGTCAAAACGTTAACCAGTCTCTACAGTAGTCGGTTCTTGTTACTCGCAAGAGTAACGATTGCCAGTGAAATTATAGCATCAAAGTACCATCTAGACATGCATACTCTATGAGAAAGCAGTATTTTATGTATCATGTGTTTGTTGCTGTTTTCATCTCATCTCTCGTAGGTTGTTATGTGCAGTTCCTTTGATATCTTTCTGTACTTTGGCAAAAGTACCAGGTTGCTTTCTGGTTGAGTACACTCATGTTCCCACACCTCACAACTTACAGCTGCCTAATAGTTCGTCAGGATGCACTGAATTCTTCATGAGTGAATAATCTTGGAAAACCACTGCATTCTAGTGGTTCCCTCTCCCCTTCCAAGCTCTTAAATTCTTACTTCTTCTGCTTGTGTCTATGGAAGTGGCACACCTGACGTCAGGATTCTCCACCAAGCGCTGGAGCATACAGGTCGTTGTGGCTGTCATTTGACATAATGGCCTTATAAGGGCAGAGCACGTGTTCTTCAGTCATCCAAAATTCCTTCTTGAAGTGATGCCAAGGTTCCAGAGTAGCTAGGCAATTAATCTTCCAGTACTTGCTTCCAGATCTTGTGCCTCTTTGACTGAATTTTGTACTTCATGTTCTTGGTTTCCTAAGGACTTCGTCATTTTTCTTCGCAGGTCCAAGTCTTTTAGTTTCTTCGCTTGTGGCACTGTGGGATTATCCAGGAGTTTAGTACACGGCGATTGTTGATGGCTTTCTGACTCTGTGTGGGCTCAAGGAACTTTTCCTCACCCGCCACCGTGGCCAAAGCGAATTCTCTTAGAACTCTGGGCAAACTTATTATCTGTCTGTAGTGTGTAGTATTGCCACGAGGCCACCTGGACTTCTCTCTTTGCTTTCCCCTGGCATTATATTAGTCTGACAGTATCCCAGGTTGTTTCAGGCATCTGTGGAGAGATGCTGCGGTCATTTGTGGGCATCCTCAGGCCTTCCCCTGGGCAGCAAAAGGCAACGGTAACTGTTGGGAGCGAGTCGCTGTGGGAATGTACATGCAGACTCAAAGAAGAAAGGTTACTGGTCAGTAACTGGTGTTCTTTGAGAGGCGTCGTCTGCATGTACATGAGACTCCTACCTGCCTTTCCCCTCTTTCTGAATCTTTTTCAGGTTTGATTGTGCATTTCAGAAGGACCTGCCGCGGTGGCGGACGCGCTCTGCCCTCGCTCATGCCGCCGAGGAGCGCGAGCGCCCCTCCCGCGTCACCCCAGGGCGGGCCGCCGGCCCACCTGCTCTTAGAGTATGTGTACCGACTAAGTATCTCACAGTACAGCAGCCCTGCCTTGGTAGGTAAATCTTCTTTACTGTACTTTCACAGGCAAAGCAGCAGGTTTTATTTGAAAAGCAGTTCCATTCGTTGGCTCTGTGGGTGACGCGCACGAGCGGTGCACGTGTGGGGGAATTTGTACTGCATCACAGTGGGTAGCTCCTGGTCTTTCTGATGGCTTCATCTCCTGCCTTTTTTTGCCCACATCCTAACCTTTTAGTGTTTCAAAAGTAAAAGGAAACGATGTCTTACACAATTGTAGCTAAAGTGTACGAAATAACGTGTAAGATTGTATTTACTATTAGAAAATGAAGCGAGAAACCGAACTGAGTTCTGCGAGAATCAATTGTAATTGTAGAACTATATTATTTTTTTTTAAAATTATATATGCAGAAAAGCAAACATATGAGCTTAACTGTTTTTCCCACAGCTGGATTCCTCATGAGGTTTTTTTAACCACAGAGGCCTTGTAGCTGTTTTTAAATCTACTGCACGTCCTGCCCATTGAACAGAACAAGTAGCCACAGGGTGTAACCTGGCTTAACTGGAGATGTAGCTGTCTCTGCATGCGAATACGTACGTGCAAATTCTCCTAGTGCTTGTTTTCGAGTACAGCTTCTAAGAAGTGCGGGTTATGTGAGTTGAGAAATGTGATTGTGATTTGTTTGTACTTGGAGTTCTCTTTGTCTGTATGATGGACACGCTTTTACCACTTTCTTAGAGTTGAAGCAGTTAAGTGTTGTCTTGGCAGCTCAAAGAAATTTACAGTTGGTTTTCCGTGGCTTTGCTATTTCTGCGTTTTTCAGTAAGATTAAGGTGTAGCTTATCTAGGCTTAGTTACAGACAGCAACAGGCTGTGAAACTTTTCATCTGTGGTGCATGAGATACATGTGCTGTAGATGCGAGTATACGTAGATAAAATATCGTGAAGAACTCTAATACTAGCAAGTTAGTAACTTGTAATATCAAGCTGCTCTTTCCCACTCTGAGAAGAAAACCGAAGTAGACAGATTTTTAAACAACCTTAGATGAGCATTAATGTATGCAGAGGAAAAGAAAATGTGGACAAAGCCATCTTGTTCTGCACAATTAATCTGAAATTTATGGCTCCAAATCCAAACATTTATATCTTCTGGTAACAGGCTTAAGTACTGCTTTAATTAAAAAAGTAATAAAAATTTCCATTTGTCTATTATTAGTGGTGTATTGGATTAATTTGTTGTAGGAATAACCAGAGGAAATATATATTAGCTGTCAAGATTCTCAATGGGAAAAGTAATACTAGCAGGAGGCATTATGTATACTTTCTTTAATTTTTAATTGCTTTCAAATAAATTCTTCAGAAAATCATAGAGGGTTTTATAACTACCGTAATATTTATATTAGTAAGTCAACATTATATTTTAGAGAGAGGTCTTTTATACATGACAGAAATGAGAGGTGTTGGACTTTGGTGCTTTCTCTGGTACATTTTTATTATGAGCATGTGTGTGTATATGCCCACAGACATGTATGTTTCTGCCAAATTGAGAGTGGACAGGAAAGTTGTTTCAAGAAACAGACACGTTCGGAAAATATCTTAATTCTGACTCTTCTGACGGCTCAAAGTTCCATCACTTGCTCCAGGCGTCTGAGGAAAACTGTTATGCTGGAGTGATCGATCCTTTCCAGCGAGTAGCTGGGATTTCAGCACCTTCTAGCACGCGCTCTCGGAGGATACCTGTGGTACCAACAGGAGGTGCAAACAGATTTCCATTCAGAAAGAAACAAGCCTCGTGCCTTGCTGCACACAGAGACTCATGGTTTGCATCTGGTCTAGACCTCCTTGCAGATTTTAATTCAGTTTGTTGAGTCATACAATAAAATCACCATCTTTCTTGTTGATGCTGAGACTAATATGTCAAGGTAGTCAGCTTGAATTAAAAATCCCTCCTTTGTTTCTCTGGGAGGAAATCAGCACAAGATATTTAAAATTGTGCTTTTATTTTGTTGAGTCGATCTTGTGTGTGGCCTCTCCTGCCTTGACCTTTCTCCAGCGTAAAAGACTTTTTTTTTGCCAGTCTCAGCTCTTGAAAAGCAGACCACGTCCGCGTTGGCACTCCCAGCCCTGCTGGCTTGACCAGCAAACCCTTGAGTGTTTTCACATCTCTCCGCTCCCAAACCAGGACATCTACGCATTTGCACAGATGAACTCTGAGCGTTGCACTTCAGTGCCTACTCTTTTTTCCCCCATTTTAGGGATAATTATCATGAATAATAGCTTTTAGAAGATCTGAAGTACTCTTTTTAAAAAGGTTACATTCCAGACTGCATAGGTATGGTGAAACTTGAAATATCTGATAGCTGCAATTTATTTCAAATGGAAAATGCCTATAATTAAATTTCCATTTAAAAAGTAAGCCGTTGATAGGGTACATTTTAGTACTTTCTTTAGTTTTACATTTCAGTAAAATAGTTGCATTTTTACAACTTCTTTTAACACATTAGCTTAGTATTTAGAGAAACAACAATGCAAAATGACTGTGGTGCTGAAAACTGCAAATATATATGGAAAATCTTCCAAAGACCAGTCATTGGGTTCAGTAAAACACGTTGAGAGACGTACTCGCATTTCATCCAAGTCTCTTGACTACAGTGATTGCACTCTGAAAGTAATCCTAACGTTTCTCTTACTTTCCGCCTTTTATTGGTGAGGAAAGGGAAAAAGGGGTGGAGGTAATGGAAGGTGTTGAGCATATTCTCATGTTATTTTAATATTTTGATTTTTTTATATTCTCAAATCATTTTGGGATGGTTACTTGCAAAGTTGTTGCTCTATACATGAGGGCATCTTCATGCCTCTACATTTCAGTGAAGCCTTCAGGCAATGGAGAGGAAGATTGTGAGCATAAGAAATAAAACCTTCACAAGAAATAGGGAAAAAAACATGAAATTAATTGCAAGAATTTATTAAGATTTCTAAAGCCTCCCCTCTTTTTCAAACTGAGTCTAGAACTCAGGCCTTTATCTTTCCTTCAGTGCCTTGGCTTTATGGGTGTTCATGTTCTTGCGTGATCCTCAGTACTTGATTTTCCTTTTTAAATTAACGGACAAGCCACGGTCGGCCCAATAAAGAAGATTCAAGCTCCTAAACAGTGCAACAGTTGTGTTACTTACACCTTTTCCTTTTTTCCTGCTCTGTGTTTCTGTGCTGTGACATGAACTTCTGATTCTTGCAGTGATGTGTGCTCTCGCGCCATGGTTTCAGGGTTAATCTTTAGTGAGCTGGGGACTGGGGTACGGAGTGAAGGTTGTCGTGAGATCTTAATGGGCCAGTTCCTGTATTCCTGAAACTCAGTGGTCAAGATTATGTTCAATTTTCCTCGCAAAACTGTGGCTATGTAGACTTTCTCTTCTTTGATATGTTTTTCCATGTTCTCTTTCACTGTAATTTCTTTCTTACGATGATGTTAGATAATGATAAATGAAAATAATAGCAAATGAAAATTATCTCAGACACTCTTAGGGTGAGACCACAAAGTGTGAAAGAAAATTAAATTGGTGTTTAACGTGACTTTTAAAATGATTCTTGTTATTTGACTTGGAGTGCTAAGGGAAGTGATCATCATAGCTTTAAGAATGTATTGTTACATGTTTTTTCCTTGCATTTTGAAACATACTGTCCTAGAGTAAACAGAATTTATTTGCAAATATAGAAGTTACGTAATTTTACAAAGCTTTTAGTTTTGAGAAGATATATGCTGGCGTACACAGACTTTTGCATTTTTTAGCGCTATCAATAGTTTTTCCCAGAAGCCACAATGATCTCTTCAGTCACGTAAAATCATTTTGAGAATTTTTGGAGAATACACGTCTATAAAACAGCTTATACTAACTTGCTTCTGTTTCAAATGTAAATAACTGTATTTTGTTTCATAATTACGTTTCATATTTAACATTGCTATTTGTTCAGCAATTTCAATTAAATTTTAATATATTTGAAATGGTCCTTCATATGTGATTAGTGGTGCATATAAGGTAAAATAATTTTGAGTTTGCACTGTGCCAGAGAAATTTAGCATGTGCCAAAATACTGAACAACTTTGTTAATTGTGTAATTGCTTAACTGATTTCAGCACTGGATATAGAATGTAAGAATTAGGAAAACCTGTTTATATTCTTTTTAGCATTTCACTATTCTTTCCTAATAGATATTTTAAATGTTAAGAGGGTACATGTCATATTCTAATAGTTAAGGTCTGTGAAAAAGATGCTTATATCTATTGAGCGTTGTTTTTATAATCCCTGTATTGCGAAGTAAATGTCGTATTGATGCGAAAATCAGTGTTCATTGTAAGCCCAGGAATAAGCGCCGTAATATTGATTTAAAGGAAAGTATTTGAATCATTTCAGAAGCATAAACACACGGGACTGTTGCCACACTCGTATAGCAAAGTGATGGCAAAAATAGGACAAAAAAAGAATGACGAGAAGTACTGTAGGACTGTAGCATCGCAGGAAAGGAGCAGTCCTCACGACTTCAGCTCTTCTGTTTAGGCGTGACTATTTGTGCGTGGTTTGTAGTACTTCTTCAGTTAAGGAGCAGAAATACGCACAGTCCTGGTGTCTCTGTGGAAGAGCAGCATGCAGTAGCAGTAAGAGGACTGGAGGAGTTCTGCAGTCTTTCTGAAGCTTAAACTCCTGGCTAAGAGCATGCTTTGTAATACTGTGTCAGTGAGTGGATGCCTCTGTCACTCTGAAACGGACGTAATTAATGACACATGTAGAACTGCTCTCCTCTAAGGGAACCAGCAATCAAGGATGGAAATGTAGAATGCCCAGGATTGTAATATGGCTTTATTGCAAGAGACTGCAAAAATTCACTAAGCAACCTACAAACCCCATTTATCTCCAGAGATAAATGAACTGCTGCTTCTATTCCGGAGAGGAGTTCCTGTTTTTTTTTTAATCCTGTTCACTTCCTTGCAGAGATTAGAGAATGCTACATTAATGGAGTTGCAAAATACCTCACTTTGCTAGCCCTTACCGTTGTGCATTCTGCGAGCAGATTTCTTACGTATGGCCAGCAGGAGCAGGGATGTAATTCTTCCCCTGTGCTCAGTGCTGGTGAGACCTCACCTCAAGTACTGTGTGCAGTTCTGGGCCCCTCACTTGAAAAAGGGTATTGAGGGGCTGGAGCGGGTCCAGAGGAGAGCAACAAGGCTGGGGAAGGGACTGGAGGGAAAGTCCTGTGAGGAGAGGCTGAGGGAGCTGGGGGTGTTCAGCCTGGAGAAGGGGAGGCTCAGGGGGGACCTCATCACTCTCTACAACTCCCTGAAGGGAGGTTGTAGTCAGGTGAGGGCCGGGCTCTTCTCCCGGGCAACCAGTGACAGGACGAGAGGGCCCGGCCTGAAACTGCATCAGGGGAGGTTTAGGTTGGATCTCAGGCAGCCCTTCCTCATGGAGAGGGTGCTCAGACACTGGATGCTCTGCCCAGGGAAGTGGTGGAGTCACCGTCCCTGGAGGTGTTTAGGGAGAGGCTGGATGTGGCACTTGGTGCTGTGGTCCAGCTGTAATGGTGTTGGGACATAGGCTGGACTTGATGATCTCAGAGGTCTTTCCCAGCCTCAATGTTTCTGTGCTTCTGTATCACGATGGGCTGAGGAGCATTATCCCACAGAAATGATTAGTAGGAAACTATTACTAGTAGCGCAGCACATAAATAATTAGAAACAGCTGCTGGAAAACCCCACCAAAGGAAATTACAATGTGTCTTCTTTCTCTTGAATCGTTCAGGTCAAGGCTGAGTGGCTTAGTGATGTGCTTGAGTCCTATAATTTAAATACAGGAGGAACTTAGCAAAATTCTGTGACTTGCCCATTGAAATTAAGACGCATGGTGGGTTTGCATTGTGGACATTGAGATGCTTAAGTTACTTCCACAGGAAGACATGTGTCTGTGTTACAGCCATTCACTGACTGAAGCATTGGGTAGAGAGCCAGCTTAGGTGTGGTGCCACAAGAATACACCTGTACAGCTTTTGGACTCGGTGTGGCTTAACGCGACAGTGTGCGTATGAACTTGCAAGTATATATCTGTGGTAAGCACAGGGTCTCTGTACTGTGTGGTAGGAGGCTCTCTTTCTGTGACTTGATGATCTTTATTGGCCTTAAAAATTGATGAATTTACATGTGAAAGTCTAAGAACTCGGAGAAAGAGGGAACCTACAGGAAGTCTGGAGAGGGGCTTTTTACAAGTGTCCAGTGATAATACAAGGGGAAATGGATTTAAATTGAAAGAGAATAGGTTTGGATTGGATCCAAATTGGATCTTCCTAAGAAGAAGTTTTTCAGTATGAGGGTGGCAAGACTCTGGAATATATTGCCCAGAGAGGTTGTAGGTGCTCCCTCCCTGGGGATGTTCAAGGCCAGGCTGGATGAGCCTTGAACAACCTGGTCTAGTTAAGGGTATCCCTGCCCATGGGAGGGAGCTTGGATTAAATGATCTCTAAGGTCCCTTCCAGCCTAAGACATTCTGTGATCTTTCTGCACTGGTGAAATCAGCTCTGGTCGTGAGAAAATTCAAACAGAACATGAGCAAAGTTTCTGATGAGTGGTGTTACTGGTTAGAGTAGCCTTTTGTTCTCAACTGATTGGTGGGTTGCTTCTTTTTTTTAGATACTGAAAATGTCGATGAGAATGTTTTGTGGTATAGGGAGAAATTAAGTAAGCGGATTAGCAGTCTCAGGTATTTTTCTATGGTTTTAAAAGATCTGAGTGGTACAATTTCCACTCCTAAAATGCATGAAGCTCAAACTTATTGCCTCGTAGTCAGAGGCCACCTTACTGAAAGCTTATGTTCCTTTACTTGAACTTGGTAGAGAATTATATGTCTGTGTAAGCATGCTGATGGAACAGCAGTAATAGGCATTTAATTATTGCTTGGTTTACTTGAAGTGTTAGGGTATATGCTGATTTCTTTAGCTATTTGTAGGCTATCACATGGCATTTTTGCCATCAATGAGTATTACTGAACTGTAGCAAAATGAGAGCAGAGGAAGGATTTATTTTCTCTATAAAACCAGTTGGAGATTGGTGGCGTTTATTTTATCTAAAGATAAATGCTTCATTTAAAAACAAAACAACATAAAAGTCACAAAACCTCTTCCTCTCGTTTTATACTGATATTTTTTCATGTTTGTAATAATTTTAAAGTGTGTACAGTATTAAGCACTAACTTTGCCAAACACCGGTTTTTACACTGAACTTCCCTCGAGTATTCTCTGAAATTTATAACTGTTCAAAGTCAATACACTGAACTTCCCTCAAGTATTCTCTGAAATTTATAACTGTTCAAAGTCAATACAAATACATTTCTAGATGATAAAATAGAGGCGATGCCACCTCTTAAATATTTTTTCTGATGCATATCTATGTTACAGAAAAAAAATTAACTCCTAAAATGCATTTTCCTACTCTAATTCACATTTTTTTCAAAATGTAAACCAAAAGTCAGATGTAGTTCACTTGCATATGGGTCTGAGACATTCTGTGTGTTCTCAAATTTACTTGAAATGTTCATGTAACTCGGAACTTCTGGTAATTTACACCCAACCTAAGTGGAGTGCCATCTGCCGAAGGGGTGTAGTAAAAAGATGAATGTTGTTTTAATAAGAGGGAACACCAGAGGGGAAGTGGGAGGAGTGAGTAAAGAAAGGTAAAATAAAACAGAACCTTTGGGTTTGCCCCTTCTTCCAGTAATTCTTGAATACGTTTGCGTGATGGGACGTGCAGGCAGTCAAAAGTTTACTCTACCTGCAATTTGGAAGAGGCTGTACACGAGCTTTCGCTTAGTTGGAAATTGCACAACGGTGCTAAGCCTGCAGAACATACACCTGAGGATTAATCTAAATTGGTCGTACTTCAAAAATGTTCTGGGCAGTTTAACGGCCATCAACAGTATTTTCAACTTTTTAGATCAGCATATTGCTCAGATATAATGGTACGATAAATAATAAGCTTCTAGCCAACAGCCACCAAAACAGCTCATTCCTCCCCATTATCACAATCCAGAAACATAAACGTGCCCTAAACTTTTCCAAAAAATGAGATTTCTTCGCTTGAGCAAAGGTAACTGTCGAAGTTGATGGTGCTGAGTTCTGTAGGTGGATGCTTTACTGTGAAATACATGAGTGTGCTTCATGGCACACAGCTCATCTTGAGCTCCAAGCAGACACTCTGCTGCTGTGCCAGGCCACAGTAAAGTGTGAAGGATAAGTGATACAATCATATTAAAGCTAAATAAATTTTCAGCTTATGCCCAATTTTGATCACAGTTTGAAAACTAGTTTAAAATGTCATTTAAAAAATATATGCAAATCAAATTAAACCCTTCCCTAGTATCATGAGTTCTCTGATATTGTAAGTTTTTGAATTTACGTGACAAGTTTATTAAGCTTTCTTAGTCCAGCCTTAGAATTGATAGACACAGTCCTACTGAGATGTTGTGGGGAATGTAGAAGAGATGATTGTAGATAATCTTTGATGTTGCTACATCAGGTGTATTATTGCTTCTTTTAGTAGACAAGCTTATGCATACGTGGTTCTTACCTTTTTTTCAGGCTATTAAAAAGTGGAGCACAGAAACGAAAGTTACTGTAATAAGAATCAACCATGTAGTTTGAGTTAAATGCACATACTCTGGTTTAGGGGCAAACTTATAGTGTAGGGTTAATGGTTGGACTCGATGATCCCAAGGGTCTTTTCCAATCTGAACTGTTCTATGATTCTATTAACATGTGTCAAAGCATTATATTTACATCTCAATCAAAATAATCGGTGGCATAAATGTATAATTGTGAATTCTTGTTTTCCATTTCAGGTCAAGAGATGGAGAACAGAATTTCAGTTTCCATTTCCAAAAATGTTATGATGGATACTTGAATTAATCTGTCAGATATTGGTTACAAATAATGGTTTAAAATGTTGTGTAAAGCACCATGAATGATTTTCCAAATGCCTCTATTTATTGCGCGTGTCTCTGTTTTTAAGGCATTTCTGAGATAACTGTATCGCGTGTGTTACTTGTTAGCTCTGACAGGATTCGTGTTTTTCTTTCAGGAGACGCTGATAGACTGGTGTGATGAAAAGGAACTTAATTTGATTTTAACAACTGGAGGAACAGGGTTTGCACCACGGGATGTCACTCCAGAGGTGAGATAGTCCTGGAATAAGAAAAATCTGCCGTTTGATGTAGAAACGTTTGAGTCTGGGAAAGGGGGTGATATTTTGTTGAAATTTCCCCTGTAATTTTACTTCACAGCATCTGTGGACAGTTCAAGTGATACGCGGCTTGGATGCAGAAAAAGCGATAGGGAATATAACACAAGAGAATTACTCTTTCCTTGGTTTCTGACCTAAAAGGATTTCCAAACTGAAACATGGGATAGTATAATGGATTTCCAGTTCCCTCACAAAACACAAATCTAATGGCTTTTTGGCGTAATTTTCCGTAGCGCTGCAGTACAGTGCTGCTAAGCAAAAACTCCTGTGGCTTTTGGTGTGTCCTGCACGAGAAAATGTGGGATAAGAGAGAGATGCTTTAATTGCCCCTTGCAGTCCAGTGCATTGACAGCTACGGTGTTACTGGTTGGAGTGTGAGGCAGATAGGAGGGGGGGAAAAAATCCGTGCAAAGCTGCTATTGCTTTGCCCGAGGCCACGTTGTCAAAAAAAAGGTAAACAGCCACAGGGATGGAGGTAACCTACGACAGTAGATGTTGCACGGGAAATCTGGTTGCATTCCACTTACGAGGAGCTAAGGTAAGAAAAAAACCCGATCAAACACCACAGAAGGAAACTTAACCTCATACTGTCATGGCCATGACTTGTCGTTGGAAACGACTGGGTGATTGCTCTTGAAGTATTGTGGTATTTATGGTGACAGATTAATATGAACTTTTAAAATAACGTACATTTTTTGGTTTGCTTATGTTCGCTAAAGGGCAGAATGAAGCTTGAGTGACTGAAGTGTTTATTTCTATAACTTAATGTATTTAGATATCTCTTAAGTACTCATATAAGTTTTCAGTCGCATAGACTTTTCATCCTAGATTTGATTTGGTTTCATTATAACACGCTTTTTCACTTTACAAATGTGTGCTGTCAACCATGGCTGCAGCTTAACTTTCTTTCCATTGGGAATCTAAAGATATTTTTTAATTTGTTGTATAACATCTGTGTAACTTAGCGAGTATGTAAAGAAAATGCTCCTGTACATTACTTCTGATGTTTTTAGATTATACACTAGAAACCTTGAGTAACTACAACCCCAGGGTCTCTGTATCTGGAGATGGGAGCAGTAAAAGGTGACCACAGTGTGCTAGCTGGTGAAATGGAATTTTGCAAATGATTCGCTGTGCTAAAGCGACACAGAAGTAAAACGTGTATTGGCTGAATTGGTCTCTTGTTTGCAAACTAACTCAATGGTTTTGAAGGTTTTATTCCCAGCGCTGTGTCAGAGGAGGGCTGAATTTCGGCTTCAGTTTTCCTGATTTATTACCTTTATGCAGGGTTGAGCCTAGGCAGTAGTGCCTGAGGAAGCATTGCAGCTGGTGCCACAAAATTATCTGCAGATACCCAAGCAGCATTTGGGACAAAAAAAAAGTAAATAAATAAGAACTCTGCACATAACCACCTAGTTTTTTCCTTACATCACTTCTTTGCTGTTACTCAAACTAATTAAGACAGGTGGCAAAGATTTGTTTGATTAGTTTTGATGTTACAGTGAGATGTTTTAAAAATTATATGAGTTGTTGAAGAGTCTCTAGAGTATATAACAAAAACATTGATATAAAAATTAGTAACTTGTACTGAAGAAAGAAAGCTTTTTTTTTTTTGAATGTAATAGGTATGTAAGACTTTGGTTAATTGTAACAGAACTAGGTGTTCTAACTGTCAAATTGTTCCCGTACTTTAAAAGAATTTATGTAGGATATAAGTTGGATTAACTTGCCAGACTAAGCTTAAATCACGGTGGGGAAATCGATTCTAAGGTTTTATGACAAAGTGGCAACGATAAAGTTTGCTCTTATGATAGGGTTTATTAGATTGGTCATTCAAACACATATTTTCAAGGGAAGAAAATCAGTTTGACTTACCAGTATGTGTCATTATAAAAACATACGAAGAATCATGAGCTTTAGCCCCATATTTTATGTCCTGGGTCAATGAGAGAGCCAGTTCCAAGTGGAAAATTCGTCACGTCAACGTGTCCAATAGCAAGCCTTCAGGAAAGCTTGCCCTGATGTAGGGAGTGGTGTTTGCCCAGTGTGCTCTCCCCTCATTACTGAACTGATAATGAAATTATGTGATGGTGACACTGTGCTGTTGAGATGTCCTCTTTAAGATATGACTTTAAAACTGGTAATAACTGAATCCGATATTGGAGGGTGTTTTAGCATTTTTCGGAGAGTAGAGAGAGTAGTCCCTCAGGTCATATTTGAGGTGGAGTGATTCAGTCCTGCCTCTCCTTAATCCTCCTGTATTTCTGATTGAAAAGCACATTTTTGTGCTTTCTTTTCTAGACATAGATACGTAATGATCATTGTACTGTACAAGATACAGTGAATTCCTGAGAGTATTTACTGCCCAAAGAATTAATGTTAATTGGATTTTGTAATTATTGATTACATTGAAATTAAGAGCCTGGCATAATCTTTTCTATTAAAAAAGAACTTTTTGAAATTTCAGAAACTTATGACTAAGTTTCAAAAAAACCCAATTTCGTCGCTCACTTTGCCTTTTGAACACTGTGTCAGAATCTTACCAGGTTACTGCAGTTGTTTCAATGATATGTAATGATTTTTTATTTTTTTTTCTAATGGGGTAGATTATTTCAGGTGTATTTGCAATATCTGATTTTTCCTTACCTACCTATGGTCCCTGAATTCAGAGACTCAACCTAGTCAGTGGGTGGGGAGAAGCTTTTACTGTGATTCACATTTTGAGAGGTGAAGGGCAATTAAAGTAGTCGTCTCTGCAACTAGAAGTGATTAAATACATGAGGATATTTTAAAAACAAAATTCACCCCGTGGATGAATTTGAAGGAAACTGTATTGTAGGTGTTATTTGTGAATGCTATAATTCTTCATCTGTTACGGCAGTTGATGGTGGCTTGCATTTGGACTAAAGCCAAAGTGTAGGCTGGATTTTGTAGATACAACCACATTTTTTTTACAGTCTTATTTTGCCTGTAGTTTATGGGGGTGGTCTTTAATTTCACACTGGAAATACACAGTTTGCTGGTGGGTTGAAAAAGTGTTTGTTGCTGGACAGGTATCAGGGCCTTACGTGTGGCCTCAGTTAAATTCTTCAGGGAGCTTTTGTTTCCAGGTACAAACGTTTTTTCCTTGGAACTACAATACTTGATTGGCAGACAGTTACAATTCTTAAAGAATGCTAATCATAATATATGTTAACTTTTGTGAAAAGAATTAAATGTTGTGGCAGCATTTTTATCGATTACTAGGTATCCTTCTGAGATAAAAATTTGTTGCTGTTGGTCGGTACCAAGGAGGAAGGATAAATCTCGTGGATACAGGTGCTCTGCGCAGTTTTCTGTCTTCTGTCTTCTCTACTTTCACATTTATTTGCAGAATTGTGCATCCAAAAATTTCACTTGTCTGCCCCCTAGCAGAGTCCTGTAGCTGTTTTCTTATCCTTTGTTTTTAATGTGACTCCCAAGACTTGCTTCAAGACTAACATTATGTACTTAGGTAACAGCAGTAGATGTCGACTTACTCTGCCCCGGCTGATACGAGACATCCTTGAGCCGTACCACTCTGTGTATTCACAAGGAGTTCAGCCGCTCTGCGGGTAATTGCCAGCCCTGGAATTTTAAGATAAGGCTTTAGAAGCAGCGGAGAAGAGCTCTCTTCCATCATGTAAAAACAGACAGATGCTTGTTTACGGTCCTCCTCCTTCTCCAGTGCTCTGGAAAAATGATAAATAGTCCTTTTGATTCTTGCTGCTTTTATTCTTTGATACTTATAGACTGCTTTTAAATGTATTTAGGCAAATACTTGTTTTCATTTAATCTGACAGTACATGCGTATTTGTGTAGTGCTTCATCAAAATTATGAAACCTTGCAAGATGCATCCAGGCAACAAATACACTTACCATTCCCTTCTCCTTTGTCCACCAGACAGTTCCTACCTTGCCTAATCAGGTCTTTATCCAGCCTGCTTTAATTAGTCAATACAATTTATTATTTTAAATGCTGTATTTAGTATTTTAAAAATACAACTAGCTTTATGTGCTCCATTCATTTAATTTAAAAATCCATAATTAGATTTTAAATCTCATGTTTGGAAGGAATGTGATTATAGCAGAATTTATATATTTAGTTGCGGCACACTTTTCACTAAACAACTGTTACCGCTTTCTTTGAGAAGGTGCAGTATACAGATTGTTTGCACCACGCTGTCCGCCATCAGGTTACAGAAGTGCCTGTGTCTTGGGAAATTCCAGACAGGTTTAGCTAACTTATGAGGTGCTAAAAAGTGCGATTTCTCTTCTCTCGTTTGAGTTTCTCAGGAAAACTTGGTGACACGCCAGCATCACTGAAGTGCTTGGTTGTGCAGTCACTACATGGAGATACCTGCTAGGTGCCGGGACAGCTGTAGTGAGAAATGTGAGGGAAGGAAACCAGACCCCATGTCAGCTCCATTCACCCAAATATTAGAAGTTACTCAAAAAAAAGAGAAGAAGCTCCTCACCCCACCCCAAATCACCCCTATCCCTCCTCCAGAAAAAAATCTACACCCCACACCAAAAAGCCAAAGGGAGGAGAAAATATATAGAGAGCATTCCTGAAGAATGGTAGTTTTAATAAACGAAGAGGGGCTTGTAAATTCTTGATATTCTGCTACATAATCAAGAGTTTTGAACATGTTCCCTTGTCTGTGTATCCAGCTGAGATCCTGGGTTGAAAGAATGTGTGTCTCTCAACCTGTTCCTGTCTAGATTTCCCGTAGACAAGTATGAATATGGTGGAGGAAAAAAAGGAGTAGGCATACAGAGGATGCTTTTGTCTCTTTATAGGGGATTGCTGTGTCTAAAATGCAAGACCTCTCTTTTTTTCTGACATTTCCTTTTTAAAAAAAGTTTTAAATATTGCACACAGAAAAAGGTCAAAAAAATAGGATGGCTACAAGAGATGCCTTCTGTGAGAGTTACACAGCTCTGTTGAGTTTATCATAAAGAACACTGAGAATTTACCAGGTTTTTATTGGTACTTTCTTTGGGAAATAATAATATAAGGTACATACTGTATTACTATTCTTAAAATACGTATGTTCTTTGGGAAATACTACTGTGAGGTACCAGTGGCTTTCTTAGTCTGTTAAAGAGAACAGTAACAACAGCTGGTGATAGGAAACGTGAGACAGAAAAGTCTAAAACAAAATCATCGTAACGGAAAGTTTTTATGTGTTTGGGCCGATTTGTTTGTTTCACAATGAGAGATTATTCACACAAACGAATTCCTAAGCGAATATCTGTATTCTGTTCTAATCTTGTCAAATCAAAATCAACTGATGGTGAAAGAGATGTCTTGGAAAACTCAAGTTATCTTGTACTTCTTACAGATGTCATGGGTGATTTGTAATGAGTTACCTGTGCGAAGGCCAAGCTAGATTCTAGCCTTATGTTCTATGTATGTTAAATGAGAAGAGAGTTTGAATCGAATACATCCCGAAATTCACAAATAAGTTTGTTTCCTACATCCAAAAGGATTACATGAATTGCTTCTCTTTCTCTTCTTGAAGTTGCAAAACTCTGACAGTATTGGCTGAGGATGCAGGGGCAAATATATTTTAAATTATTTAACTAATGTCTTAACTTTGGTATCCTCATATCTACTGTCATGTCCTGAAGGTAATACTAACAAAGTTCCTCTTAAGCAGTTGGGTATTTTTGCGAATTTGAGGATCAACTTTTATTGGCTTTGTTTTGGCTTTCCTTAGTAGTCTCAAATAGCACTTAATAGTTCTGTTTTCTGTCTTTCAAACGTGTATGAAATATTTGCAAGCTCTGTTGAAAAGAAGAGAACAGTAATAAAACAGCAATAAGGGATTTTAATGTTTCATAGAATGAGAAGCAAAGCCTCAGTAATGTCCCAGGAAGCCTCACTTTTTTTTTTTTCTTTTTTTTTTAATCTGAAATGTTGCAATTAGGTTTTTTTATTACCAGGTAATTTCAGAATGGAAGTTGGAAGAAGACTCAGCATATCCTGTGGGTGGACAAATTGTTCATATGCCGGTGATCCCACTTTAAAAATACACTCAGAGGAGCAAGACAATTATAATTTGCTTTTTATCAGGGTGAAGGGAAGGGTTCTGCTCCTCTTGGCACTGCTGATGCCTTTTAGCCGTGTTTTCCCTGTAGGGATCGCAGCTCCCATGGACACCTCTCTGTTAGTTTAAATTAGCTGACCTGGCCTCTAGTAGCGGTCTGGCCGCAGCAGTGGGTAGATCTTGCAGTCCTTTCTGTAACTGGGGGGAAAAAAATATGCCTGCCATAGGACTTTCAATTTGGAACTTCTGGTATTTTTTTCCTCTTGGCCATTACTAAAAAAATAATTTCCATTAAAACATCTCTTTGCAGCAGATAATGGGCAACTGAACAAAATTAAACATCAAGTTAAGAAAAAAAATCTCAAAAGCCTTGTCAGGCCTATAATTATGCAATTCTTGTCATTAATGAGGTATGTTTTTTTTCTGGTCGTGGTCTGTTACAAAGAGTTTAATAAAAGCTTAATACAGAGAAAATGAAAAAAAAAAAAAAAAGACGTGTTAAGAAGACTCCTGTGAGAAGGCAGCTTAAAGAAGTGATAACTGAAGGGCAAATACTAGTTTGGCTCAAAATGAAGTGAGTTAGTCCTTTTGACATAAACGCATGAGCACAGCAAAATTACTCACTTTTGAGACAGCCGATCATTAAAACTAACACTTATTGAAGAGTAGAGAATTTCTCATTTGCTCCTTGCTTGCTGTTTAGGAGCTTTTCCAGCCACTACGTGGAAAGAAACTAGAAGACTCTTGGAAAGCGGCTGACTTCAGCAGTTATTCTTGGGATAAAAACTAGTCCTTTGCCTGCTTTTGCTAATTGCTACCACGTGGAGCAGTGAAGCTTTAGCAGAATGTTGACTCAGTATAATTACGAGAATAGAAAACCAAAATGACTGTTGCCACACTCAGTCCTGAAAGTCTTATCTATTCTGGAGAATAAAATAATTCGTTTTTAACCTTAAAATAGACCATATGTTAGCTTCTTGTTCCTTCATACAAATACATCCTTTTTCCAAATTGTTTCGTAATGAGAATACCCAAATTAATAGTGAGTTGCAGAAGTTTTTTATTTATTATGGGCATTTAAACTTTCACTAGATTTAAAAAGACCACAAAAGATTTTAAAAGCCCATCTTTTCCGCCACAAGTAAACAGTTTCTTATGGTTCGCTGAGATCAGTTTGTCGTAGTTCGTCTTCACTGAGCCCTGAAAGATCTCCTTTTGGAGAAGGTGCTAGGGATTTTGTTCTTGATGTGGTACAAGCTAACTGTAGTTAACTGCTGGCTACAAAATCAGAGGGTTTTATGAAAATTGCCAATGCACACTCTAAGTACCTCGTACTCCTTAGTATTAATGTCTGCTTAGGTTTAGCTGGTGTATTCCTGGCTGGGTTATGCCTTAGTAGTTGTATGATGGAAATCTCTTGGTCTTCTCTGCCAGAATTTCATGCTGTTTTGAAAATGGTAGTGTTTGATAAAGGGACGTTGGGATGTGAAGGGAATTCCTGTTCTGTGACCCCCAGTTTATATATTTGTAGTTGTATTAACCTCTGATATTCCCGTGCCTTGCTCAGCTCGAAGGAGAATGAGTGGCTGATAGCCAGAGGATCAGTACAAATAACGCTCTGTCAGCTTTTAGCCTATTGCTACTGTAATTCCTTAAGAGCTTTGTTGCGTATGAGTACGTGGCACGTTCATACGGATTCTGTCTCTGTGATCTCTGTGATCTGTGAGGGTGACAGAGCCCTGGCACAGGCTGCCCAGGGAGGTTGTGGAATCTCCTTCTCTGGAGACATTCAAAACCCGCCTGGACGCGTTCCTGTGTGCTCTGCTGTAGGTGATCCTGCTCTGGCAGGGGGGTTGGACTGGATGATCTCTGAGGTCCCTTCCAACCCCAAACATTCTGTGATTCTGTGGTCTTTCCAAAACCTAACTGAGCAGAGCACAGCAGAACTAATGATTCCTTTATTATGTCTAAGGTTCTCTACAGTTTGCAGGAGAGGGAAGAGTTGGCTTCTTGTTGCTTATTATTGCCTTCCAAGCAAGATGTGGGTTTTCAGTGTTACCAACGAGAAGTTAACGTGCAGGCAGGTAACTACATGCACAATGTGGACTTCTAAGAGGACAGAAGTAGTGAGGTTTAATTCTTGGCTGATTGACTTCTAGTTGCCAGGAAGGTACTTAATGAATAAAAAGAATCGTAACAGAAATGACAGATGAGTTAAATTACTGGATTTTATTACTGCTGGGATTTTGTAGGTTCTTACATTCCAGAGTTCATTAGATGTTTCTGAAACAGAGCAGCAGCAAAGATTTCTGTAACATGGTTTAATTTGTTTAAAAAACCAACCATGTTAAATAACAGAGTGCTTAAGTTAAAGAGATGAGAAGATTCAAGGTGAAAAAAAGGTGTTGATGAGTTTTGCACTTTTGCAGCTCTTATCATAGAAAAGGGTTACCCCACAAGACTCATAAGACTAATTCTTTTCATTGGAGTGTGGGTGTATCTAAGCCAAATTCAAACATCAGCCTACACTGGTGATGAGTAACAGTTAATGATTTCTTCAGTTTATCTCACAAATGGCCGGCAGTGGCTAATGTTCATCTTCACAAGCTATTTTGCAGTGGATATGGGAATGAGCTCACAAGACCATCCCCTTTCCCCTCTTAGACACCTTGTGCTAGAGGTAAGTGTGGTTTCGGGGAATAAGGGTGGGATGTCTTGACATAAAAGTGTTGTGGGTTTCTTGAACTTTTTGCAAACCTCAATTAAGGCATGTATCTGGGGATGGGCAAAGATTCAGTTGAATTCTTATTTTTTGCCCAGAGCTTACCCAGTCCTAAATTGACATGCTTTCCTTGAACTGGGAGTCAGAAATCCCTTTTCTCTTCTGTTTTTCTGCTGCAGAAATTCCCAACATTCCCATTATGTGGGCTCCAGAGAGGGGTAAGCAACATCTTCAATCCCACCAAATCATTTCCAAACTAATTCTTTGCTAGTATTTTTTTGCTTTTTTAATCATCATCAGAAACAGTTTTTAGACACATTTTTTCCCATTTGTTTGATTTTCTTGTGGATTCTCATATTTTTGTTTTATAGGAAGGTCCCATGGCCTCCCCAAGTGCTAGGGTCAGACTCATCCGCTGTTTCCATTTGTGTGCTATTCTCCCGTGAATTTCCATGGTTCACTCTGATCTAATGGTATTACCAGAGGGTGAGCATCTGATTCTTGGGACTGTTTCACTCACGGTATCTTTAAGTTACTGAAAAAGCACTGCCACCCTGCTGGCCTGTCAATCAGTCGGCACACTTAACGTTTCGTCGTCGCTGACAGTTGCATCCAATTATTTGCGGCCTTTGGTCTTTTGCTGCCTCGCCTGTCTGGGGACTGCCTGGCATCCACCGCTCTCGTTCAGTCTCTCTACCTGCTGGCTGCGTAGCATTGTCCTGAAATCTTGGCCGTTTGCCTGCCTGGCTGCCATCCCCTCTTGACGGGCTAATTGCTTGACGCTGACCACCTACCGCCCTGCCCATCTGCTGAGCGGCACGCGTCGCCTCCGAAGCGTCCTGTCGGTCTGAGCGTTGCGTGGGCGCTGGGCTGTCGCTGCCCCGTCTCCCGCCCTGGGTGCCTGGCGTCGCCTTCCCGCTCGGCGCATCCGCTGACGCTGCGGAATTGCTCTTCTGCTGCTTGGCGCACCCGCTGACCGTTTGGGTATTGCTTTAGCGACTTGCTGAGTGTCTGGCGTTTTCCTCCTGCCTTCTCGCCTGATCCTTGAGCACGGTGTCCCCTCGCTGCTCTCTGAGGCTGCTTACTCACTGACACTTGCTCTTTCGCTGTCCCGTCCACTTGCTTTTTTGCCTGGCATTTTCTATCATGTTGTCCTGCCCACCCTGCGTAGATTTTATTTCTAAATATGCACCAGTCTGAAAAAAATTAAGAAGACTTGTAAGGAATGAGGAAAAAAAGTATTGTCTGGCTCCTTCATGGTCTGATTCGGTTCAACATAACCAGCCAAGAACTGATCTCAGTACCAGCATCCGGCTTTTTCATAGAACTGCTCAAAACCCCTTCCCTCCTTATCCCCCCCACCCACACAAAAAAAAAAGCTGAATCATATTTAGTCTTTGCTTCCATCACTTCATTTGATAGGCATATTACTGTTCAGTAATACTGTGTCCAGTATTAAATTCAGTAGTAATTAAGTACTAAAACACATCACTAATATTACCTATGGTAATTCTCAGAATCCATGGAAGGTAGGTAATGACAGGGGATAGACACAATCTGTTGCTGAGGCTCAGAAAGATTAAGATTTGAATGTAGAGCTGTGTTCAGTAAACACAGTGGATCAAAGGAGCTAAACAAGAAATTTTACACATCTCTTAATTTAAAACACAAGGTTGCAGCTACTGGAAAAAAACCATTGGATTAGTACAGTATTGCCAAACCACAGTGTATCCTGGTTGCTGCTTCCTACTCTTTCTGTACTGGGAGCATGATCAATTGCTATTTTACAGAAACCTTTTATCACTCTCTTACTGATTAAGAAAAAGGGCTTGACCACATCTGTAAGGTCCGCAGTAAGGGAATAAATCATTGTCACAGCTTAGAATAAGAAGCAGGGTTTCCTGCCTCTTCTTTTAATTCAGTTCACTTGACCACTCTTTTCCTGGCTCTGCCACCTGTTTCTAGCTTATTATGAGTGTTTGTGATATTAATTACACTTTTGAATCCAGCACTAACTAGGAACAGGAGAGCGTATTCTGTTATAATGAACCCTGTCATAATTTTATAGTAAATTCTTCCTACACTTAAAAGAAAATTACATACAATTATTTTAACTTTAGCTTTTAATTTCTGAAGGTATAATATTGCTATTTTTGCTGTCTTGAGAGAGACCCTGAGTATGCAAAATGTCTAACGGCAGGGGGAGGGCAGCTCGCTCTTTCGCCTACGCCAGACCTGCTGTGGAGTCAGAGAGAGATGCCCTGGGAGAGCACCTTGCTCCCGTGCTCCCAACACCACCTTTCCCCCTAGAGGGTGGCTCCCTGTAGGGCAAACAGTGTTCTGAGTAAGAGCCAGTAGGAACCTTCTCCCAGTTTTCAGCTTGACCTCCGTGAATCCAGTCAACTTGTATTCTGCCCCAAGGAACCGGAGGATGCGAACATCTGCCTTTACTCCCTTACGGTCTCGTAGGCTCTCCAGTCCTCTCTCTTCTCAGCCTTTCCAACCTTCCTTTGCTTCTCCAGGCATGTGGTTTTTTTCACGACTTTGCGAACTCTTAAAGACAGTAGGCTGGCAGTCTGTCACTTCCCACCAGCTTCACGCTGTTGAGGGGTCTGGTGACAAGAACAGATCTTAGTGGCAATTCTCTTTCTCCAAGCTTTACCTCCCCAGTGTTACTTTGCTGCTTCCCTAGGCTGTTGTTTGAGAAGTGACATCAGATGCTGGAAGGGAGGAGGAATATTCACTCTAGCACAGTGGGGCTACAGGATGCTGCTGGAAGTCATTTCTTATCCCGAGAAGCATAAGTCATTTTTCTGTGTATTAGTTATTTATAATATAGTGGTGGTTTTTTAAATTAATATTACCTCAGAGAAAAAATGACTAGTTTTCAAAAAATATTCAGGTTCTATAAACTTTAAATGCAGAAAAGCATCAGAAAGTGGAGAAGCATGTACAGCACGTTTTCTTGAATTTTGTTGGTTGAAAATTATACCTACCAGAGAATTGATCCAGTGCTGTCTCAGGCAGCTTCACTGTAAAATGTCCGGGTAAATCAGCTTTCTATTTGCAGTGATCAGTTTGTGGTACAAAGACTTTATTTAATCAGGTAAAAAAAAATAAATCTGTGTTTATTTTCAAGAATATATTGTAGGTTTTGTTTTACGAATGAGTCAAAATTTCATTAAAGAAACAATGACGAATTTGCGCACAGAGCCCTGGGAAAAACATCATATCTCTCGAATCCCTGGAAAAATTAAATACAACGTTATTTTGTCTTTAATAGGTGGGTGGTTTTTGTTTTGGTTGAGGTATTCTTGATCTATTATTTTCAACATAAAATTAGCTCCTGGAACAGCCGTGAAATGTTACAGGTCTTTCCAGCTTATAGAGTTTCCCTTTCCAGAACAACTACATATCCTGTTGTCAGACTAATTGTATCTTGGGTTTATTTCCTCTTGTTAGAGTCTTTCCCTTCCTTATCCCTGATAAATAAACTTGTTATATTTCTTATAGTCATTTCCTGAACTACTACATGTAAATCCTACAAATTATTTGTCAGGAGAGTGTTTTTCATATAACCTCTCTTGCTCCAATGTAGTATTTAAATCCCATTAAATTTTTTACAATGTGCTTTCTTTATTCTTTTCTGTTCTAAAAGGGATCCTTTCTGATGTCAGTCAGCATTGTAGCATTTGGGCAGCTAATTTCCTCAGGTGTGTCTGAAAAGAAAACAGATTTTTAACTAACACAGGTCTTTTGCTTTCAAAGATGGGTTTATAACTATTTTGCTACCCTTGGGATTTACAGAAGGTGTTCAACTGTCGTGATCCACTTGTGCTTTCAGTTTTGGTTGAAGTTCTCCACGCTTTTAAGAATAATGTGCCTGAAAGTGACTTATATCAACCTGGAATTCAGATTTTATTATGTCTGTATCTTGCTTCTGGGTCCAGTTTGAAAAAATGATTTGGTCTGTTTTAGAGAGGGATACCTCAGATGATACGTGTTGTGCAAAAGAACATGCACGCCTTTTGCTTCGTGCATTGTCATCAGGGATGAAGGCATTTGGTGTCACAACTCCTGTGACAATTTGCTGAAGGTATATTGGTATTGAGTACAGTGTCTCTCTGCTGTTACCTCTTCACTTAGTGGGTAAATAGCTTTTGTTGGAAAAATGCGAAGATAGACCCACAGAGCAGATGTAAGAAGCAAGAAGATACTGTTTCTACATTGATTACTTCTGCACGTTGCAATTTGTAACCCATGACATCTTCTTTTATTGTGTTGGATGTATTTGGGAAGGTTTAAACACTGTCGTCTGGGTTCCCTTTTCTTAAAATATTGTTTAGTGTACAGGCTAGGAAGAGGGGTTTACATGGTTGTAATGTGGTTTTCACCGATTCCTTGTTAAGGTAATATCCGTGGTTTAAAGTTAGTGGATTTCCTTAGTAAATTAAATTGATATATTCACTGATTAGATACACAGAAGAAGACTCAGTCTTTCATCCTTCAGTGACTGCTACAGAATTGTTCCTCCCAAGAAATTTGTCTTTTCTGCCCTGCCCGGTTTTAGACTTTGAATTCGCTGAAGCTTCTTCCCCTTCACTTGGGGGTTGGTGAAGGCAGGTAGATGCCATCGAAATTTTATCTGAGACTGCACCTAAACTTTTGTTTGATTAGTCCTTTACTACTCTCCTGGTACCTCATAGTAACACTAAATAGTCTTTTCCACGCTCACCGTTTGCTGTCAGGAAATATTGGTACCTTAGTTAGGCTTTTTCTTCTGACCTTTTTGCAGACAGACAGTAGCACATATGAAATAAGCTTTCTTTTGTGTCGTGTTGCAATCCCGTACATCACTCAACTGGCAGATTTTGCTGATGTCAAAGCTGAATGAAACCTACACATTACACCATTTTTTTCTTCCTGAGTTTATGGGCTACAACTCCCTTCAGAAGAGTCAAAACTAGTGAGGTTAACGACCGCTTCTTTCTACAAGCTGACCGGTTCTTCCTTTCAAACCAAATGATGCTTATGTATCCAGTGGTGTACAGAATTAGCAAGCCTTTGAACTATGGTCTCTCTCAAACCCTTCCACAGTTCGTGCAAGTCTTACTGATTTCTGCTGTTCAGCATCGGTGATTCCTGGAACGAGAAAAATGGAGAAGGGCACAAAGTTCTTTCAGAAGTCTCTCTCTAGTAGGGATTTTGTTTCCTGCCGCATCCTAATGAGAAGCCGCTATTAACTCATCGTTGCTCCTTGCAGGCAAGAGTGAGTCTGCAACAGACGAGTTTTGTGGTGACTTTTTAAAGGATGAGAAAGATGGATTTACTAACCGGACTGGATGAAGCTTGTGGGTTTTCCCTCAATTAACAGCTTGTCACATTGTTAAGACAGCTTAGTATTTTCCTCAGAAGTATTTTGTGTCTTTGTTTCTTTTTCTTGTCACCTTTTTTTTAGAATGGGTTGGGTTTTATTTAATTTTGTTATTCAGACACACAGTATTGGGCAGCTCACCCTAGGTGCATATGATTTCTATGTTATTCTGAATTGCTGTCTTCCATCATCCATGTACATTATATAGAAATGCTGCTGTCTGGCTTTTTTACCGAAGTTAATCTGCTTAGAGGTGTGATGTTTGTAGTTGCTGTTCTCTGGGTGTGAACACGTTGCTGTGGAAAAACTGACTTGTTCCCTGTGCCTAAGAATCTCCTCTGCCCCGCCAGTTGTAAAGTGATCTCAGCGATCCACTTACACACTATTAGTGTAAAAATCAATCTGCAGAAAAGTTTGAACACAGTGAATTTTATTAGTAAGCAACAGAATTTTCTGCCCAACGTGGTCTGCTGCTTCAATCACAGCGTAAGTGTGTGCAAGGGGAGGTGTTACAAGTGCCTGCACTGTAAGAACTCCAGAGGTTTGATGTTAAGAGTTGGGCAGTTATTAAGTAAACTGGCAGATCTGTCCATACAATGCAAAGTTGCGTTAGTGTGAAAGCATTACTCTGTTACAGCTGAGTGGTGTCAATAAGTGATTTAACTTATTTTAGCTAGAGCATGAAAGATATAGTAACATCTTCTAAAACTGCAAGAAACTGGCGTTTTGCATACAGAAATGCATATAGATCTTAGGGACAGTGAAATGGAGGGAAAATATTTTATAATGGATTTTATTATTAGGTATTGGAAAGCATTAATTGAATAGTAAAATCAAAATGCAAAGGAAACATAAACTTAATATATTTAATATTGCTCATTCAGTGTGTATTAGGAATTTTTCAACCTTCTCTTTCAGTGCTCTGTGCTGCAGCAGTCTCAACAAAGTGCTTTCCATTTTCTCTTTGAGAAACCGTTTCATCTAGTTGTTTCCATGAGAGTCTTGAACACACACACACACACACACACACACACACACAAAAAGTGATTTGTGCCAGGAGTTAAACAACCTTCTGTAGGAAATGGTGTGACAGAATGCACAGTAGGTCACTTTGGCTTTAAAAATCTGTTCAGTTGTTTAATTCCAATGAATGCATCATTCCCCTGTGCTAAATCGACAACTCTGATTTACATCACTGGATCTCATGTGAAAATCCTTTCTATGACATTTTAGGTTATGGCAGAAGTACTTTAAAGCAATTATTAGAGATGCTTTATCATTTACTTGGGGAATAAAGATACCATGTAAGGGAACCTTAAGAGAAGGTAAAATACTTCTTGTAATTCTTGTAGTGCCGTGGTATGTTCTTGAAAAATTTTCACTCAGTAGTCCATTCTTTGTAGCGTGGAAGGTATATTTGAGGAAGCTGGGCTTTTTTAAATCTGCAACCTTGATGATCTGAGATCTGAAATTGCTCGGAGGGGCTACTTTACCTGTGGCAGAAACAGAGTTTCCAAAGTACAAATATTTCCTATGCCATAACTGTTCTTGGCAGAAGACAGCAGATCGTAGGAAACAATGGACAACATTCTGAAAAGCAAAGGTTTCCATATCTCAGTCTCAGTAGCAAATGTCTTGGAGCTAAAACATTGCAAAATTATTTATTTAGAGAAGTGAAACTGCACATAAAAACTTGTTTCTTTCACTGTCGAAGAGACTAGGCAAGCTCTTACGAGAAAGCAGCATACATTTCTACACACATTCTTTGTGTGTACTGATGAGGATCTCTGAGGAATTGTGTCTCTTTTCCTCCTGTGATACTAATTTCACAACCAGGCAAAAGTGACAGGTTTGTTTCTCTTCTATAGTTCAAGACTTCATTGCTTAATACACTTCCATCTACCACCACCACCCAAAAAATCCAAGTTTGACACTATTTTCGCATGAAATTAAGCTAGCTGTCCCCTGTGGTGTAGATGGATGGTCTAGAAGATAGTACATGTAACCAGAAGCACTGTACAGGATATTTTTTAATGAAATAGTGCACCCTAGTTATTATACCATTACTTTAAAGCTCATTATGTTGTCAACTGCGGTACTTGTAGAGTTCTTTTTGGTGCCCTTATTGAGATATTGTATGTATTGATACTCATTTCTAACATTTCTGCTGTATGAGCCTGTGATTTGCAGGCAACAAATTTTCTTACTTCTTGGGTTTTGTTCCGCTTGGATTTTTAAAAGAATTTGGAAAAGTTTTTCTGGATTGTGTCGATTTTTACATTTTATGTTAAATATAGGGCAGTTTAAAGTGACTGAAGGAAAACTTGGAAGAATAGGGATGATTGATAGCTAAAGTTTTAACAGCGTTTTTGTAATAGCGGGGTGGTGTCACTACCTTTGCCAGGAAGTCTTCAGCTGTACTGATTTTAACGAACAGCAAGGGGTTCGCTCTTACGTGAAGTCAGAAGCACAGCAGTTGGCACATGGCAGAGGGCTGAGAAAAGGAGTAAAAGCTGTCGTTTTAACCAGTTAATCCTCCTAACCTCTTCATTTTTGCAAATACTCTCTGCCTTTTGACACTGGCTCAACCCAGACCATTATACAGCTGTGACGTACTGCATCTGGTGGGCTGCGTACATCTTCTCGAGCCACAATGTGTTCCTCGTAGCGCAGAAAAGCATTTAGTGATTGGTTTGCTTACCTAGTTGTTTCTAAAAATGATTTTTCTGTTCGTTTTATGACAAAGTGTGGCGGTGATTAAGATCAGTGTGTACTATTTTTAATAATACTACTACTAATATATTAGAAGTGGTGTTTAGAAAATGCATGTGATTTAGTTGCCCACACACACCCAATTTCCTTAACGTTTCTGTTACACGCGTAGTGCAGACAAATCACTAGTCGTTGGCTTTTATGTAAATCAAATGCAACCAGGTATAGCTAAAAACTTACATACAAACATACTGAGGTGCAGGAAAAAGTTGCAAATTCCACAGTGTTGCTTTCTCCCACATATTCCTTTACATTTTCAGCTGCTTTATTGTGTATAAAAATGTGAAACATCTTCCCCAAAACGTTTTGCAAGCTGCAAGTAAAAATGAAACTGTGCTGTAAATTGTTTGATTTCAGTTGAAGAAATCAAGGTCTTTTAAGAGAAGTTACCATGAGTACTAAAATCTATATTAACTAATATGCACTTCGGTAATTCTTTACAAAAATAACTATCATTAGAGTCCAGCTATTAAAAATTAAATATATTCATCGCTTGGTCATGCATAAGTCATTTAGTATTGTCAGAGGTACCTCTACCAGCCAGTTGCTTTTTATGGTGATATACACAGTGGAATTGTACTGATAGGATTATGTGTTGATATTGGTTTATAAACAAGAAGGGCATCTGGGTCTCATGCCATAGACATTAGGTTACAGTAAATAGTGCGATGGATCCCAGTGAAGAGAGTGAGGGAATTTGGAGGGGGCAAGTTGCAGGCAGAGGGAATTACGGATATAGGGAGAAACAGAAAAAAAACCAGAATCAGTATTTAATCTAATTGAACAGCACTTATTGCCGTGACACTTTTGTTCCTTACCCAGACAAGTTCTGTAGGGTCATTCTGTGATGTTTGGGATCTTGGTGGCAGCAGAGTCACTGCAAATAGGCCAAGTGCAAGCAAACTTCAAGGTTCTTGTGTGCAGAATTATTGTCAATTGAGATGTTATTGGCATATGCAGATACACCAGTTGGTTTTTAGTTGGCTGCATTGATCAGGGTTTCCTCCACACTTGGCTATTTGTAGATTTAAGTTGGGAGAAGAAGAGGAAAAAGAATATGTAATCAGGTCACTTACTGGAGGAATATTGTTAGAAAGCTATTAACTTTGACAAGCTGAGAGGCTTTTACAAACCTGCTTGGCTTTGGTTGCTTTGCAGCAGCAGTGTATGTGGTTGGTTTTATTCATTTGTCAGATTAACTGAGGGAAAAAAAAAAAAAGCAAAACTGAGCCAAAGAAACTTGATTTTGGAGAACATCAGAGAGCACAGTTCCTATCATGCCTTCCATCCAGAAAAAAAAAGACACAGAATATAATCACACAGGTTATTGGGGGCAGAGAATAAGAAAAAGACAGCACGATGGTGAGAATAAGTGACTTAAAACTGATCTTTATCCAAAAAATTTTCAGTGTATTGAAAGAAGACAACTGCTGCAACCTGTATTTTGTATTGTACTTAGAGAAGAAATAGATAAGTGATTTCTAGGCGAGAAGCTCTAAGCAGTCTAGCTCCATGTAAGCTGTTTTCTTCCCTACAAAATGTGAGCAGGGAAGCAGACAACAAGCTGAAAAAGCTGACTTGTGAATAGAAATTACAGGCGCACGTGTTGTCTCCAGCAGAGGTATTCTGAATAACCTTGAAGAGGGTATCTCATCTAGAAGCAGAGAGATTCAGAGTCTCTTCCTAAAGTATGCACTTCTTGCATAACTGATTTACAGACGCGACTGACAATTTTCTTACATATTTGACTGCTCTGTCTCCATAGCTCTTTGTCCAGTCTTCTGGAGTTTGGCTGTGGTCAGTGAGCTCTGTTGCAGAGCATTTTTAGGTGATTTTTTTGATTAGGCCCTTCCAAGACTTCTACTTTCACTGGAAAGCTCAAATAGGTAATAAAATGTTATCTGTGCTAATTCTGTAGTCTGTTAAATATAAATTATCTGCAAATTTGTCCATTAATTTGCGTAAATAGCTTTATGATGTGCTATGCAAAGTCATCAACAGCAATAGTGTTTTCAACAGAGGTGGTCTCGAGCATTTGATTTAATCCAATTTATTATGACTTCTTAGCCTCATATTTGCATTTTAGTTGAAGAGATAAAACCCTACCACTGTCCTAAAGATGTCTGAAGAAGAGTATATGAAGTGTCTCAGGTGATTACTTACTATTGAGTAAGTAACTCAAACAAACTTTGCTGTGCTTAATACCTGCAAGACAAAGATAAGACATTTCTGAACATTTCAAGAAGAGTAGTCCTAGATTTTGTAGTTAAATCAGCCTGCAGTGGGTATATCCTCCAGAAGCTGCCTGGAAGGGCTTCCACAGGTTAGGAACTGAACTAAATTTATGTGGAGGCAAAGAAAGGCAGTGAAGCAGCAGAGAACTCTGTGAAACCAATTGGCAACGAGCCATCTGTTAAGCAACCACAGCTACGTCAAAGGTATCTAAAAATATATCAGTTGGTTTAGGAACATAATGCACTAACGCCAATTAAAAGGCACTTTGAAGACAATCAAAACTGTGGTTTACAATAAATTGTGTTTATTCCTATAGCAAAGAAATATAAGAAGAAGTGCTCTCATAGACATTGTTAGGAAGCCCTGAATAGTTTCGCAGAAGAATTAGTTGTTCATTTCTGCTTCTCTCCGGAGTAGAAACTACCGTTTTATTTCAGTCCCATTGTCTCCCCCTGGTTCCCCCACAGCCTGACACTTCTATCACGCCCTGTCTTGCTTTCTGCTTCTCCTGAGCTTTTCCCCCATGTCCTGTCTTTCCAGGCAGCCTTGTGCAGTCTTATTTCCATCCCACTCGGTTCATTCCCTCGCCCTCACCCCGCTCTCATCCCTGCCCTTCTGCTGCATGGACTTTCTCTCTACAATTCTTCTTTTCCACTTAGGCTTCCTCATTCCCTTCTCCCGTGTAAACCTACCAAACTCGCCTTTATCGGCAACCTCCAAGCTGGCTTTTCTGCATTTCTGTCTCTCTCCTGAGCTCTTCCTTTTGCCTTCAAGTGCTTCCACCTCGGTGGAACCACTCTCTTCCACCTTCATCTTGTATGCAGCTGTCTTTGCCCTACCACCTCATGCAGGAGAAACTGGGGACATTTCTTTGCTGCCATTTTAGTATTTCATGCAAATTTACTCCACTGTTTTTCACCTACTTTTTGTATAGTTGCCAGCCTCAGGTTTGAGAAATCAGTATATAGCTTTAGTCCTGATGAAGGCATCAGCGTGACAGCTCTGAACAAAACCTCCTCATCATTTTCTTCTGCTTCTGCCCACATAGTAGTGTCGTCGTCACTGCTGTAAGAGAGCCAGGGGCAACAGCCTTGATTTGTGATTCGTTTTGTGCCGACACCATGGCCCCCTGCAGCAGGCAAGAGCTGGCTCCTGGTGAGACTACCAAGAAAAAAATGGCCCATGAAATGAAGTGTAACAATCTTAATTCAGCCTTACCCAGAGCACTGGTAAAATGTGAAGGTGCCGAGTCACTAATTCTTTAATAGTTTGCGTGCAGGTAGGTGTTGGTGGCAGACAGTGAACTCCTCAACCGGACCCAGATGAGTATCTCATTTTGACATCTCTCTTCTACCCCCTTCCTTCCCACCCAAAGGAAGTATTAGACAACCTGGCCACCAGCACCTTGGTACCTTGTTAGGTGAAACGAAGGGTTGCTACAGGTAGAAACAAAATATGTGCAAATCACTGCAGCACTGCTGATTTCGTTTGTGTACGTATAGCTAATTAAGGGCGTGCTTCCCAGGGTGGTGGCGATTTCAGTTCCTGTGCACTGCCCAGTTTAAGTCATGTTATTTGAGGACATCCCAAGAGTGGACTGAGTTTAAGAGCAGACGTCACTGTAAAGGTTGTTTACTTAGCAGCAGCCTTTTCGGTTACATCCATCCAGTCAGGCTGCAAATACGAAAACAGGAAGCATTCCCTGTTTGTAGAAGCCTGCCTGCAGTAATAAATATGAGCATATATATTTTGAAACAAGTATTTTTAGAAACTTCTGTTGAGGGCTGTACTGGTGTTTGGACTTTCTGCCCTTTCAGATTTTCTTGCTTAGTCTATACATTTTTAATAATCATGTTGCCTGCTAGCAGTGACATTTTGTGAAGGTCATTTTTCCTGTGAAGTTGGAGAATGGACTTGAATTTCATTGAAGGACTCCCCGAGCTGCAGGATCGTTGTTTATGAAACTCTCTTGCATCTTGTGCTACCTTTGAAGCCTGTTTAGAATTTTAACTAATGATATCTTCAAAGTGTCACTGTGCTCAAGGGCAGAAAAGAAATCTCCAAATGCATTTTATATTTAAAACCAGTTTTGAATAGCTTTGAAGCATAGTATTAGCTGAAAATAAAAGGCATAGAAATAGACTTACTATGTATGCACACGCACAGAGAATTCCATGTTTCACCAGCTTTTTCATTGCTAGCAAAGTGTCCCTTCACTGTTGCAATGCCTTTTTCTTCTATACTGTAATCAGGTCTGTGGATGCTCTTAAGAATCTTTAATGTGGTGGATATTTTAATACCTCAGCAGGTATCTTCAGGCAGTTTCCCTCGGTGGAGAGGTTTTAGTTCTGTCTACGTCATTCCTAGCCTGCTGCTTCTCATTTCCCCTGTGTAGGAATGCAGACACTGGGTTTTATTTATGTGCCTTTTCTGTTTCTGAGCAGAGGATGGCAGATACTAAAACCAGCATGTATGCCTGAAATAAAAGAGACTGTGGTGTCAGCTACTGAATTAAAATCGCTTGGTTTTCAGTGTAAACCAGAGTTCCTGCTTCCCACAACTCAGCGCATACCAAGTTTGCTTATTAATAAAAGATCCAAGGGTTTTCTTCGTAGCTGCGTCTGGTGTCTTCTGTTACTGACATATTCCTTTAAAACATGTTAAATGTTAGTGGCAATGTTTGAGAATACAGCCACTTGAGTATCTGTACCGCACAGGGGTATTTTTTTACTGTTTTATTTATTGCTTCCTGTAAGTGTTTTGCCTGTGTAGCTAGTATAGAACTCCTCGATCCTTTTCACAGGGGTGTCATTGGGTTAATTCTGTCATTTTCCTTCTCTATGACTTTGTTTTTCAATTTGTAAACTAGGAGCTTGCAAAAGCACAAGGATGTGAATTATAATCTAATCTTTGCCAGAAAATATATTGTCTGGTTTTCTTCCATTTTATTCTTTTGCTGTATCATACTGCCAAGAAAATTTTAGCTTATTCAGAGTGTCCTTATATTTAAGATGTGCTTTTCTGTTTGTTTTGATAGCTCTACCATCAAAGTGGTGTAATTTACAATTGTAATTTACAATGGATTTCACAGTTTTGTGAGCATTGCTAACATTTTAGTTGTGCCAGGTAACTTAAAATCTTGTTTCAGAACATGAAACGAGATGATCCACTGAACAGCAACTACTGTGAGGGAAATGAAGAGAGAGTAGGACCGTAACGTGCCTTTGAGGTGTAACGTCCTAATAGTTAGAGACTGGGAGACTGGACAGGTTGTGCATTTGAGAAAATTCGTGCCAGGAAGTGAGGATGCGAGGTTGTGCATGTCCCGGAAAAATAGTTTTCCGTTTGCTTTCCAGAGCGGAAAAAGGACTGGAAAGACAAGAATTTTCAGACTTTGCTACCAGGCTTCTTGACGCCCACTGCGTATGGACCGCTTGTGAATAAAAGCCACCAGCCTGTTTGGAGCTGCTCTTTTTCTGACATGATCGAAAGGGCAGGCCTCAGCCTCTGGCCATTGTCATTATCATTTTACTGTTTTCCTGCCTGCCTGCTACATGGGCTTCCCTTTGCAAATTTTTTTTTCCTGTCTTCTGGCCGGACTGATTCACCCTTCTCATGCCTGGGAAAGTCTCAATGGGAAAATACACGTGGGATTGGTGAGAAAGAGAAGGCAGTTACATTTGTTCTTTTCTTTGTTTATTTCCAAACATTCTTTTCTTTCTATTAGAGGGACTTCTTGTGTGTATGTGGTGTTGGTTAAGACTTCCTTTCTATATAAGGTCCTGACTTCTGACATTTTATATAGGAGTCTTTACAGTACAACTGACAGTGCTTCTTTCCAACCCCTTGTTTTTCCCTATTTTACACAACCAAGAGAAAATTCTGTATCATATTTGGATGTTGAGAATTTAGCAATGATGTCTCTTGTCAGGGGGAAAAAAAAAAAAAAAGGAGATATTCTTATGTAAATTTTAACTGGTTTCATATTTTTCTTGTCCTTTTGCTGTTTCACCCAGTTTGCTATTTAATCTTTGCTTGCAGGCCACTAAAGAAGTAATAGAGCGAGAAGCCCCAGGGATGGCCCTGGCAATGCTGATGGGATCACTTAATGTTACTCCTCTGGGCATGCTCTCTAGGTAAGACTATTTGCTTCCAAATATGAGGTGAACTATTTCCTAAGAAATAGACATTATAATGAAACAACTGTGCACAAAAAGCTGAAGATTGCCATTGCTCTCACAACCAGAAGTCTTAACTTCAGAGAAGTGGCCAAATTGCAAGAATGCTCATTGCATTCTCTCCTTTAATTCTCTTTGTTGTCTCTGTTAGACCCCGTATCCTCCTGTATTTTCTGTGCCAGGTTATTTGTAATAATTGATGCACGCTGTTAAACAGCTGTCTTTTTATCCTAGAACGGTGGCATTTCAGTAGTGAGTGAAGAAATCTTCTATATGTTGTTCATCGAGTACTAAAATGCTTTGTTTAGCAAAAAGCCTTTAATAAATACAAGTATATTTATTTTTTAATGTTACTTTTGATCCAGTATCAGCAAAAGCTCTCTCAAAAAGTTAAATGGCATTTTATCCCAAATTTTCAGATATAGTATTTTAACTCCTAGACTTTTATTTCCTACTAAATAATTAGTTACTGTTTCTCTGCCTGTTGTTTCATTTTTATCAGTGACACCTCTTGTCATCCTATATTTCTTTCCGGAGTTGATTTTTATTTTATTCAATCCATTTACCTTGTTTTACCTGTGACAAGCTTGGTAATACCAATACTTTTCATAAGTTAGTTTGTGCTTGCACGTTATTTCAGGGTAACTAAGAAACGATAACTTTTAGAGGTTTTTTGATTTCTTACTGTATAATGACAGTATAACAAGAAAATAATTACGTAACAAATAAAGCAAGAAACTTCAAATCTTCAGCTTGCAGATACTTATATTTTTATAGATGAGAGGTTTAGTGATCGACGAGGTGTTCTAAAACTTTCATATCTGGTATCACATATCTGAAAGGGCAGCATTACCAAGTTAGCACCTTCTGATCCTGTCCAAATTAGCAAGTGTTTTAATTTTTTTATGTGTTAGAGTTTTTTTTTGTGTTTATCTCAAGGGAAAGGATAACAGAATGCTACCACAAGGAAAGGAAAGGTTAATTTAGTTTTTCTCTTTCTAATCAAGGCAAGGTTAACCATTTAGATGACACTACCCAGTTTAATTTAGGATATGGTGTGATCACGAAGGCAGAAGGGGTGTTCTAATTGCGTTTGAACAAAAATGCTGGATTGCAACATGACTCTTTTTGTACACATAGCAAGAAAACATCCCTTAAACTACAGCCACTTGGAGTAGTAATTGATGACAATGGGAGGTAACATTAGAAAAATACTGCATGAAATCGTATTAGGCCTAGAAAATGAAAACTTTTGCTTCAGACCTAAAAGCATTCAGCGTGTGACACTGAATCGAGCACTGTGCAGATCCTAAAGGTTACTATCCAAAAATTACAGAATTACAGCACTGTGGTTTCTTGTGCAGTCTCAGTTCTGCATGAATGCATGTGTGTATTATGATGACTTTTTTGAAGAATGCTCTCTAAATGCTTCAGACGGAGGAAGGACGTTCGCTTTTCTTTGGTTGGTTTGTCCTGTGTGTAATTTTGCATTGGTTTGGACACTCTTTCTAGAATCGTAGAACAATTCAGGTTGGAAAAGACCCTTGGGATCATCAAGTCCAAACATTAACCCTACGCAATCTTCTCTGAATGCAGAATCACTTCTTTGGGATTTTCCTTACACGTCATTTGTTTTTCTAAAACAAACTGTGGCAGACATTAAGAAATGATGAGTTATTCACGGAAAGAGTGGTCAGACACTGGAACAGACTACCTGGGGAGGTGGTTGAGTCGCCATCCCTGGGTGTGTTTAAGTGTCGCTTGGATGTGGTGTTGGGTGATACGGTTTGAGGGTGAACTTGTAGTGTAGGGTTAATGGTTGGACTCGATGATCGCAAGGGTCTTTGCCAGCCTGAACTGTTCTATGATTCTGTAGACTGGATTCCCAGATACTTAGGGCAAACGAGGGGCAGTGAGCCTCTCATAATTTGGATTCAGTCCTAAAGTCCAACAGGGAGTACCTTAGAGCGTCACAGACCTTTTTATGTGTTTTCTGAAAGTGTTTCCTCTTCTCTGTCATTTTCCTAGAATTCTCTCTTCCCTTCACCTGATTTCTTCCCTGTCAACTACCCATGCTGTGTCAGTCTTTACTGAGGCTTTTTTGAGCACTTTCTGTCTCCATGCCCATCTATTCTGCTTTTACCAGCATAATTTCTTCCCAGGGAGATCACATTTTTTTTCTCCGAAGAGATCTTGTTCTCCATTCCTACTTCTGCATCAGACCCCTATTTCTTTCTTCCCACGTCCATTTTCTTCTTTATCCCACATCCTGTTTTTCCTTCCACTCCCTTTCTTCCATTCGTATTCTTTCTCAGACTTCGTCGTGGGTTTTTTTGAAATTTCTGTCCACTGCATCACGAGGCCGAGGGTCACGTGAGATCCACAGCATCTCCCTCAACTCTTCTACGTTTGGAGGAATATCATTAAGTTCTCTCTCAAATTGCCCGGAACGCATGCACATTCTGTGTGCCTTTGTGCTGTGAGCACACGCAAGTTTTTTTGCAAACCATGCACTTCTTAGGTACTCCTACTTACTTCTGCATGCTCTCTTGAGAAATTTTTGGCAACTCAGTTTCTGTCTTGAGCCATTAGATGTGATTATTGGCAGCCTTAACTTGTAGCTTTCAGGAGAACGACTGCTAACGTCACCCTTTTTTTGTTATTGGTTGGTTGTACTGGTCATTTAGCTTATAATTTTTGAAATTATTTAAAGCAGAATGAAAGAGCCAAGGAGGTTATCAAAGGAGCTATCTGCCGAACAGGATTCCACCTCGGTTTAATTCCTCTGTGGAAAGTTCCTGTTTCCTTTATTTTGAATCTGTCGTAAACTACATCCCACATGTGGGATTTGCTGGGTAGAGTTGGTAGATGAGTAAATGAACACATTTCTTTAACTCAGGCTCTTCATCTTTCTATTGCAGTAGACCATTCCTCAACTACCTGGAATTCTTCCTTGACTGAGGGTGTATAATGTGCAAGAAGTGAATATCGGAAAGCAGAGGCTAGGAGTTAGGAAGTGTTCAAGCCGCCAGTTGAAAATAAGAGTTCTCTTCAGGCTGGCTTGACTGTGACATCAAAAGTTCCTTTTGTGGCACAAAAATGGTCTCTGTGATACTTAGTTGTGAGGATTATGACAGCTGTCACTAGAATAATTGTTACCCTGCTAGAAAATGCCATGCTGCCAATAAATTACATTAATTACTAAGAAGTATTTGTTTAAGAAAAGATCTAGGAAGTTGGCTACCTCACAAACACTGTCTTTTGGCTCAAAATTTTTGGTAATGCCCTATCAAGTAATTATATTCTTTTCTATACTGTCTTCATTTATGGCTCATGTTTTTGTTGATGAAGAGATTGTTACACATTTTTTCTCAACTGTAGCCTCCATATCTTTGCGGTTTGGTTTCATTCTTTTACTTTTTTTCTCATCTTTATATCCCAGCCTTGGGTTTTTCACCATTGGTTTCATAAACAGTGGAGAAAACCACGAGACACTCTTTACAACCTGAACACAAAATCCAGTAACTGTAATATTTTATTTAAAAATAAAAATTGGGAGGAAGAGGCAAGCCCTACACAACCAAAAACATTCATCACTTGGGTGTTTAAATTCAACCCTGCATCAACACTAAATGAATTCCTTAAAGACGAAAAAAAAACCCATATAAAATCTTCCATCTTTGGTAGTTGGTTTGATCTTTTTTTTTTGAAGAGGAAAGAAAAAGACTGTTAGGAAGAATTAGATCTGAATTGCATAAGTACAGTTTCCATTTGAGAATTACTTCTCTCTGTGCTTATCCAGTGTTGCATCTTTTTAAAGAAAATTGAATTAATGCAACAAGCATGACTTAGTGTTTTTACCTGGGAAGGGAAATAGTGCTTGACACCACCAACTATGTTACAGAAGAACCACGTGTATGAGCAAATAAGGACTGTATCAAAGAATGTGGTGGACGCAAGTGAAAAATAGGACTAAAAAAGATGGAAATCTTGCCAGTGTTTATACTACCAGTTAAAAGTTAGACTCTGACAGCCTTGCTTGATGCTTTTCCAGCTCAGCTTCTCCTGAGCTGTTTTATGGGAACACGATCAGCAAATATTTTTAGATGTTGGAAATTGAGTTTACAAATGCTGATAACAGAAATTATCATAAATGTTCTGTTCTTGTTCATACAGTGGAGAAAGGTGCATGTAAGAATTTCACTCTGGGTTTCTTTCTTTTCAGACCTGTGTGTGGAATCAGAGGGAAAACTCTCATAATTAATCTGCCAGGTAGCAAGAAAGGGTCACAGGTAAGAAGTGTTCGTACTGATCTACTAGTGATGACCCCTGATGAATCCCTCCCGTTGTTCCGAGTGGTAGAAAATACCCACTGCAACAAGTTTTACAAAAGTGAATTGAAATGTATATTCATAGAACTGAGCGCGCCATCGTTCTCGATCAAGGGCAATACAATTCTGATCTGACTGAAGGTACTGTGTGACCAGGACAGCATTACCTGTAGCAGGAAGAGCTAGTGAAGAGTTTGATGGTCTCTGACGCTTCCTCCTTCTTCTCTAGTCAACCTGTACCCAAACCCTGTTTCCTTTATTTTGAATCTTCCGAGAAAACGTGGGGTTTTTTTTTATGAAGAAGGTCTAGTGTATGGTAGAACTTGTTGGAGTATCAAGAATATTCCCAGTTTTGGTCAGCAAGAGGGGAAAAAAAGGAACATAATTCTTAAGAGTTTGAGGATTTAAAAAATTTGTTTGGATATTTGTATCAGACTGTTACACCCTTTATACAGTTGTTTTTGTTCCTGCCTTTTGCTCAGTTTGGATAGAGAGGTTTGGCTTTATTTTTGCTCATGCTTAGCTTTCTGGTTGTAGAGCTGGGAGAAACACATTTAAACATCAGGAGGAGCTATTCTGTGTGTGTTGGTAAGGCTAGATCTTTCCAGTGCTCGCTTGCTCTTTGTAGTTGGCCGATAAATGAGGAAAAACAGCCTTCTCCACACAAATACCGCTAAGCTAAGTAGCAGGCTGTATAACCGGATACAAAACTGCTAAAGTAGATCCCTCATCAATCAGAAGAGCGTATTTCTCCAGGGCTCAGACTGTGTCAGTTGCCTCGTTAAAAAATGTCTTTACCTCTGGCCTCTAACAAATGCTTACCTGGTCCTTTATCAACATCTTCTGAACCGGAAGCACCCAATCTCAGAGGAGACAGCACTGATGTGTTTGGCAGCACAGCCCTGAAGTCGCTGTAGCTTGGAAGACTTATGTCTGGAGATAAGTAAAGAATGTTTCTGTGGGCTGTCACCTGCACGTTGAGGAGGAAATGTTTTGAACACTATTATCTTAAGCAGCCGTCACAGGTGTTCAGATACGCTGTTTGCACGTTTCGGTGCAAAGACTCCGTCAGCCCTGCTATGGTTCTGCCCTTCCTTAGAGCCTTTTTAGGAAGGAAATCTAATGAGGTTGTAATTGAAAAAAAAAAATAAAAATTAAAAAACCATGAAAACATGCAGCAAGCAATGGAGGGTGGTGGGGCAGGAGTACACCTGCTTTGAAGGTCTTTGAGTTACGAGTGGGCAATCACAGAATGTCAGGGATTGGAAGGGACCTCGAAAGATCATCAAGTCCAATCCCCCTGCCAGAGCAGGAACGCCTCGATAATGCTACACAGGAACGTGTCCAGGCAGGTCTTGAATGTCTCCAGAGAAGGAGACTCCACAACCTCCCTGGGCAGCCTGTGCCAGGGCTCCGTCACCCTCACTGAGAAGAAGTTTCTTCTCGAGTTTAAGCGGAACCTCTTATGTTCCAGTTTCAGCCCATTACCCCTTGTCCTATCAGTGGTTGTCACCGAGAAGAGCCTGGCTCCATCCTCGTGACACTCACCCTTTAGATATTTGTAAACATTGATGAGGTCACCCCTCAGTCTCCTCTTCTCCAAACTAAAGAGCCCCAGCTCCCTCAGCCTTTCCTCATCAGGGAGATGCTCCACTCCCCTCATCATCCCAGTTGCCCTGTGTAGGTCCGTATTTCACGTGGCAATGGGCCCCACAGCTTAGAGAACTGATGCACCAGTAAGAAGATTTTTTTCAGAAGTCAGTACTTCTGTTACTGAATTATGGAAGAGGTGAAATAGCCTACAATCTGTAACAGGTTTTGGTGTGTTCAGTAGCACTCCTAACATGCTAGGTACAGAAAAAAATACTGTTTTCTGCCCTGAGGCACTCAAACTTGTGAAGATAGGTCAGCTGTAGAAAGAGGAGGAGGAAAAGAAATGAAAAAAATGTTAATAAGTGTTTTAACAGTAGTTTAGTATAAAGTAAGTAATAAAAAGGTAATTCTGCTGGAAAAGAAAAAGTCATATTATTTCATTATACGAGCAACCTTTTTATTAACTGATAATTTATTTGTTCCTGTCATGATGATACTCTGTTCTGTCACAATTTATTTTAATAGGAAACGTCTTTTGAAGTATCAGATCTCAGCAAAGATTTTTAAGATTAGTAGTAGAGAAAATTGTTCGGAAACAGGCTGAGTCTGGAGAACCAAATATCGGACCGGTTATTACCAGAATTTTTTTTCATTTCTCTCTTTTACAACTTGATCATTTCTATCATATTAATACAATCGCGTAAGAAGCTTATATAAAGCTAGGAAATTGAAGCAGTATATGTATTTCACTAATAAAATATTAAAATATTAATGGAAAATGGTGGCGGTGTAAATGCTTCATCTCAGAAATGGACACGATGCATGCCAAACATGTTTTCTCCAGAGAATGTTTGCGTGGCATGTACCGCTGAGTCAAGATCTGTAGAATACTTTCATTTTTGTGTCGTTCTGGTCTATTTTCTTTTCTTTTAGCCTTGCAAAAGGTATTTTATGAGAGAGGGCAAAGCGTGCAGTTACTAGATGCTTATTGAAATAATTGTGTCTATGGCAATTTTCATGATTGTACTAACAATTGCCTAAACCAACGAGTTTTACCAATAACATGAGCTTTTGGTGTATGTCCTGGACACCAACGGTCAAGCCAGCGAGGCTTTATTTCGGTGGTAGGAGTGAGGAGCGTGCTTGTCTAATGAGTTAATCGTTAATGTCCTTTGTCGTGATTACTGGGCAGTTCACAGATTGTCCTCCTTGTTTACCACTTACCTGAGTTCTGCTTCTTACTGAGGGAGTGGTGGTTGTATGCTTCAGTGTTTTAAATTATTTTTGAAATAATGCTGTGGAGACAAAGTAACGCTGAGCTTTGCAGTTACATTACAAGTTATATTTCTTTATTATATTTACAAATATATTTTACTATGTATTTATTTATATACAACATCGTATGCTCATCCAGTTTACTCCAGTTCTTCACAGTGCCAAACTGGATGTCCGAAGAATTTATAAATCTGTAAATTAGTCTGACTTTCCGTAACTCTTGAAGGGACAACGGAATTGTTGATTCTTATTTAGAAGCTTTGAGGAAACGTAATGCTTGTGAGTCATGGCTTTGACTTACAAAGTGGCTTATGTAAACTAGTAATTTCTGATGAATGGTTTGCTTTGTGTTTTGTTTACATAGTCATTTTTATTTATTGAAAGTGTTTGTTACAGTATCTCTTTACAAAATGCTGATCATTATTTATTTTCTTTATATTCTGAAATGTTGGAACACGTTTTAAAAAATCTTCCTTATACTTGGAACGAAACAGAAAATGAAGTGCAACGACGGGAATAATGGGAGCTTTCTCTGACAACTTTAACGTACCCTAACTGCACGGCCCTGGCAGTTCGTTCTTGTGACCCTGCCATCATTTTGCAATAGTTTCATGTTTATGTTCGTTGTGCTCAAATGACGTGAAGAAAACTCTTCACTGAAGTGCCTACAAGGAGAATGAGGGACAATACTCATAAATCGAAGAAGGTAGCTTCCAGCTGGATGAAAAGAAAAGGAAAAAAAACCAAGCAAACTAGTTTAAGGGTAATTAGAGCATTAGAACATGATGTCCAGAAGGGTTGTGGAATCTCTGTTCTTGGATTTTTTTCAAAACTTTACTGAACAAAGCCCTGAGCAACCTGTCTGGATTTCATATTGACCCTGGCTGGAGCAGGAGGCTGCAGCGTGTGACATCCTGAAGTTCCTCTTTGATTTGATGAAAGAATAGCATATTTTAGTAACAGAGGTAGCTATATATGTGTATGCCCGCAAGGACAAGAACAGTTACATGGTGGCTGCATTTTTCTTTCTTTAACCATATAAAATAAACTTTCTAATTGTTTTTAAGATCCTTGAGTAAGGAAAGGTTTGAAAAATAGATTATTTATGAACATTTTTCTCTGAGTTACATAAAATTATAATGACATCGGTGTAGTTTGTCACTCTTCCAGTATACAGGATAAGTCCATGAATAAAAAAGGATGTAATTATATAAAATCATAATTATGCAAGCCCTTATGAATTGTTCTCTAATTGTGAAGGAACATAATAGGAACGATTTGATGCTAATATCCCTGCAGGGATAGAGTTAATGTTTTTATTCTGCATTTTTGTAGCATTCTGCCAACTGCTGTGAACTGGTTTCTATATTATGTATTCGTGAAAATTTTAACTCTTGTTTTCTGAAGTTGTAATCTAATATTAGCTTAATTACAGTAACCCTGTTGTACAAGTTATATTTGCATGAAAAAAGGCAAAAATATATAGTATAGTCCCCAGTCCTGGTTCTGAGGTTGTTTTTTTACTCTCTGTGAACAATTGGGTAGGACATTTAAGGTTTTATTTATGATTGGGTGAAAATCTAAATCCTGAATCTATTTTAAGAGAAGAATCTGGAAAATCCCTACGTACTTCTGCAGGTAACTTTTCGTAATGGTTTCTCTTCTTGTTGTGCGTAGGAATGCTTTCAGTTTATACTGCCAGCCCTACCTCACGCCATCGATCTTTTGCGGGATGCCATTGTAAAAGTAAAGGAGGTACACGACGAGCTTGAAGATCTACCTTCACCACCGCCTCCTCTTTCTCCTCCTCCAACCACCAGCCCTCACAAGCAGACAGAAGACAAAGGAGTACAGTGTGAGGAAGAGGAGGAAGAGAAGAAGGACAGCGGAGTTGCCTCAACGGAGGACAGTTCTTCTTCACACATAACGGCAGCAGCCATTGCAGCTAAGGTGAGTCTGGCTCCTCTCCCTCAGAGACCCTTTAGATTCACTCTCAGGTACTTTCCACCAATATTCGTTTGCGTGTTAAGACTCTACGCTGGTGTCCGTGAGGTCAAACAGAGCTGGTGTAGATGCGTTTTGTAGAAATGCAGCCTCATAAAAATACGCGAACCCTTGTTCGGGAGGTGATTTTAGATTTCAGTGGGAGATACGTCGCTTATTATCTTGACAATAACATGCATTTTTATGATACTGTTTTGATGCGACAGACTTTTTTTTAGCATGGTTTTTTTCTTTTAAATCAAAGCACACACACACACACACACCTGAACATGCAAAGTCCAGTAGGTGGCATATTAAGGAATTACAACAAAATTTTGTGAGCCGTAATACCTCTTTTAAAAAGAAAGTGTTGGTTTCTAAAAATATTGATTAGAAGCGTGACAGGTAGCAGATTAAGTAATAAGCTGTCCAAACTGCTGTATTCCAGACTGCGTGTCTGCATCAGAGATGTGAAATTCTGCCACAAAACTAAGTATCATCACATTGCCTTTATAGCCTTGTTTGAACCAGTAGTCATAGATCAACATTACTCAAACCAAAATAATAAATTTGAGATGACAAAGGGAAAAAAATAATACTTACAAATTATTTCAGTTTGAATTTTAAATGCTTTCCGAAGAAATATCATATTATTTGAAGCAATATACAACTATTTACCTCAGTTTTTCAGTATTCACTTTTAAAATTGAAAGACAATATATTCCGATGTGTTTGGAAAGGTTTTTTTTTTCCAAACTGCTTTGTTGTATATATATTCCACAAATTGTTCTTTTAATTCCTGTTATGAGAATTGAAAAGTGTAAGTCACTCAGAATTCTGTTAATTTCTGAACCAAAGCCTATTATGGGAATTGAAAGTCTTAAGTAATTCAGAATTCTGTTAAACAATTTCTAAACCAAAGCAGCAACTTTCTAACTCCAGAAATGTGAATTCAGGTCTGAGACATCTTGCCATTTCTAAGACAGCTGCAGCTGGAGATCATCTCCTCATGTACTGAAAATCCTGATTACATATATCTTTACAGGGATGAATTAAGGTAATTATTGCTTGCAAGTTTCACTTTTTATTAATGCCAATTTTAAAATCTATTCATTTCTTTTGATGTAGGCAACAATAAATAATATGTGCGTTTTTTAAAGGCAGAAAATACCTGAGATCTAAACTGGCCGTGTTCATATAAGTTTGGCATTTCGGTGTCGCTCTCGTTTTTCACCTCATTCCCTTTTGGTCATTTGCTTTGTACAGTTTTCTGTTCTCCTGTCACTGTATTCATAGCTGTTATGTGTTGTGCATTAGAAGCATCCACCCTACACCAGTTCAGCTGTTATCATGGCAAAAGGCGAGCAGCCCATCCCTGGTCTCATCAGTTATTGCCGTCGCGCGGCAGGCAGTGCAGAAGAACCGGTAAGAGACGCTTCCGAGAGGCTTTGGCACTAACAGCAGCTAAAAATACACTGCCTGTCTCCTCGTCTGCCGTGCGAACAGACAGTGTTACGAATTTTCTTCTAACAAACAGTGCTATCTTTTAGAGAACATGCTACAGAAAAAATTCTGTTTGAGATACAGGGCTAAGCAAGGTGAAGTTCGTGTGCGTTGTCAGCTTGAATCGTTCGGCTGCTGAGATCATCGTTGCTCTAAAGCCTGTGCTTTTGGCTAGTCATCAGCTTTATCATCTAATATACTCAATAATTGAATATAATTGAAATAATCTCCTAAAATTGCTTCTTTAAAGCTATGAAATCTTGGAAACTTTTTCCCTTCGTTTGCCATGCTTTGCTGCTTTTCTCTGGATTGTTTGTTTGTCAACATAATACGGCATTTGCACTGGGTGTTCATAGTTTGCTTTCATCGCTTGCGGTTTCTCCCCTATTATTTGTAGAAGTATAATTTCTTAAAAACAGAAAAAAAATATTTGAAGAGTTAAGATTCAGTGGACTTATGTATTATTGGATTTTAGTGACTAGCAGGCAACTATTTTAATGAATGGCAGAAAGAACTTAAGTTTATTATAACCCAGAGGTCTCTTGAGAAGCCACTTAGTAAATGTGAAGGCTTTAAGTAAAGTTCACACACCTGATGACAAAGCTGTATACACACATTTATTCTAATAGTTTAAATCTTTGAATTGAGGTTATTAAACCAGAATTTGCACCATGTTCTTCAGTGTCAGTAGGACAGTGGATTCAGGCTCTGTGAGACCCGCCGTCAGGCTGTCACCCGGCTTTCTGTGCCCTTTTGCAGATGACACTTGAGCTGTTGTTCTATGCAGTCCGTAACCCAAGTCAGAGCTTCAAACTCGGGACATGAAGTGACTGACTAGATTTTTAGAAGGCTGGGGACTTTTTGAAGCTGTCCTTTATGTTTTTAAGACATTTTTTGCTCTTGTCTAACAACCATGGTAATTACCATCTACAGCTTGTTTTCGTAGTCCCTCACCAGCACTGTTATCTCCATTCTGGTCGTGTACAAAAGAGAATAAAGAGCTCGTACATTTTCCTTTTTCCCCTTCTTGTCAGCACTTAAGTTCTCTAATCTGAAAGTGTAAAAGTACTTCTGGAAAAAGCCACATCAGTAGAAGCAATGACTAATGGATATGGTGGATATCCTTCTCTGTCACTTCATTCATTCCTCATTCGTTTCTTTCTCCATCAGTACGTTACAGCAGGTTTTTCACTCCAGCTAGCGCAACCAGAAACTGTTTGCACTGGGCTTAGAGTTCTCTTGTAGCTGTTTGGATTTTCGAGACCTCTCCCTCTGATAATTTTGTTTGAAACTGGAAAATGAGTTGGGAGAGACAGCATAAATGAAAGGCGTGACTTATGGCAGTTTAAAAAAAAAAAAAAAAAAAAAGAAAAAATCTATCCAAAATGCAGCGATGTTCCTGCCCTTCTTTATTGCTGTTTTCCAGGCTCCAGGAAACTGAAATTTCTCATGAGTTTATCAATGTCTTTAGCAGGGTTAACAAGAACTTGCCTTGATTAGGGACTTAGATTGCCCAAATTTCATTTTAAAAGGAAAAAAAGCTTATTAAATGTAGATGAGAAAAATGAGACATTCCTCATATCACATAATATATATGCAAAGAAATACCAGTCATGTCTGGTTTCCCTTTCACTTAATGAACAGTATATATTTGTTCTGTTTTTCACGTATTTACGTGTATGCAGTGTGCATATTAGTACTTTCTCTGAAATCAACAGGTTGTTTTGGTATGACGAGAATATTAATGCGGGTTTTAGAAATACAACACTCTCTGCTGTCATATTAGAGAAATAAACTCCCTGAGTGCCGGTGTGTAACTGCTACTAATTTAATTCTCTCAGTGACATTTTGTGTCTGTGAAAGCAAGCGAGCTGAAATCTAAGAGTTCTGAATAGATTTGTGTATGGATTGTTTTGTGGCAACTGTATTTTCAGTAAAGGTAGTGATTAGGGAATAATTCTCAATGAAATGAGATGCCTGTAATCATCTTTTCCCTTTGTCTTCAGCTTCCTTTTCTGATTAATGTCCTGGCTGAAAATTTACCTAAATTTTAATTTTTTTCACAGGCAAAAATTAGTACTTCACCCGCAGTTCAATGGAGACTGGAATTGTCTCGGTCACTTTGTTGCAGAGGGTTTTTTTTGTTCTGGAAAAGGTGAAATTGGATAAAATTTTAGGAGCAGTGATTGATGGATATGGTGGATAGAAACAAAAAAAAAGCAGTTACTTACCTGAAGAGGGGGAGACAATATGTTTGTTCTAGAGTAACCAGGATCAACCCAAGGAGAGCTGGATCATGGTATCATTTGCAAAAACAATATTGTATTTGTATTGTGGGCTCTTGGAGTATATAAAGAGGTAATGGACCTATACACAATCATATCAAGATGTGTGCAGCTTTTTATCAGAGGAGAGTACAGAAAAAGTGTTGTCTTTGAAGAGTTAGAATTATTCTTTCTTTTATTGTGTCCCTTTATTTTATGCCTGTCCTTTTATTTTTTTGGTCTATTGTCCTTAGTCATGGAGGTTAAAAGGGAGAATTAAAAGTTGTAGGTAGCATTAGAGCTATGCCGATATGAAACTTGAGGATGTCAGCCTTTTTTTTGTGTGTTTAACATATTTAAAATGGAATTTCAGGAGAAAAAAGAGAAAAGGCAAGTGGTGCTTCTGACTCCAAACTGTTTTCATGAACAAAATATCATTGTCCCTGTCTACCTCTATTTATAGTACATCTCTAAGATGGCATTTGCAAATCAAGTAGAGGCCGGTTAGGCACTGTTTCTGAAGAGGAATATATCCCGAGCACGATCATCCATAAGAGAAACTCGGCTAACTTCATAATTTATAGTGGAAATCGCAGCACAAGTTACTTAGCCTTGAAATATCCTCTGAGGAAAGTTGGGGGTTTTTTAATGCTGACAGAAATAGACTGGCAAAAAATATTGTCAGTCTAGAAACACGGCAGTAGAGCAGAAAGCAGGCGGTTGGTGGCACACTTGGAAGAAGAACCGTTTCTTATAAACAGGTTATAAACATGACAAACTCTAACGTGTGAAGGGGGCTTTGTGGTGAAATAAGATCTGCTGGGTAAAACCCACTATCTCATAAGTCAAAGTTGCTAAGTTAGACGTGATCATTATTTATAGATAGTAACCAAGGAAGTTGAGGGGAAAAGAATGACATAAAAAGCAATATTTAATGACTTGAGTCTTAAGATTGGTCATTTTAACTGTACAGAAGCAAGCAACAAAACTGTCTTAATACCCTAACACTGGTCCTAAGGATACAACAAGAATGCAACAGATTTTAAAAACAGGGATTCAAGCTTGTTCCTGGAAGGGCGAACTTTCCGGTGGCTTCTATTTGTCCTTTAGGCTTACTAGGCAAGAATGCTCAAAATGACCAAATGAAGACTGGATACACCATCTCCATTTAAAAAAAAAAAAATCCTGGCCAATAATGTCCAGTGTTAGTCATTTGGTTTGTCACTAGATCTTAATTTCTTGCTTCCTTTTACTGTCTGCTGCTGCCATTTCCTGGAAAATGGGGCTTCTTTTGGTAGTTCTCTTGGAAGTTGAACGTCAGGCTGCACTAAGAAATTCCTAATGAGGTGAAGGATCTTAAAATATGTGTATGTAGATTTCTTTAAAGATCTGAATTTCTGCATTTTTCTGGTCGGTTGTGATAGAAATAACAGGAAGAAAGAGTGATCTAAAGGCTGAAGGAGCTGGGGCTCTTTAGCTTGGAGAAGAGGAGGCTGAGGGGTGACCTCATTCATGTTTATAAATATGTCAACGGGGAGTGTCAGGAGGATGGAGCCAGGCTCTTTTCAGCGGCGTCCACTGACAGGACAAGGGGCAATGGATACAAGCAGGGACATAGGAGGTTCCACAAAAACATTAGGAAAAACTTTTTCACAGTGAGGGTGACAGAGCCCTGGCCCAGGCTGCCCAGGGAGGTTGTGGAGTCTCCTTCTCTGGAGACATTCAAAACCCGCCTGGATGTTTTCCTGTGTGATCTACTGATCTGGTAGAAGTGCTGCTGAAGAACAAAGAGGTTGATATAATGAAAACAAAATCAGGAATAAGCCTTTGTGGAGAGTGTGTTGTAACAGAGTATCTGCTGCATTTTGTATTGTAGAACTAATGTTATAGTCTGCTGTCTGAGGTATGTATCTTTTCTGTGTCTCGCCATCGTACACAAAAAATAAAAAAATAATCATTATGTTAAACTACAGATCTAGTCAGTGGAAGAGCCGACATGATATCTGTATGACTGGGACTAAATACTGCAGCAGTAAGAAGCAAAAGGCTTTCTAAGATTTGGTATATTAAAACTAAGAAAAGCCGTATTCTTAAATGCATTCTTCGACCTCTTTTCTTTGGAACTGGTGATAAAACTGAACAGAAGAGACAGAAGATAAAAAATAATGATAGATTCACTTTTATAACTGAAAATAAGACCACTTTCTCCCTGTTGTAAGTTGGTGTAATTCCCATTTATTGAAGTGGCATAATAATATCAGCTAAAGGATCTGTCCCTGAAATTCAAGCTTAGAAGGAGACTCATAGAATCATAGAATAGTTTGGATTGAAAGGGACCTTTAAAAGTCATCTATTCCAACCACCCTGCAGTGAGCAGGGACATCTTCAATTAGATGGGGTTGCTCAAACCCCTGTCCAACCTGACCTTGAATGCTTCCAAGGATGGGGCTTCTCCCACCTCTCTGGGCAACTTGTGTCAGTATCTCACTGCCCTCACAGTAAAAAACTTCTTACTTATATCTTGTCTGAATCTACCCTCTTTTAGTTTAAAACGATGACTCCTTGTGCTATCGCAGTAGGCTGAAAAAGATTAGACCCATCTCTCTTGTAAGTGCTGGAGGGCCACTATAAGGTCTCCCCAGAACCTTCTCTTCTCCAGGCGGAGCAACTACAGCTCTCTCAGCCTGTCCTCGCAGCAGAGCTGCTTCAGCCCTCTGATCATTTTTGTGGCCTCCTCTGGACCTGCTCCAGTAGGTCCATGTCTTCCCTGTGCTGAGGGCCCCAGAGCTGGACACAGCACTGGGGGTGGGGTTTCACCAGAGCAGAGGGTCAGATTCACCTCCCTCAACCTTTTAGCCACGCATCTTTTGATGCAGCCCAGGAGGTGGTTGTTGGGTCACATCCAGCTTTTCATCTACCAGTACCACCGAGTCCGTTTCCGCAGGTCTGCTCTCAATCCCTTCATCCCCCTAGCCTGTGTTGATACCAGGGGTTGCCCTGGCCTGGCTCATGCGCAGAACCTTGTACTTGGCCTTGTTGAACCTCATGAGGTCACATGGGCCCACTTCTGGAGCTTGTCCCAAGTCCCTCTGGATGGCATCCCATAGTGTGGCAACTGCTTGTCGCGGGTTGGGGCTGGGCCGGCCACTAACACAGACAGACACTCTCTAAGTAATTGGTTCTGATGAAGATATTAAACAGTCCTGGTTCCAGTATGGGCCCCCGAGGGACATCACTTGTCACTCATTTCCATCTGGACATCGAGCCATTGATCACTACCCCCTGGATGGGACCATCCAGCCAATTCGTCATCCACTGAACAGTCATCCGTCAAATCCATACCTCTCTAATTTAAGAAAAGGGTGTTGTGGGGGACTGTGTCAGGGGCCTTAGAGAAGTCCAACAGACAGCATCCATAGCTCTTTCCTTGTCCTCTGATGTAGTTACTCCATCACAGAAGGCCTCTAGGTTGCTCAATCTCAAATCACCTCCCTTTCCTTCATGTGCCTTAGCAAAGCGTCTAGGAGAATCTGTTCCATAATCTTCCCAGGCAGAGAGGTGAAGCTGTCAGATTGGTAGTTCCTGGGGGTCCTCCTTTCTATGTTTTTTGAAAATGGATTCAGTGTTTCCCTTTTCCAGTCACCAGGGACTTCACCTGACTGCCATGACTTTTCAAAGATCACAGAAAGTGGCTTGGCAACTGCATCAGCCGATTGCCTCAGGACTCTGGAATGGATCTCATCAGGTCTCATAGAACTATGCATGTTCACATTCCTCAGGTGGTCACAAATCTGATCTCTTACAGTGGGAGATGCTTTGCTCCCCCAGTCCCTGCCTTGAGGTCCATCCACTCGGGAGGTGTGGGAAGAGAGGTTGCCAGTGAAGACTGGGGCAAAAAAGTTGTTGTGTACCTCAGCCTTCTCCTCGTCCGTTGTTACCAGTTTTCCAGTCGTGTTCATTGGGGGGAATATGCTTTCCTAGCTGACCTTCTAATGTGTAATTTGAGGGAAAAAAAATTCCCTTCAGAATGCATTTTAAACCAAATGATAGCTTTGGATGGTGGTTTCCAGTGCTTTTGTCTGTACTCCCTCTGGAGAGGCCTGTAGCTACTGAAGCACAAAGCTTACATCAAGAATTTTTTAGCTGAAATAAAGTCTTCAGTACACAGAACAAAGAGTATTTAGTCACCGCATGACATTTCTTATGTCTTCTCACTGCATGACGTGTCTTCAGAGGGGTTCAGACATTGCTGATAAATGTTTTTGTGTTCAGAGTATTGTCCCCCAGTTAGGGAATGGGAAGTCTGCCTCCATGCCACAGTAGACATCACCGTTGGTTGTTGCTGGGTTTGAAACAGAGGCCTAAGAGGAGAAACATTACTTTCCTATTATTTCTTCTTGTAGTATGTCTGATTCATAAATTTTTCAGGACAAATAGTATGTTCCATGCTACTTCAGTTAGAATATGGTTTTACATATTTACTAGGCATTTGTTACTGAAATTATGAGAACATGCCCTTAACCACTGCCAGTACTGAGTATGAGGACATATGCAAACTGAGTGGGGTATTCCTACATTTTTTGATGTAAGGTTTTGAGTAAGTTTTTAAATACAGTATATTTTTTTACTATTAATTCCATATTCCTTTTTAAGATTCCAGATTCCATCATCTCTCGTGGTGTTCAGGTGCTCCCGCGTGATACAGCCTCCCTCAGTACTACTCCTTCAGAATCTCCTCGTGCCCAGGCCACCTCTCGTCTCTCCACTGCATCCTGCCCAACACCAAAAGTAAGTACATCTATGCCTTGCAAACTCCCTGCTCACGCACATAATCTCTGAGATTAATGTATTGCCTCTGCTGATCAAGGTTGGTTCGCATGCAAGGGTTGTATCACTCTGAGTGGTGGGTAATTGCAAGACAGGGTAGTTCACTCCGTGTGTACTGTTGCACAGTTTAATATGTGGGTCCACCAGCACATTATGGTTACTGAAGTTTGATGTTACCTCTTGCAATAGCAATCATGAATATGAAATTGTTAACGCCTTGAATGTCTTTCATATCCTTTAATAAGGAACATAGATAATCCTGCCACTGAGTAACAACGTTAAGCTAATAGTAGTTTGTTGACAAAATGAGTGTGCAAATTTCTAGCCTGGGCTGGGGCAGTTCTGTGCCCCGCTTTGTTATTGTTTGGCTTAAGATACTTTCAAACCAACTAGTTTTGTTCAAACTTGGATATTTGCTGCCTGACATTTGGAAACAAAAAACAGCCTAAATTGAATAGAAAGAAAGTTTTAATGCCAACCTTGTGGGATTATTATTCAGTTCTTGCTGAGTACGCTATACTATTTAATCATTGAGGTGAACTCTATTCTCTTTTAATCAAACTTTATATAGCATATGCCAAAAATGAAGTGAATTGACCAGTGGCAAGGCCTAGTAATATTTACTTTCAGCAGGATTCCTTTCAGCAGATGAAAACTCTGTCTGAATTCGCTTTATATGTTCACATCACAAAGATCTTTCTGTGGCACCAGATGCTGACATACTAACAGACCCATAGCAGATGGCAAACAATAACCTTCTTCCTCATCTGATTCATGATCCTTGAAGATTATTCTGCTTACTAAAGTGATTGCCAGCATCTGCTAGTTCTTCTTCCCTGCTGTCTCATTCTTTTCTGTCAGCAAACAAGATTTATTGGCAACCACCCGTAGAAATATTTTGAATTAGCCTATGGGATTGTTTTATGCAGTACTCACCTTCACTGAAGTAGAATCAGACTAATTCTGATGGACAGCATACTTGAACTTCATTATATAGCCTACTTTTCTTAAGAAGATATTCAGTAAGTTCTATCTGCAGGTGGCTCCTTCGTTTTTTTTTGCTAAAAAATTGTCACTTGTCTGATGGCTTAAAAAAAACAACTCAGAGTTTATTACATTAGAACACTCACAGCAGAAGAGCAATATGAAGCAGAGAAACTGCACTGAGTTTTATGCCTGTCGACAAAAAAAAAAAGTGTGCAAAGAAAACCAAGGGAGACCAGTATATTTTCAGGAAGGTTATCCGAATGGGATGGCATAAAGCTTATCTGTTGTGAAGCAAAATGTATTCTTGTAGACTTTTTAAAGATTCAGAGATTACAAGAGGGAACTACAAAGACCTTAAAACAGATTGAAAATATGAAACTATTCTTTGGGAAATTAGTTGGGATGAGCTCTTATAATAATTGGATCATGCTTTGGTATTTCGTGTTAAACCCTGTTTTTTCATGTATTACTGCAGAATCAGATTTTGTTAAAAATATGTGAGGCCACACCACTTTCATAACAGGAATTACCTTGCAACATCGAGCTCATCTGACTTTTCTGTGATGTCTTTCGAAAGTGGGTGGTACAAGCTGATACGGGGAAAGATCTAGGAAAGACCAACTGGGAAATAAACTTGGAGGGTGATCTCATCTGTTCCTGTTAACCTAGAGGTTGAATTTTGCACAAAACTATAAGCTTCTTTGCCACCTAGAGAGCTCTTGATTCATGCTACTTATTACTTTTAAAAAAAACCCACACTACTCATTATCTTTTTGTTCAGTCCTCAAGTTCTCAAGCATCATCCGAATTTTCCAGGAAATATGGTTCCTTCATATTCTTCAAGATTTTCAATATGTCAAAATGTCTTCACTTACTGTGGTTTTCCTTCTGGATCCTGGCTTTCCAATAAAGCAACATGAATTAAATTTACACTGAACCTCTTGATCTGCAGAGTAGTGAGGATAAAGATAAATTGTATTTCAGCATTCAGTTGACATTCCAGGATGGGTGTTTTTTTTCTTCTTTGATCTGTAAGTGCATATCTTTTCAATATTATAATTTGCTGGTTTAGGAACTCATTTCAAGGCACCAAAACTTGTATGTAAGAGAAGAAACAAAGGAGAGAAAGTTTCAGAAAAAAATCACGATTTAGTTTTCTTTGATTATACCCATCGTATGGAGTGGTGGTTTAGCCACGGAGCTAGTCGCGCTGTACTTCTTTGCCAAGGACATATTTCAGTTTATTTTGTTGTACCATTTTCACGTCGTATTTTTTTTGTCCTAAATGTACATAAACCCTTGCATCTCTCTTACTGGATTTGCTCAATAGCAGAAAGTTGTGTGTGTGTGCCTCAGGAAAAAAATAATCAAGCTTCTGCGATGACGGGAGCGCCTGTGTTGAATGAAAGTAAGTAGCAGGTTACTAATGCGTGGGGGTACTGGAGAAAAGGTATGGGGGAGTGCATTACTAGTACTCCTGACTGATCTGTCAGGAGAAGTCTTTACCTTGTCATAATTGTATTGTGGAAAAACTGATGATGTTTATCTATACACACAGATCACGTAGAGAAAATGCAACATTTGTTTTAAAATTTTCCTCACTGTTTATCTTCCATTGTTTTCTCAAAATCTCTAACAAAGTAATAAATGATGAACAGTGAGTTTGAGCCTCTATGTTTCAATCATAACAGGTCCTCAAAAGTTTAATTTCCTTATAAAAGAAGTAATTATATTTTTCGCAGTAGCCTCTTGCAAGGTCAGAACTTCTAAAGACAAACTTCTGTTGGGAGCAGTCCGTCCATCATTAGGTACATCCCCAAAACTAAGCAGACTTGCTTTTGTTAACTTTTAATAAATCTCTGTAGAACACCTTCCTTGTTCTCTAAATTGCTTTTGAGTTCCAAGGTAAATCCACTGCGGCTTAAAGAGCATTTAAACCATATTTATAGTGGATGGATTCAGATATGGAGGCAATCTAACTTCTACTCAGGGGAAAGCTGCACTAACAGTCCTCTCTTTTTCAGTCATTCAACCGTAAAGTTGATAGTGATGTGACCAATATTTTTATCTTCTACAATATCGTTTTGGGTTTTTTAAAGTTTTACTGCTTTCTCCATGAGAATAGATGAATTTGCTGAATACTCACATGATAAGTTTAGGATGACACAGTGTGGCTTGCAAGTTTTTCTTGACATTTCCAGTAGCTGCTCAGATTATAAGATCTTGCTGTATTTTTCTATGTGTTTGTGGTTGGCATTTTCATGAAGTTAAATGCAATGCTCTCTTCAGACAGAAAAGCAGTACACTACCTGATATAAAATACCTTCGACAGATGCTGAGAATTTTTTTTATGGTTGCATTATTGTTGACTCTTGGGGCTTTTCTAAACTTGCAGTATAAAATTTTAGATCCATAACTTCAGATAACTTAAAAGAATATATCAGAGCAAGTGACTGAGTCATTCCTTCAAGCTTCTAATTTTGTTCTACTCTTAGAGAGATGATACTAGTATAAAAGAAAATTACAGCTTTCAGGTTGAATTCTTCACTTTTCCCATACATAAATGACGTAATCAATATTTAATTTCTTAGCAATGTTGTGTGTCAGAGTCAAATGAAGCAGATATAGAAGACCAAGGACAGGTTGTTAAATTACCACCAGGCATACGTTTCAGTGACGAGAGGCGTTCAAAGTATTTCACTCTGCAAGATCATCAGTCCCACTGATGTTCAGTTCTTCCACTTCAATGTGCGAAGTTTCCTTCAGTGTTGTCTTTGATCGTGAAGGATCCTGAGGAACTTGTTATAGTACCTTTAAGATGAGAGTGTCTGGTTTTTTTCCTTTTTCCATCTTGCTGTTTCATTCCTGACACTCCTTATTCTGCTTCAGAAAAGATCTTTCTCTCCTTTACTTGCTGGTTGTCTCTCCCTTCCCTAGCTGTCCACCACGTCGTTACGCTGAATCAGAGAAAACCCGCAGTGGCGGTGTTACATCCTTACATACATGTGGTTGTGATAGATAGATTTTAATTCCTCCTACAGAAGAAAAGTGTGTAGGCTCTATCTTATGGCTAAAATGAGCAAGCAAAGCTACTTTTCAGAAGTTTTTTAGATAGTAGCAAAACAGTCATCTCGTCTATCCACCGCTCCATCCACACCTTCACTGTAGCATAGGACAGTTCACGCTGCTAGTTAATCACTTTCTGGAACTTTCTGTAGTTGTCACCTAATAAGAACTGTTCTCTTTATTGTTCCTAGGCTGGCACTCACTTGAACACCTGATATTCCTTACGTAAAAGTGTGATACTTGCCATTTATGTAAATGTTTCAGTTCCAGAGAATACCTGAAATGAAAAAAGTGGAAAAATACATTACACTTTTTGAAAAAAAGGAGAAATAGAATTATTTCCATGGTGAATAAATATTATCTCGGTCATCTTTCGTGCTTGCTACCACTGAGGAATGATGCTTTGGACACCTTCTGTCATGAAGCGTAGCTTTAATGTTGGATGTGCATGTTGGTGCAAGTTTTCCACACAGTCAAAGGAGTTACAAATTAATATGAAACCTATTTATGATTTTTCAGTCTAGTGTTGTGACTTCTAATATACAGCTAGTATGTGAAGTAATGGCATTAACACACAGGAGCAGACAGAGCTGGGAAGGTGCTTTTTATCAGTTATTTTTGCACATTTTTCAGTAGGCATACTCAATATTTTTCAGTAGAAGAAAGATCAGGCTGCTTACCAGAAATTCTTAATTAATAATAAGATGCTGTTCAAGACACGATTAGGCAAGCTGCAGTTTTATCTGTGTTTTGTGTACGTTGAGTGCATCTTCATTGTCTTGATTCCTACTGTGTCTCCTTAAGGCAGCCATCAAGGTGAAAACAATATGGCAAGGATGTGAATATATTTTATAAAGTTTGTAGGCGTACACTAATTTCCCAAGTAAATTTTTTATTTATTTATTCAGTTTGCATATGCTGTATTTTTTTCTACCTAGGAACTTTGTTGAGTAAATAGCAAGTGCTTTGACACAGCTATTTAGCTGTAATACGGTTAATGAGAATGGAAAAAGGGAAAGAATGTCTTAAATTGTTAGGGTGATCTAGATAGGTAAAATCACACTCCAAGCACTGCAAGGATTTCTTGCTTTCTCTTATAAAGCTGGTAGCTGACTGATGAGCTTAGTTAGATATTTGATCCTGCTAAAAATTACGATGTTTTCTTGATTATTTCTGTGTTTTATTTCCTCTTTTTTTTTTTTTCAGTGCACATTCCACGATCGCACAAAATTGTATTTTGTGAAAAGAGATGCTAAGAGAAGGTATATTGGAATAGGAAGTAGACAGAGTTGCTGTAAGACCAGGAATCCTGCTTACTAATGCACATCTACTGTATCCTCCCAGGTTCTCAATATAGTTCAACAGTGTTTCGCAAATCAATTACTAGTTAAGACACTAGATTATTTTCCCTATATTATTGCCTTGTTTTCTTCAAAATACACAAGATATATTGTCCTGACAAAACACGGGGATGATTGACTCCTAACAAGTCTTATTTTTAGTTTGCATTTTGGTTATAAACCCTGGTTGTTGTTACCTATAAACAATTAAATGCCACAGCTTCAAAAGTGAGACATTGCAACTAAGAAAGAAGCGGGTTGGCGTGCTTGGGATATCAGAAAACCCAAGGAGATCGTAAATAGTAAAAGCAAAGTTTACTAAAATTCTTCCTAAAATGGAAGATTCGCTTTGTAGGGAGGTTGAAAAAATATAGGGGTAGTCACTGGTAACCAGACTCTGTATTAACTAATAGGACAGCACCAAAAGCCAGTTCCATTCCTTGTCTCATGCCCAAAAACTGTTGATAGCAGAGTTAAAGAAGGATCTTAGCATAGTTGGGAATTGGCTACCTGTACCGATCCAGAGCATCAAGAACAGTTCTTGAATTCCTAGAATCAGCTGCTTTTCAAACCTATTATAGACCGAAGGAGCTTTGATGTATGAGATTTCCCTGTGTTTCTCTTCCTTAGTAAACAATTGATATTCCTGTGTCCATTGAAGCTTTCAAATGTGTCAGAAGTAAGCTTCTCAGTCTTTCCCAGAAAATAATTATGTTTTTCAAATTGTAAGTGCTTTGCTTGTGCATCCCTCCAGAAGAGAATAACCTTTCAGTACAGGTGTCCTGGCTCACACGTGTGTTGCATGAGTTCTAATCTATGTATGCTTAGGCTGCGTCAGCCTGTCTTTCTCCTTGAAAAGATTTGCATCTTTCCTGCATTAATTTCCTTACCCACACCTTCTACGTTCCTATCCAAAATAAATCTCAAGTTTGAATTCTGCTGTATCACAAGATGAGGGGTTTGGTTTTGTGGTTTGGAAAAAAAACCACTACAACACCCCAAAAAAAAAGAATGACGATGTAGTTACATGTGTCTTTCATCCAGTTTTCTTTATGTAGAAATTATTGTGAACGCACCTCTACAGGAATACTTGTTAGCTCCATTTTCAATGTATCTAGGTCTTGTCACCAATGCTCCTTGAGTCTGTTGGTACCTGGTGATTGTTTTCATAGTTCAGAGGATCTTTGTCTCTCCATCTGGTTCCACCTCTTGAATATGTAAGATTTGCTCTGTGCCCTCTGTTCTCCTTATCTAAACCTACTTTTTATCATTCCAGTATCATCTCTAAGTGGCTCAACCTGTTGTTTTGGTCTGTAAATCATTTTAAGTTGTCTTGTTTTACTCGTGGGGTATCCCCAGAAGCTGCATGAAGTGCTGTGAACTAAAGGAGCTACTAATCTGTATACCATCAGCACGTTTTCTTACATCTCTTCTGCTATGCTTTCTTGTGCTTCCACATCCATACTTTTCCATTTTTTTCTCTACCACTCTTAATATATCTATCAGTTATTCAAGGAGTATTCTTTTGCAGAAGTCTATATTATCTACCTGTATTTCATATCCCAATATTTTATCATGCTTCTGCATATCTGCAGTATATTAACAATATCCCATTTCATGTGCATGTGCTACCCAAAGTGCTGTATGAAGTGTAAAAAGCCGCAGCAAACAGTTGTGTGTTTGCAGGAGGCAAAACTGAAATATACACCAGGAAGGCTCTTTCAAAGCACACGTGTTCTTGTGGTTGATGTATCATCTGCAGTAAAAGTTCGTTGGTTCCATCACAGAATTAGGTAGCATCTACCTAATGCAAGATGTGAGAGAGAACCAAGAATCTAAAGCTCAGACATTGCTTCTTTTGTGGATGAGGTAAGTATGAAATCACCTTCAGGCTGTAGGTTCTTTAGCAAGTGCACTACTAGTCCCTGTAGTCCAGTTTCATATTTGAAATGCCTTTTAGGAAATAAAAGAGTTAAAAGTAGATGGCACCTCCTGATTCTGTGAACCTTATCTTCTATTTTGGACAATATCTAACACCACTTAGTGTTGTAACATGTCATGCCATCTAAGACTGGTAAACTGAACATCGCTTGCCCCCTCTCCGTGCCTGTCTCCAGCCTTGTTTTAGAACCTGCCTGTATCTTTGCTCAGTCTGCAGTCAGTTGCCTTTGTGCCACTGATGGCATTTTAATTTACATAGGCCAATCTTTTCTTGATCATGTATTTGTTCTTCAGATAGACTTATAAAGGGGATGCATAGAAACTTTCTGATTTCATTTGTAGGAATTGGCTAAGTCAAACTCCTTCATTTTCATCCTTTTAAAAAAGACTCCTTCACAAGTCTTTTCCTGCATTTGCTGTAGATTTCGCCTTCCCTGGAGTGATCAAACCTGTGTATCTGCTTGTGTGAGATTTTGCTGGTGTTTTGTTCAGTGCGTTTATAATCTCTTTCTTTTTTCCAACCATTAAGTCCTTGCTCACGTATCAAAAATACTTGTTAGTTCGAAGCTTTGTGTTAAATTTCACTCCATTTCTTTTACAACAGTCTTCAGCGTTATCAAATACCTGCTGAGGTATTCAGTATTCTGCAATGATGATGCCTCCCATATTTATCTGAGAGCACTCCTAAATTTTGTGTAAAAATCATTATTGAAAATACTAGATCAGGTCAGTTTCTACAATACTCATTTGCAAACTATATCGCTGACTATTCTTCTGCCTTTTGCTCTCTCAGCAAAATATATTGTTACCTTTCAACCACCAATTTCCCTGTCCTCCCGACAATTCTGGTTTTCTCTATGTTCCTGTCCTACATTTCATCTGTTTATAAAAGCAGTTGGCCTCATCAGAAGTGATAGTTTTATACTAATTGTCATTGATTACTCTGCCTTAGTTTTCATACTGTGTATTATTGTCCCTAATCAAAATTCAGGCAAGATATTATTTTTCATTACATAGTTTACCATTAGTATCTTCCCAACCTCAAATTATAACATTTCTACTTTCTCTTTTTCTGTTTGTACATGTAAGAAATCTTGTGTTTTTGTTTTAAATTCCTTTAACTGCATTTTCTACTTAACAGTTTTTAGCTTAGACCAAATAGCATCTCTTATTTTCATGAAGATGAAAATGAAATCTCACCTGGTAGCCTTTTTGGCATGGTTTTTTTTTTGTTGTTGTTGTTGTTCTTCACTCAAGAAAATAGTCAAAGTATTTCAGTAATCTGTTTTGGCTGTCTGTCAATGTAGCTTTAGTTAGCATGGTACTTTTGCAAAAGGCTGATGAAAGGTGTTCATTTGTCTCCCTGGGTAGATAAAGTGGCTATCTGTTAATACAGAAAGTATGTTTTTCAAGATCAAACTTATTTGAATCAAGTACCTGCCCACTTATTCAATATATTCCGTATTAAAAATATTTCTCATTTAAAAGCAAATCTGTCTTCGTGTAGTCAAGCAATTAGGCAATTTCATTTTGGTATGAAATTGCAAAGTCATTCTTGGTCTGGTGTGATAACAGAAACAACTATTCAAGAAGTTAGATTTTGTCTAAAAATCAGACTGAGCCTGAATGCAAGGCTTGCATAGACACTTTTCTCTCGAATGCATCTCCTGACTTTTCAAGGAGATTTCAAGATACTTTTTACAAGACATAGGAGACAGTGACTTAATCTCAGTTTCTTGTAATAACTCTTTTTTATGAAAGTCTTGTTTCTGGTATGGTTTTTTTTTTCCTAAGCTAATAGGCCTTCTACAAAAAGCTAGTTCTCAGAATCACGTTACCCGTGGATTTGTAGGTCAGCACAGCAGCGCATCAGACGTGCATGTCGTCATTCATCTGTTGGTCTTGCCGAAACAGAAAAGACGAGACGTTGTCTTTTAAGATGTAGTCTGAGCAACTGCTACCAGAATTTGAGAGTTTCTTTCATTAAGTAGATTCTGACATCGTATTGATTACCCAAGTTTTTGATCTCTAGCTATTTTCAGCAAGCATTTCCCCAGAAGGTTTTGAGAAAAAGATACAAGATGCTTTCTCTTTAGCATCCTCCTGCCAAGTTCTCGTGCATTATTTCCTGAATGGAAAAGGAGAACGTTCATCCTACTTAATATGTGGCCTCATGCTCTTGTTTAGACCTGTTGGTATGTGCACTAGTCATTCTGTGCCTCTCTATTCCTCAGGATGATTGTTTTTTAAGAAAAATAAATCTGTGTATACGTGAGTACACGGAATCTTTTGTCACAGTGGAGCCCAAGTACTGCGCAACCTCAGCAGAGGGATATGTGTGCACCGTGTCAATGTGCTTTGCTTCTGGCGTGGTTCCACTCTATCTGTTCCAAGGGCAGTAGGTGACAGTTTGGAGCACCTCAAATGAACAGTAGTTGTTAAGCGATGAGATGATGTAAGCCCCATAGCCAACTTACCCATAAAGGCTGGAAAACATTATTGTACACCCTAACACACCAAGTCTGTTGCATTAAATAGTCCTCTTAAATTGTAATAAGCATCCACAGGCAGTACTAGGAAATGAGAAGATGATGGAAGAGGTCATGGTTTTCAGACTCAGAAGAAAATTGTCACAGTCTTTTGCACAGCCTTCTCATAAACAGCCGTTCTGAATTTGCTAGTACAGTTCATCCGGTTAAATTCAAATTCTTTCTCTACTTACCTCTCTGATTACCTCCTTTCTCAAAACGTGCAGAAGAAGCCCTGTTTTTTGTAATTCATGCGAGGTTTAGGTCAGTGCATATCCACCTCTGTATTCTGGATATGATACTGTGATCTGCAAGGTGAGTTTATAATGTGCCAAGTGTATACTGCCTGTGTTTGAGAAAATTGTGATTTAATTGTGCCACTTTTTGTTTAGTAAAATATTGATTACAGGTTGTTTTCTTTATTTTAATTTTATGTGTGCAGCAGGAAAAGGGAGAAGGCACTGTGATGTTTCAGGGAATTGCCCCATTTTGAACATGAGCAAACAGTTTGACTAGTTTTGCTTGTTCCTTGAAGAGGTTGTGTAAGGAAATAGTATTTGATTTTTTTTCTACATTTCTGCCTATGTTAATATGAATAAACTGTAGCAGCACAAATCATGACGAAATTCTGATGACGTATTAAAATCCGAATTCAAAAGTTGTGTCACCATGAAAATACTATGCCGTTCACAGATGCCTCAAGATTAGGTGTTCAGATGATTAATAGTAATGACGATGACTCAAATGAATCTCCGTATTTATTACACTCAAAATTTATCTTTAAGGTCTGAAACGAATTGCCTCTATTTTGCTCACCAATTCAGTTTCATTTTAAAAGGCGAAATACATCCTACATTTTTAAAGGGGGCATTTATGAGTAGGGTAGACTTTGATTTCTTCAGTTAGGCTCAATGGTATATTTGCTTGTTTGAAAGGAAGTGGTTATTTATCTATTTCTGATCACTTTCACGGTAGCATTGCATATTCTTGGACAAGAATTTCTGTAGGCATTTACTGATATTTACATTTACTGAAACCTGCATGTATTTCAGTAAAGAGTTTTTATTTAAATCAGCAATAATGAAGACTAAGCATGTATTAACAGGAAAAAATCTATGACAAATTAGGCATCCTTAAGGTGAGAAATTCAAAGGGCTTACATTTGTAACATGTTTCTCTCCAATGACTGTGTTGGAAACTGGGCCTCCCACTTGAATGCGCTTCATTTAGCTTATGGAAATCCTTTCATGAGAAACAGTAAAAAGTTTGGCAAGATTTCAGACCAACTGTTGGCAATCTCTCTTTTAAATTTGCACCATTCATAACAGTTAATTCGGTAATACTGTTTGTTTTTTTTTTCTTCTAAAAATAGTTTTTCAAAATGTGAGGAATGCCTTTGAGTGAGGCATTGGGTGCATTGGCTGGGTGGTTCTTTGCAGCTCTTTGCTTTATGAAGTTCAAGAGGCAGCCTCCTTGGACAGTGGTTTCACTGAGCAGCGCTGTCAGTGTCGACCAAGACTGGCCTTGGTCAGCTTCCCAGGTTATTGTTTGTATCTAGCCACTTAAAGGTCATCTGGTTTTAAGATTCTGCAAAGTGAATTGAATCCCAGATCTTTCCACCTTACCTTCATCTTCTGAAGTTACTGTCTCACTCCCTTAATTATGTGTTTCCTATAGCTTTAATGGATACACCTTTTCCCAGTATCTTTGTGGACTCTTCCACTTCTCTTCTGCAGTTGAGCTCTTCAGGATGTGTAGATACGTGAGGAAACACAGATGAGAAGAAGCTTGACACAGATTTTTCCAAACTCAGCCCTGCCTGGTCAGAAGGATAAAGTACAGAATATCAGAGATACTTGAGAACAAGTCTTAAACACGCTTGGCCTCAGAAGTTTACTTTTCCATTTAAAGTCCCCCTGGCCCATGTGTTTTCAGAAAGAAGAGATCCTCCTTGCTTTACTGAGGCTGAATGCAAACATCTCTCTCCCTTAATTTTGCTGCAAAAAGTGGTCACAGGGAGCAAATGTCTTAGCTGGTTTGCTTTATGACATACGTGTCCCACCATCAGGTCACTTCTAACTGATTTCACTGATGCGACAGCTTTCACCGTTGACCACCAAGGTGTCTTTGATAGGAACTAGCTTAGTGTCTAAAAATGTTTAAAAGGCACCGTCCTCCACTGAGATATGAACAGCTGTATATGTGCGGCAGCTTTTGGAACTTCAGTTCGCAGTGGGACGACAAGGGAAAAGAAGAGCGCATTCAGAAGTGAACTGTCACTTTGGGATAGGCATATACAAAGAATTAAAGACTTCATGACCTAGGACTTACCATGTTTTTGTTTTCTGCTTAGATATAAACTTCCCTGCTTGCCAAGACAGATTTCTGATACATGCAATAGGTGTTTGTTTATTTAAAAGCTCTACCAGGAGCATGAGGTGCAAATTCTGCTTTCCTTTGGGGGAAAGCCAGAGAATAAATAAGACTGCAGACATAGTCAGGGAGCAAAAGCAGCCAGTGAAGAAATGTTCAAAGCAGGACTGAAATGAGAGGATTTGAAAGTATTGAATTGAGGAGAAATTGAATTTAAAAGTTGAGCGTTGGAGTTCTGGTATAGAGCAAAGCAGTATTTGTAGTTCTTGGGTGATGAGACTGCAGGGCTTGGAGTGGTTTGGAGAATAGTAGAAAGTAGCTTGAAGGCAGGAGGCAGCAATAGTTTTATGAGAAAAGAAAGGGCTATGGTCAGGAAGAACTGGGAGAAGGGTAGCCTTGAGTGGGTAGAAAGGTTCGGGGGTGTGACACGAGACTTGTACAAGTGAAAGCTCTGAGACAAGCTGAATCTGCAAACACTACTGTAAAACTTATTCCCTATATTTGTGCTTACATGTCCCCTATATAATCAAGTGAAGCATGAAATACTTAATCAGTTTGCTTGGAGCAGTCTGGTCTCAATAGCCCACAGCTCCGTGCAGGCTAATTAAGCCTTCTGATTGCGAGCGTTCTTTGCAATCAGCGGGAGCCCTCCGTGTGATTTTTGTACCGTCCCTGTCGGACTGGGCATGCCTCTGCCAGGAGTAGCCAGTCGCTTTTGTTACTCATCATTTATAATCTCTTCATGTCTCGGGCAACGTAAAGCCGGCGTATTTTGTTAACTGCGTTAGTGAAAGGAAGAACCCAACTCCCATATGCCCAGAGCTCCAGTTTAAATGAGATTTAGGACACTAAGTCACTAAGAATAGTGGCCTAATATGCAAAGTTTGGATTTACTGTGGTCTGTTGTTGAGGGTTAGGGCTGGGCCGGCAACTAAACACTGACAGATGCTCTCTGAACATGGCACGCAAGATCCAACAGTGACGCTGGTCACTACAGGAGCAAGTATCAGCAAGAGCCTTTCTGCATCCCAGTCCCTGGCGGTCGCTGTAAACACCAGGCGTTATCGCTGCCAGGAGCAGGCACTGGCTGCACAAACATGCCGTTACCTTCAGGAAGTGCAGCCTCTTAGAAAAGACTGACCTGAAAAGTAAAATCACTGAACAGAATTGGTTCTGTTTTAGCTCAGACCAGGACATCTGTTTTGGCCTGGCTTTGCATTTCAGATTTGATTTCTGACCATTAAATTTCGCTGAATTCAATAGATATTTTTGAAGAACTAGGCTGCCACGTGTTGGTCTGAAATAAACCAGTGCATTACAAAATCTTCCGTGTAAGGACACAGTTACATTGTCTTTGCCATTATGTGCATTGATCTAGTGATGATATTAATGTATAACTGGAACATAAGAGGTTCCGCTTGAACTCGAGAAGAAACTTCTTCTCAGTGAGGGTGACGGAGCCCTGGCACAGGCTGCCCAGGGAGGTTGTGGAGTCTCCTGCTCTGGAGACATTCAAGACCCGCCTGGACATGTTCCTGTGTAGCATTATCGAGGCATTCCTGCTCTGGCAGGGGGATTGGACTTGATGATCTTTCGAGGTCCCTTCCAATCCCTGACATTCTGTGATTAAACTCCAAAACGTCAAGAAAATCGCATTATTTTTTACCACCAATTGGTATACCTGCCCTGGATTTGTTTCCTCATCTGTACACGGAACAGAGTGAGTTGCAGTACCCATTTTTAAAAAATAATTTTATTTTTTTTTAAATATGGGTAGTGTGAACAAAATTTGTAATGGTATGATAATGATGTATTACTGGCATTCGTTAGCATTCATGTACATTATGCTTTTGTAGGTTTGCCATTTTCAAGAAATGCAGCAACCTAATGAAACATTTATGCCATACTGCAATATAGTGCACAGGTGTGAATATGTTTATTAGTTGAGAGTGTGTTGTTGTTATAGGATCTTGTATTCCCTTTGTGTGAAAATGCTCCCCATTTATTTAGGAAGCACCATCTAATTGGTGTTTGACCTAAAACTGCAGAAGTGAAAATGCTTTCAAGTACAAGTCTATTTTTCATGCATGAATGTAAAAGTTATACATAATGCATTTTTTAGCTTAAAAGAAATTGATTTGCTGCAATATTAAAAATATATCTAGCCGTTTGTTAGCAGTAGAAAGTGCTCGCTTGATGCAGAACATTGCTTTTATTAGGGAAGAGAATTGTAGCTGGAGTTCAGATTTCTGCGTCAGAATTTTCCACTGCTGACCAGGCAAGTAAGGGTTGTAAAAAATACCACACATATCAGTATTTGATTATGTAATATTTCAGTGCTGGCGCTCACAGTCCCCGACGTCAGATTTGTTGACAAGCAGGATTGTCCCGGTTTCGGCTGGGTTAGAGCTAATTTTTCTTTCTTCTTTGTTGCTGACTTCTTAGTAGCCAGAACAGTGCCGTGTTCTGTATTCAGTATGGGATTTGATAATATACCGATGGGTTTAGTTGTTGCAAAGGAGTCAAGGACTTCCCAGTTTGCCACATCCTGCTGGTGTGCAGGGGCACCAGAAACTGGGAGGGAGCTCGGCCAGAGCAGTGGGACTCAAACTGGCCGGTGGAATGAATACTGGGTACTGCACAATGTTGTGCTCAGTGTACAAACAAGGATTAGCACTCTCTGTTCTGCATTTTCTCCCCTGGGTTTGCTAGCTGGGAGCGGGCTGGGCCGTGGTTGGTGGGTGGTGACCGGTTGCATTGTGCATCACTCATTTGTATATTCTATTATTGCTACTACTCTCATCGTTATTTTAATTTTATTTAATTTCAGTTATTAGATTTACGAGTCTCCTTACCTCTGCCTCTGTACTTCGCTCCCCCATTCACCAGATTGGGGGAGATTGAGCGAGCACTTTGTGGTGTTCAGCTGCCTGTGGGGTTTAAAGCACAAGTACATAATTACTTCACAGATAAAAATGACTTTTTGCTAACCCTGAAATACCTACAGTTTATTCCTTTTTTCTGGATATCACCGTTCTTCACTTATCTCCAGTTCCATTGAACACCGTCAAGTTTGACAAACATTGCTAAGGGTCAGAAAAAGCATTTTCCATCTTCATACGATTTAATCTCCTTTGGAATCACTTCCCTTACGTGATCTGGCCAATACATAAAGTTTTTTGTTCCCGGCTGGCTGATGTAAAATCATTGCCAGTTGGGTTATTCTCTTGAGATACGTTTCTCTGCTAATATGAATTTGGTGAGAATTCCTGTGAGGGAACGTTTTTCTGGAACAGAATGGTGTAATAATATCCACAGTATAGCTTTTATGGTTTCCCTTCAATGGGCAGACCTCCTTCTTCCCTCTTTGAATGTGCTATATCAATCAACTTGAGGAATTGCCAAGCTTTTGGTAACAAATTGCTGATGGCTCCTAAATATCCCTGTACTTAATATATATTTAATATATTGTATTATTTCAAAGCCCCTTCATGTGGGGGCTGTTTGAATATATTATGATTTATATTTAGTTTCTCTTCTGTAGGTTTTTAATGTTTTTTCTTCTCAATGCATTTATCTTAAGGATAATTTAAAAATTTTTTTATGCATCCACCTACCATTTCACTGAATCATTGAACATCTCTTTAAGCTACATTGGACTGGAGAGGTTAACCCATTGTTCTTCTTCCATATTTTGCCTTGGTCAGTTGAATAGCTCCTGGGGGGAAAAAAAAAACCTAGATTTGGAGTATCCTGTGAAATTCAGCTGAAGGGGCTGAACCAAAGTAGGAGCATCATGTGCATGGGTATGGCTTTAGATTTCCAAAACTGTTCATTCCTTTTTTATCAAGATGTCCTGCATTCTGAGATTAAATGGTAACTGGAAGGAAGCAATGGCAGGTTAAAGTGGAAAAACTAGGGAGGCCTTCTTTTCTCATCACATGTAAAAACTTGTGAATGTCACTGTTTCACGTCTTAAAACCTGCTTTCAAAAAGGAACAACTTCATAAATTTTTATTAACGGTATGTGTAGTCACATTGACAAATACGATGCATTCAGGTTTCATCGTTCAGGATTCAGAAGAGGGTAGTTAGACCATTTAACTCACATGCCCTAAGGCAACTAGGTTAGGAACACAAGGGAACTTGTAGTTGGGCGTAATGTTGCAAGTTTTCAGGGATATGTGGGATAACACATATGAGAAAACTAAAAACATTTACTTGCAGACCCGGTGATGTAGTGTTGCTCAAGTAATATTAGTAGTTGTCTTTACTTACCGTTCATCATTGGTATCTGTGGTGGTGGTGAAGTGGGAAAGCAGGTAAATTTTCCTCTTTTGTACAGCAAATTATCTGAACTTTGAAAACACTGTCTGTTCTTTGGTACCTAAGTCTTTTGCTCGTCTTCTAACAAGTCGATTAAGCATATTGGAGCACTCCTCTTTGCTCAGTGCTTGGTTCTGATTTCCCTGCTTCCCAAGCTTTCTTCCGCTGGCTTCCTGTCTCATTCTACTCTCATTGTACCTCCACCTCGTCCTTCAGATATCAGGATAGGGACACCTGGGACTAACCTTTATCGAATAACTCCCAGTATTGTTCCCTTGCGAATAAGAAAAGGATGTAAATATAATGCATTTATCTTAACTGCCAGTGCATTATGACCTGCCAATTTTCTGGAATATTTTCTACACAACACCTTTCTTACTTCATTACATTGAGTATTTTCATTCTCCTCCGTCAGAATGTTCCAAAAACCTTCTTTCAGGTAACATTTTGCCAATAACTACTTACTTTGCTTCTGCCTTATCTCCTAATCCACTCACTTAGCTTATGTTGTGGTATAAATAAATTAAAAAATCATAAAACCTGAGGCAGAAAGATTCTTTTTTTCAGTGTCATTGTTGAGGTTCTTCTTGTTAGTCCTATGTTTTGCTTAGAAGTTTTGTTTTCATTTTACAAATGGGTAACAGAAAAATCAAAAGGACTCATTTCTAGACCACTCAGGTGACCGATGAGACAGAAGTGTACCTACTTTTGATTTAGAACACTTAGACGCACATCTTTCATTCCGATCTTCTGTAGCTACAAGTGTTCATCCATGCCAAGGTTCTTGTGTCTAGATGAGTTTCTGAAAAACGGGGAGTGTATACTCCGTGCCATTTTCTGAAATAGTGGTTTATCAGTCGACTTCTAGTATGTTGTACGGGAGCTGAACGGCAAAAGATAAGGATATACCTGAATTCCTTTCTGTGGCATTTGCCATGAAAAATAGTAGGGTGTTTTATTCCTGCTGTCCTTTGCCTTCTTGGTCATGCCCCGTTTAATTCCCAGAGCAGATGCAGTGTAGTTTGTGCAATACTCGGGTCACTGTGATTCATCCCTTGAGAAGCATCCCGGTTGCGTTCTGCAAGGTGCCTGTAGAAAGCACGTTGTCATGTGTATTGCCTGTGCCATGGCGGTGAAACAAGGATTGACCTTAAGCCATCTTCTTTATATTTTCAAGCATTTATGATTTCATTGCTTGCAGTGTGCACATTGCCTATGTATTCCTCTATATATTTTGAAGAAAGAAAGAATAAATGTCAGTTATGTGCACCTGTAATATCCCCAGTCTCATTTCTGACTGAATCCTACAACTTCAGCACAACTTGAGCAGTCACAATACCCACATAGGTAAGTAACAGAAAAAAAAGCTTTTTCTCTGGAAGGCAATGCATATTGCTGTCACTTGCAACTTTTTCCCAGTTTCTGTGGTATGTAGCATTTTTCTTAATGTTCTAGTTCCATGTGATTATGTGAGATTATAAGCATTTATTTTTTTCTTATTTGTTATTTTTCAAAACAAAATTAAATCTATGGTTTTTGAAAAGAGCTTGAAATAAGTATCTTGAATTGAGGTTCTACTTGATTGTGTCTTACTGTCTGGGATTGGTAATATCTCAACCAGGACATTGGGTCAAGTGTCTTTGCTCTAACTCCTGTTGTTTTCATTTCAAATAAGGATCTTTTTTCCCCTTTTGAGGCTTCTTTCTTTTTTTTTAATTAGGAAAAAATGTAGCAACTGGGTTACAGCTGCGTATATTTTAATTGAATCCTTAATAATGACAGATTTTTCTTGGTCAGTGTACTAGAACTGCTTGGAGATTTGCGTGGAGTCCCATGAAAACAGTAATGTAGATATTTCTCTTGAGAGTTCAAAACATACTATTTTAATGCCATAACACCAGGGAAGCAAAGCAACAGTTTAATGTTTCCGGTGTGTTTTGCTAGTGGACATCCTGTCAGAACTAAATATTTAGATTGTTAATATATTACTTAATTGCATTATTTTCTTGAGAATCAAGTTGAAGTAAAAAAAAAAAAAAAAATCAGTTGACTGTGTTTTAAATATGAATTTCTCCATTTTGCTTGGGTGAGGTGAAAACAAACACAGCAGCCTTAACTTGTGGTTTTGTAAGTGTGCTCCAGAGCATGAAGCATGGTTGAATTTCCATGGTTCTTTCAGTCTTTGGCTTCCTCGCTGAGATTTCTTAAGGAAATGGTACTTAATGTTGTTTGAAAGGGTTCACCTCAGTTGTGTCCTACTTCGCTTTGCATAAGCTGTGAAACAACCATCAGATAATAAAAACTTTCAATTCAGCCTTGACTCAAACCAGAAGGATATCCCTAAAGTCATTTTTATTGTTGCCTTCACCTCTGCTTCAAATGGCACGACACAAGTTTGATTTACCAGTAGAGATTTATCAGTAGAGATTCATTTACTGCATTCAGCAATTCCGAAAAGAATGTTTTATTTTACATACTTACAACAATACAAAGCCTTTTGAACAGCTACCTCTTGTTTCTTCCATCCTCTGCATCATCTAGGGAGAAAACTTATATAATAAAGGAAAGGTAATCAGATAGGAGATGTTGGAGGAGAGGACATATATGTCAAATATTTAAAATAAAAACCTAATGTTGGTCTGGCATTAAAATTTTCTGGTTGGGCAGCATAATTTTTAACTGGGAACCTTGATAGCAGTGGCTAAAATCTGTAGGCCTGGGTCGATAGGAGTCTATATTGCATTCTGCCAGGTATCAGTCATGATACTTGCCAGGCCTGACACTCCCAGTTACAGCATACTGTGATCATATGGTTTGCAGAAGGTACAGGGTGGTTTGTTTTTTTTTCTTCAGTTAGAGTTTTAGGACTTCGTTATTCTTCGTATCCAGATCATATAAGTAACGTGTATTCTTTCAAAAATGTTAGTGAATTCAGCATGCAACATATGTGCCAGGTTGGTAATATACTGAAATAAAAGTTATCAACAAAGCAAGTTTGAAATGTCATGGTAAAGCATCATTTATTCCAGAAATTAGAGTCTGTGTCTTTGTCCTCTAGAGGTGTCTCAGAGAGTCAAATTGATGTCTTGCATGTACTGCTAACTGATTGTGTGGAAATTTTTTTAAGTTCACTTTTTCTTTATTCTTCTGTCTTTTTTACCCATCTTCCCCCATTGTAGCAAATTAGACGGCCGGATGAAAGCAAAGGAGTTGCTAGTAGAGTTGGATCCCTCAAAGTAAATATGTTTCTAACATTTATTTTGCAAGTTTTCTTCTATAGCCTACACTTTTCCTTTTGAAGGGGGAGGTGAGGGGAGGGAGGGAAGGGGCTTTTCCATTTCTCACCATCCCATCGTTTTTATTTCAGTATTCTTATTGCTGTTGGGTCACATTTTGTTTGTTTCTGTGCTACACATAGAACAACCTACTGAAGGCAGGCTGCCAGTTAGTGAGCTTTGAATGTCACCACAAATAAGAGATAGTAACAACACTCTCGAAGTGCCTGTAATTTCATCATGATCATGATTAAACCACTTCTCTGATCTGTGTTTTTTGTTGTCTCTTAACTGCCTGTTACATGGAGAAGTGACTTACTCATCTTCCGACTACTGCTTCCCATCTTGGAACATAATTAAGCTTTTATAGCACCCACACTTTTTGCATTTAATTTGCAAAAGACCATTACAAGAGAGCTGAATATTTCATGTATATCTAGTCTTTAAACCAGAAGAAAAAAATCAGTAAATAAAGGGGAAATGAGAGAGAGATTCATGTGAGGCTAATAAGAATGGAGCCACTGTTTTGCTAACAATTAGTTCTTTCCACCTTTTTTCTGTGTTGTACAAACATGCTCAAACATTTAGAGCACTTAGCAGAATAGGCAGATCCCTAAATCAGTACCCACCAGACACAGTTTTACACCCTAATAACTGGTTTAAAACACCGGACGTGATCTATACCAAGATGCTGAGCACATGCAGTCCAAGCCGTTCTGTTAAGGTTCCATCTCAACACTTGCCTCTTTTTCACCCACCCAATTCTTCACCTTTTTTTTCCCCGTTTTATTTCCTTTTAGCACTTCCTCAAGCGCTGTTTCATTTTTCCTGTACTCTCCTTGCCTTTCCTGCCTCCTTGGTTTTTCATCTTTTGTTTCGTTGTGGTATATGAGCGTATCGCCTTTGTTCCAGGACACGCCATCCTCTCTGTTCTCCAACACTGCTCTGCAGCTGCTCCTCGTGAAAATGTTATTTCACTGAGCTTAAAGAAGGGGAGGGCAAGGATTAATTAGGCACCTCTTTCCAGTAATGCCACCGTTTAAATTGGTCTCAGCATAGAAAAAGCAGCCAGTTGCTGTTTGTTTGTGCAAGGCATGGCTGTGGCATTCCTCACTGTCTGTGAGGCTTTCCCTTTTCGTCTTGTGGTTTGCGAAGAGGTTTTAGCTGCAGCGTAGATGAGAAGAGCACTGGACGTGAATGGGAGACATGCAGGACCACTAAATTCAGTTGGAGGAAAGTACAAAAAAATTTGAAAATTGAGTGTGTAATTACTGTGACCTGTGCATTTCACATGCATATACATACGGAGAAGATGTACCTTATCTAGTTGGTGGGATTCACCTAATATTTTTATGACCACCCGCTGACACCTAATTTAGGATTATTATTTCTGTATCTGGTTGCCCAGGGTTTAATTTCATGAACCACAATATACATTTAGACACAAAATCTTATATGAATACCCTTAGAGAAAATGGGAGATCTTAACTGAGGTTCCCAAACATGAAAATTTACCTCTAAAAAGCTTTTTTTGGTGGAAATAAATTATAGAACACAGCTTTCCCAATAAACAAGCAAATGAGTAAATAAATGAACAATGTAGCAGAGATTCAGTAGCTTTAGAATGATCTGCCCCTTGATTTTTCGATTTTTTTTCATACTTGAAAAAAGAGCTGTGCTAATCGAGCAGTGAGAAATGTGTTACGATTTAGTGAAAATAAAACAAAACTAAACACAACAAAAGAAAAAGTAAAAACGAGGTGACAAGAGAACAGGTTGCTCTTTCAATTCATTTTCTGATGTTTGCGTGTAGCTCCATCGAAAGCTGGAGGAGCTCAGAGATCACCTAGAAGGCAATGTCGGAGGATGTTCTCTCTGAGTAACCGTACGATTTCACTCAGTGGTCTATTTTTTTTTTTTAAAAACTTCCACTGACTGCTAACACCAAATCTGATTGGTTTGTCCTCTCATCTCCATCTTTTTTTTCTTTCCCTCTCTCTTTCCCCCTTTGTGTTTTCTTTCTTTCCCAGCTGGGGTTTAATTTTATTGCGTCTGAGAAACCAGAACTAACTGTGAAGGTTCGTTGAGAAGACAGGTTGTTTAATGAGTGCTAATCAATGTGCTTGGCTTTACAGCAACTTAAAAAAAACAGTCCCTTTCCAAAATTGAAGTTGCATATCTAGAAGTTTCCTGAATATTAAGCTTAACAACGAAGAAAACAGTTACCCTTAATTTAATAGCCTTACCTGAACTGAAAACTGTGGCTGATGTAAGGTAACCCAAAAGCATATAGGTTCACACGTACCTCTGTCTTTGCCTTTAGATTTTTTGGGTCCCTGTTTTATCACACAAAATAGGTTAATATTTGGTCGAATGCCGGCTGTGCAAATTTTGTTGCTTGGCTTTTTTTTTAGCAGAGTAATACAAAAAAACTCCTGCAGCGTTTTTTCTTATGTGTTAGGCTTGATCTTTATTGAAAAAAAAAAAAAAATGAAAAAAGGCTTAGCATCTAGTCTGTCAGTCATGACACTGCTATAAAGTTGCCCATTTTTCACAGAAATGCTTAATAAAGCAAGTCAAATCCAACATAATACAGACAGCAGTACCTCATGCTTTGTAGTTTACCTCGTAATAAATTAAGATCAGCTTTTCAGAAATTCTGTAGAACTGAGTATAAGCCACGTGATTTAATGTGTAATGAAAATTGGAAGAAAGGGACAGCTGTGAGCATAGTAGATGTGAAAGGTAGTAACCATTTATCCCTTTGCACATCCATCCAGTGAAGATTCTCGGAAGAATTTATTTAGATTCATGTCCTGTTTGTGTCTTCCATACACTATGACTGCTGTCGTTCTCAGCACTGTCATTCTAATGCATAATCCACTGTGGTCATATAGTGCAAGATAATTTTGCTCATGATAATGATTTTGTCATTTTTACCCTTTTTGGATGCTTTTGCATATCCAGCTGTATGTCTGACATATTGTTGATTTCTGCTCATTGTCAAATAGAAGTCCCTGAGTTTATAATCTCTTGCAGGTCAAATACAAGGATATTGAGCTGCCAATATATTTTAACTTTCTATAAAATGAATTTGATTAAAGGACTGTATCTTTTCCCTGGCAAATCTCTGAGAATTAAGTTTATGGGGGAATTAACTGTGCGATAGTTCAAATTTGGTGGCAAGTCAAATTTATTAGACATGATAAAGAAAAATCAAGTTCTTTTATTTTAGACTCCTCACTCTTAAATTTGTGATTTAGTGCTAGAGAACGAATGTAAAGCCAGAAAAAAAAAACATGCCATGAAACTTTGTACTACACAAGGTGCTTCGATAACAAATTATTTCACGGAATTTCACATGAAGAAAGGTTTCAAATGAAGAGCTGTGGACACATTAGCCACGACAAATCAGTTGTCATGAAATTGTCCTGTTTCTCTGTGCCACTTTATCTCTTACTTTGTGGCTATAACCTACACAGGGCAACTGAGGCAGTCAGATTGTGACGTCAGAAATGTTCCGTATATTCTGCATACGCCCCTTAAGTTCCTTAAAACGGGACACCTTGCACATATAAGAGCATGTAACTAAAATCTGCTGCTTTGCCACTGCTGCTCTGATTCATGCTGTAATAATGAACGGGTCAGATAAGGCAACATTTTAAAAGATAAATCACTGAACAAATCCTCGCTAAATAGTGGACAATTGGAAAGAAGCTAGTGAGGGATCTGTTAATAGTTCATCTTTAAAATTATTTTCATCTTTTCCATACTGCTTTTGCAAAGGGGTTTTAGATGTAAGTTGTTAATACTCCTACGAAGTGGTGAATGTATGGAATGGTGTGGGAGGGGGAGCCTATCGTGCCCTGTAAGTGCAAATGAAATGCTGTTGCACAACTGTGTTTGCTGTTAAGGTGGAACCTTTGTTCCAGAATGAATTGCAAAGATACGCTTTCCAGAGTAAATTCCAAGGCCACTGGAAATGTGTAGGAAACACTGGAATTCTGCAGAGTATCCCAGATTCCACCAAAAGTTTAGAAAGCCTCGCAGATGTCGAAAATGAAATTGCGTTGAAAACACGCGCAAAAATTTGAGTTAGTTAAGCAGATTGGGGGTCTGAGTACTTTTCATTTTAAAACACTGCTTTTCATATGAGCAGTAATGTAACTGTTTACAAAAAAAAGGTTATCCTGACCTGAGATCTTCATCCATCTTCCCTGCAGCTTTTGTAGTTCTTTCCATGGCTTAATCTTTTAACCCCTTCCAGAGACCAGTGTTTTAAGCTGAATTTAAATATTATTTAGAAAAATTAGTCTTCTATCACTTAGACACGTCGGCATTCCTCTGCTGTTCAGATTAATGCAGCAGTAGCAAATAAGTACATTAGCTACTGAGATGAGGAACAGTGAAACAGCTGACTGCTTTATATTTTAGAACTTGTAATACCTGCTAAAATTGATACCTTCGTGAAAGTGTGGAATTCGGCTCAAATTCACAGAGTCACAGACAGAATCATCTAGATGGGAAGAGCCCTTTAAGACCATCAAGTCCATCCATTAACCTAACTGCTTCAGTCTGTGTTTTGAGGATTTTTTTTATTATGCAGTAAGAATTTCAAATGCAAGTCTAAATTCTGCAGAAAAATATTATTGAAAACCCATCAAAAAAAAAAATCTAAATATGGATGTTCTACGCAGAGATCCTAAATAGTATGCCAAACGATTTTTATGTAGCTTTTGACCAGCGTGGTTACACATCTAAGATGCTGCTTTTGTTCAAGAAAAACTTGCTCAGAATTCATAGCAGGAGCCAAATACTATCCATGATTAATCACGTTTAATGAAAGCGGGATTATCATTTTTCATACAGAGCTGTATCTCTCAGAGTCTGCAGTCTCCTGCATGCAATGTTCTATCTTAAAGTACCTGCCTGCTTTGATCATGATGAAGGATTACATTTACAGGGCCTTTATTCCTGGTTTTAATATTCCGCTATGGAAGATTTGAGCCTAACCAGTAAGGCCCTCAGACTAACGACAAATTGCACTTGCAGCCTTTGAGCCAGATTCTCAGTTGGCGTAAATAGGCACAGCTCTTTAAAAATCGTTCTCACAGTGGGGAATTTGTGTGACTGACAGTGTGGCCCCTTAACTGGAATGTTCATGGAGGAAAAGAGCCCAACAGCTCAGATATTAGCACGTTGTCCTCACCTGCTGTGGTATGTGCAGATTGTCCAGTCGCATGCAGAATAGGGAGAGCTGCTCCCTGTCTCCAGAGGAAACAGTTGCTGCAGTTCATATACGACAACAAATTGTAAGCAGAGTTTTGGTGATAGTTGCAGAATCGTCAAAGGATCTTGGAAAAGTGTTGGTATTTAATTTTAATAACACAGAAGTAATACACGTACGAAATGCTGAGCTCAGGCAGTTGCTCCAAAATGTTAGCAAGAAAGCAGTGACTGCGGTTAGATGATAAGTTTAGCCGAGACATCGATGAAAATATGGATCATTAGATCACAACATAGTTTGATAAGGAAAGTAATAGCATTCTACTTGCAGGAGTTGTCTGAGAGAAGATTAAAGAAGTACACAAGAGTCTAGTGTACCCCTTGTTAAGTCAGGGTGAGGAGTAGACGAGATGAGCCAAGTTCTTGAAAACCTTGCGGAGTGTGATTCCAAATTCCTCGTTGTTGTTGTTTCTGTTACTCTAGTTGCTGATACTTAAAAAACTCCTTTGGATCCTCACCTACAAAACCAAAGCTAATGGTTCTTCTTCCATGCTGTTGTAAAACAAACCATGGGAACAATGGTTGGACATTATTTATGAGAATCTTGATCAAAGACTCATCCAGGTGAATAGCAGAACCCAGATTCTGAGTAAAAGCACACCTTATCTTTCTTAGAGAGTTTTCAGAGCAATGTTTCTAGAAACAGTTTTTGCTCTCTCAGAAGGAGTTCTCACTTTTTAAATTTTTTTTTACAGAATAGACTATTTAAGCATAATATTTGATTTCTTAAAACTGCATTTTCTACTCTTTCTATTTGTCTGAAGGATTTTTCAATTTCTGAATTAATCCTTCTGCAAATCGTCTCGCTGTAAGACAACATTTCATCACGTGAAGAAAGTACCAAGTGTGTGTGAGCATTTAAGGTGTTCTAAAGTGATTCAGATTCCCTCTAGAAATGTTATCTACAAGAACAAATGAGAAAGGAAGGAAAAATGCCAGAAAGGAAGAAAAATATTTTCAGAGTATTAAAAAAGTTTCAGTGAAGAAAGAGCACCTGTATAGAAGTATATAATGGAGACATGAATGAACACAGACAAATATGACTGTAGAATGTTCCTGGAAGTGATATTTTACATTGCAATGAAGTATTATGAAATACACATCTGAGATTGGAGAGTATTCATGAGAGACATTTTATGAGTGCAGTGTTCTCTGCTCAGTCCCTCATATCTGAGTCAGCAAGTGGTCACTACTAATTTATGTGGAAAGTCTTCCTGGGTTCATCATTACCACTAATGTGCCCAAATTGCTGTATAGGTAGTAATTTTGTTGAATCTAAGTGAGTTTTCGTGGCGCTTCTGATAATTCATTTTTTTTTTGCCCCTAGAAAGAAAAATCAAGAGGATTTTTTAAATGCATTTATAAGAACCGCGTCTTTTTGAATTGAATTTATTAGACTGCTTTTCTCTTTCTTCACAGTCAGTTGTCGTCAGATCATTATTAATCTAACAAAAGTTAAGGGGGAAAAAAAAACCAACACAAAACTCAAACTACTCTTTGTAATTGAAACATGAAATGTTCTCAACCAAAGAAAGTATTTTCATATTTGCAAAAAGAAATCCTGTGAAAACTGGAGAGTCCCTTTGTAATACTCAAGTTATATCTGAGCGATTAATACAGAAGAATTTGTATCTTGTATACACAAAGCGATTCTAAGCAGTCAGTAAAACTGTAGTGTTACCCATTAACTTGTGTTTGTGCTGAAGGCTTTTGGCAGTGGACAACGTCCCTCAAGACTCACAGCACTTTCCGTTGCTTAGGGACATAATCTGCAGATTTCTACTGACCTATATCTGGCCGTAAGTCATTTAACTTTGCAAGTTATTCTGGTGTTTGGGGCAGTGTGAGGTTGAAGAAAACCTCCATTGTCAAAATGCTGGTTCAGAGCATCTGAAAACATAAAGGTATACAGGGAAGAATAGGGCCTGGAATGGGTTTTCACAAGGTACCCTTTGCAGAGTTAGAATAAAACTAATATTTTTAAATGAGGTAGAGTAGTAAAGCTTCGTCCTAGAATATCTTATTGTCTGAAGGGTAGCGTTGTCATTTATTTAGTGGAGGAAGAATTGGTAGTTGTCTTCAGATTCATCCTTGGTTTTAATTATTTTGTGAATACAATACTTTTTTCTTTATTTTTAAGAAGCTTCCACCTTAAAAGACATAAATTTGGAGTTTCTGAAATAGCTGGTCTTGGAAACCTAATGAACCCCCCGCTACTGTCTCAATTCTGGAACCACCAATACAGAAAACCTTCTGAGACCCTTACTGTGCCACCATTTCCTTTTTAACTCTGTTTTCTTTTCCCCACTGCACAACCAGGCTCGGCTCCCTTCGTGCTCATCCACCTATAGTGTTTCTGAGGTATACTTTGCACGTGTTCTCTCACACAGTCGACCTGCTCGCCCATCACACTTCTTTGTTTTTCTTTTCTTTTTTTTTCTTTTTTTTTCTTTTTTTTTGCATTGCACTGTGCACAAGTGGGGAAAAATCAGCTGCGGGGGACAGATTTTGCATGATCAATCTGCAGCCATGTTCAGCGTGGTTTTAAAATCACTGTGCCAGTCTGGGACCACCATGATGTGTAGTCTAGCTAGGCAACTGCTACATAATATATGAACATTAATTAAATAATAAAAGCATCCTTCATTATCACTTACATTGAAATAAAAATAATAAACTTAGGGATGGTCAGGCTGCAACATGCTTCACTGGTTAGTCTGACCCATTTTCAGCCAGTGAATCTGGAAAAACTCTATAAAGATGGCCATCACATAATGATTAGTATCTATCTCTAGATACAGGTGGGGTTATGATATCTGAAGTTCATTAGTAATTCCCATTAATAGTAGTAAGGTATAGTATCATCTTAGCAAGAATTGAGAAGAAAAATACGTTCAGTTGTAATTAGGATGGGGGAGAAAAAGAGAAAGACAAGCTAGAATTCACAGCATCATGGGATAAAAACACAGTTTATAAAATATTGTCAAACTAATGCCATGACCCACCATGTAAAGATTAGGCTTCAGCATGTTATTATAATTGCTTAATGGGTGAGTATTGAAAAGATGGAGTTGAGGTTTTCCTCAATACTCAGTCAGTCTTGAGCACGTACAGTTATTTATTCTGAATTTTAAAAGAATCCCTGAAAGTTGATAAGATCTCATAAAAAGATGTCAGCTTGCTCTATCTCACACAGCGGGCCAAGTCTGAGATCTGATGAATGTTCTATTTATCAGCACTACACAAAATGCAAACATAAGGATGTCACCTACACCATCGTTTTGTCCCTAAGCAGGAAGACCTGAGTGTAAGCAATACCTTGCCGATGTGTGTCTAATGTGTTCTCAAAAACTTCAGCTACTCAAGTGATCATTCGTAGCACTTCCTTATTCTTAGTAGTAGAAAGTTGGGTTTTTTTCCTAGTTTCAGTGTACGAACAGGCAAAAGATCTAATAAAAAAAAAGTTTGTAAGAAAGTTGCTTACTAATTTTTCCCTCATAGATAAATAGTTGCTGCCTGGCTCCACCAGGAGACAAGCCATTTTAAAGATAATCAAGTATGTATTCTTAAAAGCACCTGATGCAGCTCGTTACTGCATTATTTGAAAGCCTCACTGTTTTTGTCATGATTAGCATCAAAACACCCATATGGAATAAATAAGGAATGCTATACTCATACACCTACAAAGACACTTCTTTTCTAAGCTAATACAGGAGCAAGAAATTTAGTGCTTACAGATGCAAGACAAATGCCATCCTCACTCAACCAGCCATTCTTCTGAATGATCCGTGTGAAATTAAGAAGAAGCACTGAATCAACAGGCATTTCAGTTTGATGACACTTGGTTTCCAAAAAAATCCAACTGTGATAGTTATAATCAGTAAAAATGGTGAGCGTGCTTTTCTGGATGATGAAGTAAATAAGCCACTCTCAGGGAAACTGGACTCTTCTTGCTTTGCTTACAACTCCAGCCATTTGTTCTTTTTCATGTTCTGGTGGGGTCACTGTCTTCAAAAGAAATACAAACCAGGATATTGTGGCTGGTCGACAGGTATGGGTCTCCTGCCTGATCAGATTCCGGAAACTATTTTTCCTTCTCCGAAGCCCTCAGGCTGTAGTACCAATTAGTAACCTTGAAATAGTTAGATTCTGCTGCAACTGAAGAAGAAAACTGAAGTATTAACTTCATCAAAACTTAGTGAACGCTGTCCACGAAGGTCGGCTTTGCAATTTGTTGAAAGAGTCTGCTAGCTGAAGTATGAGGGTGGCGCTGCAAGACTGCACAAGCGATTCATCCTTTATACTCTGTCCAAAGGGATGATCTTCATATCTAAAATGCAGATAACCTGTCTGCCTGGTGAACTGGATCTTGTGATAACACTTAAAAAATTTCTAGCTGATCAGAATTTCATGCATATGAAACATACGGTGCGAGACCTAGACTGCCTTCTTTTAAACTGCAAACTGAAGATGTAAAAAAAAAAAAAAAAAATACAGATGTGTTCTTCTGTGGTGGCAGGATATCATCCTGCATATTTTTGAACAGACCATTTGAGCCAGTGGCAGATCCAAAGAAACTTAATCAATTGAAACTGAAGATCTCTCTGGCAATTGTAGCTGTTTGAAGAGGCAAGGAGGGATATGAGATTCTCTGAAGCCCATAAATGAATCCATAAGTAGTGTAGTTTCTAACTTTGCAAGAGATTCTTTGTTTAGAAACGCATCTTAATGTCGGGATGCATATCCAGCAGTGCTCAGGCATCTGCTGTTACTTTGGAAAATGGGAAAGGTTGCTATGAGTAAACAATATCCTGACCTCTAAATGTTATGATAGAAGATCTCCCAAACTGAGGTATTGTTTAATCAAGTCCAAAAGCCTGACAGTAGTTTTGATCAAGGGGGGAAGAGGAGTAATGTTATATTGCATGATGGCTCATATCCAGGGGGATAAACAGACCATGCTTTTGACAGGATCTCAAGGTCGTTTCTTGTGTCTACACTTACTTCTGTGGTTGTTATTCCAACACAATATTTTTCTTAAGCTGTTTTTTAAGCACCGATTTCGGAGCTTCTTGATTTTAAATGCCCAAATCATCACCAAATAGCTTTGGACCGTCAGAGGACACCACGAACAAAGAGGCGAGAGAAATGGAATCAGTACTGTGGGAATTCAGCTGAACATGCCTTCTGACAAAGGTACAACAAAAGATTTTTAAAAAAAAAACCCAAACTTAATATAAACAATTTTTGAAATCTGTTTTTTTGGAAATAGGTGTTGTAGATTCATCGTAAGAAATTTCCTTACTATTTTAATTGTTGCAAAAAGCTCTGGAATTGGATTAATTGGCACTCCTAGAGCTATGATTTTCAAGAAGGAAAGTGAGTGTACTATCAGAGATTTTTCTCCTCTTGTTAAATAGAAGGTCTCTGGTTGAAGAAGTAAAAGGTCTTCTACCAGAAGATAAACTTGGGATCTGTGTATTCCGCACTGTGAAGAATTTGAGATAGAACTCACTGCCTGACTTTTTTTTTCATAGAAAGCATCCTTGCATTTTGCATCTCAGAGTCTTAAGAATTAGGAAAAGCTTCCTTTCACCTGTTACTTTTTGTTGTCACCAGTTGCGCTGGTGAAACCGTGATTGTGATCAGCTGATGCCTATTTGAGAAGAATGAGCAGAAAGTTTTAAAAAACTTCTACCTACCTTTAGTTACGGAAAGGTTTTCACAGTTTGTTGAACTCCAGGTATTACAGGGTAGTAATGTTATATACCTGCAAAGCCCCAGTCAGCACCTTCACAATTCTGCTTGTCAAGAATGAGGTGCTGACTTTGGTTCAATTCAATCAAATCAACGCGAGTTTCTTTAAAAAGTGAATCCCTTGTGGCAGAAGTAGTAAAGCTCTAATGTTGTCAAATACTATCATGATAAAATATAAACTCATATTCTCTTTTAGTTTCACAATATGCGATAAACTTGCTCCCCTTTCATGAAAACCAGTTAGCGTCATGCTTGTGATTTTTGTAAATATTAACGGGAGTCCTTAAATGATTTTTCTAGGAGTAGAAATACTAATTAGGAATGATGCTGATTTAGCAGTTGTGCAGTATAGTATTTGTGTAATATATCTATAATTTCCTTATTATCCACTTGTCACAAAACACAGCACTTTTGGGTTTTTAATAGCAGTAGTTCACTTAAGGAGTTATTAAATTAGATTGGCTTCACTTACATTTTTAGAAGTACTCCCACTTCAGTTTGTAGCTTAAAAATACCTTACAAAACATAAAGCTAGCAGATTCACCAGTGAAGGTCCATGATCTCCTAATTTATAAAATTGCACTTAGGTATTATTATGCAATGGCCCCATTTTTATCATCATTTGTATCTCAGACTATTTTATTACCAGCATAAATCAATCAATCGATATCTCTCTCTCTCTTTCTCTCTTTCTCCCTCTCCTTTGGCTTCTGCATGTGCTGTGTGTTTGGCTAAAAGCGTAATGAAGGAATCCTGTTGATCTGCTTGTTGGAAGTGTAGTGGCAGCGAAATGTATACTGCAGTGCTGTCCTCTGCTTTCTGAAAAAAAAAAAAAACTAAAAAGGGAAGTTTTTCAAAGAGGGAGACTCTCAGGTGTGTAGCTTGTGGTATGTTTTATTTAGCCTCCTTGAGTGGTTAGGACATTGATGCCTTGTGTTGTGAAAGGTCCTGCCAAGTTTTATGTCAGATTTCTCTCCCACAAAGTACGTTATTTCCGTGAAAGTAGTTTTGGAATATGTATTAGCTGCATACCGATTGATGGGGTTCAGTTGTATACTTAACAGTATTAATAAAACATCAAGACTTGTATCATCTTACCTGGTAATAGAAGAACAGAGGGGCCAGAACAGGGAATTGAGTATCGGCAGTATTCAGAGAACAAGAGGAAACCCTGCGACAGGTAGTTGACTTCAGAATTCTGTTCAGAGACTGCAGGAAGATTTTTTCAGTGCTCTAGGTTAAAGTAATCTATATAATACACATTTCAAAATGCAGCAAGTAACTCAGTCTTGTTCTTAGTACTAAAGATGGTTAAGAGGCTGTTTCTTCTTCCTCAGTGCACATTAAAATGCAAAAATCTATGAAAAGCGAGTTATCTAGTTTCCTTATTTGTAGAAAATAGCTTTGCATTTCTGTATTCTAATAATCAAGTAGTTAAAAAATAACTTCCATACTTCCCCATTTGAAACTGTAAAGTTCTTTGCCTTTTGTTTCATTTCAAGACAACTCTTCATGTGTCTATTTTAAATGCCGATCTCTGAATTTTTCTTCTTCTTCCACAAAATAGGGAAACATTTCATTCTACCTTGTGGTAGAGATGTACAATCCTTTATGAAACAAATTAGATAAAGTCAGAGAGCTGTGAATATAATTTTCTTTTTGATTGGTTATAGTTTAGACTCATGTATGTAATCTCCCTTTGCATTTTCCAAAGTCAGTCTTGTCATTTTTTCTCTATAATCACATCCATTTAAGCAAAGAATTTTTTTCTCATTTTCTTGTGCTATACCATACCTTGGACTGTATGGCATCAAAACTGACTTGATTAGATGGAACTGTGACATTTCTTTTCTGGACAAACACCGTTTCCTTTTTAAATCCAGTAGCCAGCAGCTCACCAGCATACAACGTGTAGTATTTATTTGTTTGGGTTTTACTACTTAAATCAGTTTGTTTGAAAAGACAGTTTGTGTTCTGTTACACAATACTCAGGGCAACTGCTCTCTCGGTTCAGCTTCCAAAGCAAACTCTTCGGAGTCAGCTTCGGTAATAGAATCTATGAAAAAATGAGTCTGAAAGAGTAATAAAGTAGATCAAAGCTTCTGTTACACTGCTGTTATGGCTTTTGGAGTAGTCACTGATGTAAAATGCCGTACGTGTCATCTAATATGCACGTATCTCTAGTGGATGGCATCTGTTTTAAAACATGGAAATCAAAATTAGATGCACAGGGCAGTGTCAGTATCAGCGACGTATAGCTCAAATGCCAGTGGGTTCCCATCAGTGCTCCCTACGTTATCTTCCTGGGTTTGCAGGTTTTCAAATGCAGTTTTCTAATACAGAAACAAGGTTTTTTGCTAAGCGCAACCGCCATGAAGTTTTTAATTTCAGAGCTGGAGTGGAGAAACCATGTCCTTATACACAATATTTTCCGTATCCTTTTCTCTTCTATGAGTTTCCAAGATTCAGCGCTGGTAAAAGCCCAGCCAAATTAATATCCTGTTCTCAGGCACTTAACTGCTGTGGGGAGGCCGGTGGTTGCTGTTGGACCTTGCAATCCAGACTGCCAAATTCGAGACAGCACTAAAGGAATCTTATCCTTTTGAGCCTTTGAGACTCAAAGCAAAAATCCTAAACGCAAATCCTCTTCATGTATTTCTATTTCTGATGGCTTTCAAACCCAGTTTCTAGCTTGTGTTTGACAGTAGTACTCAGGGCAGCATTTGCTCGATTGCAGCCTCTCCTTTCCGTAGCTTATGAACCCTCTGAAATCATCACATTGTACATCCATGATCAATATGATTTCACTTTAAAGATTCTCTTCAGAGGAAGATAGTCTGTGTTTCTGCCTCAACTCAAAGGCAGAAACTGACCTCTTCATACAGTGAGTTCACTGTACAGATGTTTACTGCTTAGATGGATTCACAGGATGAATCTTTATTTTCCTTACGGTTGTTGCTCCCTAGTTTGAATTTAACTTAAAAGGGCTTTATTCATTTTTGTACTTGAAAGTGTACAAGTCTGAGGTTTTGGCTGAATACTTTATACATTGGGTACTATAATATTACACCGTATATAAGATTATAGTTACCCGTTACTTTCTTAGTTACTCTTATACTTGAAGCCCTTAAATTTTTATGCTCCTAGCTCAAATAAAAAAGTTAAACTTAACTAAAATGAACTACTTTGGGGGTACATCAGCACAGAAATTCTGGTCAGAGAACGTGGGGAAAGGTATGTTTTGTTCCAGATCATGCAGTTAAAAAAGTAGTCCAAACATCCACTTTAGTACGATAATAACTATAAAAATCTCCAATCAAAATTACTGGCAAACAGCAAAGGAAAAAGCTGACATTTAACTTTAAAGATGCTTTAAAGACATAAGAAATTGGCTGGTGGCCTTTTGCTGACTCTTTAGGCCTGAAGATGGACTGGTCCGTTGACTGGTGGCTTTTGAAGCTTACCATTGTTTTGGTTTTATTGTGACTGTTTTCATGTGTTCATGTTCTTTTCACATAGAAATGCAAGGAATGTTACCCGTGTAGCCAGCTTGCAGGGAGATGAGACTGTAAGCACGAAATGTGGGTTGTAGGCTTTGTTAGTGATTACAAGTTTGATCTAGAATCCTTGGAAGGTCAGTGGAGAGATGTTTTTTCAATCCCACAGACCTGGGATCAAAGGAATGGAGGCCCCTAGTCCTCAGACCAGGTGGGAGCAAAAGCAGCAGAAGCCAAGAGTTCCAAACAGGCCCCTGTTCCTTCCCCACCGACATTTACTCAGATATTGACAGTTACTACATATCACAAACACCGAATTGTTTCCCACCTGTAGCAGGTGGGGTGAATGGTGACCACAGCTGTCCTGCTTCCGGGTCAGGAGACGGAGCTGTCTGCTGGAACCGAAAAGACGGTGCCATAGCAGAGGGCCCTCAGTGGGTGCCATGGAAGACTGTGTTGCACTTTCAGTCTCCACGTTAACGCACAATTCGTGTTTCACGCTGGAAAAACTTCTGACACCGTTTTCAGGGGTACCCATTTGCTGTGCATCCTCCTTGTGACACGTAGTGGGGGATGCTCCCGTGTGCGGAGCCCTCCAGAGGCCCCTGAAGTAGATGGCAGCTGAGGGGCTTTGCGTTCTGCAATCCAGCTGTAGGCACGTCAAGTTAATTTTAGTCTACATGTCTCTGGGTCTCAGTTTCCCATTTGTGAAATAAAGTCATCCCTCTGCTTCACAGAGATGTGTAAAAATAAATTCCTTCTTGTGTGCTAGGATGTTTTATATTGTAGAACCGAGCGCAACAGAGAACTCTAAAAAGAACTGAGTAATTCCCCATTCAGAAGAGAGTTGGGATAATGTTTAGTATGTAAAACATGAAACTAGTTTTGAACAGGGAGATTAAAATGAAATAGCCTTATCTTGCCTCATGCAGAAGCCCTGCTGAAAATAATTGTGATGAAGTCGTAATGCCTACATGTCGAAGGAAGAATAAGAATTTCACACGTAACGTTGATCTATTATTTCCTAAATGTTACGTTTCACTTCAGCTTGCCAATTTTGTTTGCTTGTATTTGAATAATACATTTTAAAATCCTGATTTTGAGGATCACACCGTTCCAGAAAAAAATAGTTTCTACATAGTTTCTCTTTGTACAGCAATGTGGAAATTTCACTGTTTTAATGCTGCATCAAAACTGACTGTTGCTGGGTCAGGAAACAGGAATCTGAAAGTAGTTTGAAATTTCATTTAAAACCAAAATGCTTGTAATAGAAATGAAACTTGTTAAAATTTCACCCTTATTAGCGTATGTCAAGGGTTACAGAGTGATTTACGGTGTGCTTGAGGACAAGGATTTCTATACATCAGTTATGTATTCTTAGTCCATCTGATTGACAGCAGCTTAAAAGGCTGGTTGAACTGGAACAGACAAGGAGTTTAAAAAGTCTTAATGCTGGTCAGATAGGATACAGCTCAGACATGTCCCACACACTTGTAAGACTAAGTGATTCATCAGTCAAAATGCCCGGGTGTGAGACTGTGTGAAAACAGGCAAATAAATCCCATTTCTGTGGCAAACAACAATGGCAACAGGCATCTTCCTCTTGCGTCTTTTCGGAAAGAAACTTTATTCTCTCTGCCTTTACTTAGATTATCTGCTTCTCAAAATGGAGAACATTTCCAGGGCATTTGGGGACTGTTTTAAGATTTTCATTCAAACAAATAAAAGATCTTGTTCACAGCTAATAATACCAGTAGTAGAACTTTTGATTTTTCCAAGTGCAACATTCGTAGAGATTTCTTGTGTCTTACAAACCGCACTTGAAGTCGGTCAGCACAGGTTAGAAATATCTGATGGAGGTTGTGCACAAGCTATTTGGCAATAATTTTTATATCTTGATTAAAAGATAAAAGGACACTCGCTTACACAAGATGCATATCCTCTCCATATATGGGTATTATAATTAATACTGCTTCCCTGAGCAAAACCAGTATGATCTTGAATAAGCCCTGAGCAGCCCCTAAAATATCACAGAAACTTGCTGTCTTTCCAGTGTTCCTCACACAGCCTGCCTGTGTGCTTTCCCATAAGGTTGAGAACACAAAATCCAGCTCCTATTGTTTTTCGTACAAATGTAAAAGTCTCATTAAAACTCCAGTGAAGGAATAAAAACCACTTCCTTTCTCTTTGCCTCTTTTTATTCTCAGCTATCAGCCTGTGCTGTTTGTAGCAGCAAGTTTGCTTTCCCCCTGGCTTTCTCACCAGAGGTTTACTATTTTATCTCCTTTTTTGCTGTATGTATCGTAGTTCTTCCTGTTTTCTCCTTCAGCGAGGCGTCCAGCTTGCAGTTTTAGTGATGTGTGAGATTTTGTTTGAACCCTCTTCTAACAGTAAATGTATTGATTTTGCGTGACCAGGATGAGGTCACTTTCTGTTTAGGGGCAAGGACTATATCGTCATCTTATTTGCATCCCAGAAAACGGCCCTTCTTCGCCTTTTCATTTTGTTTCCAGCATTGAACAATATCTTTCTTTCTATACTCCTCCTGTAAAAGGAACCGACTCAGCCCTCATGTTTCTGCTGCGTATTCATCAATCCACTGCCACCGTCCTGTTTCAACAATAGTTGGGATGAGCTGTAATCTGACCATAAAATTCCATGTGTGTGTTCACAGTCTACTGGAAAACAATGATCAAAATTCAGGATACCTTCGTGTAAAGTGTAGGTGATTAAAAAACCTCAGAAAAGGGAACTCAGTAATATATGCATGAAGACATAAAGGCATAGTCAAGATTTGAAGATGAGTTTTGTTCAGTGTCCAGTCTGCCCAGCTTAACAATAAGTGGTAAAAATCTCCTCATAAAATGATTTTGGCTTCAAATGATTCTTTGCTTATTTCTTCCCGCTGACTCCAATTTCATGCGTTGTGAAATCGTAGAATAATACATTATTCATGTTTAAATTTTGGTGAGGAGAATCCTACCAACAGTGCTGCTTCTTTTTAAAAAATGTGTTTCTATGCAATGTCTGTGCTATCAAATTCCTTGAGCTCTCTTTCCTTTCCCTGTCAGAGGGAAAACAAGAAAAAACTATCCTGTAGTTTTGAACTCCCTTTAGTCCTAATTTAGATGGATGTAAAGCACTCTTAAGACCTTGCATATTCAGCTCAGTGTAAAAGTGCTGTTTGAACTGGGATGCCATTCCTGAAATAGGAAGATTGCATCTTGTAATAGGTTTATTTAATCCTCAAATACTTTCTTAAATGTTTTCTGAAGTGTGCAATTCCAGATATACTTTTTCGTGTGAAATTTTTTTAACAACCTTGTTTTTATATTCCATATTAATCCAATCAAAGCGATTGTCTCTGTCCTTAAGATTAGATTTTTTTTTAAAAAAAATTTGATTAAACCAACCAATGTATTCCATTACATTTTTCAGTTTGCTCCTAGTTTAACCTTATGTATACTGCTTAGAGTAACAGGCCAAAATCAATTTTTACAGTATGATTGCACCAGTTTGAGACATTGTTATTTATGGTTTAGTGTTATTGTATGTGTTTATTTACAGATATTGATTAACGTATGTTGCACTTTCAAGGGAAAAATAGGTATTTTAAGCAAGAGACACCATGCAAACCCCTACAGTTACAAGTCAGACGATTTGTGACTTTAAATATACTTAAAGCGGGCAAGTATTTGAGAGACCATTCAAACAACATGTGCACGGAGTCTATTTTGGAGAACTCAGTCCATGTAATTACTAATAAATCCCACGCAGAAAAAAAAGCGGCAGCAGCAGCACACTTCCCCACGCCACACGCAATAAATTGCCTCGATAAAACCGCGGAAGTTCCGAGGAGAGGTTCTGTGAGTTAGGCAGGTTCTCCCGGGCAGCGAGCTGTGGTAGGGGCCGCACCTCCCAAGCAGACCTGCCCGGCGTTTTTGAGACCACGAGGGGAAAAGAGTCCTTGACTTGGTCCCGGCTGCTGCGCTTTGCCTGCCCTGCTTCCTTCATTACAGCTTGGCGAGCTCCTTCCCTTTGCTCCACCTTGGTCCTCCGTGCCTGTACGTGTGTTGGGGTTTCTGCTGGTGGTTCCACGTCCTGCATGCTCTCCTGAAAGCGGAGCGACGTGCTCTCCCATAAATGCTGAAGGTTATGGGTTAGCCCCCTGCAGGCTCCGTGCTCCTGAGAAACGGGCTCTTGCCGTTGGTGGTGACTCATGTTTCAATGTCATTGTTCTGAATTGTTCTTCGTGTTGTAAAATTGAGTTGAAGTGTACTCCCATAAGAGTTAGCTTTTCATATTGGGCTGGAAACTCTTCATCTTTGTGTAGCGATTTGTTTTATTATAACCGATGGCTTTTAGTTGTACCTCCCATAATGAAGAGCTGACTTAATACTCTGTGCTAATCTTGTTATGACTTAAAAAAGGTAAGTAATTTCTCTAACCGTTCCTAACAGTCACGGTAAAGTGTTAAAGGGTTTTTCAGTTTTCTTTTTTTTTTTTCCTTTATTATTCACATGAATTTTTCACTTGTAGCATGAACTTTTCTTTGTGTCTTTTCCTATTTTTCTTGTAAAAAAAATTTTTGTGGACTGATTTTTATTTGCAGCAAAACATACCATGTAGATTTAAATAAATCCAATCTAGTAGTCATTGATTTCGTTTTTCAGACCAATCATGATTGATAAATAGAAATTGTCAGCAAGACTCTTTGTTTTACCATTCCCTTGATTTAATTTTGAGTACTTTATTTCATATTCTGTTTGCTCCTTCAGCCTATGGGAGAAAGCTTACTCTACATTCCAGCATAGTGAAATTACATTTTAAAGAGGATAAAATCCAGGTTGCTTAAAAAACAGAGTAATGTGAATTGAATGCTTTGGGTTTGGTTACATTCTACCTGAACTATGCAGGAGAAATTGTACTGGCTGGTAGCCCACTGTATCTTCTGCCAAGGTACATCGTGAGCCAAGAGGCTTTAGAATGGACAAACAATAAATCTATGCTTTCCCTCAGAAAGGAGAGACAGCCATAGGTTGTTATTTCTGTACCTACCTGCAAATGAGAAGAACTGTAGTAAATACTACTACTAATCACTCGCCCCAGTAAGTCATGGTGCTATATGCAATGTAATATGGATTCTCTACTTATCGGTAGCTGTGAAGAGAATACAGATTTTTCGTGTCACAAATAACAAAGTACTAAAACATTCAAATAATGAATCCGATAAAAGGCACTTTTGAAGCACATAGAATCATAGAATGTTAGGGATTGAACGTGACCCCATTTATACAAAGCTCCGTTGTTCTAAAACTGTATGTGTTAGAAGACTGGTGGGTTCTATTGAAAATCATATTTTACTGCAGCTTTGTTTAAAAATAACCTTTAGGATATTGATGTGCGATTCATGTTAAGCAGGAGTATTATGTAATAACTAATTTTCGTGCCAGTTATGTTAAAACATGGTTTGTATTCTGCAGCTGTGAGCATAGGTTGGGAAACGATCAAGTCTGGCTGATCAAGCCTTTTATTTTATTATCATGGATTCCTCTTCCACAGCTGCTTTTAAAATTTGTGGGAAGCAAATTATTTCTCATACTGCATATGTTGCCCATCAGGTGAGTGCTTACATGGAAACTGTAGGCTGGGTGTAAGAAATCAAAAAAAAAAGTAAATTTCAAGTCCTCTGTGTGCACAGAATTAAAAAAAAATGACCTGTAAGAGGCTGTGTGTGAAGCCAGCTGTCTTTTGTTGCCATTGTCATTTGGGCACTGTAAGAGCAAAGCTTTGTCAGCACGTTTTTTTATATGAGAAGATTTGATCTGCAAATCTCAGCCGCTCTGTTCATTATAAATCTCTTGTTTTTGTCCATACACTAGCTCCACTATAGGTTGGAAGGGCTTAAAGATGAACTGAGGAGGAATAGAGGCTACAACTCGAGAGTAACTATTACTGCTCAAAGGAGCTGTTTTCCATTCGCAAACATTGCTTTGCGCTATGGGTTTGGGCTCCTTCTGTTCCTCCACTTTGTTGAAGACTCTCTCTCGACTTCCATTTTACTTCTTTAGCACTGTCTTTGTCTGCTAACATTTTTCCTCCTTCTCTAGTAGCTTTTATCTGTGTCCTTTGGATCACATATTTTACTTAGTTTGTTTTAGTAGATTGTTTCGAATGTTTGTGTTTTGTATTTTTGGTTGTTTTTTTTTTTGCCGTTTAGGACTGTGTTACCTCACTTGAGTTTCATTCCACAGTTTGCTGAATCGCTTGATTATTTTGCAGCAGGCCCATTCCTCGTTTTCTCTTTCCATATGGTTTTCAGTGAGAAATAAGAGAGCCTCTTCCATTTTTAACAGTAGTCTTACACACGTAGGCCCATGTCTCCTTTCGCACACACCATCTTCTGCCTTGCCACGGCCATCCAGCTTCTCTCTGAGTCTGTGCCTCTTTCTCTTTTGTGCTTTCTTTCCTGCCATTATACCATCTTTTTGGTCCAGAATTGTCCTTCAGTAAATTAGAGTTAAACATTTGCTTCTTCCAAAGAGAGTTCATGTCATGCCTTTGAAATCTGGTAAAACAACTCTGGGCCAAATTTGAGCATCATTAATATTTTGTTTGCAGTTTTCTTGTATAGTATTTTTGGTGGGAAGGAGGGAGGGTTTGGGTTTTTTTTCTGTTTGTGTATTTTTTTTTTTTAAACAACAGTTTTTTTCAGGGAAGGACACCATAACCCACTCTAAGTTGCAACATTACTTTCCATAAGTTATTCCATTACAACAAGTAGACTGTGTTGCACTGTAGAATCCAGTATTTTTATGTGAATATACATTTGGGGCAAGCTGCTGTGGAACAGAAGAAAGAGGTTTAGAGGCTGGAGTACAGTTGGTTTGAGCCTTAAATGGTTGTTCCTCTCTGATAACAACTTTTTGGGGTTGAGTGTGTACCGTTCTTCATCGATTGTTAGGTCATACATACTCACTTTCAAGGCAATTTTTCTGTAACTGCAAATTGAAACTGTAGTCTAACAGATAATCTGGGTTTGCTCCTTCCCTTTCTCAGCAGAGACAAATGTTCTGCAGAGAAACGACACCTTGAGTGTCACCTGTGCTATTCCACTTCTGTCACCACGTGTGCGCAGTTTTACGTGATCAGTCCTCTCACTAAAATTCAGCAACGCCTTTACCAATAAAGCAAAAAAGAAAAGAATTCTGTTTATACTGTCTCAGAGGTTTGTCTGCCTGTGAAGGTTATTTTAGCTGGGGTTAACTGTTTATTCTAAGTGTCACCAGGTCAGCCAGCTGACCTGCCAGGAGATAGACTGCTGTTCAGATTAGCTCATCTTAAAACTTGCAGCTTCAGTGTTATAACACAATGTGTTCTCTTCCCAAACCCAAGAAGAATTAACAAGAGCTGATGCTTCAGGATAGATGAACTTTAAGCTGTGTTGTCTTTACAGGACTGATACTCTTAAAAAAATATATATTCTTCTTTAAACCTGCATGGTAAACAGATGGAACCTAGATGTATCCAGTGTTACCAGAATATTAGACCAATGTGAATTCTCCATTTTTCCTGGAGTCAGGCTAGTGTATATGGAATAGCACAGTGGCTGCTAAGCATCTAGGAAGAGGATTTGTTGAGAAACCAGTTGTCATTCAGACACTTTTTAAGGTAGAATTCACTGTAAAATTCATATTGGACGTAGCAGGTGTTTTAACCAAGCAGAAACAACTGAGTAAATTTATCTGGCTCCAGCCAGGAGCTGTTTATACAATTGTGAGTTGCTCATACGATTGCAAAAAAGTCTTTGGAATCAACACAATCTAAGTATTTTAAATGGTTCCTATAACACCTGTATATATCATTAACAGAATGTTTAAAAAGGTTATTATAATATAATTATGTTAGTAATTTGTCTACTCACAAAAGAGGACCTAGATTCAAAGTTACTGTAATTACAGTTGTGTGAGAAAATGCAGATATTCTGTTTAAAACTGGAGCTTAACATGTAACTTTAACCACTGTTTTCTTTTTTACCTTTTTTTTTTTAAACCCTATTACTGCCCTTAAGCCATCGTGTATTTTATGGGGGGGTGTGGAATCAAATTGCTTGTGTCAGACTCTGACCATCAGCTACTACCCTTCTGCTTAAATATACTTCTCTCATGTAGAGTATGTAAGAGGATTGCTGGGAATATGTGTAGCCTCTGTCTTAGGTCCCAGGAGCTTGCCCATTATATATCTGTATTTTGCATTCTAGTTAACTTCTGTAGCTCATAGACTCTGTGCTCTCTCTGCAGGTCCAATCTAGGTGCAGCAGCAAGGAGAACATCCTCAGAGCAAGTAAGTACTGAGACTTCATAGCTCTAATGGGAAACAAAGACTGCTCTGAAGATAGCAAATGATAGATGACAAGAGGAGGATATGATTGGGACATAAGGGGATTTGGAAAAGAAGTTTAATAACCTGCAAAAATGAAATTCGGTCCAGAGAGGGGAAAAAAAAAAAGTTTAAATAGCTTGTAGTGTTCATGTATTGGTGGATAGTTGCCTTGTCATTTTTCCTTCCAGGTTACTCTTCTAATGACGTGGTGATCCATGTGTTGATATATTGTTGTAAATTGTCGCGTGCGCATGAGTTTTATGAGCAAAAAAGAATCAACACTCAAAAACATCAAAAGTGGAATTTCTCAGGTTGAATATATATGATTTTATTACCTGAACACGTTGGATTATATAAAACCAAACCAAAAAACCGCAAATATTAGGAACTCAGATTTGGTCCAAATGACCTGTTCTTTAATTTACGTAATCAATTTCCTTTCTTTTATGGGAATGTTTCCTAGTCCAAAATTGGATCCACCGTATGCCTGTGTGTGTATATGTATGTGTGTGTGTATATACATATATATAAAACAAGAGGAATGGGAAGTTGTTTTAATGGCAAGAGAGAAGGCTGTCAGGAATTCTCCACCTTATGCAACCAATTGACTTAACTGGTTCAAAGCTAGAGAATTGTTTTGTCACACAAAATGCTGCTTAATGTAAGTAATTACTTTTAGAGCCGTCTGACATTTGACATCACTGAAAGATAACTTTGGAAGGTCTGAGGATTTGTTTAATGCCATTTACTTATACTTTAAAAGTACCACTTAGTAATTGTAAAAATCACTATTTGTCTCCAAGCCTGTTAAAATGTGTGATGCCTCTAAAAGAAGAGTTAGCATTTGTTTGCAGGAAGACATAGAGGAGTGAGTAGTTACGCATATATGTCTTCCTTTCTTTGTTAAGGTTATTCATGCTGATTTTAAGCCTGAACGGGCTCTATTTTTTAGTTTCTATTTTCTTGGCTTCTCTAACAGAAATACTGGGTGTTACTTTTGCTGTTGGAAAAAAGTTGTCAGAGGTTAGAGGATTTTACCTATTTTCAAAAAAAAACAACTGTGTTGAAGTATGCATTTCTCCGTGGATTTTAACAGAACCGTTGACTTAAGCAAATGACGTGTATTTAACGGTCTTCTGGGCACCATTCAAAGCATTTTAGGTGTTTCACATTTTAAGGGTTAAAGAGGTGAAATGCCAGTTTCTGAAGTAGCTGACGGTGAGTTCTAGGTAGCAATAAAACAAATCTTAAAGCACCTAATGGCTTCAACATCAAGGTGGTTTCCTGCCACGCAATTTCCCCAGCTTTCACTGCTGTGACGTAGTTTTTGCTGGCATCTTCATTTTTTCCAACTTCTCCTTTTAAGAAAATGTTTTCTGAATTTATGCAGTCAGGAAAAAGTTTTAACATGTGGAATCTGCTGGACCTGCAGGAATTACGGTGCTGCTAAGCCAGTGTTTCTTTCTCTACGCAGAGAAAGTTGTGGGGAGTTTGGCTGTATCTCACAAATGCTTTTCTTTCCTTTTCCTCATTTTTATGACATTGCTAACAAAATACAGGCATAATAACAGAATACATAAGCTTGCCGGGGCATCCCCATTGTTAAATCCAGGAACGCAGTTTTTGCACTAATTAACGCTTTTATCTTACAATAGTTTCATTTGGATAATTTCTGACTAGTTTGCCTATGAGAAAGTCACGTTTCAGAGTGTGAAAAATCTTAATACAGTTAAAGTACATCTCACCAGCTGTTTCTCTTTTCCTTAGTGTGCCAAGGAAAGGAATTAGATTAGTTGTGCTTGACAAATTCACAGTGCCTGCTTTTATCATCATGTTACCTTCTAAATGCATACAAAGAGATTGTTCATATAATTTCTTCCAGAATCTTTCTTGGGACTGGAATTAGGTGGGCAGTTTCATTTGTCCGTATTTCTTCTTTTTAAACATAGTTACTGTGTAATGGCAAAAAAAGTTAATGGGCAATCTCCCACATAGAGAGAAAAGCATATGTCAGTGCTGAAATTTTTTGTATATGCAGATAGATTAAGCAACCTTCTCTTCTGAAAGAAAAACCTAGATTGCATGATTGGTTGACTATTTTTGTAGTTATTTTTTATTAGAAGACTACACTTAAAGCAATAATCCATTTTTTTTCCAGAATGTTAAGGCATGTGCAGCAGCAAATGGCATATTTAGGTAGCTACTGCAAAGCAACACCATGTCATGAAAAACTAGTTTCTATTATTTGTTAATGCTATCTTATTATAATTGATTATATTTTAGCGCTTTATGTCTAAATAAATTAATGCTTATTATAATAAACATGGTCTATAAACAGGCTGATTTTTATAAATGAAATAACAGCAGTTATATAAAGAGGGAGGACCATTTAAATCTTCTTTAAATTCTTGCTTCAGAAATATCGTTACTTATTACATGTAGAACATCATCCACTTTGGCTCTCCTGAGTACCCTTTTGTTCTAGGCAAATCCATTTAAGATATTTCTACAAATATCAATTTCTTAACCTGTTGATTTGTATTGGTTAGTCTTGTTTATACATTTCTGCAATAGGTCTCTTCAGTTGTTCATCTTCGTTTTCAAAATCCTTCGAAGTTTGGTGTCCCTTTGTTTACTCTCTCAGTATGTGTCAAGAAATGAAACACGCTGCTGGCTTCATTTTCAAACAACTTTTGTCGTACCTTCTCCCAGCCTGTCCTTTACACTTGGGAAAAGTACGCTTCCATTAAACTGTCCTTTCCACTCAAACTGTGCGTTTAAGCATCGCTTTGCTGTGTTGACCACAAAATCGTTGACACTGGGTAAGATACCCACCAGCTGGAAACACTGTCTGCAGTCCTGACTGTTTAGTGATTTAATTTTGCCTCCATAACTCCTTTCAAACCTTTCGGCTCCCGTCTCCCTCCTGGATTGCAAACTCCCTGGGGCAGTGCCCGTTTTTGTTTCACCTGTGCACTGCGCGTTAGCCTGCTGCGATGTGCCTGTGGAGAGCAGAAATAACGGGAGTGCGTCACCCTGAGCTCATACAGCTGAGTTAGCCTCAGATTATCATCCTTAGTGTAAAATACTGCATCATCCTGAAGAGTTTCTGAGTAAATGGTCCTTTATGCTCATCAAACCTTCTGGTACGTGTTTCGTGACATGTAAGGATGTACACTTTTGTGACCTTTTTCAGCTGTAAGTTGCATTTTGTTTCAAATCTCTTCTTTTGATTCTAGTTGGATACAGTGCCTTCCCGGTGTCTGACATAAAGGCTCGGTAGGGGTAACTAACGTAGTTTACCCTGAAGTGCCACATGAATTTCAGTGATTTAAATGAGCATCACTCCGTACATCTACACCTTGTAGCATACCTAAACTTGGTGCTGTGTTGTTGCAGGTCACAGTGCTGTTGACATCACCAAGGTAGCAAGAAGACACCGCATGTCTCCATTCCCACTGACGTCTATGGACAAGGCCTTCATCACAGTTCTGGAGATGACCCCAGTGCTTGGAACAGAAATCATCAATTACAGAGGTATTTTAAGTTGGATTCTTCCTTAGGGTTTAGGGTGGTTATTTTCCTTATTTTACAACTTTCTTAAGCACTTGCTCTTTCAGCAGTGTTGAGAGGTGTCTGAGACACTGCCTTCTCCAGGAGAAACTGCTTTAGCAAGTGCCAATAATAGGAGCAGAACACTCCTTTCAAAGTCAGGAGAAGGTTGACTAAGCTCCGTGCTGCTCCCTGAAGGAGTCTAAAATGGAAGTCTAATTAAATATATAAATTAATTTTCTTCTGGTCTATCGTATATGCAACAAACTTAAAACATAAAAACGATAATTTGCATCCGCGGTTGATGTCGCACTGGATTTCTCTACATGCCAAGTAGCTCCAAGTTGTACTGTGGTTGCTCACTCTGTTCTGTTACTGTGGGAGATTCTCACTAAACCCCCTTTCCAGTCTGAGATAAATGATCAAATCAAAATGATTGTTGATTCCAGGTCTCTTTTTTTCCATGTTTATATCTTAACAGTCTTTTTTTTCAGATCCTACTTGGCCTACTAGTCATTCCAGAACTTGCCTCCTCATCTCTTATCCATAATTCTGTTTCTCTTCTAGCATTACGTCTGATCATTTTCTGATAGTTACCTGCATTTAACGTTTGATTTATTGAAACTTTATAATCAAGGGTTCCTGATTTATACAGTGAGCTTGTTTTAAAAGGCACCAAAAAGCAGGCACTATGGCGGACCTTGTAACCATCTGTCCTCACGAATAAATGGAAATAGCTGAAGCCATTTTCTGGCCTTAAATGCAATTAGCAGGATACTTCTCATGTTTATTCAACTCAGGTATCGTCCCACCTGAAATAGTGTGTTTATAATGCCTGTTAGGTGTTTGCTTCTGCTATCCCTTACATCAAGCCTGGGCATTACCTGGAAGAGTGTTCCTGGCACAGAACAAAACCTTGACAGGAAGCACGCTGGCAATTAATGATAAGGTAGGTAGGGAAGAGGAAGTCTTCTCCAGGGATTCCTCCACATTTTCCAAAGTTAGTGTGGTGAGCCAAGAGATAGTGGGATCGTGAGCCTCAAGAGGCAAAATGTTAAGGACATCGGTGAACTCCAGAGAGCAGAGAGGTACAGTGTTTTTTGAATGAGATATTCTGTCTTTTGCCTTAAAAGTTCACAGCTTTCATGCTCTTCACCAAATCTTTGTACTGCCCCAAACCTTTGAGATGTCTTCGTATCAGTACACTCTACGTGGAATCGCACCTGTGTGTTCGCTCGCTCCGAACGGATCAGCACGCCCCTGCGCCGTGGGAGCAGGAAGCAGATCTCCGAGAAGATGCTGCATATTAGCAGACTTCACAGAGTCTCTCCTCTCTCTCTCAGCAACCGGCCCCCCTCTTCATCCCCGCCGGTTGACCTTTCTTTCGTTTCCCTTCCTCCGGCGCCACGCGCATGACGCACGGCTTCGTCAGCGCCGGGGCCGCCTTTGTCCGGCTCCGGGCCCTCAGCTAGGCCCGCTCTTCCTCCCGGGAGTCATGGCCGAGCAAACAGGCTTGGCCCTGCCGCAGCCCATGGACAGGAACTGCTGGCTTTGTTTTGCTGCCGATGAGGATGGTCAGACAGCAGAGTGGGGGAGACCTTGCAGGTGCAGAGGCTCTACAAAATGGATTCATCAGGCTTGTCTGCAGCACTGAGTGGATGAAAAGCAGAGAGGAGACAGTACTGCTAGAGTTGCTTGTCTTCACTGCAAAGCAGAATATTTAATAGTATTTCCAAAGCTAGGTCCAGTTGTTTACGTCTTGGATCTTGCAGATGAACTGATCTCAAAGGCATGCCCGTTTGCTGCAGCGGGAATAATGGTGCCCTCTATGTACTGGACAGCTGTTACATATGGAGCTGTGACAGTGCTGTAGGTTGTGGGTCACAAAGAAGGTCTTGATGTCACGGAGAGAGCTGATCCCTTAATTCTTCTGTCACAGGGTGACAGAGCCCTGGCACAGGCTGCCCAGGGAAGTTGTGGAATCTCCTTCTCTGGAGACATTCAAAACCCGCCTGGACGCGTTCCTGTGCGCTCTGCCGTAGGTGATCCTGCTCTGGCAGGGGGGTTGGACTAGATGATCTTTGAGATCCCTTCCAACCTCTAACATTCTGCGATTCTGTGATTCTGTGGACTTCCCACTATCTCAGTCACGCTAATATTGGGCAAGGTGATTCGCTGGGAGGACTGTGTGCTCAGACTGTGGCGCAAACAGAGCGGGTGGTGGGCACTAATGTGCTTTCCATGTTCTGTCTGAGACAGTGGCTGCGTAACTGTTTCTTTCCCCCACTCTCATCCCTTCAGGCATTGGATGTCCTGTTCCTCATATTGCAGCAGAGGCCCACCCTGTGGCAGATCATGGCTCCGCTACGCGTGATTCTATGTGGAGCTCTAGTTTTCCCTACTATTGCCACGATAGTTGGCAAGCTGATGTTCAGCAGTGGTAACTCCAATTTACAGTCTTGGGTGGATTTGCTTTTGTTGCTATAAAAGGAGCTTTTAATGTTTACTTCAAACAGCAGCAATATTTACATCAAGCTCACCGCAAAATTTTAAATTATCCTGAGCAAGAAGCAGCATAAGGCTGTGATCTCCAGATGTCAGATCCTGCATTCAGAACAGCACCAGTGCTGGATCAACAAAGAATAAGCATATTGCACCTGTGTAATGGTGTGTATGCAGATTAGAAGGTGGTACTGGGGCGTAAGTGCCTGTGCATAGGTTTTTACTAGATCTTTTTTTCTTACATCTTTTTGGGTAGCTAACAGTTAAATATCTTTGCTAAGACAACTCTTCGTGGACAATGTGATGAACCACAGTGTCAGGTACTTTCAGTCCATATACACGCTATGGATACGACACTCAGCTCGTAAAATAAAGCATAAAAGTTGAGCAGGTACCTCCCTGAAAAATAAACACAGCATATGTTTATTTTGCTGTATAAGTTACTCTTAAGGCTCTGTATCATCATTATTCTTTTTTTTGCATAAAACTAGTTTTTATTTTTTAAACCACTAGTGCAAAACCAAGTAAAGAATTAAGTCTGTGAATTTGGGTTGCGATGGACTAAGTAACTGGTTTGTGTTAACACTGGTGGTGTTACCGTACCAATAGCAGAGTGATTCTATTCAGACTGCCTGCTCTTTGGAATGCCCTTACAGGAATAGAATGGAGGCAATAGGTCTTAGCTCCTTGATTATGGTCTCTGCAGAGTTTTATGCACTCTCATTTGTCAAAAAGACAATTTGATTGTTTCTGTTCTTATTCCACTACATGGGATATATGCTGTCAAGGTAAGAGAAGGTATTCTGTACTAAGAGAAGGTATTCTGTACTTTATAATATCTTAGTTGATATTTCATTTTGCTCTTCATGTTACCTGATTACTGACATCAAATTCAGGCTGGTTTTAAATCTGGACACGTTGATTATTATTCCTGGCACTGGTACTCTTTAATGTTCTGAGTCTGATGAGACAGTTCGGTTATGACCCTCTTCCCTCCCACCCAAAATAAAAAAAGTTAGATACATGATAAAATCATTGGCTGTAGAGGTATATTCTTGGTTTAATACTCGCAAAGACATATTCCTTCATATTTTGCACTGTAGTGGAAAATTGTATCTTACAATATATTTTTCAACAAGCATGCACTTATTTTAGCACTGTAACATTTCCTAATACATAGTATGAAATTTCAGTATTGAGCCTTCAGGAGACATCCTAAGGGACATGTCTCTGTCTGTGATGTTGGAAATTCAATTCTCTTCATCTACAGATACAAATCAGAAGACAGAATCTCATTTTCAGAAGTTCTTAAGGTATCATCATAGTGTTATACAGACAAATATGTAGGATTTTCTTTTTGTGTAGACATATATAGGTGTGTGTGTGCATGCACACACATAATTTAGTTTGTTATGAAACGTTGATTTTATTAAGAACCAGTTTTTCATTTAGTCGTGTATTAATATATTATTCAGCTAATACACGTGTAATTTCAGAGGACAATAAAAATGTAGTCCTGGAGATGCGAATCCTAACCACTCAGAAAACCACTATTGTGCTGTGTTTGTTTACTTTGTGGTTTTGCCTTGAATTAACACTGAGCTCCTGAAAATTATGCGATTTCTGGGTTGAGTGAGTGAAGTGTTTGAAGTTCTAGAATTGCAATTCATTTCATTAACATATTACCTAATTACTTTTAACCCGATTTATTTGCATTACTAAAAATATTACATAGTGTTCGTATTCGTACTAAAACTGCTGAATGTTACTCTGCACAAACAGCCAGGACAGTCCCAACTTTATTCTTGATTAAGTCAAAGCATACTGGAGTCTCTCCAGTCTATTCTCTCCTGACATAAGGGGAGGATGAGTAAAATTGTTATTCGAAACATGACTTTCACGTCGGTAAGTGTATTGCTGCGTGCCTGTGTAGATCATTTAGCCTCTTCCACATTAAAAAAAAAAAAACAAAAAAAAATGGGATATTCCTAAAGCATTTTACAGAAGTGCCAAAAACCAAAGGCGTGTGAAGCATGTTTCCCAACTGCCATCACCAGTACGTGGTGCGAAGCACTCAGCCTTTTATCCCAGCTAAATGCAGTTACCTGAACACTGCTAAAAGCTCAAGTGCGAAGCAGAGGCAATCCACACCTCATGGGCTTCAGCTTTAGAACGGAGCAGTTTTTCTAACCCAGCCAAGGAGCTGTATAACTTCTGTAGAGCTTGGATTTTTTTTTTTTTCCCCACTGTTTATTCAATAATTTTGAACTAGCTGATTATTTTGATAGCGTTACCTTTTCATATCCCACCAGGGCTACCAGGGCAGTATTTACAAAATGCAAGCAAATCCATCACCTCTAGTACATACCTGTCTCGCTGCTTTATCCCAATACCAATACCCCAAGAAATCAAAATTCTTCACAGAACTGTACTAGTTTCACAAGGTAAGCTTTAGAAAATACTCAGATTTAAAAAGTGAGTTTAATATAATTCTCCATTTTGTGTTTGAATCAGAAAGCCACGGGCATCACAAGGGGCAGTTTGATGACATTAAAATATTTCAGAACATCTTTTTTGAATTACAGTTAATCAAAATAAGGTCAGACAGCGTATTTCTAATATAATTGCTCAAATAAAGGAGAGTACAGAGGTACTTCAGATTGTCCTTTAGTTGCTGCTGACTTGCTTCGTTTTAAATGCCTAAGGCTTCAGCAAATAATTCTTACATTTTTCTCCCCTTAATCAAATTCATTCCCGCTACTTGCTGGCCATTTATTTCCTTCAGATATGACACGGCAGAACGCCGGGAACATACTGTTCAACTTTTCTCTAATTGGTGTGATTTTGCACGCAGGCGAGCAGTAAAATGAAGACACAACATGTCTGCTAAAATTAGAAGCATCACTTTTGTGTGAGAGTTGGTGCGTCTGTGAACCGAGGGTGTTTTCACTAGGTCTTTGATAGCTGCCTTTTCTATGCTATAATTTAAATGTCTGTGTTTGCGTTCTTTTTCTCAGTGCAATTGCACAAGCTTTCTGTATTGTGTGTCTCAGGCGGTGATACACAGACGTATTAAAAACCATCACAAAGGTGGTTTTTTAGTTGCTTTTAACAGGTTTTATCAGCATTTTCACGGCAATACCTGTATCAAAAACGCAAGGTAAATACTCGTCTCAGCCTGAAGTTTGATGCATATGGACGTGAGCACAATGACGTTATAGTTACTGTAATGAATTACTAACTAAATGACTTTGTGTTAATAAATAAGGTATATTCTCTTTTATAATGCCAATTCACTGGAGTGTATAGTTTTCAAATTATTGCACTTTTCAACAAAACCCTTCCACTGAGTATGCAGTGTTAGGTCTTCTGCCCTCCCGGCAAGTCCAGAACCCCATTGATTTCCCTACCAAGAAACACACTTCATGTACGTCTCTCTTTTTCGGAATGTCTGAAAGATCGTAACCTATAAAGTACATCTCCATGCAAATTCTCCTGGTGGAAGTGTTCAGGCATCCTCTCACTCCTTCGTACTTCCAGGTGGATGCTGCCTTCTGTGCCACAACACACTCCCAAGAGCACTGGCCTCTCTGCTGAGATGATCTTTCCTTCTTCTACTTATACTGGAATCAAGCTGATCTCAGTAGTTCCGACCCGTGTGTCCCTTCCGAGTCCATCTAGTTACACATGTGATAAATCTTTTTCTCACTCTCCCCCTGTATGAAGAGATAAGATAGATATTTTCCACTCTGCTCCCCGTAATACTTAAAAAAAAAAAAAGCTCTTGCTGGCGCCATGAAAGCAAACAAGTGGTGCACACTTGGCTGAGGGTGAAGTAATTCACATCGGTCCCTACAGGGAGGCAAAGCCAAATTACAACTCATCAGTCACAGCTGCTAAGTGAAGGGAAAGAGTATGTTTGAAACGGCTATTAAAATATTTAGAACTATAACAGCGTGAATTTACGTAAATAATCCTGACACTTATGTGCACTCACCCTCCATTAAGCAGAAATGCTCTCAGCAATTAGGCAAAGCTCATCTATTGCAAAAGGTTTTTTGTCAGTTTGTGATAACTTGTCCATCATTACTGTTTGTGTGTTGAGTCCTCTGGGCTTCATCCACCACCTCTCACCTCTGCACACAGGAATCACTTTCGAAATGTTACTTTTAAAGCTTTTTAAAAAAAGTTGGGGTTTTTTTTAAGTGAAATGCAGGAAACTGTGTATTTTTAAGAGATTTCAGGAGAAAAACTGTCCTGAAGAAACAAAGACTTGTATTTTTTCTCTCCGATTCTATATCAGAGCTATTACTTCTGGGTTTGGATACTTAGCATTCAGATCTACTGTCACCAATTTCACCATATCCAGGAACAGAGACTTACTGAACAAATCTTTCATCAATACTTTCAGACTTCAGGCTTCTTTTTGTTAACGTAAAGGCAAAAATCAAAACCTGAGAGATCTATTCATGTCACATACAGATACGTTTCATCCCTCACAGCACACTGCTGTTCACTTATTTTCCCTCTTTGCTAGCTGTAATGACACGGAGCGTGGTCTTTTCTCTTTTTTTCTAGATGGAATGGGCCGAGTCCTTGCTCAAGATGTATATGCAAAAGATAATCTGCCACCATTTCCAGCATCAGTAAAAGACGGCTACGCTGTCAGAGGTAAACACTCACTCTGTAGACATGCAGTATAAGTCTCTATAAAAGCACTTTATAGCATTTTAGTTCCCCTGTTTTGTATCCAGCAGTGGTTATTTTGGTTGAGATTTGATTCAGATCATTGCTGAAGTCACACTTAAGTAGAACGCAGCTGTCCTGAAGGAAGGACAAAAAGTTGAATTCAGATCTTTTACATATGTACATGAGCAAATGTACATCCATGTGTGCTCACAGACATGCGTCTGTGTTGCTAATGAGTTTTTACAAGCATAAAGAGTTCAGGAGAGTAGCAGAACATCTGTTTCTGAGTGACAGATTCTTTTTCTATTCCTCTGTTGTTGATTTAATTGGGAATTTCCTGTATATCTGTAACTTTGTTGAACTCTCACAGATCCAGCTTCCTATTTGCGAATTATTTCATGAATGCGTTAGAGAATTTTCAGAGACACAGATCAGAATGTACTTTGAAGGAGGTGCCTCAAAAGAAAATTGCCTTTTTGCTTTGAAAATATTGCCATTGCTATATAGAAATAAAACGAGTATTGTGACGTGACGGAGTAAGGAGCGAGTGCTTTCCCAGGAGATATGAATCCATCCTCTGCCTTGCCACTAGGTCCTGCATGATTTTGGGCAAGTTGCCTCTTTGTGCATCGATTTTTCCTTTTGTAAAGTAAGACTGATGATATTCCCCTCACATATCTACGGAGGAAGATTAATATGTATCTGTGATTGAACATTATACTAGTAGCGGTTTGATTGTGATAAGACTTGAATCATCATAGCACCATGTTGGAATTTAGACACGATATTGAACTCTCTTCTAGGGACATTAATATATATTTTTTGATACTGGCAGCTGAAACAATGGAAAGCGACTGTCCATGAAATAGGCTGTCCGCAGGCCCAGGCAATGGATGTAGTCCAATAACTTCCCCATGGATTTGATGTAAAAATAAAATTCCAGGGTTGCCACGTGAGTTGGGCTGCAGCTGTCTGTCAGCTCTGTGTGTGAGAGAAAGGCAGACCAAAATGACCAGTAATAGCAGCAAGGAAGTGCAGATGTAGCCAGAGAAATGCAATTGATACGATGCTGAGAAAAGCTGAGAGAGGCAGCTCTGAGGAGAATGCTGACTGACAAGGGCCTTGGGATCAAGCAAATGCTGTCTTGCAACCTGATTGCTTCAAGGTGAGGGAAAGCACTAGTACAATCTCAGTAAACACGCAGAATGAGCAGAATGATCACGAACGTTGTCTTCAATGCGTTCTGTCAGAACTGACGCACAAGACTCTCATTTTGGTGGTGGGTTCAAACAGAGTAACAGTGAGGTCCTTGAATGCATCGAAAGGAGGGCAGCAAAGCTGGAGAAAGGGCTGGAAGGCACATCATGAAGAGCAGCAAAGGAAAAACTTTGGGTTCATATAGGTCAGAGAAAAGGAGGCTGAGGGGCAACCTCATTGCTCTCCACAGCTTCCCGGGGAGGGCAAGTGGAGAGCGAGGTGCTGGGCTCTTCTCCTGCGTATCGAGGGACAGAGCACACGGGAATGGCTCAAAGCTGTGCCAGGGGAGGTTCAGACTGGGCGTTAGGAAGCATTTCTTTACTAAGAGGGTGGTCAGACACTGGAACAGGCTTCCTGGGGAGATGGGTGATGCCCCAAACCTGTCAGGGTTTAAAAGGCATTTGGGCAACGGCCTTATTAACATGTTTTAACTGTTGGTCAGCCCTGAGGTAGTCAGGCAGTTGGACTAGATGATTGTTGTAGGTCCCTTCCGACTGAAATATTGTACTCTACTCTAGATTGTTCTTGTAGACCTGTTATCTCAGGATATGAGAAACAAAGCTTGTAAGCAGAAATAATATTGACTACATTAATGGATATTTATTACCAAAAATAAAGGATTATCTTTCAGTCACATAAACCTGTGTGCCCAGAACCTTGTCCACTTTTTTCCAAGCCATATCAGTTGTACACAACCTATAAACTTTGTCTTCATGTCATTATCGACAGAGTATTAAAATCCAATTTAGTTAGCATTTTTTCAGGTTTAAAATAACTTAGCTGTTAGGTTTTTTTTTTTTTCCTCTTCTTTTGCTGGATCATCCTAGTGTATTTTTTTCAGTGACGGTCTGACAACTGTATTCAGTAGTGCATTATTCAGAGGCAAGTAGTTGAAGAGTCCTCTTCCATTTTCTTATTTTAGAGTTTGTTCTACAGCTCATAGATAAGGCTGTTTGATAGGCTTTTAAAGTTAAGTTAATCTTTAGTCTTCAAACATGGCTAAGTACCATAGATCATCATCTGCAGAGTTGTAGCTGATGTGTGAGTACAAATGTGATAAATTGTTACACAGACTTAATGGCCATCCTTCCCGCAAGCAGTTCTCCTCAGTATGCTCAGGTTATCGAGCTGCATATTCAGGGCTTTTGAAACAAACCAGAAGGTATTAAATTAAAAGTTGTCACTGTTCAGACTTCATCTCTGGGAAATCAACTTCTGGCAGTTGCAGACTTAAAATTAATAAAAAGACATATTTAAATGTGATCATATGAACCCAGTTGGTCTGAACACTCTTGACAGCGTGCCTGCTGTGCTTGGGCAGGCAGAGTTGCTTGTGCTGATTTGGCTAAATTAGAAGTCCTGCGCCTTCGTTAAACCAACGATGTCTGACCTGCAGTTTTCAGAACGGCTTCAGTGAAGGGTATAAGTAACTAGTTCAGTGACAGCACCTAAAACTACGAAAAGGAATAGAACCCAGACTTGTAATGCAGCAGTCAAAGTTGCGTTATCTTAACCCTAGTACCAAACCGGTACGGTTATCTACAGTTTGTAACCACTGCGCTTCCCACTTTTTCCTCCAAAGGGCAAGATAAAATGTAAAAACGTAAAAATTGCGCTGTTGTCTGGAAAAAATGTGCATAATGCACTTACAAAATACATGAGTTCCTTGTGTTAGTTTCACATGGAAAAGAATTGCTCATGGTGGACATTTTTATTAAAATAATCTCATAAACATTCTTAAATCCTCATTGTTAATGTAATTTCTCCTAATTTCCTTTTACTTGATCCCATATTGCCTAGAAATTTTCAGTTAACCTATAATTTTCAAGATCATAAATATAGCTTAAAGGACCTAGAATATAAAATACTTGTAAAACTTCTGTAACCTTTGCCACGCTGACACCGAATCATAGATCATACTTTGGTTCTCCTGTTTTTAATTTCTAATGCCATCGTTTGGTTTGGTTCAGCCTTTACCATTTGTTTTGTCCGTTTTAACAGCTGCTGATGGCCCAGGAGATCGATTCATCATCGGGGAATCCCAGGCTGGTGAGCAGGTGAGCACAATTTCGTTTCTCTTTTTTTTTTTAAATAATGTATTTTTGTTTTGTAAGATAGTGCTTTGTATTTTTACAAGCTTTGCTAGCGCTCCAAAGCTCAGTATTCTTGGAGATGGCAGGAAGTAGGACACAGCTGTACCTAGCCTCCTGCTTTGTGCCTTGGGACATGATTTCGGAAAGTGAGGTCGTACAGTTACGTAAGGAGCTAACAAGGATATCCCAAAATACTTCAGAGCATTGTGCTGACATGTCCGATAAGAGTGCGCACAGTCATGTTCTGCCCCAGTACAATGTCAGAGGACGTGAGGTCCCTGGTGGCATTACAGTCTGTAAACAGAGAAAAGCAAGATTTAACCTCTTCTTGCTGAGAGATTTCAAAAAGCTAAATTAGATTAGTTAGCCCAATAATTGTTTCCACAAGCTTCTTGTGTGTTTCACACCGATACCTGCAAAGCAAAGTGTAAGAATCTTTTATGAAGCATTTAAAGGTAGGTAATGATCAGAACAATCTTGAGGAAGCCTGGCAACAGCCTGGTTTGCAGGGTTGCTCCTGTTCTCTTTGTTAAATCAAAATAGCGTTTGTGCACCTTACCTGATAGGTCGATTGAGTTTAAGAGCAAATTGGGGCAGCACCCATTCATGACCTGCTGTGCTGTATGATTGTTCATGAATAGACACTAGTTGAGACTTGCTCTCAAACTCAAGAGTACATTTAATAAAGTTCCTGTACTAATACTGGGGTGAAAGAAAAAAAAACACAAAAAAACCAACTACATTCAACCCCTTTTCTGTCAATTTAGTCGTACCAACTACCTTCTTTTCAGGAGAGCGTGAGTTAATCCAAAATGTTTATTTCAAGTCCCAGTTTATAATTGTATGTTTTGTAAGTGAAATGATGCAGAAGTGCAATGAGTAAGGGGCAAAACAGAGAATTGTTTGGGTTTAATGAGGATTTAACAGTGTGACCATTTTGACCGCTAAACAAAAACATCTCAAATAAAATAGATGCATTGCAAAAGGTGTTTCAGGTTTTATAAGTTTTACCAGTTGTAGGACTGTTCCATTTTTTTTAAAAAAGTGGTATTGAACTGCCTCTACATGTGTAACAGACATTTAATTTGACTAATCATGATAGATACAGAGAGCTATGAAAATAATTTTTGCTGTAGTTCCCATCCATCATCATGAATTATACTTCGGTATAATAGACATCTCCTTAATATTGATACTCATGTGAATTTAAATTAACAAATCTCTTGTACAAAATATGTAAAGTTACTTTATATACTAAAAAAAGTGAACTAATGTATTTCACCCGCCCTTAGTTTTTCAGCCCTGATGTCAGCATTTTCAAGCATTACTCCAGAATCCAAAAGACTGACAACTATCTCTGCAACCCTTTTTATGGTCACTATAAGATAGCAAGAACCAGCAGAGCAACCTGATGAATTTATCACTCACGTCATTATTCACCTGGCATCAATATTCTCATTTTACTAGTTTATAAATATCGCAGCCGAGTGGTGCCTAAAACAGCGTTGCTGAAGCTGTGTCTGGTGGGGAGGACTGTCCACAGATCTAAAGGGTTTCAGCGTCCTAATCGGTTCAGCAGGTTTGTGCAAAGGCTAAAAGGGCAAATGGGAGCTTGCTTCCCTCCTGCAAAATTCAGGAGCTCACAAATGTCTCTCTGCAGGCACAGTCTGTCCTCCCAAATTAATGGGAATGGGAAACCTCTCCGGCAAGGAGCAAAAATTGGATGGGGTGAGGCACGCAGAGAGAGAATAATTCTGGACGTGCCAGCGGCAAGTTAGAAAAATGAGGCTGTTGACCTCTGAATAATTGGTCAAAGTTTTTTTCTTGGGCCAGCACATCTTCAGGTTCATCTCCTACCCAAGAAATTATTTATAGCCTTGGAAGGCTCCTCAGTCTCATTTCACCCTTCAGTCACTCTCAGCAGCAACATTCTGCTTTTCATGTTACAGACCAATTAACAGAATGATTCACAGCAGGGAGTTCAAAGGAGGTTTAGATTTGGCTCCTCCTGTAAGGGAAGAGGTTATGTAAATGCTACGTGGAGAGGAAGAAAATGGGACCAAGAATTGCAGAGAAGCCCTTGTACAGCCAAGCTGGGCACTTCTGTATCGATTTGTAAACTGTGTATTATTTTCTGATTTCCATTTCCAGATGGTCATGTTGATGGTAACAACCGTTGGTTTACGTTGTGTTGAGGAAAACTTTCAGACCCTGTCCTGTTTTGGGGAGGTCAGAGCACCTGTGGGAGTGCTGATCGTGAGCCATCCACACGGCCTCTGCGTGAAAAACCCAGCTGTGGGGAGCAGTGGTTTTCTTCCTGTAGACTTGCGTAGCTGGAGCTTGATACCTCCTGGGAGAGGCGCTATGACCAGCCAGCCCTAGTACAGAATGGAAAACAGACATTCTTTGCTTTTCCATTAACTTGGGCCTTTTTACAGAAGGGAGCATGGGTCATTGTAAATCATGCAGGGAAGGTATAATCATGTACAAGAGAAAATGCCTGAGATGGGAGCTGTGCTCGATAGATTTTTTTCTGGGTTTTATTCAGTGACTAACATTGAATAGATTATCAGTGATGAAGGCAAAGGACAGAACCCAGTAGTGCACTATTCCAGGTAGGCACGAGATCTCAAAAGCATTTACAAGAGCTTATGTGAAATTGTTGGACATTAATATGCTTTCCGAGAAGGAATCACTTCCTTATCTCCGTAGTCTCTAGCATAGAAGAAAACAGATTCACACACAAATCTTGACTTCTGTTCGTAGAGTTAACCTGATCAAATTCTCAAAGGACAAAGAGGAAATTAAACATATGAGCAACCGATTTTGAAACCAGTTGTTATTGTATCATAAATTTGTTGAATGTTTCACATCATTACACCTCAAAAAAATAACTCATCTATTAATAAACTCCAAAAGCATGGATAGTTACAGTGCCTCTTATCACCAAAAGCACTGATTTCTGGCAGGGTCCTAGACATTCTGTATTCTGTCTGGTTCTTGAGGCCCCAAAAACACAGTTTAAATGGGAGAATTGTTTTAATGTAATGCATCTTTCCTCTAAAAATTGTCACTAAACACATCAATACGTTACGAAATTCAAAACCGTATTACCTATTTGTAATGTGCCTGTAGGCTATATCTACATCTATATGCCAGAGAGCTCCCATAATCCAAGGCATAAGCTTTGCCTTTTGCAGTATTCGTTTTCATAAAAATCAAAATAACACACTAGACAGTATTATTTTCTTTTTAAGCATCTTCAGTATAAATGGCAACATGTCGGCTAGTTATCCACAGTTCCTTCCGTAGTCTGTGGTGAGAAATAAGTACTATTTTAAAAAAAACAAATGGCTATTTTTGTGTGATCTGTTTTAGGTACCTACTTTAGAATAGCATCAGCCTTGCCCTAAAAACACACTAACCACGGCATATGGCAAGTGTGACCTTTTTTTATTTTAGCATTTTATTTCTGTTCTTCTCAAAGGATGTTCAGTTTCCGTTACCCTTAGAAAAGGGTCAGGATTCAATCAACTCCAGGCTCATTTGTTTCTTGGGATACCTGGGTCACTATGATGCTGTGGTAAACCAGGCACAAACCATTTCCAGCCTCTCCCCGAGGACTTCTGTCCCAATGAGCAACCTTGGAAATGCACCCATTTCAAAGGAATCCTCACATTTCAGAGGCTATGGCAGTGCTGAAGTGGAGTAGGAGAAGGGCAAGGCGAACACCACTTGGCGCGGCTGAGACGTCGGCCGCCAGTCTGGAGTTGGCAGATGTCTGACAGGCTCCTGTCAGAAGTCTTGGAGCAAATGACTGGGTGATTGTGCTTGGGTGGCAGCGCTTGCAGGTCCGTTGGTTGCTGTCAAATCCGTGCCGATGCCAGTGTGAGAAGTGCTGGGCATTGTCCGGTGCTGCATATGGGGTGTAGAGTCAGTCTGCACAGGAATGACACGTGACACGTACAGAGTACGTTGGTGTGACCACAGCTGTGTAGATCGGCGTGTAGCACGTGTTCGGTGATAACGGTAAAACCTAAAAAAGTTGACCTTACTCAAGTGCTACAGGGAGCGAGCGCTGATATTCTGTCAATGAAATCTCAGTCATCGTACCACCTTCTTTTAGTTGCAGGGGTTTTTTGAGAGACTTTTCTTCTAGTTATTTCTTAAGTGGTTATGGCCAAATTGCAATTTTTCCTTGGATTTTGAAAAATGTGTATTAAAATAGGCTGCCTGGTGAGAAATTTTATTAAAACCGTGTCATTTGTTGTAACATATTCTGATATTTTTCTATTCTTGTATTGCTTCTGCTGAAACTTTGTGATTTGCTGTGACTTTACATAATTGCAGAATGTTATCGCTTTTAGGTTTTGCTCAACTGTCCCTCGCAAAGATAGGTATTCTGTGTGAACTGTCTCTCAGTGTGAGAAAATCTGCTTAAAAATGAAGCAACTGGTGACATGACTTACACGCTGCTGGTTTTCCATATGTAGTGTGGTGGTAAACCAAAGCAGAACAAAAACCCAGCCAAGCAAACCAATGTCAGTCCTGGGGACCAGAGTACTCTGCAAAAATATTTTATGTACAGAAAACTACCGGATTTTTGCTGATACAGGTTTCTAGAAGGTTACCATCTAACTTATATTTCATGGCCCAGTTATTTTTCTGAGCCAACCAGAGTTATCAGTATATTGCTTTTTCTGAAAGTTATTTTTGTTGTAGAAATATAAGGGGAAGAATCTTCAGCCACTTAATACGCGACCATATAAAAAGAGCCAGATCTGAAGCAATGACCTAGTGATCTTTAAATACACCGGAATTTATACCTGTTGATATCAATAGTGTGTCAAGAGTCATGCCACAAATAAGAATTCTAGTATTTCGGAGTACCTCCACAAAGTTCAAATGGTTTGAGATTATTTTTTTTTCAAAAGTAAATTAATTTTTGTTTGGGTTTTTTTTTTTTTCAGCCAACTCAGACTGTGATGCCTGGTCAAGTAATGCGAGTTACAACCGGTGCTCCAATTCCATGCGGTGCTGACGCAGTGGTGCAAGTGGAAGATACAGAGCTCATCAGGGAATCGGATGATGTGAGTCACAAGTTAAAACTCATTTTTCTTTTGCGTGCAGCAGAAAACAGCTCGTGATACGATCCTGTAAATATGAAAGTGTTGCAGAAGAGCTCTTCTGTTCATCTCAGTCTGAGGGTTTTCACACCAGTTCTAGAGGCAGTTCTACTCACTTGAAATTTTCGGGCTATGATAACAGCACCACAGACCCACCTGTCCTGACGCTGATTTTTCGTCACAGTTGTTGAACGCTGACACCAAAGTATTTGGGAGCAGGATTTCAGTGAAAGGCAGATGCCGCCTGGAAATCCGTAACTACAGCCCAATTTGATTGCCTGGTGTGTTCACATTTTAAAATACGGAGTAGTGGCAATCAGATCTTACGCGTCTTTTTGACTAAGTTCGCATTTAGCAGAAGAGCAGTCTTCTTTACGTTTCAGGACCATCCTGAAACTCAGCACGATGAGGACTTTAAAAGTTCTCCTAAACTCTACAAGTAAGAAAGGGAAAAGTTTTAAAATACGTATTGATCGCAGAGTAATATATTGAAATATTACAGTGCAGCGTTATTACTGATGTCATTAAAGGTATATATACAATTTCCTCAGGGAAAGTGAACTGTTTTAAAGTGCTGCAAAATCCATGGGATGACTTGGGTTATTTTGAGCTGTGCTGTGAAGATGATTCTATATTATCAGCATTCCTCTTGTTTCAGCAAAGGTGAATTTGGTGGATTTTTGAGAGTATGTCTTGTGCACATACCTTACAGTAAATGTATATGTTTAGAATTAAGGGGGTTTATTATGTAACAGAGGAAGTACCCCTCTAATTTTTTTTAAACCATAACTAAGTTTCTTCAGTCTACCTCTAGCCTCCTTTAAAATGAGAAAATTAGTGAATTTTAGACCTCTGAAAACCAGGAAACGGATAAGCTGCATATTCCCCCAAAACAGCCTTAACCCTGTTAAATTTGAACAGATTTTGCAGCATGCCTACAAATCATGTTAGTGCTCTACCCTACAGATGCTGCAAAATACCACAGAAAAAAATAGGACTGTAGTACTGATTCTGTATGCACTCTTGCCTTAACAAAATAAAGTTGTGTTTTCTGATGATGCACAGAAGATGTCTGTAGACAACTGCGTGTCATACAGTCCATCTTAGGTTTCCTTCGTGTTCAGAGAATTCCTTCTGAATCCTTGCCTCGCTTACCCAGCTGTGATTTCAGGACAACATCATCGTGTTTGCCCTCATCTAACGATCTTAAGGCAAGAAGATAGGCCTCTTATTGACCCAACTTCCAAGTTCAGTTTTGGAGTGAAGGGTATGCGTGGTTCTCCGCTCAGATCGGCGTTTGCTCCTCTGCTGCCGTTGTGACGGGCTGATCCATTCGCCGTAGCTCTGCGCTAGCCTTACGATTGCAGCTGGGCTGCGAGCAGAGGAATTCCAGTGTGCAAAGCTGGTGAAGACAGCAAGACCTGAAACATACGCTCACGATCCTTTTTTGTGCCTTGTCACTGTAAGTGCACAGATTTTTACATCTGCTGAAGTCAGCAAGCTGTCTGGCCTTCTTCCTAACAGAGAATTGATTGAGTCAGCCCTGCTTGGAGGTTACAGGTGTGTGTAGGTGATATCCTCCCATAAAACACACCATTGCCTTCACTGCTTGTCATTCATTCCATTTGCCGTGCTGAGCACGTTTTCTGTAGCCATCGTCCATCTCATCGTGAGAGGACAGTCACATTGCAGAGCAATACACATGATTACCTGTTATTTTCTACTTCTTTGGGTGACCGTCTTCCTGGATTCCGCTTTTTTCTGTGCATGTTCTCTCCTCCGCATATGAGAACAGGTTGATTGGCTATGTGCTTAAACTCTGAGGTTTTTAGCGAATGGTCAGCTCCCTTCAACTTCCTTTTCCTGCCTATAAGTGAGGTAGAACTCTGAGTTTCTATCTGTCCTTGAATTAGTATAGTTCAATTAATATGGTATTTTTCTTCCCCATGCCTGGGTGGCTACCTATTTCAAGAATATTTTTCTTTTTAGTGTTAAGAACTCCTCCAGGGCTGGGATTTAACTGGAACGAAATCGCTAGCATCTGAAAAATGTTCTTCTGAAAAGACAGAGAGTACTTTTAAAAGGAGCTCCTTGACCTGTAGTTGAGGTAGCAGTACTTAAAATATCATAGCAAGCATTCCCCAATGACTGTGGAAGTCACAAGCCTGAAAGGAATTGCATCTATCCAGCAGGAAGAAGAATTCTCATCAGCTTGCCAAATGCACAGTCACTGAGGAACTGATCCATGCAAAAACATGTCTGCTCCCTTTTCATTCTGTTTTCGTGTCACCTTGTAGGAAAAAGGAGGCGAATGTGATCAATAAAAGAAAGAATTAGATCCTATATGAAGACCAAGCATGGGTGGTGCCTGTTAACAACCGAGTAAACCTCTCAGACATAGTTCAGAATATATTAATACAGAGCAAGAAGGATGCTTCCTGACACACACCGAATGGAAGATGTTCTCAGCATTATGCCGTACCTCCCTGCAAGCCCTACCTGTAGCCACCATGAATTATCTTGTGTTCCTAAAGTGCTCTGGGATATCCATCAGTCCCATAACTAACAATCTCCACACACCACTGTGTTGCCCATAGTCACACTTTCCACGGTGCTTTTCAAATTTGGGATTACCAAATTCCCCAAAAGCTTTTTTCTTTTCCTGTTTCCCGTAATCCAGGAGTCCTAAATAGGACCTTTTCTATTACTCAGATGTGTCATTGACACTCCCCTTGATTCCCTCAACACTTCTAGCTATCTTGAAATGTTATCAAAGGAAGGAAAAATTCAAATCTTCGTGAGTGTCCGACCATGCCCAGAGCATCATAAAAATAAATTAATTCTTAGACTAATTGTTGCCCAAGACTTTCATCACAAGCCTAAAGTGTCTTTTAGAACTTCAGGTGGGGATAAGGGAGATGAAAGGACATCCTGAGCATGAGCACAGCCATTTGGGATGTTAGCAGCCAAAAATAGTCTATTGTCTCTTCTCTTATGTAACAAGTATAAAAGAAATTGAATTTGCATTAACAGCATATTTTGAAAATACTGTCATAAAGTAAGAAATCTCTTTTTTTCAGAGTTGATGTTTTTATTTGGTGTTTCCTGGTTTTCAGGGATTTATCTATGTCAACAGGAGGTAAACAAAATTACAATCTGCAACAACATGTTCACTAACTTCAGCTTTGGGGCTTTTACTTTAAAGCGCTTAATTTGAACTCAGAGAATATCACTCAGTCCGTGTCACCTTTAAAAAAAGAGGCAAGTCCTATACAACATGATTGTTTCTGTAAAAATTCCAAATTGACATTGCGTGCTGTGTTTCTCCTGTTATATTGGTGTCTGGTTTATATCTCTGATGTGCTTAAAGTATGAAGTGTTACATGATAATGTAAAAATCAAAATCTGTTCCAGTCTAAGTAAGTGTAGATTTAGTGCTACTGACAGGCTGTCACTATCTCAGATGTGATGATTGTCTGAATAGCCTCTTCTGTGTGACCGAGAGTGTATGTATCATCGACCCACTTGTAGGGTTTATAAATGAAATATTAACAATATAGGCCACGTACCATTTATTGGCATTGAATGAATCACCAAACCATTGAAATTCTGAAGAAGTAAACACAAATATTAAAGTAGGCATCAGACTTGTAGGCCACTCTCTCTTGTTCGCAGTAAATAAACATGACGAATAAGTCTCTTTCCGATTTGTACAGAACTGGCAAGTAGTAGTTTCCACAAGAGGAATCTCCGTGAAAATCCTGAAATAGGGCACATAGCTTCTTCCCACCTTTCCACAGATACAGAAGAATTGTCTGTCAGACTAATGCTCTTTTGTCTTTGGGATTATTTGAGTGGATCAAGTCAGCTGAGAAGAGTAGAAAGAATCCCCTTGGTGTACCAGATCAACAGGCGGACATAGACTGTAACATAGGAAAGATATAGAAGCACAGGGATCGTAAAAAAAGAAAAGGTAAAACTATGTATTCGGTGCTGGTCCTTCCCTGGTGAGCTCGTCAAAGAGAATTTTTTATGAAGCTGTTCAGTTTTAGCACACATCGTATTACGATCTTGACACACAGATCAGGAGGACAATGATGGCGCTTAAACCATAAGGTCTCAGAGTAACGAGTACTGTAAGCTGTGTCGACTTCTGAGAAGTTAAAACTGATAAATATTTTTTTTGAATAGTCCAGCTGACCGTATCTGATCACCTTGTTTTTGTAGGGCACTGAAGAACTAGAGGTTCGAATCCTGGTTCAGGCTCGACCAGGCCAAGATATCAGGTCTGTAAACAGCCTACTTTATACTGTAAACAACCTACTTTATAAACAGTAAAATATCTCTGTAAGGAATAGAAGGGCTGGTGATTTTTCTAGTCCTTGTTTGACCATAAGTAGTACTGACAACTTGACTGTCTGACTAATGAGCATCGCCGGACACTCCGTACCTGGAGCAGGACCAATGAAGAAAAGATGCTTTCGATCTCATTCTGGTTTTCTTTTGTTTTCCTCTGTGTTATGATTTTCAGACCTATAGGACATGACATTAAAAGAGGTGAATGTGTGCTGGCTAAAGGAACCCACATGGGCCCCTCTGAGATTGGTCTCTTAGCAACTGTTGGAGTAACTGAAGTAGAAGTTAACAAGTTTCCAGTGGTCGCAGTCATGTCAACAGGGAATGAGGTAAGAAAACTACGTTTAGAATCAAGGTCTGAATTACTGTATCTTCTCTGGGACAGGTGCAGTGTCGCATAGTGCCTTTCACCCTATTGCCAAGGAGACTCACTTGAGCTGCAACTCGTGCTGACATGAGGTATTTTTGTGAGTGATCAACCCCGAATCAGCTGCTTGTGTTTTCTCCCTCGAGGGCTCTCTCACAAGTCTCACACACTGTCTTTGCCAAAATTTTGGTAATGCATCCAACCATCTGCCAGCTGCTTTCCTCCTGCCAGCAAGGGAGGACCTGTGGGGCAGTCAGGGTTATAATTTGTGCTGCCAGTTATGACTGGAAGAGTAATTTTTTTTTTAAGCAACACTTCTCTGTAGCTATCGTGCAAATGGCAGATAACCTGCCTTTGAAAACTGAACAGAGCTGCCAAATGTCTTGCTGACATATTGTGCCTTAGTGTGTTTTTTAATTAGTAGCACGTGTTGAAATCCAGACAATCTCCTGTTGGTAGAACTCCAGACCAGCTTCCTGATTGCTTTGTCTTAAATGCATCAGAAAAAGCAGGTTCAAGATTAACTTAATTTACTAATTTTACATATGTTGTGGGTAGACCCTAGTCAGCAACTAAGCACCCACACAGTTGCTTGCTCATTACTTCCTGCAGCAGGATGGGGAGAGAATAGGAAGAGCAGAAGCACAAGAAATTGTGAGTCGAGATAAAGTCAGTTTGAAGTTTAAAGACAGCATGAAGGCTAACCTATAATTTTGACTGTCCTTTGAGACAGTCTTTTAGAAGTCCGGACACAGACATAAGCTTGAATATATTGATTTTTAAACCTTTTAAATAAGTTGATTTTTGTCATCTGGTGGTGTCCTTACAACTTGAACAACCCCACTGAAGGTTACTCTGTGACTGATGGGTACCGTGGCTGGCTGAGGCCGACCTTGCTGGGCCAGAATCTTGCCAGTTTTCGTAACATAGGTAGGTCTGTCATGCAGGAAACGTACTGCTCACCAAAGAACAAATATAAAGAGCTACGAGGATTACAGGTGATGGTTGTCTGAATAGCGTCTTCTCTATGACCGAATGTTCTTACGTGTCATTGAAGTGTCCTTTAGTGATGTGGGCGCTCTCTTTTTATCATGTGTCAAAAAAAGATGCTGCACCATGGGTGTCTTAATCATCCTAAGGAAATCTTCACAGAAATAGAGCTGCTAGCCAAAACATCAAAATTTAGCCATACTCTGCTCTTACCACCGGACACTATTGCTGTGATTTTAACAGATACATCCTTATTATTTTCTTCCTGACAGTACTGTGTCCTTGTGTCCTACAAAAGAATTCTTATTATATGCAAAATATGATCTCACATATGCAATTTTGTAGTTTAAAATGTGTAACACGTCTAAGGCATTTGCCATGATAATATCCTGAGAGAGAGCTTCTCATCCAGAATAGTAGTTGATATATGAACTAAGCTTTAAGCTTCCGCCTATTATTGTAATGCAGATTGTTGTGTTTAAAAACTGTCTTTATTGGTGAGTAGACAATTAACTTCAGAATTTCTTTTAATATCTTTACATCTGGGTGGCAACATCAGTGAGGTTGCTTCAAAGCTATTTAAACAGAAGCAATAACTTGGAAATTGGACACTTGTGTTTTGATTTCTAATGTTTGAGATTAGAAACCAGGTACTCATAAGGAGAAAGGTTTTGCAGACATGAACCCATAGAGACAAATGTGGAGGATTGGTCTAAACAAGCACATTATATATCTTATTAATTTAAATTCACTAAATCACCTTACACATGTATTTTTTTATAGGGGTCTAAGAATATCCTGCCCGGTCTAGAGAAGAAAATTTTCAGTTGTGACAAGGCACAGTATTCCAAGGAGACTGACTGAGAGGGTTTCTGTTTTTATAGCTGCTGAATCCTGAAGACGACCTCTTGCCAGGAAAGATTCGGGACAGTAACCGTTCAACTCTCCTAGCTACAATCCAAGAACATGGCTATCCAACGATCAACTTGGGAATTGTGGGAGATAAGTAAGTACCACATGTTAGTAAAGATGTCACTTCATATTCATGCGGTGCGCTTTATGGCATCCATGGAAAAAAAGGAATACCAGAGAAAATGTCACTTATTGCAAGTGTCACAGTGTTGTGACGGCACATCTCAGAGAAGGTATTTTACCCTTTTTATTAGATAAATAAATAGGTCTTTTCTAATATTAAGAGGAATCATTTGGTAAGATTTTTATTGAATAGTGTTTATCTTGTTTTGCCTTCTGTTTGCTGAAACCTCTGTTATTGCTGCAGATTGAATTTATTGCTGCAGTATCATCACAAGCACCGTATTTAATACACGTGAGAGGTAACAGTACAGCAGCTTTTTTTACAGACCTTTTTCTGGTCCAATAGAGGGAGAGGGAAAGTTTCTCTCAGAGTTTGTTTTCCATGCCAAAACTAATCTATTTTATAAAATTTTGTCAGATTCTGAGTAACTGTCTTTTGGGGAAGGCCCCACTCCAGAATGTTACTCAGCATTTCCAGAAACACGTCAAAGAATTTAAAAGAATTTAAAAGAGTTGACTGGGTCTTTTTCCTTTGCTGATCTCCCTACTTGGATTGCCACAGGGCAGAATCGTGCGATCAGTCTTTTCCGTTCATCCGACAGTGGTTGCTCCTTGTTTCCCAGTGGTAGTGAAGTCACGTCTCCAGCTGAGAGCTCTAGGATAAGTAATTGAAGTGTTTAGTCTTTTGTCCTTTGCAAGACTGTGCAGTGACTGTTACACGTGGCTTGAGTTTCTCAGAGTAACGTATTTCCTCAGCTTATTGGGCCCCAAAGGCTTTGAACAGGCTTTCTTGGTTCTTGGTTTGGGTATCAAACCAACTGACAGACTTGGTTCGATAGGAGTTCTTCAGGTTGCCCTCCACCTGTTTGAGAAAAAGGGTATTCCTTGTGGGTAGCTGAAGGTGAGGCCAGATTAGAAAGAAAAAGAACAAGGGAAATAGTAAATGTCAGCACCCACATTTCCCATTGACTGATGACAAAATTCCTAAGCAGCAAGACCAGGTTACTGCTCTGGAGTAGCTTATTTCAAAACCGATCTTGCCTAGTGGAGGATTCAAGAGGCAAAGTTTGTAGTTGTGATGAGCTGTTCAAGAAGCTTATTCAGCCATCCAGAACTTTTTCGGAACCTCAGAAGGTTCTGTATTCCCACAGTGAAGTTTTGCTCTCTCTGGGTTTTTTTGATCCTGCTCTGGCAGGGGGGTTGGACTGTATGGTCTCTAGAGGTCCCTCCCAACCCCCAACGTTCTACGATTCTGTGATTAGCTTGACAGACAGAGGCTGGGGCAACCACCGCGTGGTTTTACGATATGTGAACCACCAACCTGAGCGCCGGCTCCAGAAAATGCAGCGTTATTTGAAGCATTCGTACGGGGATGTGATGCGCAGCAACCGCAGCGGCTGTTGTGATCTTAGGGAAAGCAAACTCTTCTGGATACTCTCACTGCATCCAGGCATCCTTTTTGCTTCTCTGGCCTGGTAAAACTCCTTTGTTGTTCCAAATAGCAATAAATATCAAAACCCATCTGCCTGTGAATGCTTCCAATTTCGGGTGGAGATTTCATGCAAACAGGGTTTAAACTTACGAAATTGTTCTTTTCGGAAACAGTGTCTAAATGTTCTGGATCTCTCAAGCGTTTTCTATATTATAGTGACATTTTTAGACTTAAAACACAGGTGGCAAAGTCCTCAAATAAAACAATTATATTCAGAAATCAGGTTGTAGATTTACGTACCTGAGAAAAAAGAAAACAGCCACAAAAAGGCAGTTAACCATAGCCAGCTCCTGAGAGTCATCCCTACATAAAAGAAGCGTTGGCAGAGTTTTTCTCCAAAAAAATATTTGAGGTGGAACAATTTGCCACCTGCGTGATCGAAAGTTACTGCTGCTGTCATCAACATCGCTGTCAACATCAACTTGCATTGTCATTGACAGTGGGTTAATCCAATGGAAAAGATGCTTTTCCCTGAACATCTTCCTGGTAGCCCCTCTGGCAAAATCAGAATGTAAAGCTTGTTTGTTCTTTATGACCTTGTGCTAGCCAAATAGCTATAGTCTCAAATTTGCTGTCAAGTCACATGTGTCAATGCACAACACCGTCAAATGGAGTGTTTAACTGGAATCATTGTGCAAAACTATAGCTCTGTACTCTGTTGCCTTCAGGAATTTTTTCTGTAACCTAGGCATGAAGTGTCTGTGAAGATCATTTAAGATAATCTTGAAAGCTCTCAGTAATAAGTAGCAAACAATTTCAGTGAGATTTAAGGCCAAAGACAATTTTGTTACATTTCTACATTTTACTTTTCTGGTTTTTACAAATATGTTTTCTGACCCTTTTTTTGCTTGTTAGATGCTGTCTTAAAAACAGGCAGCAAAGATATATACATGGCAAAGGCAGACAAGCGTCTGCAGCTTTGTTTTCAGTTGTGAGAGTGGTTGATACCTTTGAATCCTCTCTATTAAAATGTTCTGTCTTGAGACAGTATTACCCTGAAAAAGGTAATAAGAGTCCTTTTTAAACTTTCAGTTCGTGTTTGGGAAGTCATTTTTGCAGAGGTAGTTACTTCAGCTCATGAAATAGAAATAATGAGCCTCCAGTCGTAGAGCGGTTTTGTACTTTGCGGTAAGCTTTGAAAGAATAATTTGGTATTGTTGGCTGAGCCAAGAATCCTCACCACCTGGTACCAGGATTCTCTCTTAACAAACCTTTTGCTGTTCTCACACTCATGTGTCCAGTCCATATATTTATGATAAAATGCATCTGCAGTTCTGTTTCAGTCAAAGGGAAAATCTGAGTGTGTGAATTAGTTGGCTAATAAGTATGGTATTATTTCATTATGTAATAAAGCTACTAAGAGAGCGTTGCCCGTATGGATATTTCAGTATATGTCTTTGGGACTAACGTGGCTGATTGGATGGAGCACTGTGGCACTTGAACAGATGCAGAGTCTTACCAGAGAAATCTTACGAAGGGTACAATTTGGACATTTTAGCCAGCGTGTTTATAGAAAAGATGAGCAAGCTTTTGGTGTCTGTTGTATGTTTTTTTTCGTTTCTTTGTGTTTCTACGTTTTACATTGAGTAAATCTCTACTGCACGTCATATGGGAGTGTCACATTCTGTACACCGTAAGCATTGACTGCAATTGGAGAACGCAGCTAATAGCTGAGCGTTACTATTGCTGTAACAGGTCAAGTTTTTTTACAAGCAGGACAATTCTGTCAGTCATATATAGAGAGCTAATATTCAAGCGTGAAAATTGTTGTAGAGTAGTATTTGCAAAGGCAAACCTAGAGGTAAGTATTCCTATACTTCATTTCAATGTGTGAATCACTCGGAAGTATTTAGGTAAGAAAATAGCTTGTCCAGCTGCTTGAAAGCCCAGGATGGTGATACACATAAACACGTGTACCCCTTCAAGAATGTGAAAGGGTGGGGAGGCATGTAGAATGTCTCTGGGTAGCTGCAGAGTAGTTAGAAGCACTTTAAAAATACCTTGTCATATTAATTGCACATGAAGTTAGATTTCGGACTGACCACTCAAGTCTCAGCCTATATTTGTATTTTCGATTGAGACAAATATTTCTTTTTGGAGCGTTTTAACAGTTTCTCATGTTGTCATTGCTTGTTTCCATTCTCATAAATTGTATATAGGACTCTGTTCAAAATGAAAAACAGCAAGTCCAAAACACATAGATAAAATCTGCAGTTAAAATCCTAGAAGCAAGCAATAGGGGAAAAGGACAAGCCTGGGAAATGCAATATAGCTGAAGTTATGGCTGGCTGGAAGCCAAAATTTTCTCTACTTGTGCTCTTAGTACGTAAAAACCAAACCAAGCTGTCTGAAAAGCACACACCTCTGTGTAGAAGTGGAAGATATTCCATCTTCAGAACCACTCCAAACACAGGGAACAAACGGAAAACCAGAAAAAGGGAAGAATCTTTCCGATGTTGTTCTTACTGTTGTGTCTTACATCTTTGTCTGAATCACTGAATTGCTTGTTAAACAGTCGCAAAAAAACAACTGCCCAGTTAAAACTGGTGATCCAGTGTACTTCTGAGTGTTGTTTCATATAACAAGACCCAAGTCTGATTTTATTTCCTTTGCTTATAGTCTATGAGGTTATTTGGTGCTTTGGAAACGGTTGGTAAGAGTTACATCTCCGATCTGATCTGTAGAGCTCTGTTAATTACCAGGATGTTCTTGTGTCCGATCATTTTATTTGTGTTGTTCTTTGTATCCACTGTTTATTTAAAGCTGTAAAGTTCAGCCCTCGCAAGGTCTGCTATAGCACTGGCCTCTGGTTTAGAAAGCCATCTTCCATCCTGACAGTTCTCCTTCTATGAGAGACTGTCTTACTAAACTTGCTGGAGGATTTTGATCACGTATGTAATGAATTCAGTTTCCTTTGTTTTCATCTGTGTTTCCATGAGTGTGTTTCCCTCTTCTCTGCATCCTTTTTCCTATGTTCTAATTCCTTTATCATTTTTCTGGGAGACGTGTATAACATCAGCTGCTTCCAGCTGCACTTTCATTTATGAGCCTGTGATTTCACAGCGGAGAAGGAAAGAATCGCTCTCTCCTTAGGAGAAAAAAATTGGGAAATTCACATTATCTGCTCAGTTGCTTTAAAAATTTGTCAGAATATTTATAAAGCCAGTAGCATATGAGAATTTTTCTACATCAGAAGTGATTCGTTTCTCTTTTATATACCTCTCTTTTATGACATTATTTGACATAGAGCTCCTAAGTGACAGGTAAATACGTTAAAAATCGCCCTTGCTATTACGACAGCATTACTGTATCATATCCCTAAAATAAAGGCTTTGAAAGAGTCCCTTCGTATATCTGAAGGGATACTAAGATCTCATTCAAGGATTTAGTCTGCTCAAATTTTGTGTTTGCCAAATTTAATTCTTTCGTACTTGTGTGGATTGTGTGAAATTACCGGTATTGTAATTCAGATGGAACATCTGGAGTGGAGGAAGAAGAGCAGGGAAACTGCTCTAACTAAAATTTCTCATGCAATCTCAACCTGATATATATCGTCACAGGAGTTAGACTATGAGTTATAGGCAGAATTCAGCCTCACCCTACACCAGTTTAAGGTGCAACTTGGGTACCAGCAAGTATATGGTGACCAGAACTGGCAGCGGTATCATTTAACAAATGACTGCAAGAAAAGGCTCGTTAGAGAAAAGGCCTTAAATCAAATGTCCCAGTATTAGTTTTGCAGAAGTGGCATCAATTCTAGATCTGCTCAGAGGATGATGGTGTGAGGAAGTCTGATCATAACCTAATGAACGCAGGGACACAGGGTAGTGGTTGGAAGGTGATGCAGGTACAGAAGTCCTCTCATTCCTTGTGCTCTGTCAAGCAGAATATTCTCCTTTTCGAGCAGAACTGTTTAATATCTGTCACAACTCTTGATAATCATTAGGGCAAACCTCAGATAAGTTGTCATCTGTGAGAAGTCAGCTCATGTAATGCACACATTGAGAAAACACGAAGAAACATCTGAGCCAAAACAGAGATGAAAAAAAAGAATTTGTGAAACAGGGCACCGCAAGTCCTAGGGGATCTTCTGTATCAGTAGGAAACTATATAGTGTGACTGATAACAGAATTTCGTGCTGTAGAGGTGACAGGTGCAAAGCTAATGCACAACAGTGTCTCATTCTCGTAATTGCCCTCAACACAGGCATGGACTTCTTCCTGAATTAGCCTTTATAGAAACGCAACACAGGAGTAGAACATGACACTAAACAGCAAGTAATAAAGAGGACAGAGTAGTATGAAAGTCCTATAGTTGAAAACAGAAGAAATCCGTAACTGTATTTGTTGGACGCAAGTAAAAACTACTGTAGTCTGGTTTTGAGGCATATATTATAGTTTAGAAAAATACTTGGAGACGTAAGTTCCACTTACGTAAGAACTTCAGCCTCTGGGAGACAAAATACCTTACTTAAATGACTTTCATCCTCCTTAATATCTAGATCTGGATTCCCAAGTCACTAACACCCTAGGAGAAAATAATTAAAACAAATAGAGGCAGTAGATACAGAAAGATCAAAGAAGTGGTGAAAATGCTGAAGATGGGTTACTGTGTCAGCAATATGAATCACTTAGAAAACGCACTATTAGTATATTTTTAATACAGTCAAGTATGAATTGATACGTTTAGGACTAAAGAATGTAAGTAAAATTTGCAAGATAGAGGATTATATCCTGAGGAGTAAAGATTTCAGAGAAGATACGAGAATTATTCTGAGTAATCTGCTAAATACAAGTTCTAACATATATATAAAGAGCTATGTCTCCTGTAGAATGAGAAGGTTATTTTTGACCTGATCATTTTACTCCCAGGACAAGAAGACAACAGTATGTTGTATAGAATTCTGATGAGAACCATTAAGATTTTTAAGTGGTTGAAAGACAGGCTGTATGCTCCAATGATGTTATAACTCTGTTGAGTTCAACAAAGATTCATTACATTCCAATAATACTGACCCACATGGAGAATAAACTGTGAATAAAGTTTCTATTTCAGCAACAATGGCTAGATATTAAAGCTAATTCAGACTGTAAATATAGCATAATTTTAACAGTGAAATTATTTACCTATTAGGAAACTGTATCAAATGGTTTGATGGATACTCATTTCAGAGCAAGATTGAATATTTGTTTAAATGTGGTCTACAGCTCAAACAAACAAATTTGGGAGGCTTCTCAAACTATATCAAATATTGAATCAGACAAAATTACCAAATTATTTCTCCTGGTCACAAATAATCTCTTAACTCATACTTCAGAAGATTAATTTTCATGTTATACTAATGGACAACATGTTGTAGAAGCATAAATTCTGAAGACCAGTACCAGCAGAAATAGCCCAGCAACAGTGATCTCTAAAGACAGAATGCCAATCAGAGCTTTGGCTATTTGAATATGTGGTATCAAATGAATTTGAAACTTTCTGGAAACTTTTGACAACGTTATTTTGATGTCCTTACCTCCGTGTAATTCATTGTGTCATTTAGAAACATCTGTAGTTTCAGTCTGCCTCCATGGAGAAGAACGTTGTGAGAGTCATGAGGGTGCTCTTAGAGTTTAGCACTTTGCTAGAAAATTTCTTGATATTTGAAACCGCTGTCTGTAATGTTGATGAGTAAACCAGAAGCTGGGATCACTTGAGAAATCCAAAATATCTTTTGTGTGTCACTTCCTGACACAGTGACCCTATTCTGAGAGACAAACATTCCCCGACAACGGTTAAAACAACTGTTTTAGGAAATGGCTATCTTGGGAAAACCGTCTGAAAGAAGTGGACATCTCAGCTTATAACCTGAATAGTTTGAATATTTTTCCATGACTGCCTAACAGCATTAGTATGCATCTGATCTGACAGGCCTTTTTTTCTGTGACGACCTACAAGGAGAACCCAGGCATGGGTTTACAAGGTGATAAAGAGGATTTTACATTCCATTTGAGTAGTGTCCGTGCATAACGGTGTAACACGGCGCAGGCTTCTCATGGTGTTCCTCCGTCAGACAGGGGGTGTGTGTGCCCAGAAGTCATCTCTGAAATGCTAAACTGTAGCTGCTATGTGCAGGGTCAACGTAGCCTGGGCTGGGGACCGAGGTGGGAGGTTGATTTTGTTGTTGTTAGCAGACTGGCCAGCTGAAAACAAGAAAGGGCTCAAGAGCTGTGCAGTGCTGATTCATCACCTGGTCCATTTCATCTTGAGCATCTTATTTTACTTTTTTTGTTTGTTTTTTTTTTTTAATGAGCCATTTATAAATCTTCACGTCAAATGAAGATTTTTTTACATTTTACATTTAATTGTCCTACATTTAAGCATATAAATACATAGATTTCAGCCTATTTCATATTTCTGTTACAAAAGACACTACCTAGAAAATATTTCTTCCCAGTGAAACTGACTTGGATGAAGTATATGTAAAAGGGAAATGTCGTCTTCATAAAATAGGAATTCATAGCAAAGTGTTAATTGTTTTGAATAAGGTCCTAATAGTGATAACTTTCTCAGTTTTGGACATTTTTTCTAATCCTGCCTCTTGGAGCAGGGTAGCTGGGTATGAAGCTTCTCATGAATGAAGTGGCATCTTTATTGACTATGGAGGTATAAAATTAGGATAAATACAGCCCTTTCCCCCTTGTAGTCAAGAAGGTGACATTTAATGTGCCTTGAGACCCGTTTTCTGAATAAGAAGCTAGAAAGCGTGAGTAAAAATGTTTCAGTGGGGCCCACCTCCAAATATTTTCCCATTATCTGTGGTCCTCCTTCCAAAACGTCAAGGTGTTTAATGCTTCGTTTTACTTTGTCTGGAAGTCAAGAGTAAAGAAGCTTCTCCGTAGACTCTGCAAGGAGAGGTGGACTACGCGTTGTTGGCATGCCCAGTTGAGCCTAAATCCTTCCGTAATTTCACTCTTCATCCTTGTGAGAAGCCTATCCAAACTGTAACAGAAAGGTACTCCCGTGCACTCCTTTTCTCTCCCTTGGCTGGCCTTGCAGAGAGGAAGCATTTCCCACGATGATTTTGAATATTCAGAGCCACCCAGGGGGACACAGTTGGGCACAGAGCATCCCTTTCACCCCAGGAGCCTCTCTCCTTCCCTGGCTCTTTATTATACCCCTTCTGCTTCCTTTACCCTCAGGAAGCCAGATGTTTTTAAAGAAGAAGGGACACAGAGCTTCCAGAACACTGCGGAGACAGGCCTACCAGATTGGTGAGCACCGTTTTTAAAACACTTGGGACGTTGAGGCACATGCATGCTCACAGGCAGGCTCGACTGGGTGTCTGTCAGTGCAGAGCTTGGAGCACGGATGCTGCCGGTGGTTGCCAGACGGAAGCAAATGGTGTTTTATTCTGTCCGTTACATGACACTGCCTTGTCAGTTCAGTTCTTAGGCACCAGTGCACTGTAGACATACATGGCTCCACAACGTTTGGTGAAATTGAAAATCTGTTCGTAGCAACAGTGTTTGCGTTACCTGTGCATAGCAGCGAACATCCCTATCCATCGAGGCTTTTCAAAGTAGAGCAAATCAGGAAGAAACCGGCTTGCAGGTAGAAGCAGAGTAGAACTCTAGGGAAGTCACCGTTACGACTCCTCAGTCATACCTGCATACTTGTTTTTCCATTACCATGCTGATCACCTCTAAAGCAGGCTAACTGGAATGTTGATGAAATCTCTAAATTATCCACTACACTTTTTTTTTTTTTCCCAAAATGCACATACAGTGATATAGTAGATCTTATTTAAGGGGATGATTTAGTAATGTAGATTAATTTACAGACTTCTCTCCTATCACAGGCAGGCCAAAATGGCTGGAGTAATAGCACAGGGACAGTAAACCACCCATTGTTTTCTCCATGAAGAAACAGAAAGATTAGTTTCTGTAGTTTGATTCTTGTAGGAGTTAAAAAAGAAGGAGAAAACTAATGAAAAACCTATTGAAGGCTAGTACCTGAACATTTCAGTCACTCAGTATCCTCACCGAGGTTAATGGGGCTGTTTATATAGCAAAACATGGAAGGATTTAGCTGTAGCTTAACGTTTGCTTTACATACTGGAAGAACAAGTTTCTGTACTCATCACTGAATCAATCTGCCATCCCCCTCGCCTTCAAAAGACTTATTCTTGTTTAGGAATCAGTTGTTCAAATGCTTCTGCTCCCAGAGCAGGAGCAAATGCAAAGGACATTTTCTCGCACCAAAAACATCTTTGTACTCAAATAGTCCAGCGTTGTAGAGACAAATGAAGTTCTAGTTCCTTCCATTGACTAACAGCTGTCAAAAAATGACTTGCTGGTCTCAAACAGTGTAAGTTTCTGGTTTTTTACCTTCTCTTGACTTATTTGTAATCAACCGTAGTCTTCATGGAGAATTTTTGTTATGTTTTACTAAAAAAAAAATCAATGTCATATTTCATTTGACATTTTCTAAAAAATAACTATTTTTTTTTAAGACTTAGCTGATGACAGGGAATTTTTAAAAGCCTTTTTATATTGTCTCTGACCTGTGACTTCCAAGTCATTTTTCTTCCGGAGACAGACGTTTTTCCAAGTGACTAAGTTATGGTTCTGTAAGGTGGAGTTTTGCAGAGAAGACCTTCATTTTGAGGCATTGCCATTAGGGACTGCACTTCTGCCTGTCCTAGAGGCATCCATACTGTACTTCAATAGCAGTTACAGCTGTTTACAGAAGGGAAGAATTACTTAAAATTCACTTAAAATTTATTTGAAGTTTACTTAAAATTGAAGCTAAAGCAAAATGAAGAGGCAAGAAATTCCATAATAACAATACCAGATCACCATTTGTCAGATTTTGTAATACTATTTGCTTTGTGTAAGCAACTGGCACTGATTACATCAATCATAATATTTTAATTTTCAGTTATGTCATTATAAGCCAATTCTTATATTTCACGAGTGCTCCGAAAGAAATAACTGCAGAACCACGTTTACCCTTCAGACTCACCAATGCACGGTCATCTTTACTGATGAGCAATGTCTTTGGCATTGATTATTTTATTGTGTGGATTAATCTTCAGTCATATTATTTTGTTGAATATTTTCAACTCCAAAAGTGAAAACCTTTCAGTGAATCCATCCAGATACACTTCCTTCATAAGAAGGAAGACAAAATAGAAGCTATTATCTTTACCAGTGAAATCCCATCCGACTTATTGGAAAAACTGTGGATTTCTGGTAAGTATTTGGATAAGCTTCATTGTCCTCAGCCAGTAAAACGGCCGGGAATAATGTATTAATTAACGGAAACCAGCAGTTCTCAGGCTCCTTCTGACATTCAGTGTACACACACTAGCCTGGATTTGGAGCAGATGAAGTGCTCACGAGTTCGTACAGTAGCACGGCACCTGAAGAGAACAACTGTTGTCAAAGCTGTGGTTGCTTTCAGTATTAATGTAAAAAATCACTACAATTCACAGGCAAATGCTTGCAGAGGAATATGCACAAGCAACAGACAAGAGTGTGATGCAGGACAACAGCAACACGCATCCCACCTTCCCGTAGGAACGTGCTCTGTAGCACAGAAGCACCCGGCTTCTACAACGTGGGAGCTTTCCCAGTCCCACTGCCATGACTGTCGCTTTTTCTGAGCTCTCTGGTCTTTTGTCCTTCTGGCATACGTATGACTGGGAGTCTTGTGAAACAGCTCATGGAAACAGTGGAGTAAAATGTGTTATCATCCAGACACAGAGAAAAAACTGAAGGTATTAGGCAGATCTCATGGTAGCTTCAGCAAAAGAGTCGAAGACCTCTAATCAAAGTCTGAGTTCTTCAATGTAACATGAAAAAGAATACTCTGTGAAATAGCAGCATCGATTAAAGGAGCAGCAAAAAGTAACAAAGACAGATTCTTTTATGTTGCTATCAGATAGACAAAACTTACATAGTCATCTTGTACAAGCCAGAAGCTGCTGTAATTATTCCAGCTTTCCTCACAAGCTGGCCTGTAGTCTTAGGGAAAACATATTGCATCTGTTCAATGTGATCTAGGGGAATACCACAGAAGGTAGAAGAAGAAACATTATGAGAACATGATTCAATACACTGGAGAATTTTGAAACAAATACAGTTTCAGAAGAGTGCCCATATGTTCCTGCATACATCATTGAAATTGGATCTTCTTCTGCTTTGGAAAACCATACTAGTCACAACACAGAATTCCTATTGCATTCAAATATTCGTTCATTGAGTTACATTCATTGAAATACGTTCATTGAATCACATTCAATATTGCATTCTACACAAGTTGGGTTTTAGTTGGCTAAACCTAATATGGCATCTATTCATCTATTCTGCATCCTGTTAATTACCGATACGCAAAATACTCCTACTGGCTGTGAGGTGAGAAGTGGGTGACAGACTTTGTCTTTATGCCTAGCTGCATTCATCTATTCCTTTTGAAACCTGTCACCTCAGCCCAACGCGCACAAGAAGAAAAATGACAGTTAATCATAAAGGATCAAATCCATATCCCATCTTTCCTCAAACAGAAATGTCATTGAGCTTGATGAGATCTCTGTCTCAGTACAGTAAGTACACTCCTTGGTTTTTGGATGAAAGTTTTACTTCAGTAAATTCTTTGTTGTTTTGGAGGTGGGTTTTTTTTCTGATATAGGACTAGAGGTTCGATTGGGATGTTTACATACAGAGGAAGTTTCTAGCAGCGCCTTGTACCTTAGTTAAATCTTTTCTTCTTATGGGAGATCTGTTTAACAAGAAAAAAAAAAAAGACCTCAGAAGATGCAAAACTAGCACAAACCGCTGTTCCCAGTGTGTGTGGGCATGGCCAGAATGTGCTAAACTCAGGGTACCTGCAGGTGGCCCAAAGCCTTTTGAGGTGTACAGCCAGCTGCTGTCGTTCAGAGGAGCAGCTGCCCTGCTTTGGTCTGTGGCGAGATTGGCGTAGGATCACTGCTCGCACTTTGGTTCTCACTACTGTGTCCAGGAATCTGTAGCTCCTCTGAATCTGCGAGGACGCATGTCAGCATGCAGCTGCAATACATGAGATGCTTCTGTACTCACAACGGACACTTTTGCATGCATCTGGTGCATTCTGGTGCAGCCGTACCTTTCCGTATCTGTGTCCAGTATATCTATAAAGACACAGATTCAAGGTGCTGACCATGATGGTTTGCATGCACGGATTTTGCAAGTACAGGCTGCCAGAAGACCTGGGTTTATAAAAACTTGGGCTGAAGCACAGAAGAGTACAATAACCACAAGTTTTGCTATTAGTCACCCAACAGTAATAGCGGTATGTGGCGATGAACAGCAAGGACTGGAAATGACTGTCAGGTAATGAGGTTAATTTGAGTAAATGAGACTTGTGGCAAAGAACTCGATGGAAATGGTCTTAGAAATCAGTAATGAATTATGGATTTTATACTCCGACAATGGCTTGATAAGTCAGTCCTAAGGAAAATCACTAATTTTACTGCAGAGTGACAGGTGATGCAGGTTGCCATTTGTTGCTCTTTGTTTTCTGTATTAAATTATAAAGCTGAGCAGTTTAATTACATGTATCAAACTGCTGGTGTTAAGGGTTGTATCACAGAAAAGGCTGACAGATCTGTAATTAATGACAGTGAAGCACAACAATAGGATCAACAGAATTGAATTAACAGATGTTGATTTCTATTTGAAAGAGAAAATTGCTCTGTGATTTAGGGTACGTCAAAATGGCACTTAAAACATAGAATTCTTTGGTCTTGACTGTACTGTAGTTCTTTCTTTTGAGAGAGATAAAGGAAAAAATCTCCTACGAGGCTGATGTCTTTTTTAATGAGATATTTTCTGGCTCAAGCTCTTAAGCTCGTTTATCTTTTCAGTTCAAAAACAGCTCACTAATCAAACGCTGCATAACCGTTTTCCACAAACTAGCTTTGGTAATCAGAATTTTTCATGAATCCAGAAGGTGTTCCTATTCTGGTATACTGCCATCCTGCGAGCCCTCTCTTCAAATTAATGAAATTAAGTGGCACATCAGCTGCGATGTCACGCATCTGCCTACTGGATTCTGCACATGCTGCTGCCACTGCACAGCAGATTCCCTCCAACTAATTTCCAGATTGCACTGCTCATTCAGTTCCATAAAACTGAATAAAGAGGCTCAGGAAATTGAGGTAGTGAAGTAGATACTCTGTGTAACAGAGTGTGAAAGTTAGTGGAGAATCCAAGTATGGATTTAAAAGTATATGGACGCTTTATGCAAAGCGTTGTGTCTGCAGCTTCAAAAATGTATGTACAATGCACATAATATTTGTGCAGGCACAGTCTGCTGTAGATTGGGATTTCTGCTGTTGAGAGAGAGTTTGGATTTGTACTTACTCATCTATATGAATTATTTTGTAAACTGTGTGTAATCGTCATAGAACAGATTTTCCTAGTTGTATTTACAGAAGATGCTGGGATGTGTTCTGAAACATACAGGGAGTGTAATTTTATTTTTTAATCAGTTGCAGGGTGTAAGAAAAGCACACTCCCTTCTTGTGCACGATGTCACTCTGACTTTGAAAATCACCCAATGAAACGGAGTAGTTTTGCCATCTGGAAATGAGACTTCCCATCAAAATCTACTTCATATTGATTAAGTTATTCACCATTATATTTACGCACCTGCTGCAGTTCTGCCCGTGGAGGAAAGAAATCCAAGAATAGCACTTTCACAAGACACTTTAAAGGATTTATCAAAGTAAATTACACCATTCATCTAGCTAATCCAGTGCCCTGTCCCTAGCGATGGCCAGGGCTTCAGAGTGTAGCTCCTGATTTGTACCTGCTCAGGCAGCGAGTGTTATTTCTCAGCTCCGTGGTGATTTGTCACAGGCCTTTTAGAACAATCTTGTTCTGTTACACTGAAGTTATTTTGTCTAATCTTCTGGAAGTTAATAGTCTCCGATTATTTACTCTCTTTCCACGTCAATCCAAAGGAGAAGCTGCTCGTTGTCATAGAAGAGAAGAGAAATAGTATCTTATTATCTAATTATATCAAATAATGTGTTAATAGGCAACTCAAATGATAACTCTCTGCAATAAATCCACTAACGGCAAGGAAACTGCTGCAGTGTTGATTGGGGATTACAGCAGGTGACTCCTGGAAGGAGTGTTTTGTGTTAATTGCAGAGTCGTGGGACTACCAGCCTCAAGTAGAATAGAAAGTTGTTAGACAGACCTGGGTGCCAAATCCGGCAAGAAGAGTTACGCTTTCTGCAAAGGCAAAGGAAAGAATTCTATAAATGTCTTCTCTCTTCAGGATAAAAACCAAACTAGCATAATCATTGAGTTTATTACAACAAAACTTCTATCGCACCCTTCGTTTCAGAAGAATTCAGTGCATTTTGCAACTGCTACGGATGATACACAGTGCTATTGGTTGAATACAGTTTTAGTGGTAGTATTTTTCAACGCCTTGCATTATACAGATGGTGAAGAAAGGGATATATTGTACAGGTCATTCTGCTGGAAATGCTAAAATAATATGCACCGAGTCCACTAATCTTCAACTTTTTGCACGACATACAGTAAAAATGCTGTTATGATGAACTACTCCAGTGGTATGCTACCCTCATAAACAAAGGTGTGAGCTGCGTCCTCAGCTGGTTTGAGTTTGAGCTTGTTTTGGTTTGGGTTTGGTTTTTTTTTGCTTTGTTAAGAAAATTTTTATATATATATATTCAGTAGGTAAGTAGGAGCACTTATATTTAACAGCAGTTAAATATGGACTTGTTTGCTTTTTATTCTTCCTTCCATTATTCTCAAAGCACAGCCAAAAGCAAGAATGCTTCATAATCCAGAATTAGAATGTCCCCAAACAGGTGGTCTTGCTACCTATGAATAATTTTTAAATAATTAAGCGAGATAAAATGAAAGAGCCTGGAGCAAGCTCCAGGTAAGCTCCTCAGCTGCATTACAACATAATGAGAAAAATATGTTGAAAGCAGTCTCAGCCTAGTAATCGTGGCCTGAGTGTCTGACTGTCATCGAGCTTCAGGAAGGTCTATATCGAGCTGTGTAATGAACACATACTCCTTGCTGCGTTCCATTCTGCACCCTCCTTGGCAAGGATTAAGGAATACTTAGATCTGAAGAGACTTTTCCTGTTACAAACTCTGTAATAATCTTAAATAATATCTTACTACTTGCAGATTACTACTTAGGCAATCAACATGAAACAGTTGGTTCTGAAGAAGACACTGACAGTAGCCAACAACAGCCTCGCTTCTTTCCTCTTGCCTTTCTCAACTAGTGACAACTTGTGTTGGGTTTTGGGTAAAATGATCCCAGGGTTTCAGAAGGGGCGGCTCTGTCTCTGTTTCCTGAAGAAAGAGATGGTTTTGCTTAAGTCTGTGTGGTTTATATTTTCTCCCAAAGAGTTCAGCCATTCATTATAGGCCATTTAGAGTATCCAAGATAACCAGTATCCTAAACAAAAGTCATGGAGGCGTGCCACTATATCTGCAGTCACTGTTCCCTCTATAAGCATGATAGTGCATAATTCCATCTGATTGACTACAGCCTACACTATGGCACCAGCAATCTGCTCTTCTTTCTGCTATAGTTTCTTGTCAATCTTTTACAAAGCAATATGGCCCTAAAGAGTGGATGTAACTCAACACAAATGGAAAAGTTTCGCAGGATGACCACACTGTGATGCCAAAGAAGATGCTGCATCAGTCACTGGACGTGGTGGAGAAGGAGTCTGGAGTTTTTCTGCTTGTAAGGCGTGATGATGGCAGACAACACTTGAGGGATCTCCTGTGAGGAGACAAGAAGTGTGCAGAGTCACATGCACTCGAGATACCTACTCAGTGAGGGAGCGCAGTCTTCCATGTGTCCCATGAATTGCAGTTCACACAGCACCACATAATGCAAACTGCTGCTTCTGTTTCACTAAACCAGGGGCAAAGACGGGATGCTCGGAGGAGAGGATTTTTCTTTCTGACAGCTTTTGAAACATGCAGTTTCTGTCAGTCTCTGAAAGGTCAGCCAGGACTCGCGTAGTATTTCTAATTTCCCGGTTTCCAGGTTGAACCCCAAAATAACTGCAGTGATTCTATCTTTTAGGGAAATACATAGTTCCCGAAGGATAGCCTACCTGCCACTAGCACCCTGCAGAGCCTTGGTGACCCATAATGGCACTTTGAAATTTTAGTGTGACAGTTAACTGAGGTGCTGTGTTCCAGGTGAAGTCCTTCGTACAGTCACTAGCATTGTTGGCTACTTCAACGTTTCCAGTTTAGATCTAAAAAAAAGTAAAGATACCAGTTAATATTTCACTTTAAATATACTCAGCTTCTATCCTTCACCTTCACAGTTACACTTTTTGTATGGAAGAACATCACAGCTCCCGTTACCCTGTTTCTCATGAAGGTCGATAGATGCTTGGACAGGATGGATTGTGGTTTACTCCCACTTTTCAGGGCTGGAAGTTTAAACTGGAGCCTTACCCCCATTTTTGCATACATCAGAAAAGCTGGACAGGTAGTAGTAGTGCAGCCTGCTTGATGGCCAATAATTTTCATGTGTCAGATCCTTTTACGTAGCTCTGTCAGTTGATCTAAATCGTAATTCGTGTTGCTACCTACTGTGCTAATGACATACTTTTAGACACTTGTGTTACTGTTCCTCAGTCCCAAGCCAAAAGTATCCCACTGTTCCTGCCACAAAGCTCTCAGAAAGGTGCCAAACCGTGTGGTGTTCCCTTAATGTAGTTGCAGTTCTTGACTGGAGTAGAGCCATGTGGAGTCTTAAGAAAGAAAAGATACAATCCTAGAACTGTGTCTGCTACTTAAGATATGTGGGGTATGTACAGCCGCGTGTGCGCACAGACACTGACGTACACCATAACTCCAAATAGTTCCGTGCCACTAATCTGCCTGCCTGTTCTTTTCTGTAGCCCAGATGATTTACTGAATGCACTGAATGAGGGTATCAGCCGTGCTGATGTGATCATTACATCAGGAGGTGTATCTATGGGGGAAAAGGTATGCTAAATTTAAGTCTGACTTGCTGCAATACATGTAAGAATTTCAAGTGAGAGTCTGTTGTCAGAACTTCTGCCTTTGTATTCATGTTTATTAAAAAGGGATCTTACTTTTTTTGGAAGACTTAAATGTGAATTAATTAAGAAAACAGTCTTCGGGGCTAACCTCATTCCCCTTGTTCTTACTATTGTACTACAGTAGAACATAGAACAACAGGGGAGATTTTAGTTCTTGATGCGAGTGATTTGCAAATGTGTTTTTATGTAAGGAATGATTTACACGATTACGATGAGGAAAGTGCTTGGTTAGTAGCACATGAAGGCAACAGACTTCTTTTTATTCTTAGAGCAGGTAATATGTAGATAGAACAAAGCTACTTTTAAAGTACCTCGAACAGCAACCTGAGTATCTAAATAGCTCTTTCTTACTCGGCAGATCTGTTTCCTGAATATACCAAAGCTATATCTGTTACAAAAATAGTTTTATCACGTTTTGAGCCTGATAGTCCTACAGAGGCAATACATATGAGACACAGTGAGCTGATATATTTGCCTTTTGAATCATTAACAGAATTGTTGATTGAGTTCCTGTTGGTAATCCCTGTGCCAAAACCATCAAAGAAAATAGGGATACACAGATGCTGGTGGGGCGTAGATGAACCTGCAGGACATTTATTAATCATGACTTATGCGAAGGAAAACTCAGATTACTTTTTGATCCCAGGCTGAATCTGTGAGTTTGGCAGGTAAAAGAAACGTCTCTCCTTTTATAACTAACAGATGCTAAAGACAGTTGTTGGGAGATGGCAAACATGAGTGCTGTTTTTGTCACTTTTCCGAGTAGAAATCATATTGTTGGATACATCATAAAAAATAAACCAGTGCCAATTACTTTCGATCCCATTATTGTCCTCAGTATTCCCAGAAAAATAATTAAGGACAAGTGCTGGCCTTTGAATTGAGAACGTGGTGATGTAGCGCAGACACAGGAACGCTAGGAAGCGACTGGACTGCTGAGTGGTCTTACAGGCATTTATGCCTCCCGGTGAATTTCCCCCCAGTCTGAATTTGAGACAACAGCATCAAGTCAGTGGGCTCTGTACTCCACGGATGGTTAGCCCTCCCGTCCTGAGCTTCCAGCAGTTTTAATGAAATAACTGAACACCCAAAAAAGTAAATAGAAAGTCAAAACGGGGTTAATGCAATTGAGAATTCATGCCTGGATGAAAAAAAAGTTGCTGCGTTCCAAGTATCAAAACACACACATTTAACCAAAAAAAAAAAAAATAATAAAAATAAATGAGAAAGAAAATCTAAGGGAGCTTCAGATGTACTGCTTCCAAAGACTCTTCACAGACAACTGTTATGTCCTGTGTCTTTAATCTCACTAAACAGACAAGATACTACATCTTTGAGCACAGCAATTTTCAATAAAGACTAAACAAGTAATTCAATTTGTTTTAATATCTGGTTCGATGGTGTTTATGAAAATCATTTAACTTGAACTAATGCACAAGCCACCCACAGTTTTTCCTTTTTAAGAACTGTTAAACACAATCACCGTGAATTAGACCATGTCCCCACGAAATTACAATAATTACCGTATCCTGGAAAACTATGATTTCTACAGACAGTATCGATTTCAGAAAGTAGCAGGAGATCACTGACTCTACTGCTAGATAGCTTAAGTGGCAGAAGTCAGGTAACTTGATGATTTTTAAGTCTTCCCTTTCAACCATAAAGGGTTTTTTTGTCATTGACATAGAGAATTTTTTAGCAGTAGGTATTTGTGGGGCCTTCTAAGATTCTGATGCTGCAGCTGACTTTGAAATAAATATATCCTCATGGAGTCAGGTTTGGCACTTAAAATGAGTCTATTCTTCACCTCTGTTTTTTGAAAATACTTTCTTTCAAATGCCCGAAGTTCCCCACTGGACTGTAGCACTTTCGGGATATAAAGTCTTTCGTCTTCGCTTGATATTAATTAATTGCTTTGAATGCTTAGATGATGTAAGCCACTTTGATGTTACTTAATTGATTTTCTTTTTTTGACTTTAAACAGGACTATCTTAAACAGGTGCTGGATATTGATCTTCATGCACAGATTCACTTTGGCAGAGTTTTTATGAAACCAGGGTAAGAAATCTTTCTGCTTAGGCAATATAGATGGAGGCTGTATTGGGCCAAATATGCTGTATAAGTGCTTCAGCAGATTTGCATTTTCCAAATATACTATAAACTGCATGGTAGATACATACAGGTAAAGAAGCAAAATCAGTCCTATTCAGATTAGCTGTCATCTTTATGGGTGAAATTACCTGGAACAGAGAGATTACTTTTTACCAGTACGAGAAATTTCTCTGATAACTCTTGCAAATCAGGTTTGGGGATTAAGGGGGCACCAGCATGGTGGAAACATGGCCACGGTCTCCACTGTGATCACAGAGCTCAGATATTGACGTTGCTCTGAAATAACCAGAAAATATAAGGACATTTAACTGCTGTTTTACTTAACGAGCATCTCACTTCACTTCAGAATTTGCATAAGTCATATTCCTACTAACAGGCAATTTCTTGAGAGAGGTGGAACGATGGCTGATTCACAAAGTTCTATCTAACTGGCATATTGAGCATAGTAATTTTAAAGTAAACACCATCCTTGTGTGTTCTGTTTGCCTCAGAAAACTCTTTCAGCATTGCGTTCCTTTGCCGTAGCACTGCTAATTAATGAGTCTGGAAGTGTGCTTTGCAGAGAAGATGAAGACTATGCGAATTGAAAATAGAGGGTTCTCTTTCACAGTGCGGTAGCAGAAAGATGCCTACAGCTCTGCCTGGCCAACCAGGGAGTGCAGCTTGTGTTTGCAAGCTGGGCTGGCACGGTGCAGTAAGGCAAGTCCAAGCGCAGTTCTGAGGAACGATTACCTCGAGCGCGTGGCTGTTGCCAGGGAGCAGAACAGAAAGTGGGTGTTTACTGTGAGAACAAATACTTCTACTCTCTCTGCGTACAAGCCAGTAGAGAACTGCATGTGGGTTTGGTGCTTGTGCTGCTACAACCACCACCTGCCTTCTGTAACAGGCACAAGTGAGCTGAAAGCGTGTGTTTTCCTGTGCTGGTTGTAGCCCAGGCATGGAAGTTGCTTGCTGTTTCTGTCATACTGCTCCAGGTGATGTGGGGATGTCCCAAATGTGGGATGGGCACTCCAGCCTCTGCTGCTGACAAGAATGCATAACCTGGTTTAGAGAATTCAGAATATTAAATTCTGGTTCTGGCCTATCTGAAAGCAAACGTAATTCCTTCTTCTGGTGATCCCTCTGTAGACTTGGAGCAATAAAACTTTTAGTAACTAAGCCAGAAGAGCTTTAAGAAATCTTGTTTTCCTCAAACATCCATTTTCATTTATGCCATAAGAAAAATATTTCTTACTGATACCAAAACATTTGGTCATCGAATCTTGCTGAGAATGTAAGCACTCTCATTTTCAGTGGCTGTAGTGCAATAGCAAATAATGTGTCTAAATTTTTATTAATTCTGTCTTAAAAGGCAAAATTCCCTTGAGTAAGTTCCAAGAGCAAAGTCAGAATTTGCTCTGTATTTTTATGTGCTACGTGAGTGCATAGTGATGCCTGGGATTTACCATTCCTCCACTTGATCTGAACGTTTATGAGCTAGTGTAAGGTGGTATCTGGTCTAGCAGCTCTGCCAGAAGAAAGAACTGGGAGACTTTACCAATAACGGTGTTGAAATCTCGTATCAGAATTCAGAGTTTGCAGTAAATATGAATTAGCAATTTGATCTTTTTAGTACCTCAGTCTGAGCACTGGTTATAAGATTTGGAGGCACGTAGTTCCCATTATGTCAGAGACCTTTTAAAACAGAAATTTCAAACACCACCTTCCCCTGGTAAAATAGGATATTGATTAGTCATAGCAGGTACAAAAGTAGATAGTAGATAGTCATGATGTGAAGTGTGGCAAATCTCCAAAGCTGCTGCTGGTCAGCAACTATCGTCTGCCCACCAGGTGTTAGTTGCTAGCTCAAGATGAAGCCGAGGAATTCAGCCTATTTATTGCCCTGTAAAGTATTGTGGTATTAAGGTATGTCTGTATACATGAAGAACGTTTTTTAATGGATGAGTCCCTTGTCTTTGCCAGCTACATTCTTGAGCCATTACATTACTGTCCTGTTTGTGTAACTGTGACAGCCCTGATAACGAGTCACTAGAGATCACTCAGGAGCAGCTCTGAAAGGCAAAATGAGCTCTTTGCTGACCGACCTCGGTCTTACCTGACTGCAGCTCTGCCTCTACATCCATTTTTTTTCGTCTGCAGACTACCTAGCATTTGCTGCTCTGAGACACTTCTCCGTTGTCACTGCTGCTGTAGATCCTGGAGTAAGGGAAGCTGGCGTCACCAATGTTATAAAAAATCTGGAGAGCCTTATATGAAAAACATACAGAGCTCCATAACTCCATCATTTCAGTATCACTTCTTTGTTAATTGTCTTCTAGCATGAAGACAGAATTTAGATTTTTTTGATTACTAGTTTATCTGCTCTTAGATGTTTCTTCACCAGAAGCAAAATCATCTACTTTAAAAGTTCATAGCTGAATACCAAGGAAAACTAATTGTTCCATCACCACAAAGAGAGGATTATACCCCCAGTGTGGAATAAGCAGTAGGTGCTAATGAACTGCAGAGAGAGATCCTGTTTAGTTTTCTCTTCCAGATGTCTTAAATAATAATGTAATAATGTTCAGTCAAAGTCTAGTGCAGATATTAAATATCTTTCCTTTTCCATAGCCTGCCAACAACTTTTGCGACTCTGGATATTGATGGCGTAAGGAAAATAATCTTTGCGCTCCCAGGTAAGGTGTTTTATGGATTAATTTTGTTGCCGTGCGTAATGATAGATGTGAAATAGAACAGGGAAGTTTCACAGCACCTACGTCTTGTGTTGGCATCCTTAAGTAAGGGACCTGTAAGATTTTCCTGGAAGTTTCACGAAGAGATGGACTTATAGGGATATACTAAGGAGTTCTTCCCTTTCCCTGCCCTCGGGATTTGCTGGTGTACAGGCTTGATAATTTCTTCCATCCGCGGGTTTTGTAAAATGGTGCTTTACAGGGGTGGGTTTTTTCCCCACAGTTCTCTCCACATTTCCCAGTAAATATTCTGTGTGTGTAAGTCAGTGAATCCACTCTGGCATCTTGAAAATGGAGACAAAACCAAGGCAGAAGCATGTCACAGAATATTCTTTTTTATCACGAACCAAAAGAGGGCAGCACCATCTCACCCTCCTGCCGTGGGAAATTCCTTAGAGATCTGGCTACAAATGTCTGGCTGCCGTCCTAAATCAGGAGGAATTTATTTTATTCTTCTTGTTCTGGCTCTGCATGGATATTTGACCACACAAGGAATCCTGTTCTTGATAAGCTGGTGGTTTTCAGATATATCTCCAGTTGTTTTCAGATATATCTCCAGTGCTTTTTTTCTCTCATTTTAGCTGCTGCAGTATATTTTTTTTTCCGGGCGAGAGATCAATGGAGCATCTGTCTGATTGTAGTATTTGTTTTAGACCTGTCATCTAGGGAAGTCCAGATGAGTGAGACAAGTGGTGTTTGACAGACAGTGGTCATAGATCTCTCTTGTGAGTCAACAGAAAATGTATAAATCCATGGAATTCTCCTGAGAATGTGTTAAAGAATTTTGCTGCTCTCTTAGGGAACTGAAAGTTATTTTTCCATAGGTCTTGGAAACCTTAATCGTGAATCAAAAGCCCTATCAGCTAGGACATACACCTGTACACAATAAACCCTGCCCCAGACAAATTTAGGTGTAAGACAGAAGGCAACGGAGGAGCGAAGCAAAATGGTGGGACCAGGCTGGTTTAAGACCAGTCTGGACGGGGCTCTGAGCAGCCTGATCTAGTGGGGGATGTCCCTGCCCATGGCAGAGGTGTTGGAACTAAATGATCTTTAAGGTCCCTTCCAACCCTGACGATTCTATGGTTCCATGGCCTGAGGAACATGGGGCAGTTCTTCTCAGGGCAGGGTTTCAGCCACCATCAGCCAGGGCGCGTAGCTTCCGGCAGGTGTACTTACCACATGCCGCTCCAGTCTCGGGTGAAATGTTTCCTGTACGTAGCATGAAAAGCTCTTCAAAGTCCTTTAGAGTACAACTGCTATAAAAACATGAGATCGCTGTCAGCGTTTCAGAGAGTGAATCAAGAGGGAGTCACCACCAACTGGTCTTTGTCCTACAGGCAACCCCGTGTCAGCTGTTGTCACCTGCAATCTCTTTGTTGTTCCCGCACTGAGGAAAATGCAGGGTATCCTGGATCCTCGGCCCACCATCATCAAAGCCAGGGTAAGAAGCTTGTCCTCTGTTTAAAAAGTCTCTCGAGGTGTTGAAGTGCAGCTTTTTGGTCTCTGAAAGGCCATCTTTTGGAGGGAAGGAGGAGTGAAATCTGAGCCCTAGACTAGTTCTGGCAAATTCAAGGAAGTTCGCACAAAACAGAGGTACATTCTCAATCTCTGTTATATTCATTCCCATAATTTCTAAGAGTTAGGTGGCCATCTAATGGAGCAAGATACACAGATGCAGCCATTTGCCCACCAGGCAGGGAGGACGCTTTCCTGTTTAAAAAAACCCACTCCTTTTACCTTGTGGAAAAAATGCAGTGTGATCTGGGAATACCTAAAGGGTTGGATAGTTCTGTATTAGCAATAGAAAATACGAACTTTAAAGTCTTTCTGTTCTAGAGTTATTTATGTAATTAACCCACATGACTCCTACCCTAAGCAATATAAATCCCTTAAACTATTCATTTCACTCTTACAAGAAGTCGTGGATATTGTAACTCTGTTGAATATGGATTTAAGGAATTTTATTATGATGTACTATGCTTTTATTTTTGATTCAAATAAAGTACTAAGGAACACGTTACCTCTTATAGTGCTTCCTAGCGTTCTGGACTTTGGACTTTCCTCTTACTGCTTATCCCGTGTCTCTTTTTCACACTTTCTCAGGCATCCAGAACTTAATCTCACATCTAAAATATTCCAAAACAGAGAGCAATTTGAGGTGACCCTCACTTTTGCCTGATTTTTCCAATGTGTTCCATTAAATTCCATTGTGAGACATCCCCTGTAAGTGTTTTCATTTCAGAGATCGGCCGTTTCCCTTTTGTCAGAGCTAGCAAAACTCTGAATGCAAATAAAATTTTTATCTTCATGCAGTGTAATCCAGAGGCCAGAAATTATAAAGCTTTTTTTTTTCCCAGAGAAATACTATCTTTAAACTCCCAGTAAAGGAACAGCTTTGGAATAGTTCATTTAATGCACGTAGACTCCATCATACACTTTGATATCATAATATTACAGTTGTATTCCCCTTTAATACTGCAGCCTGTACCTCCTGCAACTTTTGATCTTGCAGGAGACACCTCAAAAAGCAAGTTTTTAAAAAGATTTTTTTTTTAAAGGAAAACAACTGAGCAGATCATTCTGTTATCTAAGACAGTGCAATCTGAATGCCTGACGTTTTCATCCTTTCTTTGTTTCTTCTACAGTTATCGTGTGACGTAAAATTGGACCCCCGCCCAGAATATCATCGGTGCATTCTGACTTGGCATCACCAAGAACCACTACCTTGGGCACAGAGTACAGGTTAGTGCCCAGTCGCACGGACTGACAGACGCGCTCACACACGTCCTTACCTTCCTACAGAGATGTCTAAAAACAACCAAGGTTGTGCACATGCTGTTCCATAGAACCTTTCCTCATTCAGGCTGCTCTGCTGGCACGCTTGCGCACGTGCGTACCTCTACATTAGCACAAAATTCAGTCATGATATGACTTACCAACTTTACCATCAAAGCTTCCTCTTTCTGAGTAACCTGGCCCACAGACACACCTGTACGTTTGCCTGTGTGCACACACTCCTTTTTATAAGCATCCACCCATGCTCACTTGCACTCACAGGCATCTTCGCTTACTTTTGCTCTTGTGCCTGCACTAAATACAAGTTGGGGCATTGGTAGGAACAATACAAATAAAAGAAGTGTGATTCTAGCTGGACTGGAAAAGTAGAAGAGATAGCAGAGGCTCTTGAAGCAGACTAAGGCTTCTATTAGGTCACGTTTGCCACCTGGGGATACTTCTGGATACTCAGCTGCAGTTGAGGTAAATACTATATCTGAATACTTTTTTAGCTGTACACCGCTAGAAGACTGACTCTGCCAGTTTCAGAAGAGATTCAGGTCCTTAAACAACTAATTGTCTTTTTGCTGCATCCAGGCTGTTCATTACCAAGCACTATATACAAGTATAAGTCTCTTGACTTATTTGTCTGGCCACCTTCTGCAGTTACCTTATTGTCTTGGAATTGTTCCCTTGGCTCTTACCTTCTTCATTCTGCTTGCACACGCTGGATTCAGCTAATTCTGTGCTAGCAGCATTAGTTTTATCAAAAAGTTTACTGTTCATCAGCACTTGCACCCTAAGGCTCCAAGTGCTTTATCTACTCGTGCTAAGCTACTAATCCTAAATGAGACTAATCAGAGAGGAGAATACAGTGAATCAAACTTACTCTAGACTGTGCTTGTTGTAGTATTTGTACTGTCAGAATTAAGTATACGCAAAGTAATTTTGATGGAATTAGAAACTCCAACAGAAAAGCAACTCAGTAGGACAAGATATGAGGTCCAGATAAGGTGGAAGACCGGACAGGAAAGCCATCAGCAAAGGGAATGAGAGTTCCGAGAGGCAGAGCGATGAGAGGCTAACTCTCTGCAGAGTTCTTCGTTTCCATCCACCTTGGAACAGTGAGATCCCAGCTCTAGGAATAAGAATAAGCAAAATGAACGTCTCTGCAAGAGCAGCTCTCGTTTCCCACATGGCGTGCTGCAGCATTCGAAACTACCTGAAAGCTTAACTGGATTTTTTCTCTCGCTCTCCCGCAGGGAATCAGATGAGCAGTCGTCTGATGAGTATGCGCAGTGCCAATGGACTGTTGATGCTACCTCCAAAGACAGAGCAGTATGTGGAGCTTCACAAGGGGGAGGTGGTGGATGTCATGGTCATCGGAAGGCTATGATGTCACCAGCAAGAGCGAAGCTTTGATGCATGTCCACATATCATTGACTGTATCCTGTAATATGCAACGGCACAGCTAGTTTTTCTGATTTGGATAAAAGTTGATCAGTATAGTCAACATCTTGAATTATATTTCAAATGGAATTTAAATAAATACCTTTTAAACAAAAAAAAAACTTTAAAACAAATCTTAACAAAGAAATTTATTCTGATTATATCAAAGCAACTTTTTCCTTTCCTTGCAATTGCTTTGTGTGTTCAATGCTAGTTCTGATAGCGGTAGCTTTTAGTAGACAGCGGTAGGTGCCTGCAGAACTTGTGTTTTTTCTCATCTTTAAGATACAACTACTTATGCTCTTAAAACAAGGCTGTCTGCTTATTTATACTAGCGTAGACAACACTTGGATTTCCCTTATTAGTATGCTTCATAACCGCTTCACAGAGAGCTTCTGCTTGTTCTTTATCTTGTATCTCGTGTTGATGTGCACAGTGCCAAAAGCAGAGTGGCTGCACTGGGAACCCAGTGAAGCCCCGAGGTCTTCCCACCTCGCGGCGCATTCAGGGATCTCTCTTGTCCCGGCAGCCACCCAGCTCAGTACTCTTGGGCAGTAACTGGATACCTTTTATTTCAACAAACAAACAAACAAACAAAAAAATCGCTTCCTTAAGTGCTGACAGCCTTTTTAACCAATACATTTAAAAATGTACAGAACTAAAAATTTAAAAAAAAAATCAAAGACTGATCTTGTACAGATATTAGTGTTACCAGCATTCGTGTGGAAATTAAATGAGCAAAGAAATAAAACTAATGTTAAACAACTCTGTACCATAACATTTTCTGTAATGATATTGAAACTTAAATGAATAAAAAAAAAAATCCTCAATCATTATTTAAAATTTCACTTGTTTAGCCTTGTTGTGTGAACCACAAAAAGTAGTGGTTTAAGCGGGTGTTTGGGGTGGCGGAAGAGGACAGGAAGAAAGGGAAAATAGCCTGGGGAATCTAGGGCCTTCCCTCGTGAACTGAAAATACGGAGTGAGCTCCCTCTCACTCGTGTCCCGAGGGACAAAATAGAAGCAGTGTTGGGAGCGGGGATACAGGTGGACTAGTCAAAGCTGGAGAATACTTCTTTTCCCATCTAAATAGCAGTTGCAGACAGTCCTTATGCTGCACAGTGTGGAATTTGACAGAGCTGCTTTTTTTTGTGTTTCGTGAGATTCTCTTTTTGGTGCTGGGACTACTCACCCCTTGCCAGATGATGTATTTTGGTAATTTCACATTTCATCCAGGATTAAGACCACAGCGGTGCCCTGCGACACCTTGCTTCGTGGAGCTGGTGGGTAAAATGCTACCTCATCATCTCCATTTACGAAGCCAGAACATGTATCTATAGGATTTTTTTGAAGACTTCTCCAGGAAGGACACAGAAACTTGGGCTTAAGTCCTGACTGCCACAGTGCACCAGGGCTGTAGTTCTGTGATAACCACAGAGGGCATCCCTGAGGCTGGTTTTAAAACCAAACTCGCTTTGGTTGCTCAGGAACCTGAACACTCGCTGCACAGGCTGTCGCAAAGGCTGAAGGCAGGTGAGCAGAAAAATGCTGATCGTGTTTCTTTGTTCTGGACTACGCGTCCACCTCTGTGATCTCTCTGTGTAACAGCAGGATGGTGCCAAACTGAATTCCTGAATACCTGTATTTGTATGTACCAATATTGGAAACCGTGGAAGAGGGAACAGAGAGGAGAGTTAACTCATCTCTGAGCAATAATGTAGAACACTGCCTTTTATAATCCAAAGGGTTATTATATAGTCAGGAGTTATTACAGGCAGTGCATATAATGAAAATTGGAAATTTATAAAGGACACCAGTAACAACAACCTCGGGGAAGATTGTTCATGCAGTTGGAGATGCTAGACAGAGATAAAAGAGAGATGCGAGGAAACCTGGCCAGAAATATCTTGGGTCTGGTTTACATTAAAACCATTACTCAAAACAAATGTGGCTGAGAATATGCTGTGTATAATGCATGGCTACATTTAAACCATATCTCGGCATCGTAACACTTAACTACCATTGTAACAAATAAAGCATTTGGAGGTTAATCAAGATTTTTTTTTTTTTTCCAAACCACTGATAACATAATCTGCTTTAGCCACCCTACTGGTTTTTCGTAATCCCCTCTGCCCAGCGTTCAAAGTTTTATGCAAGAAAATAAGACTTGCGCTTTCTGAGAGAGATGCTCACAGCCCAGCCTTTGTTAATGGTGGAAGCCACAGTGGTATGTTGGGGAGGTAACTGAGAGCAGAATAATAAATCATTATTATAAGTATGTCTCAACTATCAAGCCTAAAATCTGAAGAATTTGCTTTGGTTGTTGTAATATAAATGAATGTAAACAGATAAATTCAAATTACTTTTTTACTTTAACATTCCCAACTTACGGTTTCAGGGAAGGCTGGAAGCTTTAGAAGAGAAATCAAGGACAAAAGGATCTTTGTATGTGGTTACTTTGGTTCAACGACTGAAACTTTCAAACGGAAACATTTCAAGGAATATTTTCACTATTTTTACTCCTCTAGATAAGGTTTTAGCATGATCAAATAGTAACTTACTTCACAACAAGAAGCAATGCCAGCAACGGCTGAAGATAAGGTTGGTGTTCCAAAATTTGTAGTTTTCTTCTTTTTACAGCATTTTCTTCAGCACTTGGGAATGAGCGTGGGTAGAAACGTCTGCAGTGAGCTTTCCGTGGCCCAGTCATCCGGCTGAGAAAATCCCACAGCGACCTACGAAATCCTACAGCGACTGTTCTAGCCTGGCTAGCTGGTACCAAAACCTTGATTGTACCCCTGAATGCGAAACATCATTCAAAAATTGGCTGGGTTCAATCTGATAAATAGAAGAATAAACTGGCCTCCTCCAAATACTAATTTTGAGACTTTAATTACAGAAATTGCAATGTGAATTCTATCTTGATATTAAAATACGCTAAACATGAAATGTCTTTGATCTGTAGGTAGTTATTAGAGATCTATGTGACTAATTACTTATTAACATAGAATCTTTTTGATTCGTGAGCTGAAGGATTGCACGTAAAGCATATTGCAACGTGGATACTGGTTAAGGACAATGCGCAACTGGAATCACCCCCCAGGTTCTCTTTGTCCCCTGCAGCTCGCCGCTCTGCTCCAAGTGCTGGAGGTTGTCGTCTTTGACACGTCTTGGTCCGCGAGACGTGCCGCTTGCCTCACGCCTGGTAAGGATGGTCCTCAGGCCACAGGCGGTCGGCAGGTACCCCACGCCGATCGCAGAAGTGCCCAGTGTAGTGACGGGATCCACTTTTTCGTTCCAGCTGCCGTGGGTCCAGGTCGGTCAGTGGCAGGATGGCACATGCCGGCATCGTTGCCTTTGTATGGCAGCAGTGTTGAGGGCCTGTCTCGAGTCGTGCTCAGGAGAGCTCTTCAGGCTGACACGTCCGCCAGCACTTGCAGGGCCAGGACTATGTCTGCGAGGTGAGACTTTAGGGGGAGACACCTTATTCTGGAAAGCAGGTGCCAGGCCAAGCTGGCCCGCCCGGCGCTTCCCATGGCCCTCTATCACGTTCTCATACTCAGCTTCTCAAAAATAGCACCATCACCTGAACTCTTTGTGGGGTTTTGTGTCAGATAACAAAAAAATATACATTAAATCGAAACAGAAGAAACATAACACAGCTTTGTTTTCTTACCTAACAGCGATGAGGTGTTTCCAGGTGCCTACATTTGTAGCTCACAAAGAGAAGAGAAGCAAAGTAAGGGACAGACAGCAAAAAGCTGTGAGTATTGGTTAGTGCTGAAGACACAGGAAGACTCAGAAAGTGCGTAAACATTCATCAGCAAAGTTCAACAGTTGTTTTAAAGGCAGAGTCTCCTTCTTGCATATGCTTATTTGATGTATTTGGATATACAGCTTTGTAATTCCCCTTAGGAAGCAGGTGGGAGAGTGTGGGATCTTCAAGTGAGGGGTCAGAGAACAATTTAGGCTATGTTATCAAGCAGTAGGTGGGCTGACGTGTAATGATCCTAAGACTCTTCCTCTTACCTGATGGGAAACTAGGAATAAGAAAGAAAAGGCTAGATGTTGAAATGCTCAAGCACAAAATTTGCCAAAAATTCTGCTGTTCCTTAGCTGGAAAATTGAAGCTAATTTTTTCATATCAAGGAAAAAAAACTTGAAAATTTTATGCTGATACTTTCCAAACATTTCTAATTGACTTTTATCCCAAATAAACTGAGGAACATATTCCCAAGCTAGAATTTGTTTTCTAAGGTTATTGTACGCAGGTAAGAAACTTTGTTTAAATGCTTTACATCTCTTGTAGTCTCCTTCCTGAAGCTAGTTAATGTCACCTGGTGTTACGCTCATGCAAAAGCTGAATTTTAGCACTACAGGTTAGACAGGGAGGGGCATTTTTGCATGTAGTCAAAGCAAGCAGAGACATTTCTGGGAGACGAGGACAACAGGGTGGTCAAAGTCACAGCTATAGATTAAAAAAAAAAAAAAGATTTGCAGCAGGGAGAACAATTGCTGGAGCTGATAATCGTTAAAGCAGCAATCTGTTGAGTAGAGACAAATATCATTTTCCGTAGCAGTATTTGGTCAGTATGTTGTAATTAATTGCCTTAACCTCATGATGGAGAACATGATCTCTAATAACTGTCACTGGTGCGTGGTTTGGCAACCCCTTCGCCTTCCTAAAGCCAGCCAGCCTCGAGAGACAAAACGCAGCATTTGCACCCTTTCAGTATAATCCCGTCAGAAGCTGAACGTCTCTATTTACTCAGAGTGAAAAAAAATCCATGTTGTTGTTTCTTCTATGCTTTCTTTTATGGAATTGTTTTTGTGATTTTTTTTTTTTTTCTCAAACTTGACTTTTGTTTTCTAGAAAGTATATCCCAGCCTCTGCCTGGCAAGGTGGGTCCCCATGCTGGGTTTAAACTCAGCATTACAATGCAGACACCTCTTGGCTAATTCACGGGGAGGAAAAAAAAGCCTGCGGGTTTTGCAAATGTTACAGCCTCATGATGTGCTGCTCGTTGCATGTTTTCTGAAAGGGCTTAGTGACTCATATTCAGCATTAGACTGAGAATTGCCCTGTGCATTCATGCCATGTTGCACACAAGCTGACAAAGCTCCTGGAATATAAAGCCTTCAAAAGGGCGCTGCACAGATGCTCAGTTGCTCTCTAGTTGTCAGACTGGTCTGGCTGGGATTACTTGCTCCATCCCAGTACAGTGTCATCCAGCATGCTCTGTCCCTATGCAAGGGCTTCTGCATTTGCATGGGCCCACTTTGGATTTAAAAATACAGCCAGCCAACTTAATTTTTGCAGAGTTAAATCACAAGCGAAACAGAATCCTGATTGTGCACCAGTAACTCCGCAGGTAATCTGAACTGGACGTACCAGAGGAAGTAAATGCACTGGCATGATCTTGATAACAGAGGTTCAACAGTAGAAGTAAAGTAACTTCAAGAAAAGTATTGGAGAAGATGGAAGCTAAGTATATATTCCATATCTATGGAAGGTAAGTATATATCTGTGCAAAAACTACCTTAGAAACAACAGGGCATGATTCCAAAACCTGGATTTACTCCTCTTGTAGGTGTAGAACACCACCATATCCAGATACATTTACTTCCATTTAAAAAAAAAAAAAAAAAAAAAGGAAGTGGTAGTGCAATACTGACATGTTACCAGCCACTGGCAGGCAAAAAACTGTCCCACCGGACTGACAAGAAAACGTGCAAAGCAGCTTTTGTCAGTACCTGACATTCTCCTTAGTGGATTTTATCGTGGCCCAAGATAGTCTGAAAGGATGCTATTACCCAACAGAAATCGGAAATATCAGCAAAACAAATGAGAGTTAACACATCAAGGATGGAAAGCTTTTTAAAAAATGACATCATACGTAACAACCAAACACATTATTACCTGTGTGACATGTGCATTTCCTCGGATGTTTGTCTGTCGTGGCAAAGTAAGCGGTGACTGCATCATTTTGAAACGCCGTGCCGTTTGGAGCACTACGGGGGACCCGATTCCACAACGACGTGCAGAGCAGGCATTGGACCAGGAGAAGCCAACCTGGATGTTTGCAGACACGGCTTCCTACACCGGCAGTGGCTGGTACCAGTGGGAGATGGCAGCTTGTGTGGGATTACCCAAGAACCTACTGATAACGAGACAACATAATGCCAGAATTTTCCCTGTGCTCTGTGGCCTGTGTGCTTCTAGATAATTGAAGAATCTCCCCTTGCAAAAGCAAAAAAAAGAAAAAATAGTGGCTGATAGCTCACATCTCTGGAAGAAAGTATAAATTCATGACAAGTAGATAATGATCCATCTTCCAAATACTCCTCCAGCACCCGCAGTGTTTGTCCCACACTTTCACAGTGTGAAGCAACATCTTCTCTGTTTTGTGCTGAATCTGCCACCTCCTAGTTCTCCTTGACATCTTTTAGGCTTTTGTGTTGGAGCAAATACTGTTACCCTCACCCATCGTCTCATACAGGGATATTGTCTGGATTAAGGGTCCTAATCCACGTAGTCAGCCCTTTGTGGTCATGTTCCATCTCAAAGGGTCCATAAATTGGTTCATGCCTGTTGCTCCTCTTTGCATCTTCTTTAATTTTTTTATATTCTGTCTGTGGAAAGGAGACCAGAACTGCACACAGTATTAAAAGGCATCACTATCTCCCATAAACACAAAATTATTACTTCCATTTGTTGTCTGCTTCCTAATAGGTGGGGTTTTTTCTTCAGTGCTTCTGACCAATGTGTTTTTACAGATCTTAAAATACAGATAACCTTAAAGTCTCATTCTTAATTGAGAATTCTTAATTCTTTACTAGCCAACCTAAAAACACTAATTATAATGACCATTCAAGAAAATATTTTCTTCATACGCATCATTTTACTTTTATCTGTCTTGACTTTCTCAGTTGTTTCAACTCACTTCTGCTCAATTTTGAGCAATCCACCTGTACTTCTTGGTCCTGCTACATTAGTGTCTTCCTTTAATTTACTTGCCTTTAATTTAATCTGATAATGGAGACTGTATTGATTACTTCTGCTGAGAATCAGTTCTATACTGTGTGCAAAGACCTGCTTTGGTGGCTTGACAGCTACGCTGTAATATTATGCTTGATCTTTTCTTGTTTTTTATTGCCAGCTAGATTGCCCACTGGCAGGCTCTTCATCTGTGCTCTTGTTTTGGGATGCTGTTGCATTACTTCAGAGAACTGCTAGCTGACCTAATAAATCCCACCTAAGGCAAGACCACCTTTCTGCATACATGGAAAAGCTGCAGTGAAAAAAAGGGGGGGGAAAAAAAAAGTGGGCTTAATATTTTCCTGTAGGTTTCCTGTATTTGGCTGAGGTTGCCGGGGCAGGCGTGTTCGTGGTGAAGCCTGGTGGGCAGTCTCTTGGGATTGCCCCCTGGTAGGTGTATGTGCTGTACTTCGGGGAATTAGCTCACAGGAATGTGTAGGCGAGTGAACTGGAGCCAATGCTGATTATAGGGGGTTGTTTGTGATGTACGTTGCCTTTCTGCAAGCACAGCCTGTTGGGGCTTTTGTGTCAGCGCTAGGTAATTCACTAGAGGTACTGAATAATGAAAATTAAAATGGCCTGGGAGCTATTTATCTGCCAGTCTTTCAGGAGGGGAGAGGTACACATGCAGATGCAATGGTACTTGAACCTATTCAAGTAAAAGATAGTTGGCACTGTACATGACTGACTTTCTGTAATTCACTCGCTGCTGGCCAAATCCAATCAATTTGCCCAATCTGCTATGAAAAGTCGGAGCAGAAGATGGGATTTAATATGTTCTTGGCAGCCTGCGTTGCTAAGGAGTCATGCTTCTGCCTTCTCCTTTAGCTGGAGTTTTTCTAAGAGGTGGTGACTAGGGTTAGGTATGACACTCATTGCACAGGTCAAACAAGGGCTAAGTGTATGCCTGTATCTGGGCTGGGTGGACAGGACTTGCAACTTCCATGGTTCAGACAAGAGCTATGACCACATGACCGTGAGTCTTCTCCAGCTCAGCCACTCACAGTGGTGTTCACAATTGCATTTCCATTGACTAGAGAGGGAAAGGCAGTTCAATGTTGGAAAAGGGCTTGGTGTTGGTGTTTTCGGTCTAGCAATGCTATTTTTCCTTCTCTAGCCATTTATATTTCACAGCTGAAATCCAGTTGGGAAAGAAAACCACCGTTGTTTTCCACACTGGATCAGAGTTGTCTTCTACAACGGAGAAAGCAGAAAGCATTTCTGCTGGACGTCACTGCACAGTATTGTCAGACGGCCCAGAAGCCGTCCTGTGGTGGGCCCCACCGAAGCAAGGGAAGCTGTGTACGTGCAGAGGAGGTTGCATAACAGTTCTTCAAACTGTCAGATGACAGAATTCTCATTTTGCAATATCAATTCTGCTTCAACCAGGCTGGTGCTCAGTCACGGCCTGAACCCCGTCCAAGCATCAGACTGTTGGAAGCAGCAGTGTTATCATATAAGGTGAAAGGTGTTAACATCATAGAATCATTAAGGTTGGAAAACATCTTTAAGATCACGGAGTCCAACCATTAACCTAGTTTTGCCAAGTCCAGCACTAAACCATGTCCCTAAGCACCATATCTACACGTCTTTTAAATATCTCCAGGGATGGTGTGGCAGGTGCACCCATCCCAATAAAGGCTGAAATTTCTCAACCACTGAAAGGAAAGAGTTAAAAGCTGAAGCTGCACTTTGGGAGTCAGGATACACACCTGGGTGGAGGGATAGCAAAGGCAAGGCCCTTCAGTCGACAGACAATATCCTCAGCCAATGAAATGCATCAGTTGAGAGAAGTTTCTAGACCTCTGACCATATATGACCACTGATGAGATTTGCTTAGGGCATAAATGGAGCCCTGCTGGAGGGCAAATGGAGCCAGTTTTCTTTGGAATGGTGGGTCTGTGACTGAGGACTCTTCCCTTCCATTGGGCTGCTGCCTGAGGTGCCTCCTTCAAGGGTTGAGAGCCCTCCTCTTTCACGTGAGTGATGTGCACATTTTGGGTTATTGTACCTTAAGCTGAAGGTGACTGTAGTATTAATTCTGTTTAACAGACATCTGAATCTGTAGTTTACACATGTTTGTCAGAGTGCTAAACAATTTTTGATCAAAATAAATCTCATTTTTGAGCATGTGCCTTCTCTATTTTGAGAGATTCCATGACAGATGGTGACTTAACCACTTCCCCGGGCAGCCTGTTCCAGTGCTTTACAACCCTTTCAGTGAAGAAATTTTTCTCTACTATCCAGTCTAAACCTCTCCTGGCACAACCTGAGGCCATTTCCTCTTGTCCTCTCACTTCTTCCTTGGGAAAAGAGACCGACTATAACCTTGCTACAACCTCCTTTCAGGCAGTCGCAGAGAGTGATGAGGTCTCCCCTCAGCCTCCTCCAGGCTGAACAACCCCAGTTCCTTCAGCTGCTCCTTGTAAGACTTGTTCTCTGCACCTTTCCCCAGCTTTGTTGCCTTCTCTCGACACACCCCAGCACCTCTTCTTTTCATGAGGCGTCCAAAACTGAACACAGGATTCGAGGTGTGGCCTCACCAGTGGCGAATACAGGGGGACAATCCCTGCCCCTGCTGGCCACGCTGCTCCTGATACAGGCCAGGATGCCGTTGCCCTTCTTGGCCACCTGGGCACACCGCTGGCTTGTGTTCAGCTGGGTGTCCATCAACACCCCCAGGGCCTTTTCCACTGGGCAGCTTTCCAGCCACATCATGGGTTGATTATGATATCACTTGGCTGATCTAGAAGTTTACTCTGGCAAAAGAATGTATAGAGAGAAGCAAAAATTTACAAACCAGAGCAAGACACATGAATACAAGCTCTGTTTTCAATTGGCTCATTAACCTTTAGCCCAAGGCCCTGAGCGCACCAATAGGCCTTAACTGCCCTGACCAGCCTCACCTGGGATTTCCAGCCCACACCCCCTGCCTGTGGGTCTGGGAGCCACACTTAAGCCCTGGCTTGGGCACCTGTTCCTGTCTGAGCAAGGCTCTAGATGTATCTGCTGCTAGCTCTGAGTCCTGGGTGGATTCCTTGGACATCTGTTACCATTCCGTCCTCAGGCCTGCCTTCCGCTACTCTCGAATGGACTGCTGGAACAAAGTCTCGGGATGGACCCCAGATCTGGTTTCACTCTGTGCCTCTCAGCAGATCCTGTTTCCACCATCCTGCTCGGCCCACTCACTTTGAAGTCTGCAGGACTGGAGGGTTACGCCCTGACTGTTCAAGGCAATGTGACTGCTCAGGTCATCCTTGGCTCCCAGCTCATTGTCCCTTGAGGAGGAGACCAATTCTTGCTGTTCCCAGGCAGCGTGCCCTGCATGGGCAATACCTGCGCAAAAATCGCTGATGCCCTTAATGTGCACGTGTTACAGGTGACTCCATCCAGCCCTATGCCCTGATGCAACGAAGAAATGGAATTGCTGCCAGGACAGGTGAGAGCACAAACCAGGTGATGTTTTGTGATGCCAGCAATGATGAAGCTGAGTTCTTCCAAACCACCCTGCCTGTTAGAACAAAAACTTGCTGCCTGACATATGTGCATTCGTGTACCACTTCATATTGTCCTTTCTTACAGAAACTCAAGCAGGGGAACTATATCATCAAGGCTGTGCCTGATGATGCTGCAAATCATGGGTCTTTCGTGCTGAAAGAATTCCAGCAGGCTCTGCAGAAGAGACTAGTACACTCATGTCCTCTTCCCTTAGACATATTCCTCTGGGTAAGAAAGATTGACCTAAGTGAAACAAGGTATGAACGGAAAGTAGAAATCTGTATTTTTAAAATCTCAGTGGCAGCATACTTCTCTTCTTCTTAGCATTCTGACATTTACTGATCAGTCATGAACAAATCATGTGACTTTTGAATCTACTACTAAATGTAATTTATGAGTAGTCTTGAATTAATTTATTTTTTTTTCCCTCAAGGAGTCAATCAATATTTTGTTACTTATTCTCCAGCTGTATTGTTAGTCAGCCTGGTCAGCTGCTGGAAAATTTCTACTTCAAGTATCTCCTAAGTCCTGACCTCTTTTGTCCCAACAAAACCGTACATAATCCAAGAAGTGCAAAGATAGAAGTAACCAAGATCCACGATTACTTATAAACAAGAACATAGTGAAGCACAAAATAGCATGTGCAAACTAGTGTTTATAGATTCACAGGCCCTTTTTTCCTTAAATATTAAAAACGAGTCAAGAGCTATGAGGAAGCATTACTAAGTTCCCCTTTGCACTTGAGATTTCATGTTCTTAAAAATGTGTGTTTGGAGGGCAGAGGTTCTGCTCCTCAGTAGTATAATAAAACCTATCAGGAAGAATTATGTTTGTTTCTTTTTATAATCATCAGGGTTTGTTTGGGGTTTTTTTAACACATAAGCCTTTTTATCTTTGTTCCCTTCAACTTGTGAATTTATTTTCATTTCGTGGATAGGCAAAACGAATAGCAAGTTTCATTTTTAAAAGCATTTGCTCAAGTCAGGTGTCTATTATGGGTGACCTTCAGATACTTCTTAGCTGAGGAGAATACGCTTCTTTCACCTCTGCTCCCATCTTCAACAGTAAGTTTGTCCAGGTAAAAAGTCATTCAAATGAAATACTTTGGCATGCCTAAGATAAATTTGCTTGCAGTGATTACCCTTTTTCCTTCCTCCTTCAGCTCAACAGGTAGTTCTTGTTCATTTATTTTCGCTATTCTTACTCTCTGTTTACTACACGCATACGGATATGTTTCCCTTCTCCTACAGACTCGTTCAGAAATTACATTATTGCAGCCCCTTTTCAAGATTACTGTGATTTTCCTAATGCTTTAGTGGTTTAGGAAGCTGAATAATACAGCATGGGGTTTCCAGGTATTCAGACTTCTTAGTGTCTTAGATGTTCAGGGGCTTCTGAAAGATCACTACCCCTGCCCACCCTCCCAGCCCCTGGGTTCATGAAGATGGACAATGTCCTAGTTTTGCTGAGACAGAATCAAGAGAATCAATTTTCTGTTCAGGAAAGCTGTATTTCTGAGAAGACTGCAGTACCCAGTTTGGTGAGAACACAGTTGAAAAGACACTTTGTGGGGTTTTTTTTGTGGCCAACTGTGGTATGTGGGTCTCCATAGTGATCGAGGTCTCGGAGTTAGCCAGGTGCTAAAGCCAAGGCAGCTGACCCGAGGAAGGTATTCCATACTATAAATGTCACACTCCCTATAAATTGGAAAGTTGGCTGGGAACAGTCTCTTCTTCTCAACAGCCACCATCTCTGGAGGTTCTCGCTCCTGAAACCCACTCTCTCGTTCATTGTGATTGCTGTGCTTTCACTGTAGCTGTGATGCTCACAGAACTGGACATCCAGCATTCACCACTGGGAGCATGCAGGTCATAACTACTACAAGGGCTGAATATAGTTTTGTGTGCTTCATGTTAGTAGCAATAATAGGTTGTTTAACTGTTATATCAAAGCTGTGTCCATTTCAACCCACGGGTGTCTCTTCCTTGTTGGGGGGAATCACGAAAACTAGAATTGCTTAGATTGCTGGTGCCCTTTACTTTCACGAGTCTAAACTCATGATCATTCTGCATGTCAGTGAATCAGTCTCGTGAACAAAACCTTTTATGGTCTTCCTCGGCATACTTCTCCGTTTTGCTAAGTCACAAAAGTTTGAATGAGCTCTTGTTCAATCAGCCTCATTCTTTTTGTGAACACGATGCTACTGTGTGCTCCTCTTTGTAGCTGGCTGGTGGGCCGCACGAAGTTCGTTGTGATAATTGCCAGCTGATGATCCTAAAGTGATCTACATGACCTGGAATGAAAAGTATTTTGGTTTATGATGTGCTCTCATTTAACTGTTTTTCTCAGTATTCCTGTGTGCACACGTCTCCATCCACTAATATGCATCTATCTGTCTGAAAATCTGCATCTCTCTCTAGACATTACAGTACATGAAAAATTTTTAATGTCTCATTGTTATGTTCTTTTTCACTTTCGTCCTCTTAACAGCCATTCATTTAGAAACGGGAGTACTGACAGAGAAAAATGGCCTGTGAGGGGGTATAAATTAGTACATGCTCCAGAACTCATTTCAGTACTCCACATTAAATGGAGACAAATAATGACATATTATTTAATTGGCAATAACAAATCTGTGCAAAATACTAGATTAATTATATTCTAATTTCAAATTAACTTCCTGCCTTCTAAAATAGTCTGTGACATACATATAGCGCCAACACGTACATCACATTTTACTGGAGCTTAGTGTTACAATATTTCTTGTCATTTTGTTGTGAAAACCGTAACAGAGAAGTAGTGAAGCAATATTCACATATTTTCCTATTACTCACATACAACCATAAAAGCATTCAGAAAAAAACAACCAAACAACCTGTCTTGACAAATCCAGCATTTAGATTTGTTGCACTGAGGGAAGGGGACCTGCCCATTTGTTTCAGTCACTTCCCCACTAGAGTTTTTTCCCCCCTTTTCTATTCTGTACAAACAATTACTTTTTCTATATTCTTTTTCTAGTAATATATTTGCAGCGCATTTTTATAGAGGACAAAATAGCTGATTGTATTTCCCGTTGTTTTCTTTCTGTTATCATCTTTGCTTCTTTTTCTGTGTCTTACTGTACCTTTTTCCCCAGTCACTCGTAGTTTGTGAGCTTTCCCTCTTATCAGCTTTCCTGTTAATTTTCTCTAGCTCTAGATTATTCTTTCTCTCACTTTCCAAGTTCTTTGCACTCTGCTCTGTGTCTCTCTTTTTAAACAGTACCTTCCTTCAAAGATGTATTTCTTCCTCCTGTGTAATTGCATCTCCTCTCTTCCTTCATTTTCTGATCATGCTTCTGCCAGTCTGCATCCTACTATCAGTTCCCGAATTTGAGGCAAAGGCAGTGCATGTTCTTCCTGGGCTCACGTAGATCTGCAGGCTCTGCTGTCTTCTCAACCTGCTGATCAGCTTTCAGTAGAGAATGGGAATGATCTTCATATACCCTCAGGCAGCTGAGAAGTATGGCAATATCACATTGGTGATGGCAGATAGGCTCTGGCTCTCCCACCTCTCAGGTTTCCTGCAAGGACTAAAGATGAGTTCTGCTGTGAGGTGAGTAGGCAAGACAGCTTGTAGGAGCGACTGAAGGAGAACAGCATGGGAGAGACTGGGAAAAGGCCAGTTTGGAATACAGAGCACAAATGCTAGTAAACTTTCCATAAAGGCAAATCATTCTCTCCAGTCAATCTTTCCTCCTTTGTGGTTCTTGGTGTACGTTTATCTTCTCTGTCCTGAATATTCTTCGAGGGCAGCCCATTTGCAACCAGATTCCAGCCTAGGATGCCACAAGAAACAAGTGGTGGCAAGTTCGAATTTTAGGTATCGCCCAAAACATGAACAAGAGTGAAATATCATTCAATAGAACTGTAAATTCCAATGTTGTTTTCCATGGTGAAAAGAATTCTAGATTCTGTTTCTCAAAAGCAATTACTGGCAAGGAAGAAGCTTCTAGGTAGTCCCTGAGAAAATGATCGTACAGCATATTTTCTGGTCAAGCGACAGTAAGTACTTGAATGATACACGATTTATGAAATGGTGTTGTCCGCTAGAAGAACACACGTGCAAAAATACGGGTCAGTAACAGTATCTTCACTATCGTCTACAGACAGATTGGCTGCAGATGTTTGCCATCAGTGACTTCACACTAAACTTGCACGCTAAAAGTGAAAAAGATCAAATTAAATTTTAGAACACTGGAAAATTGATGATGCGTATTTTGAACATTCTTAAATAGAGTATACTGCACTCAGCAGCTGTTTGCATTAATCAGAATCATTTTCCTAGCATAGAGGTAATAAATACGACTGATTTCATATCGAGGTATGCGGCACACACTAGGTTACATAGGGCGGAAGGCAATAAATTGAAGATTTAATTAGGAATACCTCCCTCATAAACTAAATGCCATGCCTGTGACTATAAAAGAGAAATTTAGTTTGCACCTAAATAACCTGCCGTAAGGCCACCACAGATAACCTAATCCAAAGGAACAAGTTAAAATTCCTCAGAATGAAGAGATCAGATCATGGAATCATAGAATGGTTCAGGTTGGAAGGGTCCTGAAAGACCATGTAGTTGACATCCCCTGCCGTGGGCAGGGACACCTCCCACTCTGCCAAGTTGCTCAAAGCCCCGTCCAGCCTGGCCTTGAACCCTGCCAGGGAGGGGGCATCCACAACTTCCCCATTTCCCCACTTCTTCCACTGCGTTTCTCTTCGCTGACTGAACAGGGCGATATGGTCCTTTATCTGCAGAAACCAGGATCAGTCAGAGACAAATGACTGCGCCACCAAAAACTGTCACTCCTAACACGCGTCATATCCTAACCTGTGGCCATGCTGACAGACCTGGAAGAGACAGGGCGTGACAAAGCGCGGCTGCACCCCGCCAGTGAAACTACTATTCAGCCTCAGTTTACTGGAATCCAATCTACAGTGCTCTCAGTCAAAGAATAAGCAACTTGAGTATTGGGTTTCCCAGGCTACAACACCGGGCAAGAAGGCCGAATTGCCTGCATTGCAAATGCAGTAAGAAATACCTCTTAATTGCCGTGCCTGGAGCAAAGAAAAATAACTCAGCATGGATGCTTGCTGGGTTACATACCAAAACAATCTTGTAGGGAGCTGATTCAGTAGACTGGTATGCGGTGTTGGCTCAGCAAGCCAATGCAGTCTGTCAAGCTCCTCTGAACAAAAAATAACCGCTGGGAGAATGACAGTCATTGACGATCTTGCAAGCAGTGGAGCCACCGAGCATAATGTGTTCAAACTACACGTTTTTGGAAATGCTGCCAAGTACAGTGGTATTCACGCAATATATTCCAAAACAATTTTTGCAACTTTCTATCAAGATGCAGATTCATGACAACGATATAGAATTGGCACTGCAGCTTATAGCTTTATCCAAAGAGAATGCGGACCATCTGTAGGGCTCCACATAGCTACACAGAAATGATTATTCTGTTAGTATCAGGGCAATTTGTTTCTTTTTTCCTTAAAATCATTCTGTAGCCGCTATTGCTTTCTTGGAAAAGGTAATTTAGTGTACCAGGTTTGCTTATGGCAACATATGACAAGTGTATTTTGATGCTGTTTTTTATAACTCCTTTTCACAAACCAAGCAGCTATCTGAAAGAGGTTGTAATGGGAATCTATTGGCATCTTATGACTGCAAGGAAGATGTTAAATCTTTGGACATTTATAAAGGGACTGGATGCCACATCTGAATTTCCCCTGTGCCACAGCACGCCGGATTTAGGCATATGATGAAATGACATATGGAGGATTTTTACACAGTGTGTTTCTCAGAGAAAGAAATATTGGTCTCTTGATTTTAGTTTCAGAATGTTTCCAGTTGAAATGTACACAGTTATGAATTTAGATAAGGAACAGCAGACACGCTGGCTGGCCACTAACTCCCCCAGATGTTGTTTAGAGCCTGCTGATAGCAAGCTCAGAAATAGGGGAATATTCAAATGAAAGTTTTAAGAACAGTAATTTTGAAAGTGGTTCAGGCACATGTCATATGCAGACATTCACAAAGTCCTATAGAGAATGTCCACAAAGCTCTTTGTGTCAGTAAATTATAACAAGGATGCACAAACTGAAAACCTACAGCAGACAAGACTGGTAAATAAAGCAGTGTGCAGGAATATTTCAGTGAAGGTTTAGAAAAAAAGGGAACAAGAAGTAGAATTATGTTGTTCATGTAGGTCTTGCAGTATCCTACAGCTGTCTTACTGTACCTCTAGTTTGCTTTCAAGAGTAAGATTTATGGTATTTCAAGTTTATAGAATATGTGAACAATATACTGTAGTGTCATACTTTGGACTGATAATTATATAAAGCTTAAAGTTTGCAACAGAGCATTCTCAGCTAGAAGGGTCACATCATTAACATAAATACCACTACTAGGTGGTCTTTCAGGATTGTATCTGAGGAGAATCTGAAACCCACAAATGTCTTATTTCATTAGGATTTACCACCTAAGTATTCTCCTTAGGTGGTATAAACTGATGAAACTTTTGTTGGTTCTTTTTGTCGTTTCTTCCCCTATTTTCTCACAGATCTGTGGCTTTTGCCCTCTATTCACAGATTAAAACAGAGTAATCAAATTGTCAGGTAAACCCGGTAAAAAGATATGTGCAAGTTGACAGTAAGACAGGTTAGCGCTAAAATCCAAATAAAATCACGTCTTGACTTTGGGCTTTAGCAGACATCAGTGTGCAAATGGCAAGTCAGGGAAGAACAGAGTGCATTGGGATACAAATTAATAATTTTTATAAATAGAAAAGCAGGATTTTGTTTTCCAGAAAGACTTAAATGTATGCTTTGGGTCTTTACATTTTTATTCAAGATCAAACCAAAGACGAAGAGTTGCGCAGAGGAAGGCACGCAGATGACTGCAATGATGGCAAAACGACAGGCAAGTACACAATCATAAAGAGAGCGACATGCTAAAATAAGGAGAAACTACTCAAGGAAGAATAAGAAGCACCAAACAGATATAAAGAGCCAGATGAGGTAATCACTAGTTTTAGTATAACCTAATAGGGGAAGGGAAAAGAGTGGCAAGGAAGGTAATTTTTATTACCAATTGTTTTTCTGGGCAAAAAGTAGTACCTCAAACTGTTACATTACATTGGGGTTACAACCCCATTCCAGCTTCAATTTGGGGCACCCATCTTTTGGCAGTGATTTGTAATTCTGGGCTTAAGACCACTCATTGGCATACGAGCAGTACTTTCGACCTCTCTTCTAGAGATTAAGTTTTTTCTACAGCCAAACTTCTCTTGGGTTTATGACCCCATTTGTAAATACCTTACCTGGAGTTGTGCAATTTTGGATCTGAAGAATTAAGGAGTGGCAGAAGGCACTGCAATCCAGGGAAGGAGGTATTTCAGCCACCCAGATGAACATGAGTGCAAAACGTAGCTACTGGATAGAAAGTGAGGCATAGTTCTAAATGCTATCAAGGAATAAAATACGAGCACAGTTGAACCCTTGGTATTTGATGTCCTAGAACAAGGAATCTTAAAATTTTGGGGCTGGAAGGGACCTTCAAAGGCTGAAATTGGAGTGCTGCACCAATTTCATAATTCAGGTTCTGCTGCTGGGTTGTGGAGGCCAGGAATTTCTTTTTTTCTTGCCTAATGCACAGTTCAGCTTCTAGTCTTCTGTATTTTGCAGTCTTCCTTTGAAACACTAGATATAGAACACAGCTAGCCCTACAGGTAGACTAGTGCTGCTGTCACATTCTTTCAGATAGCTGGTCCACGTGTCCAACTTGGGGTTAAAACAGTTGCCAGATCTGTAGTCAGGAGTTGTCAGATTGCTATAAATCAAACCGGGAAGACCTCTGCAAGATAATATTATTTTCCCTGCAACACAGGGAGGATACGTAAGGAAAACCTGAGCAGGAAGGAGCTTGCTTTTACTCATATTCAGTTAAAGGTGACATTTAAATGTGATTATCCGAGATATAAGCTATCAATATCTAAAGGCCAAGGGAAAAATCCCTGTGAAGTTCTCAGAGACAGGAGGAAGAGTCTATTTAAATAGACGCCAGACATGAAAGTAGAGAGATAAAAAGAAGACAATTTCTCAAAACCTTGCAAGAATAGAAGATCAAGAAGGAAAGGGTAATCAAGATAACAGTCTCTTTAAAAAAAAAAAAAGTTAAATAAAACCAAACAACCAGCAGAAAGGTTAAGAAAGAGGATGGAATACAGGCTCTGGTATCAGACTGGCAAGAATTCTTTAGGAACTACATAAAAAAAATATTTTGGCTGATGCAGAGGGATGACACCAGCTTGGAAGTGATCCAAGATGAAGTTGGAAGAGAAAGTCCATCTGTTGCAGAATGGCTGTTCAGTGAGTTTAGAGATAAAGAGTTTACAGATAAAGGGGAGTGGAGTAAAGGGGACAGACAGACGGGGATTACTTCTCCTCCAGCCTTCACTCACATAAGCACTGTGGCCCCTCTGGGAGAGAATTCCTTTTTACATAGCACCACTCCTGGACTGTGAAGGATGAATTCAGTTATGCAGTGACATAAAAGGGCATTTTCACTTAATCCTCCAGTGATTTTTCATTCTCCCTCCAGAGGGCAATGGTTTCAAAGAAAACAGTTTGTCCTATGGTTAGGCTGATGCGTCAGCCTGAGTTAGAGTTTTTTTTTTCTTTTCCATTGATTACAATCAGCCAGGTTATAATCGTAACAGTTACACCAGAGACTTGCTGGTGAACAGTGACTCTAGCTCATGTCACATTCGGTTCATCAAAGACAAACATTTTCTTAGTTAAAAAATATTTGTCTGTGAAATGAATGCACCAGCCCTAAAAAGAAGGTTTTTCAATTATAAATTAAGTTGCCTAGATACAATGGTTCTGTAGCTGCAAGGATGCTTTAATGTTCTCACAATCCCAGGTAGAAAAATCATAGAAAAATCATGTCTAAAATTAAAATATCCTAAGATCTAAACTCACAAAAGCTATCATTTTGGATATTTCTTTTCAGTTCCTTTCTGCTTAAAGATAATAATTGAAAACTTTGAACAAGACGTGGAACAGCATGAGGTTTAGTACTTTGGTAAGTAATTTTCTCATCTCCTTTATGCGCTGTTGTAGTAGATTCTCATATGAAAGATTAATTAGGTAAGATAAAACAAAGGAAGACTAAAAGCTTTGATCTTCCCAGTCGTGTTTCCTTCGTCCTTCTCCATCTTCCCATTCACCTTCTTTCTCCTTATCTGCTCTTTTTAATATCCAAGTTTTGTTGAATTCAAGCCAAAATGTTGATTTTTCTCACAGTAATTTCTGTGATCTCACATACCAACAAACAGCATCCACAAGGCAAAATGAGCCGTCAGATCTGTCCATTTAAGTGGCTAACATAAAGAAAGGTTATCTGGGATACAAATAATGCTCCTGATCCTGTGCTCTATTATGAAATCTTTTCAGGTATGACAACTTCTTGGCCTGACAGAATATTTTAATCTGTCGGATAGAATTAGCCAAGCACACCTCATTCAATCATCTTATGAATGGATTTGCCAGCTGGACAAGGGCTAATATTAGGGTTTGTGAAAGCCAGAGAGAGGAGATTGGTTACCAAAGAAACAAACAGATCTTTAAGCAGATATATCCAAGCTCAGTCTTAACCTGGTCTGGTAACCCCTTCTGGCAAAAGATTAAAACTTCAGCTACAGATATAAGAGAATAAAGAGGGAAAACAGAAACTCTAGAACTGGTGTGAATCCTTCTCTGCTCTACGACAAACTGCACAACATATTGAAGAAAATTGCCTTATCCCAGTGTATAAACTAGCCACCAGGCAGTATGCAAACTGGAGGCAATAAGACTTTCTGTGAGATGAAGGAGGAATACTCAGTTGAGCAGAACTGTACAGAATTTGTGCTTTTTTTGTTTGTTTGTTTGATCAACCCAACCTTGGATGTAGAAGATGAGGATGACACCGGTGAACAGCCAACTGATGAACATAAGAACTTTTTGCAGCCATTATATCTTCTAGGCAAATATTATATTTTGAAGAAGTCCTTTCTGATTCTCAGCTCCTTTGCCAAAGCAGTTTGGAAAAAAAAGTTCATGTGTACTTTTACCATTTTCATGTGAAGGTGAAAAGAACCACTCTTGGTGCTGCTCAGCCATATATTACCAGTGTGATTTTCCTTGCATTTTGGTTTCCCAGGTAAATAATTCTGCAGGTCACTGATATTTGCATTTCATGCAGCGCTGCAGTTTTGCTCTCTTGATACAAAGACCCCATTCTGTTCAGAATAGAAACAGCTGGTTAAATGTAGTTACAAGGCATTGCTGCCCTAAAAACAGAAAACAAAGAGATATCCGAGATAATTTGAGGACATATGTTAGTGTCAGATCAGCTGGACTTTACACACAGTAAGAAAAGAAAACCACGGGGTCGGGCTTGGGGACTTACAAAATGGAATGGATCCAAATGGATCCAAATGGATCCAAAGAAAGCATGTGTAGGATAAAATTATAGGAAGTTAAAAGTCTGGTTCTGAGTTTCACTGTGGGAAATGATCGAGTCAAGTGATACAGGTGTTTAAATGGTTAAACTGGAACGAGGAAAGATGGACTAAAGCAGGTATCTCTTTAGGACTTGTTAGTGATCTAAGAAAGTATTTTTTTCTGGTCTTGTGATTTGGAGCTTTTTTCCTAATGCCTTGGGCAATGATCTAGGCGGCCTAGCCTGAAAAACCAGGGCTGGGAATGCAGTTTTTAGTTCCAACTAAACTGCAGTGCTGAAGATCCGTTTCCCTCATCCTGTAAAACACGGCCAGGGATACAAACAACCTGATAAAACCACTTTTAGTGCTCCGTTTCCTTCATTTTTCCCAGACTCTGTGTTCAGAGCGCCTCCTGTGCCTCAGCTTCCCTCGGCTCTCCCAAAGGTGGACTCTCAGGGGAGGGTAAATATTATTCTTCCAGCAGCAGGCCCCAGCCTGGCCGGGGCACTCCAGCTTGGTTTGCAGCTTCAGCAGCAGAACTGGGGGGGGATGACGAGGAGAAAGGGGCTGTGGTGGCACAGCGTGCCCAGGGGACATGCCAGCCGCAGCAGAGGAGCGGGCTGGAGCAGGGAAGGAGCAGGCAACCCAGCTCCGCTCAGGGCATGGGGCCTCCTCCCATGAAGGTGCCTCTCGAGGATAGACAGATGGGACATTGACTGCAGGAGAACGGAGACATGGAGACAGCTCCGTGTCCTCTGTGTCCTCCGAGACCCTCAACGAGAGCTCAGGTAGGCATCAACGCCGCCATTTTCCCCTGCCCTTGGGGCACCCGCCCCCCTCACACACACGCCGCCCCGGCCGGCAGAGGGCGCACTCGCCCGGCCCTCCCCTCGGCCCTCCCCGCGGCCCGCCCCGCCCTCTCGGGCGCCCGGCACCGCCCCGGCTAGGGCCGGTGGGGGCGGCCCCGCGCCTGCGCCCTTCGGCCGGGCGGGGCCTGGCGGCCGGCGCTGGCAGCGGGCAGGGGGGAAGGGCCGAGCCGGGCTTGGCGGCGGCGGCTGCGCAGCTACGCGGGGGCTGTGGCCGGGTGGCTCCGCGGGCTCGTCGAGGAGAAGTCGGCGGGGTGCGGGCCGACGTGACTTCCAGTCGGCGGCCGGGCCGTAGCGTGTCAGCGGCGGCGAGGTGAAGACGGTGAGCGCGGCGCCCGTTCCCGCGCCCGGCGTGCGAGCAACAGGTCCCGCCGCGGAGCCGCCAGCCCCGGCTCGCCGGGCAGCCTCTCCCGCCGCCACGGTACCCGCGTAGGCCTGCAGGTCCGGCCGAGCGGGGCGGTGGGGCCGAACCGAGCTCGGCGGCTCTCGAGGGAGGGGGAGGTGGGTGGGAAACCCACGGGGCGACGGCCCCGGCTGCGCCCCGGCCGGGAGGGGCGGCCCTGGCCGCTGCGGCTACAGGTGCCGGCGCCGCCGCCGCCGCTGCGAGCGGGGCGTGTGGGGGGGGGTTGGACACAACGACGCCCCGGCGGCCTCACCGGAGCAGCCCCCGCGGCTTCCCTCCCGTCCCGGGCAGGCGCTGCGAGTTTAATCGCAGAAGTTGTGAGAAAACCCTCCCTTACTTGGCCGTGCGCTTTCTCTGCGCGGTTTGCGAGGGGGGTGCGCTTGTGTTTTGGCGAGGGGGGAGCTCAGAGGCCTCCCCTGCCCTCCCCTCGGCACTTCGGAAATGTTTGGAAGCGGTGCCTCCCCCAGACGGGTGCAGGGTTAAGTTTGAAGCGGGTCGGCCGTGAGCCGCTTCCAGTGTAATTTGCAGCGAGCGGTGGTTGAGACTCGTCCCGGGGATGTTGTGGCCGTGCTGGGGCTTCCCCGGGCGAGGGGCCGGGACTGCGCGGCCGGGGAGGCTCCCGGGCAAGCAACAAAGAGCACGGAGCTTCCCGAGGCCGGCTGCACAGGGAAATTAAATTGCCTTGTGTTGGGCCTGTGTGGAAAACATTGGTGTTTAGAAAATAACAACGCTAAACCTGTCTGAAATAATCGTGTTCTTAGATGTCTCACCTTGGAGACATCCCTGAAAAGGAGTGAGGAATATTAAGGGGGTAAATGTCAGCTAGTTGTGTGAGGGTTGTTTCTTTTAAAAGGTAATCGGGACTTAAGCTGGCTCCATAGTTTGCTTCCTGGAACAAAATATTTGCATTCCATCTAAGTGATGATATTTTGATGGGCTACATCAACTTCTATGAAGTGGCTGGCGGTGGCCTCTCCCCAGGAGCCTGCTGCCTCAGTGCGCAGCTTCAGGTGCCTTTTGGGTGGGTTGAGGTGTTTTTTCTGAGTTTGTCAGGAGTAGGATACCTTTAAATTGCCTTTCGTTAGACACCTGAGCCTGCAGTCATTTGGTTTTATGCTGCTCTCTTGAGTTTTCAGAAACAATGTGTCTTTTTTTTTTTTTTTTTCCCTTATAATACTCCTAGAGCTATTATAAATCTGAATGCCCAGCACTTTGAAGTCTGGCCTGTTTATATGTATATGTAATGTTTTCCAGCATGCCGTGATCAAAAAAGAAATCAGTATTTCACACGTTAAAAACGTAACTAATGGTTATTATTGTAGGTGGTTTAACAGGACATCAAATATTTATGTTGCAGCCCTTTGTGAACCGGTGTACTAGAATGTTAAATTTAATTAACATTACTGTTAATGAAGTAATACAGAGTTAAGTGTTAATGCGTGACCGCTTAGCTCTTTTCAAAGTAGTTCTTTCAGATTTTACGTCTTTCCCATGTCTATCGTGTTGCCTTGCAACGTATGGAATAGCAGTGTATGGTAACTTTTGCTGCATAGACTTGAGTGATGGTAAAGATGGAAGTTTTACTTAGTTTTTATTAAATTTCCTTTCAAAAGTTCTGAACTTACTTAGAAATGTAACTCAAAATATTTTCTCTCTGGACAGATTTAGCTCCCTTGGGAATTTGTAGGAGTTACTTAGGCCATTGAGGTCTGTTGGGCATCTTTCATTACCACAGCAATATGTGATGTAGAAGTAATAAAAATGCAAGATAGAGGTTAGCATTCATAGAGTTATGGACACAGAAAACTTAATCTGGTCTGGGGCTCATGTGTATCCATACCTTTTCCCGTGTAAATAATTATATTTTCATAACGATTCCGTTTCCTGCTTTTTAATTAAAATCTCTTGCTGTAGTTTGAAGTTGCAGGCTTTTAAATATCCAGAAGCATTTTTATATGCAAATTCTGTTATGAGGTCTCTTCAAAGACTGGTTCTTAACATCAGATGCTAGCAGTCGTGACTACCTGATTCAGCTACCAATTTTTTTTCCATTTTGCACTTTTGATTAAGGGCATTCCTTTTACAGCGTTAGGCTTTTAGAATGCTGAAGGCAGAGATTTCAAACAGCCTGCTACTTCTTAGATAACAGGGTTTGTGTTTGTATTCATATGTCATGTTTAGAATTCTTAAATGTTCTAGCATCTCGCGCTTTTTTTAAAGCACTTTCTTAGCGTGTCAGATAGTGTTGCAGAAGGGCTTGACATTACGGTATTCGGAACACTAATTACTGCTTTGGTCATTCATTACAAAAAACCTCAAGGCTTTTTGTAAGTATTAATTAAATACTGCTTTGTTGTTTCTCTTTTATTAACGGGCGAAGAGAGGCATTTGTATATTTGAAAAGGTTTGCTGCTATGTCTGCAATAGAAAGCTCGCTTAGTGGAACCAGCTTATCTAGTGACTTAAAATCAGGTATGCTGGAGAGTGGTTTTTCTTAGTATAGTTATCTGCTTTGGAGCTTTTTTCAGTGAAACTATGCTGACAAAAGTAGTATTTTATGTACACGTCCTCATTCCCGCACTCCCAAAATAGCAGTATGACAATATTTTAAGTATAATTTAGACTAAAGTATGAAGCAGAATTCTAAAGAGAAGAGGAAATTATAGCGAAATAAATAGTTTATTTGTGTGGCTATCTTAAAGTAAGTGTTGAGGTTTGCTTTTTTTTTTTTAACCAGAGGTGATGAACTGTATGTCTGTTGGTAAACACTTGTTTTATACTGTGAGGGGTGTAGCTGCATACTAATGCGTAGCTGTGTGAGAAGAAGAAAAAAAAGAGCTGTAACTCTCAAAGCTTGCATCAGTTAAGTTAGAAAGCAGAGGTACCCTTCGTAATGCACAGTTGTGCAAGGAATGCTGCCGTTCTGTGAAGCAGGAAATGCCAAAAGGCCTAATCTTGCTCACCTTTTATGGCAGAGAAAGGGTGTGATGTCGCATTTCCTTACAACTGGGTAAGTGGTTCCAAGTACCTGCCCAGTGTGTTGAGATTGGAGTTCAACTCCTTCTGCTGTTTGGGGGAACCTGAAAGCCTCGCCTGTTAGTTCCTGAAGGGAATGCCTTAAGTGCCAGGCCGCTGGGTATTCGAGGGCGAGGTGCTTCTGCACACCAGCCAGTTTCATACTTGAGGAGGAGCAGATGGGGTCTGTAGCCCAGGGACTGCCTGGCAAGAAGAGCGATCAAGTTCGAATTGTTGGTATGAACCCAGGTCTCCTTGTTAACAGGAAAAGTGTTGAAAGAGTAGATGAAAGGGATTTTTTTTTTTTTTTTTCCTCCCCGACGCAGTGTGAAATTCTGGAGACTTAAATCTCTGATCTTTCTCTCTGTGTTTATTCGTGGCTGACTTGGCCAATTCCTACTCGTGTTAGAGGTTTGAACAACACCTGTAACGGGACCTTTTCATTGTAGAGTGGAGCTTGGTTGCTTATCTGTGGGTTGTGGAGTTTAGTAGGTGGTGTGGCATTTAGAGTCTCTTGTGGATCTAATTCTGCTTTTTTTTAATAAGTTGCCAAATAATTAGGTACAAAAATGTGATTGTTTCAACATACCTATAATTGTTATCTGTTATATGAATACCCCCACAGTGCATTGTGTTTAAGTGGTTTGCCAGTTACATCATGTATCTGTTCTGGTGGACCATAATTGTCTTCTAAAGAAAAATAGTGAGTGAAAAATAGTTATTGTGATTTTATGTTAACATTTTTTATACTTCATTTTGCCTCTAGTCTTCTAATTTTTTAATTTCTTCTTTAGGATTAGAGAAAAGGCTTGACAGTTGGTACATGTGACAGTGTTGCTCATGGTTGTTAATCATAAACTTTAGTATCTGAATTCACTAGAATTTATCAGCAGAGAAAATAAACTCCTTCTCTCCTGCAAAGTTCTAACAAAAGAATACATGGTATAATAGACAAATTTCTAGGAAAAGGTGGTTCTTGAGAAAAAAAAGAAGTCAAACCATAAATTTTGTTCTTATTTTGTATCATGATTCATCTGGGGAATCTGTTGAATGGTCATAACAGGTGATTTGGAAGATTCTGAAATGTGGGGTTTTTCTAGGGGGGAATAAAGCAATTTAGAACCAGGAACAGTTTCTGGTAAGGATGTATTAAAAGTAGTAGGACAGTTAGGTGGTCCTTTACAAAACATATATCAGGTGTACTCAAGCGTGGGAACAGTATATTAGCGCCTAAAGCACATACCTGCACACTCACGTGGGCTGTTGCACACATGGTCTGTGTGGATGGTCTTGTTTTCATAGCGTGAAGTTACTCAGTGGTATCTTCGAGCTCTCTGGCAAGTGGAATTGAGCAAAACTAAAACAATTTTGATAACCGGGAAATGCCAGTGCAACCTCAGCAGCTGCTCTTTGACCTGACAGTGGTGCTGGGAGGTGGCTGGATGCATTCCCAGCCCGTCTCCAAGGGCGAGTGTGTATTTTTCAAGTGAGAAAGGGGAGGCTGGAAAAGAAGTGTTGATTGAGGTACCTGTGGCATTCAGTGGAGTTCTGAGTACAAACATGAGTGATCAAAAGACAACAACGTATACTGGTGCCTAAAAGAGTAAATTCTCATTTCAGCAATGTGTTATAAAGATTGTCAGTGATGTCTGTGTGAGCAGTTGTTAGCAGTGTGATGGCATAGGAGTGACTTGCATTTTATGAGGTATGTGTGGAAAAGTAATGAAACTTAAAAAGTTGACGTTGTTCAGGGCTGAAGGCAGGTGAAAATATAACTGGCATAATACCTTGGTAAAACACTACTGAGAAAAATGACTTCACTTTTAGTGTTTCCCATCATGTGTCCATTATCCCAGGAGCCAAATCTTGATCTTGGTTTGGGTGGTGGAGAGATCAGCAGAGTCAACTGTCGGCAGAATATTCCGCTGAATAAACCCAGGTGTTAACTCTGATGGCGATCACAATTATGGTCAATGAAGGCAGTGTGCTTCTCTAATGCCTTCTCTATTAATCACTTTGGAAGCTGGTCTTCAGTGTGGCAGAGGAGAAATCTAGGGAGGGAGGCATGGTTTTTTGCCTGGTGGTTGTGGTACTGAGGTAAATTCTTCTTCAGCACAGCAGATGTCATGACAACTTTTTCTTTTTTATGCACCTCTGTGCATAAAGCTGAGGCTTGACCTAAATATTGGACCATGCAATGTCCCTGCAGTGTTATGGCTGAGAATTTCTGGTTGCCTTTGTCTTATCAAATTGCCTCTGCGTTGCCAGCTACTGTTAATGCAACTTGAGCTAGATCAGTCATGGATTAATGCAGCACACCTTGGCTAAGAAAATTAAAGTTGCTTTTGTGGAAAAACTGTTAAAGATAACTGCGTTGTGTGCCATAGAAATTAACTGCATGTCTTGTTTTGGCTAAGAGAATGTGTTGCTAATTCCTCTGGTATGTCCTATTTTCTAAATGTTCTCTCCTCTCCGAAAGCAGAGCTCATGCTTTTGGGTTAAGGCACCCAGAGACTTCAGACAGATGAGGTATTGGATGTAATTGGTTTATATTTCATTGATCCTACTTTTTATTTATTTATTTTATATATATACACTATATATATGTACATATACACACACAAATGTATGTACACACTTGTTTTCAGAGGGCAAGTCTCCTTCCCGATATCTGAAAGGGCATAGGATGTCAGCAGACAAACTTAGTCATGTGTTAGTGTGAGAATATAGCATTAGTGGACATCACGTGCTTTCTGCAGAATCAGTTCCTGTAGGATCAAGCGAGGATGGAATTGCTTAGTGCCGTTATGCAGCGGCATTTGGATTTTGTTTGAATGGTGTTACAAGCTCTCAAATACCAGAAGAGAAGGAAAGTGAGTCGAAGTGGAACTGGATAGACGTATTTAAAGGTGGTGATTGTTGTTGCAGGATAACTAAAACCAACATAATGCAAGCTCTTGCCATTTCATTTTTTTTCCTAGTGATCAAGATGTGTTCTAAATTAGTAACCTAATTACTGGGAGGAATTAGCACAGTGTCTTAGAGTGAGGTAAAAGCTGATCAACTGTCTTGTTGGGTGACTAAATGACCTGTGAGCCCAGCAGTTTCAGTTTTGACCAGTGAAATGGGCCATTTCGCATCTTTATTTTTCAAGACTGTGAACAGTGCCAGAAAATCCATTTGAGCCAAAGTTCTTGTTAGGTCTGTAGACTTTTTTCTACTGAATTATCAGATGAATTCTTGCCTGTTCACAGAATACTCATCTAGTGTGTGTTGTGATCTTCTCTCAAGACTTGAACTATTGTCATCGACCACTTCGTGACAAAGCGTGTGGCTTCAAGCCGATACGATAAGGGCTAGGTAGAACTCTGAGGAGGCAAATTACATGACTTCAGTGGAAAGAGGAGGAAGGTGGCAATCTGAGTATTCTGCAGTCAGGTAGACACTTCTGTACTTTTTAGCCTACTTGAAATTTCTTCTTTATTCATTGGCTTGTTAAGCAAGATGTGAATATTAAGGGCTGAAAGTGTATCCCAAGGAAAGCTAGGAATCCAAAAAATAAATATCGCTTGTCCTTCCTCCCAAAAGAAAAAAAAAACTGAGGTTGGGTTTAAAATAACCAAACAGGTGAAGAGCTATTCAAGACTGGTTATTTTGAAATATTTTGTAGGTCATTACTTTCTTTCAGCTTTTGCCAATTTTCAAATAAGGAGAGATCAAAATGATGTGCAGTGAAGAGCTATTTCTGCTTGACTGGAAAAAGAACTCTGCATCTAATTATATGATGTTTTGAAGCAGCAGTTAAGAGTTATTTTGGCTTATTGCTTATGAAGTAATTTTTAGGTTAAACTATTTCTTTTTTTATATCAGTGTCTTGTTTAGACTAGTATGCTTATTGCTATTAGGGAGTAGTCATCCAGTCAACTTTAAAAAGCCATGCTATGTTGTTTTTCCTTAGGTCTTTCCTGGTTTAGTATGGACTTCGTACGTTTTTGCCACTGCCTTTTTTTTTTTTGGCAGCTTTTCTGTTGCTTTCTTTTCTCTTGCATTCTTTCCTTTTGCAGGTCTTCAAACATGAGTCTTTCTCAGTGTCCTCTCTCCAAATAGGCAAGATGGACAATATTGGGAAGGAAACAAAGGTTCTTTGTATTGGATGATACCATTCCTGTACTCCGTTCAGTCTTGCAACCTTTTTGCTTTGTCTTTCCCGTCATATTATTACCTTGTGTTTGGGTTGGCTTGTAAAACAAAAACTATAATTAGCAATTTTTCATTTTGCGGTGCTGTCCTGGTGCTCCTTTAGATCTTCTGGTGTTCTCTTACCTCTCTTTACAGCTTTGATATATTCAAAGATACCTGTTCTGTTTCATTGGGAAATTCTTCTGTAGTAAAGAGTGAAGGTAAGCAGAAATCTTGCTTTTTGTGAGGCATAATGGTTATTGTTACCTAGTAGTATGCAAAGCAGTGTAGTTCAGTGCCAGGAGCTCAAGAAATAATTTTTAGCAAACGTGTGGTGGGACGATTAGATGTCTGAAGTGTAATAAAATTGGACCAGTTTCCTAATTTGTGTAGAACTGTCAAGAAAGTTTTCTTTAACCATAGTGTGTTTGCTACGCTCTCTGTAGTGTGAGTGGCAGCCAGAAAGCCAACAAAATGCTAAATGCATAAGGAAAGGCATTAAGATGCCAGAAGACATCACACTGCAGCTATGCAAAACTGCTGCCTTCACTCTTGTGTACAGTTCAGGTCTCTGGGTTTAATGGAAGTTCATAGCAGAAGTAAAAAAAAATTAAAATGGAAAGGGCAATTAAAACAATTGAGGGATGGAGCCTTACAAGGAGAAAAGTAGAAAGCCTGGAACTCTTCAGCTGGCAGGGAATGTGATGGAAGTTTTAGAAAAAAAAACCATGGAGGCTGTGGTTTTTACAAATGCAGGAGGCAATTGATTGAAATAATAGGTGTGAAACAGATAAAAGGAGCTGGTAGGTCACATAGTGAGTGGTGAAGTACTGGCATTTATTGCCTTAGGAGCTTGTGGGGACAACCAACATCAGCATGTTCAAAAAAGGGGTTATAGTGATTCCCAGGCAGCAGAACCGTTGACGGATGTACTTAGTGGTTTGTAGCTGGATAGTCGGGGATGTATCATCTGATGTTCTTCAGCAGTTGAACTTCTGGATGCACAAATTTTCCCTAAATAGTGTTTCTGATGGTCACTGTTGGACAGGGAGTTCTGGGTTTGATGGACTGTTGGTCTGACTCAGCAGGGCAATTCTGTGCTGTTATCTTAGCGTGTTTTACACCTTGCTGAAATTAGTTTTATAAAAATATGGTAGATTATCTCAAGCAGATAGAATTGGAAAAATCTCATCAAGGGATTAACAAATATAATAATAAGGATTAACAGCAATATAATGCTACAACAACTGTGAACTCGCTACAAAAATGTCATATATAGTGTCTTTTGAGATTGCATGTTAATGGCTCAGTTTTGGTCAATGGGCAGTGCCCAAAGCTGGGTAGTGCTCTCTGTTATTGCGTCTGCATGATGCTGAACTTGAAATTTATATTTTTTACTTGTTTGGAAAAGCAAAGGAATCTTAGAAGGAAAAAGAAACCATGCAGTTGGGGGTGGATGGGAGGGGACAATCTGCAGAAGCGAACATCTAGCCCTGCTTATTACGTACAAGCTCTTTTTGAAGCCTTCAGTGTGTTTTCCACGGCTAGTCAGTCAGTGATGGTTCTTAATTTCTAAACCTTATATGAAGTAAACTGTTATATACGTTTAATAAAAAGTACTAAGGTGGTAACTGCGCAGTGCAAGTTTCACGATCTTGCTTAGTAGGTTGTATAAAATCTGGAATACTGTTTCTGCAGTAGTAAAGTATTAAATATTTACATTGAGGTTTTTTTTTTTTTAATTTAACAACTTGAAATGGAAACTTGCATTTATACATAGTTTGTCCCCTAGTCAGTTTCTGACTTCTGGTGGTGAGAACTTCATACAGCTGCTTCTTCTGTCAATATTTTACAAATCTTTTCTATACAAATATTTAGTGAATGCAGCTACATACCTAAGTGACTGAGTAGTAAACGTAGGCTAGTTTGTGTTCCCTCTTAAGTGCACCCTCTTGTATAATCTTAGAAAGTTATCTAATGCTGTTCTTTTGGTATTACGTCTGTTAGTGTTCCTTATAACCTCTCTAGTGGGACCTGGTGTGACAATTAAAATTCCATGTCAAACCTCACTTCTTGATTACTTAAAGCTAATTGGAAATTGAGTATTCAGCCTTTAAGGTACATAACGTGACTAATCAGTACGTGTTAAACTTAATTACTAATTGTTTAATGATTCAAATTGTACTTCGTACTTCTGACACTTTTTGGTGAGAGTATGTGTTTTTATTCTTGGATGAATTTGTGACAAGTGACCCATCTGATTCTGGCTGCTTCAGAAGAAATTTAGATTGCAACTATAGCTCTGGGAAGTCTTGCCAGATCCGGTGATGTCAGTTTTTTGCCTTTCCCTGCTCAGCTCCTGTGCCCTAGTTCATCTTTTGCAGAATTAGCAGAAATGCTTGTTGCTTGGTCATTTCAGTTTGTAGTGTAATATCTGACCCAAACTAAGATGTTGGTCTTAGCACTGAAGTGACCGAGGTACGAGCACACGTTGCCTTCTGCCCACTCCACTTTTGGGATCAGTGACTTCTGACAGAAGTAGAGCCCACAGCTGAGGATAGTAACTTAATCTGCTACAACAAGATTTGCTAGAGCTTGTCTATCAACATCTTTAATTTAAGCTTACTGTCCTTTCAGCTCAGCCTCTTACATAGCCTTATTTTCTTCTTTATTTCTCCTTGTGTTATTATTTTCAAATAATGTGCCTTATTTTATGACCTCTGCAGCAAATTCCATGTCTGACATCTGACTCGTGGCTATGAGAAACCCAGAAACAAGCGTGTTCTGAGCATTATGGGCCTCGAGGATTCATATAACATGATATTAGTATATTCCTACAAGCCTATTTCTGAGATTTTTCTATTTAGCAGGTAAAATTTGTACTGGCTTTGGTTTCCAGACTTGTGATACAGAACTGTCCAGAAATGCACTGCAGCAATGCAACACACCATAGGGTGTGCAGAACCAAAAGTAAAATGGAGACATTGCCAATAAATGGTAAGACCTGTTGTTACTCAATGTCAGGCTGAAATATTGTGCATGGGAGCTGGTTGAATGGGTGCTCAAAAGTTTAAAGGAATAAGAAAGCATTAGAAGAATGTTCATAGGTTTAGCTTGTTAAAACTTCAAGTTCTCTAATAAATACCCCTTGTTTGTGTTCAGAATTCCAGACCTGATCTTGAAAGAATATAGGTGCGTACTTAGAGTGATTTGAGTTAGTGGACCATGAGGATATTAATAAATCTTATTGACTTCAAATAAGAGATTCTGATTTCAGTACCTAACTTGTTAGGTCAACTCAGCGTATTTTTAATCTATGAATGTTGACTAAATATCTGGAAATGGTTGTCTCTCTTTTCATAAATGTAGAGCTTGTCAAGAACAAAAACGCTACAAATGCCGATTCTGTTGGATAATCTTCTCTAAGTAAATCTGAGTAAATAATTTTCTTTTGTAAAATGTCAGCTGGTGTCAGGTTGAAAATACATCCTGGACAGATGAGTATCTTCCGATCGGTCAATCGGAAAAGGGCTTGTGAAGCTTCTGGATCAAATTCCAAAACTGGAGGTGGTGGATGAAGTCTGACCATCTGTGGGCTACCTGCACCTTCCTAGTTTTGGTCTACTGTTTCTGCTTTACAAGAGTGAATTTTGTTATTGGAAAATTGAGTGCATTATTGTAAGTATTTGGGTTCCTGAGTGATTAGTCTGTTGTTTCCACTTACAGTTGCTGATGGCTGGTGCAGTGATTAGTTTCAAATTTTCAAATGGTTTAAGCTATAACCTGACCTATATTGCATTTTAATAATTCAATTTGAAGGGATAAAACAGAAATAAGGGACAATAGTCTACATCCCAAAATTTGTTTCTGTTTCCTAAGTAAATGATGGTAAAAAGTAATGATAAAATTTAGGCTCACAGGAGATCAGATATACGTGCTTTGGTTTGCCTCACTAACACAGTTGGTTCATTTGGCACTAAAGTTTGAACTCGGTGACCAGACTTGCCAGTTGATTGCTCTGAATAATTGGCATGTGAACAGTGTTGCAGCTCTTGTTTGGGAGGTCAGTATTTTTCTGACATTATTTGAAAAAAGTGGCTGTTGTTTTATATGTTCAGGTCCTGAACGAAATGCTAAGGTCGCTGTTGTGTTCTTGGCTGGGACAAGAAAAGTCTCTGGGATTTTTGTTTGGGATTTCTCTCTCCCTGCCCCTACTAGAAAAGAAAAAAATCTCAATATTCAATGCTTCTTTAAGGCAAGAACCTCCGTCTTCTCACTCTACAAAATTAGAAGGCATAATCTTGGAACCTTGTGGGGTTTTTCCTAGCATCACACGGGGTGCATGTAACGAGTGCTCCGAGGACTGATGGAAAAGAAAATGATGTGCAGAGCTGCTAAGAAAAACCCCTGTCCGCGAGGCATTAGGGCAGTCACCAGAGGAGCGGCTTTCCAGTGCTGTTCACAAGGTACTTGCGGGGTTAGAAGCTGGACTAAGCTGTTGGGGTTTTTAGAAGACTAATACTGCATCGTATGTCTGCTGCCCTCTTTTGATTTCTAGGCTTAGATGAACTCTAAAGCACAAAGTGCTGCTTTTGTACGTCTGACATGGAAAACACAGAGCTTCAGCATCTGCCGTTACTTTTTGAACTTTCTTGTTAGAACAAAGTGAGAATATTTCCAAAACTGATTTTGCTGGCCTCGAATGTGACGATTCAATTATCAGTTAAAATTCTGTATCAGTGGTATTTTCAGCCTACTCAGTTTTGGCTGAAAAAGACCACATTAAATGGCTTCATAATTAGACTACAGGGTATCTGGAGGAATGACAGTTGCGTGTTCTAGTGAGTAAAAGAACCTAAGGCTGATGCCCAGACGGAAACCTACCACCTGGCCGGGACCCCGCGGAGGGGATGTCAGGGAGAGAGCAATCCGTTGCATAGAGCCCTGTTCCACTTACTTGTGATTCAAATGCAGCTAATAAGTTCTGAAGAACTTGGAGAGCCTGGTTAGCATCGCGCGGGCAGAAATTAAATTCAGCACGGTTTATTAATTTCAGGCCGCTGCCAGTTGTGCTGCACCCAGGACCATCACAGTGTTGCCTGATTATTTTTTGTTTCTTTCTCGTCCTCTAAACTCATATCTGTGGGCTTTGCTGTTAGGCAAAGTTTCCGAGCCTCTTACTGCTTACTGGGAGTATTGGCTCAAGTATTTGTATTGCAGATTTCCAATGCGTTTTGTTTCAGGCGTTATACTGAGCGGTACTTTGAAAAATGTGCCTGAAAATTGGTTTTAATTGACCTGCGGTCGTGCCGGGTCTGTTGATTATACTCATTCACCCAAGCCCTGTGGTGAAAAAAAATTAATGGCTGCGGAAAAATTGCTAAGACAATCTGAGGTCATGACACCCCTCCCCTTGAGCTGGGGAATGGGAGGAGCCGGCAGCACTGCCCAAGCAGTGGTGTTTAGCTGCTCTAGGAGGATTGACTAGAATTTTATCCTTGTATTTGGGTATCTTTTTCAGTTTACACAGATATTTAGATCATTTTGTGCGCAGTCATTAATAAAATCATAATGACTTTGGTCAAATGTTTATTTTTGTGCGTAAACCATTTTTTTTTGCTCTAACTGTTGTTGACTAGCCTGCTGTTTTGATTAAAAATACATGATTTAACTTGTCTAGGCTGTTCCTTATCTCTACATGGTTTTGTGTGTTTCCTTACTTTGTTTCACATGTCTATAGTTCACTCATTTTTAGACCCTTCTCCTTCTGTTTAAAAATTGAGCAAAACCCATTCTGGGTGAAGATGTGCATTGTTTTGTTTGCATAAGAGAAAGGTAAAGCTCTCTAACTTTTTTATAAATTATGTTGATTATTAAATAGAGACTAGTCTTGTTTCGTTTTTAGAAGAAAGGATCAAGTTTTTTCCTCTTTATGTGACCTAACGCGTTTGAAGAAATGCCACTAGTGACAGGTTATTTGAAATAGCCTACAACAACTCAAGTTGACATCAAGAAAATACTGCTTAAATCTTAGCCTTATTTGCAGTGGGTGATGTTATTGGATGCATGCTGATTGTTTCTATAATTCTCAGTTTTGCCGGAGCCTGAAAGCTCCCATTTGTAAGTGGAACCTAAAAATTCTAATGCTACTCCTAAATTCACATTTGTAAATTGTTGCTGAATTTGAGGAAGCAGATAGCATTCACTGCCGTCCTGATTTTTATCTGACATGCAGGGTAGGCACATCTCTTAATTTCTGTTACCTTTGGGTACTTCTTGTTTCTGAGTCATTTGTTGCTCATCACGCAGCACTGTTCTGGAGTGGTTTTGGATTTTACTTGTTCTTTCACTTTTACCCACTCAAGTACATAGAGTTTTCTTGTACACATTTTGTCTGGTGGGTTGTTTGTTTTTTTTTAAGGTATAAACTGACTCTCCTATACTGAATAAGAGTTGGTGACAATTCAGCTTCTAAACATCTGTAACATCCAAAATTGCGATTGCTTTGGTGGTGAAGAGAGACCACTGCTTTACGTGCAGATGATCTCACAGAGTTTTTGCTACTGAGAGTGGGAGGTATCTTTCTCCTGATTTGTTTTCTGCCATTTTATTCTACTAAGCTGGCTTGTGGAAAGCTCTAGTGATGCCAAAACCAGTGTAAAATAAGCCAGGAAAGAGCTCTGGAATAAGGCAAAGATTGTCTCCGTCGTGCAGAACCATATCCTAAACTCAAGTGGGAAAATGGTAGAAGAAAGCAGCGGCTCTAACTCGAGGCCGTCGAGAGACGTGGATGTCCGTGCGCGCTGAGGCGCGGCTGGTGCGTCGTGTTGCGTCCTGAAGTTTCTCAGCCCTGCTGCTCCGGCGCATTGTGACAATTTGCCGCTGTGAAATCTTGAAAAAGTACGTTTAGGAAACCTCGTTTTCCAATTCAGCTTGCCAAGTATCCCCAAATTGCAAGAGAAGGTCTAAGTATTTTCAAGCTTTGCAGTGACGAAGCACGGACGCAAAGTAACTGGAGTTCTCGCCACCTGTGGGACGCTAGAGATGTGCACGGTCAGGTTCTGGGTGAAGCCTCTCAACTGAAACCTCTTCTGTAATTCTGTTTCTTACAGCGACTGCAGTGAAGACGTAAGTGTTGTGCTGTTGCTATGGCTCTGATGCTTTGCAGCGATACTCAGTTTTGTCTGCAAAATCTGCTGCTTTTTCCTGTTGCTTACCAAGTGGATGTACCAGACTAGACTGTTAGAATTTCTACATATGTAACCTGATCAGTTCGGTTTTGATCATAGTTCTTATACCTGAATCAGAGAAAATACTTTCTTTCCACCCCCCTATCTTACAGAAGAAGCAGAGTTTGTGTCTTCCAGTGGTCCACAGCTTTCACTCTTTACTGTGACAGTTTGGCTGACCTCTTTGATCTGAAAATCCTCGTGTAAAGACAGCGGCAGCTTCCCAAGCAGCGTATAGAAATGCTGATTTTGGCATCGAGCCTCGTATCAAGTTAGTGCTCTTGCTGTCTGTTCTGTCATTTTAGCCTTGCCCTTTGACACTGGATTCTGCTCTTTATACAGGCGGAGAATGTAGTCATTTAACTTTGCTGTTCTTCTCATTTGTGCTTGAATGAAAAATTACTCTGGTTTCTCTGATTACGAGCTTCTCTCTGTATAGTTTAGTTCTAGACTCTCCTGTTTTTCCTCCCCTGCATTTCATTCCCCTGTCCTATTTTCCTCAAGGAAAAAACAGATCCACGCCTTCTGGCACGCCTGCAATGTGCAGCTTCTGGTGGTGGCCCGTGGAGCAGCAACTGAAGCCTTGACACCTGGTTTTGCAACAGGGCAAGGCTGCCAATCTGGGGGCAAACGCACTGAGAATATTTCAAACCGTCCTGACTGCATCCTTGGTGCCGAATGCCAGCGTTTACGGCACACTTTGGTAATTAATTTTGCTTGGGATAACTTCATAATGGTAACACAGTTTTTCAGAGTGCTTCGCAGAGTGTTACTAGTGCAGTCATGTACGTGAGACCGGTCTTAAGTTACTGATTTGTCTCCACTGCCAGAGAAAACCACCTGCGCCGCCTCTGAATGAAAGGGCCACATCCAGGATCATCATTTTGCTGAAGTAAAATTATTAAAAAGTAATAATTCCATTTCAGAAGTCCATATTTTTTCGGTTATGTAAATGTGAATTTAAGAAAGGAGTAACATCTGCCAGGAGTGTTACAGTTCTTTTTATTCAGAGGATTAGCATAGTAAAACCTGTTAAAGGCTAATTTACAAAAGGCTTTATTCTTTAACCCAAATATGCGGCTTACGTTCTTAGATAAGCTTAATTATGGGAAATTTGGCTCTAGGGTTTTGAATTTAGTAGCAATTTATCTTCAATTGGATGGCATCAGGGTGTTCTTATGAAACTCAAACTTGTTAATAAGTTTGTTCCGAAGGAGTCAATACTACGGTTCTTTTAGAATGCAACTAAACCATGATTGGTGAAGACACCGCTACCTAAAGTGGCGATAAGTGGCACTGTTTGACGTTCATGTCATTAGGATTATTTTGGGACGCGGAGTTCTTACTTCCAGTTCAGAAGGATGTGATGGCTGAGTTCTAAATATTGGGACAAGGAAGTCTTGTGGTGTTTTCTTTAAAGCAATTTATTAGCTGTGTTGGCATAATGCATAGACATATATTCGCATCACTGCTGTGTAGAACTTGCACAAGCTTATTCTTTAGGGATTTGTTTAAGGGGTTGGGTGTGCGATTGAGTCTTCCAAGAATTACTTAGTAACTTTTTTAATGTATTCGTAATATTCAGTGCCTTTTTCTGTAATACCTATATCATTTAATTTGCTAAGTGGTGAAATGCAAATATTGCATCAGGAGTGAAAACTGCATTAACCAGTTGAAGGTGTTTTTGCTCTCTTCCCATTTTCCCTTAAAATATATCTGCATTGCTGAGTCTGACATCAGCACCAGGAGGAAGACTTTCTTGTAGAGAAGTCTCGTCGTATCGCATCCATTCATTTTGGTTTAACTTGATCTTCATGCAGAGTCATATCAGATAGAAATGATGGCCAAATATTGGATCTTTTTTCTGCTTTTGCTCTTGAGAAACTTTGTTCATATTTTATAATAGTTAAAAAATACACATGAAAGGTAAAAGTGGGACAGATTAGTGAATTTTGAACTTGTGCAGAAAACTAGGAAGACTGGCTGTTCCTGGATCACAATTACTGCTTTCTAATAAGTTTCCTTATTGTAGTGGGTAGTAGTAGGTAGTTTGAGTTTATGGAACTAGTTTTAGTTGTCAGACCCTTGAGAAAGTTTTAATGACAAAGCAAAATTTATGTTGCATTTTGGGCTTTTGGTTTTTTTTAAGAATGATTGTGTACTTATTAATACAACCAAGCAAAAAGTGTAGATTAACCTGCCTTTCACTGTTTATCCATTTCACTGGCACGAAATATGCAAGATGGTTGAGATTTTATTTTTTTTTGCATAAGAAGGAAAAATTCAGTGTTTAGCTTTCAACTCTCAAATTAGGAGAGTATAGAAGGAAAATATTTTTTAAAATTTTTAACACTGTTGTTTGAAGAGTCAACTTGAGCTTGATTAGTCTAAGAATTGAGAGGAAATATTTCAGGTTCAGATCCTGTACTGCAAGCTCGTTGCACTAGAAGATTCACTCTATGATATTAGGCAGAGAGAGGTTTGTGCTGAATAATTCCCCTTTCCTAGGTGCCAAATCTTTGTTCCTTGGTGTGATTTGAGAGTTCTGGGGAGGGACTTCGATCACGTAGCTTGCCACTGTTTTTCCCTGACTTGTGTAGTGAGGTCAGATATGTTAGTTCAACAGCTCGAGTGATGCTGACATGGTTTTCTGGACAGAGTTAGTGCACCGCTACACACAAACCAAGTTTGCTTCTCTTCACGTAAAATAGACTTGCATTCCTGTGAGGTTATCACAATTTCCTAATGTTTTCTTAATAAAAAGAACATCAGCTTTAACAAGATTTCGTAAACTGAACCTACTTTCTTTGGTTTAGCGAAAGAGTTGAACTGTAAAAGAGCTCTACATCCACTGTGCATATGATCCTGAATTTAATTTGCAGAAGTGAGTGTGTTCCCGTCAGGGTTTTTTCTTAATTTGTGTAACTAATTGCTAATGTTAAGCCCAAGAGTCCACTTATATTTAATAGGAGAGACTGATTTTATAAGGTACAGAAGGTCTCTGATGTTACGTCTTTATAGCCTTTGTGAAGCTTGCTCCTGCATTTTTATTGTGAAGCCTAGTAATGTCGGTTGTTTATAAAGCATTTGATTTTTCACATCCTGTAGTGAAATTTTGGTAACACTTTCCATAAAGTATTATTCTACAGGTTTGCCTCGTGACCTGTGTTTTGAATTGTAAGATAGCGTAAGTTTCTTCAGCCGTCTTGCTTTATAATTTGACCAAGAATCCGCACGAGTTCTTTAGTCGTGGCTGGCATTGATCCAGTAAGCTTCCCAGATCTTTGTTATCAATATTGGGAAAGCTTGAAATAAGGGTGATTTGTAATTTTCGTCAGTTTCCAAATGATTATCCACTTGTAAATTCTGTTGTGTAGGTGTATGTGTGCCTGAGGTGGCAGTACTTTTAATTCCATCAGTTTGACCAGTAGGTGTACTGGTTTGTGCCTGCCGCTGCAAGCGCTAAGAAAATCCAAATTTCTCTCTGTTACTGTTGTGCACTGTAAAACAACGACAACAAAAAAGCTTTTGTTTCTTTTTGTTTCTGAATCGTGGGTTTATATTATTGACACAAAGATAATAGCATGAGGACACTACTTGAGTATCTTCAAGTAATGAACATGCAGAGACGTTCAAACTTTTCGATAGGACCTCCTTTAATAATGCTCTCAAGACGTGCATGTTACGTTTACCATTTTTGTCAGGGAGGAAATATGCTCGTAGATCAGTGCAAGTTTTGCAGTCCTTTACGCCCACGGTGGCTCAGGTTATGCCTTTTAAGAGAAACGAAGTAGGTTCTTTAGCCGTCCCGTTCACATCATCGGGAAGAGATACAAGTGGTTGTAGGTGTGTGGTTGCTTTTTTTTGTGGTGGTTTTATTTTTTGTGGGTTTTCCTTGGGTGTCTTAGGACGAAAACCTCTTTCAAAATCAGTAGGTGTTGATGAGGTTTATTTTTTTGTCGCAGGAAAACTGGATGAATTCGTAGTAGATGGTTCCATGAGATGAGTTTCCCTTGGAGTTGCCTCCCTGTTGCCGGCCACGGGAGTTTCGGCTTGTCCCTGTCCCCACCTCTTTACCTCTCTGCTGTCAATCACTTGCTGCTGCCCCCTGTGCCAGCCCTGTCCCCTTTCCGATTATTGTGAGCTCTTTTAGCATCCCACTTTGACCAAAGCCAAGCAAAAAAAATTTGTGTAATTCCGCAGTCTTGTTGAATTCAGGTGACTCACGGAGAGATTTGTCGAGCTTCAAGGCTATCAGGAAGAGTCTTGGCTGTACAACCCAAAAGGAGGAAAGGGTAAGGGAACAGTCAAGAGAAAATTGCTTTGGCAGCAGCAAACTAGCCCATCTTAATAGTCCAAGGGATCGTGCTGACAGTCTCTTTTCTGTTTTTTGTCATAAATTCATGAACTGTGGGATCTCTGTTTGAGAGAATCTAAAAGTAGGGCACACTTGAAAGCCTAGTCAGCTTTGTTCTGTGCTAGCAGTTGGGGAGTGAGCTGTGCACAAACATATGAACTGTGTCATATCCCTGAAGAAATGCCTGAAATGTTCGGCAAATATTAAGTAATGTGACTGGCAGTGTAAAGGAAGTACAGCACTTGGCAAATTTTGAACAGTTGTTTCAGTCTACAAAATTTTGAGTTCTGACTTTGCCACTTGCCATCATCTTCACAGGAGTGGGAAACATTCCAGCTGAGGGCTGGCTTAGCTCGCGCGGTTGAGCGTGGTGCCAAAACACCAAAGGTCGCAGGTTCGATTCTCTTTCGGTCCCCATGTGTTGCCTGATCTAGTTGAGAGGCGTCCCTGCCCATGACAGGGAGGTTGGTTAAATGATCTCTAAGGTCCCTTCCAGCCTGGACCATTCTATGATTCTATGATTTCATGGACAATGAATTAACTTGAGCATAATCCTTCCCTGCAAACTCTTGACTGTCGCCGCTATCTCTTGGGGGATACATTTGCCTTAACTATCCATTGCATTTATCCTTTTTGAGGAAGGTTTCTTCTATAGCAGCAAGGGCTTCTGTCTTCCTTGTCTAATAGGACATCTCAGCATAATAATAATACTGATATTGGGTATCATAAGAAAAACTGACATACACTGTGTGGCTGCTACACCTGCCTTACAGCGTCCTTCAGAAATAGCAAGTGCAGGTGATATTTATTAGAAAGAGAAAACCTTAGGGAATTATAGTTATGAAGGGAAAGTTCTCGAGAAGGAAAATTCTAAAATGTTTGCGGTAGTTCTTTAGGGATGCGCGCAGTGGAACAGTCACCACAATTTCAAGATGAGTTCAGGAATGAAAAGCTTGCGATGTCAGAGACCTGAGTATCTAAAATAGCTTGTGCATAGTTGTTGCTTGGTTTTGGTGTGTTCCCTCCCCCCATAACTAACTAAAGAAGAGCTGAAGTGAAATGTGGTCATTCTGAGTTTGTGGTGTGTGGCTGAGTTCTGGGAAGTGCAGAGATCATCAGTCGTGCAGTTTTGTGGTTTAGGTTCTATATTTCAGAATTTTGATTTTTGGAGATCTCGATTTTTGAGGTAAGATAAAATAGTTGGAAGATCCTTACTTTCCCCCTCCCCCTGAGTAGTGTAATGATGGAGCTAATCAGGTTAAATCATTTAAGGACAATAATTAAAAAAAAAATAAAAAGAATCACTTTGCCATCACCCATTCAGATATTGCAAAAAAGATTTGAAGATAGAGCCCAAGGAGGCTAACACGTGTATCTTTGTTACATAATGTTGTGAGACTCTGCTTTTGGAATTTGCAAAGCCTATAGCTCAGTCATATACAGTTGCAAGCCAGTCTTGGTCCCTATATCTAATCTTTTTGAAGACTGTTAAATCAGGCAGCTAATGTTTCAGCATTTTCGGATGAAAGCCTGCCAGGGCTGTCTTGTCTTCCCCCTTTCTTTAGGCAGTGTTTCTAAATGTGTTGATCAGATTCTGCAGGTGTTGGAATACTAAAACGTAAATAAGGAAGAAATCTCTCTCTGCGCAGAATGTTGTAAGTGGCTTAAGTACAACTTGCAGTGGAGGACTAAACTAATGCGTTTTTTTATAAATTTAAATGTCAGATGAGATGTAAATAATGGAACATCGTATCTTCAATTTAATGTGGGATTAGCTAGTATAGCTTTGGTTCAATCACCTTTCTGAAGTGGAAGTGTCATTTACATATTAGTACTCAAGAACATTCACGATTAATACTGTTTTACATAACAAAGCAGTGGTGAGCATTGACATAAAAAAGAACATGGTAAAAAGTAGGGCGTTTAAAATGAGACCAGAGTGAAAGAGCCCAAGCCAAGAAGGACACAAATTGAAGGGGGTGGAGAAATCTTACTAGAGGGCTAAAATAGCAGCAGTATTTTTAATTTTGCAGAGAACATGACCACTGTTTAAAACAAGGACAGCCATGTTTGCCTTTAAGACAATAAAATCTGAAGTATTAACTGCCTGTGAATAGGTGATAAGAAATGACTGTCTCCTTATCATGCTTCTGGCTGTCCTGTGAGATCTGTTAACAATCCCTGGAATTCTAGGAATTTCTTCGCTCTTCATTTGTTATGCTTGAGGGTTTCTAAACGTTTGGAATAACTGCTAAATTAAGATAATTCACTTTTTCTTTCACTGCTCTATCATCTTTTCATCGCAGCCTGTAGACATCCGTGTTATCCAGTCATATCTATGTATAAAATAAAAGTTTGTTGTCGAGCAGGGGTTGTTGCTGCGAAGGGGTTGGCGAGAGCTGGGTATTCAGATGTATGCGCAGTTGTAACCTGTTAGTCTAAGCCATAGGGGATGCTAGGGGAGTAAATCTGTGTGCTGGCTTGAGGTGATGTGGGTGTCAGACCATTTAATGAGCTACAGTGTTGGTCGTTTCTGTGGGCAGCTTTTCGAGACTGAGCATGTTTATTTTTTTCAAGTTTTCGTTTGTTGGTGGAGGGACTGCCCTCTGCCGGGCTCTTCACCTAAAGTAGAATTTAGGACTTGGCAAGTGTTCAGAAGGCAGTAAACTGTGTCAGAGCTTTATTGGTGATACAGATGGCAGCATTTAAAAAAAAGTTAAATACTGTATTACTGAATTTTAAAATACTCTTAAACAACCTTGGCAGAAGTCTTACGTTTTTCTATCTAGATGGAATTTTAAGCAGTAAGCTTTTTGAAGCCTCCTCAGATTTGTTTCTGTTGTCATTTCTTCTCCCCAATCCTTCTGTAGTCACCCCAGCTGAAACTTTTTTCCCTTTCATGTCTGTTTTTCATTTGGTCTAAAAAGCAGAAATTAAATAAAGCTGAGGTGTAAGTGGTAATGTATATTTAAACCAAAGGGAGCTGTGGCATGTAAGATGTTGGTTTTAATCGCGGTCAAATTTGGAAGCATTTATACTGCAGGGGAAAGTCAGACTTGTTAAGGCTAAAGAAAGCTTCTTGTGCAGTGGTTCTGCTTGACCTGTGCTATCGCTTGTAACTGATTAGAGGAGCTCACTATTGAGATACTAATCGAGGAAGATTGCTGCTAATAGAGCACGCAACGTGGGATTTTCACAGAGAGATTGGAAAGAATATAAAGAAGATTTAAGTGTTCCTCTTTACAGGGCTGCTGTGTGACTTCTTTTATAAAAATCAGCCTGCTGCATTTGCTATTATGAGGGATATTAATTTCTTTACACCTAAAAGAGCTAAAATACCAGAACTAACCTACTGTGGTGTATCCTCTGTATCTCCTCAAGTGATTCCAGTCAACCTGAATCCCTGAGGCTGGGTGTTTTCTAATGACTGCTGTAAATAGAACAGCTGAAGTGCTGTACTTCAGAGGTTGTATTGGCCTCACCACTGCTGCATATTGTGATTTTTTTGCCATCTGCTGACCGAGCTTGATAGAACTCACAAAAAGCGGGGGTTTTGCATCTGCATTCAAGTAACCATCTCTGTTTCTAACAGGGCTGGCAGACGGGCTGCCACGGTCTCAAAACCTGGGCAGAGGAGCGGTGGGGGCTTGCTGGCCTGGCGGTAAGTCCCACAGCTCCGGGCCCAGGGCGGTGGGAGCCGGCAAAGCTCCGCTGTGGGGAACCAGCTGCGCCAAGTCCTGCGAGCAGGGGACAGCAGCAGCTGCCCCGGGGAGCCCTAGCACCCCCAGAGCTGGAGGGGAGCGAACTTCACCTCCTTGGGCCAGATGAGTGACCTGCTGCTGTTTTGGATGTTTGGCAGCAAAGAAGAGTAATTTGGTCAGTGACAACAATTGCAAATCTTGCATTTCTGCTTTTAATTTTGAGGCAGCAAGAATTGTTTATTCAAACTCTGTTGTCTATCGCACCGTGTAATTAAATTAAACATGTCTGCTTTTAGAACTAGATCTGGTAGTCCGAAGTTCCAACAATGTCTGAAACAAGCATACTGTGTTGTATTCCACAGAATATTTATATAAAAATCTTTGGATAGACCTTAGAAAGTAATTCATGCTTCTGCAGTGGAACAGGTTAAAATCCACTCTTGTTTGTCATGTGCGAATACACAGTGAAATTACTATAGATATATATATACACACACACACACTCTGTGTCATAATTTCATGTAGCTTTTGCGCAGAGAATACAAAGGTGTCTTTCGTATATTTTACTGCAAAGCTGCAATTGCTGAAGAGAGGTCCGAGCGATGTGGCTGCTGATTGACATGACGTACTCTCTTATTGGCCCATGTTTTTTGTGAAAAACACTTTGCTCACCTCTGTCCTGTAGGTAGTAGCCCTTTATCTTTTGAAGTTAATGATGTAGACTGGCCGGTTCTTGAGCTGTGACTTTTTTGATTTTTGCCACTGCCTCAGATGATAAGTCTAATAGAATTAAATGTGTCTTAAATAGACCGCGGTTCCTAAATGTAGTAGCAATGTGGTTCAAAAATGTGCATCCCAATTTCCCGTGTCTGCTTGTCGAGCAATTTATTTATACAGTTTATAAAACTGGACTCTAACCTTAGCATTTAAATTTTCAGCTTCATCAGGTTCTCTGTGTTCTAGTGTTCCCAGTTAACATTGTTATTGTTCTTGTACAAATGTAACTTACAAAGCACTAACAATGAAAATTACTTTCCTTTTGGGGGTTTAGCTTTTTGCTGTTGATCCTCATATCTTGCACATTTAAGTGAGCATGGAATGTTAAAACCTCTTGGCATGTCTGAAAGCCCTTTGAAATACACATGTTGAACTGAGTTACTGTGCTTGACAGGTTTTATAATAAGCTCTGGTCTGAAATTATTAAAAATGAGAGCTGGATATTAAAGGAAGAATTTTCTTCAATGCCAAGAATATGCTAGATCATCTAATTAGAAAAAATCATGTGGAATATTGTAGATAAAAACAAACCATACAGAAGTCACAGTCTTGATTGAGTGTGTTGCAGCGCTAGTGTAGAGTGAATTTTTTTTTTCAATTACAGAAGTTTTTAAATTAAGAAAGTTAGTAGGAAGTTGTCATAGATTTCGTAACTTTTACTTGCTTTAGAAAAACATCAGGCTGCTCCAGTCTTTACTAGATATTTCAATTAGTATTAAGCTCAATAGGAGATATCGGTGAAGTATTTTCTACCATTAAACTCCAATCTTTAACTCTCATCAGATAGTGGTTGATTTTATGCTGTGCAACATGGTTTGTATTATATTTTACTTTCTGTAATTGGCTCCCAAGTCTCTTAATCTTGTTGGCTCAATGAAATACTGTTAAAGACACAAATGATGCTTAGAAGATGATGCAAGGAAAGCTGGCGTTTGTATTTTTCTTCCTCCACTGAGCTCCCACTTGTGGAATTACTAAAGTGGTTTACTTTGTTATTTTGTGATTTTTATGACCTAGGTTTCACTTGCTTAGAAATCTCGAGTACTGAGCAAAAAATACCAGAGGACCCACCATTATGTGAGTCATTAATAATACATGATAGAGATCCCTGGCATAATTTTATGCTCCTATTTTATAAGCTATTCAGCCATCAGGAAACATCTTCTGTGTGATTTTAATCTAACTTAATTCGCTTCAACAACCTAGAATTCCTCTTCCAGTTGTTTCTAATGAATATTTTAATATGACACGTCTGTCACAGAATGTGGCTTTCAGATGATGATAAATCCTTTGCACTGTGCCTGATGTTAAATATGTATTTCTTGTGTTTATAATATAATCATAGATGTAGGTTGGGATTTTATACTCTCAACTGTGCCAAAAGTAATGAAATTGTTGGAGGTGAGCACTGAACTCCCTTGCAGTCATGCAGAATTTGTAGCTTTAATGAATTTTAAAAAGGGAACCATCAAGTCTAATCATACTTCTAGCACTGAAAGAATTTTAAACACCACCGCAACGTAACACAAAACCTCAGCCTCCAGAAAATGTCATTTTCGCTCTTTGGAAGTTGCCGAAGCAAAACGAATTTAATTTTACTCCACAGATTTCAGTTGTTAAAGCAATTAGGATTGCTGTGCACACCGGGCACAGTCTCCAGGAAGCAAGTGAAAACTTAAACCACCTTACAGCACTCCTGTCCCTGTCGGTGCGTATTTTGTACCAGCATCTCTCTTGCGCACCAAGGTGGGTGCGTTCCTGTTGTTACTCTCCAAGAGAGCTTTTGGAGTCTGTGCTTTGTTTCTTGTATTCAGGGAGGTTGAAGAGATGATAGAAGGCTGACACTGTCAGGGGTCAGTGTGAAGAATGTCGTGCGGCTTGTAAAATATAGTATATTTCTAAGTGTATTTAGCAAGATGGTGGTTGTGGGGTTTTTCTTCGGTTTTTGCCTTTATGAACTTGCTCTAGAAATGTGGTTTGTTTGCCGTTCGTAGCTTGCAGTGAAATTCTTGGGTGGTGCCTGACGGTGATTGAAGTGACTGAAATGCTCTTTCTCATTCTCAGCTGGTTTATACAAACCCTTCTCCGTAGGGCAAAAATTTGAATAGTAAAACTAATCTGTGAAGAAGAGAATTTCACGTGTACTTTCCAGGACCGTATTGATAAGACTTGCGATATGAAGTTGGGCAGAAACAAGTAATAAATCTGCTTTATTTGGAAAGAACTACATGGTATGTGGAAACAGTAAGGTTTCCCTGTTAGGTAGCAGCAGTTCAAAGGAAGATAGTGAAAGCCACAAGTTAACTCTATTAAAATTTGAGAAACCAAACTCTGTAACACAGGGAGACTTACACGTGTCTAAGGGAGTATAAAACCTGCTAATACCAAGTTCTGAAGTGAAAAAGAATTCTGTTAATTCCAGATATTATTCTATGTATTTTTATATACAGTGTAGTAAAAGAATCAGTATTATTGAGTATTTCTTGTAAGTTTTTCTCCATAGTATAAGAATAAATGTAACAAAATCGGGCTGAAAAGCTGTTTTTTTGGATGATCAGCAACTTGCAGAGAAGAAACTTGAAGTAACAACCTTATGTTTTTACTTTGGGATTTTTAAAATTGCAAGAGAAACCTTCAGAAAGAAAAGACAAGAAAACTGTTTCTGAAATGATTCATCACAAGACTTTTGATGCTGTGCTTATTGGTTAGAATAAAATTTTCTGTTCCTGGTGCCTGCCTCAGGCTGAATCTGACTTTTAACCTCAGCTACACCACACCTTAATTGGAGGACCAAGTTAACATTTTATCAGTGCCGTATTTTACGTTTGAAATTCCTTGGGATAGTTGTAGAGAGGGACTTCAGAGCCGATCTGAATATTTTTCCCCCCCGTGTGCTTATTTGATTTGTTGCAACTGAGCAGTAGCGTTTTTCCAGAAGTGCTGGAGATGAGGGTTTGTGATGTCTGAAGCAGATCTGAGACATTTGGCTCAGGTTTGGAAGGGGTCACCCGTTACCCAAAGTGCTTTGATTAAAGGAAGTTTTTCCAGCGTTCCACACTTACAGCATGCCTGTGCTTTTGCACATTACCAACTGGGTAGATCTGGAGGGTCGGGTTTTTGCAAGCTTGGCTTGATATTTTGGTACTTGGCTGCCTGGTAAGTGATGTTTCCTGTCGTCTTTTGTATTACCTGAGCATGATTTTGTTGCCTGTACTGTTTATTGTTTGCTTCAGAGACGTTGAACTTCCTGCGATTTCAAAAATACCGTCTATTTAAAATCATCCTAGAATTCTCTTTAAATTTTGATGCCAGTTTTCTGAATATTGCTGTTAAAGTGAGACAGTGAGAAAATTCTAATTGTCTGTAACTTGTTTTTTTTTCTTGACTCAAATCATAAATACTGAAAGCGAACACCTACTGTCACAGGCTACTTAAATGTCTCAGTTGCTTTGTTCCAAGAATTCATCTGCCTTTTGCACCTTGCGTGGAGCTTATACTGAAAATGGATATTAAATGTATGTCAGCAATGTTGCTAATGGTTGGCTCTTGCTAATACTTACCTCAGACCACATTTTTGTTTCTCTGGACTTCAGTGCTTATTACTGAACTAAAGAGATTTCAAAGCTCTCTCTGTGTGCAGATAAATGAGTTTTTGTTGTGCCTTCTTTCTGACTTAACCGCGAAAGATACTTTTTGTCTTGGGTAGCTGGGACTTTTATATTTGATAGAGGAAGTGTAGCTAATCCCACCTTAAATATTTTTAATTGGCGATTAAGATTGGCCCTCAACCTCATTTTCTGACATGTAGATTCTTAACTTCAGTGAGCGTGACGTTATTTAGCGTACATAGGATTGAGTGTTACCATGATGCGTTCCAAGTTGTTGTTTTACTTCTTGCGTGTTCTCGAATAGTGATTTTGCCTTCTTTAGTGCCGAGTAAATGGGCATTATTCATTCCCTCAAGTTGTTTCGGCACCTGTTAGTTGTACCGTGCTGACAGAGGAATGTCAGGGTTTTTTTACCTTGTCAGAGTTGAGAAAAGGTGAACGGAACTTGCAGAAGGCTCAGTCTTCAGACAAACTCTGGCCAGCACAGCGTGGGTGGAGGAGAATTCGACTTCTCTTCCACCCACGGTTGAATTAGTGCTCTTTGACATTTTATTGTAGCCGAGGAGACTTCCTTTTTGGGGATTGGTATTTGTGTACCGTGATGTTGACTTTACTGAAGGGGAAGAGTGGCTTTCCAAGGATCTCTTTGCTAAATTGTTATACGCCTTTCTCTGAAATTCAGAGACCATGTTTTTTTTGTTGTGATGCTGCATATAACTCTTGTCCGTTAACTGTGTGCGATTATATTCTTTGAGAAGCTGTTCTCTTTAAATTGGGCACTATCCAAGAGTTTCACGCGCACCAAATAATTGTGCGGTACTTGCAGTGCTGGCCCCACTGCTGTGCAGTTTTTGATGGGCTTTTTATTTTGCTGCCTGGATTTATTTATTTTTTTTTTTATGTGGGAGTGTTGAGCATTGAAATAATTTTGACGTGTCAGTGCAGTGCACTTAAGTATCTCTTAGAGGCAAAAAATAGTTTTTACTACCACAGAAATGCTTTAATATTTGCTTCTTAGAAGATCTTGGTAAGAACTGGTAGTAGTGGCTAGAAAGGAGACAAGGCAAGTTGTTTCGGTGGTGTGGTACGTAGCAGTATACTGCTCCTTATGAAAATGAAAAGCTGTGCTTGTTCAGAGCTGCGAGCTCTCAGAACGGTGTGTAGGAGTTTCTGTTGCTGCTCCTCCAAAGCAGTACTATTGATATTTAATCTTCAGCTTAATTACAATGTAAGCATCATGCCCTTCCTCCTCCAAACACAAACATTCGGTTTAAGAAAGTTGGTTGTTAGGTTTTTTTTTGTCTTGGTGTGTCCAAGAGAATAATAAAACATTGAGATATTTTGTAGTGTTTCCTTCCAGTAAATAAAAATAAACGTAAAAGGAACTTGAAAGAGTAAGTGTATTGATAGTACTGTACACAACTATTTATTAATTTTACGACTTTTTAATTGAACATGTTGAGGATAATGTTGTGGGCTTTGTGATACAGAAAGTCAGTGTGGCATAAAACACATTGTTACGTGTATTACATATAATAGCCGGGTGGTTGTATTTATTAGGATGCTTAAGTTCTTTTTAGCATGAATCATCAGGAGTGAGAAAAGAGATTAATGTGTAAGGAATGTCACTGCTTGACGGGGATAAACTCATTGCTGTTCTCTGTCACTTCTGCACCTCTCTACATCCACACAAGGATTTTTACTCTCGTGTTTAATCCTTTCTGCTTTAATGCATACCTGTAGGAAGTATTAAGAGTAGCTGTTAAGCAGAACTCTCCAACCCTTATCCTAGGACTTTATCCTTGCTTGGAATGGTGGAAGTGCAGCTCCAGACTGATTTACGTAGTATCCTGTGGAAGAACTCTTTGCCAGACCTTCTGTGAACCTGGGGAGCAGGGCGTGCATCAAAATGTCTCAATTCCTGAACAGTAAACGCAAATATCTTTACTTGTGCCTAACTGTTGAACTTCTTGCGAAGAGAATTTTATAACAAGTTATTCAAATTGAGCATTTGTAGGATCGTAAGCGTGGGGTTTTGCTGGAATTTTTGAGAATGAAAGGATGAGTTAAAACAGAGTGAGAACTTGCAGAAAACTGCTGATTTGCGATTGTGTGTTAAGTGCAGAATCTTCACAGCTTTGACCAAGAGACTGTAGCATTCGTTTGAATGGTACCCCTTTTCTAACATGGGCACCTGAAGTTTACTAAAATGCGTGAAACAGGTTTTTGAAGGTTCTGTGGTTCTTGGTTGGGGAAGAAGTACTGTAGATGTGGAGGGAAAGTTCCATTGTTTTGATGCCTCAATTTTCTTATTAATGCAGGTATTCACTGACTTCTTCTGAATATCTTTCTTTAGATTTTCTTCCTGGATGCTTCTTCAACCATCTTGTGATGGGAGGGAAATATATTTGAAGTTATGATGGATTTGATGCAACATCGTAACGAAAACTGGCCTAATAGCAGCTTTTCTGTTTGAAGAGAATAAGCATAATTACGAATAATCATGACAACTTCTCACATGAACGGACATATCACAGAGGATTCTGATGGTGAAACAAAAAACGTGGACCTTGCATCTCCTGAGGAACCACCTCAGAAGCACAGAGAGATGGCGGTTGATTGCCCCGGGGATTTGGGCTCCCGGATGATGCCCATGCGGCGGAGCGCGCAACTCGAGCGGATCCGCCAGCAGCAGGAGGACATAAGGCGCAGACGGGAAGAAGAGGGAAAGAAACAAGAACTGGACCTTACCGCTTCCATGAGGCTAAAGAAACTAGCACAGATTCCTCCTAAGACTGGAATAGATAATCCAATATTTGACACAGAAGAAGGAATCGTTTTGGAGAGCCCTCATTATACTGTGAAGACGCTAGGTAGGTAAAATGCAATAAATGGGCTAATGGAGAAAATACTTAGTTGGTATTGACGCCCTGTTAGGCCACTGAAAACCTAATTTAGCTAATTCTTCCTTTAGAGATTTAAGGTCTTTTGGTCCTTTGGATTTATGGTGGTTTGGGTTTTTTGTTTATGCAGTCAAGTATCAGGCTATGTGCGTCAGCAAGTGGCTTTTCAAAACTCCTCTATTTTGGAAACAGTTAAATACCCCGGAGGTAACAGATGAATTCAGTGGATGTCTCCAGCTTCTTTAGGTTGAGGAAAACCACCCAAGTAATATGCAATTTTATTATGTTTCATGAAGCACAGACCAGAATAAGCAATGAATAAACATTGTCATTTAAAATCAAGGCACCGGAGTTATCAGTATTTTAAAGAGACACATGCTGATGGTTTCTTCTTATTCTGGCTGTCTTGCATTATTATATTTTCTCTTAAATTGTTGACATTGGTAGTGAAAATCTGCTTACCCTGGCACTTAGACATTGATGAAAGTGTAATGTTAGTAATTTTTGAAGAAATAGATTCTACTCATTTTCATTTCATAGCTGTCGCTGTTTTAATTATGTTTGTGTAGTAAAAGTTTCTAGCCTTTCTTCCTCAAACCTAGGTATCTATGTAATATGTGATATGTCACTGGAGTGAAAAAAATATTCAGACTGCTTTGAAAAGATGCTTTGAGGCAGGGACTGTATGGAAATGTTATTGCTTTCTTTTCTAACGGCTGGTAGTTGAGAACAGTGTGAAAAATAGCTAGCAAATTGCTAATTATTTTTTTGCTTAGTCCTTAGTGTGTGCCAAAGCAACATTTCTGCTAAAGACATGGCTCTATTCCATAACCTCTGGTAATCCTTATTGTACAAATCCCTCTTCAGGGAAATTCAGGTTGAAAGGGTCATCAGGAAGTCGTCCTGTCCAGCCTCCAGCTGCAAGCGGTGCCGGTTGAGAACAAGGCAGGTGTATCTTGTTTCAGTGCAGCCTGCGACCGAGAGATTCCTTCGGAAGAAGCAGATTCTGTGCTTCATGAGGTGTTAGATACTTGATTGTGAGCACAAAGCAGAAGGTGCAGGTTGGTGTCAAACAATAGAAGTGACTTCTGTTGGGATGTGCTTGGCCACAGTGGCAAAAAGCTCCGAAGGCTGACCCCAAGAGGAATCAGAAATTGGAACTACAGAAGGGAGGAGAGAGAGTGACTTGAAATTAGAAAGCTGAGGCTGGATGTCGTGCCAGAGATGCTGAGAACTTGGAGGGGGGGCTGGATGGAAACCAATGGGTGGCAAAGAAGCTGATAGGAGTGAAAAATGAGTATGAGTCTGAGCTTGAAAACTCTGAAGGAGCTGGGGTAGACTGAAGCTGTTTGAACAGAAGAGACATGGAGAAATGACTGTGACAAAAGGCTAGTTTGAAAAATCTCCGTGTGAGGATAAAACAGACACAGGCTGTGGGGGAAGCTGCAAGATTGTCAGAGCATATTTCTGAAAAACGAGAAAGAGGAATCTAGATTTGGCTCAGCAAGAAGAGGAGGAGGTAAATTGGTGTGAATGGAAGCTGGGATTGTGTCAATACTTGATGACAGAAGAAAACCACCAGACATGGGATACAAGACTATAGAGATGTGTGTGTAAAAAGAGGTCAGTTGTGAAATAGCAATGTATGGTGTAAGATCCATCTTGATTGGGAATGACTAGATGATTTTGTCCACAAGGGCAAACTCCTCTTGGTGTTTGTAATTGAAATTTGAGTCTTGCCATTGTGTTATGCTGTCAGCATAATTCTCTAAAAACACAGTAGTAAACTGCAGGATTTAACTAAAGCTGTTCCCCTCAGTGTTCAGATACCATGAAAATCAGAAAACTGGTGGTGTCTGTCTGTGCTCTGAATTGCAGTAACTAAGGCCTGAGAGTATGTGCATAGAGCTGAAGTAGTGATGAGCTTGCTGAGTGAGTATGGTCTGTTCTTTGGGCTAGAAAGGCAAAGAGCTTCAGGAGGTGCAATTAGACGAAGTCATGAGAGATCCATATAAGCACCAGGAAGCTGCATTTGGGCTTCATGGGCATCTATTTCAGGCAGCAAAGTCATGACTTAGATTTCTAGTAGTTTAGCACACTGTTAAGAGTGGTGCTTTTGATAACACTCAACTGTGATGACGTAAATTCAAAAAAAAAAAGTGTTCTAAATGAAATGCTGTGATCTCTTAACTTACATAGTCTGTAAAGAGCCTCTATTCAGTCATTAGTGCTGTCAAAAACAGAGTCGTGGGTTTAAATTTGATGAAGTGCTTCTGCAGTAACTCGGCCTCTTCCAAAATTTTCCTGCAGTATTAGGCATGTTCTTTTTCCGGTTTCTGATTTAATCGTCCTAACATCTGACACTAATGTCAGAGGAAGAAATTTTTTATTTATTCTGGAAGCTCTCTGTTCCCGATTAATACCGGAGATGGGTATGTTGCTTTAAGAATATATATATATACACACACTTACAAAATAGTATGGTTTCATATAGCAAATTTGAGTCCATTATAATTAATACTTCTGCGTTTTTTTTTTTTTTATTAATTCCCTAAGTTGGAGAAGAGAGATTTTTAAAAATTTAAATATACAGCTTTTTGGTCTCCAGGAAACTTGCTAGCCCATTACTTTGTCTGGAAAATAACTGCTAGTATGTGAAATTTTTTGGTTTCTTAGTTTATACTGAAATTCTGATCTCCGGTGCTCCTGGCTCCGTCTTCCCACTTCTGCTGTCCAGGTGAGGATGCTTAGTCACTAAGCTTTGTTAGGAGAACCTCAAATAAACCTGAGCAAGGGCTGGTGAATTATAGAGGTGTTAAATTGTCCTTATTCAGTCTTTTAAAAAAGTATTTATTTTAGGTTTACTTTTTTTGTGCATTGTTTCTTTTGGTGTGTTAATCCCTAGAGGCTCTGCTAAATAAGAATAATGACCTGATTGTCCTTATTTTTGCTTTTGAAAGTATTTCTGAAGTGCCAGTATCTAATCTGGCAGATCTTTGCCAAGTCTTTAATATTTTCATCTTAAGAAAAAAAAAAAGAAAAAGCAAGCAGACTAGATTAGGCAAGCTGGACTTTATTTATAAAAATAAAACAGGACACTTAATCACAAGAGTTTTGAAGGACATGTTTGCTATCAAAACAGTGTATGATTTAGACAGCTGTCTTAATGGAAATTGCTTTCTGCATACCTAGAACATGTGCCTGTAAGTACTTAACTGCCTTTTTCACAGCAGTATACTTCTCTAAAATGCGGAAAATTTTTTGTTTGCTGCAGTTTATTCAGCTAATTGAGTTCATTTAGTTAAATGAATAACTGACATATCATATAAGTAAACCTTTTGTGGCTACAGTGAATTTATTTTTTTAAGGGGAAAAGCTGCCTATTTTTTGTTTATATACCTTTGGTAGAACTTATATATAAATATGTTATAAATAAACTTTCAGAAATAATTTTGGATAAAACAATACTTTTCCTAGCCCTGCGATTCCAGTAATATATTGAGTATTAGAGTGCTGGTACCAGCACACAGAGTACTCCAGAGAGCTCTAAGAAAGCTTGGGAAGTAAGATATTGGTGCTAGTATAGAATGAAGCCAGTTATATCTTCTTAGGTTTGCTGTTCATACCTTTCTGTTGTAAATGTGTTCTTTTTCTAATCTTAACCTCATAAGCTGTGACCACGGGTCCTCCCCTGCAGTTGCATACTTCTGCCCCAGCAGCCTTTTGATTAACGCGCATATTGCGCAGTGCTGTCGCATTCCAGCCGTTTCATAGCCTAATGGAAAAAAGGCTGCAACACTCCTTGTAAAAGAAGACTTTTAAAAAGTAGCTGATTGCTAATTGATCTGCGATTAAAAACGGATTCATTCGGCGGAAGAGCCCTGACTTTTTTCTGTGAGTAAATACAGATGCTGATCTCTTTTTTTTTTTTTTTTTTTTTTTCTTCTTCAAGGCAACCCTTTCGATAGCAATGTCTTTTCTTGCCTGGCTGCTTTTTTATTATTTTTTTTTATAAAGACCAAGCCCAACTGAAAAAAAAACCCTAGCAAACTGCTCTGGAATCTAATCTGTGATTTAGAATTCAGACAGGAACCTGGGGAGAGTAAGGCATGCGTAAAGTCCCTGTGTAGCATTATCGAGGCGTTCCTGCTCTGGCAGGGGGATTGGACTTGATGATCTTTCGAGGTCCCTTCCAATCCCTGACATTCTGTGATTCTATGAAAGCCAGATTTTTTTTTTTGTGCGTTGTGTGAGCTTTTTACTAAACAAGTGACGAGGAAATGGACTGGGAGCTTATGGGGAGCGTCTCATTTCATTCCTTTCAAACATTATTTCTCTTTTAGAACTGTGATCAGGGTATTTGTTTGCCATCTCATCGTGGGGGGAAGTTATTTGGTGTAGGGCTTTTGCCTCCAGCATGCGTGAAGATTCAGTGTAGAAGTGATTTTACAGGGAGGAGAGAACTGCTGAAGTTTGTAAGAAAAGGGCAACGCAGAAGGAAGTAGCAAAGTGCTGAAGAGAGAGTGTGTAGAAGCATCGAGGAACAGGATGTCTTTATTATAGATCCAGAGTAAGATGTGTATCTCTGCATACTGGTATCTTATATGGAATATGTGTTAGAAACATGTATGTGTGTGTATGTGTTGGGATTCTCAGGTATGTAAGGGTGGATAGAGAGTTTGGAAATGGTGGAGTGTAATAATTTATGCATAGGAAGAGTTAGAAGAAATGAGTTTCTTCTCTAGTGTCTCCATGTTTTTTGAATCCAGTAACAGTAACAAATAGCACGATTTGGGGTTGGTGTGTTTAACTGAGCAGGTATCAGTAGGAACTTTGCAATAAACATCCATCTGGTTTGCCCTACTTTTTTTCCTTTAATGAGTGAAAATAGTGCATTTGCTCAGACTTGAGAGAGACTCAGTTGCTGAGATGCTTTGGTAGCCTGCATACTCCACTAGACAGGAATCTCGCCAGCTGAAAAAGTCCTATTTAGCAAATATTGTTGCTTGTAGAGTGTTCTTTTAGCCTTCCCTCTGACTGGCGGGTCCCCCGTGTGACAGGCAGTCACTATATCCTGTGGCCAGTTCCACGGCGAGACGTTGCCTGCCGGAATTACCACTGTGAGCTGGGCTGGATTTCACCCGTGGAATATCCTGCCCAGCCAGTCTCCGCGCTCTCCGTGCGGCGTTGGTACTACTGCCCTTGGTTTCCTTGCTGGTGATAGGAAGAAGCCCTTGACCTTTGGTGGGTAGGATGGTTTTAGCAGGTGTGGAATGTTTTGGGGGAGTTTTTTATTGTCCTGCAGACAGTGAAGAATGAGAGTAGTAGCTCTGGATTGGTTGCTTCCTTTTTTTAATATTTTGTTAAAGACTGATTTGCAAACTCACGATTGAAAAAAAATATGCGTAGGTATGCTTTGTCCAAAATTAAAACCAGTAAACTTGTTTGAAATGCGTATTTTATTAAGCTGTGTCGTTTTCATGAGACCATTTATGAACCATTTTAATCCTCCTGAACTTTTGAATCTAGCACTGTTCAGTGTACTGGTGAATTTGAGGTTAAAAATAATAAAGGAAGCTTATTGACAGAAGATATCCATGTTAGGAATCAGTATCTACCATGACTTTTCATGTAAAAACTGTAACTTAGGGGGAGTCTTGGTAGTGTTCCTATTTTAGTGGTATTTAGTTAGCTCATAGTAATGAATGTTGCTGAAACTAAAGATTAATTCTCAGACCTGCTAGTTTGCTACAACTAAGGGAGATTGAGCTTAGTATCAAATGACAGCTTAAAAAATCAGGATTTTCTTTGTTGAGCCTTTTTAAAAAATATCAGGGTTCAAAATTCTAGCTTACTTGAATTTATTAGGAGAGAGCTGACCAGCCTCTGTGGCTGAGCAGACCTTTGTGAGGGTGCCCACGTCATTTCAGGCTCAAGACATCCGTTGTTCTCGTGGTCTGCTTGTGGATTTCTTTACCTGGGTTTATATACATTATGGGTGTGGTTCATATTCCTTGCTTTAGGTGGGTTCTCAAGTACTGAAAATGGAGAAGTGGCACACTTTGCAGAAAGATTGTTTTTTAAAAAATGTGAATGGGTTGACAGTCTTTGAAAAGCACCTGCAAAGCATCACATTAGTTCTTGAAGCTCAAGAATGTAGCACGTGCATCGTATTCAAACAGAAACTGTTTGTTAAAATATTTTATGGTCCAAGGAGAATTCATAAGTTGTAGGTAAAAGATGCAGACTTCCTTCTGGTGCAGACGACTTTCAGAACTCTGACCATGGGTTTTGGTTTTTTTTAATCCTTTTTATTTTAATGTGCTAAGATGAAACGTAATTTTCCGTTTAGAAATTGAGCGTGCCTTATTTATCAAACACTCATTTTGTAAGTTAACAAAATTCAGTTGAGATATACATATCTACCCTATGTGGCAGATCTACATGGAAAGTTGTATCAAGATAACGGTGAGTAGTGAGTGCCTCAAGATTACTTGAGCAAAGGAGTCATGTTCATATTGCATAATAGTCCCTTTCACAATTAACTATACATGAACTGCAATTATTGGATCTTTTACATCTCCGTCATTTCTTTCAGAGAAGAATTCTTGCAGTAGGAATTTTAATTTAAACAGCGTATCAGGTTTTTATTTCTCTTTCTACTGACATGGGGTCTCTTTTTTTTATTCTGGTAACTAAAAAGTTGGAGTGAATAATGGATAACTAATAAATGTCCATATAACATTGCTGATTAAAAACTGAACAGCAGGGAAAAAATGGTGAAAATCTTAATATAAACATGAATTGGTTTAACTTATAACTTATTTGTATTTTGTTATTTCCTACCTAGGAGTGGAAGAGCTGTTAACGTCTCTTAAGCATATCCAGCACGTTTTGGTAGACCCTCAGAGCCAAGAAGATATCGCTCTCATTTTACAGCTTGTTCAAAATACTGATTTTCAGAATGCGTTCAAGATACACAATGCCGTTACGGTGCACATGAACAAAGCCAGCCCTCCGTACCCGCTCGTCTCCAATGCCCAGGAACTGGCACAAGAGGTATGTACAGTATGCATCTCTCTGTTGCACATGAAACGTATAATCAGAGCCGCTGTTGAAATACGTACTTGTCAAGCTTGTCTGAGTTACTGAATGTTGCATGTGAAAGGGATTATAATAGTCACTGATGGCTGTATCCAGTTTTTCCAGATTTCCAAACAGTAAGCAGAAAAATATTTTGGGGATAAGAACTCCCTTCTTAGTGTGGATAGATACGTAGCAGAAAAGGACTATGTTTAAACGCAGGAAAAGGGGATGGTTATGAAAATCTACCTTCATTATTCTTTATTCCAAGCATTCAGGAATTAAATCACAGTTCTCTGTTATTATGACTTTCCTCTGAGTTGAGCCATGGTTCTTAAATTGGAAGGCACCTCTGAAAATACAACCATACAGGAAACAAGAACCCTGCTTTAAAGTGAAAACCAGATCCCATAATACTTTATTTCAGTGTTTTAATTACTGCTGTGATGGTTAGATTACACTGAATTTTTGTCTGACAGATGACAGCTCTTTTGTGAGATCTGATAGGTCTTTCAGAAATTATTAAAGTATAGTTTTAGAAATTTATTTGAGCAAGATTTAACTTTAGTCTTTTCGGTCAGTTCTTAACTGTTTGAAATACTTTTCATCCTGGGTAACTACTTTCACCTGAAAATAAATGAGCAATACCTGTATACAATAATAGCTTTATAAGCATTAGTAGTAATTTACAGAAAACTTGTCATATTTCAAGTTGCTGTGAACAGAATGAGTTTTCACCTGCAGCTGAGAACCTCTGAGGGGGTTGCTCAATAACTCTATTTTAATTTTCCATGGCCTGGTTGCATGCATATGTTGAAGTGAGGCGTGGCTGCGCATTATTCAGATACACGTTCATTAACTTCAGACTGGCCGGCTTGACTGGCAGTATCAGTGCGAGCGTAGCGCTTCAGTGCTCAGCAAAGCCAGGTCGAGAGGCTGGGTAAGTGCTCCAGCGTTTCGCACCCGGTGAACCAACCGTACCTCTTGAGAACCAGCTCGGGTACACCAGCTGGAGTGCCTCAGCCGCCATGGAGCCGTTCTCCAGGTCCTCAGAGGCCTCTCACTCCAATTTCAGTATGCCAACAAGTTGATTTTTTTTTCTTCCCTGTAGTGTATGCTTTTCTTTCTGCCTGGAGCAGTTGTTTTTTCAACAACTCTTTCCGCTCTCCTTGGTTTTTCTAGACTTAAACCTCGTAAGTCAGGGAAGAGAATTGTAGCAAGCTTGAAGTTGTTTTGCAGAACAAATGAGGGACATCGTTTAAATGTTGTCTAAAGGTGCAGTGTGCTGATTAAACTGCAGCTCAGGATTTTCCTGTTCAGGTTCGTCAGTAAGACTGTGCCAAAACCAGGTGGGGAGTGTTTTACATATGAGCTTCCCTCTGGCTTATTCATCAGCCAGTAGGCTGCTCTGGGATCCTCACCAGGCTTCTGCGATGTCTGCGAGCCTGGAGGAACCTTTTCATTGAGCTTTCGTTTGTAAACTCCTTCCTCAAATGCCCGCTTTGCATAGGCCTAGTTTGGGATTTTGTTCAGCTACAAGCCAGTCTTTTGAATCTTCATTTATAGCACAGGATGTTACAGATTTATCTCGTAAGAAAGCTAGGTTTTCCCCTTCATGGGTATGGTGTCCTTTTATTTGCTGCTTAATAGAAGTTTCCAAGAAGAAAATATGCCTAGGAAGGCACTATGTCTGTTTTCAAACTTTCAGATTCCTCTCCGTCTTCCTTACCTCTTACCTTCCCAACACATTCCTCTCTTCTTTTCAGATGATTTGGTAAATCCTAAAATCAGAAGGTGGTGCGAAACAGTTTTGTGTCTCCTAGCAATCCATGAAGCAGGTTAAGCATAAAGAGCGTACTTCTTTTACTCTAAAATGTTTAAACCAATGGAATTTCGTCATCGCCCAGGAGAGTATTACATGAAAGGCAAACATATATGTTCCTCTTCAGCTGTCAGTCTTGTCTTGTCCAGCCTTGAAATTCCTGAAAAGTCAATATATTGCATATGCCTGTTCCCATTTTCAAATGTAATCTAGTTTCTTGGTGATTCAGCTTCTGGGGTATTTAAGCCACTTGTGTTTTGCAATATGTTCAGCAGCATCCTGAAACGACTGAGCTGGAAATTCAGGACAAATATTTCTGTGACTGACGAAAGTGCCTCAGGAGGAAACCCTTGAGGCCTCCATTCACGTCGTTCTATATTTTCTAGTCTCACCTAAATAGAAGATCTTTCACTTGTTTTTCAGATTCTTTATTCCTGTTGTAAAGGCTTCTGAATGTTATGGTAGCAGTACGAGAGGAAATTATTTCTGCTCTAGGAAAAGTTGTTTGGGGTTTTTTGGGTGTGTTTTGGTGTTTGTTTTCTTCCTGGTTGATTTTTTTTTTTCTTTTTTTTTTTTTTTTACCCTGACAAAGTGTGTATCTTGCTTCTTCAGGTTTTTTTGGTACTGTAGTTTTTGGTTGTGTCTTTTGCTTTTTCCATCCCGAAACAGAGGCATGGGAAGCTCTTCCAGAAAGCAGTTCATTTATTTCAGGTTGGTTTTGAAAAGGCACTTGAAGAAGCTTGGATTTAATGTACTGATAACATCTTGAGGATAAAAGCCAACTTACAAAGACATTACAAGAAAGAAAAATAGCAGATACGTGCATAACATTAATTTTAAATGGCTGGTGATGCTACTGTGCATATTTTGGTGCACAGGTCATTAGTGACAGTGTAGAACTGTGGAGTTGTTTTGGAGCGCACGTCCTAATTTAAATCTGCAGAAATGGGGTTTTTTTTAGGCTTTATGCTTCTGTAGCTCTGGCAGGAAAAGACAGTTTGCAACACAACTTCATAGTGCAACACAAACCATCTTCCCTTTTCAAAAAAAGGTAAAAAGTAATAACTCATTAAACCGCTTTTGGAAGTGTGTTTGGGGGGGCATTATCATTTGCTACATTAAACTTAATTAACACTTTTTTCATTTGCTCTGGTGATTTGCCTTCATACAACATATGTATGAAGAGTGTGTTGTGAAAACTTTTTTGATTTTGAATTTTTAAACCATTAACAATACACAAGTGGAATGGTGTATTTTTATTTTCTAGTCCTCTTTAAGAAATTCTTAAAATCAATATGCTTGTCCTCATTCTGATAAGCAGGCACCAACAACTCAAAATTTTTTCTTAAAAAGAAACTTGAATTGAATTTAAAAGATGGAATGCAGCACTTACGCTCAAGGAATTTATTTTAGCGAGCTAATCTTCGTGTAATGTGGTGTACTCAGAGTCTTAAATAAAAATAGCCGGTAAACATCAAGTGTAATTAAATTGATTTTAAATCCATTTAAACTTGACCAAGATGGGGGCAAGGATTATGGGAACATGGTCTGAATCTTGACCTTGTGAGAGTTTTTGACGCAGCATTCGAGACAGTTTGTCATTTTTGGCCTGTAACAGCACAGATCAAATACCTTGAAAGTTGGGTTTGGTGTTGGATGTACCTAACAGGCTCGATTTATATAGGCTGTGCTTCCGAAAGTTTCAGACTTGCTACCGTTCATGCCATCTAGTGTAACTGCAGGCAATTAAACTAGATCAGTACTACTGAGAGGATGTACCGAAAGCTTGTAACCTAGCATAGAACTGTGTTTCCTGATGCACAAATACCTGCTCACCTGAGAGTTAACAACAACGGGATTTTACAAGTGTGGTTAAATTCTGGGTGTTAAATATCGCATGTGCCTGCACGGTACCTGCCTCGAAATTGTGGCGTGTATAATGAAACCAAATTGATGGCTTTTGGGGGACTGCTGGAGCTGAAGGTCCTGTAATTAACAGCAAAAAAATAAGCCGAAGAGTTCAGAAAATACTATTATTGCCACATTTTTAATGTGGCTTGCCTATGCTGTCTACAGCGTGTCACTTCTGGAATGACAGCCTGCATTCCAATTTCTTCATCTGATAAAATGGAGTAACAAAGGAATCTGACTTGCAGCAGTACTGGTGAGATAAGGGGTGTGTATAGCAGCCTGAAGCTTTCCTCGTGCTTCGTTAAATAAGCAAATTTACGTATCTTTCTCTTAAAAGGGGGAGGGGGAAGCTACTAAAGTTTTGAATAATTAAATTATTCAGAGCAGAAGTTCAGCTTGAATAAAGGATGTTCACTGCTCACAGAATGCCTGGCTGGACCCGGCAGCTTTCTTTTACCCCTGTCAAATCCCCAACCTCTGACCTTGCATTCAGAAGCTTGTCCTGCAGGACCTGTGAGGTGCTTTCTGAGTAGGTTTTCCTGTAAAAGGGTCATAGCTATGAGATAAATAGGGCTTTAAGGCTTCTTGTACCTAGTTCAGGAAAGACGTTGAAAGTCCCTTGAGGGTTAGAGACCTGAAATTAACACCTATGAGGAAGTCTTATATAGAAGAATCTTATTTCAAGCAGAATCTCTTCTTTCAACACAGAGTCAGAGATATATATCCTTTACAGTGCTCTGTCTGCTAGGCAGTATCCCAAAATCCAGGCTAAGCCAGGCATAGTAGCTTCCTGCCTGGTTCAGAGGTGTGACAGGTCAGGCCTGTAGGAAAATCAGTTCTTTCCATTCTCTAAGGTTTTAAAGAAATCGGTTAAACTTACTTAAATCTGGTTTTTTTTGTTTGGCTCTTCTAAGCTATACTAGTTTGTTTGCTGTGAGGCGTGTTCTGGGGATGTCAGAAGGAAGGCTTTGGGGAGGTTGTGCCAGGTTTATTGCTGAGCACGTGAAATTGTTCCACGTAACAGTGTTTTGCTGGCAGTGTAAGGATCGTGCTCCACGGGAATGGTTTAGTGGCTTCTGCTAGAATCTAAAATGATCTTTACTGTCTTCAGTCGTCATCCGGTAGCGCCCCAGAGAGTTGTTAGCACTTTGGTAGATAATTGCTCCTAGCATACAGACTCTTCAGACCTTTAGATATTGTTAGATCACACAAAAAAAACTTAATTATTTTCGCTTTGAAACTTGTACTTCCTTGGTTCTCTGTTATGTCATGTTACCTCATCCTGAAGAGTAAAAAAACTCTTGGAAAAAAAAGTTTTATATCCCACTGAAAGCTGTTGTTCTTACATGTATAATCTGCTCTTCATGTGTCTGGATTCATTTGTGATGTTGGACTTGCGTGCCTTTGGTCAGATCAGGCCAGGCACTAACGGCGATGGAAAGTATCTTCTTCAGGCTCACCTTTGGATAAGAGGGACTTACTACCTCTCCACCTGGCTTTCTCTGTAAGCGTATTATTTGGGGGTTTTTGTATGAGAAGGCAAACCTTTTTCTGGCAGCTGAAGCTGCGTGAGTAAAAACTGTCCTCGTGTTAATGTGGACTGGTTTGGAACCAGCCAAAACAGGGGACCTTTTGGAGTTGTGACTCGGGCACTTTCTGAGGCAGGAGCTCCGGGATGCGTTGCAAAACCCGTCTTAGAATCTTAGGTCTTGCCATTGGTGGAAATAGTTCGGGTGAAAAATATACCATCTGTTTTTAAGGAGAAGGGAGGCTGGTCATCTTAATGAGAATTTAGTCCATTTTAAAGGACTCAGCATATTCACATATTAAACTTCATTGTGACTGATTTCACTGTCGTGTTCCTTCCCGGGGTTTATTTTGTGTGTGTGTGTGCATATTTGTGGTAGCTGACCTCATTGTCAGTCCCTGGTGTTGACAGATTTGTGTGATGCACTGGATACCAGCTCAGATTTGGTGGATAATTTACTGGGGCAAGATACGCTGGAGTAGTCGTGTGGTCTCATTGCACTTTTTCCTAATGTGTACCAGCTTAAGTTCAATCAGCTGGTGTAAAAACTACATGGATATACTTTACGTTTAGTAAAGTGAGTGATTGCAACTAGGGGGTCGTGTTTGAGTAGGGGAGGGAGGAAGGATTGGTAAATCACGAGTTAGATGAAGAGTTTTACTATTTGATTTCTTTTTAGGTACAGAGTGTTTTGAAACCCAGTCACCATAAGGATGGTCAGGAGCTTAATGCTTTGCTGAATGCCCCTCACATGCAGGTAAAACAAAATGAAATTTATGATCTAACAGAGGTATCTCCTCATGCTGTTTTCTGTGTAACTTATTTTTTGCAAACGTCTTGGGCTGACTAGATGAGGATGGGTTGTATTCTTCAACTCTGTGCAGTTCCTGTAACATTTTCTTAGGATGAGGGGTTTTCAATTTCCAGCAACTAATGGGAACTTCTAATCAAGTGTCATGCGTGATTGTGTTCAGCCCTGGCTACGTTCTACATCTATTTACATCTGTTACGGGGTGACTTGCACACAAGCAATGCAGCAGCAGATCAGTAGGGTCAGGGCAACACAAGCTGCTTTGTTTTTCTCTGTTTTTTTCTTTGGCAGCTATTTCATGCTTACCATAGAGTGCATAAAGGGAATTTTCTTCTGTGGTGGTGGTGTAACTCCATGAGTAGTTTTCACCAGGGTGATTTCTTATGTCTGTATCCTCAGTCACAGACATAGTAAGGTACCGTTTGGTTTTTTAGGAAGGAGAAGCTGTGAGTATGGTCACAGTTGTGTGTTCAGAATTGCTTTTTCATTCTTTTCCAATCTGAAAGGAAAGTTTTGGAAGCAGTAGGTGCTACATAGCTGCAATAAATGATTTTTTTTTTTTTATTGCCCGACTCGGTTTGCAGTAGTCTGTAATCTGCAAATACTATTCAGATTGCAGGATTTCATTGAACTCTGCTATTTTGTATGCATGTAAAGTGAAAATACCTGAAACTGAGCTGATTTTGTTTAACACTAGGCACTTTTACTGGCTCATGATAAGGTTGCAGAGCAAGAGATGCAACCAGAGCCCACGACAGATGAAAAAATTTATGAGAATGTTGGTGTGTACGGAGGGGAGACGGTTAAAATAGTTCGCATTGAGAAAGCTCGGGATATTCCGTTGGTAAGTACTGGTACTCGCTCTGTTACGTGTAGAGGAGGTAAGATTCTGTTGTCCGTTGCAGATTGTTATGAAAGCTGTGGAATTTGAACAGGCAGGTGACATTTAACTTGTAAATACTCTCCCTCCAGAAGGAGAAATAGTCTTAGTAAACTTAAATGTATCTTGCTGTGGCAGTAACTGTAGTACCATTTAAAATCTGTGAAACTTCTGTCAACTTCAGCTTGTTCAGGACTTCTCGACAGAAGTCACTATCGTGAGCTATGCTGCAGGGAGACTTACAGCCTCTTGCCAGCCACATTATACTTGTATATATTTATTTATCTATTTGACTGTTAGTTTGTTTATTTTTTAGCAACTCTCACCTTCTATTTTGCATCTTTGAAATAAATGTTTCCTTATGAATATGCTTTTTAAAAAAAAATCATGAATCTCATGGTGTGGAGCAATTCTGTTCTTGTCTTTTAGTGCAACTTGAAGTTCAACAGCAGTTTCTTTTTAAACTGGAGCATTGGCTGGATGCATCCAAGCTGTTACTTGCATTCTCTTTCAAGATAGTTTCTCAACTGGCTTGGAATATGTACAATAGATGGCTTTGAGTTCCGTATGTAATAAATTCAGAATGTTTTGCTGCTACACAGGGTGCTACTGTTCGCAATGAAATGGATTCTGTTATCATTAGTCGAATAGTGAAAGGAGGTGCCGCGGAGAAGAGCGGGCTGTTACATGAAGGGGATGAAGTTCTGGAGATTAATGGCATTGAGATTCGTGGAAAAGATGTTAATGAAGTTTTTGACTTGTTGGTGAGTTGGACTCTACTTGTTTTCCCTACAAAAAAAAAAAAAGACTTGTTTCGTAAGCCTGTTGTCTCTGCTTGACATTTCTGCTCATAGTTAGCATCGATTTATTACTATTTTCATTGGTATAGCTAGTGTTTACAGGAGGAGGGACATGTCAAGTTTTCTTTCTGATGCATAGTATGATATTAATAATGGCAATTATCTGCAAAAATGAAGCCTACAGATGTGTAAGAGTCAAGCTATCATCTCGAGACTTGCTTTTAGGGATTTCTAAGGGAAACTTTTAGCTCCGAAAAGCTGTGATTTTTCTCATCTTTGTCTCCGATCCAGTCCACAACTAACAGATGTGTGGCTGTGTGATTGCGATAGTGTCTGGAGGTAATTTTCTTCTTAGCAGCTTCCACGACGCTGTGTTTTAGGCTGGTTTTAGACTGAAACAGCATTGATAACACACCAGTGGTGTAGCTGTTGCTGAGCAGTGCTTGCATAGTGTCAAAGCCTTCTCTGGTTTTCATTGTTCCCTGCCTTGTGAGTAGGCTGGGGGCAAGCAAGAGGTTGGGAGGGGACGCAGCTGGAACGGCTGGCCTGGATTGATCGCAGAGCTGTGTCGTGCCGTATAACATCTTGCAGAGCAATAAAAACTGGGTGGTGAGTGATTGCCTCTGCACCACTTGTTGGGTTGGGTTTTTCCCTCTTCACTTATTGAACTATTTTTACTTTGGCCTTGCTTTTGGTCTTCCAGTTCTCTCCCCAGTCCTGCTGGGGGAGTGAAGTGAGGGAGTTGCTGGTGGGTGCTTAATTGCCCACCAGGCTTTTAACCTGCCACAGATTTTGTCACACGGGAACTTGACACAACTAGGCTTCTTACTTTTTCCCTCCTGGAAAAACCCTTTTGTCTGGCAGTTTACCAGCGTAGACTTTTTCTGTTTATTACACTTTCACCATTCGTGATAAAATTCTACGTCGCTTTAAATGCAGCTACTCAAAACAACAGGCAAGAAATCCGTCAGGAACTAGTAAATGCAGAGGTTCTCTCTCAAAGTCCCTGTGAGGTAGAATGTCAAAAGCTGAGAATTATTAGTTTGTTGCCCAATAGTGGTTCTTTTCTCAGGCTTTTCCCTGTTGATCAGAGTCCAGGATGGGACCCCTGGAACCTGACTGAGTCTTTGGTCTGATTGCAGCAGGCAAGACTATTCTGTCAAAGAGAGAACAGTTGAAAATGATGGGGTTTAATTTTTTTTTTTAAAGTTCTTTTATAACTTTGATACAGGCAGTGGAAATATCCACTAGCACTTGAATAAGGGGTTTGGGTGGAGAAAAAAAAGGAGAAATCTATGAAATATCCGCTAGCACTTGAATAAGGGGTTTGGGTAAAGAAATAAGAGGAGAAATAACAAGAAAATATCAAGAGAAATCTCAAATTATTTACTATGCTCTAGAAATTAATCAGAATCAGGACGAAGACCTGGATTCTGCTGTACGTCACCTTGTTGTAGGAAGAATAGGCAGCACTATCTGTAGATTAAGCTGTCTAGTGCTACAGTAAGACTAGTTTTTAATGGAAAATTTCTCATTTCCTTGGATTTTCTTTTTTTCTGAAACTTGCTCTTAAAATTTTTCAGCTCAGGCGTGGAGTAGTGAGATCAAGTGGAGGGAAATAGAGGCAGAAATGTGTGGAGTTTTACTTGGGGGTATTTTTGAAGCCATTTCAAAAGATTCTTGTTTGAAGAGCCTTCAGTCTCCATGTGTGTTTCGCATCAGAGATAACTGAGATTCTTCATGCTCTGTGATTGTCTCCATTGCCATCTGTGTATTTTTTTTTTTAAAAATAAATCCATATTTAACTCTTGTGTTTCTGCAAAGAGTGTTTTGTAAACGCTTGAGAGGTCATTCTGTGCTGGCACTTTAGTTTTCTACAGAGAGTTTGTTCTGCTCTCGAGCAGCTCCTGCAACCCAGAGTTACAGAATAAAAGATTTAAAACCACAGTGCATTAACATAAGAGCAAATGACTTGCTGAAAATAAAGTTTAAAAATCCCCAAGCCACCATGTTTTGTTAAATATATTTTCAATATCATTAATTTGAAATAGTATTTTTAGTTCTTTTTACGCTGTATTTTGTAATGCGGAAGTGAAGTTTAAAATGTTTCAGTCCCCCGAAAATACTTAAAACAAGCCCAGGGGAAGGAAATTACTTTCCTTCTTAATTTTGACTCATCACTTGCTACTCAAGTGGTAATAAACTGTGTATGACTCTAGACAAGACTATTCACACAATCCCTTTTAAATTCTGTGCATTCCTTGTGGAACTACGAATGCTGGCTGAAAATCATGGATTTTCCTGTAGCCTAATCATGTTATGCTCCGTTTTGTTTAAGCTTTAGGTCTGAATTTTTTGACATACGCCCATTTGCTTTGGGTTTATACAACATAACTTGTCGTGTTACGGTTCATGGAATGGCACAGAGGAAGTGGGACACGTGTCGTGAGTTGGCACTTGTGGTTTATCTGGATATTCTTTGTGTGTGCAAACACATAAGAACAAGTGTCCTGGCTTTAAAATCCTACTTTCTTAGTAGGAGTAATTGCAGCATTGACATTAAGTACTTTATAGATGCACCATCTGAGTATGTTAGTTAGGTGTTTTGTTTACTGTAATAATGTTAACAGCTTCCACTGAAGCAATTTTAGAAAAAATAAACGTAGAGATGTATTTTTTCGTAGCAGCATAGATCTACTTGTTGGTATTTTTGAACAGAACAAGAGAATGTTATTCTCCGTTTCTCCCGAGTTGCCGCTTTACGGAATTGCAGCTGTTCCACTTCAGATGTAAATAGTTTATGTCTAATCAGGAATGCTAGGCTTTTAGAATCTGAATATCAACATTTGGCTTTTTAGCATGTCACTGAATCATGGTATCTGTACTATATCTCTTAAACCAGTTAAGGGGTAGGTAATGTGCTGTTAGGAGCTGCTTTTTTTTATGGTAATTTTTGAAGCATTTGTAAAACCATGTTATTTATGAAAAAATCTTGTCTTAAGCCATATTTTGGTACTGTATATGAAGAGTCTGGTTTTTGTCTCAGGCTGACATGCATGGCACCCTGACCTTCGTGTTGATTCCCAGTCAGCAGAGCAAGCCACCTCCTGCCAAGGAGACGGTTGTAAGTAGCCCTACAGACGTTCTCGAGCTTCGTGATACGTGCCCTGTTTTACCAGCAGTGTGTAGAAAGTTCTTCTGTAGGTCATTTACGTTGGGTAACAAAACCAGAACTTAATCACTTCAGTTTTTTTAGCTGTTACTAGACTAACACCTGAATTAACTGTTGAAAGTGATTAATGGTATTGAGCTGAGACCTTTAGTATGATTTAAACTTAATTTCTAAAATAGTAAGAAATTAGTGAACTGCCTGTGCTGCGGAAATTCTATTTGAAATACTCAATTTCTCTATTTTTTGTTGTATTAAAAAAGAACATTGATGGAACTTGCAAATATGCTTTTGGAGGAAAAGTTTGTATACTGGATTTTGATCATTAGCTTTCTAGTTAACATACTTTTATTGGGACAACTTTAACAGTATGAAGAAAGAATGTCACAGCCAAAAAAAAACCAACATTAATGGTTGGTGACTAAGTAGGATATAAGTGAAGATTCACGTAAAGCCTGGCAAATGGGGTTTCAGTCTGTTTATTTATTAGGTATTTTAAACAAGTGAGAACATCGCTGATACTTTTGGAATGCAAAGAACTTAAATCAGGAGCTCAAGGGGGTTTGCCTCCTAAATTGGCAAGGAAATTGCCCAGACTTCAGAATCCAGAATTAAATTCAAGCCTTTAACTCCAACCTAGCACAACTGTGCCTTCTCCGTTGCTGACCTGGGTAATGATTCCATTCAGTATCTCTTGTGTGCCCCAGATAAAGTTTCCGTTTTATAAAATCTTGGAGGTTTTTGTGTATTGGAGCCCACTGCAGTCACAGGGGTGTAATTCTTCAGATGTCACAGGTATTTTTTCTTCTGTTTTTTACGTTTTATCTCCCACAGATACACGTGAAAGCGCATTTTGACTATGATCCCTCTGATGACCCTTACGTGCCCTGCCGAGAGTTAGGCCTGTCCTTTCAGAAAGGAGATATACTCCATGTGATCAGCCAAGAAGATCCAAACTGGTGGCAGGCGTACAGAGATGGAGATGAAGATAATCAGCCCCTGGCCGGCCTTATCCCTGGTGAGTAAAGCTCTAGAAGAAACTGGTCAGCCAGTTGTTCCCGTAGCCTCAGGAGCAATATTCTGGTTTTCAGAGACTCATGTGCCCTTAAATATCCATTGCCTTAGTTATCTGTGACTTTGAACCTTTTACGAAAGAGCCTACTGCTGGTTATGTAATTCATTTACTGAAAAGGTTGACCTTTTAGAGACATTTCCATGCATAGATGTTAAGGACAGAGTAAAGCTTCCACTGCAGTTCACCTTTCAAGAGCTGTTTTCCTCTCCCTTCACTTCTGCACCTCTGGGGACTCCGGATTCAGGGATCCCTCTGCTGGCTACAGCAGAAAAGTGGGACTTGACCCTGCTTGTTTCCCAAGCAGATGTTAGGATTCTTACTATACTTGGAAAAAATTATCTTTTTCCTAGTAACTTCTGCATGTTTTCACTTAGCAAAGGACTTTGGTGACTTGTAAGTCGTGCTTCCTCTCTTAACTGTTGGGGGCCTTTGAAAAATGGCACTTTATTGAAGCCAGTTTATAGTTTTTGCCTTGAAATATGTACTACGCTCTAATCCATTAAAGATCTGCTCATCTGTTAAACATAGTGAATAAAAGACTTTGCAAATTCTACACAATATCACCCTATTATTTCATGACACTTGAGTACGTTGAGAGGAACATTGATTTAAATGTAAGCTGCTGTTTTTCAAGCTGAAGTTCTAAAGATCTAGTATAAATAGAACACGTTTAACATACAAAAATTATTTTAAAAAAAACATATAATGAGGACAAATACTCTGCACAATACTCTGACAAATACTCTGTACAAATACTCTGCGCCACTTTCTTGCTGGATATATTTTTAAGAAATAAACAACCTTCTCAGCAATTTTAATTTCTCATTTTAAATTTGTCTTATGTTGTATTCTACTAAAACCTTCAGAGATTCAAAACGGTAGGAAAAAGTAAAATGAATAAGTCATTACAAAAAAGGTATGAAAATGATTTCTAAATGTTAACTGCTTTTGTACGCTTTTTTTTTTTTTAATGCATTAAGGAAAAAGTTTTCAGCAACAAAGAGAAGCAATGAAGCAAACCATAGAAGAAGACAAGGAACCAGAAAAATCAGGTTGGATATATGTTTTCCAGGGGAAAAAAAATTTAAATCTTAGAGTTACTAATTAATGATACCTGGAACATTGTAGATTTGCAAGTAATTCTTTTGTTGTAATACAAGTGGGTAGATTCTTCTAAATTATTGCTGTAAATACAGGTCTGAATTTAGGGCTTTGTTGTATAAATCACTTTTTTCCCATAACTTTTGTGCAATGTAGTTAGGATGAGGGAATTTGGAAAGCCCCTTTTTTTCTTAAGGAGCCTTTTCTGCCATGACCCAGTTGACGTCATTGCCGTGCAGCATTTGCTTAATACATTAAATGGTTGTATAGAACTGAGAAAGGGTACGCTTTTTCAAAACTGCAGGACAGATTGCCCAGTTAAAGGATCCAAATAGTAGGTGGGATAGGAGGCTCTTTACTGTACGGCTGTTTGAGTTTGATTTTTGTTTTGGTCAGGAAAACTCTGGTGTGCGAAGAAAAACAAGAAGAAACGGAAAAAGGTTTTGTACAACGCAAATAAGAACGACGGTAAGCAGCATCCTTTGCACAGTGTGCAACTTATAAGCAGCCGTGAGAGATTCTACAAACAGACTTGTGAAAAGGATGCTGAAATTCAGGATGTGATGCTACAAATACTACCTGGTGGTGGTCAGTGTGGGAGCAGTAGTGTGGTTTGTAATAGCATTTAGTGAAAGATGTAGAAGAGCTGGCAAGGATTTGTAGGGTCATTTAGTGTCTTTAATAAAGACCAGATGATAGGGGTGAAAAAAACCAGATAGCTTTTTAGGCATGGAAACACTCATAATTTTACAATGATGAATCAATTTATTATGGTTTTGTAGTAATCTCACTCTGCATAATTAGTTTTAGTAAATGGAAGATTTCTCCACGGAGAGTTCGTCGGCTATTTATACTATATTTTTACAAAAGTACTTTGGGATTGGGACGATGATTTTTTTTTGGTTTTCTTGTTGGGCATAAAGTGTTATTCTTGTACTAGAAACTTGTTCCTTGGCCAGAAAGTTGTTTCCTGAGTTTATGCTGCTACTTAGATCAGTAGTAAGTGAAAACACATTTTTCTTTCTGCAGGAAGGGGAGGGGGAAACCCTACTCAGGAGGCAAGTGATCGTCTTTAGGGTTCTCTCGCTTTGGTGACTTAGAGTTAGATGCTGGGCAGAGGGTCAGGGGCTGCCTGGAACTGGATGCTGTCTGGCAGGCAATACATGGAACTAGCAGGGAAACGTGTCGTGACTGTTTCACTGCTTCTCTCTCGAGATTACGACAACGAGGAAATTTTGACCTACGAAGAAATGTCGCTGTATCATCAACCGGCAAATAGGAAGCGGCCCATCGTTCTGATGGGCCCGCAGAACTGTGGCCAGAATGAGTTGCGGCAGCGGCTGATGAATAACGAAGTGGAGCGCTTTGCCTCTGCGGTTCCCCGTGAGTTTCTCGCAGGCAGACACCATTGCTTATTGGAAACGTTGTCTGTGGACAAACCCTCTTGTGCTGAAAACAGCAGTTAGGAGTTTGAGGGTTTTGAGCAGTACGTAGTCAGCTCTTGACTAAAGGACTAATAGAGTTGCATCTTGTGTGGCAAAAAAGTAGCTTGGGTAAGCCAATGCAAATCCAGTGTTCCAGCAGTTTTGTAGAGGCATTGTAAGTCAAGTATATATTGTATTTTGAATAACTTTAGACTTAGAGAAGTTTTAAAAAGAAACTGGTATGTTGGTCAAAGATTTTTTTAATCTATGTAGGCTGCCTATATTTAAATTTAGATGGCTTTAGTGCCTTCCCAAACCGCCTATATTTGAATTTTTTATTTTTGATGCCTGATTTACCCTAAGTTAGGTTTACAAACAGCTTAACAATGTAACTTGTTAGAAATTGCTAATAGCTGCTTTCGCATCCAGAATGCAGGTGCACAAGTTAACCTGTTCCTTTTCTTGTTTACATTATCTAGAGGGCGAAAAAGCAGTCAGCAATACCTCTAAATGTAGGTTCACCGTTTGGCAGCTTAGTCTGTTCAGGGATATTTATTCCAGGAAATGAATGCTTGCATTTCGTTGATACTTCAAATGCCATTTTTTGCTTGGTTAGCAACATCTCTCCTAAGAGAAATAAACTTATTCATCCTCTTCAGTTCTCCAGGTGTATCGCTATCTTGATCTCTTTTTTTTTTGTTGTTGTTGTTGCTCATTTGTAGATACTACTCGGAGCAGGCGAGAGACTGAAGTAGCTGGCAGGGATTACCATTTCATTTCCCGACAGGCATTTGAGACTGACATAGCTGCAGGGAAGTTCATTGAGTATGGGGAGTTTGAAAAGAACCTCTATGGGACTAGCATCGACTCCGTGCGGCAAGTAATCAACTCCGGCAAGATATGCCTTCTAAATCTTCATACCCAGGTATGGCAAGTCCGTTGCCTGTCATATCTTAATTGTAGAAGCTACTGGGAAAATTTAACCAGCTGTATGTGGTTTATATAAAGTGTGTTCTCAAGGTCTGTTTTCACATTTACTCCAAGTTTTCTTTCAGTAGTCTTCAGTTAATTCTATTTAGTGTGTTATGAATACAGCCTTGCTTAGAAATATCTGTGCTAAAGGTAATAGGGGCCTTGGTTTCCAAATAGTTAAAGCTGGTGAGAACTATCTGAATTGAAAAATTAATTAAAATAAGATTTGTGTCTCTCAGTCTTCCAGTTCCTCTCTGAGCTCTGAGGTTTTTGAAGATGGAGAGGAATTTGTTCGTGATTCTGCTCGGAAACTGCATTTTGGGAATGTTTGTGCAGTTCCATGACAGACAGGATTAAACGACATTACATCAACAATATTGAAAAGCTTTTTAGCTATGACCTTTTGATGATGGAGAAGGAAGGGACAAACTCTGCACACAGACTTCAGCTTGGAAATCTAGTCAAAAGTGGGAAGAGGCAGTGTCCTGGAACACAGCCCATTTCTAATACACATCGTATGTGTGAGGTGTGCTGCAAAAGAAGCCCTGAAACTCAGATGCATCGATAAAGTCTGGCAGTGTTGAAGCTATAATTAGCCATCACCAGTGCTTTACTAGAGTATGGGTATCACAAAGCATATAATAAGTTGAAAATTTGTAACACTTAACAAAATTAATCTAATTCAGTGGTTATAAAAATGTATCTCAGACAAGTTGTTTATCCCGAGACACGTGATTTTTTGGAAAAATCAAGCTACGCTTTGGTTCCTTTTATTTCCCATCCTTTAATATAAATGTAACCTGCCAAAAAATGTGCTAAGTATACAGTAGTAGTGCATCTGGTAACTTGTATTTTCATCTTCAAAACCAGAAAGGGTAAACTGTAGTATTTAAAGATTCTTCTCTCTGTTAAAAGCTGATACCATTCCCTGGCATTGTTAGGAAACTTACTTCAATATAGCTGACTTTTTCATTTTTTTCTTTTCTTTTGGATACCAAAAGATAAGTTCCTTCACTTCAGTTATGAAGAATAGTCTTGAACAAAAGTAAATGTTTGGGTTTCATGAGGGCCAGTTATATACCTGTTAATATATTGTACAATTGTCGTCGTGTTTGAAGAGTATATTATCATTTACAGCATGTGAATAATTTGCTACTAAATACGCTTTTCACATGTGGAACTGTTAAATATTTAATAAATCCTATTTCTGCAGTCACTGAAGACACTACGAAATTCTGACTTGAAGCCATATATTATATTTGTTGCACCACCTTCACAGGAGAGATTACGTGCTTTGTTGGCCAAAGAAGGGAAAAACCCAAAGGTAATGTGTCTAACGCTTTGGAAACTGTGCTGCTTTTTATTTATGGATATGGATTGCTTTTAGTAGACAAATCCGTATACTCTTAGTTTGGAATTGGGAGATGGTAACGGCACTGACGATACGTGGAAAGTGGCGTAGAGATCTGGGTGCTCTGGATTAGCAGACCAGCCGTGCTAAGGGAAAGGCTTAGGATTCTTTCACCTATATGGAACGTGAGAGACATGAGACAAGAGAATCCACCGCTTATTTAATCATCTTGGGGCACAGTGTCTCAGCTGTGGTTCATGCGTTTGTGTACAACCCTTTATTCAAAACCATTGAAGGCCCAGCTTTGTCTTCAGGTAAATCTCAGAGTAATTCTAGAGAGCAAATGTTTATTGTTTTTTTTTCTTTTGAGAGCTTATCTGCCCTTGGAAAAGCATTTACTTGAAAAAGTGTGTTCCAAAACTCTTCAGATAAAGTCATTTTAATCTTGGTTCTGTAGGATTACTTTTCATGTTTCGTCTGGAGTCATGTCAAGATCTAAGTTTATGCAGTTCAGATCATTTAGGTAATGAGACGTTAGTTCTGCAGAATGGAATTGAAACCCATCGATGGAATCAGGATGTCTGAAAGCTCAGAAAAGGTCCTTATTGGTGTATGAGCTACAAAGTGCTTGTTGCTAGGATAAAGAAATATGTTAATCTTCAGCTGCTTAACTGAAATCTACTCTGCAGTGGTTGGAGGGAGCATTTTGCCGCTGTTGTATCTTCCAAGTACTAATGGAGCATGACACAGTTCGTACTGAGGAAGAACAGCCTTGCCAGCATAACTCAAAGGGACTCTGGCTTGTTTTGCTCTCGCTGTTTGGTGCAAGGGCTATGTATGGCCTGGATATAAAATCTAAAACTCCATGAAAGTCCAAGTCTTAAAGCAGAAGGATTTTCCTTTTTTTATATTGTTATTATTTGCCTGAGTCAAATAGAGTCTTTAAATGGGCATGTTTCCTTCTTCATGGTTATGCTATGAAGGAAACTTTATTTTACAGAAGTATTTCATCTTGTGTCCTTTCTTCTTTTTGTGTGGCAGGAATCTGTTACTGGTGTTAAACTATGCCTATTTTCTTTCTGGTTAATCACATTGTAGTTGCGTTTGTTTCAGTTGAGTAAATGCTACTGTGTTAAACCCCTTCCCCTGAAAAAGGGTGGGTTTTGCTTGTCCATGGCTTTGATTTTCTTAAGCGTATAGAAGGTCTAAAAAAAAATTGAAGACCCAAAGTCCCTTTTGAAAATATTCTTTTCAGAAAATTATCTCAGAAATTATACGTGAATATTCCTTTATACAATACAAAGATAGTCTGCAGAAGAGAATAACACACTTTTAGAATCCAAGTGTAAAAACGACTGAAGTAAAAGGAACCATTTTTTCTTCTCCCTTTCGTCATTTGTCTACGCCTGTCGTATCCTTGCTGTTGACATACTCCCAGCTCCCAAGTCACATTTTCCATTTTTCTGCCATGTCACTGACCTGATGCTGTGGTGATTCAGTCAGCGTAGCTGTCTAGCTCTCACTGTGGTGCTCATTGCTGTTCACTGGTGAAAATACTGCAGTGATAGCTGTTGCCTTTGGCTGTTCAGTGTTTGTAGTGCTACATTTTCAGAGGAATGTTGTCTTGTTCCACACCATTCAGACTTATTCTCATGCTGCATCTGCCATCTCCAGTCGTTTCCGGAAGGCTTGGCAGCCCAGCTTGGTTTTCAGAAGCATGGCTTAATAGCCTCAGTAAGATGAATGTCATAAAATGAGCAGTACTAGGTCTTTGTTGACTTCAGTCTGGGACAGTTATTTACTGGTTTGTCCCTTACAGCGAACTGGAGAGGACTGTCTTCGGGGCCCATAGCGTTCAAAAATCTGTCGTGGCTCAATGTTGCTGTAAACTTTTTGGTAGCTGGTAGCAACACCACAAAAAGACTTTTCCGAGTTGTTACCTTTCCTTACTTCTCCCTACGTACACTAATTCTCTGTTTCTGATTTGCAGCCAGAAGAGCTGAGAGAAATCATAGAGAAGACGAGGGAGATGGAACAGAACAACGGCCACTACTTTGATACAGCAATTGTCAATTCCGACCTCGATAAGGCGTATCAAGAGTTACTTCGGTTAATAAACAAACTTGACACAGAACCCCAGTGGGTGCCCTCTACCTGGCTACGATGAGAAAGCAATTCCAAGGACAAACGGATTTCAGTCTAGTAATCTTTCCGAGGAGGTCGTGTGTAGGTCTGCCTGATTCTAGTATAAAATCGTGTGAGCTCTAGACCTCAGTGGCTGCCTCCTTTGCCAGGGAAGTTGCGTATTATAAAAAAAAAATACGCTAATCAGCTTGTGAGCTGATTCAACTCATCTAAAGATTAAGTTGTCTTTCCCTGTGGTCTAGAAATGGAGACCTTGTCAGTACTAAATTCTTAAGCTTTAGATAGATTTTTTTTTTTTTTCATAGCAACTACTTTTATACATAAATCCACCTTTTTTTACCTAGAATCACCCTAACGAAATCGACGATTTTAAGTGTGTGTGTGTGTGTATATACAGTCCATGCTGTCACATAGTTATAAATATGAATGTTATTTAACACTTAACTTAATGACTTTGGGACATGATGGTAGTTCAGGAGCATAATTCTACAGATCGTTGGACAGAAATAATCTACACGTGAAAAATGTTAATATTAATGACAAATCTCTCCTGTTCAAAAAAATAAGCAGAATGAAGATGCTGTCTGGTCTGGAGCCGCCCTGTGAGGCTTGAGTTAATTTTTTAATTCTCAAACATTCCACTTTTTAATAGCACTGTAATTGGGAAATGTGTATAATGTAAATATTTCAATCCTTGTGTCTTTTTAGTCAGACTTTTTAAATTAGATTTGACTGCACATTGATTTTAGGTCCAATCAACGATTAATATTATATTGATCTTTTAGATGTGATATTTTTATGGAATTTTCTTTAAAACATATTGACCGATTGGAGCCACTGTTTTCCACAGATCTGTAGAGATATTAAGAAGGGCAGAGGTTATATTTTTGTGAAAAATAAGTAGTTATAAAGACATGCTGCTTAGATTCAGTTTAAGTTCTCGTGTTTTATAACAGAATGCTGACTGAAATAGACTGATGTGCTGAACATTGGAAGGTAGTGGGGTTTTTATTTCGATGTCTGCGAATGGTTCATCTGGTGGTTGTTGGTCTACTGGATAACTAACTGGAACTAAAATAGCTGATTGTAGCTACTGTGTTATAAATGAGTATTGGAATTCACCAGCCAGCATATTGTCCTGCATTTGCTCAGTCCTGCGGTGAAAGTACGTGTAAAACACTGGTAACTGGCTGAGAAGTCACAAGAAAGGGGAATATTTTTAACAGTTAAACACAAAAAAACTTGAAACAAGCGAACAAAAGGCAAGGTCTCTCCGTACCCTGCAGAGCACATTGGAACATCTCTGCATCCTCAAGTGATTCTGAGCTGTGAAGGTTTAACTACTAAGGCTGCGCACCTACTGACGCCCTGCGTAGGGCCCTTGTGTCGCTGCAGCTAACCGAATAGCGGTGTCTTGGCTGGTTTGGGTAGCGCAAAGAACCTTGGCCGTGAATACCTCTTAACTGTAGCCATAGTGGGTTTTTTTGTTCCTATAGGTAATACACTGGAGTTACATCAATGCGTAGTTCACTCCTGTCTAACGTGGAAGGATGAAGAAGTTGATTTTTTTGCATTCTGTCTTGCATATATTCTTTCTTCGCCTGTTAATGGAACAAATTCACTCCCGTAGTTAAATAGAGACCTCAAAGTGTACAGCAGATAGAAAGAAATTGTCAGATAACTCTCCTAGTTACTGGACTAACATTCAGTACCTTTTTTTAATTGAAAAATGGAAGTATAGAGTGCATTCCTATCTCCTTAGAAAGCAAAACTATTTGCTGGTTTAATTAGTATTTAGGGCTGAAAAACTGTTAAGCAATTAGTGGGGTAAGTAATGGCCATTCAGAAAGAAAAGAGGTTGGAAAGGTCAGTATCTTCTTGAGCTCAGTTGAGTGTTAGAAATAATGTGCTAGCTGTTGGCCCAAGGGCTGGATATTCAAAATAATAGCTTTTTGCCTCACATTGCAGGCATGTTCTCAGTTTAATCCATACTTTATGACAACTACGATGTTCAGGTGTATTGAATTGTCAGTGTTTCATAGATGACGACATCGTATCAGTTCTACACTTTTTCAAGGAAGGTGGTTGGAGATGTATTAGGCTTTTTGGTATTGACTATTTCATAGCTGGGTAAGAGGGTGGAAAGCAGTAAAACGAGTTCCTTTAGGGTAACCTCGCTCCACTACGTAGGTGCTGTCCAAATCCTCGCAGTTACAATCAGCTCGGGGTGGTTGCTGGACCCCTTGGGTACTACTCGGTGTTCGTTGGCAGCGTCAGTCACAGCAAATCACACCGTCAATGTATTTGACTCGCATCTGGCTCCCCGTTTGTTCCGAAATGGTGTACAGAAGCTGTTTTTACATAAATAAGCTTTTGAATGTAGACTTAAAGAATGTTGCTTGAAGTTCAGCTTTACTCTCGTCATTGCCGAGGCACACCGTGTGCTCGCTGACATCCACGTGAATTGGTGCTATGATAGTTCATAACCTGTGTTAGCTTTGTCTCCTGCTGAAAGGCTTGAGCAGCACTGAGAAATGTTCCTGGCTGCTCATCTGCTGCCAGCTTGGACCTCAAACTGCCTTCTTTGATGACTAATGCGTGTTTAATTCCCAAGAGGAAAAAAAAAGAGAATATGCAGACTTTGCTGATGAAACTCTTCAACCTTATCACAAGCTTTGGAGTGAGCTGGATCAGACTGAAATGAGGGTATCTGCATTTTTACCAGTCCAGATTTAATTAAAAATAAATGTTAGCTGAATTGCATAAAAGAATTTTTGAATGTAATTATATGTGACCTTTTAAAATACAAGATGGGGGGTTTAATGCCTTAAGTAATTAAGGTAACTTTACTGAGACCTGTGGTTAGCCCCACATTTTACTTTTATACGTATATCTGCACTCTGTATTTTGAGACACCATGAACTGCACACTAATGTAAAAATGTAAAATATTTCTAGATTTAAAATAAATCACTGTACAATTTTACTTCTTGTAGTGGATCTTGGGAGTCTTCTTTCTGCCGTTTTGCTGAATGTGTGAAAAATGCTGTGACCCACCAGTGCCCTGGAGAACATTCCCTGTTCCTTCTGACACCGCGCATCCAGTGGGCGAGGTAACAACGTCAGCAAATCTACGGTTTCTCTCAAGCTGGATCTGTACCTTACACCAGAGTATGGACTTCTTATTAGCTGTGCTACCTTTAGCTTCAAAGGAGAAGCAGCCTTGTGCATCCTACGATTATAAAATTACTTTTTCAGGGTGTTAATAGGAATTAAATTTCCTTGCACTTACCCTGCGTCTGCAGTGAAGTTCTGGATCACGTTTAAAACAAGCTGCTTACCTTGAAGAGATGAGTAGTATTACAAGAGAGTGGTGGTACTAGAGACACGGTGCCAGCATTGCTGCTACGGCATGTGTTCAGTTTGCATGTCTTTAGGAAAACAGCCCTTCCAGCCGAGCAGCGTTCGGTGACAGCCTGCTTACGAGCCGCTCTCCCAGACTGCCATAACGAGCCTAGGATGTGAGGAGCCACAGCGAGGATGGACTGCTGTGCATTCAGCCCTGCTTTGCTTGCCAGCCTCCTGGTGGCAGTGAAGATTGGGAGCAATAGGTAGCTGAATATTTGTGTTTGTGGCAGGAGGGAGCAGTTTCTCCGCAGTTACTTACCTAAAGCAGTAATGGTCAAGTGAATGTGGGCACAGGCTGAAAAGAGGTGTGCCCAGCGTGGGTTCTGAGTTTGGGGGTAGGAGATGAAGTGTGGAGGTTTTATGAGCATGACAAGCTTTTAAGACCACCATCTTTTAGTGATTTCAGCCAGACACCAGATATTTAACATTTAAAATTTTTACTTGTTTCTAGCACAGACAGTACACAAGTTGGCAGAACCTCTAACTGAAACCATAGATGTTTTAGGCCGATGGTAACAATCGTGCAACAAAAATCACAGGCGACTGTGGATTTCATCAACAGGTTAGAAAACTAGAGTTGCCTTTGCTGACACTTGACTTCAGCTGTGCCGATGCCGCCTTTAAGCAACATAAATAGTTCAGCAGTAAACAACCTTACGTGCATCTCCCTCCCTAGATAACATTTACCTCTGCTTGCGCTAGGAAAGGCAGCAAGTAAAGAGGAATCTGATTAAGGAAGTTCAGAGCCATCCTGCAAAAACCACAGCTATGGACAGTCTTCACTATTAAGTGAAGAAACAGGCGGAACATGCAAGATGATAGTAAAGTGCCCGACTCATCTCTCATCTTCTCCTCCTGTGCTGCACTGAAGTTCCCAGATTTCTAATGCCCCAGGAGAAATCCACAATCCATCCAACTCAAGATTTATACACCGAGAAGCCACACAAGTATCATTGAGGCAACATGTCCTGAATTATATTGTAATTGGACATTCTGCATTGTGGGTCCCATTGCTCCATATACAACAACTGTGCTGGGCTACTCAAAGAGAAGGTCTTCATCCTTTTCTTCTGCTAAGAGATTGGCTGGTTCCTGCTCCCCACCAGCAGCCCTCCGCAGCTCCCGTTCTTTCTCAGATTTTTCTTTCAGTACTTTTTTCTTTTCCTGGATCTTCTTTAACCTGTGAAGAGAAATGTGATTTCTCCATCAAGCAAATATGGGTTTATAAAATCAGCTAGCAGCAAAGTTTCCACACAACTTGGATATAATAAAGCTGCCTGGAGAAGTTCCCCAGAAAATGAAAATCCTGTAACAGGCTTTTATTGCTACCTGCTGTCATTGAAAAACTTCGTCTCCGCAGAGGAACTTATTGCTTCATCCAAACTATAAATTACATGCTTGACATTAAACACTGCATTATACTACTCTGCTTGTCTTTTGACCTTTTTGCTTCAGGTAGCCCAGAACACTGACCTCTGTGGCAAAGGTGTCCTCCAAGCAGAACACCTCGGTATCCTCTTACCACATCACTCCTTCTGGAAGAATGGCAATGACAGCTACGTACGACCTCATGGTACGGATTAATTTCTAACTTTCAGACAACTGCAGATCTCCACGTGCCCAGCTCTGAAAGCTCAGTGTGCAGTAAGAACCAGGTCATGTTTAACAGTGTTTTTGCTGCCAGATTTGGTAAATAGTTCTTCTAAGTCTCTTCTGAGGAATGGTCTGTTTGAGAAAGAGACCAGTCTAGTCTTTAGATATTTACCTGTAGAATTCCTCTCGTTCTCGTTCATCCAGTTCTGTGATGATGTAAGAAAGAGTACGCTCAATCCTGGGAATAATCACTAAAAAAATACAAATAAGTAAGTTGTTGGACTGCTGTTAGATTTACCAGACGTTAGCAACGCAGTGTGCAGATGCTTGTTTAAAGTCAGTCTTCTAATTCTTTTGGCTAGGGGGAATTTACATGTCTTACAGGAAGATAATACTATTTTGTTACGGACAAGTACACAGAATTGTTTTCTTCATTAAGGTCAGGCCTGAACTAGGACTCTGAACACAATCTCCTGTAGCACGTTCTTTTGAAAGATGTGATGGCATCAGTAAGCACTGATCCCTGATTGTTTGTAATGTCCTTTTTCCCCACTGAAGCAGTTTTAAAAGTCCCGCAAGAGATGGGCAAGATGTGAATTAAAGCTATGTTTTTCCATCACATTCTTTCAGAAACTTCTGTTCAAGATAGCACTTTTACTCAGGGAATTACAATCTTGGTTTGGAAAAGCCACCATGAAAACAAATACTCAAATATAACTCCACCACAAGTGAAAAGATAAGACATTAAACAAAGCTTTAACACCCAACTGGGCAAGCTATGTGTCAGAATCACTTCTTGAAAGGAGAAAGCTGTATCAGCACTACCAAAGTTATCTGGAAGGCTGCAGAGGAAACCTTTTCTAGCCAAATTTGCGGCGCGATAAGCTGCAGATAAGGCCTGCATGTTCAAAGGAACAAGTCTGTGAAAACCAGTATTGAAAAGGATGGTTTAGAATCACGAACTGAAATAAGTTATTTCATACATGCAAAGATGATTAAATCTGAGCTATCAGCAACTCTGAAAGGAACCTGAAATAATCCAAGCACCCTGGATACTGCAACAAAAGGAATCACATCAATACTGTGACACTTAAAAAATTGCAAGAAACAAGTTCGCAAACACGAACGTGAAGTATAAGGAATTCAGTGAGTATTGACATTAGGACTGTTCTGCTTCCTGTAACACAAATCTGAAGAGGCTGCCAAGAGTTGTCTCTGGATGCCTACTCTCTAATCCCATCCAAAACCAACAAAAGAAGTCACCAGCTCTCTCCTTGGGACACCGCCATTACAGTTCTAAAAGCTACTATGCTAGCTATTAGAATATCTTATTTACACATTGAAACCTCCTGTATTCTGTTTGTAGTCAACAGACTTGGCCAAGTCAGTTGAAGACACTAGCTAGAATGTATCTGCGAAACTGGTTCTATAGTTTCTCAGTGCAACCTCCTGATGACTTTCTCGTGTTTGTATTTCATTTATCTCTGTGTACTCCAGTCCATTCCACTGCACTTTTATTTTTTGTTCTTACTGGCAACAAGCTTGATTGTAATGCTTTCCGAAGAGTTCTGGAACTAGTTAGAAATCCTGCTAAAAAGAAAACAGTTAAAAGAAGAGTGGTTTCTGTGACCCTGCTCCTCATCTTGTGTGGAGACAGAAGAACATTATGCGCCCCAAAATGGAAAAATACTCACCATGTTCAATTGCATTCACACGTCTGTTTGTTATTTTAATGGCTTCATCCAAAGTAACGAAGGATGTCTGATAAAAGGGGATTAAACAATTAATACATAACAAGACAAATTCAGCATTTCCATCAGTTCTATACAAAAAAAACAAAGAGCATGTGAAAGCCAAAGCCAAGTCTGTAACGTAGCTTTACAGACCACGTTCTTGATGGAAACAGATTTTTTTTCTACTAATGTCACTAGGATGCTGAACACTACAGATTAGCAGTTACAAATAGCAACTCCCCAAAGTTTCTTCTTAGTATTAAGGAATAAGGACTTCTTTGAAGTGGTAATACAACTTTTATGGCTGGAAAAAGTTTGCAACTTTGTAGAGCACTGGGACTAAAACACTATAGCACAGCTAAAAGTATTAAGATACGATGACTGACACTATGTTACTTGCACTTCAGAAGTGAGAAACCAATGATCCCCTCCTATTTTTCCTCTCCCACCAACCTGTAAGGAGGCCAGTTCCACAAGCAGCTCCACAGCTTTGGCATAGTTCCTCTTCAGCTTAGCCAGCTGTTCTCCACCTCTGGCCAAGCCAGTAAGCTCATAGCCTGAAAAAAAAAAAAATATTTGTTGCTATTGCTAGTATTTTTCTTACTAGATAAAAATTAGTACTTTACAAACTACAGGGATGCAGGCAGGTCAGCAAGTGACAAGCTAAAGCCTTTGCCCATTAACAAATTGTCTTTATCATCATTTATGTTGCTGCGGATTATTGCTGTGGATGTGTAATATCTACCAGTCTCAAAACTTGGCAATTGAAGACAAGCCTTCTCATTTGAAAAACTCACTGAGGTAGGAAACTAAAATCCACCGTAGTCCCTAATAATCCCTCCATGTCACAGGAACAGGACAAACCATTGTAGAGGAAGTAAGTACACCTGTGCCTGTGATGTAAACTGACTTACCAGCAAGACGTGACATCATAAGTATTTTTGTATTGCAGTAGAATAGCTGTAAGTACATGTAAGATAGAAAATACTTGTACTTACTGTCTCCTCCTTCCTGGTAATGCTCAAAAACTGGCAAGGTTACACCTGACAAAAGTGAACAGGAATGCGTGTAAGAGACATAAAAGGTTATGGATTTATTAAGTACAACTCCCTTTTACCCCATTTGCTTTTAATACATCACATAAACTCAGAAGCTTTGATTCCAAAATCTTCCTATATAGGTTGGAATCATTAAACCGTGCTGGTTCGGACAGCTTAATATGGAACTTCAGGATTGTATCGAGATCACAGAGATCTAGACGCATGAAAAATTCAGGGAAGTATTCTGGTTTATTCAATGTTCGGGTTTATTATATGTTTCTGTTTGTACTCCCTGTGCTTAAGGAACATTTTAAGCATTAAATGGTCTGTAAGGTCCCTTCAAGCCTAGGCCATTCTGTGATTCAATCCTGATTTAGCTTTTCCATAGACAACTATTGATATTTAAACTTCCTGAAACTTACTTAATTTTTGATACTTAATCTCCTGACCTATTTTTCAGGAAAGGTGTATGGAACTTGTGCTTTGTCTGAAGATTTAGAAATTGGACGGCAGTTTACGCACACTCAATTTTATGAGAGGTAAATAATTAAATATAAAAATTATAATCTGTATGTAAAAAAAAAAAAACCCCACCAAATTAAAAGTGTTTCTACACAGGAGACAGTGTTTGGATACATTCTGCGTATTTCAGAGTCTCCTCCCACAGTTCCCTTAAGAGCTGAAATACTCATAGTCTACAGAAGTCACCTGCTACGTTGTCTTTTTTAGCTCTGATCTTAACTTGAGCTTTGTTCACGTTTTGGATCACAGTAGTACTGTAAGGAAGAAAACGTACACGTTAGTCAGGAAAGCTGATGAGGTTTGCTAAGTCATCATATACAAGATTAGTAGTTATCAGATATATGTAAAGATTTGAAAACTGTCTTTACCTCAGTTGCCTATGCAATTCATAGCACAGACTTCGAGGCTAACACAGCATCTTTGAAAGAAATTGTTTTGCAGCAATGCTCGGAAAGGTAAAAGATGCAGAGTCTGTGAAATGGAACTTTAGAAATGTCTTAGACCAAGTATTCAACGCATAGCTAAAAACCAGCCAGTTAGCTGGCAATTTACTTTAAAATATTTTAATAACATTGAGTCCAATCAACCTGTGAGGTATTTTTCTCAATTTCACGGCTTTAATGTAGACTAAGGCCACAATATTTTGTCTATTTGAGTCTGTACGTATTTGTTCTTTTGACACATTTATGAGTTTGTTTACCCACTATCTCTATCGTGTTAACAAACTTGAGCTTGTAGAGCGATACGTCTTGAAGAATTCTGAAGTGTCTTAAGGTTTCCGGGAGCAGGTCACTGTAGCCCATTTTTATTGGAGCAGTTTGCTCACAGGGTGGAATCTTGTTTATATCTATTGTTTATAGCTAAACACTGCGACTGGTCAGGACAGGAGACAGCACCGTATCCACATCAGAGGGCAAAAAGACTTTTTTTTTTCTCCAGCAGCACACAGATTACTGCTGTGTCTGATCATTTAGTTCTTCCCCACGAACTGGCAGTACCCTCAGCTGAATTGTTAACTCTTCCCTGACTTTATTCCCTAAGATCTATGCACGTCTGAACGAATTACACAAACACCCTAGTGTAGAACTGTAATTTATTAAAATACAATTTAAAAAAAAATACCCTACTGGAGGAAAAAAATACTTGTTTCTCCTCTCAGATACAGCCCTTACTAGCCCTAGTGAGACAGAAGGTCAATGAGATGGGAGGTTAGAGCAATTAGTAAAATTACTGTATGATTTACTGGGAGAAAATACCACCTATTACATCCGTCCCTCAGATTCACAAGATCAAATTAATAAATAGCCCTAAACTCTGCTACAAATTCTTGTTTCCCTGCATTTTAGACTCCAAGCTGCATAAAGCAACACCGTCTTAAATCAAGGATCTGTAAATAAAGTAAACTCCTTTCAATCTTTCTGCTTTATTTAGCCTCCAATGGAGTACACATTTTTACTGTGCAAATTATCTCTTTCCTGCAGTGATGTCTCCCCTTTACCTAATGGAATTCACTCTGTCCTACCTTGTCCACTGTCTCTTTTTCTTTTAAATACATTTAAGAATTCTACTTCTTTTTTTTTTTCAAAATAGAAATAAAGAATTTTGTTGACCGCTCTTTCCTACGGGTAGGACTTGCACAAGATCAGCAATCCTCACCTGAAATCTCCTGCTGTAAACTTGGCCTCAGCAAGTGAAAAGGCAGCTTCTCTCATCACCTCACCCATCAGCATCTTAGTCTGTTCAAAAAACAAGAGAGGCAGCAAACGTAAGGCGCATAATTTCTCCTTTTCTAGGATAAATAAATAACAGCATGAAGAACGAGAAATTTAAGAGTGAGAAGTATTACAAGAGTTAATATTCTTCACTTTTTTCCACCCAGTCCTAGGCTCTGCTTTCTTCTGTGTCTGAAGTTCCCCATCACTTCTTCCAGGTTACAGGGAATTTGCCTCTGATGCTGCCAGATACTTTAGGAGTGGATTTCACATGTTCTGTGGCCCCATTTTTACTGCTTTATCTGGCTTGAGAGGACGCTGCAGTGTGCACGCAGGAAGCAATAATGTTTCCTATATAACTAGGTGCACTAGCAAGCAGAAGTTCCGTCCAGATGGAACTTGTTCCGTTGTGAAAAACCACCTGAGTCCCGCTTCTTCCTTTGCCACACGAAAGACAAATCTAAGATCCTCAGCAGAGCCCAGTATGGCTTGTTCTGTTCTACCGTACCAGAGGGGGTTTAGTTGGACAGTTCTGGCTGCAGTTGCTGCGGTACCCATGGTTAGCAGAAGTGCTGTGTTGCCATGCTGCAGGCAGGCTCTTGGCACTCTGTATCGCAATTCCTATAGACTGTCTAATGCACAAAGGCTTTTGCTTCTCAGTAACATGTTTTTTTTAGCTACAGTGGCTCCAGACGTGTAAATAGTGGGGGAAAAACGGAGTACGGGGAGAGCACAGCTTCACCAAGCTGCATGCATCTGTATGTTGAAAAACAACCTCAGCTGTCTCATTCGGTACAATAAGCAGCAAGAGCGTCTTCCTACTGAGCCACTTTACTGTGGCTTTATTGTGATTTAACTCCATTTACTAGAATTTTATGATTATTAAGACATACGAGTCTTTTGCTGTTGCTGTGAGTTGTACACTGGGTCAGTGAAACATTTTTTTGCCAGTCCCTTGAGAATTGCAGTTTGTGGTGTGAGAGTAAGCTATGCATTGGTATTGCTGTTAAGCTCTTTTTTCTGTATCATTGCAACCAGAAATCTTTGTTCTGCTTATCTGTCCTCAGCAGCCTCACTTATAAAAAACAGGTTATCCACAAAGTTGTCCTACATCCCAGCCTACCTAATGAAGGTGGCAGAAAGGGAACACACAACTGACGAAACAGTAAGCCAAACAGAGGGAAATTCTAATTTACCCACCTCAATAATTTTCTTAAGGATCTGCCTGAATCGAAGTGTCAAAGCATCAGATTTTTTCTTCAGGAGGTTACGACCTGTTTGGGCTCCTTTTAAGCGAGCCTTCATGATGGTCTGAGCCCTGTTAAACAGACGAATAAATAAAAATTTGCCTGCATCATCTATGCAAAGTTTTCTGACATGAAGTTATGAAGCAACCAAGAAACATCAATGCAGTAAGGCAGGATGACCACTTCAGGACAGAATTTTACATCCCCATTTAAAATCAAGGGAAGTTATTCTATTTGTGTCCGTCAGCATTAAGAATTACAAGCTGGTTATTTGTGAAGTCAAAGATCACAGAAAATTAAGTTAGTTTTCAGCGCTTCCATAATAGGAAATGAGAGTTTTCATATTTCTTGGTGACTTACGAGTACCAGAAATCAAACTGCCTCCAAAACCCACTGTCAGTGTGACATCTGTATTGCTTTTAAGTTCTTTTACTGCTATGTCATCTCAAAATCAGGCAGCACAACAAATTCTCCACGTGATCATAGCTGTTGGGGCTGTGTTCTGATTTTACAGAGCAACAAGGCGCAGCAGTCACACATTCTGGCTTAAAGAAAGTCACAAAGTACAATGATTCCATATCTCCATATGGTGCAGGTATTTACGAGCTGTTTAAGCTCTGCTGTGGAGTATGTTTTAATTTGAAGAATCTTTCTGACTTGAGTTAACTGGACTAGCATGAGCCATACTACCACAACCTGTGCTAGCTTAAGCTGTACAGGCAGCTGCTCCACGCAAAGGACAAGCCTCAAGTCAACTCTACGTGAAGAGAAGCCTTATGCACTTCCTCTCTGACCTTGGAAAAAATAAGTATAATTAAGATCCTACCTCCACAGTGGAATCCATTACTTTCCACATCTACTGGCATGTGATGAGAATAGCTCCATTAATAGCTACCAAGTACTTGTAACTGAAAAGCACGTATAATTTTTGAATGCTTATTATAAAAACAAAAAAAACACCCAAAGTCAAAGAGTAGAAAGGCAGCTTTACTTTCACAACAAGCAGGTCTCTGTCACCACCTTGAACTAACTCGTTCGCTCGGTTCACCACCTGCCAGAGACTGGCTGACCTTCTAGTTCAAGCAAGATTTCACAGGCTCTGGGAGTGCATTAAACAAAGTCTTGTTTACTGTCACGGAGACTGAGCAGCTTTTGTAATTGATGACATCCAGCATAGAAGCAGCTCATACCAGCAAGCCACTTCACAAAGATTTTGGAAAAAAAAAGCACACCACCAAACCTTGTGAAATTCTGGTATGTCAGTTAACAGAAATAATTGTTGCAGAGGCAGGCCACCTTTATTTCATCCTCCTAATTTACATTTCATCAGAACATCAGCCACATTATCGATCTGTTACCTCGTTTGAAAGAGGGCTTCTAAATATTAAGCCTTTGTACATCACTGTCTTCTTGCCACAATGACCCACCTCCCCACGAAACCAGGTACCTTTTAAAAGTTACTGAAGTGCCTCCTCCTTGGATGTGTAAACTGAATGAAAAAAGCACTACCGAAGAGCAGGAGTGAGACCAGATGACTTAGTGTATGCAGTAATTTATTTCTCAACTAAGCTTCCAAGCAGAACTTTTACCATGTAATGGTTTAAGTTTTCCATATAAACCGTTATTTCATATGACCTCAGCTCATACATGGGGGAAGAATTATTATTTTACACTTAAAGTTTTCTGTCCTGCAAGGCACCCGTTTATAAAGCCCATATGCAGGCATCGACCCAATTTTGTGTCAGATTTGAAACAGCCTTTTGCCTTAAGGCCAAGTCCTTCTGCCCTGGAGGCTTCTGAAGAGAAACTGAACAGCATTATTAAAACAGCAGTCTTATTAGCAGGTAATTTTCAATTATTTGTGTTCATTCCGACGTTGGCAGCTGTCTAAAAAGCCGTGTCAGGAGCCATCTGACTTCATGACAAACAGTCTGCTGGGAGGATGTGGAAAATGACTCGACTGTCCACTGCGCTTTGTGCCCGGGACTTCCTTCTTTCTGAGCAGTTTGTGGCCAGCAAACTCTTGGGCAGCACAAGCGTCTATTAAAAAGCGAAGGGAAGCTACGGTTCGATTTGTGCTTTTTTCTTCTTATACGTGTATTCTACAAATCGTCCTCTTTAAAACAAAGGTTTGCGTAATTGCGTTGTTTTAAATAGCCCGCCCGGGGCGGCCGCTTGCCCCTCGGGACCGGACCCTGCCGTGGCCCCGTGACGGCTGGCGGAGCTAGTTGAGAAAATGAAGAGAAAGCCGCTACCCGCGGCCTTCGACGGTTTCTCGAAGCGTTTTACACAAACCCGGAGGGAAACCCTCCCGGCACCGCACACGCAGCCGCCAAAAGGCCGTGTCCGGCCCAGCCGGGGAGCGGGGCCCGCCTCGCTGTTCCCTCGCTGTTCCCTCCCTCCTCCTCAGGGCTGGTCCCCGGCCCCCGCCGCTGCCACCTCGGCGCTCACCCAACCCCGCCGCCGCGCTCGGGGCACAAGCCAGGCCCGGCCGCCGCACCGGCACCGCGGATCGCCCCGTCCCGGGGAGCCGCTCGCCGCCTCAGCCCGGCCCGCGGCGCGACCCCCCCCCCCACGCCCGGCCCGGCGGACACTCACATCCGCGAGGGGAAGATCTCGATGCGGTCCTTGCCGGACATGGTGGCGGCGGGGCCCGCTCCGGCTGTCACCGCGCTCCGGTCACCGCCGCCGTCACGTGACGCGGCCCCGCCGCCCGTCCCTGTGGTCACGTGATCCCCGCGGAGCTCTCCCAGTCCGTCCCGCCCCGAGGGGGCGCTCTAGCGCGAGGGCGGCCTTCTGCCTCGGCACCGCAGACTCTATGGTCCGGCGGGGCGCCGTGCTGGCCTACGGCGCGCGGAGGGGCAGGGCGGCGCCTGCGCGGAGGGGCAGCGGCGGCCGGGCGCACGCGGAGGCTCGAGCGGCGGCGGCGGCGCGCGCGGAGCGGGAGGGACCCTCGGCCGGTGCCAGGTACCGGCTGCGCTCCCGCGCCCCTCGCCCTCTGCCCCTCACCCCCCCACCCGCCTCCGGCCCGGCTTCGCCCCGCGCGGCCCGTTCACGGCTCCGCCGGGCTGGGACGTCACCGTGGGCCCGGCGGGGTCGGGAGAGAACTCGGCGCGGCGGAGGGCTGGGCCCGGCCCCGGCGGGGCGGGCGCGGGGGGGGACCGGGGCCGCGCTCCCCAGGGGGCCGGGCCGGCTCTCGGCTTCACCGAGCCAGAGGTGGGCCCTTGGCGGCCCGGCGAGCCCTGCCCTGCGCCGGGGCTGTGGCCGCCGTGGGGCCCGGCCTGGGCCGGAGGAGCGGCTGCCCAGAAGTTTCCGCAGAGGCTTGTGCGGCTGTGGGGGCTTCGCCCAGGCGTTTCTAACGGCTTGGAAAGATCTTTTCCGGCTTTGGCGTTATGGGCACTGTGTTGCCCCCGGGAGCCTTCCGCAGGAGGCCGCAGTAAAACGCTTGTGCCCGTGGAGAGAGGAGTAAAACGCGGGGTGTGCTGAGCGGCGTTTGTCCGTTCTTGCTTGCTGCGGTTGTAGGTTGTTGCTTTGCGGTGTATTTTTATTTTGTATTTCGTAAGTAGGCATGTAGGATTGAGCTGAAGTGCACGAAGTGAACTAGGAGAGAAGAGCAAACTGTAAAGTTTTTTTATCTTGCAGCTCTTTGTGCAGCTTCAAGTTACACGGAACCTTTAGAGGATTGTTTACGTAATCCATTGCTAGTCTGTATTTCCCCTTTCTGAGAGTTAAGAATGGAAGTAAGAGCAGACCCAGTCTTCTGAACTGTATGGCCGTGTGTATGTAGCGCTTGGCATTACCATGTTACGATGTTTTTTAAGTCTCTTGTATCTAGAAAGTGTTAGCACTGCTGTAAAGATTAAAATTTCAAAATTATGAAGCCTTTTAAAAGAGCAGTGCATTTGATTCAGCAGCATCCTGCCTCTGTAGGAAACTTTCTGTATGAAACTTCTAGGCATAGACAAAAGGAATGGAATTAGCCTGGTTAGCAGTGATGAGTATGTGGATTTATCATCAGGAAAATGAAGCGGTTTAAGCATTACTTTGTATCACTATATTGTTCTGGAGCATTAGCTTTGTACTCTTTTTCAATCTATAAAGAAATAATCCTGTTTTGGTTTTCAGGTGTGGGTTTTTGTTGTTGGGTTTTTTTTTCCTTCCTGACTAGCAATATGTTGGGGAGCGTGTTTTGGTTTGGTTTTTTTTTTTTTACTTTTTAGTGCTTCATTAATGTCAGACTGGTTGTAGCTATTGTTCTGATTATTGTCTTTGCTTTCTTTGCTGACGGGTGGCCTCTGGAGCAGGTCTTACAGGATTATTCCAGACATCCTGTGCTGAGTTTAGAAAGTCATCTTGTAGGGTGTAGTCTGCTCCTTCTCAGTGCTACAGAAGTTTCACGCTACCTCTTATTTTCTGAAGCTCTCACATCCTGTCTTATGTGTATACAAAAACCTTTGTGCGTGCTGCAAGCACATTCTCTCCCGTGTCCTCCTGTTGTTAAAAAACAGCTTCAGATTTCACACAGCCTCACGAATTCGGATGAACGCAAGATGTGCGGTGTCGCCTTTTCACCACATGAACGCTCTTTGCTAGTGTGCTGTGTATAGGTAGCGTGACGGTTGCAGTGGATAATAGTCTAGGTAGCCAGCTTTTTCTACTTCAGTGCAAAGAAATAGCATCTTAGCAAACGATTGTGATAATACTCAAATGCTAGTTATTGTTTCATTTCTGTGAAAACTTAAGTATGAATTACACAAACCTTACCTTAATTTGGAATTTTTTTGTGCCAGTGTTCCTCTCTATCGTCACCAGTCCTTGCTGGTATTTTTTTACTGTGTTTGTAGGAAAAGGTAGTGAAATAAAATCTTTATTTCTTCCTGTTCAAATTCCAGAATGCCGGGACTAAGCTGTAGATTCTACCAGCACAAATTTCCAGAGGTGGAAGATGTAGTGATGGTCAACGTCCGGTCCATCGCTGAAATGGGAGCCTACGTCAGCCTGCTGGAGTACAACAACATTGAAGGCATGATCCTTCTCAGTGAGCTGTCCAGGAGACGTATCCGTTCCATAAACAAACTCATCCGCATCGGGAGGAATGAGTGCGTCGTGGTCATAAGAGTGGACAAAGAGAAAGGTATTTGGGGATATTGTGGGCTCTATCAATATTGAGCTCATAGAGAGAAATGCAGATAGACTAGGTGGCATAGGTATTCATTGGTTTTAGCAAGACTTCTTTTTTTAAGGCAAGACAGACCCATCGTCGTGCTGCCTGATACTTAACGATCATTTTTCCGTTCCTCTGTGTCCTTTGAGAGTTGGATCAATGAAGGTCAATCACATCGTTGAAGATTTGCTTAAGTGGGTCCTCAGGAGCTCGAGGTTTGGTTGACAAACCATAGTGAAGTGGAATTTTCTTTTGATGTATCTGGGTAGATTTTCTAAGTCTTAAGAGAAACATCGCCTGATATAGAGATAAAAGTCTAAGTGGTGAACATTTAATGCTAACAGTCCATTCTGTTCATTAGGAAACTGTTTAGAGCTAAACTGACAGAGTGCCAGGCTCGTATGCCGGTATGATTTTTGCCAAGACTGCATGCAGCAACATAAAAACGGATCGCTGCTGAAATGCTATGAAAACCTCTTGTGAGTTTGCAGAGAAAACATTAAGGCAGTCATTTTAAAGAACATTGTACAACAGATTTGCTATTTTAAGTATTTACAGTTGGAAGAATGTCCTAATTTAGATCATAAATCAGTCAAATTCATTAAGGCTCGGTTTTGTTACTTTCTGTGGCAACACAGAGGGATAGTGTAGGCAAGGGCCAATCCTGAGCCAGTGTTTGTTCTTTATGTGTTTCTCTTGAAGCAGGTAGACTTACTTTGCATAGTGCCTGACACTTTCAAGATGGTTTTCCCCAACAGGTTATATTGACTTGTCAAAAAGAAGAGTTTCTCCAGAGGAGGCAATCAAATGTGAAGACAAATTCACAAAATCAAAGACCGTAAGTTGTTTTGCTCTCTTCAGGCACTCTGTGTTTCCAACTTCTTTCCTGAGCAACCAAAATGTACAGAGATAAGATAATATGAAAACGAAGTACTGTTTTCATTTATTAAGCGTGCTCTGATTCTCCTTTACCCATGCAAATATATATGTAATCAGTTCATCTGTCCATTAGTGCTCTGGTAAGCTGCTGCTTCATGAATACATCAAGTAAGACATTATATGAAAATCTGTGGTGTAAAGGGATGTATTTAAATGACCAGAAATCCAAAAGTATGTGCTGGTTTAGCACAGCGCGGAGAATTTTCGTTGAAAAGGCACGCGGGTAGTTTAAGGCACTGACTTTACTACTTCGTGGTCTTACACTTCTGAAGTAGAAGGCTTGCCGTTAAATATTACTTTTGATTCTAAATTTTTGTCTGTGTTTGGTATTTGTTTTGGCTTTTTTTAACACCCCTTGTGTCTTCCAGGTTTACAGCATCCTTCGCCATGTTGCTGAAGTCCTGGAGTACACTAAGGACGAGCAGCTTGAGAGTCTGTTCCAGAGAACGGCCTGGGTGTTTGACGACAAGTACAAAAGACCAGGATATGGTGCTTATGACGCGTTCAAGCATGCAGTCTCGTAAGGATGTTTTTTCTACTTCTAGGGCTTATATCAGAAGTATTTCCTGCAATAGATCCATCATACTGTTTTAGTTTGGGTTTTGCGTTTTGGTTTTTTTTTTCTAGTCAGTGTGTGGAATGTACTGGTCAAGTAAAACTCGTGAATTTTGACATCAGTCTTCTGGCTGCCTATTAAGTGATTCTCTGTCTTGTTGCTTTCTTCGAGTTCCCAGTGCTCGTGAGAAAGAAGGCCCAGAGTTGACTTGGTTGGGTTTGGTTTTTTTTTTAGAAATGGAATTATTAACAGAAGGAGATGAAAATTGTGATGCTAACAGGGTGTGCACTGATATAGATTGCTCTTAATTTTTATGGAATGTGATACTTCGCTTTCAGAATTAACCTGTTTGTTTTCTCTCTAAAAGATTCTGTTGTGACATCGACAATCCAAAAATAGATTTCTCAAACATTTCCAATTTTACTGTTTTACAGCACATAAACTTATGTCTGATGGACTTGAGTTGAACACTAGATGGCAGTATTAAAATTGTAGGAATTCTGTTGACTTAAAGAAGCAGGGCACTTGGTAGCCTTTCGATGGGCTTAAAGCCATCTCTGTTTTTGAGGAAGAGGCAGCTTGTATCCTCGTTTAGACTGAACATGTTCTATTTCCTAAAATAATAATTATTTTCTAATGATAGTAAATTTACTGGTGGAAGGCAAATCTGGGCACATTGCTGCAGAAGGAATTTCAGATCGTTCTGTGTCTGGTAGATAGTTGGTTAAACACGTGTACAGTAGAATAACAAACTCAGTAGTTACTGGCTGTTTAAGGTTCTCTTAAACTCAAACATTCCTGAGCACACGTGCCACTTGTTGCTCATAGAATCACAGAACGGTTTGGTTGGAAAGGACATTGAGCATCACCTTGTTCCACCGTCTGCTCTTCAGGTTGGAGCACAAACTTCAAAAGCTATTTGTTCTCGAAACGTTCCCATCAGTCGTGCCGTAAGATTTCTGACGAGTCGCGACTTTTATTTGTTCTCGTTGTGCTTTTACATAAATCTGTAACGATTGAGCAGAAAGATGTGGCTATTGCTGCCTTCCAGTGCTTGCCGAAGTGCTTTTGAGAGGCTTAGCATGCCCTCTAAGAACTTGACTTGCTGTTTCATTCTTAGCACTGAGGCTTAGTGTTCTGAGGTTTCACACAATGCGATACCCGTGGCAAAATTTTAAAGTAAAAATTAAATATCGAGGACCTATTTGTTGAATGCCTACTAAATGCTCATGAAAGTAACTCAGAGATTTAACAGGATGGATTATAAATGAAGAAGCAGAATTTGCACGTCCAATAAATCACTTCTGCCATAGAGGTTCCTATTTTGATGTGTAGAATCTGTCATATTTTTGGGTTCTCTTTGCTTATGTTTGGCCCTTCTACTATCTATGCTGAATACATAAAATCATGAAAGATCCTGTTTTATTAGCAAGAGACCAGTCTCTAATATTACCTCTGTTTTTGGGGGGCATTTTAGTTCATGTTTGCCTGCAAGCAGTACTGTCGGTGATCTGGTATTGGTTTTCAGCGAACTGCAGCTCTTGTCTCTGAACAGTATTTACGAAGAATTTCTTGGTTATGTTCTCTGTGTCAGACATATTTTGGATAAAATTAATACAGCAACAGAGAATTGACACCACTTCTTTAAATAAACACGAGCTGCAAATTTATATTGGTAAACAGCTAAGGAGTTTGCCTCTGTGATCTCTGGATTTTAGACTGGTTGTGATTTTATAGAAAACTTTATCCTTTTTTTTAGCCAAAAATGTAACCGGTAGATAAGCAGCTGTTTGTGATCCAGTTGCTGTTAAAAGAGAGTACAGAATAACATGGAATAAGTATAGGTTACTTTGTAGAGTGCCAAAAATCTTGTGTTTGAATGAAACACTACAATAATTCAAAAACCTCAGTTTCGTCGTGGATTCATTTTTCTTGCAGTACGGATTTATCTTCACATCGGAGGGAACATAAATACCAAGCAACCAGATATGTATCTCATTCGGTCTATCATATGCAAATGGAGCTAGACAAAAGTCATTCCTTTGCTTAAAAAAAAAAGAAATCATTCATACCTTTCCTTTCAGGAACAGATTCAATGATCCACTTACCTGCTTTGCTGTTAAATAATTCCAACAGAAAATACTTTGAAAACAAACACGTTCGTTTTCTTCCCCTGTTTCAATGGACTTTTAAGAAATTTCCCCGTTTTCTTTGCCTAGCAGATCTCTAGGATTATGCATAAGAATTTTCAGGTAGTACCAGAAGTTAACGTTGTGTATTCCACTTCAGCATGATTTCTGTAACGTTGCTTTGCTTGGCTCAGAGACCCTGCGATTCTGGATAGCCTAGATCTGACAGAGGAGGAGAGGCGCGTGTTGATCGATAACATTAACAGACGTCTGACACCGCAAGCAGTCAAAATCCGAGCTGGTGAGTTCTTTCTGGCTGTTCGTTGAACATGGCTTGATGCCTGAGTCGAGTTGGTGTATCTTGTTAACAAATTTGGTTAAAATTGTTTAGTAATGCTGATATTTGAGTGGAACTGTTCAGAGTTAAGAAACCTTAATCAAGGATTGCTTGCAAAATGCTATGTGGGTTCTGTCCCAAAATGCAAGTTGATTTGGCTTTTTTTTTTTTCCCCCCAAACTGCAGATTCTTTGGGACACAAAGTAGTTGTCCTGATATATAATGTAGTCTATCATATTACACCAGCACACAATTAATTTAAATATTTTGTAATAAATACTGCATCCACAATATTCTTTTTCGTTATTCTCAGTGTTAAATTCATTCATTCCTTCCGTAATGAGATGATTTGTCTCTGTCAGCTGGGCTACCACATATGCCTTAGCCACGCACCCGTGAAAATAGTTCTGACGTTGCTCTGGGTGTATTTCAAACTGGTTGACTGCAAACCATTCAGTGGGGTGTATTAGCTCAAGCCTAGCACATTTTGAATGTATTCACCAAGTGCCTGACCTAGTTTGTTATTAATTTAGCGCGGGCAGAAAAAAACACACGACTGCACTACCTCAGACATACTGTAAAACTCTGAGTCAGGTTGTTGGGTTAGCTGTACAGCTGAAAAGCACGCTTGCCATTAAACACAGAGTTGGTGTAGCACAGTCACGTTTTTAAGTAGATTGAGAAATTGCCTCTGCTCTGCAAGGGAATTCTGAAGGGCGTTAGCACTTGTTGGTTATTGTGGGGAGAAGAGAAGACAAGCCAGATCCACATGGCAGTGAAGTTCAGCAGAGGGTGCCAAAAGTGAGGTAATGAAAAACTCCTTTGCCTGTTCTTTCAGGCGACTAGGAGTTAACGTCAAAAATATAAGTGGGATTTGATTGCCATGAAGAATGAAATTGCTGATGTGAGTAGCACTGCATCAGTTTTGAAAATGAAGTTACTTGACGAGCACACTCTTACTTCCTTCACCTGGCCTGTTTTGTTCTGATCTTCTGAGTTGGTTTTAGTTTTGCATTCAGAGCAAGCGCAGAAACTTTCTATTGGCTTGTAGTCTCATCCTACCAGGATGCTCTTCCGTGAGTTTGTTTCTGGTAGCTTAGGATTAGCAGGGTTTGGTTAGTCGCCTGGAAGTAAGACAGACTTCTCCTTGTGGCTTGGTCTTGCACCATCACTACATAGGTAAAAAAATTCTTTGTCTTTAGACTAGTTGGGGTATTGCAGATATGACCATTAGTTTATGCCTGAATTTCCAAACATCTACTAAAAGCTATAGTTAACTATCATTTTAGCTATATGTTAATATAACTTACCTTAAAAAAATACAACAACGCCTTTGTGCCTCTCTTGTAATTGCTGACAGAGTTCCATGAATTTGTGAGTGAATGTGGGTGTGCAATTCCATATTTTGGCTTTTCAAAGCACATTGTGAAACGTTCTGTCTCTAAAGAATTTATGAAGACGTTTACCTCAACTTACAAGTCAATTGAAATACCTTCCTCACCTTTGGGAGCTACTGAGGATCTCATTGTCAATAAACGTTGGCTGCTAAAAAAACTTTGTTAAAGCATAAGTTAAAAAGCTTTGAAGATTCTGCAGCTTTTGGTAACTTTAATGTTGTTTATTATTTTTATCCCTCTGTCCTAGATATTGAGGTGGCCTGTTATGGTTATGAAGGCATAGATGCAGTAAAAGAAGCTTTGAGAGCAGGCTTGAACTGTTCCACGGAGAACATGCCCATTAAAGTAAGTGTCTGTCTTAACAGTGAAACCAAAAAGTCTTCATCAAATGGCTACTGTACCCAGGCCTAGTTTTCCTTCCCCAGCAATTTTAGGATACTGAGTATGTTACTAAGTGTTCTCAAAAAAATTTGCAAGTGCTTTCTTCTTTGACAGTGATGTCTTATAACGGTTCCTTCTTAGATTACTTATTCAAACATCTAAAAAAAAAAAAGAAGTACTGGTTGTAACACTCTTAATTGTTTGAAAAATTACGTGACAAGCTGTTCTGCTGATCTAAAGTGGGTATTTTCTCTGCTTAAGAATATTTATCTAAATAAATATACTATGTAGAAATAACTGATGCTGATACTGGAAATCAGGCAGTCTGCATTTTCTTGTCTGCTATTTCAGTCCAAGTCGTTTATGCTTCTAAGAAGGTTCTTCTAATGGGAAAATGTTTCTTCTCAGAATTGTATATTCAAAACAATATTACTCACTTTGCTTTTGATATTTTTCTTTGGTTTTGTTACTGAGTTTGCTTTTTTTTTCTGCTTTTCTTTTCTTTTTCCCAATCCCTACGATGCGATAGATTAACCTGATAGCCCCTCCTCGTTATGTGATGACTACAACAACACTGGAGAGAACTGAAGGACTGTCTGTTCTGAACCAAGCCATGGCTGTAATTAAAGAAAAAATCGAGGAGAAGAGAGGAGTCTTTAATGTGCAAATGGAGGTAAGAACACATTCTAAAATGTCATAGGTTTGTTGTTCTTTTTTCTCGCAATGTTTTTAAAGTAGAGATCAGTAGTACTAGGATAAATTTTAGCAAAAAGATATCAAAAAATTAAAAAGCCTCTGAACTTCTGCGGTCTGTAAATAAACAGATGGCTAAAAATTCTTCATTTCCCTGTGGTCTATTGTGTGACTTCAGGATGTATTTTATCTCTTGCTTTTTTATGTAGGATCAGAGTCTACAAGCATATATGGTGTTTCATTATGACACGACATTTCACCACATGTTCTGTTTTGTTTGTCTTTGAATTTTTTTCAGCCCAAGGTGGTTACTGACACAGATGAGACTGAGCTTGCAAGGCAGTTGGAAAGACTGGAGAGGGAAAACGCTGAAGTGGATGGGGATGATGATGCTGAGGAGATGGAAGCCAAAACTGAAGACTAAATGTTCTGGGATATTTAGAAGAGAGACCAGATGAAAAATTAGAGACCCCATTGCAAACACTCTGGACTAAATGTTTCCAGTATTGAAAGCTTCCAGTGCAAATACTTGAAGTGTTTTTAATGAGACCAAAATGTAAAAGGCTCTTCTAAATAACATTTGATGCAGCAGCTTATGCAGATTGAATCCTTTGAAAGGAAGGTGCCTGGTCAAATTCAAGACAGATCTGGCCAGGAGGAAGTTGCAGCCCCATACGTAACGTTTTCGTAGCTAACACTTCCCCATTGGTAAATACAGCTCAGTGCATCTGTTAATGATCTTTCCTGGGAGCACCAAAACCAAGTAAGCTGAACAGTTCTATACAGAATGTATTTGAGCAAAATATTCAATAAATTTCTGGGCTGTGTAACACCAAGATTTTATTTTTGTTCCCTCCCTCTTTTGTCACGTGGCCTAGAGTGGCGAGAACATAAAACCTGGAAGGGTGTGATCAGTGGGTGACTTCCCTTTAACCTTGAAAGGGCTTTCTTCTCTTTATTCTAAATCCAACCAAGAATGAGTGGAACAAAGCTTTTTTTTCTTGCAAATTTGTTGCTGCAGACTTGTTCGAAATAGCATTTCCTTTATCGTCTGTGTTTAGGGACTGAGAACTTGAAAAACTTGGAAAATAGCTTGTTGCCATTCCAATAAACAGCTCATAGATGAAAAGTTCTGTACAGTTGCACTTTGCCACTATTCTGAATATAGCGGGAGCTTTAATGAACTTACTCCAAAACAGGCAGTACTGTCTTGTAAGCTCACTGCTGCATGACCTTCAGTTCTGCCTACCATAAATCTGGTTTACACTGGACTGAGCTATTCTCTCTAGAAACAACCTGTTTTCTTCTCTGAAGAAGGAAAACAAGATGTGCTTTCCATGTTAGAGTATTAAAAAATAAAATCCTGTTTTCCTTGTCTGTGGCAATTGGGAGGGAGGAGATGGTTTTGTTTAAATAACCTTTCCCAATTGCCAAATTTTTACACATTTGTATCTGGCTTTTATTGTCATGTCCCACATTGCCCCTTTTTTTCTTAATATTTGTGCTGCTAGAGGAGAAATGCATGAAAAATGAGGCTCTGAGCCTTAACTAGAAATTCTTAATACTGTCGCAGTACAAATAAAACGTGGTGTTGCCACAAGACTTTCACGAAACGCGTACTGCAAATCCAGGCTTGATTGTCAGAGGGAGTTCACACGTAACCTGTTCTAATAGTAATGGAAAGCCAAAAACATTAAGTCACTTCCAGTCTTTGCAGAACGTTGGAAAATGCTTGGAATACGTCATCACAGAATGAAACCATTTTTTTATTTATTTTCTCACATTGCTGTCTTTTCAGAAGCTGTGTATGACAGCCTTGTGGTCATGTCAGGTTACTGTTTGGCTCTTCCAGTTTCGCCCGTTTGCAGAAATAGTGGTTTGACTTCCATTAAACATAATGTGTGAGTACTGGGACTAAAGAACAAAGTGTTTAAAAACTTGTTCACTGCTTGATCTGTATACCAAAATAACGCTGTAAAGGAAAGCACCAAAAGATGAGCCACTTCCCTTCGAGGGCCATCAGGGAGTTACAGTATCATCTCAGAGGGCTGCTTTGCTGCATTAACAGGCAAGTGTTGTTTCTGTCAGTGAAGTTAAGCTAACAGGAGCTTGTCTAATTGGAGCCTCAGCGTGCCGGTGCACGTAATTCTGCATAAGTCCCGAGTACCTGAATGAAAATTACTGATCTGCTGAAAACAGTAACAAAGCAGATGAAGATAAATGCATTTCAGTCACTTGTCACCCTGGCAGGTAAAATGGGGTTGTCCTATTGTCTGATCAAATGTTACTCATGAAAGACACAAGACAACTGGGTGAGTATTTCTCCCGTGTTGCAGCAACTGGGAGGAGGAGGAGGAGAAGGAGGAGATCTAAAACAGCTGCCTTGGAGGCCTGTTAGGGAGGTGTGCGTAGGGCAGTGCTGAACCTGTGAAACCCACGCCGGGCCTCAGCTGGGCTGGGTCAGTTGCTTTCACCTGTGACTTGAGAATCTTTAGGACTTGCTGAGATGACGCTTTCTCTCTCAGTATTTTGTGTCCGTTTGCTTAGCAAGTGCTTAAAATAAGGGTCGTGGGTTTTGTGGGAAGTTCTTTGTTGAAGTGGCTAAAGTGTGGTGGTGTGTTCCTGCAGTTCCTTCCCAGCTGTGCTGTTTACCCAGCTGTGCTGTTTACCCAGCTGTGCTTGCAAAGCCAAAACCTCCACTTGCACTCGTGCAGTCAGCTGAAGGGCTGCAGGTGAACAGGGCTTGGCCCCCTATGTTAATTGGAAGGATCTCGGCTTGGCTTTCGTATCGCAGGTTATTTTTGCAAGATGTGCATCTTGGGAACAGTTTTCCTTATAAAATGACTCATTAATACAAAAAAAAGAACGCAAGCAGGGTGCTGGCTCAGGTCAGGCACACAGATCAGCAACATGTTACCTAATATTTCTGATGAGGGGAAGTAGTGGCTGCTATAGAAAGGGGTGTCCTGCTTTCCCCAGGCTGTTGTTCTTTGTCTGGTTTTTAATACAGTGACATTTCCTTGCTGTTTTCTCTCAGATTCTGGCCTTTGTTTTTAGATGCGGTGGAGCTTGCATGTTGTTCTTTATAGCAGAATCTGCACTTGGGTGTTTTGTTTCGACAAGATTTTGTTCCAGAGTCAAGACAATTAAACAACTGTTTTCAAACACTGTTACCTTTCTACAGTTAATTTTGAAAGTGCTGTTGCATCAGAATGCTTCTGAACACTTGTCTTTTGCTTTTAATGTAGAAACGTTTCATGTTTCTCTATTTTGATGTGGTTTGTTTTCATCTTATTTCATCTCTAATCCACTAAAGGAACTAAATATTTAATGGTGTCCTACACCAGAGGGCAAAGTCCTGTTGTTGTAAGAGGCTGCTTTGAACAAGCTGGGTATATGTAATCCCTGTGTGACACGATGGGCATCGCAGGGCGTGCGCTGAGGTTTGTCCTTTGGGCTCCTGCTCTTAATATCAGCTGTTTGTGGCTTCTTGAGGGACTGGCCTGGAGGTACCAGCACTATCTGTCAGGTCAACCAGCTGCAACAGCAGAGCCTGTGCTCGGAGCCGGCTCTTCCTGCCCTTCACTTTAACCCTGAGTAGCGTCCCGTGGTCCGGAAGCCTGCAGCCAGCTGCTCCTGGCCATCCCGGTGCAAATTCTGTAGCACATAAAGCATTTTCGGGTCACTCTGGAGGAAAGAAAATGGTTAAGTGCTGAACTGTGCTGTTTTTGTTAAAATGCTACACTGACATGTGGGCAACACTCTCAAATGGATCTGGGGAAACAGATGAAACTCACTAAGTCCCACAAAGACTTGGTCTAGAGCTCCCGGGGTTTATACAAATCGAAGCATGTCCTTTTCCACCGGCAGACTTCAATGCCAGAACTTGCCGTCCCAGCACACGTGTGAGTACGGCAGCCCCGATCTACTGACTCATTTTATGTTATATGACCCTGAAATCTGCATTTACTCAGCCTCGGGGAGCAGCATAGGGGCAGTTTGTTAGCCTTGATTAGTGGCTGAATGAGACAGGGGGAAAGGGCGTGTGTGCGTGATAAATATCCTGGAGTAGTGAAGAAATACTTTGAAGCGTTGAAGGAAGTTGAAGAAGTAGTTGATACAAAACCTGTTGTTTAATGACCAGCTACAGCAACGTTTTCTTCACCATTCACCAGCAGTTCGACAATAAAATTCTTTGTTGCTGGTGGTAATTTTGCCAAGATCTGCCCGCAGGGTTGTGGGTGGTCTGCATGCTGGAGAGAAAGAGCTTGCCCAGATCTCTGGCGAGGGCTGTTATGGTGCAATTCTGAGATCGCTGTCTGAGCAAGAGCCCCCTGCAAGCTTCTACCTGCCCTCACCAGCACGAAATTATCTCACCCCCCCTTGTTATAAATTGCCTGCAGGAACAAGCTGAACAATGTGAAACCGAGCCCCAAACGGTGGAACACTCTATTCCTGGGGCTGCTTATATAAAGAATGCGTGTCTGGGAGACTCATGCAGCAGCAATGTTTCTTGTGTTCATAGACTCAAGTTTTCTTCTTTTTGTGAAATTCATTTTATTTTTTCTGCTGACTGCATCAGGTTTTTTCCCCGAGATTCTACTTATGAGTACAACTTCTCTTTATATATACATTTCTTTATATACACAGAGACAGGGATTAGTCTCTAAATTAAAACAAATACACTCAGTTAATTTCTGCTTTATTCTGAAGTTTCAATAATATAAAAAAAATAACAAAAAAAATTCTATTGATATCTTTGAAAATACTACACATCTACAGCAAAAAAATATTCTTCCAGGTGCTTGTTAAACTTCCTGTGCTTACTTTAGGTGGACTGGAGAACAAACTTAACTGGGACGTAACTTATGCAGCCTGGTGCCTGCCCGTCCTGTTCAAAATGGCAAAGTACAGCAGGAGCTGCGTGAGGAACTTCCACATGGCCCGACGGCTTTTGAAATCGCAGCCAGCGTACTTTCTCATTGTACAGCCATCGATTCTTCTAACTTCAGGTGGTGTTCAGCCATCCGCCGTATTTCTCGTGATCTCTGCAGAACTCTGGGTCGGCTGCCATACACCGTCAGGTTTGAATTCTTTGGTGTCTTGCTTTTCCTCGCTAAAAGTTTTAGACAACTATATAAAGAAATGATTTGCTCGTTCTTTTGCCTCGGTTCGTGGAAGTGTGACCTGTAATCTGATCCGGTGTGCAAAGACTGAGAAATACTTGAGTCACTTTGTCTGACTGAACTCTGGACTCTTTTTACATAGCAACGAAGGCGTTTGTTTATTTGTTATACTCTATGCTGTGTTTCTTCTTAGCACAGCCCTTAGCTCTGCCCACGCACATCGCCTTCATTTTTAGTACAAGTTAGGGAATGCTAACAGTACGGCAAAGTGTTAATATCTGAACAGCAGCGCTGTCTGAAATACTCTTAATAGTTTATTTCATCAGGACAAGTTTTGATAAATCTATCAAACACTTACACGATGGCCCAAGTCTTCAAAAATGCGATAAACATCCAAGCGTGTGTTCAGACACAAAAAGGCACTCAGTTTCCGGAGGTTCTCAGGAGTTGCAAGAGGTCACCGCGGACCAAGACTGCTTTTACTAAAAGCACAAATAGTGGCTTGTGTAGGGATTTAGGGCATTAGGTTGAGAATCTTGGTTTCTATACCCAGAAGTCACTGAAAGTAGAGTGGGCTTTTAGGTGCTTTGGGGTTTCTTTGAGGAACTAAAGTACTAGCAGAAGAAGGTTTTTTTAAGGTTCTTAGAAGTCTCTTTGTAATCATAACATCAGGTGTTACACTTAAGGTGTTCTGATTTGTAGAACCCCTATGAGATGTGTTTATTCAATGGGAAATTTTAAGCGGTGCAGTTGATTAGTCTGAAATTCTGAGGGATGGAATTTTATAATTCTGCTTTTCCTTTCCATGCAACACCTACTTTGTCATCATGTGGCTGATTACATTGGACAACTAATTGGGTGGTGGTTTTTTATTGTACTAAAGTCTGTGAAATTCTTTTGAGATCCTTTTTTAGGCTTCCCTTCGCTTTACTTCCCCGAGGGCAGGTAATGTATCAGAGCCAGCTCACTGTTTAACTAGTGCCTCATAGGTAGGAAGAGAGGGAAGAAAAAAAAAAACAGGGAAGGGAGAGTGCGTCACGTTGGAGGAGGGGGGTAGCAAAGAAAAATGAGCTTTCTTAAACCACGTGCAGAAGGACAGGCTGCTGGGGCTCGGGCGCTTCTCGGCGGGGGCTCATCTCTCTTCCCTGCTGGCCACCATGCAGGAGGCAGCTGGAGTCCTGAAGGAAGGCTTCCTCGTCAAACGGGTAAGTGCTCCGGTTCCTCTTCGTGGTGCAGTTCTGCTCAAGTGTGGAAGCAGCCCCCGAGCAGCGATCAGACCGAGCGAGGACTGGTGGTGGCAAGGCAGGCTGTCGGGCGCTGGGCTGGGGGGGCTTCTGCCCGCTCCTCGGAAAGGAGCTCCTCCGGGTTTGGGCTGATGCCTGCCGGGGGAGCCGCGTGAACTGCAGGTGTTCACTACCCTCCCTCGAGGCTCCCTGTATCAGCGTTTGACCAGAGGAGAGTAAATTAGCTACCAGGATTACCCAGGTAGCAGAAAGCCAGCACGTCCACACCTAGGGCACACCTCTGCAAAGAGCACATAAGAAGCTCCCTAGCAACTGGCTGCATGGCAGCAGGGGACGTGGCCATGGGAGAATGGAGAGAGAGAAGGTATTTTGGCAGTCTTTTAAGATCATTTGTGCGTTCTGTAGTGACCCAGCTGAGCAAGGTTTCTCATTTCGTATGTGAGGCTATCCTTTTTGAAGGGTCTCGGATCAATCCAAACGTAGGAATGTATTTGAAAAAACTTTTTCTTTCTACATGTCTCCAGCTGCACTGTAAGAAAATTTTAGCCAAAATGCAGAGAAAAGAGCTGAAAGATGGTGTCACAGATTTCAGACTTTCCAACACTTCTCCTTTGTAGGACCAAGTCATAGCTGGGACACAAGAGGGCAACCTAGTGAGGGGCATGAGCCGCTTTTGGTACCAAAACCTTGTCCCAATGACTAATATGGCCCTTGACTGCACACAAAAAACGCGATTCAAAGGTTTGTTCAAAGCTTTGCCACGCCTTGGGGAAATGCTTTTCTATAGTACGTGGCAATGCTTCTGGTGCTAACACGAAGGTAATCGTGGTCAGAAGCCAGCTGCTGGCCACGTGGAGCCGCGCTCTACATGGAGCGTGGCTGCACAGCCCGAGCTGTTCCTCACCCTCCCTTCTGCAGCGAGGGCAGAGCTCCTGCCCACCTCTCTGGGCTACGGTTGTGTTTTGTGGCTCTTTAAGCGACTGCTGGACTCAAGATGGGAAGCCAAGGCACCAAGTGTGTGAGGGGAATAGGTCCTTGGCAGCTGGCACTGGGCTGTAGCTGCCAGCAGCCTGCACGATGTCCCCGAGATAGAGAATGTGATAGGAAGGAGACCACAAAGAAGATGACTAAAGGAAACCAAGGGAGTAGGGAACCAGGGATCCGGAGCAAAAAAAAAAGTGAGGAAGGTGTGAGATGAGGTAAAGAAAACAGCTTTCTTCAGAAGAGAGCAGAAGCAGGGAGGTGATCTGAACACATTATAAATGACTGAATTACATATCGTAATGTATTATGAAGTAAATGTGTGGAAGTTGGGTAAAGATAAAGGAATGAAGGGTAAGGCAGCCTCCTGCAAAAAGAGAAATCTCCAAGAAGAAAAGAGCCATAGCAAAGAACATATTCGCGGGAAAAATGGCCAAGGGACTTAGCAACAGGAGAAAAAAAAACCTGAGAAAGAACAAACCCAAGTTACTGAATTGTGTTTAATAAATTTAAAGTGCCCTGGATTTTACAGACTCATTACCCCGCCTTTTCTTGGAAATTGCTGGTTTTTCCCTTTACTCACAGAAAAGTAAAGATTCCTGTCACAACTGGACCTTGCATGTCCCTTTCTCCCAGCTGTGCCCACCCACTCCCAGGTGTCAGAGCTTCCTCTACCCCCTGTTTTGCCTGCTGGCTGTAAGGTTCTGTCGCCCGTAGAAACGCGAGTCAGTTCATCACACCGCGAAGCCGGACCTGACACCGTCAGGCAGGACTGAGCTTGTCAGTGACAGCCCTTGCTGTGTTTGCTCTCCTCTCCAGCCCAGCTAAACCCAGGAGGATTTCACCAGTAGCCTTCATTTTGCCATTAAAAGGCGCATTTCCTTTACAGGAAACAGTAGCACAGGGAATGTTCTAGCCCAGGAGGCTGAAGGCAGGTAGGATAGAAATAACTCCTCCCTAGCCCTTTCCTCGCCTCCTGACTTCTTTGATTAACACAACCTTCTCACTAGGGAGTTTCCAGAATTAGGCCCAGCCAAAAGCAAGCTGCCATTAGCCATGTCGTCAGGAAAGCAACGAGCTCCCTTATTGTGTCTTTGTTTTTCCTGTGCCTGAATTTGAGTTACAGCCACTCATTAGCAGTAAGAGGAGGAAGAGCCAATTCACCTCGCAGAGTGCTCGCAGAGTCTACAGCTACATCAAAATGACGAAAACCAAAACACATCCAACACCACACAGGGTCACCGGAGAGGAGGAGTTTGCCTCCAGGAGCCCTCACAGGTTTCAGATTTAGCCCCGGTGCTGCCTGGTGCTGCCAGCAGACAGATGTGCACCTAAATTACAGCTCTTTGAGGTAATTCGTGAGGTTTTCTGAGGGAAAAAAAAACAAAACCTTGCCAACAAAGGAAATGTCCTTGGTGGAGAAAGAGCAAAGCATGTTGCTATTGCTCCGTGATTTTATAGCGATGGAGCTCTGCTACACTGTTACTAAAAATGTGTATTTCAAGGAGATAAAGACTCATGATGACTTCTCGTCTTTCTTTTCATACAGTTCCCTGTTAGTTTATGGTATTTTTGCCCCCCCGCAGAGAAAAAGGAAGCAAAAAAAAACACCGCAAAAAAAGTGGCCTTTTCTTCATGTTTATGTTAAACTTAGTTGTGTGGATTTTCTTCCCCTCTAGGGACATATCGTTCGTAACTGGAAAGTGAGATGGTTTGTTCTGCTTCAGGATAAGCTGCTGTATTACAAAATTGAAGGAGGCAAGAAGGAGCCTTCTCCAAAGGGCAGGATCCTCTTGGATGGATGCACTATTACTTGTCCATGCCTGGAATATGAGAACAGACCGGTATGACTGGAAAAATGTATCCCTTCTCAGTGACACTCACTTTCTAACTCCTCCCTAGTCTTTTCCTCTCGTCCCGACTTCTTTGGTTACCACAGCCATATCACTGAGGCGTTTCCAGAATTAGACCCAGCCAAAAGCAAGCTGCCATTAGCAATGTCATCAGGAAAGCAATGAACTCCCTCACAGTGTCTTTGTTTTTCCTGTGCCTGAATTCCAGTTACGGCCATTAACAAATAAAACCCGCTCCCATGCCTCCCCACTCCCACCCCCACACACTGGGCAGAATAAGTGCAAATGTATCAGCCCAACAGTGTGTGGAGAGAAGATATGGACAGCTTGAAAAAATCTGAGAATGGGGGAAAAAAAAATGGAAACTGATAATCAATGGCCGTTGCCTTAAACCCTGGCTATATCTATGGGTTCCTCCCCGGCAGCCAGGTCAGACTCCCTTTTTACTTCATCAGTGGGACATTGCTGCTGTGGAGAGTTTCCAGCAAGAGGGCTCTGGAAGGGAAAGTGCCTCCTGTGCTTCCCCCCGTCACATGTAGGCAGCAGCAGCAGCGATGCAGGCTTCTTTGGGCTGGACCAGAAAGGAAATGACTCTGTAAGTTGCTAACTATTTCAGTACTTCCCATGGAAGAGAGAGCCTAGTGAGGGTTTGTAGTTGTTGAGAGCTCCACAGACAGCAGCACAGTCCTATGTAATCCAATATCTGGGTGGTCTGCTCTCCTTTAAATATCACAAGCTCCATGCATGCAAACCATACTTGGAACTGAAAACCCAGAGATCTGAGGTGCAGGGGAAGCAAAAAAACACCCTAGAGTTGTGCCCATCATCCTCTTGGCCAAGAACTGCTCTGTAGTGCTCCAGTGGGATGCTGCATCAGACTTATTTGTGTCAGCTGGGGCAGCGCTAAAAGAAGCAAAATGCAAGTGGAGGACAATAGCTAAACGATGTTATTGCTTTGCACTTCTTTCTCCACAGCTACTCATCAAACTAAAGACAAAAACCAATACAGACTATTTCCTTGAATGTTGCTCCAGGGAGGAGCGAGACTCTTGGGCTTTGGACATCACTGGAGCTATTCATGCTGGTCACCCAGTACAGGTACAAGAGCTTCACAGAATGAAGAACTCTTTCAAACTGCTGGAGAATATCAGCCTCCAGTAAGTGTATATGGCTTCTCCCTCTACTGTTGCTGTAGTTTGCAAAGCGCCTGAGCTGAGGGATGTGGAGCATCAAGAGAAGCTCTTCTCTGCACAGATCTGCTCTTGTGTGGTCAAGAGTCTTTAAGCTGGCTGCTCCACCCTAAGTTTGCACATACTTTTGCCAGGGCATGGGAATGCGCTTCTTCCTCACCATCACTTGTTTTGAGTACGTGGGTTTTGCATGGGGATCTCCCTGCCAGCTTGAAGATGTTCCTAGTCATAGGCCAAGGTTGTCACTGGAGAGATATATTACCTCGGAGGATGTAATGGCAGAGAAACATCGAGCAATGACATTATTCGTGCCATGTGGGTGAGCTTCCAAAACTGGTAGCTGGAAATCGGAGCAGGATTTTTAGGGCGCATCATGTTAAACAAGAGGAAACAGAGAACTAATTAAGAAATGGAAAAATGAGATGTGATTTGTTTTGAGAAGGTAAATGGAGGCTGACTGGAGCTCAGTTTGAAGTGCTTTAAGTTGAAAGATACTTTATGAGGCATCTTGTTTAGTGCTGCTGTTGGGAGAGTAAAGTTTTCCTGTGCTGTACTTAGGATGAAACTTCTGGGGGAGTGTCTGGGCTGTTTTGCAATCGTGAGACCATCCCAGGCACTGATGTAGGAGCATGTGGCAATTTCTGCCTGACTTTCTATTCTATTAATGTTGTCCTGTGCTCTCTTTACAGCCACATAGTAGAGCGAATGTATGACAGCACTACTGGAATTAAGCTGACCCGCAACTTGGAGCAAGGCAACAGATACAAAGAGACCTTCACAGGTACATCCACTGCAGGCAAAGAGCTTCCTCACATCTGACATGGACAAGGGAGCTACTGCACTGCCTTCATGGTGGGATCACCTGTGGCCTGGTGGAAAGTCACAGCACAGCCAAGCTCTCCGACACCTTTCCGTCTTGCTCTTTGGATACAGGGAGACACATACAGGACTCCATGCTTCTGGTCAACCTTGCATTTCATTGACAAGCTTTGTGATGGTGCCAAAATGTTTCAGCACGTGAAGATCTGTGTTGTGGCAGGAGACCACCTTCCAGATGCACACTGGAAGAGCACATTCTCTTGGTCTGAGAGCTGCCTTTCTCTCTGCAGGTTCCGCCCTGGTGGACTGGCTCATCTCCAACAGCTTTGCCGTGTCACGGTTCGAGGCCGTCACCTTGGCATCCATGCTGATGGAGGAGAACTTCATTAAGCCCGTAGGAGCCCGCAGCACCGAGGCCACGCGCTACAGCGACCTCTCTGAGCAGTTTCTGGACGACTCCACCGCGTTGTACATGTTTGTAAGTGATGCAGCCACCAAGAGAGGCACCTCCTCTGGCCCTTGTGACACACTTGATTCAGGGCAGTGGTAACGGGGACGTGCACAGAGTGCAAAACCACCGGCAACATACGCAGGCTATGAAAGCAAACGCAGAAGGAGCAGCTCTAGGCTTTTAGTAGGACCTACACTTGCACTTTTGCTGGAGACAGACAGCTACATGGATATGGAGGGAATCTCCAAATTACTTAATTAGGCATTAAAGGAGGATGTGTCCCTCGTGGGCAGTGCTGTGTCTGTATTTAACGGAGGCTGTGCTGTAGTGACGCTAAAACTCAAGGCCACATCACACGTGTAGGTTTTACAGCTGCAATTTGTTCCTTGGAAATCCCAGACCTACAAAGGTGAGCAGCAGAGCTATGGAGTAAAATTTACTGAGGGAATATGAGCCAAAAACAGCTCAAGGGAAATACAGTGCAGAACTTTGACCTTAAAAGTGTATTTAGATTAAAAAGGGTGGTGGAACTGTGTTTTTCTTATTTGCAGGCCGAGAGCAGTAATAAAAATATCAGTTCCAAGGAAGCACTGCAATTTAACATCTCTGAATTGAGAGGCACAATTGTGAAGCAAGGATTCTTAGTGAAACAGGTAAATACAGACTTTGAACTTTCACTGGGAAACAAGAACAATGGCAGCTCTTGAGGCTTCCTAGAGAAGAAATGGGATTTAGATGAACATGGCTCGAGAGCTGTGGCCTGCAGAGCTAAGTTGCCTGTCAGTACGACTATCAGAGATCATGGGGTGAAGTGTCTAGTCATAAAAAAGCGAGCTACGGAACTTGCTGCTCAGGCAGGATTAATTGGATATTCTGTATATACTGAGTGTGTGCTGAAAGGCGTAAAATAGCATTGAAAGCAAAATACCACACAAACTCCAACTCCCACCACAGAGAGGTGTTACTTCGACGCCGATCCACCGTTCCTCTGGTTTAACCTATCCCGTTCGGGTCGTGTGAGCAGCTGTGCTGTTCTCGACTTCTTTCACTATCTTTGCATGAAATGAACATTAACCCGTGGGCAGTCACTCATGTACATGTGGATGCTCTGGTGGTGGTGAGACCTGTTTTCTCTGGGCAGAATTAGCTGTTGGCAGCAATTTTTTATGGAATCCCATCCTTACTCTGCAAGATTTTGTTTCTGACTCTTGCTACGAACAAGGTGACGATCAGTTTTCAAAGCAGAGCGCAGAGGAAACCCTACCTGCACCGCACGGTTACGTTTCTATCCTGGATCTCTGTACCCTGAGCTGTGATATTAGTGTTAAACTGGACCAGGGTGCAGCAAGGGTTGGCAGCACTGGGTGCCAGGACCTGCTGGGGGATCCCCAAGGGACTGGCGGGGCAGCTGCCCCATCAGCCCTGCAGGAAAATGGCCGTTTCAGGAGGTTGCTGGCGATAACTTTAATTCTTCTGTTTTGCAGGGACACAAGAGGAAAAATTGGAAGGTGAGGAGATTTGTTTTGAGAGCTGATCCTGCTTTTTTGCACTACTATGACCCCACTAAGGTATGTGAGTGGAGAGTTACTGCACTCAGAAATCCCCTTAGACACTTGGACATTTTATTACGCTGTAAACGTTTCTCTCACCCAAATCTCCTTTCAGGTCCCTCAGTCCGTTTCCTGGGGAATACGACCTCTCTGGCCTTACCATGGGATGTCGTCCTTGTAGAATTTTCTATCCCTGCATCTTCCCTCCTGCCTTTTCCCCAGTGAGATTCCTCTTCCGTAGCTGAGGGGCACCATTCTTCCTGGGACTGGTCTTTTGCTGTACCCACACAGCCTGCAACCATGCTCCTGCAGGAGCTCTTCCTGGGCTGTGATCTTTCTGGGCTGGACATCCCACCACTTGAGGGCCATACTCCTACTGGAGTTGTTTTTATGTTCTTATTCCAGCATTGAAGGGGGTTTCCGTAATGCCAAAGTATTTACAGGAATTTCTGCTACTCAATTTTAAACACGCTCGGGGAATAGTAGAATTTTTCTTTGTGGATACAATAATCAATGTGAGCAACCCAGAAGGGCATGTGGATCCATCAGCCTCAAATGCATAAAATACCACAAAGCCCAACACATTGCTAAAAGAACACGAGTAGAAATGCTTACGTGACTTTTCAATAAAGCACAAACAACGTAACAGTGAAAAGAGCTTATGGAGCAGGTTCATTTTTTTGTTACCTGTTCCCTGGAGGGTTTTTGTTGGTTTTTTTTTGCCACTGCAGTTCAGCCTCGTAATGCTATAAACTCACAGGACCCGAAAACTAGGCAGGAGGGCCAGCCTACTGGTGCAAACTGTCCTTTTTTTCCCCATACAGTCTCAGTGAAAAGGCAACTGGAAACTTGCAGAAATAATTAGATTTTTTTTAATACGGTTTGTTATTGATAAAACTATACATAAGTTTGAAATGTGATGGTTAGCCTACTCTCATTCTTTTAACTCATCGCCACCATTCCCAGCTACATTAGGGAAACATCTGAGGCTTAAACAACATAGTAATGCATTTAATTACATGTCCTAATGGACTTTTCTTGTGACGTGGCTGTTTTATATCTGGAAAGACTGGCATTAATTCTCCACCTTCATAAAAACAATTTATGTGCTCTGGGAAATTATTCTGATGACAGTATTTTCCAGATAAGCCTCACTTCCTTTTTTTTCTTTTCAGGAAGAAAACAGACCAGTAGGTGGATTTTCTCTTCGTGGCTGTCTTGTCTCAGCTCTGGAGGACAACGGGGTCCCAGCAGGTAAGCACAAGCCTCTGAACTTTCATGCGCACATATTTATGCCATAGCAATACAGTCTCTGGGCGTGGGTTTGCGTGTGTGGCTGCCTGTATGCACAAGTGGGCTGGCTTTTCCTTTCCTCTTGCAAGCAAGTGAAGAGGCACGTCATTAAAAAATCACCATACTGCTGGGCTGTCCGTACCAGAGGGGATTTTTTTAAGCGTTATTTCCACGTATTTTAGGTGTTCCCCTTTTCATGGGCTTTTCTCAGCCAGATAACCTCTGAAACAGTGTTAAGATAGCGATTCCAGAGTTAACAAAGAGGAAAAGCCTTCTTTCTGGATGTCATTTAGTTCAAACTCTCGAGGCATCCCCTGATGCCATCCCTTTTCTGTGAGTCCTCTGCTTATGCTATTACCTTGTCCTTTTTGATTCACTAGAACCCAAATGTGAGGCAGACATGAATGTGGCAAGAAAAACCACAGTTGTGCTAATGAATATACTCAGTTTAGGCACTTATCCATGAGACTGAGGCTCTAGACAAGTGTTTCTGCTGATAAAGCAATTTATTTCATGACACTAAGCACAATGTGTGGATCTCAAACAGGGAATGTCTTTCTAAAGACAAAAGACAAAGTCTGAAAATTATACAGTCTGGGGCAGAGCAGGGCATGATGAACGACAGAGCTCCTTGCTAAGAGGAACCTGAAGATGGGCAGGAGCAAATCTAATCTACTGCACACTCTGTTAGGGAGTTCATCCCTCCATTGTATACCTCGAGTAAGATTCTACATCTAAACAATGGCTATTTTATGTATGACACATATATACACAGCAGTTGATACAGTCTATGTGAGGGGTGTCTGTACTGTATCTTTATTTTGCAGAAGGGAAATCAAAGACGCAAGAGCTTTAGGTGTCTTATCCATAATGAAGCTGAAAGATCCGATGCCCTTATTCACTAAATTAAAATTCTTCCTCACGAAGCTTCATGCCTGCCAAGAAGCATTTCTCTATGCACCTTCAAGGCCTGTCATTTTTTTGGTTTTTTTTCTCTGCAGGAGTGAAGGGGAATGTGCAAGGCAACCTCTTCAAAATCATCACCAAAAATGACATTCATTACTATATCCAGGCCAGCTCCAAGGCAGAGCGAACCCAGTGGATTGAGGCAATCAAACCACTGACATGAGTAAGGCGGACTCCGTGCCAGATGACAAGTCACATTTGTGACCACGTTTCCTACTCTCATTGTCTGGGAGTGTTGCTGTTCCCTTAGATAGTCTGGGTTTTTTATTTATGTTGCCATAGCACCTAGCAATTCCTGGCAGACCAGTATCCTGGGTGCTTAGGAGTCACGTAGATTGAGGATGAGTCCCCACCAAGAACTCGTCATCTAACCAAGAGGCAGAAGACATCGGGTGGATACAGGCAAATGGGGCTTTACAAAGAAACAATGAGATATAATATTCCAAGATGGAAGAATTCTTTTGTACTAAGTGTTCAGTGTGTATCTTACAGATCTATGTCGTGCTTTATCCTAAAGCAGAAATGTCTTGCTCCTTTCCCCTTTATAAAGGGGCTCATAAACTGAATTAGTTAAGTCTGACTGACTCAAAGTCATGAAAATCCTGGTGTCTGAGGCTGCCTTTCTCGGTAGACCATAAGAGTCTTGTGCTAAGCCACAATCCAGATGCCAGGGTAATCACTGTTGTGCAACAAACGAGGGCTCTGCCTGCTCGTCTGCTCTACCATTTGGTTCTCTGTTAGGCTGGAAAAGACCACAGGATCTTCCTCTCCAGCATACAGATCATTCTTGTGCAGGATCCCGAGTACCAAATTAGACCAGTGGCAGTTATTCCAGACAGCCACTGGTGCTGAATATATTGGAAGAAATCACTCAGCCATAAAAGCAAGACTTTTCCTCCTGATTATCACCATAAGCCCACTGGGACTAAGAACTCTAATAGCAGTTCTGACTATTGCTTTTTCTATTTAAAGCCATTACATTTTCCACTATTTGTCTAGTAAACTTGACTTTGATATCATCAAATATAAAAGTTCAGTGTGTTTGAATCTCCTGTGTTCTTTAGACTTGATTTTCTTTCTCAGAGGGCAATTTGACTACATGAAAATAATGGCTTCATACATTGTAAATTTTGATTTATATAGAAAAGGAGACATTCTCCACAACACCAGAGAATGGAATGTATCAGATGATGAAAATATCTGACCAGCCTGCTGATGTACTATTCTCATAAAATTCCTTGTGCTATCCGAGTACCTGAATCTGACACCCAGAATCTGCAAAAGCCTCCATAACCCCTCCAAACACAGCATGTGATACATCTTCCCCGAAGTCACAGAGGAATTTGATAGCCCTCTGTCCACAGAACCACCTCTTTGCAGTTTTTTTTTGTTCTCCAAGTTTTGCTGGAAAAAAATCTCTTCATCTAGAGACCTTCGCCTTTATTCTGTGACATAACCACCCAATCATAACAGAGACAAAGGCAGCAGCTGTGGTATATGCTTATATATGTATTAGAATAGCCATGTCTTTAGGACTTTTTATAAATCTACACCAATGAAATAACAGCACAACACTCACATGCACTCAAATATTTCACAGAGCTGGTAAAGAAGTTTGCCAACAAAGATACAGTTTTAATTAGGAACAAGAATGGGCAATGCAGTTTCAGCTAAGATACCATTTCCTAGGGCTGGTCCAGAGAAGACTATGAAATCCACAGCTGTTGATACCTTTCACTTCACAAGAATGCTACCTGCAAGAGACAGGGATGGTGGTGAGGCTGGGAAGCACAAATGGCTTTGTGCTGACTGAGCAGAGCTTCTAGGAAAAGCAATTCCCTCCTGACAATGTGAGCTTTGCTGGGGCCCAGCAGGGTCCCTTATTCACTTATAAGGAAATCTTCTGCTTCTCTTTCCTCGGTCGCACCACCAGCACCCTGCCCAGCTCTTGTCAGCAGGGTAACAGCCACCCCACCGCAGAGGACTTAACTCCACCAGGTGGCATGCCTGAGGGACCGTGAGGATGTGAGATACTGTATAGCATCACAGGTCTTACAGTGTGGGAGGACAAGAGAGTATCTCAGCAAAGGCCCTCCCTCTGGTGTACCTGGACCAGCCACAGCTCTGCAATTGCTGAGTGTGCGTGAGAAAAAAAGCATGTGTTTCAACCAAGTCAACAAATGAAAAAGATAGAGTTCCCACTCTCCAGAACCAGACATGGGAGAAAGTTAGAACATTTCTCAGACAGGAGGAAGTACATTTGCCTCTGTCCTCTGGCTGTACTGTCATCTCTTTTTTTTTTTTCAAGCCACTTTGGTAAGCTTGATGTCCCCTGAGATCTGCAAAGCTTTCACCAAGTGCAGGGGCTGAATGCGGTGAGTGAAGTCACAGAGCTGCCGTCCATCGAGTAAGACTCGTATTTGCTGGTGTTCACATATGAGCTCCATCTGCGATGGGAAAGGACAGCAGAAGGTGTTAGAGATCAGCAGCAGCCTTTATTTCATCAGCATGGACTTAGAATCCCACGTGATGGAGATAGTGAAGCACGACATCTACCAATTCTCCTGAAATGCCCCTAATAAATAACCTATCCTCTGCTGAGATGATGTTGTAAAGCTCCCCACAGTGAGTTCTCTCACTAAGCCTAAAGCAATAGATCTCTCCCATCAGGGCTTGAGCTGTTGCTCTCTGTGCTTTACTAGTCTAGTTAACCCAATAATGTCAATAGTTAATTATTTGTGGTCATACGTGTAGTCTTCAGCCTCTCCTCCCCTCTTCTTCTCCACCCTATTCATAGTACCCCAAAAATTACCTTAAATGTGTCTCCTGCTGTAAATGGGAAGTAGGGAATAGTCTTCTCTTCTCTTCCCCATTTCCCAGCAATTCGTGCATTTCGGGTGATGGTTTTCTCACTAAAGTTAACTGTAAATAACAGCCCAACATCTTTGTTTGCATCCACCGTATCGCAGAGCAGAGTCACTGAAAAGCTGAAAAAAACCCACAGTTAAATGACTGGGACTTTCAGAAATGTGAAAGGACAAGGTGAACACAGCAGATGCCCATAAAGATTAGAGACAGATGCCAATTTCTTGTCAGACTGAAAAAAGCAGAAAGGAGTGAGAGCAGGCTGCTCTTTGTTTCTCCCCCAGTTTCTGGCAGTATCTTAGTGTTTTCTGATGTTGCTTTCCCTCCCTTGTGGCTGAAATCAAACCAATATTTGTACATGAGCCAATTCTAATTTGTGTCCTAAAGTTATGGCAAACTCTTCACCAGTGGAAGCACTGAAGTTGGTCGCTGCAGATGCAGGAAGGGGTAACGACAAGTGTAGTTGCGGCCAGCCAGACTAAACACAGCAATGACCCTACACCTCCTGTGCCAAACCCCACTGGTTTTTAAATGGTGCACTAGATGAGAGCAAGGAGTAGAAAAACCTGACAGGGCAGTCAGAAAGGCTGAACAGTGAAGTCTTTCTTGCCCTTTTAATCTTAGTCTAAGAGCAGGAAAAATAAACACCACCATAAGTTATGGATTTGTGAAGCCCCCACCAGTCCTTTCACCTACCTCCTGGGGTTGGAGTGTACCATTCCCATGACTGTGAGTTTCATGGTTGGTCTGAGGCCACCTTTAATTTCACCAACATAGTGCTCCACCTGCAGGGAACAGGGAAAATGTGTGGGTAAACCAGCTTTAGCAGCTGCTTTGGTCACCTCATATGACTTGATTTTATTTTCACATGTTAGAAAGAATGTGAAAATATTTCAGTCAGATCTGAGTTGCATTTACTTGCTCTCTAACAGCTTCAATGGTCAGTCGAGAAACTAACATGAGCAGTGGTTGACATGGAAAAATAAAAGAGAGAGCTTGGAAAGAAGTGATGCGGACGTTTTGAGACTTCAGTTTCAGAAATGGCTTTACAATGCAAAAGTCAGCGTACTGTGCTGTACCACGTAATCATCCCCTACGCAGATTCGCCTAGAGAGAAGCTGTTCTAAAACAGTAAGCCTTACAAGCAACTTGGGCAACACTGATAATATTCCAAGGCAATGCACAGCAGCAGCCTCTATTTTAGATAAAATGCACTTTATCGTTACAGTGTTCCAAGGTAAAAATTCGGGCATTTTGTTGCTAGAAGACCTACACAATATACGCATGGTTTGGTATTTTGACTATGAGAAGTGTTACATCAGCATGGAAACCCACAACTTGTGTTCACAGAAAACAGGCTTCCATTCAAGTGTAAGTTGCTTAGGTGTATTTCATACATATTTTTGTATCTTGGAAAATATAGCCAATGTCAAATTTTTAAATTACTGAATGCCAGCTTGCTTAACAGAAACACAAATTCAGGATGAAAAACGTTTTGCCTATGGTCCATTTCCTGATTTCAATATACTAGCTATATTTTCCGCTAAGATGACCTTAAACAATTTATCTTCCCACCTTGCTATTTACATCCAGCCACTTTTACAATTTCACAGATCTATTAATAAACTTCTAATTCCTAGCAAGGTCAATATTGGAAGAAAATAATTTAAAAGTACCTTCAAAAATGACAGTGCTGCTGCTGATTGCTAACAATGTACATTTACCCTTGCAGAATTGGGCAGGTGACTCCAGCAGGTGTTTTGAACTTTATAAGAAAAGAAAAGTGTCAACCACCTGAGACACCTTACACGAGGAAGCAGCTCCTCAAATGAGAAGCCTGACTGTAAGGAGATGCTTTAAAGTGGATAAAGCAGTTAGAGAGTGGGTAATAAGCATAAAAGATCCTACGCTAAATGAACTTCATCCTCATACAGGTTCTGTGTCCCACTAAAGCTCCTTCCTTGCCCACACGAGAGACACGATACACGATAATACCCTAAACTGACAGCGCACGCTGAAAAATGGCTTGCGCAGAGCTGCGCTGTAGCAACCACCATCGCTACAGGCACGGGGAATCAGACCTGAACACGTGGAACAACGACCACAGGGCTTCAATGAGTAAGTTCAGAGCCATGAGCACCCACCTGCCACTGAGTTGACAGTACAGGTGAAAAAGGACTCAGGATGCCGCAGGAGGTGATGGTACCAACTCCTCCAGCACCCCACGCGCTTTCTTGGTGGGTCCCAGCATGTGCACACGGACAGAGCCCCCTCCCGTATTTTCCATTGAGGAGCCCTGGGCACTCACTTGGTCACTTACTTTGGGACACCTCTGCTCTGTCATCACCGCTCTGCGCTTGCCTTTGCCGCAGCAGTCCCCGGAGGAGTTTTTGTTTTGTGTGTCAAGACAAAAACAAACAAAAAGCCCGGAATAAAGGGAGGGTGTTGGCGGGGGGGCTTATCTCCGCCAAACACCGGCCGGACACCACCCAGCCCAGCAGCTGAGTCATGGTCCTCTGCGCCTCGTCCCACCAGGGAAGCTGGCAAATAACACGGCTGGGGAGGGCGAGGGGACTGCAAGGGTGGGCAGGCCCCCACCCCCTGCACAGGAATGCCTGGCAAGTGATGTCTGTAGCTATATCTGTACCTACGCCTACACGTTTTTATGTGTTTACAATTGTCTGTGTGTATAACACTGTATACATAATATGTATAAATGACTTTTGATACCATTTCAGTCCCCTCTTGGAGTGGTAAATATATATGTAACATATATGTGTTTGTATAAATATATAGAGTTGTACATACAGGGTTGTACACATACAGAACCATAGAGCTTTGAAAAGGCTTCTGAAGTCAGAGTCCAGCACCAGCTGCACCACCGAACCGTGTCACAAAGCGCCACATCTACACGTCTGTTAAATATCTCAAGGGATGGTGACTCCAACGCTTCCCTGGGCAGCCTGCTCCAGTGCTCCACACCACTTCCAGTGAAGACATTTTTTCCTTATGTCCAATCTAAATCTCCCCTGGGGCAACCTGTGGTCACTTCTTCTCGTCCTGTGGCTCGTTACTTGGGAGAAAAGACCGACCCCAGCTACAAGCTCCCTTCAGGCAGTTCCAGAGAGCGATGAGGTCTCCCCTCAGCCTCCTTTTCTCCAGGCGGAACAACCCCGGCTCCCTCAGCCTCTCCTCGGCAGACTTGTGCCCCAGAGCTTCACCCACTTCATCGCCCTTCTCCGCACACACCCCAGCGCCTCAATGTCTTTCTTGTTGTGAGAGACCCAACGCTGAACACGGGACCCCAGGTGCGGCCTCACCAGTGCCGAGCACAGGGGGACAATCCCTTCCCCACCCCTGCTGGCCACGCTGCTCCTGACCCAGGCCAGGATGCCGTTGGCCTTCTTGGCCACCTGGGCACGCTGCTGGCTCACGTCCAGCCGGCTGTCAGCCAGCGGCCCCGGGGGCCTTTTCTGCTTTCCAGCCACTCCAAGCCTGTGGCGCTGCCCGGGGTCCCGAAGCGGCACCTCCACCTCTCTCCCCGCACACCCCCCACCCGCCGCCGCCCCTCGCCTCCCCCCGCGCGGGCCCCGCCCGTTCCCGCGCGCCCCGCCCACTGCCGCCGTGGAGGGGCGGTCCCGCCGGCGCCGCGAGGGGCGGAGCTTCGAGCGGAAGCCAATCAGAAGCACGAAAGGCCCGATCACGAGGAGGGGCGAGGCCGCGGGGCGTGCCGGCGGGCGCGGTTACCGCGGTGGGCGGGGCTTGCGCTGCCCGGGCTCTTCTGTGGGCGTCGGGTGCCCTGAGCAAACATGGCGGGTTTGGTTACATTCTGCCCCGGCGCGGCCAAGGGGCGCTTTCCCGGCGGCGCGGTCAGCTGAGCCGGCGCCCAAGATGGCGGCGGCGAGGTGTGGTGGCGCCGGGGCCGGGCAGTAGAGCCCAGCGTCGCCGGCGGGGGGGGGGGCCGCGTCCTGCCCTGCTAGGTAAGGCGGGCCGGGCCGGGCAGAACGAGGCTCGTACCGGCGGTGGGGAGCGGCGGGAGCATCCCGCCGGGCTGGGCTGGGCTGGGCTGGGCTGGGCTCTCCCGCACTGGGCTCTCCCCACCCCGGGCTCCGCGGCGGGGCGGTGGTGGCCGAGCGGCGGCCGCGTCCTCAGCCCCTTGGCCCCCTGGGGGGGGGGGGGGGGGGGGGGGGGAAGGAAGCCCCCTGGAGCTCGTGCCGGGGAGGAACGGCGGGGTTGCGCGTGTGTCACCGTGGGCGCGTGTGCCCCGCCGCAGGTGGCCCGCTGGCCCCGGGAGGATGCACCCTTTCGGCAAGGAAGAAGCGGTTTCCTCGGAGCGGCTCCTGGAGTTTTTCTGCGAGTGCGTGCGGCGCGGGGACTGGGCGCTGGCGCAGGCCTGCGTGCCCCAGCTGAGCCGGGGCCGCGGGGACGGCCCGCAGAAGGTGGAGGCGATTCTGCAGGCTCTGGTGGCTTGTCCCGTGGCGCTCGGGTGAGTGAGGGGCCGCCGCGGCTCGGGGGGGGGCCTGAGCGCGGAGGAGCGGGGTGTTGGGGGGGCGGCGGCGGGAGGCGGGCGGGGGGCGGGAGGTGCCGCTCGCCCCGGCGCTGGGGTGTCGCGATGTTCAGGTGGGCACCGCTGCCCGGCGCTGAGCCAGGCGGAGCCGCCTTTATTTATGCGGTTGACGTGGTGGTGGTTGTTGCAAGCTTAAAACTGTTTGGGAGCGTTTCGGAACCGATTCGGTGAGGTTTTACTGCAGGGTAAGAAAGGGAGGGAACACGCTCTGAAATGACGTTCCCTTAACACCAAGCTTTGGTTAATTTGGAAAGGGATCCACCAAGATGGGCAGGGTAGTTATTTAAAATAGTCTCACGTTTGCTTTTGAAAGGGCTCCTTCGGGGGGCCGATTGGCTCGCTCGGTTGAGCTTGGTGCTGATAACACCAAAGGTCGCAGGTTCGATCCCCGTTGGGTCCCCGTGTGTTGCCTGATCCAGCTGAGAGGCGTCCCTGCCCGTGACAGGGAGGTTGGATTCAATGATCTCTAAGGTCCCTTCCAGCCCGGGCCATTCTATGATTCTGATTTCTAAAAACTTAAACTCTAAAAAATTCAAATTGTGCTATTGGTTTCTTATTTCTCTCACACCGGATTTTGGAATGGCGTTAGTTTTACTCAACCTTTGTTAGTTTTGATCTCTGCTTCGCGGGTACGTGCGTGTGAAGGGTGGCTTTCTGGCACTCCAGGGAGCAGTGGTATTCCCCCTCCTCCAAGCAGATGATCATACTTCTTCGTTTTAAAATTTGTGTAACCTTTTGCTAAAGGTTCTGAGAAATGTTTTACACTCACGGCAGTTAAAGAGGTCTAGAAGCAATTGTGCACATCATTAGATAGATATTGCTAATGGCCTTGCAAGACATAATGATTTTTACTCTTTTTACCTTTGATAGTGGGGCTATCACATCTTTAGTGAGCAGGGCTGAGTTTTTAATGGCCAATAAACTATCTTGTGCCTTCTTCTTTTCCAAGTCCCCTTGACAGTACTGAATATGTTCTGCAACTGTGTAGGTTTCAAAATGTAAGTACTGGATCACATGAAAAGCTGATGGAAATTAGAGGTATCCTTTGTTTAATTGGTACGTTCTTTCACTTTTGGTTTGGACATAGAGCTGCGCTGCTGTGGCCTAAAATTTAGTTTCTTTTTTTTTGAGTAGAACTAGACAGAATAGGAAATAGCAAGTGGTCAGATATCAAAGAAATCTGCTGAAGTGCTCAAAGAGGGCTGTGCAGACTGAACTTTAGACTAGGAAAAAAAAAAAATCATTGTTTTGAAGCAAGGATCTACCCTGATAGTGTTGGTATTTGGCAGATCTAAAAGTAGTTATTTGCATAGCAGAAATGATCAAGTTAATGTGTGAGTAGTACCAATATTCTGTTTTCTCAGCATTCTCTTCCTGTCTGACTCATCTTCAGCTATTCAGTCATCTTTATTTTTATCTTACCCAGAGAAGTATAAAAATCAAAATGACCTCTGGCAGTGTTTTCTTGGATCTTAGAGATGGGAACTACCTTGTATAATCCGGTGTATGTTCCTGTTGCTTTTGTAGATGGGGACAGAATTCTACCCCGTGGAGAACTGCCTGGCTTTGGCTCCTTGTGCTGGAAAAATGGCTTGCCAGGAACCAGGTACAGTAACATCTGGCTGCCTTCTAAGTGGGAAAGGTCTGCCTAGTCGCTTATTTAAATTGTAGGCCTTCCCACGTTTCATGGAATCAGATTCTCAAGGTAGCTGGAGAGCTGCATCGCTTTTGCTTTTAACAAGCTTGTCAAGAAGCAACCGTCAACCTTCTCCACACTGGAGAGAAAAATTGGGAGGTTTTTTTTTTGTTTAGGTAACAGAAGTTGGCATCTTAGCATTGAGCACTTGTGGAAATGGAAAGCAGTTCTGCATTTGTGCCGCACCTTTCTTACGACAGAGAGGCATCGGACAATTCTTTATTAGCTTTATATGGTGAGAGATGTACTTGCTGTATTGCTGTTTTCAGACAGACAGGTGCAGTATGTTCCATGAGTGAAGGGGAAACCAGTCTTATTTCTTCTATTTCTTTTTTTATTTTTTTTTAATTGGCACACTGGGATGTGTGATCATTCTTGATTTTTAAATTCGTTTGTCCTTGTCACTATTTAGACTTGCATTTTTGCTTTACCTTCTGGGGAAAACTGTCTCTGATGGGATTGTAAGTCCTGACAAAGTGACACTTGTCTCTGTTTCCAAATATATTGATAGATGGCATCCACTAGTGCAAGAGTGGAACCTAATTGTGGAGTAGCCTTTAATTGAGAAATAGGTATCTTCAGAGAGAGATTTCAGTCTGCCTCAAAATGTTGACAAAATGGCCAAGGTTGGGTTTATATGGTAATGTAAATAAATAAAAATTTTGTTGGCTGACATCTTCCCCATTCTCTTATATTGTTTCAGAAAACCGTTCCAGTTGTTCTTCAGAGAGAAACTGAATTTTTGTTGTTCTTGGAAGAGCTACAGAAAGATGTCTCTGAGGAAGTCCTACAGGTGAGCTACTCTAGCACGCCATACTCCTTGTCAGTTGTGCAGAATGTCCAACACTACCAGGTTTTGGGATCGAAGTTAATGCTTCCTGGTGACTTGACTGCCTGAGATGCCAGTGTGTTGTTAATCTTCCAGGCAACTGAAAGAGACTGTAATTCAGATCCTTTTCTGAAGTTAGTCCAGTGTGCCTGCAAGTGATTTCTCTGGCTGGCGAGGAGGCTGTAGGCAGGCAAAGAATAAGCTTCTCCCTGCTTCAGTCCTGACTGCAGCTACTTGCCACAGTCTTGCATCTCTAGACACCTTCAGTAATCATAAAGCTGAAAGCAGCTGTGAGCCACAATAAGCTGCAGTCAGCAAGCGCATTTGTATTTATGTTTTCTTTTTCTTCATCCTAAGATCTCAATTTTAATCTCTTCCACACCTCTTTGCCCACATCCTGAAAGTTTTTGCCTGTTGTACTGTTGTTGCTGATGTTGTTTGGCAGTTGGTGTGGTGTGTGCTCTGAGGTCTGGTACCCGTTTTCCCATTGTTCATTAATGCATGCAGACTGATCTGTTTGAGAAATACATCGAAATAGGCAAAGACTGATTAATATCAAAAGCAGGTATAGAGCAGAAAATCAGGAAAGCTACAAACTGTAGAACTGTCCTAATCTGGTGTTGGCTACCACAGAATAGACCTGACGTGATGTGTAGGGTGCCCTCAGATGTTGCTTCTAGTCTTGTAGGTTCTAACTCTTAAAAGAATTTTTTAGTTTGCCTTTTTTTTTTTTTTTTAAGAGGAACATGAAAAGTTATTATATTCAGGGACTATTTGCAACTTTTAAATATGAATAAGGAAAACGTATTTATTGGTCTCTAAGGATACAGGATAAAAGGCCAACTTGGCTGATTAAAATAAATCTCTTGAAGTCTGTTAATGACCAAAGAAGTCTATGTACGTTACCATCTAAGTTCCGAGATCATGAAAGGTTCTACCACTGTCTGCAGTGTTGCACAAAAACTGCAGGTTTAGCAGCCTCACATCTTTGTCACAGTTACCGCCAGGGGCGTGTTAGTAGGTAGAGTTAAGCTTTGATTGAGCAAATAAAGAAAAGGATGTTGTGGACTTGTCTTCTACTTCTAATATTTCCATTTTTGTGCATACCAACTGCCTCTCCCCTCCATATTCCCTGAGTTGTCTCTTCCAGCCACGGGCAGCACTTGCATCGTTCTAGAAGTGCCACAGGTGTGCTTAATTGCTATTCAACTGCGTTGGCCCTTACCTTTTCAGCCCTTATTGGGATTTATTTGTTTGTTTCCCCCTTTCTAGGGGAAACTGTTGGCCAATTTTAACCAAGTTTGAAAAGTTAGCGTCGATGAGGATGATATGACAGATAGATGAAGTAGGATTAAAAAAGAAAAGACTGAACGCTAATCATCATCTTCTTACTGACTCATGGAGATAGTCACAGCAATATATTGCTAAGAGGTAGAGTATGGTAGTGCTTCAGCCATCCCTTGGGAGCTGCCTGTGAACTAAGGTAACTTGCTTATGAGCTCATGGCCTATATAGTGTGGTTGTATATTATAGGATTCTTTATATTTTGTTATGTATTCTGGCATATCCACTCTTCTAGGAAGGATCTTGGACAAGGTGGACCATTATTAATGGATTTGGATGACAATATGATGTTTCCAAGTTGATTTGTTTTCTTGCTTTCAAGTTTCTCCTGTTTACTTAAGTAATTTATTTGATATTTTTAATGGACTCTGAAAGGCTCGCTCTTCTTATTTTCCTGCCAGGAACTGTTTGAAGCATTTGAGTGCATCCAAAACAAGCACGTCACAGATGGGAAAAGAAGAGATGGCTGTTCTCACAGATTAAGTTTGGATGTTGTTTCAGCTCTACGGAAGCTTTTGCTGCGGGCTCCCCAGAGGGCGAAAGTCCTGCTGGAATTCTTCCAGGAGGAACAAGGCACACACAGCTCCTCGCTCCAGCAATATTGCTCTCTACAAAACATCTTCGTTGAATTTCTTCGTGACTCTTTGAAATCTCTGCAGAGGCTTCAGTGCAGTTCCGAGATTTCAGCAGAACTTGATCAAAGAGAACTAGTAGATACTATTTATGCTGCTCTTAGTATAGTGAGTTTTGAGGTGGAGCATCAAGCAGATGAAGTACGGCACCTGTTCAGGGAGCTCTTGGATGTGTGCTGGGCTGAGGGAAGCCCACTGAGGGAGGAGAAACTATTAAGCTGTATCCTGAGGAAACAGAGCCGTGGCCTGTTAGGCCTGTACAGCAGCGTTCTCTTAGAAAGGACAAGAGAAAAATTTCTGGTGTCCAAATCAATACAAAAAGGTTTGCTACGCTTTTTGTTTTCCTTTCTGTGTAATAAAGCTATTGAGGCATTAGAGAGGCAAGTTGTCAGGAAGTTGGGCAGTGCTGTTGCTCAGCCATAGGGTCTTGTAAAAGATGATGCTGAAGTGACACACAGCAAGGAATTGACATAGGAGCCCCAGGGCTCTCCCTACGTTTCTGCGGTCTATGCTGCCTTCTTTGGTGAGCACTTCTTTTATCACTCCTTGTTGTGCTTATCCTTCTGAAGACCTTGCTTGTAACTAGAAAATTGATTCTCCGTGTCTATATAAAGTTTTTATTGGTTCAGCTCCAGCTCGGGGTCATCTGTTCTGTTTCAGTCCAATAGCAGTTCAACTAACTCAGTAATGCAAAAATGTTCAAACTCCTTAATACTGAGGGGGAAAAAAATACCTTCTTGAAGTGTAAGGAGATGTGGAGTGGGCCAGTATCCCAACGGGAAACCAGAAGTTGTTTGATTACCTGCTTGCTTGCCAGAGCCCCTTGTTTTTGTCCTGGCTATAACTTGACAGTGTCTGTCTGGCTCCCTGACCTGTACATGTGATAGAGCATCTCAGCTGAAGCTGAATGGGAAGTTGTGCCTGTGCTCTTGTCAGGAAGGTGGCAGGTGAGCATGCAAGGAGGAAAAAGCTAGAATGTCTACCCTCTTCTACACTGGAGCTGTAAGTTAGTGGGGTTTGTACCTTCTCTTGTCCCTTCACTCAAAGGTGCTGCTGAGGGGAAGTTCAGGCCGGTGTGGCAGACTGGCGTTTCTGATGATAACTACAGTTAGTGCTTCCGTGTGGAGCAAGGGAGATGGAGATACAGATACCTTCACTCTCACTGCTGGTAGTGCATTCCTGTCTTTGCACAGATCTGAGAAGTTCCTGTGCTGGACGGGACTTTTGCTAAAGCCCTGCAAGGCACCATAGTGTATCAGAGCAGAAGTGAGAACTTGTAAAACGTATGGATGAGATGTGTATGACTAGAGAAGGAAAGGCAGTGTGACGTGAGAGCTCATACAAACAACCCCGTGTGCTGAGCAGGCTCTTGCTATGTGAAGAACTGTCCAATATCTGAGAGTATTATTGGTTAGCATGTAACAGCTGGTTAGCTTTTGAGGAAATGTTGAGTGTTTCTTAGTTTAAATTAACAGCAATTATGCTTATTTCAAAGGTGCTGGTCTCCACTGGAAGGTTATCTTGTCGTGATGTTTTTTTAGGTTCCTCTGAGCAGCTGGATATGGAACGAACCGTGATGAGTTTGTTCGTGGATCCGAAAGAGGCTCCTTCTTGGAAGACAGCCTTTTTCTACTGCTTGAGCAGCAACAAGCACTTTCTGGAACAGATTCTGGTATGGCCATAAATCATTAAGAGGGAAACCCAATGGTGTTTTAAAGTCAGTCCCTGTATTGATCATATCTTGGTGGTGCACAGAACCATTTTGTATTCAAATAGTGTTTACTAGGGGTCATGACTCTTACCAACAAGGAGGTAACTGGTGATAACTCCCCCACTTTCAGCTTTGTGATGGACTCGGAACATTCAGTGAGATTTTTGGAAAAGCTCATCTGCAGGCAGATAGATCTTCAGGATTTAAGTCCTGTGGTCTGCTTGTAATTTTGTTGGATGTGCCACTTGATATACCCCGTGACCTTGAACTTGTTGCTTGGCTTTTCTGATGCTGGTAGACTTGGGACAGTGAGACTAGTTTGTGCAGCAAAGTTTAGGTAAAATTTGTTGTTTGTGCAGTAAAATTTTAAAGAGCTTGAAGACCTGGTGAAAAACAGTGTCGTATGAATTCAGTTATGTGAATGTATTTACATAGAGATAAGAAATAGAACACAGGTGGTTGGTGTTAAAGTGTGATGTTTTTAAAGCTGAAAATATTTCCACTTCTAAATAACATAGCCCTTCAAGATTTTTACATAATGCCCTGACGTAGACATAATCAATAATGTAAAGATCATAGAATGTTTGGGATTGGAAGGGACCTCTGGAGATCATCTAGTCCAACCCTTCTGCCAGAGCAGAATCCCCTAGGCCAGGCCACACCCCAAAGCATCCAGGCAGGTCTTGAATGTCTCCAAAGAAGGAGACTCCGCAACCTCTCTGGGCAGCCTGTGCCAGGGCTCTGTCACCCTCCCAGTAAAGAAATTTCTCCTCATGTTGAAGTGGAACTTCCTATGTTCTAGCTTAGAGCCACAAAGATGATTAGAGCCACAAAGATGATTAAGATGATTAAGGGAGTGGAGCACCTCCCTTATGAGGAAAGGCTGAGGGAGCTGGGGCTCTTTAGCTTGGAGAAGAGGAGGCTGAGGGGTGACCTCATTCATGTTTATAAATATGTCAAGGGGGAGTGTCAGGAGGACGGAGCCAGGCTCTTTTCAGCGGCGTCCACTGACAGGACAAGGGGCAATGGGTACAAGCTAGAACATAGGAGGTTCCACAAAAATATTAGAAAAAACTTTTTCCCAGTGAGGGTGACAGAGCCCTGGCACAGGCTGCCCAGGGAGGTTGTGGAGTCTCCTTCTTTGGAGACATTCAAAACCCGCCTGGACGCGTTCCTGTGTGCTCTGCTGTAGGTGATCCTGCTCTGGCAGGGGGTTGGACTAGATGATCTTTGAGGTCCCTTCCAACCTCGAACATTCTGTGATTCTGTGATTTAAACCCATTATTTCTTGTTTTGTTACTGGGCACCACTGAAAAGAGATTGTCTCCTTCCTCTTGACACCCACTCCTCATATGTATGTTAATAAGATCCCCTCTCAGCCATCTCCTTTCAGGGCCAAACAGCCCCAGTTCTCTCAGTCTCTCTTTATAGGAGAGATGTTCAAGTCCCTTAATCATCCTCGTAGCTCTTGGTTGGACTCTCTCCAGTAGGTCCCTGTCTCTCTTGAATTGGGGCACAGTATTCCAGGTGTGGTCTCACCAGGGCAGAGTAGAGGGGGAGGAGAACCTCCCTAGTACCTGCTGGACACACTTTTCTTAATGCACCCCAGGATCCCATTGGCCCTCTTGGCCACAAGGGCACGTTGCTGTCCCATGGACAATTTCCTGCCCACTAGTTCTCCAAGGTCTTTCTCCATGGGGCTGCTTTCCAGCGGGACGTCTCTTAATCTGTGCTGGTGCCTGGTGTTATTCCTCCCCAGATGCAGGACTCTACACTTGTCCTTATTGAACCTCATGAGGTTCACCTTCGCCCAGCTCTCCAGTCTGTCCAGATCTCGTTGGGTGGCAGCACAGCCTGCCTGGGTGTCAGCCACCCCTCCCAGTTTCGTATCGTCAGTGAACTTGCTGAGGGTGCATTCTATCTGTAGTAACCTTTTGAAATAATGTTTTTTTCCTCAAGACGGTTTTGCTGAAGAGTAACCCCATGTCTTGGAAAATACGAATTTAGGGCAGTACCAGATTCAGAACTTCACTGTTTTTGTAAGGCTAGTATTGAAATGGTTTCCTGCTTACATAACGTGCCAAGCATTTTGGGTCTCTGCATTTTGGAAAGATAAATACTTATTTCTTTTGTTTTCTAGGTGACTGCATTAAATTTACTGAAAAAAGAGGACTATTCAGGCCTGAACAGCTTATTGAGGAGAGAATTCAGCCCCCTTAGCCGACTCTTGGTATTGCTAGGATGGACTCACTGTCAAAGCTTGGAATCAGCAAAAGCATTGCTATGGACTCTTCACAAAACTCAGGTAAATCAGCAGAAAGCAAGTGGCAGTATCCCAGTCTGAGCCCACATAATGCAATTTATTTATTTTTACCAACAAAACCAGGGAGTTTCCAGTGAGATTATTAATCTTCCTCAAAAGGGAACTAAAAAAGCCAAGATGTTACAGTTGTCTGTAGGTAGCATTATTGGACACTTGCCTTTCTTCTTACTCCTCAGCTGTGGAGGGAGCGTGATTTCTAGATGATTCTGAAAGTTTCTCGTGCATCAGCTTTTCGGCATTTGCTAATTATTAACGTCAGAGAGAGAAAGACAGCGACAGTTGTTGATGAGTTTTGAAAAGAGCTGCCGGGCGCTTGATCTGTGTCATTTTGTCCAGTGGGTGATCTCTGAATAGTGACTAATTCTGGTCACAGCTAACCTCAGCTGGGCAACAGGGTAGCTTGGCAGTTTCCTGCACTCATTCTCAAAATGAAATGATAAATGACGTGTGACTGAAAGATCCACCTTGTTAGGGGGAGTCTTCGTCTTTGAGAAGGGGAGAGGGTTCTGACTCTGAAGGTGTAGTTGCAGTTCGGATGGTGTCTGCCTGTGGGCAAGTGGCTTGAACGACAGTGATGGGCAGGCAGGGAGCCTTCCACTCCTGCATCGCTGGGCTGGAACTAGGCTGGTGTTGCCTTGAGGGAATTGCCATCTTCTGGTGATAGACCGAAGGGTCCATTCAGTAGCCCCTGCAAAGTGGAAGTCTTGGATCTGATTTAGCAGGCAGGTATCCACAGCAGAAAAGCACATGGAAGAGGAAAATTGCTACGCGGTGTATCATCGGTTCTAACGTGTGATTGGTTCTAGAGATTAAGACTGTTATTAAGAAGCATTAATTTGCATTTTGAAAGCTAACCTTGAAAAGGGATGTAGCCACCTTTCCACGATCTGTAGGTGTGTTGAGTGGAGGCTGACTGATTTCGATGCTCTTTCGGAATAACCCTTTCTTGGTGGCTTTGTAGTAAACCTCAAGATTTTCCCTTACCTGAAAGTTACCATCTGCATAAAGAACCCGATGTGACACAGGCTTTGTTCTGCTGTCTGACTAAAGGATTTGTTGTAAATGGATTCTTTTGTCTTTGCGTTTAGGATCTGTGCAATGATTCAGTACTGAGGAACTTTTGTGAGGGGCTGTGGACTCAAGTGGAAGTTCTTGAATGGTGCATACAGCAAAACAGGTAAAGTGATTGAAAGGACTGTTTCCAAACTGTCGTGCCAAATCTGCCTGTTAGTCAATTTATGTGTACAAGTAGCTGTCGTGTTCTTTTCTGTGAATCTTGGCTAATCACCCCCCAGTGACTGTATATCACAAGCTCTCAAAGTTGCTTTGCAGGCATTAGTTGTGTTCTCTCTTTTTAACTGCAGTAGTTTGGTTGGATCAGAATTAAAGTGGGAGACATATCTTTAAATGTGGCTGAGAGACCTAAATCTGTTCCACTTCTTTTTTTCTCTCTCGCAGTGTTACTATCCCAAGGAAGGTTCTTTTGCAACACTTGCACAGACTCGATTGCCACACTGCAGTGTACTCTCTTCATCATCTCACTAATCTTCTGGCACTGAACGAGGATGATGTTATTGAACTTCTTCAGAAAGTTCCTGCTACAGACCAACAGGAGCGTGGTAAGTGTGCACGGTTGTGAGGACACAGAAAAACCTTGAACCACCAAGTATGTGCTGCTCAGTATTTCTGCCAGGAAGAGTCTGTTCTTTTGACCTGCTTCTGTAAATAAGGGAAGATGATGTTTATCAGCGGTTGTGTGAAAAACTAGAGAGCATGTGGAAGTTTTACTTCACAAAAAGATTCTAAAATGTCATTTCCCAGAAAGGAATTGTGGGATCTTTTTAATCTCACCAGGGTAGATCTCTGAAAGAGCTTTATCAAAATGGTAACAAGTCTTTGCACATGCTCATAATATGTGCTATTCATTGTAACTTATACTTTATAATACCTTTACCTTGACAAGTAAGCGCATGTTTTCGATTCCAGCTATCTGTGCACTTAAATTTAAAATCGGAGGTCAAAGCCAGATGTGTATGACCATGTCTTATAGTATAACATCTTCATTTTTGAAAAATACAACATGTTTTGGCTTTTTTTTCTTCTAATGTTAAGTCTTACTAAATCTACTTTAATATTATAATCAGTAAGGATTACCTACAGGCTGTGTTTAGATATCTCTTGCCTCACTTCTCATCTTCCCATGTTCCAATTTGGTGCCTAAAACACCCGAGGCTGCTAAACACCATCGATCACTTAGAAGTGACTCTCCCTGTACAATCCTTTGATTGTGGTCTATGACCAGGTACAGCTGCTGCTATTTTAATGCTGCTTTGCTTAATGATGCAGAAGCTCAAATCTTCCTGTGTGTACTGGAACATAAGAAGGTGCAGTATTTTGTACCTTATTCCTATATGGATGGGAATTTCTACATGTGTAATTTCATCTGGAGTTGCCTGGAGAGCTCTCAGTGATGGATCTTGCACAGATTTTCCAGATTGTCAAGTGGGAAGCAGTTTGCTCTCCTACCAGTACCATATTCTTAAGATGCTGGTTCCTGTTTTTACTGGGTTTGTTGTTAAAATTATCATGACAGTTGTCTTGAGTAGTCTTAAAAGATGTAATGATTTATGAAATGTCCTGCTTTCTGAAATGTTGCTGCTAATGTTTGGTTTGAGTTTTGTTTGTTTTGTTTTTTTTTTTAAGCCAGTTCTTATATTTTAATTGTTTTCTGCTTCAGTTCTGTCAAAACCTTTCAAAAACAGGAAGAGGCAGGCCCATCATGTCTTCTGGGAGCTGCATGACTCTATAGCAAAAGAAGTCCAGCTGCGGTTGCTCTATTTTCACATCACCTTAATTTACAAAACTACTTAATGGAATACGAGTCCTCCCTCTCTTTTCAGACCAGTGATTATTGTAAAATTTGGATAATTCTATAAATGCAGTTCACTAGAATCTCCTTTTAAATAACTATTTTGAAACTTAGAGAGGATAGGAGTCGTGAAGTTTCGATTTATCTGGCTTTGTAGTCTTAATGGGCCTTTTTCTCCCCTCGCTCCACGTTCATCTTCTTCCCCTTCTTTCTGACATGCATCCTGGCAGCTGCAGTAGTGAAACTGAGGTAGTGGTACTGCCTGGTGGTTGTGTTCAGGCACCCTTCGTATCAGGGCATAACACTAGCTTTGGTCAGGCACGCTAGCAAAAGAAACGAGGGGCAAAATGTCCTCGTGAGTCACAGAATTCAAGAATTCTGGCACAGGAAGAACAAGTGCTGATAGCAAAGGCGTAATTCTTCAGTATTGGCACGAGGAAAAGGGTTGATTTAGACACAGATGCTGACAGACTCGCTGCATCCGAGTCTTTCCACATGGGAGGCAAAAATGTATGAAACTTGCATTTGATTACCAGAGCCTGTCTTGTAGTATCTCCAGCTAGCTATTTCTCTTTTTCAGAGGACTGTGCTCATCAGATCTCTGGCTTTGCCTGCCTGAAGTCCTCTTAAGACAGTGATATTGAGAGCTTTTTGGGTGCTGCATGTTGGTGTAGAGCTGCTGGTGAATGAGCGTTTCCTCGCTGCATAGAATTACAGCGGTGGGCAATAATTGATTTCAAACTGTTTGTGCTCTAAGGGCTTTTTGTCTTGGTTGCTCTGTAGTTTTCAGAGGAGTTGGGACTGGTGATTTTCTTTGAAATCATGCTCAAGCCTTGTGAAGGGCAGTGCTGAAACGTTTTTGAGGTCATGCAGTTTGGTCCCAGAGTTTGGAGGGGGACATTATCGTACATCAAACCGTATCTGATGTTTTCTTGTACTAAGAGGGCATCATGTCGCTGGCGTGGCGCTTTCTTTCCTCAGAAGAGAAACCAAAAAGGGAAGGAGTGGTTGTAGTACTTGTCTAAGTTGTCTTTATCGTAAATGTGTGAAGGACACTGTGGGGCTGTACTTTTTGTTTGATCAGTTGCAGATTGTATTTGATCCATGTGATCAGCCATTGTGGATAGAATCACACTGTCTATTTATTAGTACAAATCTGTAGGGGTGGTGGTACCCTGTTCTCACTATGGCCGTAGCCAGTTCACATTATTTCCCTACTTGTCTACTGTGTGATAGAACACAAAATTCTAAGATGTTGGAGTGAAGACGGGGTCTGTCCCTGTGTTGTAAATGCAGCAGTGTAGCTCGACCACATGCTTCTAATGAGACTTGTCATGAGCAGATTTTGATGATTCGGTGTTCCAGTCAGACCTTGTAACAAAAATTCCTAGAAAATTTCCTATTCAGAAGGGGATTCAGCCTTGACTTTCCTGTGTCCATCTGTTGTGGATTGTTTGGTTTGTCCGTCTGTTGGTTTACGGGTTTTTGTTTCGTTTTTTTCCCAAATGTTGTGACATGTCAGTGAGGGAGAGCAAAGCTGGGATGGGGGTGACGCTGGGGAAGAAAGACTGGATAAATATTGCCGTGTGCAAGCTGTAGGAAAAAATTGTTTTCTTGTCTACCTCCTACCCCCTCACCATCCTTATTTTCCTCCACAGCAGCGACGCTCCCTAACACCCTGAGTCAGCAACGCAACCTGGCGCTCTTTCGAGCGTTTTGTGCCATGAAGTATGCTGTCTACGCTCTCTGCGTGAATTCCCATAAGCATTCCAAGTGCAAAGATTGTGTGCGCAGCCTTCTTGGTGATATCCCTGAAGACACAACTCCTGCAGAACCAGCAGGTGATTGGCCTCCTTCCTCATGTTCAGCAGCTCTGAATTTTCACTTAGTATTGGGGTCATATTGTACACTGTGTACATATGATGTTTTTGTTCAGTAGGATACAAATGCTTTGCATTTCATCTCTTGAGTAATAACAAATAAAAGCTACCTGCCTTATTCTAGAACATTTAAGGTAATTCTGTTAAAAGTATAGCGCACAAAAGAAGTGGTAATCGATATAGGTAGTGGCATGGATACTTTTGTAAGAGCTTATGATTTCCCAGAGCTAAAACTGATTTAGTGGCTAAAACGGGTGTAATTTGAGTTTGCACATCATTGCACAAGATGGTAGCCAGCATTACTGAGAGGAGCGGGGCACACCGCTTTTCAAAATGTAAAACATCGCACATATGTTTACCTCTTTTATGGAGGAACGATTGGCTCCCGTCCACTGGGACGGTTCCATCTTGTAGGATTTTCTAGGGCAAAGGTTGGAGGAAGGGTCTCCTGGAAAATGTTGTAAATGTTCTTTATTTTTGTTTTTAATTGTACAGATTGCTCTTCTGTATTTTCTCAGTACCTTGTGAAGTGTCAGCAGTTCTTAAGGAGTGTTCCTGTTCCTCTGCGCCTGGAGGTTTTGGAGAACATTTTCTCCTTGCTTTTTGTTTCCTACAGCGACCTCCATACTGAGACTCTTGTGCCTGAGGACTATGCAGAGGAGGATGATCTTGACAAAAAGAGTACTGCTGTGAGTGTAGAAGGCAGTGCTAGTCGGCGATCTTCTACCTCGGAAAGTCCACAGCGCCTAATACAGGCTGAAAAGAAATTAGAGAGGCATCTGCTGGCAGCTCAGAAAGTTCACACAGATACACAGAGTCATGAAGGTCATGACTTAGGAGGCAAAGGCGGTGAAACCTCTCGGCTGAGCTACCTGGATCTGAAACATTTCACCAGTGGTGCTACTGGATTCTTAGTGGATGACGTGTCCATGGATGCCTTCCTCACGTTGCTTCTCAACCATCTGGAAGAAATTCAGAGTTCCCTCCCATGGGACTCCGGTAACGTGCTTCACGAAGAGCTGGAGCTTGTTGAGTGCTTGAATCTTTCTGCAAACAGAGATGCCTTTGGAAGTCGTGTGTTACAGTTTTCCAAATACCTTTCAGAAGCTCACTGGAGGTACAGGGTGGTGATGAGTAACAGAAATGCAGGTAAGCTCTGTATTTAGCATTTTCTGATGTGTTGACACTGTTGTGTCACAGCTGTCCAGGCAGTGCTCTCAGGACTAGCCTGAGCATCTTACCGTGGGAGCACCTTTTGGCAGATATTAGGAGAGTGACCTAGTTGGAGATCATTTCACCATTCTCCCGTAGGAGCGATCTCTCTTCTAATCCACAAGTTTGAACTTGCTTTTCCTCTTTTCCCTCCCCTTTGTGGACACACTGCTTCAGTTCATGTGTCTTTCTCCTGCCCCTTTGTCACAAGTTGTGTTGACAGCGCAGTGACGTGAGGGGATGTAGTAGGCTGCCCCCAGTGTTTTTGTTGGACAGGCAGCAGCAGGGATTCTGTGCTTTTGAGTCCTAACTTCTGACTAATGATGGCAGCGATTTGGGGAGCACTTTTCAGGGAGAGGTGGGTGGCTTTTCTTGACACTGCCTGTTGGATTTTCTGTCTCAAGGGCTGGCGCCCCTATTACTTTCTCACTTCCAGAATTGTTGATTCAGTCAGGGTTCATCCTACCCTGCGTTACTGAAGAACCCAGTTGTTTCAGCAAACCCTTAATGACAAATCAAACTCTCTTACTATTCTAATCTGTATTTTTTCACCTTGTTTCTATCTGCTTATGTACTTGGATTAACTGTATTTATTTTTCTGTATAACTAGAGTCCTAGGGCGTTTAGGTTGGGAAAACCCTTACCACTCAGCAGAGGTGTATACAATAAGGTGTAGTACATTCCAAGCAACACTGGATGTGAAAAACACAATATTAGTTGAATTGCATCAAAGTTAATTCAAGGTGCTGGTTTAAACTTGATGGAAAAGAGCTTTTTAGCTGAGATCAACTGTGTTTCCTTTGGAGATTTGCCATCCTAGCTCTACTTAGGTAGAAGTGACCATAGATTCTCAAGGTCGACAAATAACTGTTTATGGACTGTCCGGCTATTTCATAATGTTTTTGCTTAAATGTTTCACAGAACATCAGCTCGCAGCTTCCAGGAGATACTGCTCTTTAGTCAGATGTTCCAGCTTTAAGAAACGAAACAGATCTCCAAGGTACAAGACAGGTGGGTTGAGAAAGTTGTCACTTGGAGAAGGTATCTCTGAAATGTACGTGATTTTGCTGAGCTCATAGCTGAATGCAGTTAGATTTAATGCACCAGGTGTAGAGAACTAGCTTTATTTCCTGTAATTTTCTAATTGGTTTGAAGCATTTTAGTCCAGTTCCACTTGGATTGAGGTTGTTCTCCCAAAGCTTACCTGCACAAGTAAACAGACAAATTATTTTCTTAACTGAATTTAAAATGAACTTTCATGCATAGTCTGACCTGGGGCAGGGGAGAGCTTTGCAACTACAGTGCCAATTCTTCCCTTTCCCCACTATATGCAATGACAGTTTGGTAGATTTCCATTCCTAACACAATAGTATTTAGGAGATGAATTTACAAGAATTTGTGGCTAAAATTGGCAGCCTTAGGAAAAAGTTGAGTTCCTCACACTTTTTCTGTTTAGCTTTTAAAAGGTATATCTGGGGTTTTTGAGTGGAATGTACTGAGATAAGAAGCTTTAAAATACCTGAGTCACTGATGGGCCACACTAACATAATGTCTTGCCTGGTGTTTTCTTCAAACCAGCAGTTTTTCCATTATCATAAACATCAGTGATGACTAATTTGTGAGATATCCTTGAAGATCTATTGCAGTTGCCTGATCTGTTATTTGCAGTAAGTTTTAATTACCTTGTGTAGAAAAAGTGCATTTAATGTGCTTTAATTTGTTTCCATTTTAGATGGGAAAGAGGGAGCTTCCAGTCCATCGTTAGAAAGTACAAGTAGCGAACTAAGCACCAGTACCTCAGGTACCAAGCCACAAAAGTAATATTTCCATGTCTTGTCAATGTGCGTGATGAAGTATTAGCTTGACTAGTTGATGTGAATTATGGCTCTCTGCAGGACAGAATTAGAATTTCTCACTTCTCAGAGCTTCAATTTTTGGCTTTATTTCTAATTAGAGTACTGTATATCTTTTCCTCTGGAATAAGAAAGTTAGATTTATTTTTTTTTCTTGGTATTTTTGACTTTCAGGCAACAGTGTGCAATGTAGTGATGTACAACAGAAAGATGATGATCTGGTAGTCATGTAACCTAAAACATGCTAAATTGATATAATAGGTTCAATATTTCATGCTTCTCCATTTATCCATATTGCACCAGTGCCCTAGCTTTGCATCCACATCATGTGGCTGCTAAACAGCGTTACATTTGGCTGAAATCCAAACTGAAAGTTCTGACCAAATAGTGAAATATTACGAGAATTTTTAACAAGGTATTTATGTTGACCTCTTTACCCTAAAACTTTCTTGTGATTCCGCTCCTATATTTTTGTGTTAAATATGTTGATGTGCTGTTACCTAGTAGTTGGCTGTTACCTGGTTAAATGTTTGGGGTTTTTTTCTGTAACAGTATACTGATTAATTCTCTTGTCTTGCAGAGGGAAGTACCAGTAATGTGTCTGGCTCAAGTAATTTGGAAAGCAGGGTGAGACCACATCAGCAAAACCCCCTTATTCCTATGATGCTTTCCCCACCAGAATCACTGTTAGTTTCATGTGTATTGAGAGGAAACTTCGTAGAAGCCCATCAGGTAAATGAGCTGCATGTATTTTGTACACGTAAAAATCTGATTTGGCATTGTTGTTTGTGGTTGTGATAGCTACTGAAATCCCTGCTGCTTCTGCACTAGCAAACGTGGGGCTGAAGCATCTTCTTTCCAAGTGAAAGGGTCACTTCAGAAGTAGAAACAAGTGAAAGAAACAAAGATGTTGCATACCAATATCCCAAGGATGCTCTTGTTGGGTTTGGTTTTTTTTCCTGGTCCTGTAAAAATGCTTTCTCTAAACCTAGGTCCTAACACCATGAAAACATTTGCTGAGAGCTAACCAAGCTTAGTGTTTTAGTTGAATGAAGAACACAACGAGCTCATGTGAAGCCTGGAGAGGAAGCAGCATGTGCACTGCTTACTTTAGTCAGTGAATCAAAACCCCAGCACTCTGCCGCTTGTAAGCTTGGCAGGAACATGTAGACGTGCTCCTTACTGAAAGCAGAGCCAAAGTGTTGATTATGTTTATTTGAAGGAGGTATGTTTTGAGGCTAAAATCGAGGTACTGAAAAGAGGCAAAAAGACTGCAACTTGGCAGTTTGCACATCTGTAGTTCTTTGCTCCCTCACAGCTGTCCATCCCTTTCTCTGTGTGGCTTTTGGGCTGGTACTCTGAAAAAAAACATCTTGAGATGCATCAGTGATTGGATCCTCTGCAAAAAGCAGTCGCTTGGCTGAGTTTCAGATTGTGATATCACAGCAGTTTGTCTCATTTGAGCACTGCATTAGCAGCAGATTACTGCTCGACTCTTTAGCTCTGTTTGACGTCAAGCATGCTGCTTCGTCTTTGCCCTCCTTGCAGGGCCGAAAGAAGCATTTTGGTTAGCTTTGTTACTTTGAGTTTCAGTATCACTGGTGATAAAGAATTCAAGGTGGTTAGTGTGCTGTTGTGGATTTGATAATAGGAACTTGTACAGCTGTGCTTATCTACGCTGTGTTTATTTTTCTGGAAGGTATTCCTTGCCAAATAAACATTTGTTTAAAATAGTTTACTTTGGAGGCCTAACTTGATTGCAGCCCAACACGTTCTAAGATTTTTAGGATAGATTTCTCTTGTTATAGAATGTATTGAAGTCATGAAGAGTCATACTGAAAGATGCGGTTTATGAAAATTAATTTAACTCCAGCCTTGTGGCAAATAACAGCTGAGATTTCTAAAAGTAGTTAGAAAACATCTCTAAGGTTCTGTTCTTCAGGCACTTAAAACTCTCTAGGAAAAAAGCTCACCCCTTGAGCCTGCTGTGTCTGTGGGGCTGGTTTTCAGTTGAAATACCCATTTTATTCCCTCATCTCCTGTAAACACCACCAAAGCTCTTTTACCTTTGAAAACTTCCTCTGACATGCTCCGTAATTACATCTAACTGTTGTTTTTGAAAGGTGGCTTTGATGTTTAATTTGGATACTTCACCTTGCTATGGTGAACTGGTTTTCATGGAGCGCTACCGAGAGGCGGTCCGAGAAATGGCAAGAGTGGAGCAGAATATCGAGAATCAAGCATCGGATGGCACTGGAGGCATCAAGAAATCTGGCAGTGGCCGTTCCACACTGCAAGCTATTGGGAATGCAGCAGCAGCTGGTAAGGCCTGAGGTCTTTTGAGTTCCTCTCATAAAAGGGAAGGGAGAAGTGGAAAACGAGAAAGCGATTTGAATACTGTCATGAGTGCAGCAATTGTTCAGAAGAGTAAGTGATTGTTCTTTGCCTTAGAAGGAGACTAAGAATGCTGAAATTTGCTGTTGATGCTCGGTTAGATTTAGCCCTTCTGCAGTAATTGGTCCATGAAGGAGGCCACCTACTGAATTGTTTTCCTAAAGAGTGAGAGAATCATTACCCATGACAGGATCTGAGATAAATATGCTGTTTAATTAGCGATCGTGTGTTCTGCTGACTCGTGCAGGTATGGTATTTTATTCCATCTCGGATGTTACTGATAAATTACTTGCGACTTCTGGAAGTCTTGTGCCTACTCTCCAAGAAAACTTCTGGATGAGCAACATCCAGCTGGAGCATACCGATCCTCTGCGGGAAGTCCTTGAGGACCTCAGTCCTTCAGCAATGGCCGCATTTGATCTGGCTTGTACTCAGTGTCGTCTTTGGAAGACGTGCAAACAGCTTTTGGAAACGGCAGAAAGAAGACTCTGCAACAGCCTTGAAACTCGGGGTAGGCTTTTGGCTTTTGTGTTTATCAACATGGGCCTGGGAGCAAAAAAGGCCCCTCTCTGCTGTGATGGTTGTGCTAACACCTGAGTCTTAATTAAATCTTATTTTGGACTTTCATGTTGGTTTCTCCTGTTTCTGCTCCTAACTTTTATTTTGTCCCTCTTGACACAATGACTTTTCCAGGCGTCCGACCTGACTTTGTTTTGGTGCGCTCCGAAGGTGTAAAGGGTTTCCCAGCAATTCTCCAGCAATTAAGTAAAATTCTCAACTATTCCTGTGTGTCACAAGGGCAATCCAAGCCAGGTAAGTACGCTTTGCTGATAAGATTTTCTGTTGAAATGTGCTTAAATCCAGTTCTTGCTTTCTGTCGCAATGGAAGCTTGAACTTTTTTTTTTTTAGCTTAGTATTTGTAGCAAAAAAAGTGAAGCAGGGGGGATGTACAACCCAAGCTCAATTCTGAATAAACTGGAACACTTTGAATTTGGCCAACTGGTTGCGTTATGATACAATTTTTGTTCTGTGAGCCTTTTTGGTGCAAAAGTATTTCTGCCTCTTATAGTTGCTGTGTCTCTCTCCTTCTTTTTAGAGGTCTCAGATGAGAAAATAGGGAGTCATTTTCGATGCAGTATTATAGACCTTCTGCAAGCTTGCTACCCTGCCTTGACTGAAGAAAGTATTACTAATGAAATTGTTTTATCGCAAAATCTGGATCAAATCCTAAAAGCACTGACACGTGTTGAACGTTCTGTGGGTGAGTTATTTTTGTGATCATCAAGACTGACAAATTAGTCTAAATTTCTGGTTTGGTCTGTCCAGAGAGTTATAAATATAGTAGTAATGCTCTTGGACATAGACATAAATAGATTATTTTTTACCATAAATGTAAAATGTATCTGTAATTCTTATATTCTGAGCATTTGTTTTCAGAGCTAAAATTATGAAGCTACCAGAGAAGAAAGGAAAATGTCATTGCATACAGTTGAGGTTATTTGTCCTATTTTCCTTCAGTTCTAATAAGGAATTCAAGTGGGTTTTAACCTGACAGCTTGTAGATAATTAGGTGTATCCGTACTATTCTTTTTTTTTTGTTTAACAAAAGGAGATAAGCTTATAAAACTATTGTAATATACCTTCCAGTTTTCGTAGGGTTATCATAAAATGTCTCATCCTTTTCTGAAGAATTCTTCTACAGTTGCCTTTTCTCAGACCTCTATTCATTATATAGCACTGGGTTGTTTTCTTATGTTTTGGATTCTGTTTTTTCTTTCCTCCACTTACCAAATTTCTAAGTGACATTAAGGTGTTCCTAAAATATTTAAAGATATTTGTATGCCTAGTGAGCAAAAATTTAGGAGAGCTCTAAGGGCTAAATGCTATGGAAGAAGTGGTTAACACCTGTGTTTTTAGAGTGGGTTCATGTGTTAATTATGCACAAGTAGATAAGTTTTTGGTCTGCCTTCCTATACTTCTAAGTTGACAGAGGCACGGTTACCAAATTAGATGAAGCATTCATTTATTCTGCTGTGAAAATGTCTCTTGGTTTTAGTAAAATCATATTGCCCAGACTGAGATCTGTAATTGCAAAGAGGAAACTGTGCTGAAGCATTTCTATCTCTTTTTCTTTTTTTCCGTCCGCTTCCCTACCTGCCCCCCTCTTTCCTTTTTGGCATTTGTTACTTAACTGGAATCCTGGATTTATGTCTGTTCTCTTAAAGCAGACTCTAAAGGGAACCTGCTTGGCACCTTGGTGGAGCAGGCCTCTCTCAAACCTACGGAGCTGGAAAAGCACCAGGTTTGGAATCAAACAAAGCTCTTGCTGAGAACTCTTGACCAACACGCCCAAACCGTGCCGGAGGGGAACAGGCAGACAAACTTTGTGAAGACCTTCTTTGACTACGTCACCACGCTGGCTGCTGTCATGTTCCGAAGCCTGAATGCAGAGCTGGGTAAGGGGTTTCTGCTGGAAAATCTGAACCTAAGTGAAGATACCCGGACTGTGTAGTCTGACCTGATTCTGGAAAGTGATTGTGCAAAAATGGTTCTTTGGCTCCTGCTGTATATAGTCAGATGTTCTGAGTTCATCTGGGTATTGCACTGCTTTTTTATTTTATTCCTTAATGCTTAGGCCACCCACAGCTAAGATAAGCTAATGGCAGTAAGCGAATGAGAACAGAAATGTTAAACACTGACCCAGATTTTGCACTTTGTTTAGAAAAAAATGACAGCCTCTGACCTCCAAAAATCCCCATAAGGCACGATTGATTTTTCCATCTAGAGGGCCAGCATGCTGCGCGCTTTTCAACTCCCTTAGAGGCAACCAGTGCCCTTCTGCTCCACAGAGATGAGAAGAGAGTGTGTAGCAGGCTATGCAGAGGTAACCAGGCAGAAGTTTTTCACAGAACCAGCACGTGACAGTTGTCCATGAAAAGTGCACCATCAGCACATAAAGCTGTCAAACAGCAGAACTCACTGTACTGGGAGAAACAAATACTTGTCTATTTTTTAAATGTTGGTACTAATTGAGCTGCACTAATGTTAAATACCACAGTACTCATTTCGGAGAATACCTTCCCAAGGAAAAAAGGGGCAGAGATCTGTTTTCAGACATGCTGGTTCAGCTCAGGTCACTACTATTCTGACCATAACTTCTGTGTATAACTGCCGAAGCCAAAAAAACCAGACCGATATTAAAGTACTGAGTCAGTTTTGAGGAAATACTATACTGAAAGATAAAAGAAGAAGGTGGACTTGGAGAATCTGTTCAGTTATTCAACATAAATCAGTAGCGGATACAAAGACTTTTTAGCAATACAGGCCAGGTGTTCACTCCTTTTGTAAAAGTAGCGGTATGTCTAGGAGTTTCCTCTGCTCATTTCAACTTGATTAAAGCATGGACTCGCTAATCAGCATCTAGAGACGCCTCAGAAATCAACGCTGCACGTTTTCTGCCTCGCTACAAATTGTTTTGGTGGAAGTTTGGAGTTGCTAAACTGTTTGAACCTAGATCTTGCTTAAAAGCCAAAGACTCTCAGCTCTACCTGTTATGGCAATAGGTCCAGTAAAATGTGAGCCAGTGGTGCCAAGTCTGAGAGGGATATCGTGATTGCAAATGCCTTTCAGTTGACTCTGGATTTTGCCATACCAATGTGAATTTATTCAAAGAGGTTTCAGACTCAGGCTCTTAAAATCTGTGTTCCTAAAATAGGACTTGATTGGTATATTCAACTAATGTGTTTGTGTTATGATAGATGTTCTGATGTTGTTGGGTTTTTTGTGTTTTGTTTTTTTTTTTTTAAAGATGTGTCTGCAGAAGTAAAAGTGGGAAACCCTTTCATCCTGTTGCAGCAGAGCCCATCCCAGCTGCTCTCCCAGCTTGTGTTTGAGAGACAGGTACATCCTGACAGGTTGGTGCTTTTCAGATTATATCCTGCTTTAGGTTACCTTGGTGTTGGTGACTTTGGACCTTAGCCAGATTTAAATTCTCCTCTGGCTACTTAGCAGAGGCAGTACAGCCTGCTGTGTCCAACCAGCCAGTCACTTCAGGCTGCAAGGATGGTGATCAGGGAGGAACTTTAGTGGCTTCTCTACCAACCTGAAGATTTTTGATAGGGAAAACTGCAGCTCAGTATTTTTAACAGTTACTGTTTACTGTGAAGAGAGAGTGCATTTATAGGGAATTTTTTTTTAACTGAATGTGTGACAGCTCAGAGCAGCAACGTAATAACATAAAATAGACCAGCAAGGCTTCTTAAGAATACAGCTGGGCATGGCTCTTGCCCTGGTCAGTAGGTAAACTGGATAATTGAAGGTCCTTCCATCACAAGTTACTAAATTAGGCTGGCTTAAGAAGGGTCTGATTTAACAAGGTAGCTCCTATAAAGATGAGCGCTAATGATGAACCATTTTAGTATGTCAAATTTAGGTAAAAGTCAAAGTCTGAGAAGTGAATTTCTTTTGTTTAAAGGAGTGGTTACATAAGCTCTGAGCTATTGATGTCATGCTGTATATTTTTTTTCCATACTGTGTAAACGTAGGATATATACTCTTTTTTCCTGTATGTGCCTGTGAAGAATGTTAGGAGGCTTGTGTTCACAAAATATTTGGAAGATTTAAGGAAATATGTAGTTGTAAAGTACCTTTCACGTGCTGGGTAAACTGGCTATGTTTCCAATCCTGCAGGCTTTCTTCCCTCTTGGCTAAAGAAGAGTTGAACTTGAACGTGCAGCAAGTTATCGTTAGCTGTTGCTGTGAACCACTGCCCTTGTGCATCGCGAGGCAGAACAGCCAGGCAAAGTCTCTTCTGACGAGCATCAGCAACTTGGCACACCAGTGCGCCTGCCGCTGCCTGCCAGATGTCGAAATACCTGGTCTCAATTCTGCGGTGACCTCTGAGAAGGTCTCCCCTCAACCCCCGCCCTCTGTGACTGACTTGAGCCAGCACTCGCTCACTGCCTCCTCCCTGGACTTCCTAAAGTCTCAGTCGAAGCTCATGGCCGCGGTGGCGTGTCTGAGTGCGTCCAACATACAGAAAACTTCCAAATCAAGTTTATCTTGGATGGAATTTCGGGGCAAGCGGGAGGTGCCCTTAGGCTTGGAGCAGATTTCCAAAGAGTGTGAGACACTGTTGAAGGACTTCCCAATATTGGAACGATTTCTTCTTGCCATGTTTGAACCACTTCAGAATCAGCAAGAGGAAGGTAGCAGTCTGACTACTGTCTTCTCTGGCAAGACATACATGAATCTGGTTCTCTTAGGATTGCATTCCCCCACAGCTGTGAAGGTATTGATGGGAGTCTTCGAACAAGCTCTTGCTGAAAAGAATTGGGACAGAGCTCTCAAGGTCTTGGAGCTGTACAGTCAGGATGTGGAGGAGCTGGTCAGTGTGAAGGATGCTGTGCTGAGCTGTGCAGCCTCTGAAGGTAAGAAGGATTAAGGCAGGCTTTTTCCACTTAGTCTTTTTCTAATTTTTTTTTTAAAATAAAGATTACAGCCTGGATCAAGACGTGGAAGCTAAAGTAATAGTCCTTGGGCAAACCCAGAGAGAGAAACCATTCCCATTCCTTCTTTCATCCTAAATTTGCTTTCTCTGGTGGCGTAGTTTCTGTTTTGCAACTGTGCAAATCCTGACCAATTTAGTGCAAGAGAACTCGAATGGATCTGTGGTGTCGCTTTTATGTGAAGACCTGAGTACATCAGGAGGCGTAGCACTTTTGATGGAATGTCTCTTACAGCAGTATCGTTGTCAGACATGAGTGATGTATCCTATGAAAGGAGGTGCCTTTTGGAGTCTAAAGATAGTCAGTATCCCATGCTAGCTTTGGTTACTTCCCAAGAATATAATGCTTGGGATGAGTCTTGCATAGATTTTTTTCATCACTACACTGCCTCTTTTGGTAACGCGATCCAGTGAGGATGAGGTGTTTCTTTATCTTCCAAATTATAGAAACAATTTCAAAGTAGTGGTTTGCTTCCTCCACAGATAAGGAAGGCTGGCAATACTTGTTCCCGGTAAAAAATGCAACGTTGAGAAGTAGGCTGGCCCTGCGATGTCTGGACAAATGGCCCCTTGACACCTGTTTGGAAATCCTAGCTTATTGCATTTCTGATCGGGCTGTATCCGATGAACTCAAAGCCAGTCTGCAGTGCAGGAAGAAAGAACTTCAGGTCTATCAAAAGGTATGACGTCGCTCTTCAGGTAACCAGAGAGTTTAAGTAGGCAGCAGGGAGCAAATATGCTTGCCCTCTGAAAAAGTTTTAGCCTTTGATTCTTTTTTGATCGTAGTAGCTTTTCAAATCTTCCATCCAAAACAACTCATGTGTTTTCAGTGCTGTAGTATCTAGTTAACACTCTGCTTCCATCCTTCATAACTCTCCCACTCTCCTATTAGCATTCAGGTCTGCAAACCTGATTAGGCATAAACATTCGTGTGAGGCTGCTTTTTTGCTAAGTGTCTCTTTTTCCGTTTTTCACAAATGCTAGAGCCTCTGGAAGCTTTCAATGGCAATTCATGGTTTTGTAAGCTTGAGAGGTGCAGGTGTACCTATGTATGGTGTGCAGTAGTGGTGATCCAATAAGTGTGTTTGTGTTGCAGTCAATTCTTCTGACTGTAGGGTAGTGCAGATACCCAAGTTAAGTCTGAATAGCTGGCCTGGAGTTCAGCACAGACTAAAAAGCCAAATGAAAGAAAACCAGAGTCATGAATAGCTGCTGAGAGCTGGCTGGTGGTGGTTGTGCTGACACTTCAGTTGTCTCTGTGTGCCAGCAGTGCCTCCAGTACACACATACTTTTCATCTATGATTATTGCCATCTAGTCTTTTAAAAACCTTCCCTTATAAATGATTGCGTAGAGTGTTTTGGAGTGCAGGTGCATTATGTCATCTCAGAAGAGGGCTAGAGATAAACATGGGTCTCCTTTTTTGGCTTTTTTGCTTTGTATGAAGCAGTTCTTGATGTGATCAGCTCAGCTGTTTTCTTAGACTAAATGGTGGTTGTAGATAAAGTTTTTTAAATTTGTCCCACCTTAATATAAACTTTTTCAGATTTTGAATGTGCAAAACGAGCCGCTGTGGAATGACTGGCAGGATCTGAAAAAAGCCTGCACTGCTGACCCCCAGGCCGTCATGAATATCATTCTGAAAGCAAAGGTTGGGCATCAGCATGTGAATTTTGTTCAATTAGAATGCATTAAACTTTGAATAAACAGGTTTGTTGAAATAGAACCTTAAAACATTGATTAATTGAGATTACAATGGGAGAAAGGATTCCTCTACTCTGTTATGTGCTACAAATACAGATCTGTGTTTAATGTCAAGGCTTACATGTATTAAACTTCAGTTATAACTCTTACTCTGAGATACAGCCTGTTTTTTTTTTTCTTAGAATTTTGAAGACTGTAATAGCATGACTTTGGGCTTAATACAGTATTATGTAAGTACTAATACTGTAGATCTTGGCTGGCTCTAGAAGTGTCTCAACAACCAGCTTGCTTGCTGGTAGATGGGAAGCTGTTCTCTATGCAAGCTATGGCTCTGACAAAATTGGTCATCATCTTTTTCCCCTTGTCAATGTAATTGTTTACTTTTAGCGTGTGGGAGAGGAGTCGAAGCTACAGAATTTCTTGAAGTTGCTCAGAACTTTGGGAGAGCTGTACCAGAGAGGATAGAGTTTGTCCTTCTTTTATTTGTGACTTTTTTCAAAATTTTGTAGGATTATGAGTTGTGTGAGGAATGGGGGCGTTTGTATCCTATCCCAAGAGAAGACTTGATCAACCTTCACCGGGAGCACCTCCTCCACTTACTGGAGATCGGAGACATGGAAAAAGCATTGCAGGTAATCAGTCGCAGGACTCTTTCGGCCCTAAATCCATAGGTCAGATAAGTTGAGAACTGTTTTCTTTGCCTTCATGTGTGTTTTCATGGCCTTTTTGTGTCCCCCTTGAGATGCTATTTGCTATATGCCTTCAGGAGCCTGTTCCACTCAAGTGAAAACCCTGCTTGGCAATCTAGTTGCTGGACCTAACGGCATAAATGTCACTTACGTGGAAATACAAGACACCTTTTATTTGAAAAATAGTAATGAACATTTCCGTGCTGCTTAAGTAGAAGAACCAGAAATTAAACTAATAACAGTAATCGGTCAGTTGTGCTTCAGTGCCGAAATTGGTGAATTTTTCTGGTTTTAATGATTACAGAGCTGTTCCTAATAACAGAGTGTAAAATAAAGAGCAGGCTCTTTCAGAGTATGTAGCTTTGAAAATATTCTGGAGGCAAAGTGAAGACTTCTTATCTCTACACCTTCCAGCCCACTTGTTGCTTAGTTTTTTTGCTTAATTTAAAAAAAAAAATATTTTGATTACTAAATGGAGCAAATAGACAATGAGTAGTCTCTAGGTGACTTATCTGAATCATCCTCATATAAGTAAGAGACTTGTGCAAGCTGATGTGCTTGCTGCACCATTGTAGGGCAATAATCTGTCACAGACTGCCTGTTATAAAGGCTACTTTTCAGGAATGTAGTAGGGATTCACTGTATTTTGTTTGGGTTTATAGCTTTTGCAAAGAATTCAAGACCCTGGTATTTGCCTTGCCATCAGTGAACAGTCCCTTGACCAGCATCCAAACTTGGCAGCCTCTCACTTCTTGGCCGATTACCTCACTGCTCACTTCTATCTGGACCTGACAACAGCACGCCGTAATGAAATCCAGGCACTCTATATGGGATCAAAGGTGAGGAAAGCTCCTGCGTTGAGATTAACAGCAATATATAATTATAGAACGTATCTGATAATACGTAATAAACACAGTATATACAGTCTGTAGATTTTACCAAAGCATTGTCAGCATATCATTGTCTAAGATCCCAAGTGGGATCCAAAGAGGAGTTAGACATGGCTTAAAACTTCCTGTTCTTCAGGTTCCATATTATCAGATGGTTGTAGCTCCCGATATGAACAGGGCAGTGCTGTGTTTGACCTACAGGGAGTGGAGGAATGCACAGGCTAAAAGAGGGTTGGTGGGGAAAAATAAAATTAAATTGTGATGTTTATCAGGATGGTTGCTGCTCAGCTTATTCTCTGTATCAGTAACACCAGGTGTCCTGCCTGTACCCACCTGTGTGGTGGTCTTTGACACTTAACATGGAACGTTTCTCCCAGCTGCCTCCCAGAGGCAGATGGTATCACTCCTCTTGCTGAATGTACAACTTCTGTGACAGCAACAGACAGGTTTTGTGCTCAGCCTGGGCATAGAGGCATTAACCACTAGGTTACCTTAGTCAAATGCATTATAGGTAAACAAAACGCAGTGCTTTTGGTAATGTCTGTTTTGTTATAGGGCTACAAATAGCAGCTCGCTCCAGTGTGTGCTGCAACAGTATTTTTCCTGGGCTTCCTGTTTCTTTACTTGTCCCTCCTGAAGACATGATTTAGTTGGGAAATGTGCATATTAACTGTCCATCTTTAGGAGGATTGCTTTTGTTTTCTACACTCAAGTGATGGAAGGATAATAGTCGGGCTAACCTTTTTATAAGCTTATTTTAATAATAAAGTGTGCTCTACCCCACTAAAATATATTTGTCTTGGAGTCAAAAAATGCTTTCCACTCTTCTCATTGCCTCTGAAATGAGGCAGTGCTTTGTAGAAAAGGACAGTGCAAGCTAAGTAATTTCTGCAAATCCACTCAGTAATTCTGTAATGGAACTAGGAGTAGGTCTGAAAAGTCCCATCTCAATTTTTCAGTCTCTCTCTGTTATTCCATTCTCTGCATGAGCTACTGGGCTAGTTTCTTGTCTTTAGTTTCACAGAAACACAGATTTGAAGGGGTATAATTTTAACATACGCTTTTCCCTTGTGTCTCAGGTGCTGCTGACTCTGCCTGAGCCCTCCCGTGTTAACTACTTCCACCTCTCCTCCAGGCCACTGCTCATGTTGGAACAGCTCCTCATGAATATGAAGGTGGACTGGGTAGCTGTCGCAGTGCAGACATTGCACCAGCTCTTAGCTGGGCAGGAAATTGGTTTTACCGTAGAAGACATTGATAATTTGCTCTCCAAGTATGCAGAAAAAGCTCTCAACTTCCCTTTCACATTGAAAGAAAAGAGATCGGGTGAGTGTCCTTGAGATTGTTGTTCTTCACTTGGGGAAAAAAGGGCCAGTTTCCCCCTAGAGTTTCACCAATTGTACCACAACATTTTTAGATGTGTACCTTCAGTCTCCTTCTAGCGCAGAACATCTTCTTTGCCTTTCTTGTAGATAGAGGTTCTCAAGGACCAACAGCTTCAAAAGTTTTTCGGGCTTTCCTCTGTTGCTCCTTTTTGAGGTCTCCTTTCTTATATGATACTGTTGAGTTTTATTTCATTCCTAGTTAATGCGAAGTCACTGCCAATTTAAGCAGTTCTAAAACCTGCAGCCAACTGCGTCTCCCTCTGAGTAGAATGGAGATTTAATTATCTGTAGTCTTTTCCTGCTGCATGGCGTGTAACTTAGCAAGCATGTTCCTTCTGCTGCTATGTGCAACATTTAATATTTGCCATAAGCATACTGTCAGCTAGTTGTTTTCACATTTGATACTCTGCTGCATTATACCTGTGCCTGTCTGTGGTACATTGCTTTGAATAAGGATCCTTTTCTCTGTTTTACATAATTGAATTTTATACAGTTTTGTGTGAATCGTTGTGGGCTAATTTTCATGATAATGTAATAATTTGTAATTTTTTGATTTTTTTTTTTTGCATATTCCTGCAAATGAATTCTTCTAATATTTGTAAAAACAGGTAGATGTATGGCCAGTATTATGCTCAGATTTTTTTTTTCTTTCCTTTGTCTTAGATTCTCTGATACGCATCCAAGAAAATCTCAATCAGATATTGGAGTGTGAAGCACTGTCGAAGTCGGGATCATCAGAACTATCTTCTGTCAGCTTTACTGGTAAAGTTAAGACCTTGGTTCCATTTTCTGGCAGCCTGTTCTTAGAGCGTTTATATATATATATATATATATATATATATTTAAATATGTGGTATGTATGTGTGTCTCAAGTTACTTAATAGTAACTTAATATTAACTTGGGTCACGTTTAATGCAGGTTGGTAGGTCTCTAACCTGCTTTGGGCTCAAATAAAAGAAAAGCTAAAGGGGAAGAAATGTATGGCTTTGTCTTGGTTTTGGTGGGTTATGTACAAAACATCTGAAAAACGAGCACAAAACCTTTCCATGCCTGAGCAGACCATAGGAAACAGGACTACCTCTGCAGGAAAAAAAAAAAAATTACCGCTTTCCTACGGCTAGGTTGATAGTACATTGATGGTGCTCAAGGTTAATCTTTGTGTCTTCTGTAATTTCCTTCTGGATACATAGGCAGAGTCTGTCTGGAAGACCATCTTTATTGTACTTTTCCCTGTCTTAGTATTCTTGCTTAGTAACGTTTCTTCTGGATTTGGACTTTGGTTTTACAGTAGAAATCTCATTTCTGTTATATTTTTTGTCATTCTTTTTGTCCTTGAACCTTTTCCTAGGATCCCTCTTGTGACCTGAGGGAAATAGCACACCTTGTATTGTCTGAGAGGCTCCATTCAGAGTCCCCAAACCCAAATAAATAGAAACGAATTCAAGCTGAAACAACTAAGGAGTACTTGTGGCTTAAAAACTACCACAAATCCTTCTATAGGTTCCATTCAGCATCTCATAGAAGAGGTGCACTCTTGGGAGGATGTGTTGTGAGAGATGCAGTGTCTGTAGGAGAGTGACTCACCAAGAATATCCTCAGCCCTCCAAGGCTGGTGATGCTCAGCAAGTGATGGGCCTGAATTAGAGTTTACGGTGTCTGAACCATTCTCTAGTTGTGTCCTGAACTGAAGACTCTTCTTGCTTTGCCCACGTGAAGTGAGAGTAGCATCTTGGATTGGGCTGTGTAGCTCTTAACGGTCAGCTTTAGTATCTGTGTATTGTTACAAAACTTGAATGTGGTGTCCTCTAACGTTCCTTTGCAATCCACTACCTAGTTTGATAGCATGAGTTGGCTTTATTGGAATGGGGATTTCTCTTTTTTAGTTTAGTATTTATTCAGGCAGAAGGTGGCTTTCAGGGCTGCAGTGACATGCTGAACTTATTGATTAGCCTGTAGTGAAACTGGCTCACATCATACAAACTGAAAGCCTGTCTAATACCATAAACTTGATTCAATTACTATTTCATTGGCAAGGTCAAAGATCCTGAAGGGCAAAGACTTCAACTCCTGCCTCTTTGAACTGATTTCCTCACAGCAAATTGTAAAGGGGACCAGAACAGGGAGGAATATGCTGTTGCTAGCCATACCACACTTCTCCTGAGATAACAAAGAGGAGTCTCACTCTTCAGGATTGTCAACACCGGCTATCCATAAGATTATATTTTATGCTATATTGCTTTTTGGAATCCATATACAGGGTTTTTTTTTTTTTCTTCTCCAAGTCTTTGCTTATGATACAAGAACAGATGTTGAGAAGTCTTACACGTCTGTAATTGTTATGATGAGGGTCTGTTAATAGGTATGTACTCTGCTAATCAATGTTAAAGTACTGTAAGCTTGCGATCTTACAATTTTAGTTTAAAGCATGCATATTCCTTACATACTCTCATTCTGCCATGCCTGGCTGAAGGATATAGTTATAGTTGTCTTGTGAGCCAGAAAGATCGTACATCCTCAGTACGTCTCTAATGTTTCTGACATTCAAGACTCCATTAAACAACTTAAACCCTGTTCCATCTTCTTGGCCCTACTCTTCCTAAGGTACTGCCATGTCTGCAAGTCCCAGAGACAGAAGCTTGCAGCAGAATTTGCTTCCTCAAGACTTTGTGCCTCCTGAGAAGCCTCCACCCAAGCAGCAGTGGATACCCGATGACACGGAAACGATATGTATGGTTTGCAAAACTGAACGCTTTACTATGGTAAGGAGCAAAAATGAAGTACGGACATTCCTACAACTGTGACCTTAATATGAACTCTTGCTTATAGTCTGTTTCCAAAGAGACACTAACTACTTTGGCAAGTTTATCTGCATCAGTCTAGACTTGACAAGATTGCCAGTCGTTTGATGTTTAACCGTGAATTTCTGTTCAGTTTAGTTGAGGAGACTGGCAACAGTTAGCTCCTTGCAAAGTCTTGTGATGTGATAGATCCTAAAGAGGAAATCTGGTCACCAGAGAGACAGCTATGAGATCTCAAAAATGTGCAATTATAGCTGTCTAGTTGATTGTACTGGCAAAGAAATAACATAAAGATCATATAATTCAGATGACAAATATAGAGAATGTGAGATTTGCTCTTGGTTATACTTTTCTAAAACTTTTTTTTCATTGAGTACTTGAGCAACTGCATTGTTGCTCTAAGGGAGAAGATTAATTTTGAATTTTACAGATGTGCTGGCAGTCTGTTATCTTCTGTTATTTTCTCAAAGTAACTGTTGCTTTTGAATTTGGAAATCACTAAGATGGTGTCAGAAGGACAGTCTACAGCTTCTGACTTTTCCAGCAGGTGACCTAATTAGCACTGTGATCAAAATTGTGATAATTTAAAGAATGGAAAGTCCAAGACTGCGACAAACGTGTTTTAAATACCTGCCTTTGGGTGTTAGTTTTGCTTTGCTTTTTTTTTTTTTTTTAATCTTTGCCATGCCTTCTCCAGAAGAAATTGTAACACTGAGAACCAAGCTGGGAGGAGTGCTGACACACCAGCAGGCTGTGCTGCCATTCAGCGAGACCTGGACAGGCTGGAGGGTTGGGCGGGGAAAAATTTAATGAAATATAACAAGGGTAAATGTAGAGTCTTGCATCTGGGTAGGAACAACCTCGGGTTCCAGTATAAGTTGGGGAATGACTTATTAGAGAGTAGTGTAGGGGAAAGGGACCTGGGAGTCTTGGTGGGCAGCAGGATGGCCATGAGCCAGCACTGTGCCCTTGTGGCCAGGAAGGCCAGTGGCATCCTGGGGTGTATTAGAAGGGGGGTGGTTAGTAGGTCAAGAGAGGTTCTCCTTCCCCTCTACTCTGCCCTGGTGAGACCCCATCTGGAATATTGTGTCCAGTTCTGGGCCCCTCAGTTCAAGAAAGACAGGGAACTGCTGGAGAGAGTCCAGCACAGGGCAACTGGGATGATTAAGGGAGTGGAGCATCTCCCTGATGAGGAAAGGCTGAGGGAGCTGGGGCTCTTTAGTTTGGAGAAGAGGAGGCTGAGGGGTGACCTCATTCATGTTTATAAATATATCAAGGGTGAGTGTCACAAGGATGGAGCCAGGCTCTTCTCGGTGACAACCACTGATAGGACAAGGGGTAATGGGCTGAAACTGGAACATGAGAGGTTCCGCTTAAACTCGAGAAGAAACTTCTTCTCAGTGAGGGTGACGGAGCCCTGGCACAGGCTCCCCAGGGAGTTTGTGGAGTCTCCTTCTCTGGAGACATTCAAGACCTGCCTGGACACGTTCCTGTGTAGCATAATCTGGGCATTCCTGCTCTGGCAAGGGGATTGGACTTGATGATCTTTCGAGGTCCCTTCCAATCCCTAACATTCTGTGATTCTATGAACCAATCTTGTGTAGTTCTGAAAAGCCTCATCGTGCGTGGTGTTTCCTCTCTTCACACAGAGTAGATTTACTCACGAGTGGAAGCAGGTACGGGAGGGGACTTGAGTAAATTCTTTCTGTTGCTCATCCATGACCTCTTTTGCCTAGTTTAACAGGCGCCATCACTGCAGGCGCTGTGGGAGGCTGGTGTGCAGCTCTTGCTCCACCAAAAAAATGGCAGTAGAAGCTTGCAGAGAAAGTCGGTCTCGTGTGTGTGATCAGTGCTACAGCTACTACAACAGAGAACATCTGCCTGGCTTGGTGCAAGACACGAGCACGTAAGTCCTTCCGTTCTGATTCTTCTCAGTTTCACATATGCAGCAGCATACATGAACAGAATGAGAGAGAAATAAGCATTTGAGTTCATCTGGATAATATAAGAACATTTTTAGCCTCCAGCTGTTGGGATTTTCAAGTTTGATAGGTGAGGGATTGTTCCTTATGCTGCAGTTGACTTTTGATATTAGAAAAGACCCAGGAGAGCCAGGCAACAGAGTCTTTAATTCTTTAAGCATCAATTGATCGTTAAGTGCTTTGATGCAAAACATATTCAGCACAAAATACTACAGTGTGACAAAGTTTCCTGCAGTTTACTCAGCTCCTGGGTTAACATCACATGCTGACTAGCTCTGCTGAGGATACCAGTGTTATTCCATAATCCGTAATGACTCCTTGAACCCTTGGGGATTCAGAAGCAACTTCATGATTAGATAGGCTTTGAAACCGCCCTTAAATGGGACAGCTGTGATGACAGATTTTCATTATGTGGTTGCTTTAAGCTGAGAATTGGGCTGAAATTCATTGAGTATATGTTAGGTCAGCTGGTGAAAAGTGCAGCTGAAAAGAGTGTGTTTTACTCTCTGTGACACTGCAAGAGCTGAGTAAGAGAATAAGACTTACTCCTTTCAGCTGCATTTCGTCTTCTAGCAACCCAGCAGACAGCAGTATCCCACATGACAGCGTCAGCAGACTTGCTAGGAGAAGTGGGATGCTCTGCAGGTCTGAAAACGAAGCTCTGAGAAAACAGGCAGTCACCTCGAGCTGAACCAGCTTGCATCAGAAGGGTTGCTTACGCAGCAGAGCCTGGCAGTGAGCTTGTGTGCCACCCGTCGTGTTTTAATTGCTGAAGTGTTTGGGTTTTGCTACACTTACCCTACTTATATATCAAAACCAACTAAGTATTAAAGACGGAGGCAGTGGGTCAGAGAGGGCAGGGAGGGAGAGGTGTGTTTGGTTTTGGTTTTATTTTTTTTTTATTTACAAGACAGTGTTTTGAAAAGGCCATATCATCTCTCTTAAATCTATGTTTTCCCCAGTGTGCTGGATTTGGCATGATCTTTCTTTCTGTCATTTTATTACAGCAGAAAAGAAGATTGGGACCAAGTGGAAGGTAAGGAATGTAGTAATGTTAAACTTCAGATTTTTTTTTCAAGTGCCTGATGAGCAGCAGAGTTAGATGTAGGAAGCTGACACATCTAGCTGCAGCGAAAGGGTGATCAAAATTTCACTTACAGAGCATCACTGGTGATTTTTGCATGTGCAGGCTGAAATTGAACATTCCGAACTTCTGTGAGTGGAAACTGGAATTTAGGAGAAACATCTGAGCCAATATTGAATGGGCTGGATGGAGATTACAAGAAGGAACTGAAAACCAATGTGTACTAGAAACAGTCAGTGAGAGGCTGTGGTACGAGCAGGAATTAATTAGCCCGTGAGAGAGCTGTGCTGAGTGATCCTCGTTTTAACAGGTTGTGGTAGCAGGACTCTGAGTAGCGCTGCGATGTGCTGCCGTGTTTGATGCCCCGTGTTGTCTGGTGGTAGCACAGGATGAAGCCTCTCACGTAGGTTTGTGTGCTGAGTTCTGTCTCCATTGCTGGCTGTATGAATATGGATGAGTAATTTGTCTTTGGTGCCTCGGTTTCCACATCTAATAAACACAACGCTTCAAGAATAGTAACAAAATTTAGTTGACTTTTTCTTTTTCGCTGCCATTTTTCCTCTGAAGGTGTTTCCTGCTTGGTGCTTAGTCTGGCGTGTGAGGTGATTCTGCAAAAGTTTCCTACGCTGACGTGAAATTCTGGCAGATCAAACTGTCGTTATTGGAAGTGCTTACAGCAGTAATGTGAAATATGGTGCAAAATTTGCATTTGCACTAGAAAACAAATGAGAATATTTTTTCCTTACATGTCCCTTCTCCAGTATAATGGGATATTTGAGTGGTTTTTTGGTTTTTTGGTGTTGTTTTTTTTTTTTTTTGCTGTTGACAGTTTGTTTTACTGCTACCTTTGTTCCAAGACTGAAACAGCTGAAATGTGGTTTCTGAGCTGCTGCTGCTTCTGGTTAAATCTTTCTCTTTGCAGAATTACTATACATCACTGATGCATTCAATAGGAGTGAACAGGAACAGTATGGAAATCCTTAGATTTAAGAGGCCAAGTGTTTTATTCTACTTTTTTGACTTACCTGATGAAACTGTAAAGAAGGCTTATCAAATGATTTCAAGCCTGATTTGTTGTAATCATTCCAGTTTCCAGTTCAATTTAGAAATAGCATTCTTCTTTCTTTCTTTTTTTTTTCCTTTTTTTTTTTTTTTCTTCACCCTATGGTTTTACTCAACACTGTAACAATCCTGTGAAATGTAGAATAATGAATTTGGAGACTTTTTTTTCATTTACTTTAAATTTTCCAGGGAGAAGAGGAAGTTTATCAGGGGAAAATATCAAGTTAGCATTAATCTCCATTTCTGAGCATTGTGCAATTGACCATTGTTTTTCTGCCAGGAACCACAATCACAAACTTGAGCATCAGAAGTCTTGTGCATTCTCAGCTGCACTCAGATGACAGGCAATATTTGGTTTATAGCTGTTCCGGGTTATTAATTTCAAAGAGAAATTTCCCTGAGCCTTGACAATCTGGCGGAAAGAAAAAGACTTTCCACAGAAACGACATTTCTTAAATAATTTGATCAAAACTCCAGTTTTCTGCGGTAATGTTTTATATGAAAAATTAATGATTTAGCTCATCCTCTCACCATCTTTTGTCTTAATGCTGCTGGACTGTATGTTCAAATATTACAAATTCTGAAAAGAAGATACAGGCAGTTAAGTCAATTTACCCTTTTGTTTACACCTGGTTCTGCAGTTTCCCTTTTTTAGCTGTAGCCCACAGCTCTCATATTTCCACTCTTGCCCTGCTCGGAAATATTTAATACTTGCTGGAGGGCAGGCTAAAGAGGGGAGGCTGCTGTGCTTGGTGCCCAGTAGGGTAAGAGTTGGATGATCATTTGAAGACGTGTTACTGGAGCCAGTTTTTGGTGACCTGGTGTTAGTTTAGGTAAGTTTAGGTACCGTCTGGCAGCCTCATGAGGAGAGGAAGTGTTTCTGTGATCTGTGTGCTGGACACGTGATACTGGTAGGAAGTGGGACAGTGACTGGTTTATGAGAGAATAGGAATACTCTGCATTATGTGTCCTCAGCCCAGCCTTGTGCAATGATTCTACCTGGTGTTTTCTTTTTGGCTGCAGAAACTTGTAATAATGAGTACTCCGCAGTTGTGAGAATATCCAAAGCAACAGAGCTTGAGTGGATTTTCTCCCTGAACGAAGAGGAGAATGAGATTGTACGCAGTGAATTTTATTACGAACAGGTGAGGTCTGGAGGAAGTGAGTCCAATGGAAGCAGCTCCTTGGAGAACTACCTCAGTACCCACGTTTTTCTGTCTTTCCTCAAATTGTCAGGCTCCCAGCTCTTCTTTGTGCATTGCCATCCTCAGCCTGCACAGTGACAGCATAGTGTGTGGCCACCAACTCATAGAGCACTGCTGCAAGTTATCCCAAGGGCTCACTAATCCGGAGATGGATGCAGGTCTCCTTATGGACATCATGAAACAGTTGCTTTTCAGTGCCAAAATGATGTTTGTAAAAGCTGGAAGGAGCCAGGATCTTGCTCTCTGTGACAGGTGATTTATCAGATGTTCACTGGGATGTACTAAGGGGTTGTTGAGACCGTTATCTTTTTTTCACTGGGGAATAGAAGGTGGAAGAGTTGTTTTCTGATTGTACCATGAGAGAAGATAAATTCATAATGTAAGAATAAAGTAAAAATTCAAATAGTAGAAATGCAAGTAATATGACTACATAATAATCACCAAGAAAATTCTCAGAGTAAGGAGAAATAATTCTTAAAGACTGGAGTAACTATTTTCCTTCTCATACTGTGTGTCTGTTTTCAGTCTGTATTTCAGCATAGGATTTTAAACCCGCACTTCCTCAGAATAAGCATTTTACTTTTCCTCATGTTTTGTCCTACAGAGCTGGAGGTGGCAGGTGTCATGTATAAATTTCACATATACTATTTTGATTTGGCAACATACAGTTGGTGTCTGCAATCCACTGAACGTGGCAAAAAAAAAAACAAAACCCTACGATTAAAAAATAGTCCAAGTAGGATAATATGACAGATAGAGAAACCTGGTATATTTGTGATTGGGAACCACTGTTCTAAGAATTGTCTTTTGACGTAACGTTCTCTAAGTGTATGGTGACAGTGCAAGTGTGTGTATTTGTTTAACCTCTGTTTTCTCCTAGTTACATCAGCAAAGTGGATGTGTTGAATATTTTGGTTGCTGCTGCGTACCGCCCAGTACCGTCTCTGGATCAGATTCTTCTCCCCGCAGCAGTAACAAGATTAAGAAATCGGCTTCTGGAAGCGGAGTACTATCAGCTAGCTATAGAGGTAACCACGCCAGGGGGATGCCGCTGTTACTAATGCTCCTGAGGTGGCTTTTGTTCTTCTCTCTCTCCTCAGTTCAGATGGGTGTGGTGTGTGAAATGGACAGTATTTGAACAGTTACAAACCGGGATTAAGTTCTTAGGAAAAGAGTAATTTTCTGAAAAATCTGAGACGGAAAAGTCCTGCTGATGCAGAGCAGGCTGCTGAAGGGAAGGGTGGGGACCTTGCCGGCTGCTACCGTTAAAAATGGAATGGACTAACTTCAACAAAGTCATTGAATGAAAGAATCTTGCATCCAGTAGAAGGGCTGAGGCATTCTTTAGGGCAGGACTTTATCTGAAGCTTGTACTTTTGATATTTGTCTGCGATCCCACAGCACATCTTAGTAAGGCGCCTTTCCCCAGCGTTTGCTTGGAACTCAGCAGTGGTAGCAAATCTTCCTGTTGGAGCTTCTCTGGTGGGGTTTATCGTCTTCTGCTCCCAGGATTTTGTGAAAGCCTCTGTTTTATGGCATTGCAGTTTAAGAACAGGATTATGATACTACAAACAGGATTAGGGTTTTTGGGAGATAATAAACAGCGGGAATAGATGACCTGTTTGAATAGAAGTGGTTCATGTTTAAAGCAGCTGGTCTACTAAAGAAAACAAGGAATAAATTTTATCAGCGAAGTTACATCAAATATATGATTTCATGGCAGCTCGTGATGCATCTTCTGTTGATTTATTTTTTTAAACCACAAACCTGATGAATTCTGCTCTGTAAAAGTCATCCGCTTTAGAAAAGAGAATGTGAAAATTTCCTGAGTTTTAGAGCTGCTGAACTGAAACTTTCCAGATAAGTAGTTGCTTAAACTTGTACAATAAAAAAAATACTTCCACATATAGACATGGTGGGTTTTTGGGTAGTTGGCGTTTTATGCCAGCAGTACAGAAATAATCAGCATGGGTTTTTTTCATGTTTTCTTTTTGTTTTGAATGGGAAATGTGCTCTAGGAGGTGTAATTAAGCCAGTTTTCCTGTTTTCCATACTGGGACTGTGTCGCACTATTAACAACCGATTTTTGAATTTAGGTTTCTACAAAATCGGGGTTGGATCCAGGTGGAGCGTGGCACGCCTGGGGCATGGCTTGCCTGAAAGCTGGAAATTTAAGTTCAGCAAGAGAGAAGTTTAGCCGATGTTTAAAGCCACCCCTGGATCTAAACCAGCTGAACCATGGCTCAAGGCTGGTCCAGGACGTGATACAGTACCTGGAGTCCACAGTGAAGCCCATACTCATCGCGGTAAGGGTCTGCTCTGAAGGGCCATAGCACAGCCAGGTGATGATGTTTGCATACACATCTTACAGCAGTACATGTTACAACCTCAGGTGTCGGGTTCTTCTTTTGTTTTTCTTTTCTTTTTTTTCCTCCTTCTGTCATGATTGTGTATTGCAAACTGAATGTTGTTGGGGTATATATTGGCTGTTTCATCACATTGAATTGGTGGCTGAGAACCAGATCATAGGATTTTATAGTAATTTGGGGCATAGTTAGTGGAGGAGAGGGAGGCTGTGCTGGTTAACATGTTATTACTACAGTCTGAGAAAACTAAGCTCAGTCCCAACATGTCGTAATGCTGCAGTGGTGCCATTGTTCTACTGGAAACTCTGATAACTTTGCGGAAATTCAAATGAGAATTTATAAATGCTGCCCTACTCTTCTTTCCTTGTCACCAAGCACTATTACATGGTTTGGGATTAGCTCTGGAAGTTCTGATTAGGTATCAAAAATGTCTTTTAGTACTGAGTACCTGCAGAATGATAATGAAAGACCTCTTAGTAGTGCATATTTTAGGAAAATAAAAAAAACTGTTGGAATTAGTTGATTGAAGTAGCTGTTGACAGTGGACTTGTGTTGAAATAAACCTCCTGCCTGTCCCTGGAAACATCCATGCTAGCTACAGCAACATTCAGCACCTCTGTTGATAGGAGGGTTCCAGTCTGGTATCTATAAACAGCATTACTGGTTTCTCACCCTACTGAAGTGATATCTATTTAAAAAAACAACGATAACAGAAATGCTTCAGGACTGAGTGACAGATTCTAACTGGAAGAGTTTCCTCTTACTCATTACCTGTCATTGATTCTCTGTTTTAATGGCAGGATGATGATTACTTTGCCACGTTGAGGGAACTTGAAGCAACACTGAGAACGAGAAGTCTGTCTCTGGAGATGATGTGCGAGGGGAAGATTCAACACAACAGCTACTATCAAGAGTGCTTGTTCTATTTACATACTTACGGCACTAATCTGGCGATAATAAGCTTTTACATGAGGCATGACTGTATGAGAGAAGCACTGCTTCACTTGTTAAATAAGGTGAGCAATCTAATATGCCGTCCTCTAAAATGAAATTTGAAAAGTAGCTAAGAGGACTTCAAGGCCACTCTTAGATGGTAATGAGCACCATGCAGCATTCTGGGTAGCTTTGTGCACAAGAGTTTTGTGAGGTCCTGAACGTTTTTATATGATCTATTTGGTTACCGACAAGAATCCAGTGACATGAAAAATAACTTTATATCTCATGCTTAAATTTCTCTCTCATCGTGCTGAAGCAGTGGCTGCTAGAGAGAAGAATGTATTTTATATTTCTTTAATAGAGGTCCTGGATCAACAACGCATTGTCCTTTTTCTACAAGGCTGAAAACTTGGGACTGTTGTCATACGGTTCGGAAGAAAGAAGGAAAATGTTGGATTCCAACATGCCGATAACGCTGAGCATTTTACTCTGTCACAGCGGTTCTGTCTCTTGGTGGTGTTTGTTGAAGCAGACACCCACATTTGCTGTTATGTAACTGTAGGGAATATAAGAGAATACAGAATCAGGTCCCAGAGGACAGAGGTGTAGGGAATTCAAAAACAGGTTTCCAGTTCTCCCTTAGGAAAGCTGCATAATGTAGGAGGGCATTAGAATGTCTGTAGAAAACAGTTCTGTTGGTGCTAGGTTACAATTAAACCTATAAAGTATTTCAATGTTTTTTTTCAGCTTAAATTTGCATCCTAAGAAAAGTTGCGTATTTTTGCAATGCTGGCGCGGTAATTTCACTAGTTAAGTAGCAGACTTTGAAAATACTGTGAAGATACAATTCCACGTGGAAGTTTTGCACAAGGAAACTGGTAGTGATCATGCGAACTGGGGAGGAAGGTTTGTTACCTTAAGGCTGTGAAGTGCTCGGCTTCGCAGTTGGTTGGTTGGAAGCATTTTGTATGTACAGGCTTTGTAGCTTGTATCGTACTCTGACATTTTACAAACCAATAATTCCTCATCGTGTCTTTAAAATGTTTACGCAGGCCTTGTCACACCTACTGCTTTCCACGGTAACGTCAACATGTGAGGCTGCATTCGTGAGACCCTAGTCAGGAGGTCAAGGGCAGTAAATACCCTTCTCAGCTCCCTTCTTGTGAGGTTTCATCTGAACTCCTGTGCCCAGTTCTGAGTTTCCTAGTAAAAAAAACAGGCTTTGCCAAAGTGGAGAAAGTCTAACTGAAGGCCACCGAGGTGGCAAGGGGCCTGCAGCACGTGAGAGGTGAGGAAAGTGGTAAAGCTAGGTTTTCTCAGCTTGGAGAGGAGAAGGCAAAAGGAAATCTCTGTGCTGTTTTCAGCTACCGAGTGGATGGCGATAGGGAAGGTAAAGCCAGGCTTATCGCACATGGGCACAGTGAAAAGGTAAGGGACAGTGGCCACAGTTTGGAGTAAGGGAAATTCCAGCTGGATATAAGGAAAAGGGTATTTTTTGGTTTTGTTTTTTTGGGTATGGGGTTGTTTGTTTGTTTTTTTTTTGCAGTGAGGATACTTAGATGTGGGAACAGGGCCTCAGAGAGGCTGTTGCTTTGACGTTCTCAGAGCTTGACTGGACAGGCTCAGAGCAATGTGACCTAACTTGGAAGCCATTCACGGAGGTGGGGTTTTGAATCAAATGCCCTCTGGAAATCCCTTCCAACCTAAATTATTTTTTAATGTTTGTGATCTCGCTGACTTAATACACTTCTCTGTTATATTAGGAAAGTCAGCGGGCCACAGTGTGTGGGTTTGCTTCAAGCTACCTTTCTGATGTTTGTGTAGGAGTCCCCATCAGAAGTGTTCATTGAAGGTATCTTCATTCCGAGTTATGAAAGTGGGAAACTGCACATGTTGGAGAACTTGTTGGAAACCATTGATCCAGGATTGGAGAGCTGGGGAGTCTACTTGATTGCAGCCTGCAAATACTTGCAGAGGAAGAACTACTACCATATTCTGTATGAGCTGCAACAGTTCATGAAGGTAAAGTAAGGGTCAGTGGCATCTCTGTCGATGCAATGTTGAATACTGTCAGATTTTGAGTTACTTATTTCGGTGTAAATCTACATGAGGGACAAATATATTTTTGCTACTTTCCAATCCTGAAAAACAGGAAGGCCTCAGCCTGTCTGAAGCTGGCCTGCTATGCGTTTGCAGTTACGCAGTAGCTTAACTACTGTTTTAAAGAAAACAGAGCATTGTTGGGTCGTGTGAGCACTTTAGTACCGACAGCGATTACTGAAGGTGGCGTATTTTGGTCTAAGTGTTCAGTATGTTTCTTCTAGGATCATGTTCGTGCTGCCATGACCTGCATTAGGTTTTTCACTCATGGTGCAAAGTCTTATGCTGAACTGGGAGGCAAACAGACGTGGCTTCTAAAGATCAAGGACCACCTCAAAGTCTATCTGCAGGAGGTCTCAAGAAGTTCAGGAAGGAAAAAACTGGCATTCACTTTTCGGAAGAAAATGTCTGCAACAGATGTGTCAAGGTATCTATAAACAAGAAGCTAAGTTATGGAAGAGAGGAAACTCAGGCTTTTGTTTTCTGCTTCCCCCTGCCCAGTGGTTGTGTTTAAGTTTGCTTTAGCTGACACATGCTAGCTGTGCCTGACCCAAATTTTACTCTTATGTAGTTGCAAGTATAGGATTCCCATTACTCTTTTCCCCCAACATCCCAACCCAGGAGGTGAGTACTTTTTTTCTGCTAAAAATACCAGTCGGTGTATCATCTCTACCCTCTTCTAAATTAAAACACAAACAAAAACCCTGCAGTGCGTAGACACCTATAGATCAATCCACAAGTTTCCTTGCTTTTACTGTTCCTTTTCTCTCCAAAAAGCAAGCAGCTTCGTGGTGCTTTGCTGCTGGGGTTAACTCCCAACATTCAACCACGTACAAGCTGCAGGTGTCAGACATAACCGAATCCCTGCATTCAAAAGTTGAAGTGTAAATTTAGCCAGATGTCTCTTGTACTTGGGGTTTTATATCTTTGTTTTCTTTGGGGCTTTTTGCTTTCTTCTTTTTTTAGGCTAGACTCTAACTTCAAGGTGAGGAGGAGTGTGTTTATTGAGGTGGAAAATTTGGGATCCAGATTCTCTGGCTCGCTTCTTTGAAACAATATTGAACAAGTGTTCACTTTCAACTTGTGAAGCTTGTTAAGTGCATGGATCTAGAAGTGTCTCATTGCTGTAGACTTGGCTACACAAAAGATACAATCAGAAGTAACTAAAATAATTATTGTTTGGAAGTATGTCCTGTTTTGAAATGTGTTCAAGAAGTGAGTGACAAGGGGTAGGACTGCCGCTGAATGCTGACCCATGCTCTCTAGTCTCGCTCCCTTCCCTTAGGGAAAGGGAATAAGGCAGAGACACTTAGAGACAACAAAGAAAGCTGCAACAGTTTTAACAAAACAATTTTAGTACTAGTAGGAAAATAATGGAAATAATAAAACACGTACAAATGTATACAAAACCAATATTGAACCAAAGCCCCCAGTGGCAGTTACCACTGATGCTGCCGGGCAGACAGGCACTGGGAGAGTCCCAAGCTGGACTCCGTAGCGGATGGGAATCGGGTTCAGAAACACGCAGCTGGACAAAGGCAGAGGAAGGGGCTGAATCCTCCTCAGATGCTGGCCGTTGAAGAAGAAGAGGGCTTAACCCTTGGGTTCTCCAAGGTTTACACTGAGTACAATATTTATGGAGTGGAATGATTTCCTTGGTCAGTTTTGAGTCACTTGTTCTGTCGTCTGCTCCCTGGAGGTGTGACGTTTTACTTCTTCGTGACCCTTTTTACTTCCCGGCATCCCAGCCTGCCACACAAGATTTAGCAGTGGCCTTGGTCACTGTAGGAGCAAGTATGAGCAAGAGCCTTTCTGCATCCCGATCCCTGGCAGTAGCTGTAAAGATGAGGCGTTCTCAGTGCTGGAAGCAGATGCTGTCTGCAAAAGCATGCTGCTAACTTCAGAAAGTGCAACCTCTTAGAAGAGACTGCAGCTGAAAAGTAAAATCACTGAATAGAATTGGTTCTCTTTTAGCTCAAACCAGGACAATTGGTAAGTTTACACAAATAATAATTGATGCTTTCTCTGTGGCAAAAAAGTCAGAATTTTTCTTCTATCTAGGCACATCAATACCGTCGATCTGCAGATGGAAGTAACAAAGTTCCTGCATCGATGCGAGAGCTCAGGAACCTCTCAGATGACAGGTTCCTCATTGCCCACGCTCTTTGGAAACAATAACATGAAAATGGATGTTGCTTGCAAGGTACTGTTTGCTATTTCGTACACAGCTCTCTTTTTCGTCAGTAATGCTGAAATGATACACAGGTTGAAACATTTGATGGTTGGAGCAGCCTTTTGTATTTTTCATGGGCAGGTTATTTGTGCGTGTGTGCAACCTACTATTTATGAAAAATTCATGGTTTTCCTCAAAGTAGCAGAGAACACGTAAGAACTTGCTGCTCCTCTCAAAGCTGAAACTTCCAGAGACAGAGGATCCTAAATACCCATAGTAACATGCTTTTTGACTATGCGTCCTATTTTGTTTTGAATCAAGGCAAGTGCTGCTGCTCTAACCCTTCTTAACTTCAGCTCAGCTCCATGTGTGTCTCGCTCAGTGTCCCACAGGGAATCTGTGTGTGACAATAGACCCTGTATTTGCTCTGCTTGTTGGGGTGGTGCTGTTTTCTGTTGAAGTAACACATTGTCTCCTGGCCTCTGGGCAAAATCTGGAAATGCGTTATTATTTCACTGCATGTAATGAAAAAGGAATGTGCATCCCCCAGCTTGTCTGTGCTTCTCTTTTCAGGTCATGTTGGAAGGCAAAAACATTGAGGAGGGGTTTGGGATTGCATTTAGAGTCCTTCAGGTATGGAAAAACTTGATATAGCAAGCACTGTTATCACAAAAGTAATTCCTGCAAGCAGTAATTGTTTAAGCAAAATACTTGTATTGCAGAGTGTCTTTTAATCTGCAGAAAGAAAAACCTCTTGTGAGAAAAGTTACTAGTTCAAGTCTTAAATGACCATATATTTGGAGGAAGCTTGTTAAGGAAATTAAGATGCTGCTTCAGTAGGACACTTCCAAACTAATTGGGTCCTACAAAAGAATTAATTACAGCTTTTCCTTTGCTGTGCACATAGTTCAGTGACTTAACTGTGGTAAACCACAATTACAGATGTGAGCAGAGAGCTCTAACTTGTAGTTCTCTGCAGTTTATGAAAGCCATGCAAAGACAGTGAGTAAATAAGGCCAGGGCTATCTCTCTGCTCTTCTCCTGGCTGAGAAAGCAAAGCTGATTAACTGGAAACTCTCTGGGGACCTCTCCTCCCTGATGTCCAAGTAGAAGTGTAGGTGTTTATCACTCAGCGTAGCTCATGAGCCTCCAAACTCTTGTGTGTTCTTCATCTGTGTATTTGGAACTGCTAAGAGATGCTGCTTTGAGCAGTGCAATTTGCAGTTGCCTCCTCTCTGAGACAGAGGGTGTAGCAGGGCCACTTCTGGAGAGAGGTGGTACTCTGAAAGAGTATTTGTGGATGTGGCAGAGCCTGCTGCTTCTTTCAGGTGAGGATGTACAAACAGAAAGCTTGTTTGTAGTGAGATGGAGAGCCTGAGAAAAATACCAGTTCTCAGCAACAACAGCAGTCACTGTCCCCCAGTGAAAACAGAGCAATGAGCCCAGCTGCCTAGCATCACTTTTTTTTTTTTTCCCCCCTTTCTTTTTAAATGTTCTTTTCTTATTTTTGGCAGAATCAGTCCACAGCATTTATTATCTCTTCCTTCATATGGGAGGTGTATGATGTTGTTGCTTTCTGTTTCTCAGGGTACACAAAGGCTGGTTGCTGATGGGGTGGCTGGAGGTAGTTTGCTAAGTTGGGGAGAGGTGGATGGGGTCCAAGGAAAGATCTTTTGGTGGAAGAAATAAAAGATTTTTTTGCGACCTCAGAAAAAGAAGGCTCTGAACAAGAGCAAAATTGAGTTTTACCAGTCTGATTATAGAAGACCTTTAAGCCAGCCCTGAGCAGTAGTGACTGGAAAATTGGAGGCCCCCAAAAAAGCTTTGACTTCTTGGAGCATGCTGTGATAGTTTGCTCATGGGAGAAATTGTCCCAGTTCTATAGAATCCCTGTGAGAAAACTTGCTGAGAACTTTTAATGTGTTGCTCTGATGTTCCAACTACCTCTAGGACTTCCAGCTGGAAGCTACAGAAGTGTACAGCAAAGTGGCCAAGCAGCTGGTGAAGCAGCAGAAGTACAGTGAGATCCGGCAGCTCCTCAAGTGTGTTAGTGAGTCTGGAGTTGCAGCAAAAAATGATGGGGATAACATCATCCTAAACTGTCTAAATGAGTTCAAGAATATTCCTGCTGAGGTAATTCTGCCCTGTGTTGTGTCCCTTTTGAAGTAAAATGGGCGTATAAATAACAGGCTACAGGGAAACCATCCTGTGGTGCCTGTGCTGCTCTTTAGTGAGTGCTTCATATCTTCTAGCTCTCTACTACCTGCATTGGTTACAGGTGGGTGGATGTGGTTTGCCTGATGCAAGTAACTCTGATAGGAAACGGTAAGTGGCTGTGGCATCCTCCTGCCCTGCCCTTCCCAAATGAGTACCCTTGGTGGGGAGAGAACCTTTGCTTTGCGGGATCCTGCCAAATGCTCCTGACTGGGGCAGGAGGTATTCCCTTCAGTGAGGCTTCCGTGGCTAACACAGAGGATGTGTGGAAGCAGAAACTTCCTGCCTCCTTTGGAAACAATTTTAAGATTCCCTTTGCCTGCCATGGTATCTTTTCCATCCTCGTGAAGGAAGGAGATGCCCTCTATGAAGTTGTACTAACCAGGCTAGGGAACGCAGTCAGGGTGGGCCATGGGGCCCAACTCCTGCTAGGGTGCAGAGAACCTACAAATTCCTTTCATGCAACACGAGCCATGTCTGTGGGGGACTCCCAGGCTCACAGCATTCTCTTGGGGTACCCCCACAGACAGGGCAGGCAGGAGAAACTGTGGTGAAGGGAAGAATTGACTTTTTCTGCAGCACAGGCAGTGGGGACGATGTACCAGTGTAGCTGTGATCTTAGCAGCCCTTCCTCCCTGCTGGGGGTTTGATCCTTGGGGTAAAGGTTTACAAACTGCAGTCACTCTAAATGTGAACACTTTTTCCTTTCTTTGCATACAGGATCTTGATAACCTGATTCAGGACATGGACAGTGATGAAAACAAGGTAAGTAAAAGTCCAGTGGAGGAATTCCTTTGACAAGAGCTAAAACAGCCTAGCCTTGATCTGCAGGCTATGTGCTGTTTCACCGTCTTCTCTCTCATTCTCACTCAAGCCAAAGTTTTGAAAGCCACTTTATAGATTGTAGAAATCACAGTGAATTCTTCGAGGCAGTAATGTTTGTGACTGTAGAGCTGTGACATGAAGGTACCAGTTGACGTTACCCCGATTAGTTCCTTGACAGTCCTCAGAGTGAGGGCTAAGGCATTTGTTGTAGTGGGAGGGGAAGTATTTCAGAGAGGAGCATTGGTGGGTTAGTGGGTTTTGTCAGCCAACTTTTCGCAAAAGTGCACGTAGGTTTCTAGTAATGGCGGCTAATGAACATCAACATACCTTCCAGATGGCCATTCCATCCTATTCTTTCAGGACTGTTTCTGTTGTGATGAGGAGTTAAATAATGAAATGTTCTGCTGTACTTCTTGTCTTAGAGGAAGCTCTCTACAAGTACCTGAAAGGCAGCTGTAGTGAGACAGGTGTTGGCCTCTTCTCCCTAGTGAATAGCGATAGGACAAGAGGGAACGGGTTCAAGTTGCGCCAGGGGAAGTTTATGTTGGATATTAGGAAAAACTTCACTGAAAGGGTGGTGAAGCGTTGGAATGGGTTGCTGAAGGAGGTGGTGGAGTCACCATCCCTGGATGCGTTTAAAAACGGTTGGATCTGGCACTTCAAGAGTTGGTTTAGTGTTAGGGTGGTGTAGGGCTGTAGGCTGGGCTTCATGATCTTAAGGTCCTTTCCAACCTTTATGATTCTATGAAGCGAGGCTGAAACTACTTGGTTTCTTTGTTAGCTTTCATCCCAGCCGGCCAAGCTACTGGAGTTGCAGACAAATGTGTGAACTGCAGGTGCATGCTTAAGAGATGAAGACACTGTGGCTCAGCATTTGTGGATTGTTGTAGGTTCTGACTGGCACAGCTGGGAATAAAATCTTAGGATTTGTGACTGTCTTCTGCCCTGTTCCAACTGCAAGCTTGCTGTTGTATGCAGATTGAAAAATGGGCTTTTTGTTCTGCCTTTATGCAAGATCTATCACTGAAAGATGTGATAGAACGAGCAATGGAAGAAAATGACTGGTTTAAACTCTACTATGAGGATATGGTAAGTTAAGGCACAAGATAGGATTCCTGATGCTAATTTCATGGCGACACAGTAAAGAAGTTTCCACAAGAGTCAAATAATAAAATACAGCCGTGTATCCGTCTTTTAAATTGGGCTCTGCTCTATGCCATACTCTGCTTCATAATATGCTGCCGCTACCTTGTACAACATGGTTCTTGAATGAGGTGTTTCCGGCGAATCTTTGCTTAAGCTTGACCTGTCAGCTTACTACAGCTTTCCAACCAAGTTGTAACTGCCTCTTCTGCTTCAGATCCAGGCCTACGTGATGTGCAACAAGTTGCGTTCTGCCTACCTGGTCTCGGTGAGACAGGAGAAGACCAGAGCGGTGCAGCTCGTCCAGCATGTGCGGCAGCTGGCCGAGACCAGCGGCGATGACGTTGTGAAGGCCATCTGTGCCCAGTGGCTCTCGGTGCACCAGCCCAAAATGAGAAATCGGCTTCCCCAGGGCGCTAGGAAGTAATGAGTAAGGGACGTTTGCCATCGTACAGAAGGGGAAGGCTTCAAGACAGCTTAAAGGCTGTTCAGCAATCGCTTGGTAAAATGAAAGTCTCTTGGCTGATGGTGGTGGTAAATGGATGCTGCTAATGTGCCTCTGGTGAAAGGAAGGGAACTAAATTCTAAGTGCCAGTCCTGTATTTTCAGAAACAGTCGCTACCTCAGGGTGTTTTTTGGCTATCTTTTTGATGGGGGGAAGGGGGGGCAGTTTTAAACTGAACAAGCAGGAACTTAGGTGTATGGGAGAGAGCACTTCTCTTTCTGGTTTGGGATTTTTTTGTTGTTGGTTGAGGGGGGAGAGAGGTGTTGTTTGGTTTTTCTTTTTTCATTTTTATTTTTTGAAAGGCACTGAACTTTGTACATTTATTTTTAATCCAGAAAACCTATATAGAGAGGACAGAAAAATCTCAACAACTCATTGTAGCCTAGAGTATAAAACTTTTTTGTGATTATGGGTTTCCTGTAAACTTTTTCAAGATTGGAGAGAGATTCTTTTTACAAAGACTGAAATTCAGAGGGTTTTTTTAGGCCTTGTATAAACCCTTTTTTTCCACTCTTCTCCACTAGTACAATGTGGGCAATTTCTTTAGTTCATTTCAAAAGGTAAAAACTGATTCTTCATGGCAGATTTCTGCTACAGATTTCTACAGATTTCTACCAGTCACCCTGTCTGGTGTGTCATACATGTGGCACATGAGACCTTAATAGATGGATGAAGTTATAAAGGGCGTATCCTGTAAGGGGAGTACAAAGGGAAAATAGTCCTTTAAATTAGTTGAAAAACCACATACCTCTTTCTTTTTGGGAATGTCCAGTAAATTGCTGAAATGCAGCTTTATCACTCAACAGTTGCCAGCAAACTTCCACAGTTTTTCATCGGGTATAGCGGGAAATATGGACAGGGCAAGCTGTGGTAAAATTCAACGGGCAGTCTGTCCCTGTCACACGGCGATTTGTTTCTTGCCGTAACAATCTGTCCCCATCAGGTAGAACATCAGACTTAATTTTTATTACTAGACTATATCGACAAGGAAGCCTTGTCAAGTGTTGGGTTAACTCAGTTTTACGAAAAAGCAGGAATCTCTTAGTAATGGCTGTGTTCAGGGATGCTGACAAAAGCAGCTGTTTCTCTGCAACTGTGATTGGAACGCGAGAAATGGGTGGAAGAATGGTAGGCAGTAGTAGGACCTTCAGAAGGAAACAGAACAGAACACGGCACTCCACAAGTCTGTGTTTTGCTCATTACATGTATTTCAGCACAAGAAGTAGGAAGACTAGTTCACTTTTTTTTTGTTGAAATGTTTAGTTGTTTACTTCAGAAGAAACAACAGGTTTTCTGAAGTGTAACATAACTGTAAATAGTATATAAAATAATTGAGACTGTCAAACGAGAGTTTTGCACTATTGCCAAGCTCACTGTAATGAAAGAAGAGACTTCCATGGCATTGGAAAAGGACTTGCTCCATCTCCTTTAGTGTTTCCTGTGTCACCTCTCCTGGAGGCGCTCCGCTCACTGGGGCGGGGCTGGAAATGTCTCGGAGCGAAGCATTCAGAAATGAGCACATTTAGCTTCCAGAGTCTCCTGACCACAGATTTGCATTATCTCATTAGTACTAATGAAAGCTGCTTTTGTTTTCTTGGCCAGACTGACCTAGCTTTCCATCGGGTTACAGCCATTAAGCTAATCCCGAAACGTGACACTATCCATGTTTTCGATCGTTTCCAAATCTCTAATTGCGGTGGGTATCCAGATCTGCATTGCTGATTACAGCAATTACTTTTCTGCTCGAGTTCCTTCAGCCATGTAGAGCACCGAGAGAGGAGTCTGCTGTGCAGACCAGTCACTTCTGTACCTGCCTTCCTTCCTGACCTCTTTGCACTGTACCTGATGCACTTTACATAGTGTTTGTTGTAATCTGATGTTCTTAACCTGGAATTGTAGGGATCTTTCCTCTTACCAGCAGAACTGGAATTTTCATCCTGACTAACTGCCTTGTGTCATGAATAGTGCAATTATCAAGGGGCTTTGAATTTCTGGGCATCAAAAAGGGATTGAGTACTGCCAGTTAAAAAGAACTTCTACATTAATGACCAAGGTTTGTTTACAATGAAAAGAGAGAATAAAGTATTATGACTGTTAACATACCTTCTGTTAACATATCTTCTGTTTGCTTTTTATCTCGGAGTAGCTGGGGAATCTCTTTTTAGATCTGTGTTTTGCTTTTGGCTGTGCTTAGCAGAGTAATTAGAACGGGGAGAATTGTTTTGTCATGCAAAAAGTCTCTCCGCTGCAGTGTCCTCAACATTTAGATCAATTTGAATATTGCATAGTTCGAATTCCTCCTGGTAGCTGGCTCAGCCTCATATGTGTACTCTTACAGACCAGTAATCCTCTTCGGAGAGCTTTGCAAGTTAATCTAACTCTCCCTTACAAGCCTCCCTTTAAGACTGCTAAATGAGCTTTAGTTCCCTCGTTTTACAGATCAGCCTAGAAGAAGGTATAAATTACTTGCCCAAGGTCAAAAAAGAGTGGGTGACTCTCTATGAAAATGTGTAGATATTTGTCTTAGCTGAGAAAAGCGTTGACCTGCAAGGGCAAAATATTTCTAGCCTAGAGATGCTTTCTGCTTTTTAAAAAATGGTTTCTGTTGCTCCTGAAAGCCACTTTCAGGTCAGAGAATCACACCTAGAGAAAGGGAGCCAAGCCTGTGATGTTTCGTAGCATTCTACTGTGACACTGGAGTTGTGAGTTTAGCATCATATTCAAGATGAAACATAAAGAGGAAAGAAGGCAGAGCAACAGGAAGAAACAAAAAAGAACTTTACCCAAACCGAGTTCTCTACATGAGTAAGGCAGGTGCGGATAACAGAACCAGTAAACGGATTCAACGTTTCTGAAGGACGATACAGTCCCCTGTTGTGAAAGGTAAATGGCTTTATTTAATATTGCTCAGAGGTAGCACAGGACTGATCTGCATAGACAGCATCCAGGCAGAAAGAATTAATTATGAAATAGTATTTGGTTCCCAGAATGGGCAGTTGGTCACAGTGGCATGCTCATATGCAAGTCCAAAAACTTCCAGATATTTTTTTTTTTCAGAAGCAGAAGATAATCCTATGAGCTGTGGCACTTGTTTTCTAAGTGCTTCACTTTTCCAGAAAAAAAATTCTGATTATAGATCACACACTGAAGCAGCACTGCAGTTCCAAGGGAGCAGTCCCATTTCCAGACTGACCCAGCTGCATTGCAAGGCCACAAACATAAGCATTTCTGTGCAGGTCTTAATTTTCCTGTCCTGTAGCTAACAGATTCAGTTATATATTCAGATGGTCCAGCCCTCTGCTTCAGCTGTTTAGCTCTAGGTAGTTTGCTGTCATTTAAAGATAAAGCCTCAACTGAAGTTGTTTAATGTGTTTTAACATAGTTGAGATGGTTTTTTACTCATTCTGCTCTCTCTTCTAAAGTCATTTCAAGTGCAGGGGGTGCCGATAGCTACAAATTTTACACCATCTTTGCTCAACACTTCACAGAAGAGATGTTAAACTTATTTTTTTTAAAACAAGACAACTGGCCTGTCCACAATTGCAGCACTCCTGCAGCTTTTAACCTCCCAGTCACCTGCCCTGAGTTCTCTCAAAAGATATGCCAACCCTCAGTTAAGTTACTGCAGTCAGTCAGCAGGTATTTAGGGCCAGGCTACTTCAGTGGCTAGGGTCCAACGTCTTCCAGAAGAGGAGAAAAATAAATGATTCCACTTAAAAACTTTACCTAATGCTTGGCACAAAAAGGCCAGCACCCGTTTCTCTGTGCTTAAGAGCATTTGTATTGCATGTATTTGCCAGAACAATCTAATGACCTAAAGTACTTTTATTATGCCAGGTCAAATAGTAGGACCAGAAAATAACCCTGATAGATCATAAACTGAGAGTCCTGCCTTCTTACTAGTACTGTTAGGAAAAAAAATGCTTTAAATAAAGGTAATTCTTTCTCACTTCATATCTAAACCTAAGACTGCACCCTCTACTCCTATTCTAAAACCAGGGAGCAATAGCTTCTGGCTGTTGTGTGAGATACCAAGCAAAGGTTGCCTCCTGCATTGGTGCTCTAATTCTGCAGCAAGGAAGGGGGATGGGTTGCTCACAAATCTCAATCCTTAAGTGTAATATCCCAGAAATTCCCATTAGGTTGTGTCCACAGAGCCATCATGAGGGCAGCTAAGTAGCAGCATTCTTGTCTTGAGGTCTCTCAGCAGTGCTCTGGCCGGGAGAAGCATCACTGGGCTCAGCCAGGTGCACGCTTGAAGTCTGCGCTGCTCAGTCCCACTGGATGCCAAGGAGCTCGCAGCTCACACGCCAGAGCTTCTTCGCTGTCTCGTCATCCCGACCCCGTGGAGAGACATATGCTGGCTGGCAATCACTGTAAGAGAAACTTTTTTTTTTTAATTTGTATTTAGGTCAGAGATCTCCATCTGCATTAGCACACTGAAGTATCTGTGTTAAGGGAATTGCTTTCTGCCAAGACCAATTGAAGAAGGGTGGGACCCAGCAAATAAACAAGGGAAGGTGCTGAACCACTTTTCTTTCCAACTTGCTAGGGAAGAGTCTATCCCAATGGCACTGAGAACATCAAGCAAGTCTAGTTCTATCTGTCATCTCAACTCTACATATGCTTTAGTACATACTTTTCAGCATACCTGCTCATTAATACCACGCTAAAGGGCTATAAGCACTAACCAAGCTTCTTCAGAAGCGCCTTTTCTATCAAACAATAGAAAAGAGCCACTCAAACAGGAATGCTGTTCATCCCAGTACACTGTCATTGCATGAAAGGTGCCCCAGGATAGTAATACTCTAATAACCATGTATGGTTATCCCCTTTTCCATTATTCTCTGAACTGTGGTTTCTTTCTTCTCAGCTCCTGCAATCAGACGGCACTCTGTCCGCAATAGAGATTGCGTGTTCTCATCCGTAATGCTAGATGCTGCAGTAACAGAGTTGTTTAAAAGAACAGAGGAAATTGCATCTCCTAAGATTTCTATCCAGCCTGGAGTTTTAGAGCTTCAAGTGCATAGTCTCTTGATGTTCCTGAAATGACTTGGGTGGACTCAACCTGTCTTGTTGTGGCATGCAAATTGTTTTCTTATCTATATTGTGCTTTATATTCTATTGCCTGGAAAGTGAAAAGGATTTTAGGCTAATCTAATGTAAATTGTGAATTACTGTTGAAGCTATTCATTTCCCACAAAGTCCAAAACTCCTTTCTTTTCCAGGTTTAAAATCCACTAAGGTTTTCTGTATTCCAGCACATAAATGCTCCATTTATATCCTAGACATACAGTCATCCAGGCAAGATTAAGATATCTATTTATATAATCGAGTCTGATTAAGATGTTACAAACTCCCGAGTGAAGATCAGACAAAGCCACTACAAAGACTAATCTGGTCACATGTTACAAGAGGAAAGCTCTGCAAAGATGTAAAGACTCCACCAGTATACAGGTGGAGGAAAAAAAAAAATTCATTCATTTTCCCTCTAAAAATGTACTGTCACACTGCTTTACACCTGGTGCAAAGTCAACAGACACACCTGCATGAGTCTGTTGAAATGGCAGTCTTCAAATCTAGAATGATGATGACTTGGAACTGCTCTGGGCGTGACTATTCAGGGTCCTGGAGTTAAGTTCATGCCAAGAAACAATGGGGCTTGCAGTGGGAGCTACACAAGACAGTTTGCAGGACACAGCGATAAGCATCCCAGCAGGAGTCCTTCCCAGGTGGTAGGAAAATCAAGCTACTTTGTCACATGCCCGACCTCAAAATCTTGTGTCCTAGCTCTGCAGTACCACCAGTCCACCCAGCTCCCTGGAAGCACAGGCCCCTTCTGCCCCAGCAAGGTAAAACTACAAAGAGAACCAGAGTGGTCTTCCCAGGATTGACTCAAATGACCTCTTTAACTAAACAGCTCCACCGAAAAGTGATTTGCCCAAGACTGAGGCAGCTCGGGATTAGAGCTCTGAGCATGTGCCAGCTGTTTCTGCACTTTTGAGTACAGTGACATTCCTGGCACTTAAAGGACCTGCTACTGTGTGAAGCATAGGTCAGGGATTTCTTCTAAACACACTATCCGCTGCTACAGACCGGGGAGAGGTAATGCTCTTTTATTTGTCACCCTCAATCTTGTTAGCCAGCCTCTTACCCTGTCCGTTCTTAATGAAGAATGACAGTAATTCTCATCTTCCCCAGCCAACAAGGTTACCCTCCACAGTACATCATGCCATCTGTACCTACCTGAAATACTGGCCTGTCACAGAGTCTAGCTCCTCTGCTACTGCACAGTAGATAGTGGTCTGAGCTCCTTCCCAAGGTGTCTTCAGGAAGAACGAGAATAACTGCCACAGCCACGTCATTATAAACGAGTGCCGGACCAGCTCGGAATGGACAGAACCAGGATGCAGAGCGTTTGCCGTGACTTTGGTGCCTATGGCAAAAGAAAGTAGTCCACGACAGATCTGAATGCATTGAACTGCCTGTAAATCATATACTCCTCAATTCTACATGCAGGTATCCTACAACTTAAAAGAGTCATCCAGCAGGGAGAGTAAGTCAAGTCCTCTGTAGCTGCTGCTTGCTGGAGCATCCCCCGCGCCCTTCAGAACGCTGCAGTCACTACACACCTTCTGCAAAACAATGTACTAGAGGGCCTGGGTGCTGAAACAGCACCAGTTTCCAGCAGGCTTTTGAAAACAGCAGCTTCTTTGGGTTTACTGTAACACTAATTTCCTAGAGAAGACACTGCTGCTCTTTTAGTTAAACAGGTACTACTTAAGTTTATGAAAAAGACTAAATGACTAAAAAGACAGATGTTGTGCCTTAAGAGGTACCGTCTAGTCCTACGCTTCTGCTCTACAGGCCACCAAGATTTAAGGCAGTTGAGTATTAAAAAAAAAAAAAGCATTGGCTTTTCTATTGGTGCCTGCAATTGTGGTTCAGCTTCCACCCACATACCACAAGTGTTTGTGTGGGTGCAGCTGGTTTTTGACAAGGACCAAAGAACAATGAAGTACATTCAGCTGTGCCAGGCTACTGAACTCCTCTGCCCTGTTGTACAAACAAGTAGTGGTTTAAGCCTCCTGGTGCCACAGACAGGAGAAGAAAAAAGCCAAGCGGAGAAACACTCCGCTCTCCTCTAGGACTTGCCTTGCAGCCGCCTCGCCAGCTCCCGGGTGAAGAGCACGTTGGCCAGTTTGCTGTGACAGTAGGCGAGGCCGCGATTGTAGCTCTTCTCGCCATGGAGATCGTGGAAGCGGATCCGGCCTCCGTGATGAGCCAGTGAGGACACGTTCACTATGCGGGCTGGGGCAGACTGTTTCAAGCGCTCCAGCAACAGGAAGGTCAGGAGAAAATGACCTAGTGGGGAGAGGAAATGTCATTCTTCTCTGAAGCATTCCCCTGCTGAAATTTCAGAGTACTTGCAACACATTACTTAAGTGTTCTGTCTTACTGCTGCCTTAATTTCAAGTCCAGGGAAAAGAAGGTCCCCTCTGAACCAGCACTAAGGTTTTTTGGGGGGCCATTAAGTTCTGATCCTCAGCTTCAAAAGTCTGGAGCTGTCATACACTTCAAATGTCCCAGGTAACATGTACAGATACTTAAACTGGGTCCATGCTAAGTAGACACATTGCATTGCACCTCCAGAACTCAAACTCTGGCCTTCCATCCTTCCCCAAGAAGGAAGGATGAGGAAGAGAAAATCTGAAAGCAGGATTTTACACTGGCATTTAGCCACACATACTGAATGCAAATATAATTCCAGTGGCCTTACCAAGATGATTGACTCCTATGTGCATCTCAAAGCCATCAGCAGTCTTGGCGTAGGGGCAGAGCATTATCCCAGCATTATTAATGAGGATATGGAGTTCCTTTTCCTCTGCAAGAAACAACAGACGTCCTTAAACAGGGCAACAGAGACCGAAGACAGATGAGAAGGTTGCAGAAGTCGGCCAGAAAAACCCCACGCTCATCTGAGTTGCAGCCACATCACCTCAATAAAATAAGTCTGCTACCACAAACTAGCTCATGGCCTCTGAGCCATGAAGCCTGCTGTGAACTGCAGTACCCAGCATGGTACAGAGGTGTGGAGGTCAGGGATCTGGCATTTGCTAGAAGAGCAGACAGCAGTCCTTGGTAAAATATTCTCACTGAAAAGATGGATCTAGAGACTGTACCTGCTAGAAATTTCTCAGCAAACTCCCGGATGGACTTCGTATCAGCCAAGTCCAGTTTTTTCACAATGACTTGCTGGTTCCCTGTCTCAGCTCGAATTTCACTGGCTGCAGCTTCTGCCTTCGCTATGTCTCTGCAAGCGACAATCACCCTCGCACCTGCAAGGGGGCAAAAATACACAGGAGCAGAAGCTGAGATCACTGGAGCATCCTGGATGATCAAGACTATGACAACATGCTTAGTGCTTAGAAACAAGGTACTGTTTCCTTAGGGAACTGGCATCAGTCAGGGGAGCAGCTGGGAGGGACAAGGCTTTTCTTACTATGTTGTTAGCTCCGATCCAGCCCAAAGCTGCTTTCACACCAGGGACACTGGAAGTGCCTCTGTCCAGGTTATCCCAGGTCAGGAGTGTGTACCACAATACTGGTCTGATAGGGTTATATCTGCCCCGTCAAGCCAGGAGCATGTGATGATACTTGGATCCCAGCCAGAGTAATTTCTAAATGGATTGTGAACAGGTAGTTTAATCTCCTTACCAGTTACCCCAAAACCGTTTAATTAGATTGAAAAACAAATAACTGAAGTGCACGGCAGCTGACATACGGCATTTCCCAGCTTCATACAAGCAGAACCCAGCGATACCAGGAACTTCCCCGTCCTCCTCAAACAGCTGCAGTGCAGAGCACTTTTCATGTCACAAGGCACGTTTCTGGAGTTCAAGCCACGACACCAGTTGAGGAACTGGAGACTTGCACCTCAGTGGTTACAGCCTCTGGGAGAGCAGCTCTCGGACTCATCTGAAATAGCTTTGGAATCCAATTTGCTTGAACATAAGCAAGAAATGCTTCTCCCTTAGACCCAGAAAAGGGACCCCTGGCACACAGGCCCGCACAGGTCAGCCCGCCGATGGAGTCCGGGCACTTGCCTCTTCGCGCCAGGTCTCTGGCCGTCTCCTTCCCGATGCCCGTGTTGGCTCCCGTGATTATCACCACCTTCCCCTCCAGCCTGGCCGTCGACTTACACCGTCCTCCGGCGACATACCTCCTGCGAGAGAGACACGGAGAAAGGGCGGCCGCGGTCACGGTCCCGCCCCAACGGCCGGGCTGACCGCCGCGCCCAGGGCTCCGGGCACTCACGGGCCCCGTTACCCGAAGCGGCTGATCACGACGGTGCCGTGACCGGGCCAGCGGGTCAGGCCCCCGCCGGCCCTCCAACAGCCCCCCCCCCGCCCTGGCGTCAAGTGGGGCCACGGCTCCCATTGGCTGCCGCCGTTCCACCGCGGAGGTCGGGCCAATGGGCTCCGCCGCGGCGCCGTGAGGAGAACGCGGGTCCCGCCCCGCCCCGAGCCCCGCCGGTGCCCCGCGACAGGCCCCGCAGTAAGTCCCGGGGAGGGGGGGACGCGGAGGCTGCGGGAGGCCACCGAGCCACGAGTCGCTGCCGGAGCGGGAGCCGAGCGCCGGAGCGCCCCGGCGCCCGCAGCCAGCGCCTTCGCCTCACTGAGCCGCTGGAGCCGGGCAAGCGCGAATATCGCCCGAGCCCAGCGCGGGATGGAGGAGCGGGATCGCTTTTATTCGTCCTCCCGGCGAACAAACCGACCGACCGACGGGCAGACCCGGCCGCCCCGCACCCGCCGCTACCCGCTAGACGCGCGGAAGGCCAAGGGCCGGGCTGGGTAAGACGCACCTGATGTAGGGCGCTGCCACGAAGAGGAGAACGGGGACGGAGACGGCGGCGCCCAGCGCGGCTCCCCAGCAGGTGAGCATCGCCGCCGCCCGCCCCAGCCGCACTGCCCGCCGGCCCGGGCGGCCGCCACGCCCCGCCCGCCTCGGCCCCGCCCTCTCCCGCTTCGGACGCGCCCCCTCTCGCCTAGGCCGCGCCCCCCGCCCCGCCCGCCGCTCACCCAGGTGTGGCCGAGACTGCCTCGGAGCCCTCTGGCAGGGGACACCCGGCGGGCCCTGCGCCCTGCGCGGGGGGGCGGCCGGTGGCGATGGGCGGCCGGCCGGCGCTGTAGGCCATCAGCCTGGCGGGTATCTCTGACCCGGCTGTCTCAGAGCAACCCGAAGCTGCCGTTTTAAATGCACTTTCCAATTAACAAAGCCACGACCTATCTGAAGAAAAAGCCCAGCGCTGCCTGCTCGCACCCCCATCCCCTGGAAGCGCTGCCGCCGTCTGCCGGCCTCGGTGCCGCCGCGACGGGTTCCGCCGGCGGCCCTTCCGGGGGACTACAACTCCCAGGAGGCAGTGCGCGCTCCCAGGCCCCCCTATTTCCCTTCACGGTTGCCCCGGCAGCGCCTGACGCGCCTCAGCGCCGGTGACCGCCGTGGGCGGCAGCTCTGTCGCCACGGGGGGCGGCGGCCGGGCCCCAGGGCGGGCAGAAGGCAGCGGGCTGTCCGCGCCGCCGCCGCCGCCAAGCGGTTTCGGAGCGCGGCGGCGTTCCGGCTGCGCGGGGGGGAGCCCCGGGCCGCCCGCGGATGGCGGAAGTGCCGCGGCGGCGGCAGCGCGTAGCCGAGGGGGCGGCGGGAGGAGGCGGCGGTGCGCCATGGCGGGCCGCGGCTCCGGCTCCTCGGAGCACCTGGAGCGGCTGCACGAGATCTTCCGGGGCCTGCACGGAGACCTGCGGGGCGTCCCCGAGCGGCTGCGGGGCAGCGCGGCGGGTGAGGCGGGGGCGGCTGGGCAACGGGCCGGGCCGGGCGGCCCCGGGAGCGGGGGCTCGGCAGCGGCCGTGCCGGTGTCGCTGTGGCCGGGGAGCGGCCGGGTCTGTCGGCCCCTCCCTCCGCCCGGCCGCGCCAGGGGTGTTTCTCCTCACACAAGCCTCTTTCTTGTGTCTTTTATTTTTGCGGGCCGGCGGGCGGGCAGAGGCCTTTTAACAAAGCCTGCGGTGGGGGGGAGCTTGCCCCGGCAGTTGCGGGAGCTCGGCCTGGCTTCTTGCCGCTTGTGGCGGTGGTTTTGCCTCTGGAGCGTTAGGCCCGGTCGAGGAAAGCCCCAAAAGCCGTTTTTTATTATCACAACCATCCACAGTTGTTTTGTAGACTTCCTAGAGAAGATTTGCGTTTTCAGTGGCTCTTTTGAAGGTGGGTTTGTGCGCTGCCTACCCCAGTGCGCAGACTCGAAAAAGCTGCCGGTTTTCAAGCTACACAAAGTTATATGAGAAGCAAAACCTGATTCTGTGGGTGTTCTTCGTGCCGTTACCAGGGGTAGATCGCTGTCAGAGCGCTTCTCTCTAGGACCTGGCGTTGTGCTTCTAATTCAGTTATTAATACTTTGCAGTATTCTGAGGACTGGGAAGGGAAGGAATCAGGGGCAACAGTCTGACAAGGAAAATTTTACCGATGTCACCAAATCTCTTTGATTCAAAACTTCCTTCATGTGAGAAACGTGACTCAGAGTTACCATGAGCTGCTGTAGCTCTTGCTGGGACTTCGTACCACAAGAGTGAGTAGGAGCAATCAGTCGGCCTCATCCTGCCGTAGACTTGTCGTTCACACAGGATCCACCAATTTTATGTGTTTAGGTGTAAAATCATAGAAGTGGTTTGTTCAGAATATAACAGTCTGTGCTAGCTAACGCAGGCTGTGAAAAGCTTATTGTTCCATTTCTTACCTGGCTTTCTGTTCAATAATGAGCTAATTTCAGGGTCACAGTCCTCATTGTCAGCGTTTCTAGAGAGTTGGGTACAAGAAGAGGTGTTCAGAGCGGCAAATGATAGTTTTCAAAGCCGAGTTAATTTCACTAGCAGTCAACAAGAGTAGAAACCATAAGAGATTGAAATGTCCCTTTGTGTAGTAAGTTCTTATTTTCTACAAGGAGAGTGGTCGGTTTCTTGAAGCAAAGCTTTGTCAGGTCTCCGTGGAACTTGTGCAGTCTTGAGCAAGGGGCTTAGATGGAGTGTTTACGGGAAGCAATTTTTGCAGGGCTTGGAAATTCACTTATTGTTTTGCAATAATTACAAACTGATTTTTCAGACGTGCTATGATACCTTAATACGACTGTTCCATTCTTTAAACTTGCTGCTCCCAAAATCTTGGTAATATTTTTGGAAAGTGTTTCTGAGAGAGTTTAAGGTAGTTCAGGAATTTTCCCATCTAGCGGAGGCGTTCCGCACTCTTAATGCACTTTGCTTATCGTACTTCTGGGATGGGGGGGATCTTGTCTTTATTTTTCAAGTTATTTGTTCCTGAAAACTTGAGGAAGCAGTACAGGATATATTGCACACTCTTGATTAAGACATTTGGCACACTCCCAAATTCAAGAGAAGACAGAATCTCTAGTCCTTGGGACATTGAGGGACAGAGGTTTGGAAATGCTGTTTCACTCTTTCTAAACAAGATACAAAATCCTAGCTCTAGAAACACAAATTTTCCTTCCAAATTTGTAAGAAGGCATTTTAAACAGCCTGGATCAGTTTCAAATATAGATACTTTCTTCTGAGTTAATTCAGTTAGCGTTACTTTTCTACTAAATCTGTTTTTTAACTGATGGGAAATAAATCAGTTAAATCCTGATGAGCGTGTTGGTAATATTACTGTGGCTTAGGTCGTTTTTATTTTTAAGCATTTAAGAAAGTTATCTCAACATACTGCGGGTCACAGTTTAATCTGGAGTGATATAAATTAAACTCCTCAGTATATTCTGGCATTTCTGTTAGGCCAGATCCGGTACGATGTGTTTGAGCCACATTGCCTGATTTCTTGTTGACATACAGACAAAAAAAGTCTTAGGCTGTTTCTACTTGAGTTTTGGAAAGGAGCATTTCTTTGACTGCTTGTTTTTAAGTGCAGTGTCTTCTCGGTCTGCTTAGGGGACAGAAAGAAGCTAAAATACTGCTTTTCTAGTACTGCCTCGGGTTTCAGTGAGTATGAGACAGCTGTTAAGAGGGCTCTGCTTAAATCAGATTAGTGAAATGACCTGTCAGAAACAAAATACTGACTCTGAAGGCTGTTTTCCTGCAGTCTATGTCCACAATTTCACTTGCAACGCAAATAACGGCGTCAGCGCAAGTGTACGTGGAGGCGAATCACGGAAGAAGTTGAGGAACCTTCTAAGTCAGCGTTTCCTCCTGAGTGAACCGGGATGTGAAACTGCTTTTTCTGGTGCAGCTCGTGTGCAGTAGGCTGCCGACAGTCACAGCCTGGCTGTGGTCTGTAACGAGCCCGTGTGCTGCTTGAGAGCACGGCTTCCTGTTAGGTGGCAGCTTTTAATTCTGACTTGGCTTCTCTACAGTTCAGACTCTGGGGCTTAATGTGAATTTGGACTGAAAAGGAGAGCCTGCAGCTTAGGTGCCTTGTGTAGATGAGAGTATGTGTATAAAAATGTTTCTGTCGCTTCTTTCCAGTTCTCTGTTGGGAGAGCTCAGTGGTTTAAAACTGCTTCTTTCGCAGGGCGCTGTGTTTACAAACAGATACTGTCAGGTTGGTTTTTTACTGCAATGATGCTTTCAAAATGTTGTCTTTAATTCTGTCTTTAAGTTTAATCAAATTAGAGAAGTATTACCAAGATGGCTGCGTTTTTTGTTACCCCATTATATTTTTTTTCAAGGCTGAATTATTCTCTCCTGAGAGAGATGAGTTAGGCTGGTGCACGTTTACGAGACTTCTGAGAGCATTTGGTTTCTTCACAAGAGCTGCGGTGGTCGCCCTCAGTGCTTTTGCAAAAGCCCATAAAACACGTATTTTTGCCCCATTTTGGTAAGGGGAGTTTCAGAGTTGTACTCTCATTGATCGTGAATATTGGGGAGATGTGGTGGTTTTTTTTTAACACGTGCACAATACGTATCTCTAAGGTTTTGTTTAACAACGGAACAGCAGCGGTGAAACCCATTCCTTGGCCTCCGAAGCCCTGGGTAGAAGGATCTTAGCGAATGACTGTCTCACACAACTCAAATGTGTGGTTTTGTTGGCTGATGTCGTTCCAGAAGAAGGGAGCGTTTGGGCATTAATCCCTGAACCCGAGGTGACATCCTGGTGGCACCTTTAATCTCCCGTGTACTCTAGAATGCTTATCCCGTTTACCTGGTTACTTTATGACCACGAGAATGCAGAGGACATTCTTGGTCAGGAATTTCAGGGCTCACTTGGAAATGCAGGTTGACTTGGTGTTCTGTTCAAATCCAAACTATGGTTTCAGCCTTCAGGAATCTTGCCAAAGGTGCGCAAAAACAAGGAGAAATATTTGTGAGCTGTTTATCAGCGTGTCCACTGTGTTATTTTTTCATGCTGTGTGTGGTTTTTTTTCAACACATAATTTCTGTCAGTGGAGATTGGAGGGTAAGAGGTCGGAAAAATATTGGAGGGTTGGAAAATTACTTCTTTTGTCTGCCAGAGGCAGTGGCTGGCATTTGGGAGGGTGGTTTCTGCTCTCTCCCCCCACCCCCTTCAGAAAAGTTGACTTAAGAACAGGCTGTTCCTGATTGAAGTAAATTTTGACACGGCATCTCTGTAATCAGCCGTCTAGGGCAGCTTCCTTGTCTATGGCAGATTGAGTTGGAGCCCTGTTGTCATTTCCCCGTGGTTTATCTGACGTGCTGCTTTTTCTTTCACAGAGGAGAAGAAAAAGCTAGTTCGAGAATTTGATGAGAAGCAGCGTGAAGCAAATGAAACGGTAAACACAAGCCTAAGGCTTCTGGCCTTTCTGACTGGGTGGAATGTGTACGCCTTGCTTGCTCTGTGGACCCTATTCTAGCAGGCAGATTTTTTTTTTTCAATGTTTGACTACTTGATCCGATAGGTGTGTCTGTGTTCATCAAGGCTGTTGTACATATTTACATACATATGCAGATGTAGCCAAATATTCTTACGTGCAGGGTTTTGGGGTTTTTTTTTTTATTTTTTTTAGTTTGGATATTGCCTTCCCTTTCTGAACAAAGAGGTGCAATTAAAATTGCTAGGGATTGGAGAGAGGGCGTGTGGAGAATCTGCTGGGGTTTTGGCAGTTTGTCTTTTTGTTTTTCCCCTACTGCCTTTTTTCATGTTGGTCTTGACCCACCTGAGCTTTCTGTAATAGTCTGACAGTTAAATACCACGGGCCTTGAATATTTGAAACCACTACTGGTTTCCTGGACAGCAGGTGACATGGAACAGACAAAACCCGCTCCATGCGACTTGTGTTTTTAAACAAGACATTATGGATTAATGTCTTAATCTTTCTTTGCATCTTGATGCGCTGTTTGTCAGGATGTTTTTGAGTCACAGCTGCACATTTTGCTTTATTCCTCTAACCCGCTGGGCTTTGTGTCTGTGCGGGTGATGTACGAGACGTAGAGCTCATATTGGCGGGTAGCTTTAAGCATTGTGAACTTGTAACAACTTTCACCAAACATGAATGTGAAAATTCACACATCCAAACTCGTGACTCCAGTTGTGAGGCTGGGACGGTCAGAGTCTGAATTTAGTGCTGTGCCTGCCTATATCATAGGTCTCTATTGCATAGATATGATGAGCAGCTGATACCCATCCTCTGAGTGAAAGTGAGAACTGCAAACTTTGAAGTTTTGGAAAAATTCCAGCATTTAAGCTTGGCAGTTTTGTGTGGATTTTTGTTGGTTTGGGTTTTATTTCCTTGAGGTACTGTGTGTCTGAAAATCCACGTGGGCTGAGCAGCATTAAGCAGAAAGATACTAGATGAGGGATGTAGGGTTTGAGGTTAAGCTCTCTTGCACAATCACGTCAAAACAGCTGAATCCCTCTGTCGGGGGGGTGAATTTTGAATAAAGCCACTGCTAGATTTGGTGCTTTAAATGTGTTTTCTTTTTGTTAAAGCTGCGGGAAATGGAGGAAGAACTGAAGTATGCTCCTCTGCCTTTCCGCAACCAAATGATGAGCAAAATTCGGGCGTACAGAAGAGACCTCTCCGTGTTCCAGAGAGAGATGAGAAGCACGGATTTGGGACTGGGCCCGGGAATTCAAGGCGATATAAAATACGGCATCTTCTCCACAGAAAATGAAGAGAGTGTGAGAATTAGATATAAATCTTATTTAACATTGCTGTGATTGTTTAAAAATAACATTCCGGATGTATTGTTCCTCCTTGAATCCACTTAGATTCTGTGCTTGTGTAAGTCCCTGTATATCTACAGGTGTTATGAATATCTCAGGGAGGAGAAAGAACACTTGGAACTCAGAGAGCTTCTCTGCTCTAAAACAAAGATATGAGTATAATGAAAATGGAACTCCTCGAATGCTGTGCAGATAGCAATTACGCAACATTCTGTTCTGAAATGTTCTATTTAATCATTTCCCTGCAGCGGTGAAAACACAAAAGTGATGCTACTGACCGAGAAGGGTTAACTGGTCTAGTTTCAGTCTCCAAGTTAGCAAAGTGTGTGAGTTGTGCACTCTATAGGTTCTTTAGTAAAATCCTCTTTTAAGCAATCTCCGTGTAATTAGTTTCAAGAAAATACAAGAAGTCGTTCTCTAGCACTTTCTTCACTGTGGATGTGCTGCTGCAGTGCAAGAACTACCCCAATTTCTTTGTTTCCCAGTTATGCTTAGATACATCTGAGCTGATAATTTGCTTATGATCTTCAAAGTGCTGTCATCTGTACCGAAAGTTTATGGAGGTTTTTTGTGTGTTTGCCTCAGATAAGGAAGGTTTGAGGGAGGCTCTTTCCTTCCAATCTCGTTCTGCAGTAGCTTGGTAAATTTTTATTTGATTCCTCTTGATTGGTTCCTCTGAAACCTGCGAGCAGGATGGTGATTGGTCTTCCAAAGGTTACTTTATTTTGACCCTAAGGGCAGCAAACATTTCTTACCCTCTAGCGGAGGCTCCTGGCATGAGAAGAGGATCTTTGTTACTTAGCAGCCCATCTGTTAATGCTGTTTGTTCCTAATCCTTTTGACTGTAAACTCTTAATGATCTCCCTGGCAACCAACTCTGAAGTCACAAATAAGACTGGCTTTAGATATGAATGGAAGGAGAAGGTAGTCTGGAAAGCAAAGATACTGTTTTCATGTAAACGTTCTTTGGCAAAGGAAATTGTTGAAAAGACCTTTTTTTTGGTAACTTTTAACTCTTCACTTGTGTGTCTTTTTTCAAAGCTTGGCCTGGTTTGGCCATAATCTTACAATGTGAACAAGAAATCTTTCAAAATTAACTGGGCTGCACCAGTAAATATAAGCAGCATGTACAGCTGATACAGATGGGTGACCTGTGAAGTCACATCCCAGCTTTTTTAATATACCAGAAGCCTAATACCTCTATCTTTGTGCTTAAGAGTTAAGTGGATGTTATTCTTCAGACGAATCTGCAGTCGCAGAGGGTGCTGCTTCTCCAGGGAACCGACAGCCTGAACCGAGCCAGTCAGAGCATTGAGCGCTCGCATCGAATTGCTGCTGAAACGGATCAGATCGGCACCGATATCATCGAAGAACTCGGGGAGCAGCGCGAGCAGCTGGAACGCACCAAGAGCCGAGTAAGCGGAGAATCTGGGGGGTTTGCACTGGTCATCACTTGCTGGGAGCTGTAATTACTGTCCTTAGACACATTGATCCAAACGGTGACCAAATCTTGGCTGCTACGTCTCTGTGCTGTGCTCGTAACAGGAACATAATTACTGTAGAAGGGCCCCAGGCACGGTGGCCAAATGTCTGCTGCTGCGTTTGTGCAGGATTGGGTGTTAGGCCTGTAGAGTGTTACTGAAAAAATTAGAGGTTTAAAACAATGCTAAGGAGTTTCCCACCACTGGATTACTGGTAAGGGTTGAGATTTGGGAGATAGTGAGCAAGTTCTTCTAACGAAGTGAAATTTAATACAACCTTAATTACTTAATTACTAACCTTCCAATATTTGTGCATTAGTTAAGGAGGGAAAAGGTCATGTCAGACAAGATACCTTTTCCTCATCCTGGTGTAAAGAAGCTGTGCTTCTACTGTGGAAGCTTTAAAAACTAGTTTGTGTTGTTTACACATATATGGAAAACTGAGAATTCCATTTTTGAAATAATGAACTGAGATTTTCTGTATGTACCAGGGCTCAGCCCAGGTGTAGCCCTCTCCTTATCTTTACTCCTTGTGACAAAGGCCGTAGCTTTTTCATTTAAGTAGTTTTTGATTTCAGTCAGCGTTTGATTTGCCTTGCTCCCAGATTTGGGTTGGGGAGCAGGAAATGAGATGTGATCTGAAGATCTGTAGGTGTAGGTTTTGTCTACAAAAGGTTACAGTCCTTCAAGCAAGTCAGTCTAGCCACAGATTGTTTACGAAGCTGGGACTTTTAAATGAAACAAATGTGAGCCTTTTAGGCACTATATTGCGGAATTACATTAACCACACCGCACAGTCCCACTAGAAGCAGGCTTTCCTCTTGCTTTGTCTTCCATAGCAAGGACGTTTGGTAGTTTTCTTCCCAGCTTGGTCCGGTCCATCTCAGCGCAAAGTAACGTACCTGCAGGTTCATTTTGTGGTTGAATGCGATAGCTTAAACTGCAGAGGAATGAGAAATTGTGGAAGCAGGTGTCTGTGATGATAAGTGACCTGGTTTTATGTTTACTTCCCTTCAAAGTTTAGAACTTAAATAGCGAAGTCTTACTTGGAAGCCCTCCTCGGGCCATACATCATGAATAGTGACTCTGTGAGACAACAGGGTTTTTTTTCAATTGTCCGTAACCTCAATTATGTGATTCTTAATAGCTGGGAGGTACTTGACAGTTCGTTTCTTAACAGTGCAAAGCTGGAATGGATTATCTATTAACAGTTTAGAGCTCGTTTCCCCTAGGTCACTTAGACCTGTCAGTGCAACATGGTTCGTTCTTTGCTAGAAATGGAACAGTTCCAGATACACACTGAGGAAAACATGTCAGTATCCTTTTCTTCTTCTGTCAACAACTAGAATAATGAAACTTAATGACGGGAGCTAAAACCTGCGTTCTGACATTTGTAGCTTAAATAAAGGGGCAGAAAGTGACTCTAAATTGCATCTCTTTGTATGTATCTAAGGGAAAGTATACATGAAAGTTTTATTTCCTCCTCAGAAAGGAGACAGTGCTTTCAAGTTTGTATCATGTATAGAGAACCAGAGTGTCGCTGAATTCTGAGAATATGTGGTTTGTCTTGGTCTCATTATTAAGTAAGTTCAGCATTTTAATACCAGCTATGTCCAGGTGCATCTTTACAGCGTTGCTGTGTACTTGTTCAACTGACACTAGCTTTTGTTTCTTCTTAGCTGGTGAATGCGAGCGAGAACTTGAGCAAGAGTCGCAAGATTCTGCGCTCTATGTCCAGGCGGTGAGTAGTGCGACTGGCTCGGCGCAGCCCTCAGCAGGGAGCATTCCTGCCTGCTGGTTTCAGGCAGAAAAATAAAGAACAGAGCGGCAGCTGGAACTGCAGGGACGTTCTAGGGAATGCGTTAACAGGAAGTGTGCCCATGTGCAGATGCTGATTTGTGTTTTCTCCTCTCTGGTAATTATGTACCAGAGCACAGGTAGTTGAACACTGCTGCGTTTGTGCTGCCCATCTGGCATGGTGCGGAGTCTTTAGCCATCCCACGTGGGAAATTGGGGTGAGGACGTAAGCGAGTTACACTGGATGGCTGATGGTAACCTTAGCTAAGACTCCAAGTGGAGTTGGAAAAAGCTGTGCCATAAAATCACTCCAACGGGGAGTGAGGTGGCCAATGACACAGCCAAATCTGTTCGGCCCACACTAGTGCCCTGCAGTAGCTTGTCTGTGAGATGGGAAACTGAGCCTGACCGGATCCTGCCTTGGCTGCTTAAGTGTATTTACAGTTCCCACGTTAGATAGTTTAATTATCATATAAACCAGTTCATGGAGTGTATTCCCAGTAGGTCCTTCTGACCTAAAAATCTTTTCTTTATAACCATTGCTAAAGGAAGTTACGATAACCCTAATTTTCAATAGTAACAATACATTATTATTTTGAGTTTTGCTTCCACCATGGTGTGGGTTTTAGCACAGGAGTTCAACTGATGTTTTCCTTCTCGCTTAGTGGAATGAGTAGGCACATGCAGAGCAGAAAGATCTGCCTTATGCAGGGTTGGGGAAGAGGAACAGAACTGCTGCTGTTGAAGTACAAGTTTTAAGCAGAATTTCCAGGAAAATGTGAGTAGGAAATTACTGAGTTAGCTCTTACCAAGCAGAAAGAGACACTTTGAATAATAGTTTATGGTCTAGCTGAAATGGGGAATATACTTATTGAAGGCAAGATGGTGATTATCTAGAAACTGCTTTCATGATCAAGGGGGAGAAAGCTATCTTGGATTATTTGTTATTTTTTTTTAACTCCAGAGTTACCACTAATAAGTTGTTGCTGTCAATTATCATCATCCTGGAACTAGCCATCCTAGGAGGCCTGGTCTACTACAAGTTCTTTCGCAGCAAATGAAGAAGCTTCAGGACCAAGCTGAGCTTTTTCCTCTGCTGAGGAACTGAATGGGCTGTCTGAGGATTGAACTGTCCCCTGAGACAGCATGTTCAACTGAAACTGTACTGACACTAGAAAGGCAGAGAAGGAGAGTAAAAGGAAAAAGCAGAGACAGACTTGAAGTACTGGTAAGATTAATAAGAAGGTAATAAATATTTTATTGTCTCAGTTTGTATATACTTAACTAAATGAATAAATCTTGATATGTAATAAAGTAGCCACCGACCAGTGGAAAAGCTAGTTTATTTAAAAATCGAGAGGTTAACAGTATTTGCCAAGTGTTGACAATCTCTCCACTCAAGTGCCTCAGCGGAGCTCTGAAATGTCCAAGGTACCCAACAGTCTGGGTTCCTAAATCCTCACTTGCTCTTCACTGTCAGATTCATCTGGAGAACTGGGTGTTGGGAGTTCATCAAAAGCCGTGTGTGCTCCTTCCCTTGTCTGCCCAAAGCACGTTGCTATCACGTCCACTGCAAGACTCGCAGTTGCGTTCACTTCCTCTTGAGAAGCTCCGAGCAGTGGATTGACTTCAACCATGTCTACAGCGGAAAGCATTCCTGTCAAAATGATTTACAGCTTCGTTACTATGAGAAACCCTCCAACAGGGTTTCTTTTGCAGCCAGTCTGGTATTTGAGCTCATGACTTTATCGACACCTTAGACAAGTGAAATTGGCTCTCAAGTGAGGGATGAGGTTGTCATTCTTAGGTGCAAGGTTGTGAGTTTTATGTTTCCTTTTTACATCATTACTACCTGTGGCAGGATGTCCCCTCACAGCGGTTGCCGGGCAGATTTCAGAGAAACTGCTGGGCCTAGGGGTACGCCCGGGAAGTTGGCTGGTAGCCCATGGGAGGCTGAAACGGCTTTGATTGACCACAGTTCAGATCTGACCAAGCTTTAAAATTGGGTCTTGCCGGCGGCCGTTTTTGGAGCCTTCCTTCATCGCAGCAAGCTGCAGTCGGGCTGCAGCCTCCCCCCTGGTCGAGATGCCTTCCAAGGTCAATCCTCAAGGTTGAGCTTGCTCATCTTTTTATAGGTGAGTGTATTTATGATCCGGATCATTAATCTTTGGTTAGGGGTTGAGGGGAGTGTAGGGGTGAGTAGCTGCTTGTCTCAACTGATACCCAAACTTGTATACTTGGGGGAGCATTTCATTTCTTAAATAAATCCAAGTTAATTACACATGTGGATTTTATTGAGAATGGATGCGCTCTTCACACTACCTCATTCATTCATGCTTCTAGCATTCAGGAAAAATAAGGTTGATGATCCATATACACTTACAAGAGGAATGGTTTTTAATCTTGTTTTCTCCCAGTCTAAAAACTAGGGGATGTAAAATAGCCTCACCTAGATTTTTTTGCCATTGTATTCATTATTCTATTGACTCTGATTGTTGGTGTTTTTTTTTCCTTTTATTGCAAATAACTCATTGTTTAAACATTAAATAAAAACTCCGTGACATAAGGAGGAAAATCATCATATCTCGAGTCAACTGCAGCATTACTTAGTGAAAGCTGGATTTATTAGCCTTGAATCCCAGAATGAAATTTCAAACCGTTTAAAATTATTTGTATCTATCTTTTCATTCCAGATGCCCATTTTTACATCTCGCCTCACATGTTTAGGATTAGGGGACGGGATTATAACCAGATGACTAAATGGGTTTTGGCATTAGTTGTTTAATGTATTATATATTTCATTTACTTTTTGGTAAGTTGAAGTTATTGAAGCTTAAAGCTGCTTCCAACACCTGGGGTACTGCCCAGCTGTAGGACTTCTTTTTCCCTTACTGAAGGTTGTAGGCACCTTAACTTTGACTACATTTATCTTATTATCTAGTTACGTAGGAAAAACACAGAGCTCACGTCGGTGATGTAGTTTGACCAGCAGTATTGGACTAAACAAAGACAGGACAACGCCCACCTGTGTTGTGTATTTCCTCCGTGATGTACATGCCTTCTCTGTAAGTCAGCCCACCTAGAACAGGAGTCCCAGTTGCTGGAGCCAGTGAGGGATCAAAAGCGTCGATGTCAAAACTCAGGTGAATTGGTCTCTGTCTCCTGAGGCAAAATAAAACGAGAAAAGCAATCGCAGAACCTTAAAGTTTCTCTACGTTTATTTCTTACTGCCCAGGCTGGTCAGCAAAGTAGCATCGTGCTCTGTGATGCTAAAGGTCCTCCCTAAATGCTATACCACATCTTACATACACTTGGAAACTACTGGTTTTCTTTTTTTTTTTTGTGTAATATTTTTGGACCCTGAAACATCTCTTAGATGAACTTTCCCCAGTACACAATGGGGAAACAGAAGTTTGTCATTCTCGTTTCACTGAGCATCTGCACAGGTGTGATTTGGCTGAAGATATGTACTTGAGTTCTAACCATTTTAGCAGGTATTTGTTCCCTTAGTGGGAAGAACGTAGAGAAATGTATGATGTGATCTGGCCTTTTCTCCTTTTGTACGGAAAGCCAGCGTGAAAGGCTAGAACACTGATTTGTACGGCCTCTAGAATGGAGGAAGCACCAATTGGAGGATTTCATAGATGAGGGGGGCAGTCTGCACTTTTCAGGTCAATAGCTGAAGCCTGCCAACCCCACTCTGTCACATAAGTGTAGCTGATGAAAAAGTAAAGGATAATCTCAAAGCTAAAACTTCAGTTCGTTACTACACGAAGTCTGGCAACCCCTGACAGCTTAATAAATTGGACACTGCTTGTCACTCCGCTGAGCTATTTGAGTGGCAGGCTCTGTACTTCCACCTTACTGCAGGGGCTCAGCAGGGAGAAGCCTCTGGAGTAGCAACATCTGCAGCCAGGAAGGGTGAGCACACCTTTAGATACAACCGCGTGCAGCACGGCTCCACGCAGACCTCCTTCTGCTTGCGGGACCTCGTTCTACCCTGGGGTGAGAGGTGACCCTTTCTAGCCGAGCCGCTCGCAGTGGCCCCAGAGGAACCCGATTTTCTCCCTAATCTGGTTTCCCTCGCTTGACCCAGTATTGAACTGGTGCTCATGGGGAGCTTCACGAGCTGAACTGGAAGTGGCAGCCGTCATCGGGACAGCACATGTGCACGTAGTCTAAGGAGGGCGCCATCAAATGCTTCCACCTCGTACCAACAGCTGAATTCAAGTCACTGTCAAGTTGCTACATATATATATTTATTTTATTTTTTAAGTATAATGTATACCCTAGACTGAGTTGATTCAAAGATCCTGTCCAAGTGCAGCAAAATGCAGAATTCCTCAAGAAACAGAACAAATTGTACAAGAGCCACAACTGTAGTGATTCATAATCTATCTCAGAGCTTTTTGCCAAATCCTGTGCAATGGTTCTATTTCAAGATGTGGATGTTGAGGACTGAAGTCATTTACTCTTTACTGGACACGGTCACAGTTCTGTCAGTCTGCCTTACAGCTAGAGTGACCTTCACATAAACAATTTTCAGCAAAGTAGATATTCACCAAACAGATGATAACAGTAACATAAATCAAATAATAGTTTGTTACCTGCCCATCAGTTGTTCAAATGTTCTTTCCATAACTTTCTGAATTCCAAGACGATCAATATCCCTCATGGAAAAATACTGGATGTCGTAGTTCTTCAAAATATAGCTGTTAAAATAAAGTTGTTAAAAAAAAAAAAAATAGATGTGGAAAGCAGCTCATGATATCAGCCTTTACAAAAATCCCTTAATCTAAACCAACTTACTATTCAGCAGGATCCACATCCCTCAAACCAATGTACACGATATCGGATGCTGAGAGGCAGGGCTTTAGCCAGGAAAAGCCAGGAAGTTGTGGTACCTGCAAGCAAAGGTTTGGTATTAGGTTAGTTTAATGACATACAGAAAAAAAAAAATGTATTTAATGCTTCCCTCTAAACTTTACAATTATTTATAGCATCCTTTCTCTGTCTAAACAGAGAAACTTCATCCCTTGAGAATCTGTCTTTCTTACCTTTTTTGCACCGGTTTTAGCCAAGATGAATGTTAATGGATGAAGTTTATAACTCTCACACATTTTCCAGTTTGAAGAGGAGGAATAAAAAGCCCAAACCCACAAGCAGTAGGTAATAGCGTCAGTGAATGTAAGGGGTAAGAAATGAGATACCCAGATACAGATCATGGACACAGCAGGTTTCACGGCAATGCGATGTCACTTACCCAGTACAACATACTTGAGTGGAGGAATAAAAACCGAGGCACTGGTATCTTTTTAGGAGAATCACCAAGAAGTCATGCAAGCTTTATTGCAAAAGCAATGTTAAAGACAGAAAAAATTGAAGTGGGGAGTGAGAAAAGGGAGAAAAGAGGAAGAAGGAAAGGGAAAAGAAAATGAAACAGGGAAAAGAGGAAAGGGAAGGAAAAAAGAAAAGCATGACATGAAGCTGGGCCTGCACACCGGGCTACACCGTACTGGTTTTTAATGTAGAACTAAAGAGAGCAGGTCTAGGACAGCCAATTAAAGAAGGTGAGGTCATAATTTTTCAACTTGGATAATTCAGTAGTCATGGCATGCAATAATAAAAATCCTTCAGTTACTAATATCTACTAATATATCCTACATTTTTGATATGCTTTAGCTCAAATATCTCTTCCTTTCCCAGCTCTGAAAGTGGCTACAGGCAGCACAGCTGTCAAGCAGCAAGAAGGCCCTGTCTCCCCTCTTACCCTTCCCAATTACTAATTATATTCTAGTTACATTTGAAATTGTTATTAAAGGCTAACGCATCCATAGCTCTATTTAATTATGTTGGGATTAAATAAGCACATATTATAAAAGTATTTGTTTACTCTGGGGCAATGACCCGAGAGTCATGAATTCAGAAAAGGGATAAATGAATTGAAGACCATTGGGAATAATATTCCAGTCTTAGAAATGACGCTGTATCTGCAAAACCCATCCCCTTACCGTAAGCTCAGCACAGTACTGATAATGCTGTTGCATACTCTAGTATCAATGATTTAGTAGATTCAATATTCCCATTTTTAATTACGCCTCTTCCTCTTGAAATAGAGAAAATGGAATGCCTTAACTTCCTCTGGTAGGCGCTGATTTTACTGTGTTGTAGTAAAAGGAGCTGCAAGCAGTAAAGCCAGACAGGCATCAGGAAAAGGCATTTTCATGGGGAGTTATTAAGAACTGTTCGTGAGTTAAGTTTGAATGGCTCCAGGAGCCCCGACACTAATGCCTGGTTTGAGGAATGCCACTCAAAGGATTACATCCAGAAACATTTTCCCTTAAAACAACAAAATGTAAAGCTTTTTAAAAACCCTGAAGTGCCACCTTGGCTTGAGAAGTACCAAGCGGTGCTCCTGTGAAACGTAACTGCCCAGACAAGCAGCAGGTGACAGCCTGGGCACGGGCTGTGCCAACACCAGCAGGGTTTGTGCCACGGCGACCTGGCCAAATGCTTTATTTCCTCACCTGCTGCATCACTCCTGTCCTTCGCGGCTGCTGCCTGGGGACATGAAATTCAGTGGAGCATTGACCAAGCTCATTAGCCCTGCCTGGATACAGAAGAGATTCTGAAAGCAGGTGAGGTAACACCTAAACCGAGAGACTTGGAACAGCCCTGGGGAGTTCGTGGCAGTTGGGCTAATTTAGGCAGTTGTTGCCGCATCCGTTTCCCCTGTTATGTTGTAGGGTCACAGCGAGGGCTAGGGTTTGACTCGTCTCCAAAATTCAACAAGCAAAGAGCCGGTGCTCCCGACAGTTCTCACGCAATCCCACAGAAGGCTGTAGCAGGTAACGAGTTGCCTGTACAGGATCAAAACCAGTCTAAACAGACTGGGCCACCAGAAGACCTGTGGTAACACTGCTGTCACCATCTCATGTCCTCTTGATAGGGAATGAAGAGCAAGGAGCCCGGTCATGCTGGAAGAGCAGTAGAGATGGGCAGTGAATCTGGAAGATAAAAGGTAACCATGCAGGCTATTTTGCTCTCTGTTTTATATCCTCAGAGGAGCTGTGGTCTCTCTGTCGAAACAGTACAAAACAGGTGCTAACTGGCCTTCTGGAGACTTATTAGGTTGACGACAAAATCTTGAGAAACAGTTCAGTGGAATCATGAGAGTCCACCCAGAAGCACACACACAGATACGTGGTGGTGGAGAGGGGTTGCTCAAACACCCCTTCACAGCAGGAGTGAGAGCAAGGAAGAAGATACTGGCCTCATCAGACTCTCGCTTGTCCTCTCGCACTGCTGCGCCGTGCACCCTTCAACAAGACAGAAAAGTCCTTGAGAAGCAAAGCGCAACTTGTTAGTTTGTCACTTTGAGAAAGAAGTAACGCTTAGAGTGTAGGGCCAGAGTAGCCTGTCCTGGTGGCAGACAGTTTTAGGATTCAGAAGGAACCCTTACAAAGCAGTCAGCAGATTTTTTTGTCCCAACTACTTCAGTGGATGAGAGCAAGAGCCTCCTCACACATCAAGGTCCCTCCATAATCCCAGATATGTAGCCAGATGAGCTACTGCAAAGGCACATTCTACTACTGCTAAAAAACTGTTTAAATATTTCTACTGTTGTAGAAGTCTTCTTGTGCTAGTAAGACAGATGTTCTTTTTCCTCCCTCTAAACAGGAATACAACACGGTAAGAAAACCCTCTAAACGAGTACATACATGCCTGTTTGTGCAGCTGCAGATACAGGTTGAGGGGCCATGGGCTTCCTGCCAGGTAAGAGCTTCGGTGGGCTTGTGACCAGACCAGCACCGTGCCTGACTAACTCACCCCTAAGTGTAACCTTACTTTTTCTTCACTAGTGCTGCTGGTAGAGGTCTGTGCCCCCACTGACCCCAGGAAGTTCACAATATTCTTTTAGTAGCTCTAAAAAAAAAATAAAAATACTGCTTTTCTGTGCTGCTCAAGAACCAGAGCCCACCAGACCAGACAACAACAATGTATACCCAGGAAGCCAATTAAAAACTTTTGTCCTACTGACAAAAGAAAAAAACAGCATATGTTATCCTGCCTTCCTCAGCTATCAAGGAACTTGGCTTTGTTCTGTTATCACCAATACATAAACTCTTCACCTTAGGCAAAAAGTGGGTGCAGTTGCCAAAAAAGAAAAAAACACTACCCCCTTCAACTTATGGGCAAGAACCCAGACATACAGTAACCTTTTATATTAACCTCCTCATGTCCTGAGGGTATTTCAAGAAGCCCCATTAATTTTGCATTACTTTGAGAATTCTATCCCGTTTGCAGAGACCATACAAGAACTGTTAGAAAAAGGAAAGGCTGCAGAAGCACCAAATGACTTCCAGTGGCTTGTGAATGGAATTCACTCAAAAGAATTTTGCAGGAGAAAAGACCTTTACAAGATGACAGCAATCTTGCTGTGCCCGAGGTGCTAACGCAATGGTATCTCCAATAGCCTGGAAGACATTAAACATGCTTGATCTTACTTTGAACATGCAGATTTCCTTCAACAGAGCGCTCCCAAAATTTATCGGCGAGAAAAAAGGCAGTGCAAAGCACCAGAATAAAGAAAGAGTCAGGTTTTCTCCAGCTCCAGCGTGCATTTTCAACCTGCAGTTGCTGATCCTGCTCGCACGCTCCAGCCTAAGCTTCAGCAGCAGCAGACTGTCCAACCTAAGTTCCTGCTGCAAAGGTCCCAGCTCTTAACAACACACAGGCTGCCACCATGGTGCCGTCAGTGGCTGCAACAGACACCTGTGTAGGGAGGTACAGCTCACAGCTAAGCCAAAAAGGATATGCAGGCCTTAGCTCCAGCTACTGTTTAGCATCTCAACAGCAGCAAAAACTGGCCATGCACCCCAGTAAATGGCTCTTCTTGGTAATCTGATCTCTTTCCAAGAGATTCTCTCTTGAAAGCACTCTGTAAGCAGATACAGCTGTTCTAAGTCATAATATTTGCCAGCGGAGCCAACACCAGAGCAGCCAGTTAGGAGAGGTCGGGCAGGAGCAGCCCCTGTCAGGCCCCAAGGCTGTCGAAACAAGGAAGAGCCAAACTAAGCAGAAGCAGTGTGCAAGGCGTGCCGCCACCGGCTGTACCGCAGGAGAGCTCTGCCTGGCTCTCACAGGCTCGGCCAGTGGGAGGTTCCCTCCTTTGCTCAGTTGGCAGAACTGCTGCCATCACGCAACCCAGGAATGGCGCCAGCCCAGGAACGGCACCGCGGCACGTACCGCTGCCAAGTACAGCTCCTGGGAACACTTGCTCACTGTACGACCCACAACGGCGCTAGCACGAACAAAAGCTTTTTCTCCTCGTTTCTAAGTGTGTGTACATACATCTATATTTACGTGCGTTTGTGTCTATGTGTGTATATACGTGCACGTATACACACACAAACATTCAGTATTTTTGCTTGCACTCAGACAAAAAAGGTCTGCATTTGCAGCAGGTAAGAAAGCACCTCGCACCAGGAAAAGTACAATGCTCTGAGGATTTCAACATAAGTGAACTGTACAAGCAAGACGCTTACTTTATCTTGAAGCTCTCTCAGCAGAAATGAGAGAGGTTGTCCATGGAGGCTTCCAGACTGAGTTGTAAGAGGCGTGTTGATATCAGCGTGCGCATCCACCCAGATCACACCGAGGTGCGGGCACTGCCGCGCGTGGCCGCTGACGGAACCAAGTGCCAAGCTGCAAGTACAGGAGCAAAGACTTCAGTCTTCATTTCTACAAGAACAGTGGTAAATCTCCACAACTTCAGCCAGCAATGTTGTCATGTTTCAACACATCAGACATCCATGATGATAAAGGGTGCACCCCATGCACAGTGCATGACATGCCACTAAGACGAATCCAGGAGACTTCCAAGTAATTCTACAGGACTACACTGGCACTGGCAAACAATAAAGAGCTCTTGTCTCTCTCCACTGTCACTCTTCCCACCTGTTCTAGCTCCAAATGATCACACAGAAAATCTAGCGTGCTCACTCATCGATTCTGCTGTCTACCCATTTTTGATTCCAGTCATGACACCTTTGCCCACAATTCATTCTTACATTCCCTACCTCCTTCAACCAATTTTCAGATCAAAGGTTAGTGAAAAAAGAGGGAAGATTCACACGTTACACAAAGCGGTGTCTGTGCAAGCATTACAAACTCTTCCCAAGAGCTGACATGCGAGAGTCGAGGGGCAAAAATAGAGACATATCCCTAAATAAACGTTCATCAATAAAGACACCACAACAGTTCCTAAAGGGACCTGATAACACAGATTTTCCCCAACAGGAAAACCTCATTTGTATGTCTGCAGATCACAGAGCAGTCTGGAACTAAGCGGTACTGTCTTAGAAGATCAAATTTTTGCAGTTGTCTTCTATGTTCCACCCTAAAAGCGCCAGCAACAAAATCAAAATGCTGCTCCCCTATGGTATCACCAGGAAGCGTCCCCAAGCTCTTCTCATCATCCCCTTATTTTTTAATTAAATTCTTATATTCCCAGTGTTAACTTGTGGCATGCACCGCTAAGTGCTTCTAGTTGAGCTCACCTGTGATCACCTCCGATAGTCACACAGCTGTGTCCAGCCGCCACTGCTCTGCTGACAGCATCAGCCAACGTCTGGCTGGCTAAACCCACCGACCGCGGGTATAAAATCAGGTTGTTGTACAGCTCATCGTTGGGTACTTGAGTGAAATTCAAATCTCCAAAGTCGTACACTTGGCATCCTGGGAACACAGCAGCAAAAGGAGAAAGGGAGTTACTTTACCTGAGAGGAATGTTCAAAGTATGGCCTCCTTAGAAAATCGGTGGGGCAGGTGTGAAAGGAACAACAGGAAGGGAAAGATCCCTTTGCATGCCCTTGCAAACAACCGCGTCACAACTTGACAGATCGGAAAGCTTAAGAACGTATTGTTGCTTTAATTTAGCAATGAGAAATGGCAATCATAGAAAGTGACCCAGTAGAACAGTTTGGGTTTTGAAATTATTTCTTGGCAATTTTAACATGAAAGAAAGTACAGTTTGCATTGCTGTCTTCCTTCACGGTTAGAGAGATGGTACACAGCCTTAAATGAGCTCAGTTCCTCAAAGATACCTTGGACTACACATTTAACTAACTATACCCGAGTCCCAAATTATTCTCCATCTTCAAACTCCAAAAGAATCCAGGCACAAAAGTGCCAAGTTACCAATAACGCAGATTTTGTTATGGCGCTTCCAGACAACTCCGTGGAGGATGCACTAGTGCTGTGTAAGAGAACCCGTCCATTTGCTCAGCACAGGATGTTCTAGGTGGCATTTTAATCCCGGGGCTTTGATCCCAACCCCTATCGTTGCCAGTTACAACCAAACTGGCTGTTGAAGCCTGACAACATTCTGAGTCTAGGACTCGGCCTTTCCTGAAACGTAGTTCTGTCTGAAAATGAGTTACTTCACAGATTGAGAAACAAGGGAGTTTCCCCTCCTCCAGCCAACTGAGAACATATTTATTAATCAGCTACACTCAAAGTTTAATTCTCTTTCATACACATTATAAAGTTTATCCTTTGAAGCTCTGCTGTCCAGCACCATGTGCTTTCTTAACAGTCATTTACATACCAACATTTCTAACAGTATTTCACAGGCCAAAGCCTCTCTGTTTCAGGTCGGCCTGTCACTGCAGCCACTGATGAGGACTGGAAAGGCCACACGGTATTTACAGCTACATCCACAGTGGCTTAATAAGTTAAGACCTCCCCAAATACCAGTCATGCCTGTCACATTTGTTCCTCTGAATCACTAGTCTGTTTGAAGTTCAAAGCATCCCGGCTAGAGCTTCAGATTTTGCCTTTAGCCATCCTATGTCCAACAAGGCAATTTGAAAGATTAAAGCAAATAAATCAACATGAAGAAACAGCCCACTTGGGGCTCAGGGTTTCCTGCTTAATTCCCATTAAGCCATTGGTCTAATGACTAGGAAACATGCTCTGTGAGTTTGTGTGGTGCAAATAACATAAAAGCAGCCTTGAAAAAACCCACAACTTTATTATTCCAAAAGAAGTTTTGACTGGTGGGGGGAAAAAAAAAAGGCAGCAGAAAAATAGCTGAGTCACATGTGAGTATTAGGTGGCTGGGAAATAGGCAGGGACACAGATGGCCATATGTCACGGTATTTGGTAGGAGAGGACAGCAGCTGAGCACAGCTACTTGACAAAGGATTAAATACACGTAGTCTCAGCGTGTGTCAGAAAACACATTATCTGCAGGGACTCCAAGCAGTAAGCAGGACTGACATACCGCTCCCTGCTTTTCAAAAGGCAACACAGCCACACAACAGCATTTTTCTTATCCTCCCTTAGGCAATGCCTAACTAGGCAGCAGGACGATGGCTCTGGAATTTCGAGCCCATTTTTGTTCAGATTTGAAGGTGCTATCTGATCTCCATGTGACCACTATGGTTTTTACCCTCTGTTTCATTCCACTGCTGTGCAGAATCAGAAAAGCTGTGTGAGTTTTGGGAGACGCTCAGCAAATACATTAAAAAAAAATTTTATTTGTGTCTTCATAAAAGGCTATTTTTCACACATATGCAGTGCTACACATTTCAGTATTTCAAGGTTTGATGAAAATATGTGAGTGTGCCCAGGAGACAACTCTTGGCAGTTAAGACATCAAGGCAGCACATCATTCGATAGGTATTGAGAGATTTCAGAGACACTGTGCAAGTCAGTAATACCTTTGATCTAATAGCTCTGACAGCTGTGGGAAGTAAATCTCCAGCTGAGAGCTGTGCTCAGTGACTCACCCATTACTACACAAAGCAGTGGAAGAAAGGACCGCCACTTCTGCTTTGTCCCCTCTTACAGGGCATACAAGTGCATCACGGTATATTTACCCATTAAGGGGCAAAAAAGAATGAAAGTAAATCACATCACAAAGCTCCATCTTTAGCTGCATGTAAAACGAAGAACCAACCATGCTATCTTCCCTAGCGCTTCAAGGAAAGGGTTAGGATTCCTCAGGCTGTGCTCAAGGCAGGTCAACCATGGCAGATTCCAGCAAGTGTGTTTAAGAGAAGCATCACGTTTTCGAGAACTTCTGTCTTCGTTATCCTGCCCTCCTCCCAGTCCCCAGCTGTGAGGCAAAACCGCTCGGTTCAGCTTCTGAATAAAAGAGCCATTGGTTTCTTACAATCACGTCAGGTTAAAATGTAGGCATGGCAGAGATGGATGGACACACACTTTTGGGGTCCAGAATTACAAGATCTTTTCCAGCTTTTAGCCAAAAGGTACTCTCACATCTCCTGCATTTCAACACCTCTCTAGTTAGTTTTACAGAAAAGCTTAATGTCTCTTAAAGACAATAGTTGCCTTCAGTTTTTGTTACCATCCTCAGAAGTCTGTTGTTCAGACAGAGTTCATAAACCTTGCAGCAGCTCCTCTTTTCAGCTTTGTGCTTCCCTCTTGTTTAGGCCCAGCGTTTTTATGTGCTTGGAGAAAACAGCCCAAGTTTCCCAGGGTGATATCAATGTTTTCAGCCAACTATCCAACAGCTGATTAAAATTCAGTGAATCTCAGAAGTACCCACTAATCCAATCCTTGAACATCAATACAATCTTTTCTTCCTACTATTTCTTTAAATTGTTAATTACAGCTTTCAAAACTGTAAGCAATGACCTTGGGGCAAAAGGAAAGCCTAGTGAACACATACTACAAAAAAACCCACATACTACACAAAAAAATTTCACAGCGCATAAACCATGTATCCTTAATTGATCCAAAGTGCACATCTGCCCATATTTATTAGAATTAATCAGATATTAAAGAGATGAATCGACATGTACATTTGTCTTAATGCTTACTGAGCAAAGAAAAAAATTTGTCAAATTATTGATGTATCTTCTTAGCTTCTAGAAGAACTCTGATATTAGTTTAATATTAAAGATATGATTTTTTCCCGTTTCATCTGCCTGTTTGCACATAATTTTGATTTAAAGACATTAAAACCCCAAATCTTTCTCACCTACATTATTTTGTCAAACACAGATATTGCTCAATGGATAGAAACGCTGTTGCGCAGTGCAGTCTGGTGGATCTTGCTCTTATTTGGCCATTAGTGAAAGATGTATATAATCCACCACACCAAACAACATGCACCTACTTCCTTTGGTAGTTGGGCCACTCTTGGTTTTAAGATACTAACAGTTATAAACAAACAGCTTTTAAAATCAGCACAGAAACATCACATCAAGAAAATACATGGGACTTTTAAAAGACAGTAGCTCCAAGTTCTGAATACTAGGGGAAAAAAAAAAAGTGTGGGTAGACAAGCAAGTCAGGTTCCTTAGATTCATTAGAAAGCACAGCATCCACACACTGTTTGTCCAAGCAGCAATCAGGTCTAGCCAGGATTGAAGTTCTTTTTAAATGAAACAGTATCATACACTACTTACAAACTAAACACCACGGACGTTCTCCTAGTTACTAAATAATATGAAATGAAATAGGGTCAAAAGAAGTCTTTTGTTCCACTTTCTAGCTCTAACAGAAATTACATTCAAATGGAAAAAATACTCGGATTCATTAGTCAGTTATCAACAGCCTGAAGAATTTATAACCAAGCCCCATCAGCCCTCTGGCTCAAGAGGAGATCACTTTTTGAAGTGAGGAAAACAAGAAAAACAAAGCAAAACCCAAAAGCTTCATTCATCTGTTTCTGTTACATGAGCTTGAAAGAGATGAGGGAAGTAAAGATGTCAACCAGAACACAAACCCACTGTACAGTTACATAAATAAGACGCATATATGCACAACAGTCCTCCTGTCGGTACGAACTATTAATGCACAAAGGCAGCACGTGGATCTCTTCCACAGCTTAGGAGTGCAACCCTCAGTGCCCCCCTCTGACAGTGTTCCACCAACAGAGCTGCTTGGCGGCACTTTTCAGCAAAAAATAAATAACCTTGAAACATTTTGTACAGTACATCTTTCCTAGGTCAACCTCTTTTGACCAGAACATGTTAGGGAAAGGTCACATCACCATTCAGCCAGCAGCCCAGGGGATGGAGGGCAGACATTTTTTTCGGCCTGCAAAACCAGAATCTGGTAAAAGAAATCAAAATTTTTCATAATTAGGAGCCTAACTTACATTGGGGGGGAGAGTTAGAAATACAAATTAGTAACATATTTAAGAAAATAAAAAATTTCCTGCATGCTTGTTGAAGTAGGCTATTAATGTCACCCTCGAGCTCAAACCAAAGGTGTGTGCAGTTGGGACATAAGATGCCCTTTAGCAATCTATACAACAATGATCATGTTTGCTTCTGATCATCTTCAGCAACATAACAGCTCATTTATTCATATAGTAAGTCATTTTCCTGCACAGATCTAGAGAAAATTTTCTTCTGTAAAGTCAGGTGGCTCCTAAGTGTGCAGGTATTTAACTGGAAAGCATCTGGGCAGCGGCAAGGAAAGCCTCCCCTCCCACCCTCCCCTACTAGGACACTGCACAGAGCCAGGAGCAGCAACCCGACAGTCAGAGATTCAACTTTCAAAATCCTGGCTGCTGCCGGCATTGCCCAATGCCATGTGCCACGCTGCTGGCACACCTGCAACAGCCCTCTGGCAGCAAACAGGAACGCCAACAAAAGCCTGTGGAACATCAGACAGAAAGGATCTCCTGACACCGTTACACTGAATATTCGTGAACTAGAGATACAAAGAAAACAAAAAAAAAAACAGCAAATCCTAAGTTAATGGGGAAATTAAATCTTCCCTCTTCCAGGTTTCTAAACCCTGCTGACCTGCTTTCAAAGGAATGTGGAAATCCCACTGTTAAGTCTTGCTTCACATCATGTTATAGAAAAGCACTCACGGGAAAGCATCACTCCTGCCAACTGTTTTCTCAGTTTACGGCCCATCTAGTGAATCGCCACAGACACAGAAAGGCTTTTTCAGGAAGCAACACATTTTATGATCAATGTTTATAGACAAACAGCATTTTCTTTTCCGTGAACAAAACAAAGGGCTATAAGCTGTGACCATCCTTCTTTTCCGCATAACCTCACTGGTTCACGGTACAGAGTCTGCAATCCTGTCTCAGAGGCACTGTCAAAATGTTGCACAACAGCAAACAAGCGACTCCATTCATTAGGACCAGTGCCTTCTGAAGCCTATTTTAAGACAGATTTAACCCTTCAGATTTATCCAGGGTGTCTGTGTGTGCATATAAAAACTATACAAAGTGCATACTCTTGTTTTACATGAATACAAAAATTAGGCTAACACATCCCCACCAGAAAAGACTGATACTTCAGCTGCCTAGTTTAGTCATGATCTTCTTGCTCGTAAGTTGATTACACAGTGTCTAATTCTCTTTAAACAGAAAAGGAAGAAATCTCATATTAGATACAGACATTTGATGCCTCAGTAGGTTAATGCCAGATGCAAAATTTCATTTCCTGAAAGGAAAGTTCATGACTCAATTTCCACCCTGCCTTTCGGAACGCTGGAAGGTCTAGTTTAAGACAAAGTTCCTGTAACTGTACCTATTTAAAAGGCTTCAGCTTATACAACAGAAACATGCAACCCCAATTCCTACTGTCACTTCAAGTCTCAAAAGTCTCAAGTTGTCCCTTGCATAAAAGGAGACAAAAATACTTTTTCCCGACACCAAAAATCAAGCAGTCACCTAGCATCTCCTTGGTAACTGTTTATAGCTTTTATATCTTATGAAATCCAGTGTGCGTGACCTGAAGAGGTCTCAAAAAACGTCAGTATCAAGCATTGGGAAATATTTGCCTTGTGGCTTGCATCAGAGAGGAGACACGGGTGCAGCTATTGCAGTCTGGCACTCCGCCACCAAAGCCTGCACAAGTTCCAATTCCTTCAAATAAGCTTGACTCAGAAACAGCTCCCGACAGCAAGAACACAGGCAGGCACTTACAGCCATGGGAAGTCACAATAACAGAACAGCTCTCCTCAAACACCTTGTGCTTCAGATTGCTACAGAGGTAAACTAATTATAGTAGTTAGCCCAGACACGTAACACTTGAGAGGAAGGGAGAACAGAATATACCCAACTACTGAAATTCTCTCTCTCTCTCTCACAAGCCGCAAGAAGCTAAAATCAGACCAGCTCACTTCATACTCAAATTAAATCTGCTTATTTCATTTCAGTGCCTCATTTCCTTGCTTTTCATCAGGTGGTTTTACAACAGAAGTTTCTACCTTCCACCCCAAAATAATCCTCTGTACTATATTCACAGAAGCACATACCAGTCACAGGTATCTTGGTCTTGTGAATCCACAATGAGAGACAGGATCAAAGTTTCAAATGAGAAAACAGTAACGGATTTCGCACACCACGAAGCGGATCAAAACTCAACTCATTTGAGTTTTACCTCTGTCATCTCCCTTTGTGCCCCTCCCCAGTAACTCCTCTCCTTCAACAGGTCAAAAAAATAAAACAGCACGTCATCTCAACTTATTCCAACCAAAGATAATTTCACAAGTGCTAAGTCATGTATTAAAACTCATTTTATAGTATAAAAATATCAACGATTAAGACCATCACCATAAAATTAAAATAAATACAAAATCCCTAATAGCTCTGTTCTTTGGTCCTGGAATCTGATCTCCCTTTACTGAAAGCTTAGGGAGAAATAATCAATTTGGGTTTTGCGATCTGCATAGCTTAATTTTTTAAGATGTATTTAAACTAAACCAACATGAAGAACAGTTACAATTAAAGCACTCAGTGAACTTTACTCCAAACTAACAAAGTTTCTTCTGAAGCCAACATCACAGATAATGCACAACCTGCAATACGTGCCAGCCAAACGGCAGAGGAAAAAACCAAACATTCAGTGGATGCCTCCCTGAACCAGGGCTCCTTCTGCCCGGCTGGTTATTGGAGTCGGCTCCCAGCTGCCTCCCCTCACGGAAGCACCTGCCCTTGCTGCATTTTGACAACTGAAAATGCCAGCTCCGATCAGCCCATTCGACTGCGCTTTGGAAGTAGCACCTTGCTTTTTGTCAAGCCGCTGCTCTTCGAAGCTAACCGAACCTGGCACACTGACACGCAAGAGGTAAACGAGAACAGCAGAGTCTCTCAGACCTCAATCTGTGCATCAGTACGAGGTCATTTATTCTAGTTCCACAAACAGGCTGCAGCACTACACCAGTATGTTTTACTGCTATTAAACAGAAGTGTTTGCATGTGCTTTTGTCTAAGGGAAAGGAAAAAGGACTGCCAGTTACCTGTTGGCTGGTGCGGTTTTTTGGTTTGGGTTGGTTTTTGTTGTTGTTTTTTTTTTTTCCTGGAACAGAGGAGGGAGAGAGGGTGTGCCTGGGTAAAAAGGGCATTCTCATTTCAGCTTCGCAGGGCAGAAGACAGCTGTAACTAACATCCTTATGCAATACTCCTAAATGATTTTTTTCCTAAGACTGTTCCTGGTGAATTAAAATACTTCGCTTTGACAGGACTGAGAGCGGATATGATCAGAAAGCACCCATGAATAGCAGCATTTCTCATCTCAATAATGCAGAGGTTTAAGTAAAGCATATGCTGCTTAAAATGCCACCAATTGTTTAAAGTTTTATCTGTCTCCCATTTCAACCTTACCAAGAGCAGAAAATGTGAGGAAAGAGGCAAAAAGAGAGATCTTGATATCTATACAGTAAATTTAGACTTCATTGGAGATATTGACTGAGTCTACTAAACTACAAAGTCTTTAAAAGTTTAGAACACTGAGCTTTGAAGACAAACAATTGAGAGCTAGTGCAAAGCTAGATTCTAACTCAAGAATACTGAAGCCCTGACAGATCTCATTCCTAACATAAACGGATCTTTGTCAAACTAAAGTCTGTAAATCCAATCTTAATTCAAATATAGGCAGGCAGAATGGTACAGTTTATCAAAGTCTTCAGGGGTGCAGGCAACTCTTTAAACACATACTCACCGGATGGGTTGATGAAAATTATTTCCCAACACTGCAGCTGTAACTCTCGCCAGTCCACAACTACTGAACCCCAGCACCAGTTCCGCATGATGTATACCTTGGTGAATAACTGAAAGACTATTTATCTTCCTCAAACACTTCTCCCAAGAAGAGTTAGCAGGACAAGCAAGAGATCTATGTAGAAGAAGCTGCTTCGTGATTTACTGTTAAAACTGAAATTAACCATGTGAGCAATGTTACTGAGAAAGCAAAGTTGAGCTTGGCAGCAGATGTCAGGAGTCCAACAGTTTTAGGCAAAGCAGGAGCACAGCTCCAGTCACATATCTCCAGTCACATAGGGATTAGCAGCTCTACCCCTCTTTCAGAGAAGGTTACTCCTTTCTGAGTCATTACACTAACTTCCTGAAGCTTAGTACTGAAGAACTTTGTTTCAGTCAAACAAAATAATAGTGATATGATGACCATTCTCTATGACAAGTCTATCTCTATTTCTGTTTGTAAGCCACGTGTCTCTGCAGTCCACTAACTTGTCAAACCAGCACCACTGATCCAAGCTTGATTAATCAATTTTAGGAGTAATCCAAACCCAGGTTTGGCTAAACAAAGCAACCCAACGACATCCAGCTCTAAATAAAGAAAAGGAAAGAAAAGAGAGGGCAGGGGAAAAAAAAAATCAACAGTCAACATACAAGAATGAATACTTAAGAAGAAATTTTATACTAAAGTTGTTCCCATGTTAGCAACAGCAGAGGTGCTAAGTCACCTCTGCTGTGCAATTAACACAACAGGTATCTATAACAAAAATCCGAGAATGGTCCTTTTCTCCTTCAAGAGAGAGGACTAGGCACCACTCTGGATTTAAGTTTGATCAGATTCTCTGCATAACTGGCAGTAAACAGGAGATGTCCAAGAAATTCTCACTTGAACCTTATACTTTGCATCTTCTACAGCTCAGGTCAAATGCATGTCACCCATCTTACACCTTCACACTAAAAGTCCAAGAGGTTCCACATACTGCACCCATTTCTCTTTACTGGCAGAACAATACCCAGCCCTGCAAGCTTTGCGTCCTCTTCTTCCCCTAGCCAGGGAGTTACAGGTCTCCATTTTCATACAGCACTTTTACTTCTTTGGCAAGATGAAAGAGTCCACTGAAGTGTTAATATTTTCGTTTTCCTTAGGAGAAGCAAAGCCAAAAGACAAACATCATCAAGGTGTATAAAAAGCCCCACAGGCTTAGTCATTTATATTTTGAATTATTCCTGCTGCAGACTTGCACACCCACTGTTTTCGGTTCCAGAATTGGACTCCTGCTGCATTAACTCTCCTCCTAAGTACACCTTGAACTACTACCAACACGTAACAGTGTTCTCTCTGCTTCTAACAAGGGGATCAAAGTCAAGTTAGTGGCTCAGATTCATCTCAGTCTGACCATCTGCCTCTGAGCTGCCTCCTCATACTTCAGCCTAAGCAAGCTGTTCGTGGGCAGTTATCATTTTAGGCAGCCAAGAATTTATCATACCATGTAGGTATAGTCACAGTCTCTTTCAAGGGAGGAATCCCCCCCCCAAAAAAATAAAAAATGAAGCAGCAGCTCAGGACACTGCACCAGGACTATGGAAGACCAGAAATTAGGATGGGGCAAAGGAATAATGTAATTCCTTCCCCGAGATACTGGTCAGTGAAAGTAAAATGCAAAATAGCACAAAAAGGGGGAAACAAAGGCTCCCACTCCCTGTGATGTGACATGGGCACTATCAACAGAAGTCATTAAATCAGGCACACAAACACGAAGTGTGTGGTTGCTTGATATTCAAAGCAGCAAAGCATACACACACGAGACTAACACACACAGTGCGTGCATCTTACTAACTAAATGATACATGCACTTTCATTTTATGCATGTTGAATGGAATTTGAATATATGAATCGGAAACTAATAAATCAAACCTGACAATTTCAGGCAAACAGAAGAGTTTGATCACCATAAATCTCTTCCACTTGAAACAAATGAAGGCAATTTTATTTGCAAGTTACTGTTAATACAGAGTTTTCATCACAGGAACAACTGCCCCTTTCCGCCCATCTATAATTCCCTTGACTGCCAGGAATCCACCTTTGCTCTTCTACTGGGAAGCATCATTCCACAGCTGGCCTCATGCCTGGTTCCAAACTTGCAACGATGAGGAAAATAATCTTCATAGTACTCCCTCACATCCCAGCAGGGAATGGGAGTGTCCCAACAACAAACACACGCGCACACACACAGACAACATGGACACATACTTCAAAAGTAGCCAACACACTGGGAGAGTAGAAGCCCTGTATCTTAGACAAATTATTTTTTTTTTAAAGGAGAAACCTGGTCTGCTGCAGCATTATTTACCTGTTTCTGGAAAACAAGCAACAAGGTCCTATGAAAATTATTAATTCTATTTATGTAACAGATAAATAGAATATCCAAGTCAACAAGGAGAATAATACTGTGGCTCTATCGCCTCCTTCAAGGTACAAGAAGAAAATTCATAGTGTTAGAAAGACAAAATAAAGCAGCTCAAGTTTCAGTGTACCAGTTCAGTATACCATGGGGCTCTAAGCAATAGCACTGTTACCACAGCACTACAGGCAAAGCTTACTCTGCCAGCCCAGGGAAGAAAAATAAACAGCTTGCACACAAACCCAATCATTTGTTCAGCTTCCATGAACAACAGATGTGCACAACACAAAAGGCTATATGGTCGTGTCCTCCTCGATCTGCCACCCTACCCTCAAGCACATTGTCCCTGCAAGATAAACAGCTCTGCATACGCTGGTGATTGTCCTCACGGCAGAACCCGTTACAGCTCGTGTGCCATCTGAACCTGCTTGCAAGAGAGCTGCAGGGATTTCAGCAGCAATAAACGTCAACACCAAGTAACACCAGGTTTTTTTTCTTCCAGTGGAAGAGAACGTCAGCAAGAGGAAATTGAAACTACAGGAGGAAGAAATCCCGGAGCCTTTACAAATTTTAAGGGAAGAGCAAGAAAAATATCTTCGTGTGCATTATTGATTAATGAGTAACCAGTCAAAAGGAACCAAATAACGAAAGCATTTTTCACCTTCCACTTATTTTTACGTTTAACTTGCTTCATTTCTATCCCCACAACTTTGTTACTGGATTTCAGAAAGGGCTTGTACTCTCCTTTCTTTCTACCTTTTCCAAACTACTGTTGAAGTGAGCTGGTATCACGCAAATGAGTTTTTTCTAGTTTGTTTTTGTTAATTTTTTTTTTCAAACAGATTCTTATGAAATGGCAGTATTAGAGCTGAGCTACCTGAAATAGAACCCCAAGCCTACCAGTATAAAACGGTGTCATTAATGTAAAAATAAATACCTACAGTCTCATCTTGAAAAACATCCTCCTTTCAAATCTCTTCACTTCTTAGTTTTAAGTAAATTCTAAGCTCAGTAACATACATACTTTTATTCCAGTATAAAAGATGTCTTTTAGTCACCTTCTTCCATGTTTGTACATTACAGACCATGCTCACAAGAACTCAAGTATTAAAGCATCTCAACTTTGCACAAAACAAGAGAAGCACGTCTACTCATTTTGATCAAAAACTGGGAGTTTTCAGCTTGTGAATCATGAGATGTGCAGGATGAGCCCAAAGGGCTGCACCAAACAATAACTTCTGTTTTAAAGAGGTCTTGCAATTCAGAATAAATTTGCTGGAGGGTTATGAGGCAATTATCTTACTTCTGCATGCAACCAAGAGCAGATAACAATTCTTTCTGCAGCCCATCCCTGCAATCCATCCCCATCATACAGTATTAATGATTCTTTAAGACAATGTTCAGCTTTGCAAGTTTCTATCTTCCACATCCTGCTTCTAATAACCATGATACCATTTTCTGCAGGTCTGGGCTTGTAGAAGCAGTAAATATGGGAAGCTGAAGTGCAAACAAGTGCATGGATTTGCTTGAATAACAGCAGTGGTAACAGACTTGAAACTCACCATTCACACAGTGCTATATCTGCAAGCACTTACAAAGCAAAACCATAGACAAGACTTGATACCCAAAGCTGAGGGTTTCTCCAGAAAGTTCCAAAAGCACACATGTATCTGAGGAACACGCTAAGCAGGCTGGTAACGAACATGGAAGAGGAAAATGCACCATGCGAGAAATCAAGGAACAGAGTCAAGGGTTTGACTTGACTGGACACACTGTGCACAGGTTACGTCTTAGAATCATAGAATTGTCAGGCTTGGAAGGGACCCTAAAGCTCATCCAGTTCCAACCCCCCGCCATGGGCGGGGACATCCCCCACTGGATCAGGCTGCCCAGAGCCCCGTCCAGCCTGGTCTGAAAAACTCCCAGGGATGGAGCTGCCACCCCCTCTCTGGGCAACCTGTGCCAGGGTCTCCCCACCCTCACGGGGAAGAAGTTCTTCCTCACATCCCATCTGAACCGACCCATCTCCAGCTTCAATCCATTCCCTCTAGTCCTATCACTCCCGACATCCTAAAAAGCCCCTCCCCAGCTTTCCTGCAGCCCCCGTGAGATACTGGAAGGCCACAATAAGGTCTTAAATCGGCCTCGCGTTTCTCTCGGCGCTTCTCCAGCGGGCCGGGGGACACTGCGGCCACCCCGCCCGCCCGGCGGCCCCCCGCGGGCTCGCTGGGAAGCCGGAGGACACGGCGGCGGCGGGCGAGAGCCGGCAAAACCCAGCCCCTCTTTGTCCTGGGGGGCTCCGCCAGGCCCCGGCGCGGCCCTGCGCCCCCCCCCCCCCCCCCCGGGCCCCCGGGCTGCTGCGCGGGGAGCGCCCTCTCCCCCCCCACCGCGGAAAACGCGCATTTCGGCGTTCGCGAGTCCCTGGAAGGAGCCGTTCCCACCTCCCCCCTCTCCCCGCCGGGCTCGCAGCAAGCGGCTGAGTCACGCTTCGCCAGGGGATGCCCGGCCAGAGGAGGATGGAGAAGAGGGGCAGCCCGGCAGTCCCCCCCCCCCACCCCCGCCCCGCCGTGCCTCACCGAGCCCAGCCAGCCGCTCCACCAGCCCCGCGGCGCGGAGGGTCGCGGGGCCGTGATCCACTCCCCGCCGCTTCTGCAAGACAAAGAGAAGGAGGAGGAAGGGGGGTGGGGGGTGGGGTGTGCGTTAGCCGGCGCGGCCAGGTGCGCCAGCGCCGCCGCAGAGAGGGGAGGGCGAGCGGTTCCCCTCGCGCCCGCGCTGCCCACCTGCCCCCGGGAGAGCGGGGCTCCCACCAGCGCCACCGAGTGCGCCTGCCTGGGCAGCTGGAGCCCCGCGTCCGCCTGCTTGCGGAGGAGCCGGGCGAAGCCGCCGCGCAGGGCCATGACCACCCGCCGAGCGATGCCGGCGGCCGCCGCCGCTCCGCTCCCTTTAAGCCGCTCCAGCCCCGCCCCCTCACACCCCCGCGGCCGCGCGGCCAACGGCGGCGCGCGCGCCCGGAGGTGTGTCCCGCCCCCCACCCCCCCCCATCCCGCGGCGCACGCGGCTCAGCGCGCGACAGCCCCGGGGGGAGGAGAGGGAGGAAACGGGGCGGTGGCTTAACGGCTCCTCCGCGACGGCCACCGCCCGGCTCCTCCCGCCGCCGCCGCCGCCGCTCTTCCTCCTCTTCGCCACCGGGGTTTTTCCACTCCCACCCCCCGCTGAGGTCCCTTCACAGCCGCCTCCGCGCTGTCCGCCCCCCGCGGCCGGTGCAACAATACCGGCCCCGCTCTCCCCGCCGAGAGGGCGGGCGGGAGGCCCGGGGCACGGCGCGGCGGCAGCGGGAACAGCCCCCCCGCCCTCGGCAGTGCCCCTTCGGCCGCTGCGACACGCCTGGCCCCGGGCGGGGCGCGGATCTCGGTGTGAAACGGCGCAACGCGTGTCTGTCCCGCGGGCAAAGCGGCGCCTCGGGCGAGCCCCGGGAGCCGCCCCGCAGGAACGCCCCTCCTGCTCCCGTTCACAGCGCGTTTGAAGGGTTACAGGTCAGGGAACGATTTAGAAACTAGTAATGCCCCCGTCTGCCCCTGCTGTGACGAGGCAACACGGCTCCCACTGCCAAAGCGCAACCTTACGGTACAGGTTTGACAGGCAGGCTGGCAGCATCATGAGAAGAGATGACAGGGAGAAAACGTCATTAAACTGGAACTTTCCAGTGACACACACAAAAATAATCCATGCACACTTTTGCTTTTTCCTCTTAACATTTTGCAGCCCCATTCTCTCCTCTACATCAGTGACTTCCCGTGTCTTTTCGTTGGTGTGAATTACCGTTACCGTTCCTCCAGCAGCTCATGCTTCTTCCTCCTGCCGCCGGCGTTCTGGCTCTTCACGTTGCTTTCTCTTCTTCTGCCCCCTTTTCCTTTCCCCTTCTCCCTACCCCCATCTCCTAGGCTGTACCAGAGCTCCCACTTCTTTACTTCCATCCTTCTCACCTCTCATTCCAAACATCTCTTCCCTTAAAAAAAAAAAAAACAAAGCTCCAGGTTCAATTTATTTTTTTCACTTTCCATCTACAAACTTCTTTCACCCTCTTTTTAACTTCAACATTTTCTCTTCCGTTTCCGCAGTTCATTGTCTGCCGTTAGTTTTTTTCTCTCCGGGCCAGCTCACCTCTTCTCTTCAGAGCTCCAGCCCATCCCTCACCTCCGCTCTTGTGTCAGGGCGAGCCCCTGGACGTGCTCCACCAGCCTCCCATTGGCACCAACCACCACTCACTCCTCTGGGCCAAGCAAAGGTCTTGGCAGCGATTCTTCAACGCCCCTTGGTTTCTCCTGTCCATCAAAGGCTCATCTGCTGCCCTTACAAGAACAAGTTAAGTTCGAGTTAACACCTGGTAGCTCTGGCAGCAGGTACCTCCAGAGCTCTGATGTAAATCGCTCACGGGGAGATGGCGCCTGCAGTTAAGGCACACTCCAGGGCTGAGGGAGGGAACAAAATAAAAAGGCAAACGAGTTGGAATGATGGTTTGGAAATTACAGAGCCGTAGCTTCATGTCACTGCCAGGCGAGTGATATAAAGTAATAATTAAAAAGGATAAATGACTCAAAGTCTCAGTACACAAAGCCAAGCCTCCGATTTATTAGGTACTTAGCAAGGAAGCAGAAAACACTGCTTTAAAATTTGGAGGAAAAAATGCTTTAAAAGAGCTTGTAGCAAAAGACGATATAGAAAAGAAAAAAAAAAGAAATGCACTTACGTAGCAGGAATTGGTAAAGGCGAATGGAGAAAAAAAAAACAAAGTCTCTCTCCATCAGGAGGAGGGATACACACAACAGCACCGAAACCTGCGTCCTTTAGAACCCTTATTACACCCCCGGAGGAAGCGAGCACTGAATTCTCAACCTCTGCGAACCGCCGAACCTCCTCCCGCCGCCCGGCCCTGCGGGAGACGCCCGGCCCCGTCCAAACCCGCCGCACGGCCCCGGCCCCGCACCGCGGGCCGCACCCCGCCTGCGCGGGCGCTGCCGGGGCTGGGCCGCCGCCGCCGGGCCCCATCCCGCCCCCGCCCAGGCCCCTCCCGCGCCGGAAGCGGCCGGTCGGGCCGCCCCACCGGGCCGGTCGGGCCGCTCTCGGCTTCCTCCCGCGGGCGGTGCCGGCGGGGCGGCATGGAGGAGCGGCGGTTCCGCTCGGCCTCCGGCGCGGCCATCGCGCTGCGGCGGCGGCAGCACAGCGCCTCCTGCCGGGAGCTGGCGGTGCGCTGCCCGCGCCTGCAGCTGCGCTCCCTCAGCGCCGCCACCTCCGCCGTCTGGCTGGCGGCCTACGGGCTCTTCGTCCTCAGCCAGGTACCGACAGGCCCTTCTCGGCGGCGAAGGGTCGGCCCGGGGGGCCGGGGGGTGGCCGGGGCGGGGGGCTGTGGCTGTGGCGGTCTCCGCGCAGCCTGGGCCTCCTCCGCGCCCTGGGAAGGCCGAGGTGGTGGAGCGTGATGGCCGAGAGAGGAGCTGTGTTAGCCGGGCTGTGAGGACCGTGGGTTGTGGCCCCGGGGGATCCTGGTGGCTTCTCGGATGCCTCTGTTAGCTTGTAGCCTCTTGCCAGGTAGGGTGGGCGTACGTAGGGGTGTTGAATGGTGCCCAGCGCATTCCTGTGAGGCCAGAAAACAGACGTTTGTTTGGAGAGATGAGTTGCGGGAATCTGGAATAGAGAATGTACTGAAGAAGGTGAGTGTTAATCCCCAGAGGGGTGTTCCTGAATGACTTAGAGAACCCTGCAGTGTGGGTCATGTTATCCGCTTGCTCATATTTCACAGCTGAGGCAGTAACACCTCGTTGGTAGATTTCAAAAGCTGCTAATAAATCCAAAGATGTTGGTTTGGATATGTGTTCTGTTACCCATACTTTCAGGGAAGGACCAGCCTGTAGACCCAGACCAGTTATCTCCAGATTGAAACCAGTAGCTTGACTGAAGAAGTCACCAGTGCTGTGACTGTTGCACTGCAATTTCTTCAGTACTATTCCCCAAGAAGTGAAGATGAAGAGTGTGCCGTGAGTCAGCTGGAAGGTTCCTGGTTTGAGAAGATGGGTCACAAGATGGGTCCCATTCCTTTAGCAGGAAAGGAAGCTGTGCTCAAGTTTTAATTTGTTACAAAAGCATACACCCCAGCCAGTGGTCACCACCCGCTGACCTGCTGCTTGGTTTTACGTGCGGCCGTTCAGCTTGTACACAAGTGACTGCCATCCTTCCTTTCTGCCAGGAAACCAGATCTGAAAGTCTCTGTGTGGATTTCAGTGTCTGTAATCCAAGATGTTTTTTGTTTTTTTCCCATGATGACAGATTTTTGGAGAAGTCCTGTATCTTTTCTGTTTGAATGTAGCCACGGCTTCTTTATCTCACACGGTGGTACAGGCCCAGCTTGAGTAGTAGAGCCATGCAGTTCTGGTCCTTTAGGAAGTGTCAGTTATAAATTTGATTCATGAGTATGTGACTCAGAGCTCTCTAAAACATATCCCAGATATAGACTGTAGGTTGCAGGCCTTTAAGATTTATTACCAGGTCTTCATATGACTTACTGTTGACTATAGTTTCATGTAACAGCAATCCCAAGATTGCAGCGTGCAAAAGACGTTCATCCTCAGGCAAAGCACCAGAGAAGGCAAATGTTCTTTACGTTGGCCTTTAAGGCAGGAAGAGAGATGAGCTTTGAACACGTTTAGTCTTGCAGTTCATAAGAAGAAAATTACTACACCAGTGCTTTCCCCTAGAAAAGACTCCACCCTCAGTTCCAGAAAATGTTTCACAACACTTCTCTCTCAGGGATATCATCTCTGTTGGCAGAACAGGTTGCCGAGAGAAGTTGTGGGTGCCTCATCCCTGGCAGTCTTCAGTGCCAAGTTGGATGGGACTTTGAGCAACCTGGCCTAGTGGGAGGTGTCCTTGCCCGTGGCAGAGATTGGAACTAGGTGGTCTTTAAGGTCTCTTCCAACGCAAACCATCTATGATGCTATGATTCTATAGATGTTTGTATGATATGCTGTCATTGATGTAACTGACTGGTTTTGGTTGAGATTTCTGCACCAAGTTTACAAGGGAGTACAATTTTCTAGCAGTTCTCAGTTTCAGGTCCCAGTTCTTTCAGATCATACTGTGAAAACTGATTTATCTTGTTACACATATATTGGCCAGCCCAGTGAATAAACAGACTCCACCTAAGTAAAACTGCCTTGTTGCTGCAGCTTTAATACTATAATTAGCTGTGCAATATTACTTTCTCTAAAGCTGTGTTTGATTAATTGTAAGACCGGGGCTCTGTCTGGGTTGTGTTACAGAATAGTATGGTTCTTTCTGCTGCTATCTTCATCACACTGATTGGCCTGATCATATACCTGCACTTCGTGAAAATTGACCAGGAATCCCTGTTGGTCATCGGCTCACTCGGCATTCAGGTGACTTCATCTTACGCTTCAGGGAAAGAGAGCACAACCTTCATTGAGATGGGGCGAGTGAAGGATGTGGTTATCAACGAAGCCATCCATATGGTAACCGTGGACAGTCTTTCTTCTTGTGTATCTGCGGGCACACTCACATCCAATATGTTTTCATGAGCGTGATTTGCCGGAGCAATTACACACACCACCACCCGTAGCTTTACTAACACCAGGGGCTTGCTTTCAGATTTCTCTCTTTGTTCTCCTATCTGTTCTCTCGCCTTTAAGGAGAACTCAAGCCAAACAAACAATCTCAAAGAGCCAGATCTGTCCCTTAGATAAAGCCACTGGCACTGAGCTAGCAGGTTTAGTTCTTTGTGTTGTACTTTTCTTACAAATCCTGATGCCAAACTCCGTAAGTGGTCAAGACGGAGACAGACAACACAAAAGATAATTTTTCCTATTGCTGGGGTTTTCTGCAAGGCTCCTGTAGAAAAGCAGATCTTACCCTTCTAGTGTGTGTCTGTTCTTCTCAGGCTAAAATTTAATAGAAAAAAAAAACCAAGTAAAATTATTTTTTTTAATTGCGTTAAGGAAGGAAAGCTACAGATAACTTTGTAGACTTGACTGTGGCCTGAGGTGATTGGCTTTTGGTCCAGTGAGTTGAAACAGATTCTCCAGGCACTTTGAGAGCATTTTTAAACTCGGATGATTTTGTCTGTTTGTCTTACAGCAAAAAGTTATCTACTACCTGTGCATCCTCCTCCAGGACCCTGGAGATCCTCAGGGAGTATCTGAGGTTGTGCCCCTCTTTCAGGTGAGCTTGACTGAACGGTGGAGGAATGCAGATCTGTGGTGTGTGTGCATGCGCCAGCATCTTTATTCCACTACAGGTGGCTGATGACAGTTGTCTTTCCGTGACGAGGCCTTCAGGGTGGGTGCTGTTAGAAGTCTTGCAGAGCTACGTGCCAGGGATTTTTTTTTTCATTTGCCCTCCATTCACAGAGCAGTGTAAATCTGAACCCAGCCAGGAGTTTGCGTGAACTGTAGGTCTTTCGCTCACGTAGGGTGCTGAGGACTCACACAGCTTTCTGTGTAGTCTTATGCTAAGCGTTGCCATCGTAACTATGGCACTGTGCTGCAGCTGATTTTTCTCTCGGCTCCATGTGCCAAAACCTCCTTGACATTAGAATAACTTCTCCTGTCTCACCCGTTGGCAAAGATCACAGTACAGGCTGTGAGCAATTTGCTTAATGTATAATAACTTGTTTGGTTTACTGTTACCCTGTGTCTTTCTGTGTGTACACGCCTAACAGAGCACTACCTGATCCTTGAGGGGTGGTAAACAGAACAGAGGTACCTCACGTCTTAGATTGCTGACGTTTATAGCCCTCTCTGTCCTTCTTAATTCACCTGGGGCTGGCAACTGTCATTTTGTAGTCCACATCTAGCAAGTTTTCAGCTGAATGCTTACAGGTATAAATAGACTATTCCACTGATACTTGCTGCTAGCTTAGTCCCACAATTGTAAAGATGTTTACTAACAATAATATAAATGAAGTGTTTCACACATAGTCAAGGGTGGAAAAATGGATTTGCTGTAATGAATTCCAGAGGGCTGCAATCAGGAACCAGGTTTTAGTTATACGTGTTTATTTCCATCTTCAGAGGCTGCCTGGCATTTGTGTTGTTTGTTTTTTGACTAGTTCAACTCTGATCAGTTTTATTTTCATTGAAATATCTTGGCGTTGGTAGAGTTCACTTCACCAGCAAAGGAGGTACAGAAGGAGCTGTGTCGGTTTGCAGTTCATTCCCTGTCAGTAATTCTCATTTTAACATGCAAGTTAGTTAGTTTCGAAGGAGCAATAATTAGTAACTTCATTGCATCTCCTTCATTGGGACTCAGCCTTTAAAAATACAATTTACTACATCACTGATCCCAGGAGCACTTCTGCACTAGATTGACCTGTTGTTCTCTTAAGCAACCCTTGGAAGGAGAGGCGTTTGATGGACTTTACACAGTAACGCTGTTTTGGGAGCTCAAAAGTCATGGGACCGTAGGGACTGTGGGACTGGGAAACTTTCACCTCCTTGCTGGTTTTTGTCTGGTCCAGGTTAGAAGTGATAGAAAATCATTATACTTTGACCACCATTGGCTGTTCATTTGAAATGAGTTGATGTTTTCAGTTAACCTTCTGTTGTCCTTTTGTTGACAGTACTAGCAGATTCCCTGCTCTGAAGGTAGATTTTTCAGGGTGGAGGTCTTCTAGGTTGGTGGGTTGGCATATGGAAATCTGCTGTTTGGTAGGTCTCTGGAGGGATTATGGCCTAATAGATAGGATAATGGGTAGAGAGGTGTGGATGTTCTTCTTTGCTCTCGCTGTGAGCTGAGAAAGGGGAGGATTTCTGATTTGGTGAGAGATTCAGGCTAACTGAAGAATGGTGCTGCGTGCTTTGACCTGGCACCATTAGGGACTGGTTTGGCTTACAGAATGGCTTTATGGAATGGCTTTGCATTCCTATATCACCAGCTTAGATCAAACAGCTCCTGGAATTTGATGGATCATTTCTAAATGAGCATGTAAAAGGGAAATCTATTCTCCACTGACTTAATGCAAGCAAGCTAATGAACTAGAGACATCTTGCAGTTGCATTCCTTACATATGCATGCTTCTGAGAGTCAGCTCTTTCTTTCAGCTCTTCCTTTCTCTATCTGACAATCCCAGTAGTGGGAAGTTAAAATTTTCTGGCTCTTTTACAGCCAGTTCAGAGCCTGATTCTCTGTTGTTTGACTTAAATTCTAGAGCTCCAAGCCACGTCTGGACTGCTTGATAGAAGTGTACAAAAGTTGTCAAGAAATCCTGGAGCAGAGGAAGACAGCTCCACAATCAAGTGAAATAAAATAGTTAAAAAAAAAAAAATAAAATCAAGGCAGCAAACTTGCAGCAGGACTCAAGAGAAATGCATAGAAAAGCAAGCAAAACTGGCCTATGGCTTTTTAAATTAGATGACGTTAGCCCTAACGGTGATGTTAGAGCTAAAGACTCACACGGACTCAACTGAGTTCTTACAGATGTCAACTCAAGCACAGAAGTGAACCTCAAAATCCTCTGCTATGAAGACAGGTGGGCAGAAATTTTAGACCCAGACAGGTTTTTATTTGCCCCTCTAGCAAAGAATTATGGGCAAGTAGGGCAAAGGGAGGCAAGAACATGCATCGGGTATTTACACTTTTGCAGGTCTGAAAACTATGATAAGCTCATAACATAACCTTGGCTGGACTGCCAAAAAATATGTGCTTTTTGTTTCCATTTTCTTTTCTGTTTGAAAAAAAAAAATCATATACCACTCTAAATGCCAAAACTGATGTGTGGGCTGGTGTGGTCACTTTGTGATCCATAGAATTTCAGAAATAAAGTAACAGAAAATTGAAATACACTGTTGCGTTCAGTTACCTTCAATGAAAAATAAAAAACATGGGAGAGCAGACTTCGACCTCTTCAGGGATCTGCTTGAAAGAGTCCCATGGGATGGGGCCCTAGAGGGAGGAGGAGTCCAAGAAAGCTGACTGATAGTCAAGGATCACCTCCTCTAAGCTCCAGAACAGTCCATCCCAGTGAGCAGGCAGTCAGGCAGAAGTGCCAGGAAGCCTGCACAGATGAACAAGTCACTCCTGGCAAAACTGGAACACAGAAAGGGAGTGGACAGAAGGTGGAAGCAGGGACGGGTAACCAACAGCAATACTGTTGGAGATGCAGTTAGGAAAGCCAGAGCCCACCTGGAGCTGAATCTGTTGGGCACTGTCAAAGGCAACAAGAAGGGCTTCCATAAGGACCCAAGTAGCCGAAGGAAGACGGAAAACATGGACCCACTGCCGAATGTGGTAGGGGCATGGTGACACCAGGACATGGAAATAACGTGGCATTAAAAGGGCCACATCAATCGCTCTGAGAATATGAGGACAATGTGTTGTTGAAAATAATGGTAATGACCATGTGAATAAAGTTTTATTGATCTGTGCTCTTGGGACTAACTTAAGGTTGGGAAATTCTTTGTTGATGAGCTGGAAGTTACTGTAACTTTTAACTGGTATTTTTCTGTCTTTTTTTTTTTTCTATGCTTCCTTAGTAATATAACCAAGACAACTGAAATGTCAAAACAAGAGCTAAAGCTGCAAGTTGGTCATGCTTAATTTGGATGTTAAAATCCTGTACTATGCTTGTCTACATAAGCTGTAATTAAAACATGGCAATATACAATGTCAAGCAATATGGTAGAGATAAGGTGATTTTTTTTCTTTTCACAGTGCCACAAAGTTTGAAGGACACATGCTAGTTCATGTCACAGAAAGTATTCTAGTTGTCCAAAAAAGGCAGCAACTTGGGGATGGACCACTAGCTTTTGGGTATCATCTTGGGTCACTGTTGTATTTCTCATAAATACTTTAAATGGTGGGGTTGGCCAGGTTTTTAATTCCAGTGCTGCCCTCATGTAAGTTTGTAGGTCTCTCTGAAGTTGGCAGAGCTGCACCCTGATGCAGACCAAACCTGTGTTTGGTTTCAAGTCCAGGCACAACTAGGAGGGCGGATGTTTGGGCAGAAATTGGCCATTAAGAACAACATCAGGTCCTGGGAGTGTGACTGCATAAATGACCACAGTGGAGGTCCTCTAACCAAGGATCATGTGCTGTACTTGAGTTGCAGATGGCTCGGGGCGTGGCTTGGCCAAGTTGTGTTTCTTCATGGGGAGGAGAAGTGGTCAAGGCCGTTGAGGGAAACTGTAGCAGGAGGAAGATTCACTGAGCTGTGGGAAGAGCAGGTCAGAAAATAAATTACATCTCAGCAGAGCAAACAGTCTCGGGCTTAAGAGGGTGCTGGGAACAGAGACTATGCTGTAAAAATCCCATGAAGCCCTGAGAATGTGCACTGAAGAAACGACCAAGTGGCTGTGGTGCAGGAGGAAGTCTGGAAGATTGTTTTAGCCATCTTCTGAAGAAGTGAACATCCTGCGCCCGTGGGAGCGCACTTCAGTCATCCACTACAGTTGGTAGAAGATCAGCAGACACAGAAAAGGAATGAGACTAGGGCAGGCTTGCACCAGGTATGTGCCTCGATATAAACCACAATCTTTGTCCATTTTTATTTACGTCAAGACTATTTTGGCTTTTTAAAGTTTCATCTGGGAATAATACAGTTTAATTCATCGTAACTGCATTTTATTAAGAACAGAAATCTCACAGTATCTCCCAGACAGTCTTTTACATACACACAGCAGTTAGAAAAACAAAGGCTTTTGTCATCTCATTCTGTGCTGCAGCAATAGTCATCACCAAAAGCATTGATTAAAATAAAAATTGTTTACCAAAGAATCATACAAAATAGGTATCTACACGGGGTTGGTTGGTTGCTTGAAGTCAGGTAAGCTATAAATAGGAGGTATATGTGCATCCATCAGAGTGGGGTGGTCCCTGAAATACTCAAGTATTGGTGAATATTTATAAGAAATAAGGAAGGAAAAAAAAAGTTCTATACGCCATGCTTCTCAATTTAAAGTGCAATTATGGCAGAAAATAATGAGCTTCGGGACAGCTCTTGCTGATTCAACATTTCTGCTTCTTTTTTTGGCCTGGTTCAAGTCTCTAAGGACATGAGTGTTGGCACTGAGAGACTGGCGAGTTTTATGCCTCGAGCATCCCCAGCACTGACGACAGCTCATTTTACTTTGAAGCACCTTTGTTGCTGGTGGGATACAAGACACGGGCTGCCAGACAAACCTCTGGATACAGGAGGAATTGCTAGGCACAGGCGATAGAGCGAGGAGGAATAATGCTCTCTGTATTCAAACTGAAGAGCTATACTAAGATCACTCTGTGTGTGTCTGACAACAGAAGAAATACATACTACAAACCACTCTATACAGTCACTTAAAAGTATCCAAGGAAAAAAAAAAGATTACATACCTTCTCAAAATTGCTTTTGGCTCAGAAAGCTTCTACCCTTTCTGTAACTTCAAGGGATGGTCCTTGAATTCATAATAAGTGGGTACATCACAGTATGTGCAAATCAGATCTCTGTTCATACAATCTTTTCCTGTCTTACGTCTGCCATAAGGTTTCCCCAATGGGCTGCTTTCATGGAGTTTTTTTGTTTTAAAATTTTATTTTTATGTTACAAAAGATGCTGGTAAGGGATTGCTTAGGATGATTTTTGTCTGTCCCATGCTCTTCTCTTTTAATTTGTGCCTTTGCACCCACCATAAGAGTGAAACAAAAACTTCTTAGAGTATCAGCTCCACTGTGTGCCTTAGCTGGATGTTTCAAGGTTGGTGGCAGGTACTAGGGAGTAGAAACACTGGTACGGTTGGTTTGTTCATTTGCAAATAGCTCTGGTTTGCTATTGCTGAATTCTTTGTAATGGTTGGATTCACATCATTTTAGTTTGGGAAAGTTGCCCATGAATTCGTAATTATTATGAAGTTACGCATGGTACGTCTGAAAGCGCAGTTATTTTCCCTTAGTTTTTCTAGAATGCTCATCAAAATAGCTGAACTCAAGGCAGGGAGATTTAGATTTTTCACTAATAGTTGCTATTTTCATTTGTTTAAAATCCATTAACCTTCTCAAGCATAATTAAGTCACTTTGAAACAGATTTAAAAGAAAACATGGTTTAGCAAAGTCAGAAGAGCAATACTTGAGTACGTATTTGCCGACTACCTCCTCCTTGCTGTGGTGGCATGAAGGAGGCAGGAGTCTGAAAGGAGCAGCTTCTGTCAAATCAGAATGACAGAGCCCGTTTGGGAAAATCTGTTCCAGTTGCTAAATGCAGGGAAAAAAAATTTGCTTGCCTTGTCTTCCTTTGTCTGAGAATATGTGCAGTTTCAAACTCATCCTGAAACATCTACAAACAGTGATTAACAGAAAGAGTCTTTGAAAGTGCTTGTTTGACAGTGGAGCACGTGACACACTCAGCCCTGCAGCAGAGAGCTTGTATTCATCTATTGCATAGGGCAGCATCGACTCCTCAAATGCACCAGAATCCTGTAGGAGCGAGGGCATCATCTGACACCGCTCCAGTCCCGAGTCCTCAACTTGCAAAGACACTAGGCTTCTACCTTTATGTGAAGTTAAAAATATTCTTAAGTACCACTGAACCCTTATTCTATGCTTCTTTTTTTCAGGTCTGAAGTGACCCTTGACTTGCATCAGAATTATTCTTGTCAGTTTAGTTCCTCTTTCTTCTCAACAGCATCTTCTTTATTTTGTTTCTGAAGCAAGGACTTACAGTTTGTCTTTCAATTTTAGCATCTGTTTCAGTGAGAAGTCATTACAGCTCTAGGGAAAATTAAATCGTCCTCTTGTCTGTGTTAAGCAGTTGCATAAAACTATCTTAACAGTTGTTTTGGGAGCAGCGACATTGAATTTAAACACAGGTCAACACTTTCATATGATGGCTATTCACAACCAGAGCACATAGCTGAAGTTACATCTAAACTACTTGATCAGACTATGTCGTGTCAATCTTTACACTCTGGTAACAGCCTTTTCGGTGTATACCTGGTTTATGGTGCAGTGCTGTGCCGCACCTAAGACAGATGGTAGTCAGCAGGATGCATCCTTGTACAGGGTTCGTGCTACAGTAGCCATTAGCACCTGGTTTTACGTTCCAGAGAACTGTGTGCTCAACCTACTGCAGTCAGATTCGAGCCTATACACACACCACTCAAATCTGCCTTGCAGAGGTTGCAGTCGAATTCAGATGAAAAGCGAGCAAGTCAGGGATTGTTGAAAACAGAGGATTATTGGAAACAATATAGTAACTGCAAGGTGCTATGATGACAAAAAGAGGTCACTAGGAGTTTTAAGAGCTGGACTGAAATTCCAGCAGTGATCTGAAGGCAGGTACAGAGCTGAAAATGGAAGGGATCCCTGCCCGGAATGGGCAGAGCTGAAAATGGAAGGGATCCCAGGCGTCCCTGCCCACGACAGGGAAGTTGGACTAGATGATCTCTAAGGTCCCTTCCAGCCTAGGCCATTCTATGATTCTATGAAAACATATGAGCTTGTAAACAAAGCAGTAAGATGTGGAGAAGAATGGAGAAGAAGAATGGGTGCAAGGGAAGAGCGGATATAATGGGAGTGGAGTGCTGTGCAGGCACACGACCTGAGGCACAGTATTTTGGATGGAGTGTGGCTTGGAAAGAAAACTCCTGCACAGTCCCCAAGGTGAAAAAATATTTTTAAGAGAAAGGACACTGCCTCCACCCACCCTAAGGAACTTTGTCTATTACGGAAAAATAATCAGAACCTGCATTAAAATAAAGTTTGTAACCAGCAAAATCATAGCAGTCTGCAATTAAGTACAGAGCAGTGCAAAAACAAAACGTGGGAAAAGAAAGAAAAAAAAAAAAAAGAGCCCAAATTCCCAAAGTCATTTGGAATGAGCCCTCAGAGAAGGGTGGGCCCCTTCGTGCTTCGGGGCATGGAAGGGAAAAAGCACCGACTTTCAGTCTCCCAGAGCTTGTTAGCGGGTGTTTTGCTTCGGGAGGGCTGTGCAGAAGGTAAGAGCGAAGGTGTTGAACGGCAGTTAATGTAGCTGGCAATAAGAAGCGTTGCTTCAACAATCTAGGGAAGAAAGAAAATCATTAACTGTGAGTCAATTAGAGGTAAGAGTGCCCTTTGATTTTTAGAACGTATCGACTTCCTAACTTTTGCAAACGTTTTTCTCACATGGAGTTCTTCCATGTTGAAATGAAGTTCTGTCTTTTTAAGACTTAGGTAGAACGAATCTCTTGATTAAAGGTTCCAGCTTAGAAGAGACTTATTGAACACATACAGATAGTCCAGCAGCCACAAGTACCAGTCCCCAGAGCTTGTACAAAATGCCCAGCTGTGATGCTGCCAGCTGGAAACTCACTGTTCATTTTGTAATTACCTTTGGAACTGCCATTGTGAAAAGGAGTTTTTCAGTGCTGTTTCTTCCAGAACTCCTTTCCTTTGTTTGACTGACGACAACCATGAAGTCATCTCGACAGCCTCCAAAGGTCAGCACAGAGGAATATGAATAAGAGATCTTCAAGTGCTGCAGACAACAGAGAGTTTGAAAGAGTCACAGTTCTGTAAAAGAAAAAACAGCCACCTTAAACTAATATGTTGGCTACTGCCTGCCAGAACACTGAATCTCCAGCAGGAACAGGCAGGACAGGTAACTGGCTCTAAAGGTAATGGCTGGCAGAGAAAGCTCAAATAAGAATTGCATTTCTAGCTCTCTCCTAGCCTGCTCAGTGCCTCACTGCTTCACAGCAAGAGTCCAAACTTGGTTATATCCCACAGGGTGGTGGTAAAGCACACACCACGGAGATTCTGCAAGATGTACTGAGGATGTTTGCTGCCCACCGAAGAGGCAGAGTTAACTGTTTCATGCCTTACACTGTAGCTGTAATTTTCCTCTGTTTATGTAATGTTCAGACACAGCACCGACTCCTCTCATCTCTGACTTCTACAAATTAACTTCTGGATCCATTTGAAGTTAAACACAAACTTAAGTGACTTTAAGTGAACTCAGGGAGGTAAGTTACTTTTCTTAAACGGCGTTCCTCACCATACCATAGTGTTATAATCCAGTATGCTGATACCATCTTCATTCACAGCTATCCAGACTGGACAGTCTTCCAACGAGGAAGGCAAAATAGGCTAGAGAGAAAGAAAACTATTATTTTAGATATTTCTTGACCACGACACAAAAAGATGCTTCTGCCATATATCTTGGGCTTTAAGGATAAAGTGATGAGAGAGAATCTTATAGACTTACCGGTCTGACCCAGTTTGATTTTTTTTTAGAGGACTTTTCTCAAAATCTGGAACAACATTTTCACATTTACACAGAATTTTGGGACTACTGTCACAAGAGATGCAACGATAATGAAGGGTTTGAGATTATCAGATTCTATCAGTGTAGTTAAAAACAAAGGAAATGCTAGGACAGAGCAGCAAAACAACAGTTCTGCTCTGCTCTGGTTCTTACACTACTCCCATGAGGCAGGCAGGCAGTAAAGCCTGTTGGTTTCTGTAATACCAATACAGTCAGTGCCATCACATCAATGCAATTTTCTTTCTTACAGATCTTAACAGATGTGCACCAATTATCTGTTAAAGATGGGTTATGTGTTGTTACAACTAAAGAAATTACTCTTTCCTGGGAATCTGCTGTTACAATGCTATTGCCATAGGCTTTGCTGTTTACCTACTGAAAAGTTACAAAATATGGTAATCAAATCAAATAGGAGATATCAACATTAATTAAACTCTGGGTGGATCTGTTCTATACTCTGATTCTTGAGTGTCAGTAACCTCATCTGCTCTTGCTCCCGACAGTGGAAATAATTGTCTTTTCGTGAACCTCTTGGATATTTACTCAAGAGGTCCCTTTCGTTGTTAGGCTAATTATAGTGGGTTTGGCTTGAAAGAAAAAGACATGTAACCATGAACAAAACCCATCGCAAGCTTTCAATAGAGGAGGTTTCTGCTGGGTTGGAGAAGATGGTTAATGCCAAAACAAGTTTTCTCAGACAACCACTATGTTTGAGCAAGGGTAATGGGTACAGAGCTCTAGCCTGGCATGGGCAGAGGGACAATACAAGCTGCTGGGAGAAGCACTCTCTCGAGCCATTCTTTGCTCTCCCGCTGATGCCGTTGGGCTGGCAGCTTACCCAGTATATGCTTTGTTTTTTGGTTCTGTAAGAGGACATTAGCAGTGCTTGTGCCTCTTGTGTGGCAAGGAAAGCAGGCAGCTCTGTGTCAAACAGAGAGCAGGAATGAAATACCCATTCTCCTTTCAGCTAGCATCAGCTGCCAGGTGTGATTACTGGGGGACTCTTTCTTTCCAACCTTCCCAGTGGTATGTAAATAGCATTTTTTAAACCACCACCGTGGCCTTGATGACCAAGGAAATTCCTGCCCGAGAAAGCGCTGGCAAGGTTTGTAAGGAGAGGTAATACCCTGTATTACGACCAACTGACGCAGCCAGGGAACCTTCAGTATTTATTTACTGAACGCTAGCAACCCCTAGTGTTTACAACATATTTCTCTTCTTTCTTTCTAAAAGTGGTACCAGAGCTGTTTGTTCAGAACACAATATTGTTCATTTTTTTTCCTTTCCTGAAGTAGAAGCATTTTCAACCTGTGTTATCACAGATCACAGGTCTATCTCTGCTCAGATAGTTCACTCGCGGGAACAGAAAAAAGAGTGCTCCAGTTACCTTAGCAGCAAATATTTTGGTTCCAAACAGAGGCCATTTCCGGGCCACCGTCAAATAAATTCGAATGCATTCTGGCGGAGAGCATCCCTGCAGCACCATCCACTTCGTCGCCAGCCTGTCAGCCAGCTGCCTTTTAGAACCCAAGACACAAGACAGCATTATTTACTAATGCCTTCCAAGGAAATGTGAGTAAAATTGTAACAGTTAATAAATGAACCTTTAATTCTAAAAGGGCTTTTCTACAGCCCTACAGACAGGCCTGTTCGCTCTGTCAGTTACGAGCTCTGGTTCTACAACCAGAGTTTACTTTAGCATTTTCTCTACTTCCACAATTATTTTACTATTAGTAGTACTGTAATGCCCAGGAATCTCAGTCACATATGGGTTGTTCAGGGATGTATATATTAAACAACTACAAACACTCAGGCAGCTGTTAAAGTAAAATTCTGCCCAGCTTGTGTTCACATTCAATTACTTTCTCACCTTCATCTTAATTTGTCTGCATGGACTTGCACTATGTATTAACTCACTCTTGATTTGGCTCACCAGGGATGGTTTGGCAGCTACCTTGCTACACGCAGATGGAATTTGCTTCCAGAAGGAGGTAACGGTGTTAGTTCCACCACTGCATCCCTAAGTAGCTTTGGATCTGGTAGATGACCGTTCTTCCTTTTTAAAACAGTTAGAGCTGAGATCTGTGGCAGCAACTGAATTCTGTACTCAAGATCTCTGCATTGTGTGCGAGAATCTCCAAGTCAGAACATCAAGTAGCCCTGCCAAAATACATCCTACCAGAATTACTGCAGGGCCTGAAGCAGCCCGTATGTGCTGGCTTCATGGCTCGCTGCAAATGTTAGGCATCTGGATTCAATTGACACACTTGGGGGAAGGGTAGAACAAAAAAACGCAGAAACAGAATTCATCTTAGGCTTCACTTAGAGCTTGCTCAAACTGAGACACCTAATTGGGAAGTGAAAGGCTTAAACTTGTCCAGGGGAAAAGGAGTTGGTGATTTGGCTCTTTTTATATTCATTAACTTTTATTTTATTCTCCTCACACTTGTGTTTTGTTTAAATACCTACATCAAATAATCTTGACAGGGCTCCTTAAAACGTCTTAAATGTAAAGACAGAATTTTGTGAGTAAAATCTACTTTCAGTGCAAAGTAAAAACCTAACTCTTTACCTGAGCTGTTCAGGAGTAATGTTTTGCTTGTAGCGTTTGGGGTAGAATTTATCTAAGACCTGGTGGAGAAGATGCTGCATTTTCGATTGTGATGTTCCCCCAGGACTTGAAGATCCTGATCGATCCAAATCCCCATATTCCACCTAAGACAACATTACAGTTTACAGACCAACAGAACTGTGGGGGCTTTAGCACAGTAGAACATTCCATGAATTCCCATACTGATAACTACTGTGCTTATTAGTCATGTGAAAAGACACCATCAGGCAGGGGAATTTTGTCTATAGCATTTACCACAGTAAAGGTAACAGAGCAATCTCTGAGGAAATAACTGCCCAAGAAATTCTTTACTGATTCAAGAAAGCAAAACAAGATCTCGACCAGCTACTTGTTGCAGGGAGACACTTCTGTACAACTGCCAAGCTTTTGGGGTTTGTTTTCAATTGGCCAATTAAAACAGCGTATTTGTATATAGTTTGGATGATGCTCCCAGCTTCTTCTTCTCAGTTTACGTTGCTTTAACAAATCCAACAACCAGTTTCAGCTCAGTAAGAAATTATTTTCCTGGCTACTGTGCCCACAATCCATACTGTGCATTTTATGTGGTAAAATGCTAAATGCAAGCCTGGAGGTCTAATGGAGGATGCTACAAGATGTTCTTCCCAAGTAAGAGGCTATGGGAAGTGCAACAGGGAACGTTTTTACTATTAATCGAATTTTAGTAAGGATACTATTTCCAGAACTCTACTAAGGAACTAATTGAAACAGCTCTAGGGATAATCCAGCCTCATTGTTTTTTTCCAATATTTTTCTTCAGAAGGAAAGGGAAGATGCTCCTATGGCAGATTTCCCTACAGCAAAAGGTGTTCTAACAACATATGTAAGCTGGTATAATGTGTCTGGCACGGTACCTCTCTGACTGCGTGTCTGATAAGAAAAAAACACTTTTGGTGTAAAAGATAGCTGCTTAGTCAAAGACATTCAGTTCACAGCTGAAGTCCCCGAAGGACAAAAAGGGTAGCCATACTCACCTGAGCCATCAGAGCCACCATTTCCAGAGCTAGCTCCTTATTCACAGGAAACCTTCCATTGACTATTTCATTGCTGACTTGGAAGGCCAGCAGCAACCGCTCACGGTCTGTCTCGCCTTTGGCCTGGCTCCGAAAATATAGCCTGAAAGTAGAGAGGATTGTGAAGGTAAAAAGATGTGAGCTGAAAGTAGAGGTGAGTAAAAATAGAAGCGTCTTGTTTATTTGGTTTTTTTTCCCCCCGCCTACTCCAAAGTGAACTTTGTGTGCTGCAGAGGTACTAGACAGAGATTTGGAAGCTGAGGTGCTTCTCTTATGAACTAGATTTGGGCAAGAGTGCTCAGATCATGGTTTCTAGTGTTGGAAGATATTTGAATTCTGTGAGGCAAACACTTCAAGAGAGTGAAGCCTTATTAAACACAGGTAAAGCAGTGTCCATCCATCCCCATCAAGCACAGACAAGCAATATTTAAGATATGGCCTCCTCTGCTTATCACAGAACTACTGCTCTACATGTATGAACTTCTGCATGGCAGCCTTGTAGACTTGTTAGTTTTACCAACTTTATTTTGACCACTTAGACTGATATTGCTAGAAAAAAGTCTTCAGTTTGCTTCAGCAGGAAAGAAGAGACCCAATTAACAGGTTTTATTTCAAAATTTGGAGAAGTAGTCTTGCAAATAGAAGCTTCCTACTATCTTTCCCTTCACAGTTGCAACGTTCTGGACTGATGTAGCAAGATGACTAATGGGCATTGAAGACATCAACTTGGGGAATGCTTCCCAGAACTGTTCCCCGTGAACACCAATTTACAGCTCACACCAAGTCATGTATTAATTTAAAGCTGCATCTATGACTATATATTCCACAATACTACACTAAGTTATTCATTCCAGTGAATCAGTTTGTTTATTTTTATGTCACTTCAAACTTAAACACCACCATTAGGACCATATTGACCTTACACATGTCTTATCGGAGTCCTCGGTGTTAGAACAGCCAACCTTGGAAAGACCTTGCTGTCCAGTCTAGGCACATTCCAGTCCAACAAAATAATACTGCAAAGTGTCACTCCTGGAACAAATACTGCCTTCTAGGTCAAAAGCAATAACTTCTGCTTCCACCTCTGTTATACCAACTAACAGAGCTGACAGAATTTTGTTTCAACATTACAGACAATAAAACCTTCATAAGTTCAATATGAAACTTTGTCTCTTTTTGGTTTTGGGGTGGCCTTTGTTTGGCCTGCAAAGGGGAGTCACATGCAGAAAGCCACTCCCTGTGCTCATACACAGCTCTCCATTCACTGCAACTCAGAATTCCTGTCTGTATTACAAACGATGAACTTGTTCCAGGTTTTGGGTTAGATCTTTGTCTCGTACTTCCCTTTTCTACCATCTCTCATCAGCTGCCTTCTAACGTTTCTTTGTTTATGCAGTATGAGCGCTGCCACTACATGTCTCCTCTACAGCTCATGCAATTTAGAACGTTGTTCTATCTTTTTCATCTTTGTGTTTCTCCACTTAATTGCAAATTTCAGCATATTCGTTTTCACTGGTGACTTTTTTTTTCCCCAGGTCTATCTTCCTCTCACCTAAAACACATTGTTTAATTATGTTTTAAGATCTAGGCAAATGAAATTGTGCCAAGTACATTTTATTGTGCTACAGTTAGTTCTTAGCTAATTTTAGTTTATTCTCCTATTGAAAAGTGTTTGGGATTTTACCTCTAGGACATACACCCTCTTTTATACCTCACACAAAAATCATCACATCTCATGTAGGTTTTGAACATGTCTAACCTAAAATAGTTTTGGCACTGAAAGTACTATAAATTACTGGACATCTACAAGGATATCCACAGTCCAGAAACACTTAATTAACAGGAGTGGTGAGGCAAACCAATGAAGCATGGTACCTGTTCTTATAGGTCAACTTCACAATTCTTGTGCCACCTTCATACTTCCCAGGATGCAATTCTTTTAAGGCTTGTTCCCATTTAGAAATGACATCACAGATCTTAAAAAAAAAAAATATCATGGAGAGAGGAGAGACAAACTGAAGTGACGTGTATAGTCAAGGCTTGAGGGAAAAAAGCATCGTGGAAAATAGATGAGGAAACACACTGGATCAGTTTAAACACGGTGAAAAGTGACAAAACAATTCCTTTTTCTATTACACAGTAGTATGTTAAAATTAAAGTGTCCCACTTGAAAACTCCAGTTCTGATCTGCAGGGGAACACACGTAAGTGAATTCTGGTCTGGTAGCAACTCTGTGGCTACGTCTACCTTAGCAAGTCGTAAAGTGCAGGAGGAGTGGGTCTGCACAGCTGTTGCTCTGACCCTATGCCCACACTATGAGAGGTTCAAAGAGTTTTCCTTTGGACGAGCTTTTAGTCTGATCAAATGGCCTGAAAGCCCACTACTACGTTAGATCACATCTTCCAGTTCACGTTTCACATAAAAAGAATCCATTTCATGCTCCCTAAGGTTGCCACTTAATGTGAATCAAAGCATGGTTAATGGGAATGACTCGCAAGTTTGCTTCAAAAGTGCCCTCCTGAGCCAAACCGAAGCGCTAACGTACCCCCCAAAACAGAAGGTTCCTTCACATGTGGCTAAACCAAACCCTTGGGATATGAATAGGAACATTTGGTCCTAGATTCCAACTTTGTAACTCAGGCATAGTTTTAGTAATAGCATGGTTAATTTCATTGGTTCTGTTCAGCTCTGCTTGGTTATTCCAGTCCTCTTAAAAGTGGTCTAACAAAGCCTCCTACTGCTCTTTTGATAGCATCTCAATAAAAGGAATGTGAACATAAGAAGCCACATGAAATACATAATCAGATATCCTAATCCTCTGTTAAGAAGCTACTGAGATTGCCTTGACAAGTAAATAATAACCAGTTAATAACCAGTAAAAGTGATACCTTTGATTGTCTCCAGCTCTTTCAGTTGCTCTAATATCTCTCCAGTGATGGTTCAATTACCAAAAAACCTCCAGATTATCTGATCTATATCAGGCTGTGAAAGTTAAGCCTCTAGTTTGGCACTGTCATAGTTTTCTTTTCAGACCATCTAATTAAAAGTTGTCGGTATCTTCGCCCTCCCATGGCCCAATGTGAAATTCCACGCTGTGGAAAACTGAATGTTTATGTTCCTTAGAGTTATCATGACCTCTTCAAAGCTGCCACTACCACTATTCCTCCATCGGTGCCGTACAACAAATTGTTCTCCCAGATTTGCACCAAAATCTGATGTGTCTCATCCATGGCCACTAGCCTGCTCACTTAAGGTAGTCATCCAGCTGCAGCATAAGTAAAGATGTTCATACGAAAGACACGGCTGTTAATTCTTTCTCTGCTGTCCTTTTCCCTTGATCTGAGCTGCTGCCCTCCTTTTTTTAAAGTGAAGGTATACTCAGTAGAGCTTTCCCCCCCTTAGTACACTCGTCAACAATGAAAGTCCGAGTTATCTGGAGACAGCAAGGAGATACTTCATAATCCAGTAGATGGGATTTATATAAACATACAAAGATACTCACAGCCTAGCAGTAGTAGAGGGGAAAAAAAAATACCTTCATGTTGCCCTGAAGACAATGTTCCAAATTCCTGCCAGAAGGATCATCTGTGAACAGAGAAAAGCCCATGTGGGATGGCTTCCTCATTCCTGTCTCCTGGTTCAGCCGCTGGATGAATTCATCAACTGTTGAGGAACCATCAAAACCTACAACCTGCAATGAAAGAGGGGGTTAATTGAAGATAACTTTCAAGAAATGTGGCATCGATGGGTATCACAACTAATGAAGCCTGGTTTCCCGTAGATTGTTGTCTCGGGATTGGCTGCCAGCTTCAGTGACAACACCTGCATATCGCCTGCCTTCACAACGCATTCTTTCTTGTACCAAGACACTTCCAACATCTCTCCCTTTTCCCCATCTACCGTTTCTTTTAAGACTTGTAGAGCCAGGGTTGGATTCCTTTCATTTGCCCAGGAAAATGGCAAGGATGAGAAATAGCATCTATTGATATGTAAAAACATAGGTTGCCACCCACCCATGTGAAGGAGGTAGGTTATGGTGCAGTCCTGTAGTGCCCAGAAGAAAGGCAGCTGCGGTGGCTCACCTGGTAGGTCCCGTTCATGAAGTGCACTGGGATGCTGAAGGGGAGCGAGTGGTGGTAGGGGTTTCTCAGCAGGATGGACACAATCTCCATCCGGGAGGGCTTGGCTTCCCGCTCTCCCGTTTGCACAGTGCGGTCTACTGATCTCTGGCAGTAGATGGCATACTTGCCTATTTCGCTCCTAGCGGGAGAGGTGGAGATAAGCCACAAACAGACTTGAAATGCCGTGTCCTCTTCCCTTTCCCAAGCCATGACAAAGCATTCCTTCCTCAGGCATAGATACATCTCTGTGCAGATATCCTAGCTCTTCCCAACAGACCAACAGCTCAGGTGAAAAGCTCTAACGTGAACCTGAGCTTCAAGGGTCTCTGAAACTACAGTAGACGATGGACTCGCCGGGAAGCGCAAGAGCATTCTTTGCTCTGAGGTGGACTGGACCCAGTATGGGAATATCTTCTTCTGTATCCCGTTGCCATCATAGTGTCCACTAAACCACGACCAGTTTACCCTCAATCTTGCTGTCAGGCCAATGGAATTTAATTACTATCATGTCAACTTCTGATAAGTATTAATAAGAAGTTATAATGCATTAGTCTCACTTATGGGATTATATAAAATACCAATTTACACAGTTATACAAATCATAACTTTCCACATATTAACCCCATCTGCCATCAGCATATAAGATTATTTTTTTTTAAGTGATAGGAAGATTACAGAGATTTCCTTTGCAATATCAGGAGACTTTTAGCTTGAGTCCCAAGATGAACTTAGTCTGAGTACTCGAATATGAATATTTGTGTGAAATTAAACCACTCTTTTACCTATGTCTTAGCAATGGTGTATTGTTGCAACAGACAACGACATGTCTCTAGCTGTGACCTCCCCCTAACGACACAGCGATTTATGTAGAAGACCAGATCACCATGGAAACAAAGAAAGGGCACAGCATGAACACTGGAGAACAACTTATTGCTGTTACAGTAAATCTTGCACTGTTTTCTTATAGGGGAATATGTTATACACCGAAGAGGTAACAGAAAACAGTACTAGCCTATACTTCAGGTTTGTTAGTTTTTCCTAACTTTTTATGGTTCCTGGAGACGTTCTCCGCCTTACTTTTGCTCTGTTAGTTCACCTGCTAACCTGGCAGCAGGATGTAATCACTCAAAATTCTGTTATTTCATTCTAAATAATTACTTTGGTCTGTCTTTCTATCAATAAAGGAAAGTAGCTGCAGCCGCAAAAAGCTCCCTATGTAGATCCAATTTAATCTGCAGGAAGTTCTTTTGCTAGTGTAGGTCACTCAGTTTTGTGAACTAGCTTAATGTAAGTGACAAATTAATGTGAATGACTGAAGAGGGACAGTTTGATACCACCGGGAACCTTCCGTCTTCGCCCTCCACTTATTTTTGCAGGTGTGAGTTATAAAATTGCTTCCACCTTTATCTGCAGCAGATGAAAAAGGCAATCAGCTTAGCAGGACAAAACGCTGTAGCAGTCTTTACCTGGGGTCTGCGTGTCGCTGCAAGTGCTGCTTGATGTACCAGAGGAAGTGATGTTGAGGCAGGAACAGAGGAGCACACAAAGCCAGGAGCTGCCAGCACTGCGAACAGAAAACTGGACATCAGTCCCGTTCTGTACTTCTTGCCTGTTGTCTTTCAGAGAATGCTGCAGCCCAACTGTTGGGTGGTGCCCAGTGCTTTTGGAGTGACCGATTTGAGTCGTGTAGTTCAAGATGCTTCAAAGGGAAGTGATGGTCAGAGGACAGACTGCTCTTTAATATCTCAACCTGGGCTCTAAGAAGAGGTGTTCTAAACAACTGGCCACTTCTGAAAATTCTGACCAGTGTAGCCAGAGCTTAGTGAATGATTAAGAGTTAAATTAATACTTTTTTTCCTACTTGTAGCTGCAAACCATACCAGGGAATACACTGGGGAATTTTGTTTCAACGTAGATCCATTATTCTTCAACCAGATTTTATTTTCTCATTTGAGCCAGGAATGCTATAATCAAGTATGTAGATTCATGCTGTAACTTATTCATTTGATTTACCCAATAATTCTAGTGCAAAAATCTGATGTCATGCTTAATTGTAATATTCACAATTTGCATGTTGGTGATTAACTAAAATGGAAAACAAAATTAATACCATGTGATAATTACAGCTAGCAACACGAGCCGTGAATTTTGATTCTGAATATGGTCTGAATCGACCGTTTGTGACTGGTAAATGGTTAAATTCAAGCTAAAACTTATTTTGCACGTAGCTACATTCTCAATGATTTCTTTTTCACGCATCAAGGCTGAGATCCTCTTTCTTCCAGCACACCTTTAGCATTAGCACAATTCTACGAGAACCAGTCCCATTGCTAATTGTTAAAAACATGGTATTAAATAGAAAGCATTTGCGGAGTGGAGGTGACAAGACGAACTGACCTGAATGACTGAGTGGTTTTGGGGTTGTCGGCAGCTGGTCTGTTTAACGAGCTGACAGTAAATTTCATTCTGCAGCTCAGTGTGCGTCAAGCAGACCTGCAGTGCGGTCTGGGCAAGTGACACATGGTAATCAATAGAAGGTGCCTCCACAGGGACGTTGATGAACAGCTGACAGGACTGTAAAAGGGTGGGAGTTAGTTAATGCCATGAATACAGTGACTTCTCTGGTTCTTTCCACGCCAGGTTCCCCAGATGTGTTACAGACAATTAATGAATTCTTCTCAATAACCTTGAGAGGAAGTCAAGTCCTATTCCTCCCTCTTTAGTTGCGGTCACCAGAAAATTCACTCAACCTCCCCTAGTCTAAGGAGCAAACAAGTCAACAAGAGAATCGAGGGGAAAAATGTGCTTCCTGCTTTCCATGCCTGTGCTTTACCTTCCTAAGTCTGCCCAGTTTTACTGCTGATTTTACAGTTGTGTGGAGCGCAAGAAGCAAATTTCCAATAGCTTCACCATTGGTCTTATTGACACAAGTGAATTTGCCAGTAAATCGTTTGTTTCCTTCAGTCCAACTAATGGAGAGCAAATAGGAAAATAAGGTTAACTCTGAAGCATAAAGCCTTTGAGGGTCATGGCTCCTAAACCCAGATTCCCTACAAGGTAAATTGAATTTCCAGAGAATGAATGACACCTAATATCTGACTGTGCCATTGTAATTAAATGACCCAGCAGGCCTGTCTAAAGCAACCCATGGCCGCAGTAAATCTTGTGACAAACAACACAACCGAAAAATGTTGTTGCCCCAACAACAGGACAAAATAACTGAAAATCATGCAATGTCTCTTTCAATACCTTAAAAAGTTTCAGAGCCTCAGTCTGTAGAGCCTCTGAGGGCAGAGTGGTGAGGGATGTGTGTAGCCCATCTTTACTGTAGCACAACATAGGGTGTTTCCACAGGGGAGAACCTGAGGTAGCAGATAGGCAAAAAAGATGCAGTGTCAGTAACAGAAGGAAGATAACAGTGTTCATGTTGAGAAGGAGCCTTGCTGAAATGGCAAAGCACTTGACCAAGCAGCACTGCACTAGGCCACATTTATCTTTGGTGTTACTCCACCAAAGGTTAAGGTTAGACCTGATGATCTTGAAGGTCTCTTCCAACCAAAACTGTTCTATGGTTCACTGATTTCAGTAGAGCCTGCCATGTTAACACATTTGAGCACATGATGCATAAACATACATGAATGCGCAAGTGTCAGAAATGAGGAGGAACAGACAAGCCTGGATGTATGTGTGAGTGTTTATACAGATGTGAAGACTGGTGCATGCGAGTATTTAGAGGAGAGAGCATGTGTTCATATGGTCAAGATTCCCAGGAAGGAAAATCAGGACTAACATTAACAGAAACACTTAAAGCTCCAGTTCTTTACATTAATTTGAATTAACGTTACAGACTCTTTGATAACTGATGTGACACTGTGAGGGCCTTGCCTGGTTTCACTGCAATGCCTGTATCCTCTCTGGACTGTTACTGTGGAACTAGGGCAGACGGACACTACACCATATGCTGTCCCGCTAAGAATCCCCTTCCCTCACCTTTGGCTGGATTTAAACTGGGAATTGAAATTACTCTTCCTTGTGCTTTGCTACCACAGAGAAAAGTTTGTGGTTTGTACTTACTAGGGTCTCCCTCCGCGTCCAATAATTTTCCAATGAGCTGTTCGTACAACGTCCCCACTGTGGCATTACTGCTACCAGCCGCTACGGTCAGATGGTACAGCCAGGTGTTCTAGGCATAAGGATGAGAACAACACGGGTCACTTCAGACCTTGTTTTCTACAAAGAGGTTCAAGCTGTTCGTCTCGTTTGTTCACCAATGCCAAAAGGACTCTAGCTCTCCAAAGAGACTGCCCTTTGTACCTTCTCCTGTTTCGTGCGAATGAGTAAGTATGTGGGACTCTGGTCCTGCGGGTGAATCACCAGCGTACAGTGGGATGAAAGAAGTCCTCCACCAGCAGCCTCGTAATCTTCGTCAGAGTCACAGGAGCGGTCCACTTCTTGCACTTTGGACTCACGCATAGGCAGATGCCCTAAGGGACACTAAGGAGGGGAAACAGGTTAGGTAAGTGCAGCTACTCTCCCACTACGGACAGGGAACACTGAGAAAGAAAACCCAAATCAAAATATTAGCAGTTCTGTAAAAAGTAAGGAAGAAACTATAATTCAGTGTTTACCTAAAGGAATTACATAGTTTTGCATTTCTAGAGAATCTCTTTCATCAGCTAAAGTACTTACAAACGCTCTTACTACTTCTACTATCTTGGGAGAGCATCTACAGGTCAGAATGAAAATATGCAATTAAAAATATGGTCTGTCCCATAAGCTACGGTTTTCTTTCCATTCGACCTGTCAACTGTGTTTAAATCATTGCCTTTGCAAGGCAGGATGTGCTTTGTGATGGTCAGTTGCTCAGTATCTCGAGCCACTGTTTTCTGATCCTGGTCAGACTTTCTGCTTGCTACTGGAAAATAAGTACTTTTAAAATTACAGAAGCAGGAAGATTCAGACAAACAGAAGCTCTCTGTTGTGCTAACTGGAGGTCAACCCCAAGCATGAGTCATGGTATTCCCTGATATTCTAAAACTCGGGTTTTGACATCATCAAGACAAAGTAATGGAGCATTGGGCCAAGTTCCAGAAATGGAATTGCATTAAATTGATTAAATGGCCTCCCTCTTCCCATATTGTTACTGCTACTCATTTTCATGACAGTACGCAGAATATACCAGCTGCTGTCTAAAAGTCTGCTCTAAAGCTTTCACAAGACCAAATGGAGAAAGCGAGAAACAAGATATACAGTGATCTGAGAAAAAGCAATCACTCGCCTTTTAAGTATTTTGTTATTTTAGCTTTAAAAAAAAAATAAATCAGAAAATATTGATTCTCTCAGAGGAGCAGATGCTGTTAGAAAAGCAGAACAAAGGAAGAGCTTGAAGCATGAGATACCAAAGCAGTAAAAGCAAAGAAAGCTTCAGGAGAAATGGTAAAGGAGGGTTCAGGAACAAAAGAGAAAAAGACCTTATCTTCATGATTTCGATAGTAGTAGAAAGTTTTTCCAATCAGTGCACACCAGACCAGCTTAGAGTGACCATGCTTGACCTGTAAGGAAGACAAAGAATATTTGTTTTTAACATCAACAGTGTTGCTAGAATGATTTTCTACGATTTCAATTTTAAAGTCAACTCTCCCTTAAAACTTTGCGTAGATTATTTGTTCTATACTATCCTGAAACACATTATTAAGAATAACCTTTTTAAGATTATTAAAACAAACAATTTAATTTCAGCAGGAAAAGACTGGTCAACATGCAGTCTAGGGAGCTGTTTCCTATTGCAGACGAACAAGCTTCAGATGCAGGTTTTCTTAGCCATCTTTAGATGCTGACCAGAATTATATTTAAAAAACATACTAGTAACTTGTTACGCAAAACTGATCTATGGAAATGACATAAAGCATAAGAATTTTAAGCCCCTGTGCTTTGTACTTATGCACACGCAGCCTATCACAATGGAAATAAATGTTAACCGTGCAAACCATTTCTTTGAAACTCTCCTATATCACCATGTTAAGATCAATTAAATGTGACATTTAACAGTGTTTCCTGTGGGGGTTTTTTGTTTATTTAGGTTGCTTGGTGTGTTTTTCTTTTCTTACTATAATATTCTGTGAATTCTGTTGAAGAAAAGCATAAATAAGCTAGATATTTGTTATTATTTACTATTTGACAAAGTCACTATCTCTCAGTAGCCCTGTTTGTCCTATTCCTTATAATTTACACACGTGTGCCTCTCTGAAATACAGAGACCTACTGCCTTCTTTCCCTGCTCTTCAAGGGAGTATTAAGCTACTAATTTCTTGCTGATGTTTACTGTGCAAACCAAGAGGCTGGTACACTGTCAATACTAATTTAAACTGATTGAAGAAAGAAATAGTATTTTACCTTGGTGAGCCAACCTTTCACAGTAGGTTTAGCATCACTGTGAGGAACACCAACAGAACTGGTGACCTGCACTCTCAGGATACTCTGCAGGACATGAATCCATTCCTCTAGGATGTTGGGAGAGTCTGCTGTCAGGAAGTAGGTTCTCTTTTCTGTCATGAGCTGGAAGGAAAACGAGAGAGGAAGTGTAGATCTCCATGCCTAAGAATCTTTTCTTCAGCTACTGAGTTTCATTATCCCATATAAATTTTTTTGGTGGTTCAGGAGGGACTTTTCAGGGGTAAGAAAACTGTGCTAACCCTCAAAGCCCAAGTGAATGGGCTGAATCAAATTCTCACAAGCTCTCTTTCTGTTTCTGCTGGATATTGTGGCTTTGACTCCTCTCTCATCCTTTCTTGGTTTTCAGTGCTGTTGCTATTTTTTAATTTTAAAGACTACATAAACTTTTTTTTTTTTTTTTGCATTAAACTTTATTTATTGCATTCTGCATTCAATAGCTTCTGAGGAAAGATGCTACGAATCTAATAGTAATAGGCCCGAGCAACTTCAGCTCCATAAGGGCAGAAGGTAGTTCAGGCAGACTATGAGAGAAACTTTAATGCCACCTTTATAAAGAAGTCCTCTAATAATGACTTAAAAATGAACCCAGCGATGGGCTAACTTCTAATACTTTGGAGGTCAAATTCTAATAAGAATCCAGCACTTCAGATGTTTCTTCAGATCCTCCAGACATGTCAAGGCGGGCTAGAGATCTTGTGAGACGAGTGTCTCAGAAAGAGGAGATCCTAGGTACTGTCGTAAGAATCACTTTTCCCTGCAGATTTCAAGCTCTCAGTTCTAATTTGAGAAAAGGAAAGTGTTACGGTGTAAAACAAAACAAAAACAAAGCAGAACTTCTTTCAGTTTCCAAAAGCTGTGTCTGGGTTACAATTTAGCTCTTTCCTCATTATTTATTAAACTAACTGCCGGGCTTGTGCCGGGAAACACAGGGGCCAGATAAACTCGGCTCATACCAATTAAAACATAAAGTGACATTCATCCTGAAAGAAGTACTCTCTCCTCCAGCCACGGAGTGTGTGGTTACCTGCAGGCTGAAAAAGCAACGCTTACCTGGAATGTTTGGGACCCTTCACCTCTGACAATTTGGCAGGAGGAATTCAGCTCCATCTGCCCTTGTGGTTTGCGGATAACGTCACTCTGAAGAAAGAAAAGCAAACAACCTTTTCAGTAGGAAAAAAAACCCCTCAGATGGGTCTTGGAGTACTTAAATACAGAATAATATGCACGTGTAGGTTGGAGTCTGCATTCATGAGCTGAGAAGTTTGGCTGAAGGTTGCCAGGTTGAATGAGACAGCGTAACCCCATTGCAGTGATGAAGCAAGAGCCTCCTCAGTAACGGCAGACAACATAAAAAGGATAATGGCAAGGAATAGTGTCTTACAAAGTTCATATTGGACATCAGGGGAAAAAAAACAGTAGGAAAAAACCTCCAAATAAATCCTTTTGCACTGGGAAGGCAATACAATACCAAACAGGTATCCAAGGTAGTGGCTGAATTTCCACCTTTGGAAGTTTTCAGGATTCAACTAGACAAAACTATAGGTGGTTTGACAGCCTGTAGCTGGTGACAGTCCTTCTTCTACGTGTCAGTTGGACTAGGGTCTTCCAGAAATCCCTTCCAACTAGTCTAAATTCTGCATATTTATGAAATTATTTTGTATATATGTGTGTATCTGGAGACATTCAAGACCCCCCTGGACACGTTCCTATGTAGCATTATCGAGGCGTTCCTGCTCTGGCAGGGGGTTGGACTTGATGATCTTTCGAGGTCCCTTCCAATCCCTGACATTCTGTGATTCTGTGTGATTCTGTGATTTGTTGGTTAATTCCGATTGATAAACCTAGAACCACAGATAAAGATGCATTGTGCCCTGAGGTGTGTTTTTGTCCTGTCAGAATATGACAACAACTGAAAGAAACAAAAGAGCAGAAAATAAACCTTCTAAATATTCCTGACTTGTAAGCAAGATATGTATATACACAAAAATGCTGAGTAATTACACAGGTATGGAGAAGAAAAAAGTATGGAAGGTGAATATCTCTAAATATAATTCTCTGTAATGTAGCTAAGTACAGCAGAATAATGAAGGTCTACATATATGTATTTTATTGTATGTTCAATTTTGAGTGCATATGGCTAGAATTTTTGAAATAATCTAAGTTTGTCTGAAAAGGTTTTGATCTGTAAAAAGCATTGGGAAAGGCTTGAGTGCACAGACATGCTCTCTCAATACTGCGTTTCACTGATCACTCTAAGACTGCACTTTTTTCATTCCTACCATAGTTTTCTAATACTTCCATGTGCATGTGGGAAGGTGAAAAAATAAAATAATTGAGCTTGCTTCCTCTTGAAAATTCCTCAGAGATGCATATACTGAGTATGTATCTATGCCCTCCTGGTATTGTACTTTATTTTTCCTTTATTTTCAGCTTAAACATGACGAAAGCTGGACCAGGGTATATCTTCTGCTTTTCGCTCTCTGTATGAAGTTAACCAGTAGGTGTCAAGCTTCTGTCCTTGTGAACAACCTCTCATCTCCTGGAAACTGCCACCACGAGCAGCTTCCCTGCCTAAGCAGACACCCACGGCTGAACCTGTGGGTCAGACATGAAGTTCTCAGTAGGACTTTGTGGCTGAAGCTTGCCCATGGCTGTCTGCTTTGCTAGTGGTATCAGCCTGGAACTGGTTCTGCAGCCAGTCAGCCTCCGATACAGGAGTAAACGTATCTCAGTGACTCACCGGGGACTTGTAGTACATGATCTGTCTGTTTCTTAGAACAAACCATCGTCTCTTCCACATCTTCACCTGGCTGCCCATTTTCAGCAAGTAACCTGATTTCTCCATGGGCTCCTGGAGGGCAAAGAGCAAAGCAGAGAGAGAAGGTTATCTTGCACCTCTCAAAACCCAGATGCTGAAATTGAGCTCAGACATTTGCTCTATCTCCCTCATTTTCCACTTCACTCTGCCTGATGGGAGTAGCAGCCATCCAAGGTCCTCGCTCTCTGCTCGACTTGGAGAGAGAGTCCTGGACTACCTGCGCAGCTGCAAATAACACATCGTGTTGCCTGTTGAAGCATCACTTTGCAGGGGATAACTCAATATATTGTAGTTATGCTCTTTCTCTTTCAAAGCCAAGCCTCTGTTTGCATCCCTTCACAACTGTGAGGTAACAAGACTTACAGGGCAGACTCCACCATCTGTGGAATAGGAAGACGTTCGCTGCAGCTTATGTTCAGGCTCTGAATAGTCACCATCCAAGGAGTAGGCATCAGGAGGGATGGCATAGTCACTCTCAGAGCTCAGTGAGGACATAGATGCACCTATTCAAAAGAAATCAGAGAATGAGAATCATGGCTAGACAAAAGCAAACATTGATTACTGTGCACTCAAGGCGGCACACAAGTCTTTGAGTTAATCATTACAGGTTTTTTTGTTCAAGAAGAACAAATCGGACCAGACTTCAGAAACTCAAACCCCATTAACCAAACTTATCAGACCATTTTTTTTTTTTCTAGGAACATAAGTAGTGAGAAGTGAGTTTTGGATACTGACAGTGAAATAAATTTGTTGCTGAACAGAGGTAAAAAACCACTAAAATCATCAGACTTGTTATCTAAAGCACAGACATGCTGTTTTTGTCTTGAAAACATCCATTACAAAGCCTCAGGCCCCTCTCATCCAAACAAAAGGAAAGGCTCCCTCACCAGCAATGGGGCTTTGCTTTCTGTGAATCTTCCACCACTGGTCCATGGCAATGGACAGACACATAAGCCAGAGCATCACAACAGAAGATAGGACTACATGAAATAGGATTTTATTTTATCGACTCTTGTAATGAAAATTCCACTCAAGGACCCAGTGTAACCTTCCCAGCCCTTAAGAAACATTGTCCTAGCCAGGACCCAAACTACCTGATGCCTCTAAAAGAGAGGAAATATTTGCTTACTGGTCAAGAAATTAACAGCCAGTGACAGAGATAAAAAACACTTCCTTTAATGTGTCAGTACTAGCTTGCTTAAAAGGAGAAGTCACAGAAAATGTATAGATGGCTTCACTGGATATGTGATGAATTTGGGAGATCAGTCCTTCCCACAATCTCAGTTTGGCAACTCCCTGGATGGAAATCCTCCAGCTGTAAAAACCCATCTAAGAGGACAGGTTTCTGTTGAGTAGCTGTTGATAACTGCACAAATTCTGGGCGAGTTCCTTATTAGCATCACCAAGGCTGAGCATTTGCCTGTCACTGACAATGCTCTTCAGGACACCTCGCTCAGGACAGACTTCATGCTGGTCAGTAGCAATACTCCCACTTTACCTCTCTTCACTGCACGAGGGCTGCCCGGCATGCTAGCTTTCCTGTTCTCGGAGCCAGCAGTAGAAGTCCTGAAGCTGGCGTGGGAGCCACAGTCATCATCAGAGCCTGAAGACTCATCTAAGAAAGGCACGTTGCTGATCTGCGTGGCTTTCTGGAAAACAGACCTGTACGGTCAGCGCGGAAGGGAAGAGCTTCCCCAGAACAATCCTTGCTCAGTAAGGAGACAGAGCCATCAATGCAGGCCCTTCATTCTCACACTGCCTTGCCCACTGCTGTCCCAGGGCTCCTCATTTCCTGCCGTTCTAGTCTGGGAACTTCCAAGTTGGATTCTCTACTCTGGTCTGTTTGGGTCTCCTCTAGTTACAGCTTCTTGCTGTCCCAGAAGCCCTGTGCTTCCCCACTAACTCAAGAGCCCTCTTCCATGTCATTCTCTAGGCTACACACACCACCTCCCTTAGGTTTCCACAGCCTCGTAGTGCACACTGCAGCTTCCTGGACCACAACTTGCTGTAATGTTCTGTATTCCTAAATACAGTTACGATCTGCTACTCCTTCTACCTTCTTCTAGTGTCCAGTACTTCCCAATAATGTCTATTTTTCTTTCCTTCATTGCACAGCATCATCTTATTCTCTCCCACATTACTAGAAGCCCTGGACCCTGTTTTTCATAACAGGAAAAGTGAAGTGACTCCTTACCCCCTTCAGTGTAGTGTAGACTGGCACTGTGACATTTCTGTAGATGAGACAGGTAAACGGCCCAGAAGTTGAACATGAGAAATTGGAAACTGGGAAAATACAGAAAGAGAGCAAGAGAGAAAATCATACAAACCAGTGGAAAGGAGGAGGTTTTAATGGAGAGGTACATGTATGCTTGTAAGAACTTATGTAACCTCTCAGAGCATCAAATAATGGAGGGCTGCCATCCTGGACAGTTGGGCCTCAGAAAAGCCAGGGGACATGTCATTAATTACATACAACTCCCAGAGACAGCTACAATGCTCCCTCCATTTGGCCTGTAAGACATCTTACCCACCCTGTGCTCAGCACCAATCATCCCCAAGAGCAGATGTGTCCTCCTCCCTTCCTTTCTTTATCGTGGCTACCTGCATAATCAAATTTACTTTGACAGCAGACAAAGAGATGAAGAAATGTAAAGAGCCAGAAGTTCAGGTCCCATAGTGTTACTGCAAATTCCCTCTAAGACGGATCTTGTCTAGAACTTACACCAGCTAGAAGTGTCATTCACAGTGGCCACTTCAGACAGCCTCATGCCAGACTTGGCCACAGCATAGATTCGACTCTCCTGGAACAATAATACCAAGAACAGCAACAGTTAGATAAAAACGTGACTCCTGCAAAAAGAAATGCTCATGTCACAGAATCACATCACAATCACACCTGTGGGCAAGGAGGACGTGCCTCTCAGAAAGGCTGCTCTGTCCCACCAAATGTTGTGTGAATGACCGTCACTGGAAATGTGCATCTGTGTGCGATTCCCTGAATCGCAACAGACTTGGCTTATAAATGCTACAGAGGTGATACCCACAGACTGAAATACCTACATGCAATTAGCAATAAATTACTATATCCTAGCTTGGAAAAAGCTGGTTTTTTCCACTCTATGATCAAAGCATTAAAGTGAAGCAAGAACAGCCCTAGAATAGGACAGTTTACTGAGTCGCCACCTGCAAAGGATTCCCATTCTCTGCTAAGGGAATGAAAGAAATGCCTGGAATGATCTCGATAAGCCTGTCTCCGCTATAACAATATACAGAGCTTTCAGTTCAAAGGGTCTCCAAATGCTTCACAAATTGATAAAAATTCCAAGGGGAGAACCCAAACCTGTAACTAAATGCGATGTTATGACTAAGACATCAACCGGTCTAAAATGGATGGAAATCAAAGCTAGGAATCCTCCTGCTGCTCCTTAAAGCATACACCCCGTCACTATCAGGTAACGCACGTAACGCACATACCTGAAAGCACCTAAGGCTGCAGAGTCAAGCACACAAATGAAAAAGAAATTAGAGGATAAGTATTTTCTGTACATATATGTATCGTGATTTAGTTTCTAATGAAATACCATGTGCAGGTTTTTTCCCAGACAGTTCCTACTCAAGGCACGTAATGGATGTTTCTTACTGATTAAGCTGCTCTTTAATATTCTATTCATGCTTTAATGTTTGATATATCTAAATTTGCCCTACTTGGATACACTTACTCTACTCTGGTCTGAAGACAAAGTAATGGATTTTTTACGTGGTGTTCCTGACTATAATACTGCAATGCATCATAAGTATTAATGAAAAAAAATTTACAAAACCCCTGGGAGGGACACTGAGAGGTGCTATCACTGTCTTCCAGAACTCAGGCACAGGTTCTCTGAAGTATCCAAGATCTTCAGAGTACCCATTTCAAGATGCCCAAGACCTGACTTTTTGAGAATTTAGCATCATATAACATTGTTTTTAGGGAAAACAACTGAACATAGTTGCAGCAGAGAAGTGCTTAGTGCCTCTCTAATCAAATTTACTTGCCAAACTTAAGTTAGACATTCAGAAGATGTGTGTGGAGCTCTTGATCATCCGTGAAAAATTTAGCTTAAGGAATCAGAAGAACCTTACATGGGAACTATCAGAGAGAGGAATAATAGCCAACCTCTGAGACATACTTCCCTTCTTCCAAGCTAGCACATCGTTCATGATATCTTCCTGACTTCTGTGGCAAATAAAACAGACATCCTGAAAACTGCAGTTTCTTTTACTACACTGTTCAGCTTCATCTCCAGCACAGTTCCGTATTATGGACTGAATGAAAAGAGATTCCCATGGAAAAGCAGCTGTTATTATGCTGAGTTTTAAATTGGTATCACAAAGGACACAGCCAAAGATCACAACTACTGTTTAGTTCTCTTTAAAAAAAAAAATTAACAGTGAGTGCTTGACTTGGCACCTTCAATAAATCACTTGTTTGTGTACACCTTTAAAAAAGCAAACTGAAAATAATGGAATTGTCTCTTTTGACATTACATTGATTTCCACCAAGGGTATGAGTGAGATTGACACATTAGCAAACAATCCAACCATCTGAACTAACGGGTAACTGAAAGAGGTAATAACAAACTTCTCTCTCACATGAAACAAGCAACAGGACACGTATATTCACTTCAAACATTGGTTTTCACAAAATTTTCACAGAAGTATACCATGAGATAGGAATGCTGAGATCTAATCCATGTATCTATTCTAGTATTCACAGCTTCTTCTGACTCGGACACTACCTGGTCTGGTCCGTTCACTTGCATTTATGACTCACTTTTCTGTCTCAAACACATGACTACAGAACTAAGGATTAACTTCTGATGAGCCACAATGCAGCACCTCCCGACTTTCACTTTTATTCTTATGTTTCTCAAATACTATTTTGTTCCATAGATTCTGTGTTTTCTTCCCCTTAGAGAGAGAAAATAAAAAAAAAAACAACCAACACATCAGTAGACCCAGCATGCTCCATGATCTAGAACTGTCAGACTAAGTGGCTACGAAATGTGACTGAAGTCCAGAGTTGCTTGTGACCAAGAGCTGTTGTAGCCTGACCACTGGGCACTACTCAGAGACAAGCAGCACTCTCAGACTGCTGTCCTCGCGTTCCTTACCCATGATGGGAATCTGTGCAACGGTGGTGTGGGAGGTTTACCTCCTGGGTCAAGTACAACAGCCTCAGAACTCGCAACTTCTTTATGCCGGTCGTCTTCCTCACATGTTCCAGCTTCTTCCCTCACTGGCCCACGTTCTGTCTCCATCTTTTCCAGTACACCATCATCATCAATGTCAGTCTCCTTCACTTGCCCATGGCAGACCAGAGAGCCTATTATGGGCTGGAAAGTGCTAGCCTCTAAGCTCATTACACGATGGAAAGAACTAGCCCCTGGCTGCGGCTGGCTGTAATGTCTCTTGGCTAGTTGGATACTGTCTCTCGGCGTATTGGGAGTTCGTATTTTCGGAAAGGTCATACTACTGCCAAGGCCACGATCCCTTCCTGGACAGAAGGGATGTGCTGTAACAGCTGATGTTGACACAACCAGGGGTGGCTCAGCAGTCTGGAGATGACCCTCAAGCACGCTCATTATTTCTCTGGAGGAAGAAGGGTCCAGCCGGTGAGAGTGGAACCTGGCACTCAGATCATCAGAGAAGCTGGTCCTGTCCAAAGCCACTTGTTGCAAGGTGCTCACAGCACTACAGTTTTCTTCCAAAGATGACTGGAAAGTCAAAGCCTCAAGAATTCTTGTGGTCTCAGCTGGAGGGTCCAGTGATGTGGGATCAGAGCACCCCAACCTGTGTTCAGAACTCACAGCTGGCAACACATCTTTCTCTGTCGAGAGATTCCAGTTTGACGGGTCACACATAAGCTTCAGCGCACTCTGGGAAAGCAGAGATTTATCCTCTCCATCCTCAGTACAGGTCTCGTTGGCAAGGACTATGTTTGCTGTAGAGAGGAGACGTCTTGTAGGCCCTGTCTGGCACACCTGTCTGAAACCAGGTGCAAGGAGCAAAGATTTCTGGTTTATCTTCTCATCAAGAGAGGCCTGTGATGTTCTGGGCTTCAGAGAATTACAGTTCCAAAGAGATTCAAAGGGAGGAATGCTGGCCATATCTAGAACGGAGGAAAACACACAGTTAGGGCATTCAAATGCTTTACTGTCTAAAATGTTACTTGCTAGTGTAAGCTGATCATGTCGGTTGTATTTCAATAGCACCCGCCCTGGAAAGGATATGGTTGGGCACAGCTGTAACAGAAGTGCTAGGTACTTATAATCAAAAATAATACAGAAAAGATGAACAGGAAAGGATTAATTGCTGCTGCGTACAAAAAGTGGAATTAAGGGGTGCCTAATGAAATTATCAGGCAGTGCATTTGAAATTTACAGAAGTGTTATTTTTTCCAGACAAAAAGAGGAAATAGAATGCTGTGGTGTAAAAAAAAAGACAGGCCAGAAAAAGTAATTTATCGGTAGTGCAGATAACAGTTTAGACAGAAGTTCTGGCCCAGGAATTTCCTAAAACATCGAGAAGCTGGAAGGGTACATGGAGAGAAGGACAGCTCTACTTGCAATATTTTCTATACTCTTTCCTGAAATATTCACAACCAACCACTAGGCAGGATACTGGCCTAGGCAAGCTTTCGGTCTAACTCAGTCTGGCAGTTTTTACTCTTACCTACCCACAACTATGTCTCTTCTCTTTTTTTTTTTAAAACAGCTATTGGAAAGAAGTGCACCTATCCACACAGTATTTCGTCAAAAACCATCAAACAATATTTTGTCAAAACCCATCGAAGTGGCCAGAACACTGCTTAGCATGGCTTTTGACTTCAATGGACCTACAGTGATTTAAGCCTTCAAATAAGCTGTCATGGCTCCTCCCATTCCCAGGGGCCAGATGAAGCTTCCAGCACGCGTAGACCTTCTTAACCATCACACCAACCAGTGAGGTCACCCTCTTTTCAAGAATTGCCCTAGAGATTTTTGCTGTCCTTTTGTGTTATACGACCCAAGCACTGCTTTTTGTCAATGAATTTCATAAGTTATTGACACATTCTTCCTCTAAAAATTTCCTTACCTTTTTTTTTTTCCTTTAGCTGCTCTATTAGAGGATGACATAAAAGATAGATCCTAGATTGCCTCTGTTGTTCTTTGTCTATTTAGTACCTAACCTTCATAATTCTCTTACTTTCCTCCTTTCCACAATTACTAGGTTTGAAGACTTTCTCAGTTCTGTAGGTTCTGTTGAATAGTAGCTTTGGGGTATGAGAAAGTGTGGATAAAACTTTGAGTAGGAGTGAATATCATGATTTTGATTGACCTCAGCATCTATATACTGCCTGCCTGAAAAAGAATTAAGTCATAAGATGCTTTGGAAATTGCATAAATATTCATATTTTTTCAGCTTCTTAGATATGACAGAAGATGAAGCAGAGGAAGCAGTAACTATTAGACTGGCAAGCAAGAAAAAATTTGTCTCTCTGCAGAGGCCTCTGACTTCAGCCTGGCACAGTGAGACTAGTGGGGGATAAGAGGAGAGGGCAGAGCTGTTTACTGTCCAGAGAGTTGAGATCCAGGGAACACTTAATACCAGATTATTAACGCAGCTTACCAGCCATTCTCTTTTTGCAAACAGCCAGGGCCAGAGGGGATGAGAAAAACCCAGTCATAAAGCATTCAGCTAGAAACGTAGTGGGATTTAGAAGGAATTTTGCCCTACTCCCTTGCTGTGAAGTGACAGGAATGCCAGAAAGACTCCTGCAGGAAAGAAATGCCCCCTGCATGCCCAGTGAAGTTCTGGAAACTAGCTCATCTTACCCTAATTAAACCAAGTTCACTGAAGAAAAACAAAACACCAAAACCAAAACCCAAACCAAAAAAAAAACCAAACAGAAACCACAAACCAGGAAGAAAATGGATGGTTAAGAGAAAATTTTCTCATCACAATGTATCGTGAGAAAAGGTGTCGATTTCAAGCCCTGGAGATCAAATTCTCCATCCATCCACCAACCACGAACCACAAAAGCACAAGCAATGTAAGCAGCTTTCCAACCCCACCTGAGAGCACAGAGGAACCCAGCCTCTAAAGGCAGACCCGAGAGCTGCTGCCTCGGCCCATAGAGCCCTCAGTTACACAGTTCACATGTCAGCAGAGGTTTGGTGGGGATGACAATAATTTGCACGCGGAGGTAAAGTGAAACACCTCTGGGACTTCTACCCTGCACCACTGAAGTGATTAGTGAGATCTGAAATGTAGTTCAAGGACTGCTTCTAATTCAGGAGCTCATTTTGATGGCAAAAGCAGACTCTAAAACACAGCGGTCTGTGTCTGACCGCTGGTGCGAAGCCGGTTAAGAGCTTAAGGCAGGTAAAAAATGTCAGTCCCCTCTTAAAAATGGACCCACCGAGGAAAAGAGCGATTCTACTGCTTGCTCACTGTCACAAGTGCTAATGTCTGACAAAGAATACAACTCAGGAACGCTGACTTCCACTCTTGGGGTGGTTACTAGGCTACAGTGCCAGGTGAACGCATTTACCTTGCAATGTATCCTGAAGGGCTTCAATTTGCTCCGTCAGCCTCTGATTACAGCTTTTCAGGTGGTAGTTTTCGAGCTCAAGCTATGAAAAAACAGTAATAAAAACTGGAAAATAATGCAAAACTGTGTGCATGTGTTCCACTGTAAAGAATGTGTCTTCATCTTTATTACATTCAAGTGTCTTAACAGGAAAAGGAAAAAAGGATGGGGGAGTCTACCAGTCACCTGGAAACCCTTCTACTCAGCAGCTCACTGGACAATGCACATAAGCACTTTGCTGGGCTTCCTCAGATAGCCTCTGTATATGCCACTCACACTTTTCAAATAGGGCTTTTAATTTGCTTCCCTGCTATTATTTGTCATTTACTCCTGTTCAAGAAATAACTGTTGTGAAAGAGAATAAGAAAACCTATCACCCAGGAGCAGCATTTTCACCCGCTCGCTCTGTAGGTGGTAAAAGGAGATCTTCTGCAAACAACCAACGTTAAGGGTGCATTTACATCTGCAGTTAGCACGCAAATGATTCTTTGCTTGAAGCAATAAACTCCTAAACACAGCAGTGACGCACCCAAAGAGGCCTCTTGATGGAATCAAAGTTGAAATGGCACGGGTGTACAGTGTAAAGCAACTCCTTTGCAACATAGACGCAAAATCCTTCGGTTGGCAGCGGCCCTCTTGTGCATGGCAGGCACCTATAATCAGTATCTGGCATCAACTTGGCTGCCAGTAAAGACACAGTGTGAATGGAGGGTCCTGGATTCACAGCAGGTCACACCAAGTCAGCCCCTGTGTCCTCCTTGGTGCCGCCCCAGTCAGTAATGCAGATGCACTTTGAGTTCTCTCACACAGAAAAATGAAAGAGAAGGGCAGCAGCTGGGTGAATTATCTAGGCCATCTAATGAGATCCCAAAAATTGCATCATAACACAACGAGTGCCCACAAAGACTGCTTCTTCTGACTCCGAAAAATTTCCTTTCTGGCATAAACTGGGAAATCTACGGCTTTGACTTGGGATAAAAGGGAAAGACCAGATAGCCTCACGACTGGTTGTAGACTGTTACTGCATCTTTAAAACTGTGTGCTGACCCATTGCTATCTCAATGGGTCTGGTGCATATTGTATAAAGCCCAGGTAGAGGCGTAAGTCCACAGGACGGACATGAGGGAGAGGTTAGACATAAGAAAATGATGGGCAGCAGGAAAACAGCATCAGTCAGAGATGGCAAATTAAGGAAGACCAAAGAACATGTTTGTTTCACAGCTGTTTTGTCAGAAAAAGAGACAGAAGCCACTTGTGGCTAATAAATTTATTTGAAAACTGCTTTTGGCAGTTAGTGACTTCACATATTGTTTACCCAGGGCAGTAAATAGCCCTCAGTAAGAGGGACAACGCCAGCTCTGCAGGTGAGCTTGTGTAGGGCCAAACAAGCAGAAAGGCTCTGTGGCAGATTGATGGTCCCCAGACTCTTGCCCTGTACAGGAGCCCACGGGCAGTGCAGTCACTGCACTGACCCCACAGGCCCTGACACCTGGCAGCAAGCTGAAGACTCACCTCTCTCAGCTTAAATGTTACCCACTCTTTGATCTTGGCGGCTTTCTCTTGAACAATCTTGGCTTCTTCAGTCCTTAACTGTTTCTGTGCAAAAAAAAAAAAAAAAAATTAAAAAAAATAAAGATGATGTGTTAGAGGAGAGTACAACTCTTCTCACTAAGTTACTGTATCAGGAGTGCCTTAGACATTGAAGCTCCCATTCCAGACATAAGATTTAAAATTGCTATTTGTATATTACTATCTAGCTCACCTCTGAAATAAACAAGCTCTAAATTACAATACATGGTCCCTGGAGTCAAATTCAGAGGGCTCTTTCAAGAGTTTCTTGAGGAATAGCAAAATCCAGCTCCAGTAATGACTGCTCACCTACCACAGTTTCTTCTGAATAGTCTGTAGCTTTTTCTGTTTTAGATGTTTTCAAAATGCTGCTGTTGAATATCTGTAGTGTTTCCCTAACCTACACGCACACATTGTTGGCTGAAGTTAATAAGATTTAAGCAGTACCTGTGATTTTATAAACTAAATTAAAAAAAATCAAAAAAAAAAAAAAAGAGAAGATAGCAGACTCAAGATTTGACCAAAATTTGCTCCAAAATTTGACCTTGAAACACTAAGACCTGCTAGGAGGTTTTCAGATGGTGTAAGTGGCTTCATGTTCATATATTCATTAAAACAGGTTCTAGTCCACACAGACGTGTTACGGGAACACTCTTGATTTGCGCAATGTTCTCAGCTGCGTTTTTTTCCTTTTCTGGGCATTTCCTTTGAAAGACGCTGGATTGATACTATGATCACCTGAAGCCTTCTGCTCATCTCCTGTGGGGCTTCACCACAGAAAGGTCCCCAGTCTACATAATGACTTAAACTACAAGGAGAAATCAATTCCAGGAGTGAGAGAGGCAAGGGGAATACACTCTGTACGGCACACTCAGTCCTGGTTTCTCTAATTAAATGGACAAAGGTAATCGACAAAGCTGGTGGTTTCCCCGATGGATTTTTTTTTCTTCCTGATGTGAACAAATATCAGTAATTATGATAATAAAAATGTCAGTCCTTTCCCCCTTGCTGCCTTTTAAAGTTTTTCCCACTGAAGAGTGTAAGCTCACTTAACAAATACCATATAAATACACAGTAGACCACAGGAATTTTCCCACATCTTCACATTTCTTTTAATCACCTCATGCTATTCTTTGTCACAATAGCACATTTAAAAACTCTTACTCAAATGTTTGCTGACTTTAAAATAGACCTTGCAACACTACAAGTAGCAGTAACATTTGTAGTTGAGCTTAATGAAACAGAATAATCAAATCTGATGCTTCAAAAGGAGGATTTATTTAGTTTTTCTCCCTGAATATGGCTGTGTGTGTTTCTAATCATCAGGTACCAGCCTTTGCTAGAGTCAGAATATCAGGTGTGCCTACTGCTCTGAAATAACCTGGCACATAGAGCAGATCTACCATAGTCCTCTGAATAGCCATCACATGAGCAATGCCCCCGAATCCCTAATGACCTGAACTTGTGTCAGATCAGGGACCCAGATGCAAAAGATCCAGAATACTGCTGTGATACAGAGTGAAGTGCAACGCCAAAATTTTATTTAAGGTCCTAAAGCAGAATAGTAACACCACGACAGCATCACCATCGAGCTTAGCCATCGAGCTTAGCAAGCCCTGCCTCCAAGCAGAGGGCACATTCAGGACAGGCACAGCACCCACAGATGCAGTTATTGTGCTTTAAGATCCAGAAGCAGTTAGAGATTCTTTGTGTTGCACACTATTGTGTGGTCCAGACATGACCTCAGTGTTCTCTTATTAACGCTCTGAACTCCACAGCTCTCCCCATCCCAGTGAAAACAAACAGGATGCCTCACAGGAGCCCTTAGAGACCTGCCAGTGCTGCTGCCATCCCAACCCATTCTGAAACTAACACTGGTGACCCTCGTAAAACGTGTTTCTTGTCAGAAATTGTCAAGCTTCGGCTCCATTTCTGTAATCTCATTTTGCCTCTTGTTGCTAGAATAAAAAGATGTCTGCTAACAGAACATATTTCTCCCTTGTGTTTGTTGATTTTAATCAAATCATACCTCACATTTTTGGGTAAATCACAATTTCTTCCATCTTTGATTGCAAGAGTTGCTTCCAGACCTTGCTCACTATTGTAGCTCCTTCCAAACAATTTCTTTCTCTTCAAAATGCAGAAACTTCATCTATATTCTGTCTGGGCAAGCTGGCCTGGGAAAACCCAAAACCTGGAGTGCTACAAAGACCTGATGCTTGGTCTCCACAACGCACTTGGTCTAGTACACCAATCTATTTTGTCCTTGAGATAGGTGACAATCAGTTAAATGTAAAATATAATTCTAATGACAATGTATTTTTTTGTGTATAATTCCAATAAACTATTTCCATTTAAAAGTAATTTACTTAGCAACATAGAAGAATACCTCACTGTTTCTGTCACAAAGACCACAGAGCAACGCCTTTACCAGAGCCAAAACATGAGTCCTCGTGCTGATGTAATTCCTCCCTTCCACCAGCTGAGAACAGAGAAGACAAAGAACTATCCATGCTGGGAAACAGCTGCTCTTCCATAATGAGGACATTTGACAAGAGATGAGCTACACAAAAGCATTGCTGAAGACTGGGAAAAGTCCCTGCCCAAGAAGAAGCATATGCCGAGTCAGAGGTGGGCTACATAATGGTTTTGTGGAGCATCTATATGCTAGGTAGCCAGAGAAATACCTCTGAACAGGCTCTTAGCGTCACAATTTAGGGCCTCAACATCAACTCCGCACTAACATATGGAAGCCCTTTAAGGACACTGACCAATCTCCTATAAGGAAGATGACCAGGCCTACTGAGGCCGAATGGATGTTTTTGTCTGAAAAGAGAAAGGAAGGAGAGGATCTTGGACCGAGCAGGGCATCATTTTACAGCTGATCTGAATGCAACTGAGAGGCTAATATGTAACGTAGCTGTACCTTTGAGACATGCATTACAGAGTAACTCCAACTCAGGAAAGCTACAGGTCTCCCCGTAGAAGATATCTTTACCTGTTTAGCTAGCTGTGTCTCCAACCTGTTGATCAGATCTTCCTTTCCTTGCATTGTGCCCATCAACTCCTGGTATTTCCTGTGCAGAGTGCTGTCTGATTCACCGGTCTTCACGTTGGCTAGTTTTATCTTCTCTTCCATAACTCTGACCTGTAACGACAATCAGAGGGAGACAAAAAGAAAACAACACACGAAACAACGCAAATTAAGGAGCTGCTTGTTTAGTGGTAAGATCCTAACTGAGAGTATTTGTGGGTATCATATTTTTGAAGTCAATAAAGAAAGGAAAAACAACCACAAACCCTTCAGGTCACACTTAGTTTATGTTCACGTTTGTGAAAAGAACATCATCCACTAATTTGTAATGCTGAAGCAGCAACAGACGTAAACTGAACCATAAACAGATAAACACATTTAGATTATGAAATATTTGCAAGCTATTAGTCAAGGAGACCATATAGGCTACATAGACATAAGGGCATGGTACATCACATTTTCCTCCTTTGCAACACTGTGGTCAGCTTCTTACCTCTTTCACTACCAAGCTGTACACCACAAAACCCTGATCATTTGCTTCAGATCAAGATTTGGACAGGGAAATGTACTACGGTTCTTTCCTCATTTTATCCCCAGCTTACACAAAGTTTTGGCAACTTCTGGCTTTCTGACAAGTGTTTTCTCCAGACCAGCTAAGCAGTTACTGTATCAGATACTGGCAGGAGCTCAGTGCCAACCCTTGTTCATCTTGGCAGAAGAGGCACCAGTGTAATGGTCCTTCACTACAGAGACAGTTTCAATGCACTAAAATCTAGCTGCTGCTCAAGTTTTTCAGTTTTTCAGCATTCTTAAAACCTCTTTGTTTTCTTCAAAACCTACGTCTCTTGATATGTCAGTCTGTTTCATCATTACCTCATCCTATTGCAATGGATTATAAGACTTCTTTTCTAACGGCGAATGGAATTCTATCGACTTAACTCAAATCTGCCAACTGCAGCATTTGACGATGGGAAAATACCTGGTTCCAACACATCCCAGAGAGACTAAATCTGCAAAGAAACCAACTCCAGACACCGTTAATTTGGCATGAGTTTGGAACCAGGAAAGCAGAACGCAGGCAATGATCTGAGCACTTCACAGAGTCTGTGCAAGAGAGTTACTCGTGCTCTGGTGAGCAGCCTACACCTCATACTTGCAGAAGCTGTGTTTTGTCCTCCTGTCGGCCTGCATTAGGCAGGGAAGCAAACTGCCTCTTCCTCATACTGAATCAGAAAGGTACGCGCCCAACATCTGAGCCAGAAAACTAAGCCTGCTGAGTCGGATGTGTTTTCATTAGAGTTTAGGGTGATTATAGTAAAAAGAAATGGCCCCTCCTTTCTGTCTGATGCCCAAATGCTGACTCTGTACCAAAGGCTCAGAGAGGGGACCGCAAACATGTGATTTCCTTAATTGAGGTTGGCAGCTACAGGGAGCCCATTGAATTAACAAATCCAACCCCCCAGCCTCCTGGAGGGAAAGATAACAAGGGATTTTGCACTTGATGTGGAGCCCTCTCATTTGTCAGCTGCTTCTCATTCATGGAATATACTTGGTAGTGGAAGGGAATGGACCTACTCCTACGCTGTCAATTCTTCAGGCTATCAGGCAGCAATGAGGTATTTCTCCAGGAACATTCATCTCTGGGTGCTGGAAAGGCAAACTTTGAAGGCTGCAGAACTGCTGGTAGCAAGTTAGTGAGGGCAACCCTTATTTCTCCCATACCTCCCCAGACAAGGTCTCCCTTTCTTGCCCATTTTCTGACCTGGATTTGACTTCCCCTCCATCTGCTCCCTTGTTGTCATTGCATCTTACCATATCATGGACACTGTACTCCTTGAGGTGTCTGCTGGTACGAAACCTCCTTCACTGGCCTGTGGCAATAACTATATCTCTTGGTGGTCTTGTCACAGTGACAATGTTACTTTTGCCTGTCTTGGTTGGGCGTGGACTTACTGGTAGCACTCTGAAGAACAACTCTTGTGCTTCATTGGCAGTTGCTGATCTAGCATAGAGGCCAACAGCATGGTGACAAGACACAGCATCTTTCCTATATTTAAGTTGGTCAGAAAAATATCTTGAGGTCATTATCAAAAAGTACATTCTGCAGACAGAATGCTTTACCAGTTGCTTCAAGCTCTCGAACCTAGGCAATGTGTTTCCCAGTGCCTGCAACACTGCCTACTAAGTCCTTCGCTACCTAAGTCATCTTTGAAAGCCATTCTTGACCATCTTGCACAGGTTTTAGTTCTGTACTTCAATCTCTGACTCAACGCTCAGTCCTGCAGCTCTCGTCCAGCTGGAGGGAGCTGCTATCATTTTAAACCTCTCCGTCTGCAGGAGTCTGCAGTGATGCAGGAGCTCAGACCATCTGGCCCCTCCTGGCTCTTTTGTTTTTATAATAGTCCTCACAGCATGGACAGTACAACAGTCTGCTTCCCAAAGGTCCATTATTCTTTACAGCCTATTCACAAGCTGAAGTCTCTCCCTCTCCTCCTTTCTCCATTATTCAAGAAGAACAGAGGGACTAGCTTAGACAGTACACCTAATTTTCAGATGGTTACAGTAATATGCAATGAATCCAGCTCTTACTGCTTTTCTCCATGGGCTCCTGAGCCAGACCAGTAACTACTAAAAAGAAAGTCCAAAACAACTGCTAGGTTTTGCAGACACTCCTTTACTTCCTTTGCAGAACCTTCTCTACTTGTAGACAAGTCCCTACCAGTACTCTGAAGTATTTGCTTTTTGAGTACTTGCCAGGCAGATCTATCTCCAAACTTTAATCCTGCGTTACAAGCCCCTTCCTTTCCCATGGCCAGGCAAGGTTATCATGGACAAGGGAGTGAGAGGCAGAGATAAGGTGCTGGTTTCCACTCAGGGTTGAACCTATCTAGGTGTGCATTCATAGCTCAAAGTCTGGGAAATAAACCAGAAAGTCTGGTCACCAGCATAAATCAGTGCTTCCCTAGCAGAGCACAGCACTGCAAAGCGCTGTCTGTATGTCAGGTTAGAGGGAATTTCAGCTATCTTACTGCTGGGCTTGTACCAGAGCAACCATAAGAGAATCTCTTACCTGTTTCTCTGCATCCTCAGCTCTTTGTTCTGCTTCTATCACTCTCTGTTCCAATTCCTGCATCTTCAGAGCAAGAAGAGAAGGAGGGAAGGGGAGAAGGGAAAGAAAACAGACATTACGTTGAAATTCACCTGTTTTACTGAGGAATCTTCCATTTCTTATGCAGGTCTACAGACCTTCGGCACCTTTTGAGTTAACTGGATAGCTTTGACCAGAGCGGAAAAAAAAAAAAAAGCCTCTTTGACCTTTCCTAGTCTCCTGCCCTACTTCGAATTTACCGGAACTGTTTTCTCATTAGTGAGCTTCATCATTCATTACACGGGTCAAGGGAAAAGTCCCAAAGTCTTGACCCCATCTCCACAATTTACACACCATAGGCTGTCCCCACAAGAAGCCAGTCTACAGCACGCCATTCTTTCCTGAGTTTATTTCAACTAGGATTCATTCACAACAGTAAATAAAAATGAATACATCTTGAAAACCTCACAGGAGGTTCTCTGTGATGCCACATTATAATCACTGAGTACTTTGGTTTCAAAAGCATCACAGGCTCGTAACTGATAAGATTATCAACGATCTTAACTTTTCTATGCTTTTTATTTTAAAGACCTTTGCAAACTGACAGTTCTGTGATTCTTTATCTGAGCATTGCTGCTACTGAAGACAAAGGATACCGAATTGAATTTTTATTCCGAATGTATATAAATCACTTCATTCTCAGTGAAATGCAGATGTACCTGGGGTTCCTCAAACAACCAACCACTAAAGCCCAGTTGCTTTGGGTTTTTTTGCTTGTTTGTTGGTTGGTTGTTTTTTGTTGTGGGTTTGGTTTTTTTTATAGCAACTAAAGACCTCATTCAGTGCTTGCAAGGTCATCTTTCACCACCTGCTCTACTTTGATGAGTCTCAGATTAAGGCCCAGTAACAGCAAGTCAGTGACATTAGGCTTCACCCTCTAAGCTCCAAAATTTGAGGAACGCTTCACAGAGTTTTCAGCATTTATTTGTATTTCAATAATGAAGGAATGACATAGGAGGACCTCCAGAAAATTAAAAGAATCATGCTTCAAATAGAAAACAAACTACAGGGGGAACTGAGCTTCTTTTCTCTCCAATGCATTTTATGATTCTTGCTAAAGCACTGGAGTCAAGTATTGAGGCTGGGCACTACACGGACCAAATTGGTACTTCTGAACACGTAACTTATTCCTCTTGGGTTGATCACCTCGAGTGGAGATGACAGCACTTCTCTGTTTCCATTTCCTTTTCTTCGTGCAGCAGTAAGACAACTGTCCTCTTCATACATATACATTGACCATAAGAGCAGACTGATATCTATTGACAAGCATATCAGAAAGGTACATATATGCAGAAGCCTCGATGGTCATCTAACTAGAAAAAAGCCGTGCCATAAATTCAAATCATGAGATCAGAAAGGGCCACATTTAGCGTAAGTCTCAAGTTTGCTTTTTCAGTGGAGCAATAAAGGACATCACAGTCTCTGGAGCTTAACATCCAAATCAAGGACGCTTGCTTGGCAGAGGAACAGAGAGATGCCACAGAGGATTGCACAGAAAGCCAAAGCTGCTCTGACCAAAGACCCAGTCTCCACGAGTCTTGGTAGAGACCGAGCTCAAGGCAGCCTAACACCAACAGCAGTGGCCCGGGTTACAACACGAGTGCGCGTCCATCAGGAGCAATGGTCTGCCAAAGCATTTATCTATTAGTCTCTGGATAGTCATCGCCACAGACAGGTAGCAGTGAAATACACTGGTGAAAGACAGATGCTAACTAGAAACGTAATACTCCTTGTGAAACAAAGACTGTTTTATAACAATGGCTTCAGAGTCAAAGGCCTCTGATCAGTTTTCACATGAACTGACAGGGTCTACATTCACGGCACAGACTTTCGATGAATCTCTGGGCCTTTTCCAAAGGCTATCTCTTAGACTAATAAGTCATTCCTCCACACAGTGGGTGATCTCCATGAAGGACTTGGGTTATTTTAAGAAGAGAGCGCTGTTCTGACTGAAAAACTCCTTGTTGTCCCAGTCTTACGACAGTTTGCTTTGCATTGCTAGCAGTCTTGGATCCTGACTAGGACAGTGAATGTATGTTGGGACAATATCTGATCACTAAAGACTTATGAAACTTCTTGTGCAAGCAGGGTGACCTGGCTAAGTTCCAGTGAAATCAATTACATTTGTCACCCTAATTCCCTCCATGGCCTTAAATGAACTTTTCTTAACTTCCTGTACTACATTGTTGGGTTGTCCTACTACGAACTGTTAAATAACCACTGTGTTTCCCATGTACACAAAATGATTACTTCACCCCTACTCAGTGTCAGCTGTCTCACTGGAGCACATTCAGATTTAATACATCCATGCTTGTAAGGCTCTTTCAAATCCCTCAATGACTTAATAATAATGCTTGGTATTTACATGGGTCCTTTCATTCAAAATGCTTTATAATTTGACAAATGCTACTAAGCAACTTGACCCAGGTCACACAGAAAACTTAGGGACCAAGCCAAATTCAAGTAACTCTTCTCCCAAACATTAGCCCAGACAGTTTGTATGGAGAGAAACAGGCCCAGTCGTACAGTCGTGCTTGCGCGAGACAAAAGAGGCTTTTTCCAAATGTTCACTGAAGTAAGGCAGAAGCAGGATAAAAGTTACCCAGATGGCCCTTCCAAAAGCTGCAAAACCATTCACACAGGCTTTCCCTCTCCTGATGGCTCAGAACACAATAAAGTAAGAGTGAAAAAAGTTACTTCGTGTTTCAGCCTCATTCTCCTCCTGTTGTTCTCTCCCAAAGCTCTCTCCTAACCAGGTCATCTCGCTGCCAAGGCAACGGGCCTTGCTATGTCCCCCACCCACAGAGGAGTATCCCTTTCTTTGTGTGTGTACAAGGGAGTCAGAATGGAAACAACCGCCTGCTGCCAAAGAGACCAGATCCCTGCTGATGTCCACAACAAGGCAGGACCCGGGGGGAGGGATCTTGTGCCCTGCGGGGGTCCAGCAGGATGGCAGAGCTTTGTCGTGGAAGCCAGGGGCTGTGGTCCCTCTGCCACGCCAACCCGCGGGCAGGCCCCGTGCAGTTTGGACGACACTGCTCCGCAGCTGTGACCAGGCTACTACCAATGTGGAGGTTCACGCCACGTGAACTAGGGCACTGGCACTTAAACCATTGGGTTTTAAATTCCTCATGTTCTGAACAGTGATCTAGATTATTCAATCTAAAGCGGATTTTGAAAATCTGAAGTGTTTAAACTGTTAGCGCACATGGTATTACCGATGCCAGGCATGAGTGGTTGGGTGCTTTTCGTGATTTAAAATAGCAAAATCTGCCTTAAAATTGTAAAATAGGTTGTGAAGGCTAATTTAAAAAGCAGAGGGTCAGTTTTCCAACCCTTTCAATCAGCAGCTTCCAGATCCCTAAGCTAACCCAGCAGTTAAAACCACTGTTAACATGGTTCTTCATTTCCACTGCCAAAACCACTGTGAAAAAAATAAAAAAATATCCTGTTGCTGCAAACCATATCATAGGGTCTCAGGGGCAATGCTCACCACAGGTTGGCAACACAGCTTCAGACTATGCCCACTTCACATTTATCAAGATCGTCTCCTCCACTCCTCCAAAGAAAGCCTGTCTGAAAATGCAGTATTCTTTCAAACAAGTCTCCATCTCTTCAATCTCACAGGTAGAACCATGAAGAAGAAGAATTTTAAAATCACAGTTGTTATAAAACCGATGATAAGAGTCCCTGGAGCTGGCATCACTATGCATGAAGCATGTGCCTCCTTCGGTTCTACAACAGTGCCCACTGCAGGGGGAGAAGGACGCAGCGTGGGCATGAGACCCAGTTGCTGTGACTGCCGGGGAGCCCTGTGGTGACAGAGGAGGAGGGAAGGAGGGTTCCTGAGCACCTCATTGAAGAGCAGTCAGGAGCCTGAGGCACAGGACGCTTCCCAGTGGCAGTGTCCAGCATGAGCACGGTGTGCCGAGCATCCGCTCTCACGTCTCGAGTCCCCCTGCCTCAGGAGAGCCTGCTGGAGCTGCCCCCTTTTCCCTGAGGCTCTGCCCTTCCCATATGACATTCAGAGATGGGAACTGCAGACCTGGTAGCTCTTTGACCCTTCAAGTAAAACCCACAACAGCGCTGCACAGGTAGTAACAGAGTAACCTGATCACTGAACCAAGCTGCTCCTTAGTCTTAACAACGGGAACATCGCTTTGACTGAAAGGCTGGATGCACTAATGGCAGTCAGGTCCCTCCTCTGAGGAGCACCCTCAAGCAGATGAAAATTTCCTTTTCTGCCACAGCCCACAAACCTCCCCAAAGAGAGAGTCAAAAGATCTCTGGCACATTGGTTCTCCAAAAAAGAAGTTTGATAGGTGGGTTTCTTTGTTTTGCGTGGGGGTAGTCAGGAAGTTTCTCAAAGCAGGAATTAATAACGCGGCAAATGTAGAATCTTGCACGGGTAATGGTTGTCTTTACTGGGCCTGCACCACATCTATACATGATTTTTTAAAAGCGCCTTTATCTCGACACACTTCACAAACACTTTCAATGTTCTGCAAGGTAAGCTCCATCTCAGAAGCTACCTTGAAGAGATGAAGAGGGTGCGCAGAACTGTACAATTTACTAAAATATGGCGGGTGGAATGAATGTCTCATGCGGTACACGGCATTAAGGAAAATGTAACTACAGTGAAAACAAGGATTAGAATTGCTTCGCTCTGAAGTAGGTGTTATTTGGACACTTTTACATCCAAAACCAACAAACAAGAATATACACATAAAAGTTACATAACACAAAATGGAGCAAAAGTGAGTTTAGAACATATCTGTCAACAGCTACAGCTTAAAAACATTTGGAGCAAACTGCAGTCACCTGTAAAGATATCAACTCCATTAGCAAACTGTGACTAAAAGAAACTGTTCTCACTTTCCAATAGTAATCGGATATCTGAGCAATCTTGGACTGGATCGTAATAACGTAAACCACATTTTGAAACAAAGAAGGAACCCCACAAGCTTGGATTTTACGCAAATCAGAGGTTAGTGAAAAAGCTTTAATTCAAACTGAAAAATAACTCCAGTTAAAGAAAAACCACCAAAAATCCACACCGTGATGGAAACAAACAAACAAAAAACCGCAACACCAAACCCCTTATATCTTAGCAGTCCTTTCCCCTAGGATTGCCCACAAGCTCACTTAGTGCACCTGAAAGAGAGTAGTGGGAGGTGCCTCTAAAACTGCAGATGCCAGGCAAGTTTCTTACATCCCAATCACAAAGTATCTCAGTCCTGCTCTTCAGTGTCCCCAGAATGGTTTGACTGGATACACAATGTTATTCTAACACTACAGCAGTGCATGTACCCCTGCCCAGTCTTTTAACATTACAGCATAATTTGCACTCCTGTAAGCTTTTCTACTGACAGCCAAGCCCTGATCTTGCTGCTCTTATCCAAAATATCCATCTCTGCTCTGCTCTGCAGCTGCCTCAGTCCCTTTAGGTATCCAGAACCTTGCTAGTACTGTGTTTTCCAGCGGAGTCCAAATACCTGGTGATTTTTCAGTAAACAAGGCCAAATTCTTATTGTCACTAATGTCACTTTACAACACTCTGAGAGGCACATCTCTGTAGCTCAAGGGATAAGCAGAGTGCAATGACATCCTGTAATCAAGGAAGAGATCCTCACTGCAAGTAACAGTTCTACTGGACAGCTCAACATTCAGGGATTTTTTTGCTCTCGTGCCACAATTCAGTGCAAACTAGAAGAAGCCACTGCTGCCTCACCTTCTCAGCTAACAGCTCTCGGATCTTGCTTGCCTGCAAGCGGAATTTGAAGAGCTGGGACTCCAACGCAAGGCATCGCTTTTGCCAGTCCATAGAGGTGCCATTCTCCACTGTGACTTCTGCCATTGTGAAGTTAATCATCCATTTGGGACGTCGTCTGAGGTGCTCTAAAACTCCTACAGAAGAGAAGGGAAATAAAAAAAAAGATATTTTAGACCGGCAAACTTCATCCCTTGTGCCTAGTCTTCCGTGGCCCACCTTAGTGGGCTGGTAACAAAGGCCATTTCTTCTGCAAGCAGAAGATGAAATGGTACTATCTCACATTACTGATACTGCCCTCTGCCAGAGGTCACTTTTAATGGATAACAGATAAATATTCAAACAAACTTTTACCTTTAGAGTAAGTAAATAATTCACCAATGCATCATACCATATATTCCACAAGCAGGCTTACTGCCATCTTCACAGCTTTGCTCAGCATCTACCCATAGACTAAGAGTATTTTCACTCCAGCCTCCTTCGCACCAGTATGGCTGTAAACTCTCGAGTCACTGAAACGTAACTCAGGTCACACACCCATTATCAATTTGGGGTACCAGTGCCTTATCTCCTACCAACTGTGACAAGAGGATGTGGTGTACGAAGCAACGGTGTTCCCAAATCCCCACCTGCTCGGTACCGTCAGTCCACAACAAGACTGGAAAAGCAGCTGTACCACGGCATCTAAACAATTGCTTTGCAAAGACATAAAGAGATCCCAGACAGGAATAAGCTTGGGCTGAAGACAAAACACGCATGTCTACCAAAGTCCTTGTAGACATTGAGAGATATATGCAACTCCACAAAGTAGAAAAGCTGTGGGTTTTGAAGTTGTTTTATTTTCTTAGTCAGTTTAAACTGTTTAGACATTTCAGATACTTTGTACTCATTGTAAAAGATAAGTAAAATGTAGGTAATGTGCCCTTAATTGAAGGACTTTTGTGAACACTCACAGAAAGGTTTATAGTATCAACTCAACGTGTGTAGTCCAGCAGTCAGCTATATTACCCTACAATAACAAACGTTTCCATGATTATTAAATCCACAATTATTAAATTAACTTCACCTGTTGACAGGCAAATTCGGTGTCTTCCTGAACTGGGACCAAAGTAACAGACCAAGACTTGGGAGAGAGCAAGCAAGTCACTCAGCCTCATTGCCTTTACATCTGCTTTTGCAGAGTTGAAGCGCTTAAGATGTTCCTCTAGTTGGACCCATTTGCCAGGACACCTGGCTCCTATTTTGCATGCAAGAGACCTGAAATTCAAGTTGCCCTAAGTATACATAATACTGTAAGTATACATAACACAGCAAGCCACTCTATCCAGCTATATCCATGCTGATCTGCGAGATATTTTTTATACAGGCTGCTTTGTTCAGCGATAGAAAGTTTCCCAGGCGGTGAGTTGCCTGCCCTTCCAAAGGTTTGTGAAATATTATCCCAGGTCAGAAAGTAGGTTTAAGCAGAACAAGGAAAAGGCACATTCACATACAGTGCTACCTCACCGAAAACACTCTGCAATAGGCAGGAAGACTATTACCCTACAAGCAGCACACCTACAGCTTTACAGAAACACAGAGGCCACGCTTTAGCACAGCCCAGTCCAGCACATCAACCTCACCTCTAGCCCCAGCTCCTTGCCAGGCATTCAACCAGCTTACCTCCGGCTCTCTTCACAACACCGTAGGGTTTCCCTCTACAGGGTAGTGTTATCGGTCCTCCTCAAGCCAAATGAGTGCACTAAGTCACAGAAGGATCCTAAAACACCGTAAGTTTGCTTACAGCTGACTCTGTTCTGGACATAGTAACTCATCTCTTGAATGAAATTCTGTTCTCTTTCATACAGGCATAAAGAGATTTTAGTCTTTAATCGCAGAGTTTAAGTACAAAGAAGACATCCAAATGAACGAGATACTCTACTGGCACAAAGCGAAATAAATCTGATTTACCGCATAGCTCATGCCAGAGTAAAAGTAATTTCCTCAGGTAGGCCATCACTTCTGGTTGAACTAAAACACCCTGTTCTGAATAGAAAGTCTGGTGTAGATGTCCCAAATCATTAACTCTTGTTCCTTCCCACTGTAGACAACTGCATCATATAATCCCTTTCAGAAACGAACACAGTCCTTCCCTAGAACTGTGCCGGCAATTTTGCTCCCACTAGTCCTGTTGTTCTAGAACCTCACCCCTCTAATGAGCTGCCTTCTAATTACCAGCATAAATATAATCACGACCAGCTTGTATCTGTTCGTTCTTGTAGATTATTGCCCTTCAGCTTAGCCAGTTTTTTTCCCTCCCTCCTATTTACCCCTCGGTATATTTATAGATATCAAAAGCTTCTCCTTAAAGACCTCATTTTGCCAGGCTAGAGATAAAGGGCTCCTTTAGACTCACAGGAAAAGTTCACCACTCTCCTTCCGCACCTGTTCCAGTCTCAGTGCACACCACAGGAAAGAGCCGGGTTTTACCTTTCTCACTCTCATTCCCAAACACGGGTGACCACAACTGCATCTGAAAGGCAACACGCAACCTCACCAAAGCCTCGGGGAAAGGCATTTCATATTCTCCACTCTCCCAGGGAATCCCTCACCTGATCACATCTGCCTTTGCTTTACAACCACAGCGCACCAGCGGCCGACGGCCACGGAAGAACCAACAGGGCTGGAGCAGAGGAGCCTCAGCCAGCTTTGCCTTTGCAAATGTCAGACACGAGAGAGAGGGGGGCCCAAGCCAGTGGCACTGGAACAGATCAGTAAAGCACAGCTCCACGCCAGGTCTCCACAGGATCAAGAATCTCTGTACTACAGGCCACTGCAAAATTTAACAGGCCCACCGTTACCCTGAGACTGATTAATATATCCCGATCTTTTTTTTTCCCCTGCTGTTTCTAAGCAATGCTCTCTCAGGGTTTGTGCCCCCCTTTATCACTGCTTTTAATGTGCGGTTTTACTTTTTATCTTTAGAGTTTCTCCTACTCTTACTAACCCCTCATGTCAGTCAACATTTTCAGCAAAATACCTTCCTTCTCATGGCCCCCCCCCTTCAGCAGCGTTGTCACATTCTCCTTTGTCATTTCTTTGTCTCTCTTATAATCCTTCTATTAACCCCTGTCTCCTCCACTTAAGCTAATAACTTCCCCATGTGTCATCATATCAAATGATTTCTGAAGGCCAAAGATTAGAATTACAGCTTTTCTGCTCTCTAGCACAAACCTCATCCTCTTCCACTGTCTCACATTTACCTCTGAACTCCAACTTTATTTACAACTTCAAATTTACACTGAATTCTCATTTACTGTTAAATGCATCAATCCTTCTTCCCCATTCTCCTGAACATAAGCAGTTCACCTGTACTTTATGGCATACAGCACTAACTTTATTTTGATAGACTGACTTTAAATCCTGGCTACTGGACCTGCCATTTCACATGCCTTTTTTTTCTGGTAATTCTTAACCATCTTCAACCACTAAGTTCTTTGAATTCTTCCCTCTCCTCCCCTAGATATTGGTCCTTTTCATATCAGATTTATATGATTATACAAAACTGGTTCTTTTTTCCCTTTGGCATCTGAAGAAGTTGGGAATCGGATACTTCCAGGTGCAGTTTTCTTACCTTAGGAACTTGGAAAACAGGAGGCAGCCGCTTTGTTCAAACTAGGCAAGATTTTCAAAACTTCATTCTTAAATGCATACAGACACTTCTTAAAGAGCAGCCTGATTTTCAGTATTAAGTTTCAAACAACTTCCAGCAAAGAGAATGGGAACTACAAAATCCTCAGTGGGGAAAAGATCACTTAACCAACTGCTAAATGCAGACCTAAGCCTTCTAGAGTGACTGTATCTCTAAGTTTCGACCAACATCAAAGACAGTTCTGACACTAAATGCTATACTCAAAATAAATACATTTACTTGCAGTGTTCATACCCAGATGCAATTCTGATCAAGCTAGGATTTACAGCAGAATGCCATGGGTTTTGAGACCAGAATCAGCTGATGTCCCAGACGTTGGTGGATCTAGACTAGAATTCAAAACACCTCAAAGACATTGTATATTTCCACCTGAAAAGCCTTCTGCAAATAAAAAGTAATTAATGGACATGAAGACTTTCAGGTGCGGATCTGAACGCAAGCACAGCGTTTGCAGCTTTGCTCGTTCAGTAGAGAACACTGCAGACGAGTGAAACGGTATTTCTGAATTTCAAATGCGAGCGTCTCCTCAGCTCAGCAATCGGTTTGTGTTATAGGGGACTCAGTCAGCACAGAAGGAGCCTGCCCTAGGGGATCCTGCTCTGGCAGATGATCTTTTGAGGTCCCTTCCAACCCCTGACATTCTACGACTCTATGAGCGCAGGTCTTAGCACCTGCCCATGAAATGCACCAGACCCTCCGTGAACACCGGAGCCGAATACTGCTCTAGCTTTCAACCACCATTTCACCACAGAATGAATCAGAAGAAATGTGGTAAATGGGATTTCCTCCCATGTCACCGCACCAACACCCGGAGGGTCAGCAGTACGGGTGACGGTCACCAGTCGGTGTGGAAACCCCACGGTGTTAATGAGCTCCCTGCCCACAGCCAGCTCATTTTCCACTTCATAACCAATTTCACCCCCCGGCTTTTTAACCCTGAGGGCATTGGAATTTTTCAGCCACACGGTCATTTCCCGTTCAGGAGTGTGGCCTGGGACGCGCAGAGCACGGGGGGAAAAGAAAAGAAAAATAAGTAAGGTGACCAGCTGTGGGAAGGGCATGGGGAAAATAAAAATAAAAGGTTCCCTCTAATCAGTGCAGGTGGCTTGACCAGCAAAAGTGCCAGGAGGCAGGCAGAGGCTCCTGGTTTTGCCATTTTGCCTCCAGAGGTGCTGCTGGGCGAGACCGCAGCGCTTCAGGCACTCTCACCCTCGGGCCGCGTTTCCCTCTCGTGTGGCCGTTCCCGCCCTCGCCGCTTCCCCGCAGCCTCGGGGACCAAAGCCCCGAACCCGAAGGCAAACCCACGGATTCCAAGCAGCAAACCTCCACTCACAGAGATGACGCGACATCACACTCCCCCCCCCCCCGCCCCCGCCCCGGAACGCTCTCGCCGGTCCCCTTACCTGGAGCAAGGGAAAAGAGCGGGGAGAAACCCTGCGATAAGCAGCCCCGCACAGACCAGCTCTCTCCGACACACCCCCCGCCCGCCTTTTCCCCACCCGAGGGCTCCCGGCCGGCCGGGAGCGGGGCCCAGCCCCCCGGAACGCCTCCCCGCCCGCCCTCACCTTTGCCGGCGCGGGGCTCTGGCCGCGGCGCAGCGGAGCCGGGCGGTGACAGGCGCGGCCGGAGGCGGCGGGGCCGGGCCTGGCCGGGGGCGGCAGGCAGGTGCCCGGCGAGGCTTCTGTCCCATTCAGCACTTTCCCATTCTCTCTCTTTTTTTTTTTTAAGCCCTTCGAGCGGGAGAACCCGGCTCGAATATCAGAGCCAGCCCTCCCGAGGAGCGCAGGAACTGACATCACCCGCCCCGGGCCTTTTAACCCTTCCCGGGGCTAGGCGGCGGGGCAGGTGGGGCGGGCAGCGCCCTGACCCGGGCGCCGGGGCGGCCCCGGCGAGAAGAAAGAGGAGTCGCAGCCGCGCTCTGACCCCGGGGCGACAGGCGGCCGCCTCTCCCCGCTCACCCTGCGCCCTCAGGGGCTTCCGCTGAGCCCGGGAGTGCGGAGAAGGGGCCGGGGCCGCCCGCAGCTTCTGCCCGCTGCCCCCTCAGGCGGGAGCGACCCTGCTGGTCTGTGCCGGGCAGCCATCTTGTGCCCGGCGCCTGTGGGCTTCAGAAGCCGACCCGGGCAGGGCTCCGGAGGCTGCAGACTTCTTCCCCGGGACTGCCGAACCTGCAAGTGTTGGTGCCGGGCCCTTGCATCCCGAGATCTCCGCCCTTGCAGCCATCTCCCAGCCTTCAGAGCTGATGTTCCCCAACGGAGCAGCCGGGCTGGGGAGCTGGCAGCCGCAGCTGCCCTGGCCGAGCGTCCCGGGCTCCGGGTGGAGCCCGTTTCCCTGGCCGTCCGCAGCCCCAGGGCATGGGGCCTGTGCCAGGATACAGAGGAGAACCAAAATAAGTGGCATGATGGCTCTCCTGACCAGAAGACACCATCCTGCCCCACATCCTTGGGCCATCTCTCACACAGAATGGCAAAAGCAAACAGGTCTGGGGCTCCAAGTGTTGCTAATAACAGCTGCCGGCACGCAAAGCATTTTATTCAGGGATAGGGCCGCCACTTGCTGAGCTCCTTCACGTGCAGCAATCCCTTAGGTATGAACGTGTATCGACTGACACGAATACCTGTGGCCTGCGTTACGCAAACTGCGGAGGAAGGCTGGGGGCCAGCCTGCGCACACAGCCGGGCGCTGCCGGCGGCCACCCTCTGCCCCGGGCCGGCTACGGTCACCTCGGGCCAGCTGAGCCCACCCTGTATCTCTTCACATTGAGCAGACCAGGGCAGGCACACAGAAGGAAAGGCAGTGGAGAGACCCGGGGGCTGCAGGACCAAACACAGTACTTTGGGCTTTAGACCAGCCTGTTTCGAAGGTCCTTCACTCTGGTTTACATTTAGCAACTACTTGTTACTTACTCCATCACCAGGCACGTTATTTCCGTCAAACGTACTTTAAAAACATCTCTGTCCTCAGCGGGGATAGTGACAGTCACGCCAATCTGCATCTCTCAGGCCAGTTTGCATGTGCCTTTCACGTGGCCTGCTCTGCTGTGTGAGAGGGGTCTCATCTCCTCGAGAGTGAGTGTGGCTTGTTGGAGAAGGGCTGCACCAAAAAGATGATGATCATGAGAGATCCACGAATGCTCTGAAACTGTACTTTGGCTTCTGTTGAAGCTACCTATGCAGAACAGGGCAGTCTAAAATAAACAGGCTTGCAGCAATCTATGGAGAAAGCAGGCAGTGCAGTTGAACAAAATTATCTCCTAGTACTGTAAGCAACAGTGTTCGCCAGGCACAGTTAAACAAAATCTTAAGTGTGGTCATCTGGCTCACAGATACTGCCTGGTGTGAGATCTGGTGTTTATTAAACTCCTCTTTCCTCACATTGACAGCGTGCCTTCACGGGTGTCTCAGCAGAGAAACAATGGGTAGCAAATGACTTATTATGCACAAATAAAAAGACTGATGTGATTAAGTGGTTAAAATGCAGAAATATAACTGAAAACATAAGGTCAAGATTTGGACACTGGAGTTACTAAAAGGCAGACTCTGAAATCTATACCTCATTATTCAAACAAGTAGTCAGATTTCCAAAGACTCTGTGGACCTAGCATTTCCCCAAAGATTGTTTCGCTTTAGATTTCTCATCCGTTTCCAGTTTCATGGGAATTTAGATGAATGAAGCTGCCTGTTACTTTCTAGCTAAAAGACAAAGCATGCATTACGGAGCTGGTTCAGGCAGAGAGCAGGATAGCACTACGCAGACATGGCCAGAGAGCCAAGTGGAGACAGGCAAAGAACTGGAAAAGAAAGAGGCATCTGGCCAGGAGCTCTCCCGTTCGGCCAGCCGAGCAGCGACAGGCAGGAATGCAGACAGAGGGAGCTGGCTGTTGGGACAATGTCACCCAGAGAGACTTCTCCAGCAATTCCCAGTGGAAGGGACTTCAGTTGCCTACAGTCTGTATGTTCTGTGTGAGCCTGTATTAACCTTTACTCCCAGTGATCAAGGAATTGTAACAAATAACCAGAACCAACACGACTTGTGGCTCCTGTAGGTGTTTCAGAGGGCAAAAGGTAGCTTCACGTGTTGCAGAGACCTCTCTTTAACTACGACTTGCCAAAGACAAAATGGGAAAAGGAGCTATTCCCTTCATGATCCGCGTCCTATTTTCTCACTCCTTTCAGGCACAGCATGCAACCACCATGTTTCTTAACCTGAATTTTATGAGGCATTTTTATTCTTCCTTTAAAGGCCCTGGTCAAGTTCTCTCATTTGGACCAGTAAAGCCAACAGGATTGTATCGCTAACCGAAATGTCAGTCTGGCCTTGTGTTTTTCCCAGGCAACGAAGCTTGACTGCCAGGACATTCCTCAGCCACTGAACTTTACACAAAGTACCTCTCCAAGAATTGCCTGTGCACACCTTGCTTTAACCCCTCGAAGCCTGGAACTACACCAGCACTCACATGTCTATGTGCTGCCACTTCTTCAATGCAATTATTCTATCAAGCCTTGCCTCCTTATGCCTTCCGTCGCCTCTGTTGAAGTATTTAACAAAGTTATTGTTTTTAAAAAATAATTAAAAATGTGGCTTCCATTAAATAATGCAAACAGAAAAATAGTTTTGACTTCAGAGGGAGAAGGTTGTAAGAACAGCCAGCAGTATCTCACAGTTCCCAAGTGATTTTCCTTGGCAGTTATCTTTGATATGTCTTCTCAAGCACTCTATGTCAGGTCTTTGCAATTTGCAGACAAATCATTCTGCAAAAAATAAAATTTACTATAAACAGCAAATATCTTATTGACAAAACAAACCCTCTGGCAGATCCAGAAGAACTAGCTTGGCACTGTGAAGACTATCGTTATCACAACACGAGCACAGGCTGCTTTGTTAAGAGCACCATATTCCAGATACCTAAAGAGAAGGACAAGAAGATAAATGAGAATACAAGGTGTCAGAAGCTGAGAGCAGAAGAAATTCTTTCTCTAGTAAGCAAATTTCTCACAGTTCTACAGGTGGGAGAGAACATCGCGTTCCAGATACAGTGCTGCTGAAGACTTACCGAAGGGGCAAGGACGCGGGCCAGGCCAAGTCCATGTGTCAGAGCCTCACTGAAGGCTCAGTCCTACAGGGAAAAGACCTTGCACAAAAACAAGGCAGTGCCTTCAAACACTTGTTTCTGGTACTTGCCTCTCACGGCAACTTAGGCTTCATATCGTAGTTCTCTAAATTCCACTCAAGAGGCTTAAAGATGTTGAAAGTGGCCTTCGTGCCTGGTTCCTTTATCCTGTTTCTCCTGGCCTTGTGGTGTGCCGACAGACACCACACAGACCTGCAAACCCCTGCCCTGCTTCTCTTCTAATCAGCAATTAAAAGTTCATGCAGCAGAAAATAAGAAACCGGCAGCTGTGGATCACCTCACCGCATAAACCAGTTGCTCGTGGGAGGACCCAGTGGGAGGGCCAGGAAACCACTGCTCTCTGGTCAGCTGGTTTGGATCGTGTTATGGTCATCTCGTCACACTTCACACACAGGACATAAAGATACTCGTGTGTACTAGTCAAGCTAGAAGTTGAGTGAGAGCACATGTTCTGTATATGCAGTCTACAGAGCATAACAATGGAGAATTCCCATTTTCCTTAGGGAGTCATCCCAGAGTGTTATTCTCAGTCTTAATAGCTCACGCTTTGTTGCATCTCTGGATTTCTCCAACTTCAGTTTCCAGGTAGCAGATTGCATTAGGTCTTTTTGTTCTGCTGGATTAAGAAGCCATCAACTATCATTCGTCTGTGCCAAAAACCTTAACTTTTGCTTCTGGAAAATACACAGATTTAATATCTCTCACAATAATGAATGGTTTCCAGTGCTTGTATTCTCATAGGTTTATCTAGATTATAGATTAGAAAACTGGAGCTTAAAAAGTAAATTTGGGGTTGTTATCAGCATGCTTGTGTGTGCCTGTTAAACTCCTGTTCCAGAGGGGAGGAGAAAGGAAGACGGTACGTAGGAGTCTTCAGGCCGAGGAGAAGGAAAACACTCCTTGCAAGTGTATTTGTTTTGTGTGGTCTTTCTGTGTTTGGCATCGGCTGGTATGCAGCCCGCAAGGTTCCCACGTACCGCAGCACGCTTCAAATCTTTTCCCAAGTCCACAGGCCACAGCAGTAACTGCTGTGCAAGTGATGCCGTATGGGGTGTATCTCACAGGTGACCTCTAGCAAGCCGAGGTGATGCAGACCTAGATGATGCATCAGCAGCACTTGCAAAACTGAATGTTGCTGCCCTAAGAATGAGGGGGCATGGCTGCTCCTGCTGAGAAAAAGGAGGCATAGAAAGAGGCTGGGTGGAGCTGGGACAAGGTGTTGGAAGGAATTAGGGAGAACCCTGGAGAGTTGGAACTGCTGCTCCTGCAGCCTCAGCGATGTGAGGGATGGTCACAGTTTTGCTGCTGCCAGGGAGAGCCCGTATCGCTCGAGCCCTCCTGGAATGGCAGCAGCAGGTCTGGCCTCCCAGGAGCGTAGCTCAGGCAAAGTAGGAAGTTTTGTTTCCCCATGTTTCCTGTGAAGTGCCAGGCAAATACCTATTTACAGAGCCGGTTCTGGAAGCACAGTGCAAAAAGCTGCACCAAAGAAAGAGACTCAAACCATGCAAGGAGCAGGGAACAGGTTGTAGATTACCGGTTTGAATTCAAGTCATCTAACAGAAATAAAAACCTGCTACCCTCTGACAAGCAGCAGCAGTGACAGCTGTAGACTAGAAATCTGTTGCAGGTTAGGGCCGCGCTGGCCACTAACGTGGACAGACGCTCTCTAACCACTCGGCCATCGCTGCTCCTTGGCCCGGTAGCTGCGGGACACCAGCAGCATGGCCAGGGCATTGCTCACGATGCCTGTGATCATCGCTGCTGATAATGATGTTGGAGCAGGTAAACCCACGGGTCCAGGATCTGGTTGAGGGAGGTTTAGTTAAACCCAGGACATCATCTCAGCTCAGTTCTTCAACATCAGTTGTCTGAGGGACATGTTTACTAGGAGTGACCACTGAGGAGGCAACAGTGTGTGCTGCAGGTCACCAGAGGAGCTCCATGGTGTAGCATAGACCTCTCTTACTGCTATTGTTGATTATAGTTCTGCATCCACCCATCACTGCAAACAGCTTCTCAGCAAAAGAGACCTCAGACTACAAGGGATCACTGGGCGTGAACTCCAGCCTGATCCCTACTAGAGCTGTGAAAAGAGTTGTTGGATGGGAGAAGTAGGCCAGGAGAAGGAGTTGTCCTTGTCCCTGCTGCAGCCCTACAGCTGGGGGAAAACTTCATTTCCAGAATTCTTACGTCTATACTTACAGTCAAGAGTAAAGGAGGTCTCAGCTTGCTCTCAGTTTGGGTGCTGATTTGAGAGGACTTCAGCATGGGCACCTGGTGCAGCTCTGTGGTCAGAACAAGAGAGGACAGAACATCGTGCTCTGGTGGAGGACTCTCGCCTCCCCACAAGCAGCAGGGTGGGCTGCACTGGCTGTGGGTGGAGTAAAGAAGACACTAGTAAGAGATAGGGCTAGTCTGTGGGAAGAGTTTTGGCTGCCTTCCCGGTCTTGCACTGAAGTCATGCCTACAGCTGCCAGATGTCAGGATGGGGTGTGGAGAAAAACACAGATCCCTGCTGTAGGACTCCTACTCGCAGAGCCTCCGTTGATGGAACCAGCAGGCAGGCTGTCCTCCGCGGGGGTGCAGGAGGGAGGCTACGTTAGCTGGAGAGGTTTTTGGCTCCTCTCCTGGTTTCACACCGGAGCCAGGCACGCGGCTTCCAGATGTTTGTGATGTCTGCTCTAGCATCTTTCAGGCTTGTCAAGGCGCTGCATAAAGAAAGGAATTATTTCACTCCCACATGGGCGGGTGGAAATGTTGAGAGCCCCTGCAGAGATCCCTCTGCCTCCTTCTCCCAGGAGGCGTCACTTGCAGGTGAGCAGCCTTGGAGAGGGCTCTGTGTCTCCAAAGGTGAGATCCCCAGACAAAGTACTCTGAGAGCAGCGGTTGCTGAGCTTCCCTGGCATGGCTGTTCCTGCCAGTTTCCATGGTGATCCACAAAAACAGCAGAAAAGCACGGATCTCTTTTGGAAGACAAATAATAGGATGTGATAGTGCCTGTGGCTGGGGAGGGGGGGGGGCAACCCTGCTTTTATTCCATTAACTGAGTTCTGGGTTCAGTCCTGGGGCTTGCCCCCTCCTCAAGTTGGCAAGGAAGGTGTTGCTGTACCATTCCCAGAAGGAATACTAGTAGCATCTCAGAACAGTAACTCCCACTTGTAGGTGTTTCAAGCTACCATAGCTTGAAATGATACTGCAAGTTGGTTTTAATGGCCAGCACTGGCAAATGATGTCAGCAGGCAGCCTAAGCAAGCAGTGTCTGATACTACTTGGACTGGATGGTTTAGCAGGAAGCGCTGATGAGGAGCCCAGGATATGTCACCACGTGGCCCAGCATGTAAGCACACCCACAGAGATACACCATACACAGAAAACATACACACTGTCCTACCTTTTGTCACGTCTGAGAGCACACGGACAAAATCTCAAACCTTTCATCTTGGTCAAAAAGGGAAACTATCCATACGCAAGGAACAAATTGAGTTTTACCACTACAGTGTCAAGCCACCAAGACTTCACCCACTGCCCTGAAGTTCACAACCTGCCTTCTTCTCCGTTAGAACAGCAGCAAGCGTTATCCAGTACACTCTTCCCCGTGCAGTTTGGAGGTGCCTGCCTGATACCCACCCACCTCCTTGCAGGCAGCAGCATTTGCCAAACAGCACAGCTGCCAGGATGAAAGGACATGGAGGGAGTGGGTGGAGGGGTGGCTTTTCTGATCTGCATCATTGTTATGATGCAGTCGAAGATTTCCAGAAAATTCTGGAGGAGGGGAGGGGTAAAATTGATAAAGGATAAGATGGCTTTCAAACACAGCCAACAAGCGTCTTAAAAAGGAAACCTAATTTTGTGTGCCTTTGCCTTTGGGCATAATGTTTTTGGCTTGGTTTCAAAGGTGTTGGGAAATTCAAGGTTTAGGTATCTCTGAAAACCAGTCTTAGGGTATCTGCAACAGGGTGGCCAGAAAAAAAAGGTGCCAGTTTTGAAAATGTCACCTTGAGTATTTTTTTAAAAAAAATAATATTTGTGATTTCCTATCAATGAACACTCAGGGATGAATGTAGAACTTGTCTTGTACTCTCCGCGCTTCCTGAGGCAAAAATCCTTGCATGGGAAATCTGTCACCTTGACCGTAGATTTCAATGGCACTTGAATTTCACGGTGCTGCTCCCAAACACCAAAGGTCGTGGGTTCAATTCCTGTTTGGTTCTCACATGTTGCCTGACCTAGTCGAGAGGTGGCGTCCCTGCCCACAACAGGGAGGCTGGATTAAAATGATCTCTAAGGTCCCTTCCAGCCCAGGCCATTCTATGATTCTGTGATACCAAAGAATCCCACCCATTTCCCAGAGTCTTGCCAGCCCACAAAGGAGCTGCTGAGGCTGAAGTCACTGCCCGTCCCGTCTATCTGGCAGGGATTGCCTCCCTCGTCCTCGGGCAGCCCCGTAACCTCAGCCCCGTGCCTCCCTGCGCCCTCCGAAACCCATGCCAGGACACGGAAGGACGGCTAATTACAACAAATTGAGCAGCTCCGACACAAAGCTGAGCTGGAACCTCCTGCAAAAAGGATGTCACGGGCAACTTTTAATTATTTGTTTAATTAGTGTTAATTGCACGCAGCAGGAGGTCAGAGATCAGCCTGGGAATGCTCACTGGGCTGGGAAGCCTGAGTTCTCCGGCCATTCCGGGAAGCCCGGCAGAGGAGCGGGAGAAGGAGGGAGATTTGAGCTCGGCGTGAGGATGGCGGCACAGCGGCGGGACCCAACGCGGGGCTGGTTTTGGGGAGCAGATGGAGGAGGCCTTCCCGGCCGCACAGCCGCTCTCGCTAGGGCAGCCGCGGGCAAACCCGTCCCACCAGCAAGAGCTTTCCGCGGATATTTAAACCGCAGGACGCCAGTGTGTTTTAGTAACAAACGCGTTCTGTAACATCCCGCCCGTGCGCCACAAGGCCCGAATCAGGGCAGGGCCGAGGCCGGGCCCCGCCGCCGCTGGGCTCTGGCGCCACCGGGTGGCTGGAGGCGGCGGCGGGCGGGCTCCGCCTCGGGGGGGCGAGGGAACCCTCCCGAAACGGGGAGTCCCGAGAGAAACGCCTTTGGCTGCTTCAACCGCCCTGCGTGTGCCTTCCCCGGGGTGGCTGCCGGCTCAGCCAGGCACACCTGCGCCCCTAAAGCCCCTCAGGCATTCTTCTAAAATGTGACGTCGCTAACTCAACGCTGTTTTAAGTTGGTTTTCAAACGCCTGCGAGCGTAAAGAATTATCTGGTAACATTTTCAGAGCACAAAACTCTGTGGAGACCTCGTTTTAAAGAGAAAAATTCCACAACACTTAATTGCATCCAACCAAGTGTCCTCGGGAGCCACGGCTCCTGAGCTGGCTTCCAGAGGGAAGGACACGCGAGGGGAGCCCTTGTGCCTCCTCGGCATCGCCTTCAGCCACCGGCCTAAACACTTGCCGAGTCTCAGTTTATCTCTTTACTGCTTGGCAAGTTCCATGTTACCAGAGAAACAAACTTCCCGGTGGGAAACTCAGTCATTGCTCTCTGACAGACATAAACACAACTGTGCATCTGCACCGTTTATGCCCTCTGCTATTTACAGCTAATTGAGATTTCTCTTCGGCTGAAATTCGGATCAGACAAATGTGAGCTACAGCCAGGCTGTTCCTGGGCAGATTCATGGTGATACAGCTCTGAGGAGTCAGAGTGGAAAGGGAGTATGAATGGCCACAGATTTATTACAGGCTCTTTGCTGAAGGCATGCTAAAACTCAGTCCCAAACCATGTCTGTGAGACACTGGATGCACATGCTGGCATAGAATCCTGACTCAGGGGGAACCTGGGCAATTATTCTTAAAAAGCAGATAAGCGTTGTATTGTTTTACCAGACAAACATATGGAACTGTCCAGGGGAGTAGGAAAAGGTGTTCCTAAGTTGGAATGGTTGCATACGTAGCTATGTTCATAGAATCATAGAATCATAGAATGGCCTAGGCTGGAAGGGACCTTAGAGATCATTTAATCCAACCTCCCTGTCATGGGATATTCAGTTGAGGCATTAGTTCAAAGAACAACTTTTCTCTTTGGTGCAAATCAGTTAAGCACTTTAAGATCTTTTTCTATTTTTTTCTTAAAGCTGGACCCACTCCTACCCCTACAACAGGTTAAAATTCAAGCCTGATGTTTCTCTACGAGGCAGTTGTTTCCTCTCAGCCTTCATTTTTTCTCATAAGGACAAATTAACATTAGAGTCATTACCATTTATGTTTTCCCAAAGGTTATTTAGCCTCTCAGAAGACATCACAGATATCAACAGTCTTATATTAAACCTTTAATAAATAAAGAACCATAACAAAATATTTTTCTGCTGGATCAAAATTATGAAGTGATTCCTCTAATGAGCAGAAGTAATGGCACCATTACCTCAAGAAAGGGTTGCCTTTGCTTTTAAATCTAGGAGAGCTTTTGGGCCTGTACTGCTAGCTTTACATTCTCTCTGCAAAGCACTTTGCAGCCATACAGAATGCAGAATACTGATTCCAGATTTCCCTAGTGTTGTATGAAATCAGTGCCCATAGTTCACTCTCTGTGTTTAGATTGACTGGTTTTACATTAAAGTAAGCTTGCTGTCATGAAAAACACTCTGTGACTTGTAGGCATGTGGGCATAAAAGGAGAGAAGATTCAAGACATCATCCACCAATTTTCCTTCATAGGATCAGGCAAAATCCCCCTGCTGGCAAGAGGTTATGCTCATGTGGGGTTGTGACAGGGTCATGTCTTTCAAGAGACAGCAGACAGCAGGTTTTGGATAGCTGTGGCTGTGCTACTCCTGCAAGCTCATATTCATGCCTCCCACAGACCAAAATCTCTGTGAACTGCCCTGAATTTCCAGTAGCTGTTTACTCCATTATCACAAAATCGATCACAGATGGTGCTTTTGATGCTGGCAAGTTGGAAAAAAAAATAATCTCTTGGCTTATATCCTGAGCATATTTGATCTAGACTGATTGGGTGGAATCATGACAGCCCGTCATCTTGTCATTGGTACAGAACCACTTTTCTGACGGCAACTAACGTTTGGGCAAGGATGAACATTTTCCTTTAAATAGCAAACTTCAGCCTTAAATAGTTACACTTTGCCCTTGCTGTTTGTCTCTGTTGCATACCAAAGACTTAGCTCTTAGCAACATGAAATCCCATCCTAATTAGCTCTGTTTAACAATACCACTTTGTACCACTCTCTGAATGCCAAGCTCCTTCTATTCTGGGGCTACAGAGGAGGGGAACATTTCATATCAAGCCCAATGCAGTTCAAGACTCCTTCTGTGAAATATTTTTTTTTTTTAAGTGTAGTCTTGCATGGTAAACTTGAGCCACTCTGCATGAGTAAAAGTCACACTCAAAAAATTAAAGACTATTAACCAAACATAGCCCAGTGTAAGCACACCAAACTGCTGTGAGAAGTTCTGGAAAATTCAGCAGTATCATAAATTCAACATAAATGGTTCATGCTAAATATAAAATTGTGTAGAAGTGGTCAGGTGGTATAATTCATTCCGATTTAACGCTCAGCGGGAGAGAAAAATGTGTATCATTTACTCACTAGGGCATCAGTGAGCAGGTATGAAAGAGAGCAAGTCTCACACATAACAAATAAGCCATCTTCTGCATTTGCTTCCAAAACCTCCCAAGACTTTCAGCAGCAAAAGGAGCTCTGGTTAAGGCTACACAACTCTTCAAAAAGAAGTAAGGTCTTGGCCTACCTGATGCTGTATCTCAAACAGCTGCAGTTTCATGCCTCACAGCAACGTGAGTGGTTTTTTTTCTGATGGTTAAACTTGCGCTATCAGTTATAGGACTGCCTATTTGATCCATCATTAGGAACTGCTCATGAACATCAAGGCCCATGTACCTCCCTAGAATAAAAAATAAACAAGATGACACATGCAGCTTTGCCCACCATAAGTGCCCATGGCTAATTATGATCTTTCACACACGCGGTTTTGCATTTGGTCCTTTTTTATGCTACTGTGAATATTTTCCTCACCGCACAGGAAATCTCTGGATTCAACGAAAGTTTCTTATCTGAAGCCATCTGATGAAGCCATCCCACATAGAGGGACAAGGCCAAGCTATTTTTCTTTTCAGCCTTTCAACAAAACTTTTTACAATCTGTTTCACTTACTGTCCTTGAAACTTTGACCTCATTTCCAACCCACAAATCTACTCCCCTTGGCAATGTTATTTACAATAATGAAGACTGTATGATGATCCCAAAGAGGCCTATTTATTTTGAGTTCTAATATTTTGTGGTTATATAGAATTCCATCACTTTCTATACATTGTAAAGTTGTGCGACTAACGTGTTCACATTCTTTTAAACAAGTCTTTATATCTTTCAAAGTGAACAAAAGAATCCCTTCTCAAAATGGGTTTGGTGCCTATCTTAAAGGGAAAACTCCACTATCGCATGACACATTCCAACCACTGTAGGTAAGTATAAAGCAATCTGAAAAAAAAAACCCAAAACCTTTGCTCAAAAAGCTTTGCTGAGATAAACCTAAGGCTGAAAGTTTCAGTGGATATTGGAGCCACTGTAAATTGGATTGGTCTTGGTCCTGAAATGTAATATCCAGCAAAACTTCATTTTTCAGATCCCAGTGCCCATAAAGCCCTGCAGGCAGGGACTGAAATTTGTGGAGATAATTCCAGCGTGTTTTGGTCTTTCAAATTCAATGGCATACAGATACGAAGCATACATCAGTGCACCCCGTGACCTCCTGCTCTGTGTGGATGACAGACAGCTCCGCAGAGCTATTACGTCTGCCTCAGATGATAGAGCTAAAAGACTCTAAAGTGTGCTCAGCCAGCTCTGGGGTCTGCATAAGGGCTAGCTGGAGGAGGTTGCTTCCAGGTAAGACTGTTGGAAATTATTCAGTGTCACAGAGAAACTTGTATTAGCTCCCATCAGGGACAGAGTTTGCATTTGCTAGTGAGCCTGGTAACCTGTACTTTTAAAAAAAAAAATTATTAGCTTTGGATACCCAGATATCAGCACGGACAAACATCACAGAGGAGCTGTTCTGGTGTTGTAAGAAGAACATTCTGCAGATTATTTTCTCCCTTCTGTCATCCAGCAGGCAGGAGGGGATCAGAATAAGCAGCGAAACACAGGGCTGCTGGGTGGGTTGTTCCCTGGGGATGCCTCGCTTGTGCACAACTAATCGGAGCATATCCAGGTGACCGAATTTTCATACAAACACCCATCAGCCTCAGGGAACATGCCAGCACCATTTTTTTACTCTCTTGGAAAGAAAGGAGACAGGTGTCACAGCGTCAAAATTCATGGATCACAACAAAGGGACACAAGAAGTGCGCAGCGATGCCCACACCTCAGAATTGCCAGCCGGGGTTATAGGACTGCTGTCAGTAGGTGGGGACAGCGTGGACATCAGCCCATCTCCCTGCATCCTTGCACTAGTTGTTTGCCCATCAGTTTTAGACATTTCTAAGGTTACTTCTGTCAATATAGCTTCTCGGCACATGCAAAAAGTGTTGTTCTGCTATGCCAAAAATGCCCTGACAAAAGATGCTTAGCACGAGTCTAGTGAAATTGCTCTGTCAGAAAGTGTTAACTTGACTCCTGAGCTTTTCACCTGGTCATGAACTTTGATCATTTTACCTTGTCCTGATCATGTGGTGAGAGCACTGAGAATACAGGGAACGTTAAAAACTGGGAGAGAGAGCAAGGTAATGGACTTGTTGTAGCGTAAGGGAGAAGTGAGGGACAACATAGCCTGACCATGGAAGTCAGGCTTGTGAATTCCTAGTTCATCTGAGTTTTATCTGTGCCACAGTCATGTTTCCAGGTAAGTAACATCTAAATGTTCTCAGAATTATGGGTGCATAAATGTTTTATGGTCTGTGCAATAGAGTTAGTAGTGGTGGCTCATGTCTGGGATCATGCTAGAGAAACAGCTTATTTGGGGAAGATTCACTATCTTTTTGTCCTCTGGTCTTATTAGGGGGATGAGAAGAACATCAATTGATGGTCAAGCCTGTACCTCCAAGAATGGCTAATAAAGAACCCTTAATTGCTTCTATTAGTATAGATATCCCGTAAGAGAAAAAGCCTACTGAAAATGTAGCTGACTCCAAAAAGATTTTATAAGCTGATATCGTCGTTGGCTTTGTTAAACTATGATAGAGTATTTCTCCCTAATAGCATGCCCAGTGTTACAGCAAAACTTAAAATGGTTTCAAATCAAAAAGCAGCTATACTATTTGTTCTGAAGAAGCAAAATTCATTACTGGCACTTTTACTCTCAAATTCCCCTTCTATTAACCTGCATTTTTCCTTTGGAAGGATACAACAGAGGGAATTTAGTTCTCATTTGCAAAGACAACTATGAAAAAAAACTTCTGAAAGCATTTGATGTCATAGGTGTGATAGAGGTCAAATGAAGAAAGGAGATTTACTTCTGCATCAGAGCCTAATTTGGGCTTCTTTCTGCCTCTCATTTCACCAGTTTAGGACCTGTCTCATGTAGCTAGTCAGGGTGTTATGAAACAGAAAATACCTAGTTTGACCATCAATCTGGGAATATTTGGCCTGACTTCAGCTACTCAGAAGTCAAGAAAGGGACCTGAACTACTCATCTGGCTCCACCTATCGTCCGCGGAGACAGAGGAACTTGTTCCATCTCCTTAGGATGACGTGCATCATCATCGTCCTCTAGAAATGTCCACCTCTTGTGACTGAGTAAATAGGGGATTAAAGCAGATGGAAAGGAATACAATATTTTTGCAGGTAGAGAATGGCTAATACAGAATGAGAAACTGGGATGACCCTCCATGTTTGCAGCGCTGTTAAGAGCTGGATCAGTCCCACAGACCAAGAGTCACAACTAATTCCAGCTCATTTGATTGTTTTTGCACCTAATTTCTGGGGTTGATTTCTCTTACCAGCATCAGTTATATTAGTTGTAACTGGAAGTTTTGCAAGCTAAGATTATTTGGTATCCGGAGCACCATTTCTGGTCTCTTCTGGAAGAGAAAGTCCTATAAATTACGATTTTAAAGATCATTGGGCTGGATGTTGTTAAGCTGGCATTTGTAAAATGTCTGATAATTGTAGATTACGATATGACAGAAAGTCTCATTTCTTTTGGACATCTCATAATCTAAACATTTTTCGGGACTATGTACTTACTTAATCTCATGAAATTCTCCACAAAAAGTCTCTTTAATAATTTTCCAAAGTAAAAACTTACTCTTTTAGATAATATCATGGCCATGCCTATGCAGTGTGTGCTGGGCTTATGGGAAGCTTTGCTGTATAAGATACAGATGAATATTTGATGAAGTAGTTATTTATTGAGTGTATCTGTAGAGACAGATAGTCTTTTTTTTCATGTGACTCTTAGTCATCAAAAAGATTTGGGACCATTTGGCTTCTAGCCCACCTCATCTGCTGACGTTTGTTGAGATCATGTTTTTGTTGTGGGACTTCTACCTGGACAATGACAAGATCCAAAAGGAAAGAAAGAAGAAAAGCTACTTTTTAAAAAAGTGTAGTAATCTCCTTGTCTATCACTTTGATATGTTCTTCATCATATGCATGTGTATGATAGCTGAAATAGATGATGAGCTTAGGTGGCTGCTTGCCCAGACTTCTGGTTATTATCTTCAGTCCTGGGTGATGAACTTCAGACAAACTTCTCCACGCCTGAGGCTATCTGCTTGAAAAATATTCACAGGTAATGCATTCTGAAAGTGACATAACAAAAATAAGGTGACAGTGAAACATCAGGGAAGACGTTCAGTGAACAATGCTAAAGGACTCTTTCTGGTGAAGCTGTTGTGTAACAAACTGACCCGATGTCACAAAGATCAAAGAAATGAAGAATTGTTCAGTTGTTTATACACTGCTGCTCAGAGTGGAGGTAGCAGAACAAAATCGGTGATATTCGTTGTTAGGAAAATTCATACAACCAGCATTCTGAAAACCCACTGCAATAATTTATACAGGAAAATCTCTTGGTTTAGATTTTCTCCAAGAAGAGAGTGAATAAAAGAAGGAGACAGCGTAAGGAGAATACGCTCTCTCTAAAGGACAATCACTGAGCATTTTGGAATTATTAGTACCTCAGATCCGCAGGTGCTTTAATGCATAATGGCTCAATGTACTAAATACTAAAAAAGCGCAAGATACCTTTGGCGAAGAAGAGTCTCTCAGAGGCCACTGAATGAGGTCAGAGAACAGAACAAAACACAACAAAGCTGAGGAAGAGAAGCTCAAACAGAAAAATATGGAAGATAACCGGAAGCTGTTTAAGAGTCACTGGATTATTTTTTTTTTTAAAGTCTCAATTCCATAAGCATAACAGAGAACAACGTTGTTTAAAATGCCATCCTGGGTCAATGTATGAAGTGAAGGCATAGTTTGAAAGTAAAAAGCCTACACAGCAAATAGATAAAACAGGAAATATATAGCAATCAATATAAATTAGAAGTTATACAATGTAAGAATAGACTAAAAAAAGACAACAGAGGAAAATAATTGGCTGGCACGCCTTGAGACAATGAGTTAAGAGTATATTAAAGACAACAGAAGTCTTAACAAGGGTACATGCTGCTGCTTGATGCAGATGATGAAATGATAATGCTGCAGAAAAGACAAATATTCAATAAATGTTTCTGTTCTGCATTTGGAAAGAAGAAAGATGATGCACTTATATCACACGCGCCGACGAAAAATTTTCCACTCCATTAGTGACCAGGAGGAATCTAAAGTATGTACTGGGGGTAAATATTTTACAAACAGCAGGTCTGGATAGCTTACATGGGAATACTAATTGAGCTTATTTAACTGATCTCTAGCCTGCTGATATTGATATTTCATAAATCCTGTAATAGTGAGGAAATATCAGAATGCTAGAGGAGTATCTACTCTATGCTAATATTAAAAAATAGCAAAGTCAATAATCCAAACAGATGTGCACCAGCAAGGCTAACCAGCAGTTCAGGGTAAAAAATACAGAATCATAGAATCATTCAGATTGGAAAAGACCCTTGGGATCATCGAGTCCAACCATTAACCCTACTCTACAAAGCTCACTTTTAAACCCCCAACACCACATCTAAACGACCTATAAACACATCCAGGGATGCTGACTCAACACCTTCCTGGGCAGCCTGTTCCAATGTCTGAGAACTCTTTCTGTGAACATTTTTTTTCCTAATGTCCAGTCTAAACCTACCCTGTTGCAATTGGAAGCCATTTCCTCTTGTTCTGTCGCTAATGACCTGTGGGAAGAGACCAGCACCAATCTCTCTGCAATGTCCTTTCAGGTAGTTGTAGAGACTTCAGACTAAACAGTCCCAGCTCCTCCAATTGTTCTTCATAAGATTTATTCACCAGACCTTTCACCAGCTTCCTTGCCCTCCTCTGCACTCGCTCCAGCACCTCAATATCTCGCTTGTATTGAGGTGCCCAAAACTGGGCACTATACTCAAGGTGTGGCCTCACCCATATTAACTGATAAGAGAATCCTCTGACAAAGAATAAGAACATCTAGGGATGTGTTTTCCAGCATCAAAATAACACTGCAAAAACAAACAAACAAAAAGTCAAGAGTAATTGAAGCATCCGTTCCATGAGCAGGACGATGACTGGAGATGCTCTTAAATTACTTTCTAGCCCTACCTCCTGTGGTTCCATGAAGAGATAACATGGTTACCAAGAGAGTCCTCCCTGGATAGGAATGGATATATACATGGGAAGTGAATTTTGCTTGGCTTTTTTTTTTTTTCTCCCTGAATGCTTCTTCATGTATAGCGTTCAGATCAGGGGCAGTGCTGGACCTTTGTACCTGGATGACTCCCATTCGCTGAGAAAAACACAGAACACAGGATGGGTGAAGCACAGGGAAAACAGCCCAGCCAAGTTTGTCTGCTGGACGTAACAGCAGAACAGAACAAAGCCACGTCACCCGCGCTTTGCAAAAGCCGTGGAAGTAGTCTTAGGGTGGGTTTTAGATTCAGTGCTATTCAACATTGTCATCGTTGCCCTAGAAATAAATATAAACTCACTGCTGATAAAATACGCAGGCATTAGGAAGCTTGGTGGAATGGCAACAATGGGGGGAAAGCATTTATATAGAGCAGGCTGGACCGCCTAACAGATCAGACACATTCAAGTAAAAAGCTTTTTACTAGAGCTAAATGCAAAGTTATGCATGTGGGAACCAGATAGGAGATTAGGAGATGGGCGATCAGAAACCCTATCCTGGAAAACTGCGCTCTGAAAAGGATCAGGGTTATCAGAGTAGGGAGCGGTTTCGCTCGCGGGAGATACTGTGGCAAAAAAAGGGTGAAATCAATCCTTGAATGCATAAACATGGGAATAGCGATAGAAGTTCCAGGCTGCTTTTCTTCCCTTTGTGGTACTCATGAGACTAACCATATGCAGGATATTTATTTTCAGAGGTTGTTGAAAAACTGGGGAAGGTGCAAAAAAAAAAAAGAAAAGCTCGGTAATTATTCAAGATCTAAAGAAAATGCCTTATTGTAGAAGATTTACAGTGCTCAACCCATCTGACTTACTGAAAAGGAAATGATTTATGGCGTGATTAATGAATTGGTACTACTGAAGGCATAAAACACTAGCAGGAGAGGGCTCTGAGCAGACCAAGTCATACTGAGGACTGAGTGCAGAAATTATCAAGCCAGACAAATTCAAGTGAAGAATGAGACACAGAAAATGATTAACCACTAGGACAAGCTAATGTGGTGAATTCTTCATCTTCCTGTGTCTTCATATCAGGACTAGATGTTTTTCTTGTCGGCCCACAGCCAACTAGAAATTGTCGAGCAAGAGTTATGGCATTTAATTCTGGAATATATCCACCAAAATTAATGGTCTACGATATCTAAGAGGTCATTCTAGGCGATAGTGATCTCTAAGATGCATTATGCTGTAGGAGATATATATATTTATTAATTACTGTGATTATGTCAATAAGTGGTAGCTAAACATGCAATTTTCCCCGTCTTCTGCCCTTTAAGTGCTGCCATTTAATGATAACAAGATGAATGAAGGTTGTCAAGAGAACTAATTGGAGAAACTGGAGGACTGTAAAAATCCATGATTGATTTTCTCTCTTTAGATATTCTGTAGATGGTCTCTTTCCCAGTTGGACTGGCATAATACATAGGAAATATAACTTGCTGGGTGACTTCCTTTCCCCTTCTTTCTTCCTCTGTCTAGAAACTTCTATCTTTGGCTGTAGCATGCACCTATGGTAAGTAACCTGGCCTCATATGCACATCACGTTAATAAAAACCGCAAAAATGGTTTTGGAAGACATGAATGGAAGTGGTAAAAGAGGTTCTTCCCCAGAAAAGTAAAAAAAAAACCCCACCACATTGCCATAGGAGGCAATGTTTTTACTATTATTTTGATGCTTGAATACGGGAACTCCCTTTGCCAAAGTGAAATTTGATGTTTGGATCCCCAAAACAAACAGGCGTGAGTTGCTGCTGACTTGATCTTGAGAATCCCTGTAGTAGTGACTTGCACATCTGGGTGCGTACATGCTTTTAAGAATTGGGCCTGTGAGAGCTTTTGTCCTGTATAGTCCCAGAGCACTTTGGAGGCCTCCATGGCTTTAGGGCAAAACACGGGTATTACTGATAGCACACCGGCTTTCAAAATAACAGCTTAAGAAAGAAACTGAAGAATCTCATCACTAATGCAACTTCAGAGGAAATTCAGGGAATGAAGAATGGAGAAGGGCAGGCCCGATAACTGGCATTTCTAGTAGCTTATCTGACAGAGTTAGCCACTTCTCTTGCTGCTTCAGCACTGTTTGTGAACAGCTTTTGTTCATCCCAGATGTTTTTGTTATTCCAAAAGCTCTCAGCCTGCAGAATGTTCTAGAGCAGCTCACTGTGAATATTTGAAACATGAAAGTAGAGAGTCAAACTGTGATTTTTAGCTCTGAATCACTTTTATGTATTCCTTTGACTCATCCACTTTCCAGATAATTTCAAATCTCAGAGGAACACTTTTTCAACTTCATTCATACTATTTAATTGCTCCCAACCTTCTTCATTTATCTTCTTTCATATCGTAACCCTTGTCTTTTCCATCATTTCCTTTCATCCATTCCCCTCTTCTCCCTGGTTTATTATCACTACTTGACTGCTGGTTGAGAATTTTATTGTAGTGACTTGGAGCAGTCACTTGTCATTTTACCCTTGTGCAGAGCACTTTGCATACATACCGTGTTGTATAAATAAAAACTACAACCCCAAAAATATTTAGTCTCTCAGTCATATTTTGCAGTAGAATATGTACCAGAGACACTATATGAAATAGAATTATTTATTATAATTATCCTATCTCTGGTACTGACATTCAAAAGCATTTTAGGTAAATCATGTGCCTTCTCTGTTCTCTCTCTCAGTTTTTTAGCTAGCTCAGAGTTACAAGATGTGTCAGTGAAGTGCGAGCACTGGGTTGTTTAGCGTTCTAGAAACCCTTCAAATCTAACACCTCTTTCCTTATCCTGCTTTCTCCTGGCGTGTCTCAAAGCCTTCTAGCAAAGGAAGCGTGTTCCCTCTTTTACAGCTGGGGAAACAGAGGAACAGAGGTGTGAATTTGAGGGCACTGAGAAGGCCTGAGTCGTGTCTGTGAACACAACCCAAGCCTCCAGAGCTCCAGGCTCCTGGCATTTTTAATGGGCAACACTTCTCCACAAAACAGGTTATTGGATTGAGTTGAACTATACATTGTCCAGGTTAGTGGAGCAGCTTGTCCCCCCCTCAAAACAACATTTTCATTTTGTTAAACCTGGCAAAATAACAGAAAACAGAGTTGCCTCCAAACCCTTCAGGATCTGTAATTTCCCAGATATGTGATATTTGCTTTACTTCTGCCCCTGAACCCAGAACAGAAACCATAGGGGATTCTTTTATTTAATTTTACTAAAAATTCAAGCAAATAGAGGCTTACTTAGTCAGTCATCAGTCATGCCTCTGGTACATCTTGTCTGCTGTTGGTTCTAGAAGTCTCAAGCTGCTCTGAAAGACCTCTCTGGCATCTAGTCCACACGGAGGCAACGGTGGCAGGAGGCAGCAGACGATTTGACAGTCTCTAGGAAAATATCTTGCTAACATTCAGCCCCATGGGTGCCTTGAATGGGAACACCTGTGGACAGGGCCTTTTTAAGCACGTTATCCTGATGGTAAGAGAATTTTTGCTGCATGATACTTCTTAGAAGTAAAAGTTTCCTATCCGTTGTGCAGAGTTTCAGAGTGAAGCTCTCACCAAGTCATAACGTATGGAAGGTATCTATTACAGAAGAATGTCTTGAAGACAAGCAGATAGAAGCGCAAAGCTATCTCATGCGAACTTTCCTATTATAATTTATATCTAGAGGAAAGGACATGCTCTGAGTAAGGCAATGGCTTCAGCAGTCCCAGAGAGAAAGGCTAGAGTTTTAAAAAATATCTCTGGGTACACTGAGGATTCCTGCTCAGTATTTAATATTTTGAGGCACCTTGCTGGCAGAGACTGGCACATACAGAATTAAATGAATAAATGCTTAGAGGGCCTTGATTTTGGGCAGAGATACATGAAGAACCTGTATGGACCTGACTCAGTTGCTTTGTGAATCAAGCCCTCTGTGAGGAATGATGAATATGGTGTTAGTGTCTGAAGCTGTAAAAAAAACCCCAGTGTATTTTGATAGAGCCTACAGGGGGGAAAAAAGGCCCTGCTACATACAAGCAAAAGAAAGAAGAGAGGGACTCATCAGATCAGGGAGTCTCCTCCAGCTTGAAGGAATCATATTTGAAAATTTCCTTTGCGTTTTCTCCAATAAACGCACCAAATGAGTGAAGGCAGTGAAAATCCATGGATTCTCTCTTTTCTACCTTCACCAAAAAGGAGACAAAGGAAGCAATTTCCATATTATTGCACAAAGACCTACGCAAGCTGATCTGAAACAGCATGCGATTTGTGGTATTCTTCAAAATGCATTTCCTACTTCAAGGATTTGAAGAGCATCTGTCACCACAGTGTCAGCGGGCCCCCTCAAAAAAAAAAAAAAAGAAAATTCTTTGCAAGCTTCAAGATTGCTTTTTGTTCCTCAGTTTTCTGACGGAGAAGCCTGTTTTTGGATGTACATCTGCAAAGGGTTTATTAAATAAACACAGAGTATCTCCTCTCTATTCTGTACACCCAGGGAGATGAAACTCCCAATTCCCAGCTGCAAGACTTCCTCAGGCAAACAGGAGAGAAACCGCCAAACGTCCACAAGGAGGGGAACCCCCTGATTTCAGCTTGGGAGGTTTTAAACAATTCTGATGAATTTTTCCATGAGAGATGTCTCCTTCAGTGCACTGGCTGGCTGGAACCAGATTGAACCAGGGCTGGGCAGAGAACAGGGCAAGTTATAAGGTGAGATTCCCATTGTATTTGCTCCAGAACCTGTTAGCGTGTAGAGAGCGAGGCAGGAAATGAGAGTCATGTAATGAGCTAGGTGGTTAAGCCCTGCTCTGGAAAGCTGGATGCCATTCCTCATTAGTCCCTAAGCAAAGCCAGAGAAGTCACTTGGACTAAACCAGCAAAATTAATGGAGGTTCCTGATTTTCTAGGTGCTCCTTTTTCTAGACTGGGGCTGGATTTACAAAAGGAATGAACCCCCCACAACTGAAATGTAAATATAAAGAGCCATATAAAACTAATTTCTCTGGGGAAAAAGAGGCGCCATGAATCTCAAATGTATGATCCCTTTTAATTGTAACGTGTCTGAACTTCAAACTCCAGTCTGCAGAGTGAGATCGTACCTCACTGGGAATGACTACACTGGCAGCAGTATTTGTGATGCACTCAAATACCAGTGTAATGACCACATTAAAGAGTTCATGAAGAAATAAGTCATTCTTTTTCCAGTGTAACAGTTGTGTCGTAAATAAAACAGAACTTATGGTGAGGAAATAAGCTCTGTCAGACACAAAATGGAGAGAGAAACCAGCTTGAGTGTTGCTGCACTGCACTCCTTAGCGTGCCCAGATACCAGAGCACAGTAGCAAGCAAATGCGATTATGCTGCTTTCCAGGATGTTTCCACACGGTCAGGTGTGATGCTGCACCCGAATGAATAAATCCTTCCAGACATAGACAGGACGGTGCAGGGACACCCGAGCTGGCTTTGAGCACACACATAGAGGAACTACATCAGGTGTTACGTATAATTCATGTTATTCCAGACAAGGGCAACATATACGTGATGGGATTATGAGATCATGAATAAAATCAGCTGCATCTCCTGTGCCTGTTTACAAGTGGCTGCAGAGGGGCTGGAGCGTACGTAGGTTACTGAAAACTCTTCATCTTGGAGCCAGCTTCAGGTGTACAAGCCTGGATGCTCTGCAGAGAACAGTGTTTGCTCCTGGCACGAGGCCTTGGAGAGCTGGTGAATGCCTGACAAAAGGGCAGTTCTAGAAATCCTCTCTCCTTGTCCCCTGAGGTTCCCCCTACTCCCACTTTCACGGTATTACAGCCTCAACTCCATCATTTTTTTTTCTCTTCCATTACTAGCTCCGGCTGAAAGAAACAAAGCTGGAGAGAAAAATAACAGATTTTCTGGATGAGCTAATGCAGCTGGAGAGAGCTGCACAAGCTCTCAGGTGTACAGCACCACCACCACCAGCTGTTTGCTCTGACAGTTCTCCCTCCTGCCTGTCCCCTCAGCACAGCGTTTGTCTTCATTCCCCTCACCCCTGCCTCCCTGCCTCCTCCTTCCTCCCTTCTCATTCTGGGAGCCCTCTCTTTTTTCCTCACCTCCTCCTTCCTCTCTCTGCTTGCTGTGACTAGACAGAAGAATACAGATTTATGTATTCCTTACACGTGCTTCTCTTTTTTTCCCGGTCCATCTCTGGCTGTTGATTTCTCCTCGTAGGTGAGTATCTCTTAACTCTCTTCTTCCTTTCTCTTTGACCTTTCCTCTGCTCCTTGTAAGGCATTCTCTCCTCTCATGCTGTGAAATGTTCATGCTGTCTCATACTGTGAAATGATCTCTCTCACGCTCTCTCCTGACTGTGTCTCTAGCATGGTCCTCAGTGCTTCCTAAACGATGCTATTTCACAGTAAATACATAAGCACTGCATCAGGCTGCTGTCCTCTCTAGCTGCCTAATCAGACGCGGTATTTTAAAGGTGCTTCTTAGAACATCAAAGATGCCTTAGCTATCTCAGCATTTTCCTTCTCAGCTCTGTTGAAATATGTAGATAAACCAATTGTGGTGTGTTATTTTTTCATCCAGCTTGAGGTCACCAGCACATGCAGCGCTCTCCTAGCGCGCACAGCTCGGCTGCTGAGGCAGGGCTAGCCATGCATTATTCTCCATTTCCCCTTTAAAATGCTCCATCTTTCTGATACTCTAGCTCGCTCTCTGGCAGCGAGATTGTGCAATCAGGTGACTCGGTGACAGGCTCGTTTGCTGCATTGTGGCATCCTCGGAGCGGCCACAGCGGTTTTGTGCACAGAGCTCAGCGGGTGAACGCTGACGGGGACGCCAGCTGGTAACCCGGGCACCCCTGGGTTACGCAGAGCTATGCAAAGCCGTGGCATTTTTTCGAATGTGCACTTCTGGGGCTGAAGGAGCCTCTCTTGAGAGAATATCTGCCTTTGAGAGTTGCTGTGGCCAGACATCTTAGGAATCCTGCGTTATAATCGCCTCAGGGCCTGCACTGTTGCCTCATCATTGGGACCATTTATTATTGATATCAGAAATGCTGAGTCATTAAATGGGGGTCATAAAAACATCCTTATTCTGCTAAAAACATGAGCTCATAATTTCTGGTACTACAGAAGGCAGGAGAGACGAGGAAACCCGGTGCCTGTGAGAAGGAAAATGTGGATTGCATCAGAGGCCCGGGAAGGCCAGAGAAGAGCCCGAAGTTGGTGGCTCCTGAGGAGAGGCAGGGCACTGCTTAAACACAGGGCTCAGAGCTCGGTAGCAGTTGCCACTTCGGAGTTTGTGTCACCTGAGGTTTCCATCTTACCCCTCAATGCTTTGATTTCTCTCTGTAAAGGAACAAAACTAAAAATCTCCCGCACTTCTTAAGGCGCTTCAGAGGCATTAGCTGGCTAATCCTCTCTGCAGAGAACGGTTCCTGCCTCCATTTTTCAGAGGGAAGCCAGAGGTACAGAGGTGTCATTTGTTTGCTTGTGAGCTCTGGTTCAGGACTGCAATCTCCTGATTTCTAATCCTAGAAAAATTTTATTTTTGTTCCCTGTGTTCTCATGTTGCAGAAGTGTTAATGTAGACAGAGAAAGGATTTTGATTTATTTTACTACCTATGCTTTAAATTTATATCCTTACTCCCCTTTCCTTGGGCCATTTTCCGAACCTGAAGAGATCCTTCTGGGTGGGAAAACACTCCTCGCAGAGATTATGTTTCGGTATTTTAACGGTGAAGCTGCAGGCAAATATTTCCTTTGATAGTCGCATTTGATTTCCTGCACTGCAGGGATGTCCGGTCGGCGTCCAGCTTCAACAACAGGCTCACAGGGGTTATCGCAGCACGGTTTGGGTTGGAAAGGACCTTAAAGATCATCTGGTTCCTCACCCGCTCGCCATGGGCAGGGACACCTCCCGCTAGGCCAGGCTGCTCAAAGCCCCGTCCAACCTGGCCTTGAACACTGCCAGGAGGGAGTATTCATGTTAATTTTTTCCTATTTCAGGTTTGTGGAGGGAAAGGAAAACTACCTGTTCAAACTACTGCCCCGGTGTTCCGTTCCTACAACCGCGTTTTAGGGGTCAGAGCTAACTTTGGTTTGTTATATCCCTCAGCCTCTCGCATTTTCCGTTTGCTCCCCTCATGGATTTCTTTGGAAAAGAGTAAGGACGAAGAGCCCACCCCGTGGAGCTCAGCAGCCCAGAAGCTTTGCCACCTCAGCCCGAGCAAACCCTCCGCGCGTTTGGGGAGCTCTCCCAGAGGGACCTTCCCGCCACACACCGCAGCGCGAAGTGGTGGGCTCCGGTTCTCCGGGGGGTACACCCCCCACCCCGCCGCCCCGGCCCGGCCTCCCCCCACGCCGGGTTTGGGCTCTCTCCCCCTCACGCCGGTCGCGACAGGCCTCGGGGCGAACCGCCGCTCCGGGCCCCCCGGCCGCGCACCCAGCAAAGCGGCGGCGCCTCTGCGGGAGCGGAGCGGGGAGGCTGCCGGGGGCCGGGCCGCGGCTGGGGAGGCGGCGGCGCGGGGCAGTAGGGAAAGAGTTAAGGGAAGGTGGCGGGGCAGGCCGGCTGTCGGAAGCGAGCATGTGCAGAGTGCAGCCGCATCCATACTACGGCGAGTGTCACTGGCACACTTCACCTCCCGCCGCCGGCCGCGGGGCACCCATGGACACCGGTGAGGCGCGCCGCCGAGGGGAGGGCGCGGGGAGCGGGGGGGAGGCCACTCGAACCGCGGCCCCGGCACCTGCCCGCCGCCCCGCCGCCGCCTCCCCGCCCGCCCCGCCGGTAGATGCGCGGCGCCCGCGGCGGCCTCCCCGCAGCCGAGCGTTGGCGGCGGCGGCGGCGGCGGGTGATGCGCTGCCCGGGGCGGAAGGCGGGGGCCGGCGCCCGGGTTGGTTTCGCTTTCTGCCGGCCGAGCTGCCCGCGGTCGAGCGGCGGAGCCGGGCGGGTGCCGGCCTCACCGAAAACAAAGGGCGGGCGGGCGGGCGGGCGGCGGTGCCCGGGCGGCCGGGACGGCGGAACGCCAGCCTCGGCGCCCGCCGGCGGGCCCCGGTGAGGTGCGGCGGGCCCGGGTGTCGCCCTCTCCCGGGGACCGGCGGGGCCGGGGGGAGCGGCGCCCCCGGAACGGCGCGGCCGGGCACTCCTCGGGCCCACCTCGCTGGGGGCTGCGGGCGAGCGGGCTGGAAGAGCTCTGGGCATCGGAACTGGTTGTCGCTGAGAAGGGATCCTTTTATTTTTTTTTTTTTTGACCAAAATGAAGCGTTTCGAAAGCTCTATTTATATATATATATATATGTGTATATATATATTTATTAATTTGGTATTGATTTCAATAAAACGTTATTCCGGGGAAAGAGAAACGGATCTGAAGCAAGCCCAGCGTCTGCAGCACAGGGCTGAGAGGGGAGGGCTGGCTGTGGTCCTTTCAGTGACATTTCCTTAACCTTGTGGATTACTCCTGTGTGTAAAGCCCAGAGGTCAGACACCCGGATATTACAATCAGCTGAAAATGAGAGTTCTTGGTTTTTTTTTTTCAATCGGTCTCAAGATGTTTGCTCTCGTTCCACTTTTGGTATAGAAATGTATTCAGAATAGTTGAATTTTGGCAAAAGGGAAAATCTGTTTCCTTCTGTCCCCTATTCTTTGCGCTAGGGTTTTGAAAACTGTCTCTAGGATGCTCTGGAGCAGGGATGCTGAGAGTCTGGCCCGGACAGCCCTCTCAAATCATAACATTACGCTGGGACTTCCCAGAGATCATTTGGCATTGGCTGGTCCAAGGCTGCCATGGTAGTACAAACTCATCAAGACTCCTGATTACATGGCACAAGCAGTAAAAGTCTTGTCAGGTGCAATATTCCTTATTATTCTCTGACATCATGTATTTGACAGGCTTGTCTTGTTTCCCTCTTAATTCTGAGGAAGAAGCAGCCCCTGCAGGAGCTGATTTTTTTTCACAGGCGAGGTGATAACAACTCCATGACTGCCAGAGCTGTGTGCGTTGGGGATTTGTGAGAAAAACAGCTTGCCCAGAGAGCTCTGTTCTGTGGTTTCAGTGAACGCAAATGCATTAATATATGGACGGCATCAGTTAGAGATGGGGATAGCTACTCTTTGGTGTTCAATAGGAAGTCCTGCAAAGAAAAAATACCGTAAAATTGTTAGGAAACAGAAAAGGAACACTTACTGACATGAAACCACTAATGCCTGTAGCCACTTTTGGCCAGCACTGTGGAGAACCCTGTAGGAAATCTGTAAGACACTGTGATGCTCCTGGCACACATCCTGAAGGTCCTTTCTGAAGCACAGCACCTCGTCCCAGTGAGAAGGTATGACCTCTTCCATGCAGTGATATGTTTTTTTTCTGTGTGTGGTGACAACAGCTCGCTACTGTGGATAAATTAAGATCGATCACTTAATTTGACAGTAGGTATTGAGTAGCATTGTGCCTGCGCCTGCAGATTTTGTAGCTCTGTGGTGAGGCTCCCACTGAAGAACACGGGTCTCCCCCTGTTTGTAGAAGGGGACACTGAGGTCCCAAAATGCGGCATTTCCCAGATTCATGTGAATTTGAAGCACAAGATTTAACTCCAGGTCGTTTGGTTTAACTAGTAGCTATACCAGCTTCCTGAGGTGCATTCAACGTCTGTGAAACGTTTTGAGACCCACAGGCGTATTAAAGAAGGAAGCAACATAGTCTGGTGGAAAGGAAATGGAGGGGCAAGCAGGAGCTGAGGTCGTGCTGCTGGTGACTCTGTAACATCTCCTTGCTGAGGCTCTGGCAGCCTCGGTCTGTACTGCTGTTCCCATTCTACTGCGGGGTGATGGTGGAGGCCAAAAATGGGCTGCTTCATCAGGAGAGTTCAAACCTTGTCATTTTTTTGTGGCAACTCACAGCGGTTTATGGAAATGGCCAAGGTGAGCCTGAAACAAAGAGTTGTGCGTAGCTTATTGATGTGTGGGTTAAGGGTAACTTGGATCTCTGCCTACCTATGGAAATGGTACCTGGTAGTGGGGACTCTGTGGTCTTGCTACCGATGTCATAACGTGACGTGGTGCCGAGCAGTGAAAGGCAAATTTAACCTTGAAGGGAGAGGCAGGTTCCTGACTTTGAATCCGAGACAGCAAGAGTTTTCTGGGTAAGGTGGTGGACTTGGCAGCATTTGGAGTCTTTAAATTGAGATCTCTTTACAATCTATAATTCAGCATCTTGGAGAAATCCAAAGGAGTGAAGAGGTAGGGATCCCTTTGGCCATGTGGTTTGTGGATCTATTGCTGCTATTCTTGGAGAGGAGGAGTTGTTTTGCACTGTCCTAAATGTACTTGTATTACCTGTCCTTTTGGTTAAGACAATGACTGTGCTCAGCTCGAGCGCTTCAGGGCTGCCGGCAGTCGCTGCATTGTGTCCAGGAAGGGTATTTCCTCTCATGACGTAATTAGTCGGATGAATTTAGTTTTTTCTTTCCTCTGAAGCAGAAATGAGCCACAATGGGAGACTGAGCAATGCCAGGAAGGAGGAGATCTGGGGGCAGTGGTGGAGAGGGACAGGAGACTCTGTGTTCCTCCTGAGGACAAAAAAACCCCATCTTTTTGCTGTCATGCCGCTTTGATGGCAAGTTTAGTTTGTGTCCTCACAATTGTATTTACCACAGAGTCTGGGGCCAGATTTTGTAGTTTTTTCTCTTTCCTCTGTGGCATGGGATTGGTCAGTAAAGTCATCTGTGTGAGACTCGTTCTTTGCCACTTTTGGAGTTGCCATATTGGCTGTGGCCTGATTTGGGCTCTTTGTTCATGGTGTGCAAATCTGATCTGCTTAGACTGAAGGACTTCTGTCCTTATCCAAGTTACTGTTGCAAGAAACTGTTTTAAAACATTGTGATATGCGGGAGGTTTGACTAGTTTTTAGGCAGAGAGTCCTTTCTGCTCTTAAGCTTTCTGACAGCACGTGGAAGTTTTTGCTCGTGCAAGATGAAGAGAAAGTATCCTGAAAAGGCTCCTGAAAAAGAGAAGCCTACTGTACTGAGAGGACTTAAAGGGTAGAGGCATGAAGGAGAGCTGCTTGTTCTGGTGATGAAATCACAGAAGTAATGGGAACTTTTATTGTTGCTAGTTGTACCTTAGGATTCTTTGTTTCTGGATTGAGTTTAATAAATGCTGTGTTTAAGAAAATGAAATTAAGTTGTTGTGCTGTTTTGTTTTGTTTCTTTTTTCAGTCTCGGGCAGCCTGCTATTACATGGCAAGACAGGAGAAGTCACAACATGACTAATTAAAGGGCAGCAGCGCTTCATTCCCAAAGGCTAATTATTCTGTAGAAAATGGGTCAATTACTTAGAGAAATTGTTTGCTAGCAGGAGGCTGGAGAAACCTCTGTTCCTGCTCCTCACCTGCCTTTTGTGGGAAGCACTGCCCACCTCCATAGGCAGCTGCAGTACCTTGGTGAGCTTTCAGATGCCAGCGCCGTGTCCTGCAGGTGGGGAAAAGGCAGCTGAGCAAACTTAGCTGTGGTCCCTTCTGCTCTCTGTGTTCCTGCGTAGCTGCGGATGAAGCGGTGTCTGACAGAGGTGTTCCTGGGTTGGATCTGGAGTGAAACACCTGAACAATACAGGTGGGAGTTCTCTTTTCAGAGTAAGACCTGCCTGTTGCAAAAGGTGAAGGATGGCTATTTTTCTTTGCTTCTAAAAGAAGAATGATCGTCTACGTAGCTAATGTTTTCTGACATGAAAGGTATTAGCTGCTTGTGGCTTCCTTGGTGTGGGTTTGTAAATGATCTCCTTTTACTTCTCAGATCTGTTTCCTGTATGTATTTGAGGATTCTCTGGTGACTTTCTTGCCTGACCGTGTTGCTTGCTCTGCAGGCTCAGTACAGACAGGGTGGGGGAGCGGAGGGCTGCTTTGCCGTGCTTTTCAGAAATAAACTAGTCTGCTTTTCACATTTCTGTGATGGTACGTGAGGCAGGAGTATCCAGATGGTTTCTGAGCTCCTAGGTAAGGTGGTTGTGCAGGCAACCAGAAAGAGTCCTGACAGAAAGCCAGCCTGGGCAAAGGCTTTGGCTCCGCAGGAACAGATTACCAACATCTGTGCCAATTGGGAACAACGTGCTCTTTCTGGTTAGTCAGAGCGCTGCATTCCTCATTGTAAATGATACACCCAATCGTGTCTAGTGAGAGCCAGAGCCCACGCAACTCACACCTCGCAGTCCATCTAAAACAAGTGTAAAAGACAGGGATTTGCAGGTGCGTGCTGCTCTTTAAGATGTCCTTAGAGGCTAAATGAAAGCTGGGCTGCTTTAGAGATTTGTTTGTAGGGATATCTGAATGAGAATACCTCTCAGTTGCTAGTTCAGAGGTGTCTAATCGTTGCATGACAGAGAGAAGCATTTTGCGTTACTCTTTCTTTTGTTCTGGATTTTTATTAGTGTCAGTGCACAAGAGTTCACCACAACCTTATTTCAGAACTCCCCCGCCCTCACAGGCTTCTGTCAAAGCTGGATTAAACGACTGAGGGAATCTTCCCTACCGCGAATGCATGCTGTCTTGCTTTCATTGCATAAGATCCAGGCATTAGTAGTCATTAGATGTTGATAGCGTAGAGTGGGGAAGCTGCTGCTTGACTCCTTCCTTGCTGGATCTTTGCGCTCAGGTGTGCTGTCAGCTGACGGCAGCCTGTATGAAGAACTTCTGTGGAGCACTTTTCTCCCTCGTTCGACTTGACTCTGTCGGGAGCATGAAGGAGACGATGAAGTATTTCTGAAAGTGGAAAGCTCTCGTTTTCGTGTGGGTAGCTGTGGCATAGTGCTGTGTGTACTGCTGGGTGCCTTCTGGGGACGGGTAGTCTATTTTGCTTTGTTTTTTTCACCCAGAGTACACGCGCAGAAGATGGTCCAACTCCTTTGGCTCTGCCCGCCTAATCTGGGCTGAGAAATCTTGGTGGCGGCTGCGTCTATGTAGGGCTCTAGGTAGAGTGATTCCTCGCTGCTTGTGGCAGGGAGTGCCTGGTGACAGTGGTGTATTTGGCTGTTTCCTCTCCTGGTAACCAGCCTAGCAAAGCTGGGCTTGCTTAACTCACGGGACACTTGGGCATCTGTATTTTCTTTGTGTTTTGTGTCCGTGAAGATTTATGGCAAGGATGCTTCCAGTAAGTTCCAGAGGAAGAGTTATTTCTTTTTGTGATTTCTGGTGTTTTCAAGAAGTGTATATAGTTTCCCCTAGTGGCATGATAGACACCATGTGATTTGGTTTATTTTGATCCAGCAGTCCTTTCCAAGGCAGATCTCGCAATTAAGCTTTTAATTGGAAGTGGACTTGCACGAGAGCCGCAAGATATAGGGCACAGTTTCTAAAAATGCTTGGATGTCTACTAGGAAGAGAGAAGCCGCTGCAAAGGTAACGTAACGATTCCTTAGCAGTATAGAGCTTTGCTCTTGTTGCTTTTTGATTTTCCTTTGCTGCTTAATCCTTTACCATGGAGATGAGATACTGAGTTTCCAAAACATCGTCTTCAGTCGGTTGGTCTGACCGAGGCTAGCGTGGAATGAGGAGCACCCTGGGCAGCCAAGCCATTCTGTGCGGTGGAAGAGTTGGGTGCCTGTATGAAGCAGGCAGTTTACTATGTTATATTTCATTGATATGTAACTTGTGGGTGTGCAGAAAGTCAAACTTCTAGGATCCAAGTCCTCCCGTTAGATGCTTATGTCCTTTTGGAAACAGTGCCTCGGTTAGATGTTTGTGTTATGAGATATTAGTGCTCACCGTCATAAAGGCAACTAAGCGCTTAAATCTGGCATAGATTAGCTGGGGTGTAATTAGTTTTCCAAAGATCGGATCAATAAGTAGAGCATGTTGATTTCTAAAACTGTCGTGTGCACACGTGTTCTGATTCACCTCCGGTTCTCCTGGTACGAGCTCCAAGAGCTGCGTTAATGCTTCGTACCCCGCGCTGAGGGGTATGGTACCTTGTGTGGGGGGCAGTGGGAGTGGGTTTGTTTTCTTTCTTCTTCTCCCAGCTACGTATCAGACGCAGGAGACAGGAAAGTGTCACATTCTGGTGGAAGAAATGTAGTTTTCTTCATCCGAGATCCTTGTTTGAGAAACAAGGACTGGACAATGTCATGACAATGATTAAAATTTGCTACGCTCTAGACCGGGGCTCGGCAACGTTTGGAGTACTAAAAAGCTCTAAGTGCTAACACCAGCACTTCCACCGCGTCTTTCATCTGAGAATCTCTCTGTTCTTAATGAATTTTCAGTGTGTCTCTGTGAGGCTGGTATTATTAGTGTCATTTTGCAGACAAGTAGATAAAATAAAATGCTTGTATAAGCACATTCAGCAAGCCCGAAAAAGGCAGGAATAAAATTCAGGAATACTAATGTTTCAGCCTGTTTTCGAGATACTATCGTGTACTTTCTCTTTTGCTAGAAGAGAGACTGAAGCAATTCATTCTGGTAGCTTTTTTTTTTCCTTTTTTTTTTTTTCCAATTTTTTAAAATTCCCCCCCCCCCCCCCCCCCCCCCCCCGTTGGGTTAAGCAGCATAAAAGTGAGACATTATTATGCAACATATCTAAGTGTGCATGTGATACTTGAAAAAATGGTAATCAGATAAGTTGCTAGGCAACCGTACCCTGCCTTCAATTACCAAAAAGCCACTGAGTTTGCTTTCATGATGTAACATGTGTTCTCCACTTCTTCATAAAGCAAGTGTAGGTGGAGTTCCCTAAGAGCTGCTCCTTTTTATCTCACCTTCTGCTTAACCTGCCATATTGCGAGGTCAGATTTGACCCCAGTTTTAGAGAAAAGTATTCACAGAACCTGAAATCAAATGTTAGGTGAGCTCTTGAAGATAAGGAAGCGAATGTAAGCGTATTTAAGTGAATAACAATTCCCTCCTGTGGGTCTTTGGTGGTTCAACAGCTTATGGAAAGTAGCCCGTAGCTCACTCTTGGGGCCATGAAAAATAAGAAAATGGGTGAGAGATTTATGTTAAAAGGTGGACAGCGGGGATATGTGGCAAGCTGTGAGAAGTCATAAAGCGGTCACAGTAGCCCATTGGCCCCAAAATGTTGAGAGTTGGCTGTAATGCATGAAAACCTGAATGTAAACCCAACTGGTTCGTTTTCATTGCCTTAGCAGGAACAGAATGGAAGGAGCTATAAGCGGGGGCTGAGCGTACACGGAGGGAAAAGTGAGGGTCTAATAATGTGAGACAGATCTAGCGGCGTGAGGGAATTCGTCTGTTTGTTTGGAACCTGAGTTGAGTTTAATTTCTTTTTTTTTTTTTTAAGACAGGTTGCAAGACAAGAACAACAGAAAATAAAGACCCTTAGCAGTTACTCTAAATGCATTTCTGCTTTTGTCAATAAATAGCCGCAGAAGCATTTGCAGATACAGATGCAGGCACCTGCCCAGGCCCCTTCAGCTCCGGGGTGGTGACGTGGCTTTTAAAAGAAACCCGAAGTTCTGGAGGTCTAATGTGCTTCTGGAGGCTTCACCAGAACTTTTCAGTAGTGATAGGGTACCCAGCTGGAGGTATCTGGGAAGGGATGCACCTAACCTTGGTAATCATGTGTTTTACTTGGTTAACTGCAAGTTGTTGCTTTACGGAGTTGTTTTTCTGATTGATTTATTATTGTTGTTGCTGCAGAAGAGAGGCATTTCCTTTTCAGGAGGTGGTGACTGTGTAGCAATGCACGCCCTAGGTATCTCTGTGAGGTAATTCGGTCCTTTTGGGAAAGAAATTCAGCCAAAACTGTCACCTTTTGTGGTCTGTCTACCAGTCTAGGTTCAGAGATACTCAGATCCCAGCTCATCTGTGTGGAGGTTCAAAAGGCCTTGTCAAAAGGTGTTTTGGGACTTCAGTTGGAAGTGAAATCTGCATCACCCTCCGTGTAAGTCCTACCAGAGCACGGCAAGTTTCTGAGAAGACAGATGCTCTCAGACTGTTTCCAGATTTGGCACTTTCTTCCCAGGAGAATCCCAGATAAGTCACGGAGCAGTGGTCTGACTCGGTTTCTTTGCTGGACAGTTTATCACTGGGTGTTTACATGGACCTGAGTTTTCTTTTTTGGAGTGCTTTAGAAATAATGAGGAAGTGCAAATACTAAAATAGACAGTTGAAGGAATGCACGAGTAACCACTTCCCCACAGGAAGGAATTTGCTTTCCTTTTTATTTGCTTGTTCTTTGTATTCTCATTTGATGAGCACTACAGCTAAAGGGTGCTCACGTGCATTGCCCAACCTGCTGACACCAGGGATGTTGGTGTCTGTGTCAGAGGAACAGTCAGAGCATGGAGAAGTCCTGTTTTAGGAGGCCTGAGTCTGGCCTAATAGTGGATTTTAGATTTTAACTATTTCTGTGTATGCAATTGAATGGTCACACTACTGTTGCTGGTTTTTTGTGAGGGTTTTTTTCCCTGCTACAAACATTACATGTTTGTAATCCTTAATATTTCAACACAGTTCATTTATATACAAAAGAAACAAAAAAAAAATCACTTTTTCTGAACAGCTTAAGCATTGCATTAATCATGTGAGTGTTAAGGTCCAACCTTTATCTTCAGCTCTGCCTGTGCCCAGGTGCATTACGACATGGTCTTTGCTAGCGAAAAGTTCATTTTCTTTGAAGTGTAGACACACGTGTAACCAAACCTATGGTTTCTCCAGCGCTGCGAGTTTAGGAAAGGAAGTTTTTTTTCTGAAAAGGGAACCTCTTCCTCCAGGGTGGTGGCCTGCGAGCCAGATCTGAGAGGTGAGAGAGCTGAGGGCTCACGGGCAATAAGGGAGCGCGGGGTTAGCGTTCGAATGGCCGATAGTGGTCTGGCTCCTGGGTGGCCTGCGTGGCGGTGCCGGGGACTGCCTTGTCCTGAAGTTAGGTTGGCTTGAAGCCTCTTGTCACGTTCGTATTTCTGCATTGAAGGAGTTGGGCTTGTGCTGCACCTGCTTGGTTTTGTGTGGTTTTGTACCTTGCTCTTTTCCAAACCAAATTATAGACAAACAGATCCGACTATGTAAAAAAACATTCTCAGTGTTCTTGTGATTCCAGGGAAACACCTTTAAAATTTTTTTTTTGCTGATAAATAGTTCGGTAGAAACCTGTATCTAACTGTGACAAAGTGCATATAATGAAAATAGAATGCATGCAAATAATTTTTAGGAACATCAGCCTTAGAACAGTTTATACCAGAGCTAGCTAACAACCACTTTCTTTCCGAATTTGATGTACAAATACCTGTTAGAATAACAACTATTTCTCATGATAAGAGAGACTCCAAAATAGATGCAACCCTCAGAGCATAGGCAGAAGATGCTAAATGTATCTCTATAATACCCATGCTACATTGATTTAATTAGTGGTTTTATGCTATTCATCGCTCCACTAATCTTGGTGGGAAGGTTTTGCTGGGGGAGGATTAGTTATTTAATCTGCATTTTTAATTGGAGTATTTTTGTAGCTCAGTATTATCTAAATAAAAACAGTGTAGGTGTGGTTGTTTTATTTTAGGGGAAATGTTTCTCTTGAATTCTGTTGGACTTTGGTGCTCAAAAACTCTGAGATTCTTTAGGGTAATGTGAAGATCCCGTTTGTTACACAGCCTGACACATGAACGTCCTTGCTCTAACTTCTTCGTGTGCAATTAATCCAGAAAAATGCTATGTATGGACTAGCTTTTAGAGTGTAGGATCTGTGAGGCTGATGCGAGTGCGACGTTAGGTGCTCGTGTGCTGGAGCTGACACCTCTTGGTGTTGACTTCTGTGAAAATCAGGAGTGTGGCATCCTAAATGCCAGCGCTCGAAGGGGAGAAGGGCAGCCCCAGCTCCCAGGCTCCACTCACTGGGGTCAGGCAGCTGTGCTGCCCGAGCCCAGCACGGAGGTAGAAGGCGGTCGGGTCACCGGAGCTGGAGCGGGGAAAGAGGCAGCACCCTCGCCCACAGGAACGGGCTGGGGTGGTGAGTGGGTGGCAGGGGCTTATGTGAAGGCCACTCTGTCCTGGAGCAGCGAAAGGAGAAGAAGAAAAGTGTGGTGATTGGAGATGTGAGGAGGAGAGGAGGTGGGAGAGGTAGGGAGGCAGCGTTAGAAGAGAGAGGATGGGGATGAAAAGGAGTCAGCGATGAGGCTTCTTTGAAAGATTGGGAGATCAGCTGGGAAAATAGAGATAAAATACTTTCTGGTAGACACTTCAAGGGTTAACCGAGAGCTAGGCTGAGATGGTGGCAGTGAGGAACCTTTGGTCACTGTCTCCGGTGAAGTTGCTCCGTGTGTTTGGTGTGGCTGAGATCCAGAAGGATAGTGCAGAGTCAAAAGGCTTGGCCTCACCAGAGGAGAGGCAGCTCCCAGGGAGCTGCTCCAGGCTACAGGTGCCTACCTGGGGCTCTGAGAGGTCAGGTCTTCTAGGGCCTGAGGTACCAGAGCTAAGCTACCCATACACATAGCTCTTTCGGTATTTAAAGCCTCCCTTGCGCTGTGCTTCATTAGGATTAAACTGTACTTCTTTGGTTTAGGAAGACTGCCTGCTTGGTGTATTAGCTGTCGGTCACACGCGCCTGATCCGAAAACAACTGGCATCTGAAACGACTTGGACTTGCTGGAGGCAACCTGGTCGACCCACGGATGCTGTGAACCAGGAGCTGACCAAAAAGTGGGAGAGCTCCAGGATTCCTCCCCGGAAAAGGTAAGAAGGACTGGAGGGTAAAACTGGTGGGAGCGCATTTGTAGACCGGAAAACCAGAGCACTTCTCTGGGTACAGAGCTGACTTCGTTGTAGATGGGACCTTTGAAATTTAAATACGTAGAGTGCATAAAGGATGGTCAAGATGTGAAGTTATTTCCATCAGTTCAAAGTGCAAGTTGCTTGCTGGAGGCATAAGATTGCTGTTTGCAGACATCGCCCTTGATTTCTGTCTGCTTTGAGTCACATCATTCTGATTGCTCATAATTTATATTGCCAAACTTATTCCAGTGTTATTGTCTCTTTAAAACCTCACACTCAGATAGCCTTAGGCAGTTAAAACAATCAGGACAGTGGAGCAGTATCTGAGCTAAACCAGAGCAGTAGGTAAAGAGCAGAGGATTGCTCTCTCCGGTGGTAAAGGCACAGGTGTGAGTCAGATGATGAGGAATCTATTCCTGGCCCTGACAAGCAGCGCAGTCTCTGCACCTGATTCACCAGTGTGTTACTCTGCTAATCTTTTTAGGCTCATCTTGCCACTCTCCTCTGTTTATGGCAGCCTGTTACACTTGCACAGAGTGGATGTAGAACACTATCAAATTAGAAGGGTGATTTATATCCTAGAGCAAAACTGTCTATTGATCCTGGCAGATGGGCTGGATGTTGTGGGACCAGAAAGACAATGTCCAGACCTGGCAGCGTTTTCAGAGCGTTCTGTGTGTCTGCGGTGTGTGGTGTGGTACCCTACCAGGAGGTCAAGCCCAGTTGCTCTGAGCAGCTTGCAGCAGTTCAGGCTACAGTATCGCTTTCCCTGTTGCGGATAGGGTTTCATGGGTAGGTCGTACACGGCGCTTCATCTCTATCTGGGACCTTGCTTTGAATATGTAGGTGCTACCTATGTAAAATTCAGACTCACGTAGCACTTTCCTCCCTCAGCCTGTTCTGTCTCAGGTTCTCATTACCCTCTCTTAGTGGTAGTGCCCAGGAGATCCTGTGCTAGGGTGTTCTGTTGTCCCACTCTGGTAGGTATTCTTGCTCTGATAGACCCCTCCTGTCTCTCCCTGAGACTGGGGAGCCGACCCGGGCGGCTGCTCATGGAAAACAGCGGACTTGATTGTGGCAATGCCAACAGTGTGGATAGGCAGGGGCTGCTGCTGCCTCGAGCTCCGACTGTGATCTTGCTGCCTGTTGTGTAGCTGAATACAGGGCTTCAGTTGCTCAAAAAATGCCTCCTACTAAGCAGTAGAGTCCACACCAGTGCTGCAAGGTTATGACAAAGCGAGTGTCAGCACCTCCTGGGGGAAGGCTGCTGGTGATGGACCAAGCCTTGGCAAGAGTCCAGCCGTTCTGTCAGTGATGCAGCCACGAGTACTTCTGAACAAAGCTGTGTCTGGCAAGCGCTCTGGTGTACGGTGCTGTTGCTGGGAGTAGAGCAAATGCTGCTTATTGCCTGCCCTCAAGAACCATTAGAGGAAGCGCAGACGTCTCCTGTTACTGTTAAAACAAAAACCGAGTGCCGTATGGGCACAAGAAAACGTAGATCCATTGGCAGCAGAACAAGACGATGAATTATTCATTCCTCCAATGCCTCCTGTATGTTCCATCCACTCAGGCTGTTCCGCGTTCTGTGCGCTGGGGATACAGACAGATCTGCTTCCAAAGCCACAGGGACATGACCCTGCAGACTGTGATCACCACTCCACTCAGTTTGTCCTCCGTGAAACTGGCTTGTGATATCCTTGAGGACACAGAAGTAACCTTTGGTCATCCTGTGGGCTGTTGGCAGGAACTCTTGTAACACTGACGAAACTGGGATGTGTCTGGTAATGCCAGCCTGGAGCTGACTGTGAGGTGAGGGCAACGAGTTAGGGCCGAGATGGAAACACCGACTGCTCTGGCCCGTTTTGCAAAAGGGAGGTGGGAGCCTGCATCTTTTGTGTAGTATTGCTTTGGTTTTGTAAGAGAACTTAGGCTGCGTCAGTTTGTTCTTAGCTCAGTCTCGCTGAGAAGCCAAAGTGCCATCTGCTAAAAGTTCCCTGAGCACAGGCAGGATTTTTCTCTCATGCAGAGCACTTTAGTAGAGAGGAGGGTATTTAAATTGCTGTTTGGGAACATCTGTGAAATACATAGCTTTTTTTCAACTTGTTTACTAGTGGGCATTTGTCTGTGGAATGGTTGTCAGTTGCCAGCTGAAGTTAAGAGGCACTGAGGACTTAAGAGAGCTGCAGAGACTGAATTCTCCTCTGATTCTTCCATGAACTGCTCTGAGATCAGGTAAGAGGCCTCCAGTGTGAGAGCAGACATTGCTTAAGATTTGTTCAGAGGCTGTGGAGGGTTTTTTACTTTTTTTTTTGTCCCCCCCCTTTTTTCCTCCTGCTGGTTGTTAGGAAAATTCCTTCAGCCATTTCACATGCTCAGCTGCACCATGCGTACCGTATTGCCGACTTTGGAGCATTTCCCCTGATTTTCCTTCTGCATCTTCCAGAGTTGCTTTTGGCTTAGAGATCTTCAGATTTTTGATGTGGGAAATGCTACCTGTAGCTAGCAAGTGCTGTAGCAATGATGGGCTTAAAGCAAAAGTTCAACCCTTGCAGCAAGGTTTTTTTTTACATTTACAGCACTTACATTACATTTACATGACAGCATTTACACATTACCCTTGCAATGTGCCCTACTCCATTTTGAGAGCCCTTTGAATGTTCTTTAAGAGCTTTGAGGAAAGGAAGAGAATGATACTTCAGTCAAGACAATGTAACTTGTGTCCAGAACAATTTTCAGCTTCTCATTATGCCAGCGAGCTGGATTTGCCTTAGCGCCATCCCCTTTTGGAGTTGTCATAGTCCAGAAGCTGAGGGAAGCTGTAGAGGCTAAGATAAAATCCCAGGCTGCGTTTGAAGGGTCCTCACTTTCAGAAGTGGTGGAAACATCCGGGTGGGAAAGGTTGCCCAGCTGGTGGAGTATGTTTCACAAAGAGGGCTCTCAAGGAAAAAAGGGTTGGTCCTGAAGTAGGTAAAATGTGTTTGTCCTCTGGTCTTGACAGAAGTGAGATGATAAACTGGAATAATACTTTTCTTTTTTTTTTTTTTTAATCAGCGAAAAGAGGTAGACAAACAGAGCAGGCAGTAGATTTGTGGTTTCCATAGCAATGTAGCTGTGGGAAGCTCTTGTACGGCTGAGCTTCGCCCTCACTGCAATCACACTTGAAGGCTATGAGTGTTCAGCGTTCCTGCCAGGGAAATGTAAATATCCATCAAACACGGAAATGGCTGAAAATGCAGCTGCGTAGTCATGATTTGGTATGTTTGCTGGGTTAACCTTAGTATGTGGATGTTAGGAAGCTCAGCTCTGTCGTGGCTTATTTCTCCTTTATGCGTTGTCCTGCACTGAAAGAGTGCATCCGGCTGTTCTTGCTGCACCAGGCAGTGATACGTTGACCTGTATCCTTTGCTTTCTGTCGTCTGCACATACACACCCGTCCACAATGCTGATGCTGGTGACTCTCTGCTTACCCACACTGATTTTCAAACATCCACCGACCGAGAGACACGTACCTGACTCTTCCAAGGCATGCTGGCTGATCAGAGCGCTGCCCTGGGGAACTCGGCGCGGTGTACTTCACGCTGTTCATAGCCATCACCTCGCTTGTTACCGTGGGCTGCATGTTACATTAAATCATGGATTATTGTAATGGACATTTTGCGAGTGTTTTAATGATCAAAACATAGGAGCTTTGGGGAATCTTTGCGTATAGAGAGAGGTGTCTGTAACCGCGAGTGGCTGAATTTGAGCGCCTTTAAGTTTGGCTTTCGCAGTAAGTTGCAGTGTGGAATTTTTCAGCATCTCAGCTGATGGATTATCAATAGGTCATAGAGGCAGAGGAAGGAAAATGCTCTGTGTGACCGCTGGATGCACACGTCAGACAGTTGGGCACGTACTGATCCTACACACCCACTTGCATAGTCCAGTCCTCGTGAGTCACGGGCATTTATGCTTCGTCTTCCTCCTTTTTTTCTGATACTGCTGCTGGATGCTTCTCTTGCTGTCTCCCTGCACACATCTCCTTTACCTTCAACATTTGTTTTCCTTGTCTGATTAATGTAATGGGTCATCTGTTCCCTTTATAGAAAGGAGTGTTAATTATTTTCAGAAGGATAATTAGGTTGCTAATGAGAAGCTCTACTGCAGTAATGTTTCCTTTACTCACTCTTAAGTGCTGTACAGAGCAGCTTACTGAATATGCCGTTAAATACAAGTGCTTGTGTCTGGTTTTAATGCTTGTGTCTGGCTTGGAGATGCACCTTCAGGTTCCCTGAAAGAAATGCTTTGGTAAACTTGGGAATCCACGTGGCACAGATGACTGAGCAAATGAGGCTGGTGCTGAGAGCCGCCTAATTGTGCAGCCTGTTTGACTCCTTGTGAATTGAGTGCTTCTGCCAGTGGCTGGCCGCAGTTGCACTCTATATTCTGGTTTTGCTGGGTGGTTTTTGGCAGTATCGATAACCAGTTGTGCTACCTGCCACACCAGGCTCTAGTCAGATGCAGCCCTTGCATCGAATAGTCTAATTAGCCAGATGGCAGTCGGAGGCGCAGGGGGGTGGAGTGACTCAGCCAAGGTCACGTCGCAGAGCGTGGCAAACCTGGTAATAAAGCAGAGGTTTTGTCAGTCCTGGCTTAGTGCGCTGCAGTATTTGTGCCTCTCTCGGGGCCCGCATAGCTCACTACAAGACTTGCATCGCTTGCATATTGCTCTGTGAGGCAGCACAGCTGCTCAGCAACCCCATCCATCTACCCACCTTGGCACTGACTCAGGAAGGCCCTTTTGCTTCTCTCTCTGAGTCATGGCTGCTTCTTGCTTCTCTCCTTTCTTCGCTTTTTTGTTGTAGAAATCTCAGTGCATTGTGGAATTGCTGTGAGAGCACTGCTGTATTCTAGATGATATTTTAGTTTTGGGATCTCAGGATGAGACGTGTTGGGGTGCATATCCAGCATCCCCTGCGTTTTGAGTGCTGAGCCTTCATGCAGCTCTGCAAAAGAGCTTTTGGCCGCATCCTCTGATGTCCAGTCCAATTCCTGAGTCTGCTCTTAGCCAGACTCTTGGAATTCTTTACGTGCCATAGCTCTACTAGGGAAGATGGTGAGGGAAGGCTGCTGAGAGGCCGCCACTCTTCCAGGCATCAGAAGATACTCCCTATGCTTTTATGCTGATCATTGTAGACCCAGTTGGAGAAGGAAGGAAGAGAGATCTGTCAGGGTTGTGGATGTGGTGCAAAACTTCATATGTTGTTCTGTGCTGGCAAAGTACTTAAGTGTAGGTGACTCTGAAGAGTGACTTAGGCATAAGAAATAGGCAAGACTCTCCATTTATTTTCAGGAACAGATGTGTGCTGCTAGAGCAACTTGTACCTGTGCTCCACACATGCACGGCTGCCTTGGCTGAGGCACGCTCATTTAAAAGTTAATTTTGCCTATGTAGCTTTTAAGTTAACTTCACGTATCTTTGCAGCTGTGGGAACTCTGAGGGATAAGGAAGTTATAGCAGAGCAAGTTGGTTAGCTGCAGTGTGCATAGAGGTTCCGAGTTAGTACAAGCTTGTGGAGAAAGAGCACACTTGAGAAATGTCAAGGTGTCTGTTTTGAACACCTTGGCATTTCTAGGAACTGTCATGCAAAGTAGTGGAAATAGTGCTGTTTAGCATATGTGTAATGTGATGGGTTTGTTGTTGCATGTATCAAAACTAGTTATATAATGGAAGCATATTTAGGTTTTTTTACTCATGGTGGGAAATAAAAACTTAAATTCTGACTCATCCTACCAACAGTGTATTGCTTAATACTGAGTGATTGCCATAAAAGTCTTTAGAAGCTGCAGGTTTGTGTACCTCTAGAAAGGAATGGACAGGCTGGCCAGAATGTGTGCCTCCAGGACTGTCAATAGTAGATGCATGATTCAGGCACGAAAATGACAGCTCTTAAGCATTTTACATAAGCAGGGACAAGAGAACATATGGTGCCTCTCTGGTTCCATTTGCTGTGGGTCACCTGATGCTCTATTTGTTCAGCAGATTTTAGAGATGGTTTAAAGTGAATTCAGGGTCTGGGGTTTTTGGAGAGGGTTGTGAGCGTTTTTTTTTGGTGGCCAGCGTGAGCAGTTTCAAACTGTTTTACTTTAAAACTGAGAAATTAATTTCTAGCCTTGTCATGAGACAGTTCCCAACGCACAGATGAAAAGCAGCATCTTTGTTAAGCTGGCTCTTTACCCAAGAGACATGAGGTACCTCTTATGGCCCAGAAGGACAAGATAAAGAAAGAAAAAAAATCTTGTTTTATACTAGACCAGAAACTACCTTGTGTAACTTCAGGTATTTCACTGAGGTGGATAAAACAATATTGTGCATGCTTTGAGCTCCTCTAGGTAGGTATGGGAAGGGTGCAGGAATAGTAGCATCAGGAATGCTCAAACTTGGCTCTTGTCTCCAGGACGTGTCCATCTCTAGCTCCATTCAAAGGTTCTAGTAACTACAAAAGGGAGCTGGAGGGGAAAAAGCTTGCGAGGAAGGTGCCTTTGTTAAGCGCCTGAAATTCATGAATGAGGTTGGGCCTGTGCGTGCGTGGGGGGAGATGTTTATATGAAATCCAAAAGCTTGTAAAACCGCGTTGTGCAAATAACTAATTTGTCACAACGGTATCACGTTGCAGTAATAGTGTAAGGCAGATTCCTGGAGGCTGAACCTCAAAGAACAAGTCGCTGTCAGAGGTGTGTTTCCGTCAGTGAGAGCTCAGAGCCTGCACAAAGGAGGGATCAGCGCCTCGCTGCTTAACTAACAACTCTGCCTCCTAAAATAGCAAGCAGTTGTTTAGATTATATCTTTTGAATTTTTATCTTTGGGAGATGGCAAAATAAAAGCTGAAAACGTAAGCTGGGAGTTAAGGGCACTGCGAATGAGGAGCTGGGGCAGAAAGTCTCTGGCGGAAAATAGGGTGACCCTGAGAAAGCCCTGCCCTGTTTGGGAGCTCTGTGGCTCATTGTTACCAGGGCAGGACAGTCTTGACGCCCTGGCCAAGGCCGTTCTGTCTAAATACAAAAGTACAATGACATGGCAGCTGGGTAAAGCCTTAAGATACAGTTCAGTGGGAAGAAGTCAGTTGAATTGTCCTTCCATGAAAAGGCCTCTGCTGCTGCACAAGACGCCGGGCTGCAGGCTTGCCTCTGTGCTGCAGAGGATGGTGCAGCTGTGGTTGTTTTCTTTTCTGGCTGTGCTTGCCAGTCCCCACGGGGAAACTGAGTCCTTCCGACTCAGCAGAGTGCAATAAGTTTCCACTGACAAGTTCACAGAAGTTGAGGGAGGCTCGGTACTTAACAGAAAGAGAAACTAATTACAGGAGGTGTTAAGAACAAACTGAACCTCATAGATGCGAAGTCATGGTCTTACTGCTTCCTCTTACACATTTGTGTCTGGTGTAAATGGCTCTGTAGCCCATAGCCTGGTGGACAGCATCTCTTCCAGTGTTTCAGCTGAGGGCATCCTTCGTTTCATAGGATTTGGCCACTAGGCTGCCATGAGATTTCAAAAACAAGCCTCTTCTGGGAACCAGATGAAGTATGTTCAGCTCAGTATTCCCTTCTCTCCAAAGATCAAGTCCAATATGGTTTTCTAAGGAGCGGTAATATGTGTTGCTGGGTCAGCTGGTAGTGTGGAGGGATGGAGAGGGGCAATAAGTTTCAGGTACTCAGGCCATCTTTGGGCTGGAAGCTATTTGAAGTTCAGTATCAGGTTTCTGTCTCCGATATGACCGTAGTAAGATTAAAGTTACTGACAACACAGTCTGGGTCTGCAGCAGCTAATTCTCCCTGGCATGAGCATTTTCCTTGTGGAGCCCAGCAGAGGGGAGAGGTTGTGCATTTCACAACCCTGGCTGGACAGATCCACTGGGCCACCGACTCCTCCCTCTTTACACTCGTGTCCCCACGTGTTCCTGAGGCCCCTGTATGACCATCACAAATGCTTTCGTAAGGGGAATTCAGAGCTGATGAAAGGTACTATCTGGACTGTTCAGAGGGACATCTGTGCTTTTGTAGATGAAAGAGAGGCTCTGACAGTGAGAACATGCACTTTCTGTGCTGTGCATCAGCATGCGTTATCTGTTCTGGAATGAGCAGCTTACAGAGGCAAGTGAAAAGAATTCAGAGTCAACTGGTGTCCAGTCTCTCATGTGAGATGGCCAAGGATCTGGGTCCATTAGTGCCTGTGTTTGAGTGATGAGTATCTTACGTCAGTCATTGGGACTTAAATACGTATGAGAAAAAACAAGACCTATGTGTGTTTTGGAGCATTTTCTTTTTGAAGCCTGGAAAACCAGAATGAATCGGATTCTGGTTTCTGGATCTTACTTCTGCAGCGGTAGCAAATGACATGACATGGTATGACATGTTCTCTGAGGCACAGACTGATTTTCCATGTGTGTCTGTACAAACCTGTGGTACTTGGATTTACTGCACCTGGCCACTCCTGGCAGTGTCTTACTGTGAAGTATTCTGACACAACTGAAGACACAAGGAATTCAGTTGCCTTAAACTTCTGCTTTAGAAAGGTAAGACGTTTAATTTCATCTGCAGTGTTAACATGTGGGACAGACAGACATTTGGAGCCTTCAGCCGGTGACATGTGCTGCTAGCCCAGGGCTAGGATTGCTGGAGACGATACACAAGAGCCTCTTCCCGCTGCTGATCATTCTGTCAGGGTACTAGTCAAATGACAGCCTTGCCCCACTGCAGTGCCAGGTTAGTAGAGGCAGGTTTTAAAATAGTCTTTCCTTTTTTCTAAGGGCAAACCGGGTCAGCGTAGATAGTCTGGCTGTGTTAATTTTCTCTTCTTTCTGCATGCAGCAGCTGCTTGGCCTCAGACAAAAGGAAGTGCTGAACTAGAGAAGCACCGTGAACTCCTGCCTGCAGAGCAGAGTTTACTTTTAGTAAAACTGAAATTGTGCCTTATATGAAGAGAAGCTGTTACTAATGTAGCCTTCTAAGCAGGGTCATCTGAGACCAGAGACTGGTAGAGAAGCAGTCTTGACTTACCTTGGCGCCTTTTAGTGTTGGTGTTTTATCAGCATATGCAGTCAAGGCTCATAATTTTTATCCCACTGTTCCTAAGACTAATTTTCATCCCAGAGCAGCCTTTTGGACCATATCCCTCCATCTTCCTCTTCCTCTCACCCATTCTTCTGCATTCTAACAAGTCAGCTTCCGAGCAAAACTCACAAAGAGCATGTCTCTCCCAAACCAAGTGTGGATCTGTTCTGCCAGGTTAACTTTGCCACTGAGCAAACTTTTGATTCTTTGTTCCAGCTGCACTGATTCTACAGTTGCTGGGGCGGGAAGGTGATGTTGCTAAGCTGCTTTGATGTAACTCTCCTAAGTCATTTGTCTGTTGCCCTGTTTGGCCACAGAGACACTTTTTATGTACCTTCCCTCTCTCTTCTGACTTTAGATGTCTTGTCCATACCGGAGTGCTGTGTCTTCTCAGCAATTGCTCGGCAGCTCAACAGTGAGAGGAAAATAACTTCACTTTTCTGGGCTGTTTTCCAGTCCCATGGAGGTTCCCAGCCATGCTGGTTTGAAGTATTCTATTAAGTTGGGGTTACTAGCCAGAAGGAGGATGGAACACGTATCCAAATTTTATCTTGTCATCATAGTAGCTAGGAAATATATGGAACTTCATTGTTAAAGAATCATAGAGTGATTTGGATTGGAAGGGACCTCAAAATCAGCTCATTCCACCCCCCTGCCATGGGCAGGGACAGCTCCCACTAGACCAGGTTGCTCAGAGCCCCGTCAAACCTGGCCTTGAACCCTGCCAGGGAGGGGCTTCCACAACTTCTCTGGGCAGTTGTAGATGCCACCCTCACAGTAAAGAATTTCTTCATTATATCTAATCTAACTCTCAGTTTGAAACTGTTAACCCTTTTCTTATCACCACGCTCCCTGATAAAGAGTCCTTCCCCATCTTTCCTGTAGGCCCTGTTTAAGTGGTGGAAGGCCACTATAAGGTTTCGCTGGAGCCTTCTTTTCTCTGGGCTAAACAACCCCAACTCTCTCAGCCTGTCTTCATCAGGGAGGTGCTCCAGCCCTTTGATCATCTTTGTGGCCTCCTCTGGTCTCGCTCCAGCAGGTCTGTGTCTTCTGTGTCCTGAGGACTCCGGAGCTGGGCACAGCACTGCAGGTGAGGTCTCACCAGAGCAGAGCTGTGGGGCAGAATCACCTCCCTCGAGCTACTGCCCACACTGCTTTTGGTGCGGCCCAGGATGCGATCGGCTTTATGGGCTGCGAGCACACATTACTGGCTCGTATTCAGTTTTTCACCTATCAAGTCCTTCTCTGCAGGGCTGCTCTCAATCTGCTCACCGCCCAGCCTGTATTTGTGCTTGGGATTGCCCCGACCCAGGTGCAGAACCTTGCACTTGGCCTTGTTGCCAAGTTATCTTCTTAGGTGAAGTTAAAGATTAGGAAGCAATGATGAGTTTACTTCCCTGCCATCTGCCCTCTGCAAGGCTGTACCTAGTACGCCACTTACAATTTTACTTGTGCATTCCTCCTCGTTTCCCTCTATTCTACAAATATTCCAGGCTCTCTCCATCCTGCTTCTTTTAGATCCATCTTCTTTTCTGAAAGCAACGTTCTTGCAAGGCCTTCCCCAAATTAATTCTTACCAGCTTTTCCTCTCTTTCTGGGCTTTTGGCTCATTGGGTCCTACAGACGCCAACACAAATATGGTAGTAGTTTTAAGAATCAATCAAGAAAATTGCTCTGCTTTCTGCAGCAGCTGAAATTCAAGTCTCCTTTTACCACCCTGCTTTGACCTTTTGTGACTGTGCCATCTCTCTGCAGCTGAGAGTGGAAAATGTCTTCTGTGCGGATTGACAGCTGGTAGGAGTGAAGAGGTGAGTAGTATTTTTACCTCCTTGCTGAGTTTAGGATTAGAGTTAGCACTTCTTAAGGATTTTCTTTTCTAAGGTAGAAGCTTAATTCCTTTTTCAAGTGTTTAGCAAGTAGGTGGTATTAACACGATGCAGTTAAATTCCACAAGTCCCGAAGCAGATGCATGTTAATTGCTATTCACAAGAAACGGTTTAGAATTTTTCAGAAGGCTGAATGTGTAGATTGGATCTGGGAAAATGGATGAATATGAGTAGTACCTCAGCACGAACCACAGCCAGAAACTGCTGGATTTGCAAGGCAGTCTGACGCTGTAGTATTGCTCTATTTCGTGATCTGGGCTACCCTGTACTATGAAAGATGGATTCCTGGACTCCAGGCGCTCAGAAGCATCTGAAGCATCCCTGTGCACATACATACAGACTTTTCTGTCTTAAGGAACCTAAAATCTTATGCCTATGTTAACTAATTAATATAGGCAAGTTTTGAAAATGCCTTCCAGTATTGGAGCAATGATTCTGTTTGATGGTTTTATTGGGGAGGCTGCTCAACAGAGCGTGGCAATTTGGAAACACCGCAGTCACAGAAAGAAGTGTGGAAGGAGGGTGTAAGGATCTGCTTTTGGAGGGGCTGTGTAAAGGCTGGAACTGAGCATGCCCTGTGGAGTGGTGATAGAATGATTGACAGGTAGGAATCCTGAATCCAGTAGTAGTGTTTATAAAAGGTCACCTCAGCATAAAAATGAACACAGTCAGAAGAAGCAGTTGCAGGAAAGAAATAATTTATCCCCTCGAAGTAGAGAGGAAGAGAGGGCAAATAAGCAAGTCAATAAGGACAACGTATAAATGTGTCGATCTCACTTTATGTATCTGTAAAGCTGTATATAGAATTAAAAATGGCATAGGCATAGCAGGGTGATTTGTCTTTGTTAAAGCAGGTGTCTGTGGTCCGGTTCCAAAATAGAGTGGGACAGAACAGTCTGGTTCTGCGATTTGGGAGAGAGGCAGTAAGAAACTCCGAAAGAGTTGGAAAAGAACCAAGGTGACATCAGTTGCACTCAGAGGAGACACGGGTCATCCTTGTGACCCAGCTCCCTGGCCCATGAGCTGGAGTGCATGAAACTGCAGCTGGGAGCACAGGTTTCAGCTGGAAGAAGAGCCCTGGGACTGTACTTTCATAAGCTGACTGACAGGAAAAGGAGGGAGCTGTAGGATGCAGCAGTAAAAGCTTATGGACTGCTGCTGAGTTAAGAAATTGATGTCTGAAGAGATAAGAGGTTTCCCTGAATTGCTGGCTGAAATAGCCTGGCAAATACCAATTGTGCTTGGGGCACAAACGCTGAGTTATTGCTTTATTTAAAAGAGCTCCTGAGTGTTCAGATCATTGCCTTTCAGAAGGCTGAGAGTTTCAGTCCTGTAGGAAAGCTCTGGTGCTGCCTTTTTGGGACACACAGCACACAATCAGATGAATGAGTCTGACTTGAAGGGGTGTCGTCGACCATTGACTGTGAGAGGTTTACAGCGGATCTGATGCTTGCAGGTTTACAAAAGAGAAAAATAGCAGGTGTTCATAAACCAGCAAGGTGGTGCATTTGTAGCTGTAACGCGAATGCTAAGTTTCCTGATACCTGGAGGAAATAACACCACGGAAAACTCAAGCCGCCTTTTGCAAAGGTGTAAATAGCAATGAAGGACCCAGCACAGTGAAGGGGTGTGTCTGCTGTGCAGGAACTAGGTCCTAAAAGTGAAGTTTTTGTTCACTTGTTATTCAGGACAGAGAAATTTGACAGATCTATGAAGACACATTTACCTGAGTGATGTGCTTACAGGCTGCTCTGAATTGCAGTAAACCTGAACAACAGAGTACAAAACTCGCCGCTAATTTATTTGCCAGTGCAATATATTTCTGCCACTGATTATGTACTTTGCCAGGCAGCAGTGACGTGATTAATCCCTCTGGCGTCCCATTTGGTGGGTGCTAGTGGGAGAAACTCGGGGAAACTGCTCGGGGGAGCTGCCTTTCCCAGCCGTAGGCATGGTTGCTTACTTGAGGATCTTGTTGGACATCCTTGTCAGTAGGATTCCAAGATTTATCCTCTACTACCCTTCTTTTCCAGGATGTTTCTGAGGACATGTGTGAACTTGAAATGCAGAAGTTGAGGTATGGAGGCTCCATAAGGATTCCTTTGGTGAAAAAGGATAATTTAGCGATCTGAGACTGCCGAAGTTTTCTCCACCAGGGATGTTAGGAGGAAACTTGAGGAATAACAGCCTGGCAAATAGATAGCACTTGTAAGACCCGGTTCCCTCAGCAGTAGTTTAAAGTTAGGAAGGAGAATATACATATTGAGGGGGAAAAACTAGTTTCTGTAGAATGTCCATCAAGAGACTTCCAAAAGGGGAAACGGAGAAGAAGACTTTTTATGACAGTCCCGGGCTGCGTTTCTGAAGGTGCTTAAAAGCGTGCTCCCACCTGTTTCATCTGCCTTTCTGCAGTGCTTTCTGCTTGCAAGGTTTAAGCCCAACCCAGGCCACGAAGCGCGGTGTCTGTACGGTCTGCAGCAGTTGTGTTCCTCCTAGATGAAGAGTGAGTGCAGTTCCTGGCTGCAGGTGGTTGCACCGTCCAGTTACCTGCTGTCCCTTCAGCACTGGGAGTTTATACAGGCTTCTGCACGGGTGAAGAGTGATGCAGGGAGGTACTTCTTTGCAGCTGTCTGTATGCAGCAAGTTTCCAGTAAAAGAAGCCTTGAACTCTATGAAATGCTGCTTTGAGCTTTACCTGCAGCAAACGAGGAGAGACTGCCTTGGATTTGTTGGCCGTTCTAAATTACTATTTTTTTGTCTTTATACACACAGTGATGTTCTTCACAGATTTAAGTGCCTTGGATTGTGTCAGCATATTAGCAGGCTAGGATTTTAGATACTCTCATTTTACTGCCTTGGTCATAATTTCATGATTTTTTTCCCTGTGAAGCTTCATTTACAATGTGAAATGTATTTAGATTTTTTTTTGTCTCTTTTTCCCCCCCCCCCCCCCCCCAAACCTGGCTTTCCTCCATTGCGTGCTGATTCTGGCTTGTTTCTGCAGATTGTTCAAAAGAGCTGCACTAAGCATATTTATTTGTTACTGTTACCAATACTGACCTCTATGAGTTGTCTAAATCAATTTATTATTGTAATATTGGAATGGACTGGTGTATTTGCTTTTCATTTTGTTTTGGAAAGAAGATGGGGGCATTTGCTAAGAAGAAAAAAGCAAACCACAAACCTTTTCAAAAAAGAACTGTCTGAATTTCCAAGCAGCCTTGAGAAACCATGGAAGATGGGTGACACGTAGTATTTTGACCTTAATGTTGTCTCTTCCTTACATCTGTTGACTCTCTAGTGGCAATGGAAAGGATGTTGGCTATGGCAAAAATGTTGTAAACTCTCTGTGTGTTTTCAGGTTAAATTATCTCTGTCCATTCACCATGCTGTTCTGGGTTGCCTTTTCTCGGTAAGCGATGATGTGCATTATGTTCTTTGAATGTCAGATTTGCCTCAGTCAAATAATACAACACGTTAAGCTCAAGCTTTCAAAAACAGCCACGAATTTGGATTGCCACTGTACTTGAGGGCATGGTCGGAAATGAAGGGGCCCAGCTCCCAGGAGCTTACGAGTCAGGCAGTTGCCCGTCGGGGAGTGGTCAGACCTGTGCCTGAAGTCCTGGGCTGTAAACTTGTGGCGGTGCTTGAAAAATGGGTTTTGGGAACTCAGTTCTGCCCTTGCTGCAGAGAATGAAGTCAAGCTGGACTTACTGTCCGGGTTAAAATAATGGTGAATCCAGCAGTTGAGCACTCAGAGCTGTAGCATCAGTGAATGGTGGGGACTCGGGGCAGCTTTTCTGAACAGAGAAGGGCAGCAGGTAAGGCACAGGAGACTTGTGGCAACAGGCTTGGAGAAGGACATGGCCTCACCTGAAAGAGGAGCTGGGGAAGTTCAGGGATAATACTTCTAGATGCTGAGCTTGGACCCAGTCATTTTTCACAAATTTGTCTTGCAAGTCTGCTGCTTGCTTGGCTCTTGAGGGGTCTTAACTTCTGTCAGGAATGTAGGAAACATTCCTTTTGGTCACTGTGAGTAAAAAAGAACTGCTGCCTTCATTTGTTCTCAGGTTAGAGTGGTCACTGGCACTAAGGTGTGTTTTAGTAACATGATGCTAGGTGTGAGGCAGGGCATGGCAAGTCTCAACTTTCTGCACTTCTGCTGCTTTTCAGGAGATCGCATTAGCCAGGAAACTATTCTTTAAGCTGACAATGTCTTCGGGTTTTCTCTTTGTTCTCTGACACACACCCCCCCTTTACACTCCTCCCCAAGAAACCCCCACTTTTTCTCCTTCCTTTGTGAAATGGTGCCTTCTGGGCAGCCCACACACAGGCATTACCGGTAAGAACTACACTTCCCCATCCCTTTGGCTTAGTCTGGTAATTGGATTCTTTTAAGCTCCTTTTGTCGTCATTCTTTTTTACTGTATCCCAATTCTCTTTGGAACAGATTTGAAAGATAGGCAGGGATCAGAGGCTGCCAGCAGGTACAGAGTGAACGGGGCGAGGGAACGAGGAGCGTCAGGGAGATGATGTGGCTTCTCGGGGGAAAGGAGCTAGGGGCGAAAATGAAGGGAAAAGGCAGATTGGAAGCGAGCTGTGCTTTCTTACTTGCAATATGTGGCGGTGTGGGTAGAACTCGGAAGAACAAAGACAACGTGCATCCTGAGGTGGAGTCCAGAGAGAGATGCGGCAACACCAGATGATTAATACATTCAGAACTGACCAAAATCCCAGGGCTCGAGATCCACCCTGACCACGCTAAGAGTAAGGAATGGACACGAAGTCTGTATTTGGAGACATCTGTCTGTGGCGTGCTTTTAGCTTCCTTGCAGGGCTTGATTAATCGATCTGCTGGAACTATTCCACACTTCAGTACAGTCAAAATTCTATTTTCTGAGCCACAGTTAATTGAGGCTCTCTGTTACCTGAAGGATGAATATCTCCTCAAGAGTTATGACTTCATTACATAAGTACCGCTAAGACTTTACTGCATAAATCTTTAAACACTGATGAACTAATGTCTTGGGGCCAAATCCAGCACCAGCCTACTGTAAATCTTTACTCCTAATGGTTCGTGTGAGATATATATGAAGATGTTGAAGCCAGAATAGCAGAACATCCATTCTGTGTTGCCCATGGTTGCACAGGCCTGCTCAGTTTGGTGTTTACTCACAGGGAAAACGCAAAATAGGATGGGAAGAACTGCACTTGAAAAGGTATTGCCCCAAAACGCGTGTCAGTTTGCATTGACGCATCCTTGTTAAAGCAGAAAAGCAGATACACGTCTGATTCTCTCAGTCCTAAGGAAGAGCACAGTAGCTACACTGATGTGCCAATGAGAGTAATTAGACAAGTCCTGAAGAATGGTTACTCTTACATAAGTAGTGTTTGGGTAAGAAGGGTCTGAGGAAGGAGAATACCATTAGCCAGTAGGGCTTGCGGTCAGGGAGTGTGGTAAGTGCCTTCTACTTCAGAGTTGTCTGCTGCTCGCAGCTGGGAGGGACTGAAGTATCCTACTACACGCGTGCTTCCTCTGTCTGCAGTTACTCTTTCAAATTAAAAAGTAACTATGATGTGTAACGTAGGGTTATAGGTGTATCTGAGACGTTTCTTTGAGATAGGACTGGGCGAGTTATAAAACTAAGCGTTAGTAAGGACTTCAAATACGAATTTGTAGAATAACACCGTGCCCCAGTTTTTTAACTGGCAGAAACAACTGGGTGCTACAGAGTGAGGAACTTGCTGCAGCAGTTCAAGTTCACCTGGGGTGAATCAAGTAGCTGACAGGATTTATAGCCTCAGGCCATCACTAAGCAGGGGAGTTGTCTCATGGAGGTTTTTTTTTGTCCGTGTTTTTCTTTTATTAGCACTTCGGAGTTGATTCAGAGTATCTTGATGTCTCATTATACACACCCAGAGGCTGTGAGTTTTAAGTAATTCTGCTGGATTAGAGGGAATAGAGACAATCTGTGAGAGACTTTTTGAAGCGCGTTTGGCTTGGTAGCGGGGAAAACAGGCAGAATGCCACTGCAAAGGAGAGCTTTGAAAAAAATGAGACAGGCAGTGCTCAGGAACTTAATCAGGCGTGAATATGACATGCACTGGTATCTCCCCTGCAGTGCCTGTCTGTGACGAGTCTGCCATTATTTCCTGGTCTACCATCAAACCATTTTCCGATCACTTGCCTCTTGCCTGCCTGGGCTGCCTCATCTGTAAAACTGAATGTGAGCGTGGAAGCGCTCCTCTTGCACAGAAGGATCTTGCATGGGAAGTCTAGGATTTATGTCCTTTCTCCTTACTTGGCCTGGTGCATCGGGTCTATCTGTATTTTACCTCAACCTATGGGATGAGTAATACTCATTTCACAGCTGATATTCTAAAATATGTAAGTATAATCTTTGGGTTGTTACAATATATTTTCTTGCAGCTCTAAGCAAGAGTCCTGCCCTGATCCTCTGAACCCGATTTCTGGAGAGAAATACAGCCCTTCACACGCTTCCCCCTGTGAGGTTTGTGCTTGTTTGCTGTAGGTGGAGAGGCTCTCAGCCTCTGCAGTGTTATCTGCATGGGCAAGGCAGTCGGGGAAAGGCTTACCTTTTCTTCCTCCTATCAACAAGCTGGCAAAGAAGGTCCTACTGGAGAAAGAGGGAAAATTTTTGTGCTGGCTTAGCTCAAGCTTCCTAACAACATGGTATTAGAGAAGCTATTTCTGCTTTAGCTGCTTGAAGTATAACTTGCTGATGATGGGAAGCATTTTCATAGCTTTGAGTTTAGAAGCTCCCTGTTCTCCACAAAGCAACACAGTGCAAATGGCCTCAGTACCAGCGTGGCCATCGCTGTGCAGTCTCCATGGCTTGTTTGCTCTCTCCTGAGACACTTACGTAGCTGGCAGCTGTGTTTCTTGTTCTCAGGAAGCCGCTGCCCATCCCACTGTAACTACCTCAGTGATGAATGTCATTTGTTTTCCTCAGGAGACTAAATAGCTATCATAGTTCAGAGATTTTTGGTCTGTATTACTGTCACTCCATTAAAAGTCTTGCATCACCGAGTTCAATTATCTACTTGAGGCTTTTCACAAATCTGCGCCTCTTACTGAATCCAGTCTGGGCCTTCTGTTTGATGCTTCTCCCACTAATGTCCTGCAACTACTTTTCAGCTTGATCCTTTCGTTGTGAATTGCTGCCTAATAAAACAACACTTTTCTCCTTCATTTCCCCCCTGAGACCTCCTTGTGCTGTATTACCTCCAGGCACCAGCCGGTTTGGTATGGCTGGGAAATAAGATGCTTGGGAACAGCTGCAGTTTTAATTGTTTCATAAATGCTCAAGTGACTTGTAACCATCACATTGTACAGTCCCCAGCTTGTGCAGTGACGTGCTGTAGCTTGCTGTAGTCTCTGTAGGTATCTTCTGTTCCCTTCTGTGTCTTACTGTGTACTTGTTTTATTTTGAATGAAATATTTGACAGGAGGAGGTTGCGACGTACAGATTTGCCTTGTGCCTAGCACAGTGGAACCAGTTTATGTTTGGGCTGCCACAGTTTGGCACCTGCCCTGTCTTGGGATGCTCTTGATCAGGAGGCAACCTTGTGAGAACTCTTTCCTGCATATTGTAAGAGGAGGTTCCTGTCGAGGTCAGGCTGGCTGGGCATGTGACAGTAAAAGGCAAATATTGACGCAGTGTCAGCGCACTGATGCCTGTTTCCTTGTGGTTGTGGTGAAAGGCTGAGGATTCGAAAGCAGGCAGCAGCGTTCTTTGCAATGGAGTAACTCGTATTGTAGACCTTGTCCTAGACCCTGATCTGGATTCACTTATTAAACTTCTAGCGTAGCAACTGGGTATTTTGCAAAGTGTGAAAAAAAAGTAGAGAACAAACAAGTAATTATTAAGTGCATAGCATAGAGCCGGGAAAGAGCAATCTTTGTTGCATGGAGGAACTAGTGTGGGGAAGAACAGGACGTGGCTTACTCGGTATGTTTTTGTGTGTCTTTGGCTGGTGTAAGGCAAGGGAAATAATTGGTGAGGGGATCCTTGGAGCAAGAAGGGAGGGACTGAGACACAAGGACCTTTTGTGCATTTGATCCAACTTATGAAGAGATTTTCGAAATTACAAGGAAAAGCTTACACATAGTACTGCATGATATGGATCCTCCCAGCGAACAGTTCAAGTACATTTCATGTAAAGCTGTAGAGGGAAGTGCAAGGACTAAGGACCACAAGTAGAAAAGCTTAGAAAGGCTTATTAGAACAAGAGGAAAACTATACAATTCCTTGGCAGCTTAGTAAAAACTTTACAATCATTTTCTTCCCTGAAGAATGATTCTGCATTTCCGCAGTGCAATGGGTCTGAGTTCTAAGGCCTCTGCATCTTTGGATGTCTGTCTCCTCAGATATAAAGAACTTCTCCCTTACTCCTGCAGCCATACACCCCCATTCTGACAAAGGACACCTGCAGTCTGTTTCCTTCTTATGCCTTTCCCTTCCTCCTGTACCTCTGACTGTTGATTTGTTCTTGAAATTATGTGAGAATAGAGGAATGATATGAGGATTCAAACGCCTAAGCTTATCAACTGTGCTGGCAAACCAAGTAAATAATGTTACTTTGACAAACTCATCCTCCTCAGAGAGAATGTTTGCAGTGCCCTTACGTGTCAGCTTCCTGTGGACTGCGTGGAGATACACCCCCTGCATATTTTTCACGTGCCACCTCCACCGCTGTCTAGTGGAGTCTGTTGGGACTGAACGGTTAGGACACACGAGGGAATTTCTAGCGACTCGTTCGGTCTTTTACCCACAAGCTCACAACGTGCTGTCAACCCAGATCTGTAGCATCTGATGATAGTTCAGCGTAAAATGGATTTTGCCATTAAGAAACAGGTCTTTGTTCAAGCACCCAAATCACGTGAACTGTCAAGACTTTGGTTGTTTTGGTGTCCATTTAAGAGAGGAGTGAACGTGTCGTGGATGCAGCTCTGTCCTTTCCACTTTCAGTATTCCCCTGTGAATATTCTGCATATCTTTTTTTACATTCATTGTTACAGTTCCTTTTTCCTTATAAACGTTTCTGTCATCTCCGATCAGAATTTCAGCCATCCTGCATGTTAATACTTTGTTCAGAGTGGCACCGTGTTTGCAGGGCAAGGCGGGAACAGTCGCTTTCCAGGTGGCATCAGCATGACTGCGCGTAAGGTCCTTTCCGAGCACCTTGTGCCACAGAAAGGGCAAGTGCGGAACAAAGAAGTTAAATAGTCTCTGATGAAGTGTCAAGAGAAACCCAGCTTGAAACAGCAAGTTCCTAAGAGTGAAAGAGGTCAAATTCACCCTGTGGCGTAAGTCTGTAAAGCTTAATGCTTAAATTCATTTTAAATGCTTAAATTCATTTAAAATGCTTAAATTAAAGCTTAAAGCTTAAATGCTTAAATTCAGGCTGAGGCAGTGACTAGCATGGCAGAGCAATGTTGAGGACCTTGCAGATCTCTACAAAAAGTGTAAAAACTGACTGTGCTGAAACAGTTCAGTGATAAGCAAATTGTGCCCTTTCAAAACCTCTTCACCAGGTTTGTTCCTGTAGAGACAACTGAGCTTGTTCTCATTTCCTATTTATCATGACTAACCACCACTCTCTATGCTCAGCTGTTCCTTTTATTCTCCTCCTTTGTGTTTTTCTGTCCTGAAGCCAAATCTGAATGGATTTCAATGGCTCTCTTGTGCTTTTTGACTTGGTATCAGGCAATCTGACAACATAAGTAAATTATTTCCCAAATCCTAAACATACAATACATGAGTTCTTTAACAGAAGAAACAAGAGTTCAGCTGAATAATGGGGGCAAGGTGTAGCGACTGAAAGTGTAAAACCTCTGAGATTTTCTCATCCAGTTGTCTTTCTGTAGCTCCCACGAAAGCTCATTTTTTTGCTACCTTTGAGTATAGACACTAGGGGACAGCTGGAAGAGCCCAGGTTTTTGATGCTGTCTTCACTGAATCTATTCCACATGAGAGTCAGGAAAGTAGGGGACGGTGCTGTTTCTTGAAAAGAGCAAAAAGGTGATGTGCTCTCCATATGAGATGACTATATTTCTCTCCTTACCAGTAAGTTCTCTGGCAGCCTCACCCCTGGCAAAGCCCTTGTACCCATCACTGGTACAACACTCGCTGCATTCCACTTCTCAGGCAGAGCAGTCTGTTTTGTCCAGGCCCATTCTGAGACTTGGTGCCAGGCTTAAAATTTGCTGTGGTAGAAATGGAATGATGTCAGATTGGCTTCTTTCTCAGATTTGTCCTTTGTGGATGTTACAAGTTTGTTTGTGTGTATTGCTGCCTGGGGGATAAGCGTGGCCGGCAGGTCAAGGGAGGTTTATTCTGCCCCTCTGCTCTTGTGAGATGCCACCTGCATTGCTGTGTCCAGCTCTGGAGCCCCCAACACAAGAAGGATGTGGATGCTGAGGAGGCCACAAAGATGATCAGGAGGCTGGAGCACCTCTTACAAGTACAGGCTGAGAGAGTTGGGGTTGTTCAGCCTGGAGAAGAGAAGGCTCCAGGGAGACCTTATAGTGGCCTACCAGTATCTAAAGGGGGCTACAGAAAAGTTGGGAAGGGGTTGTTTACAAGGGTGTGTAGTGATAGGCCGAGGGGCAATGGTTTTAGACTAGGGCAGGGTAGATTTTGAATTAGGCATTAGGAAGAAGTTCTTTACTATGAGGATGGTGAGACACTGGAACAGGTTGCCTGGAGAAGCTGTAGAAGCCCCCTCCCTGGCAGTGTTCAAGGCCAGGTTGGACGAGACTTTGAGCAACCTGGTCTAGCGGGAGGTGTCCCTGCGCATGGCAGGGGATTGGATCTTTAAGGTTCCTTCCAACTCGGAGCATTCTGTGATTCTATGAGTTGCGACGTCCTTGTTGACTCCACTCTCTTTCTGTCTCTGTCTCTCCGTTTCAGAGTGCCTGCTGGGGTGTGTGCAGAAGAATGGCTGCGGCAGAACCTCTGACCGCTTTCTCCCGATGGTACCTCTACGCCATTCACGGCTATTTCTGTGAGGTGATGTTCACGGCTGCCTGGGAGTTTGTGGTCAACTTTAACTGGAAGTTCCCGGGTGTTACCAGTGTGTGGGCGCTCTTCATCTATGGCACCTCCATCCTCATTGTGGAGAAGATGTATCTATATCTCAAAGACAAGTGTAACATTTTAGTGCGCTGCTTCATTTACACGCTTTGGACATACCTCTGGGAGTTCACCACCGGCCTCATCCTACGCCAGTTCAACGCCTGCCCGTGGGACTATTCCCAGTTTGATTTTGACTTCATGGGCCTGATCACCCTGGAGTACGCCATCCCGTGGTTTTGTGCTTCTTTCATCATGGAGCAGCTGGTGATCAGAAACACGCTGCGCTTACGATTCGATGAGACTGCCGAGCCAGGGGCTCCTACTGTCCCTGTTGCCTTGGCCAACGGCCACGTGAAGACTGATTGAACAGGGACTCAGAACCGCCCTTAGCAATCCGAGAGAGCCCAGACCTCTACTGCAGACTGTCAGCTCTGGCTCTGAGGTAGTGCTCCTTGCTGTATGATAAGATCCATAAACCCCATTTTTCTAATGGGGGTGTGCATGGGATATACCAGAAAAAAAAAAAAAAATCGAACCAATAGATTTTTCTATGGATTTTACTCTTTGGGCTCCATGGACCAATATCAGTTACTTGTTAGTTAGGTCATTTCTGATTTTAACTTATTACGGATGAAAGCAGTCCTTTTGCTTACACTTCTTTGTGGAGGAAGAAGAATTAAGAGTTGTGGAAATGCATCCGAAAAGAAAAAATCCTAATTAGTGGATGGGCATGGATACGCCAGCTATAAGTTAGTGATTGGCTTACTCCATTAGGCAATATTCAGGTGCTTGCTTGCAACCAATACCTCCCGTGGGACCTGAGATGCTGCAGGAACAAGGAAAATCCATCTGCTGTTGAAGAACCTAGGACTGGCAGTCTGCTGGGGAGGTAGATGGTGTTCCCCTCGCGAGGTCCCATTGGCCTCTCCCCAGGTTCTCTGTTGCACCACAAAATAATCTGGTGCTGGACATCTTGCTGAATTTATACAGATCTTGTACTTTTTGAAATCTGAGTCCTGATACTCATTAGAATTTTTTTTCTTTTTTTCTTCTTTCTTTTTTCTTTTTCTTTTTTTTTTTCTTGCTTAATAAAGGCCTTTTTTGCCAAGTGAATTCTACCATAACCTGTGCAATCTGAATCTTGGCAAAAGGCTCAAGAAATAGCGTAAGTCTTCCCATCTCCTGTGTCCCCCTAAAGCAGACCTTGCCTGAGGGTCTGCTGCAGATTCCAGCTCCCATCTCAGCCATGCACACCTCGTTGAGTCTGTACAGGCCACAAAAATTACCTGCCTTCCTTGCCAGGGATTCCTCTGTTCCTGGTGATGTCGATGACTTAGTCTGGCTGCAGCCCATTGTGTTTGAAGAACAAAACCTTCACGTGGCTAACGTGGCGTCTGGGATTTGGGCCTCTGGCACTGACTCCCACCTTCCTTCAGCACTGGCAGGTCTTGGCTCAGTTCTGGCCAGTGTTCTCCTCAGTGTATCCAGAGGATTTGCTTTTTTCTTCCCAAATTCTGCTTTAAGTAACCACAACCATATTGTCATGACGATAATCGGAGGCAGCAGAAGACATGCCATGCTGCCTGATATGTTACTTAAAAAAAAAAAAAAGGAAAAAAAGGAAAAAAACCCCTTTCTGAAGAGCACTTCTTCACGCTCTGCCTGAGTGAGGCTTCGAGTTAGGGTGCAAGAGCTGCAGTCGAGAAGTGGAGCGGGAGGAAGCGCTGTGGCTCCATCACAGAACTACTCGCACGGGGGGCAGTTTGAAATGTGACCTCTTGGGGACATTTGAGGAGCACGGGGAGAGTTGCAGTGCAGGGCAAGTGCTTGATGGTATGGGTTAGCAACAGCCATGGAACTTCAGCTGTCAGGTGTGTCATGCTCCTGCCTGGGCTGTGGAGAAGGTTTGCTGTAGTGGCCTGGTAGAGCCAAATTAATTCTCTGTGTTCGTCCACCATAGTCAGCAGAGCTGCCCCATGAAATGCAAACGTGTTGTAGGATTCCACTCTTGTGTTGGAGAAGGCCAGGCTGTTTCGGAGTGGGTCCGCTGTGTCTGGTAGGGACTGGTCAGTGATGAACCTGCTATTAGGCATCATTTTTTGGTTCTGCTCTTACGAAGGCAGTGTTAATCCTTTTTTGTATCACACAGGGTGCAATCATTTTATTCCTCCCTTCCCCCTCCTCACATGGCACCCGTTGCTGGCAGCGGACACACGGAAACGCTGGTGGCAAGGAGTTAATCAGATCAGACCTGGGATATGTGGTGACTCCTGTAGCACCCAGAATACTTAGGTGGGTATTTAGAGTTACGTTTTTATAGTTCATTAAATTAAGAGACAACAAACATTGAACAGATTTTTTTTTTTTTCCATGCTGTGATGCCAGTGTTATGAAACCAGAGGAACAGTATGGAGTTATCAACCTTGTTGGTCTTGGGCATGTAGACCCAGGCAAAATAGTCACCTGACAGTGTGTACAGGGGAAGAAGAGAGATGAGATTTTTACGTGGGATAACGTAGATGAGCTCTACTGGACCAGAACAAGAATTGCAAGGTGCAGGTGAGAGTTGGGATCTCCTCATTCTGGCCCTGGTTCTGTCAGGGTCACTAGATGCAGTGTCTAAAGCTGGGTTGTCCTCTCACAGTGTAGTTTAGGCGTGGTGTCGTGCTGCCTCCTGCATCCCCTGAAACCCTCAGCTTCACAGAAACATCCTTAGGATTCCTGCTCTCCACTTAGCTGTTACAAAACTCTTTAAAAAAGGGTTAAAAGGAAGTAGCAAGGTGGTTTGGTGACCTCCAGCTGCAGCTGCGACTGGGGGAGGAGGAAGAGGAGTGGCTGTCCACAGAGCTAACCTGGTGCACGGTAGCAGTCATGTGTCTTGACTTTAGAAGGTCCCTGCTCCACGACACAGGTTTTACTCGGTCCTGTAATATTTAGATGCTCAAACTACGAAGGGGTTTCCCTGCAGCATCTAGTATCTTACTCCATTATCCTTACTGCCTGTGCCATTGTAACAGCTATTGTAATTTGCTTTCCACTGATGTCTGACACGTACCGCCCAGCTATTGCATCCTCATGGAGTGGTAATTTACTCCCAGAAGTGCACTTTACTTGCAGCTTGCACACCAGAAGCAGAAAGGGACCCGGAAAATTCTTAAATAAATTAAAATAATGATACATAATACTGTGTACCTAATGCAGCAGGATTAGCCAGACTTCTCCTTTTCTGAGCAACGTGGCTGCAGTCAGAGCTTTGTCTTTTCTGCAAAATCTCCCTTTTTAATACACGTGATGCTTCTTCGAACATCTTACAGAAGTGCCCAGAGCACATTACTGGGGTCTCGGTGGCAGCTCAGCGAGAACTCGGGAGCTGGACTGAAGTTGCAGAGACATTTACATTAAGAAGACAAAAAAAACGCACAAGGCCTAACATTTGTTTGTACGTGTATCTTCCTTAGTAGATTAAAGTTGCCTGTTTTGAGTTCACCAGCAATAAAAAAAACCTTGTGATTAATCTACTCTGTCCTAACTGCAGCAAGGAGGGAGGGCCCATTGCTGCTTTTCTTTTCCAGGGGGTGGTGGGTGGTGGGATACGGACTCCACGTACCTCAAGGTTGCAGTTTTGCTTCCCTTCTCTTCTCTTTTACAGTCCACCCTAAGGGATCTCAAAGTACATGATGAAATACAGACACCTGTTCATACTCCAAAGAGGGAGATGGTTGATTTACAGCAGGACCACACTGTGTTTCAGTCTTTGGTGTTATAACTGAGAGAACTGTGGGCATACATACCAGGTACTATTGCGCCTTTGGCCTGAGTGCGTTTCGTAATTAAAGCAGAATAATCCAATCAAGGTTTTGCTTGACTAGTCCTGTGACTATAAAAGGTAAAACCAAAAAAAAAGCCTGCAGGGCTTTAGCTGGTCTGAGAATTAAGAAGCATGTGACTGAAGTCCTCCTGAGTTCAACAGCATTGCTCTGCTGCTGCCGACTCGTTTTTTGAAACCTGCATGGAAAGAAAGGGGATTTCTTTCTTCAAAGGAACTTCTGTCCTTGTACTACGAATATAACATGAGACACCACTAAGACGTGAAGTGAAACCAAATGGTTTTCTATTTTAGTTTATCCTAGGCTCTGAATACATGCAATATGCCTGGTGTTCAAGGGGGAGGCTTGCAGAACCGAGTTCTTTGCTTCAGTTATGCCTGCAGGCTGCATGAGGAGGAGAGTAGTCTCTTCCCCTTCCTTCCTGCACATCAGCAGCTACCAGGTCCCTCTGCGATCCATCCCCTGTTGCAGAAGGAAATCTCTCCTCTGGTGCAGCCCGTGCTGAACCAGAAGTTGTTCCTACTGTGCATCCCGCCACCCAGCTGCTCTGGCACCTGATGGCCGGATAGGGTCACAGAGCTGGCGAGACCTCAGGAGGGTTGTCCTTGTTTGGCAAACGACCTCCACTTGCACCGGTCTTCCCTTACTCCCCTTGGAGTGTCCTGAGCCAGCCCTTGGGGAAGGAGCTTCCCTTCGTGCCATCTCCTGCCCCAGGGAATAGAGCAACCACTCGAGATTTTAAGCTGACAGAGGTCAATCTCCACTTGGGTGCGGGAATTTCAACAGCTGGGAAGCTCTGGGCTTCAGACTCATTCCTAGCAAGTCATCCACAGGCATGACAGTGAATTGGTACCATACGGAATGGCTTGTTTCTTCTAGAATGGCAAGGGTTTGGTCCATGGAGGGTTTGGCCACGTGGTTCACTGCTCCGTGAACAAGAGGGAAGCTACAGAAGCAGGTGGTGCCCCCAGTACCTGCTCTGCTTTTGGCCCCTGGGCAGCTGGCACAGATACAGAAGGAAACAGCGCTGTTTTGACAGAAGTCCTGGGGAAGGGTGGGGATGCGCTTGGATAGATGTGTCCAAAGGCGCCGCTTCTTCAAATACGAAGCTGTGCTTTCCTACTGAGATCTCTACTGCCTGCAGCAACACAAAAGCCGTCCGCTTGCCTCCAGGCCTATGACTGCCTGAACTTACTCTGAAGTAGAAGGTACGTTTAAAATCTCTAGTCCTCTTTTTCTCTAGGGTATACCTGACTTACATCTTTGTGGAAACGTACGTCACCTAGAGATACACAGTCTAGTGCTCGTTAAGCCAGTATAGATACCAAAAGCCATAGAGTGCTGTGCTCCCTCCTGCTAAGTTAATCACGCTGAGAAGCAGCACACCGTGGCCCACAAAGCACGCTGCCATGTAGCTCTGCCACTTCAGCACCTGAATTAGTACAAGCGCCTACTCAGGAATGCATTTTGCCTCATAAAATGTATTCTTATTTCTGTGGGTTCCAGTGGAAATGTTTGTCACGCTTAAGAGGGAGAAAGGACTGAGATCCAACATAAGCTTCATCACTGCTTATGGTCTTACTTGAGAGCATCTGGTTTAAACTTCCAGCTACTTAACTGAGACCCCAGAGTAACCAGGTGTGGAAGGTGACAGGTCACAGCCTCGGAGCAGCATCACACACGTGATGTGCAGCTCCAGGGTGCAGCCAGGACGAGCTCCCGCCCTGCAAGGACCGTGATGAGTAGAGGGGGTGATACGAGCGCTGCTGGTAACGGTGGCAGGGCGAGGACTGTCGGTGACGTCTGCATTCCCAGATCTTCAAGAGCTGGACAGGTTGGAAGCAGCTCTTCCATGTTCCCTGTATTTGGGACTTCTCATGGGTCTAAAGCAAACGGGCAGGTTTTGTTTTATTCTAAGAAGGAGACCATTTCCTTGACTCCTTACTCTGGAGTCTGGGCTGATCACTCCTGCTTTTGTAGCCACTGGATCTTGTGGTGTGAATGGCCTTCATTAGTGTCTCAGAAAACAGCGATTTTAAAATGGTAATCCCAAATGCTTGACGTCAGTTTGTGTTTATGCTTTAGTCAATTTAGGAGCTTAAGACCCTTAAGTATCTGGTGGTGCTGGTTGTTTATACTGTTGCGTGGCATGCTGTCCTGCCCTGATGTTACAATGAAGAAGAAAGAGAAGGAAACACAAGCAATTTGCTCTTTAATAAAAATAAGTGAATATATGCAGTTGAGACAATATTTATTAAATATGTGAGCTGAGATATGCATAGTGCTGGCCTTTCAAATATGGAACACTTCCCAGTGCAGAATTTCTCCCTCCTTTGTGGTTAATCCCCTTTGCAACCTAGCTGTATTGCTACTTCATTATGGTTATTTACCTACTATTTTGGGAATGGGAATAAGAGTATTTGTCTTTATTTTTCACTGAATGATCTCTAAGTGCTTTTCACAAGGTAGTGAAATAATTCTCACTTCAGGCCTTGAATTTGGTCAGGATTAACCCCAAATAGCGCTGATGAGGAGCTGATGAAAATGTCCTGACAGCTCCCAGAAGGTAATTTCAGACACGGGGAGTTTAACATTTTACCAGTTTCCCAATTCTCCATATCTGAGGAGTAAGTTAAAGTTCCAAGGAAGTTGGGGAACTGGTAAAATGCTGCCCGGTTTCCACCAGCTGAAGCCAACCCAGAAATTGTTTGTGCATCATCACATCGCTCCATCTGCCCGAGTCAAAGCCGGCACATGAAGGGACTGTCAGAGCTGATAGCATGATTCTATCCTGTACAGAACAGGACTGATAACCCTCTGTTCGCTACATAATCCCATCTCCATCAGTAGAGTACTTTTGGGTAAATATTGCTAGGGCAACAAGCCATGTTAGAGGCCAAACTGAGGTGACCATCTGCTCTATCGGCTCGTGTTGCTGCAGTTACTGCAGACCTTATCTGTGTTGCGGTTTCTGTTGTCAGACCACTCATCTGATAGCACAGTTCTTCCTAGTGCTCCTGTTTCTCCAGCAGCTCCTTCGGTAACCCCTTCTGTGCCTTAGCTCCCCTGCAAGTCCACGCTTCAGTCACAGGTACCCTGAGCTGCCTGCTTGAGCCCCAGCTTTGGCAACTTAACACCAATGGGCTGTTTGCTGACGAGCTGTAGCTTCCATTAAAGTCCACAGCAGCTGCAGTTGTCAGTGCTTTGGAAGGCAGAAAACATTTTGCACACTTGCCTTCAGGCACAAGGGGAGTAGCGAGTTTGCAATTATTGTTCAGTGCCTTTGCTGCAACATCCACACAATGGTACATTATAGGCTTTTAGGACTAAATTCAGCAAAAAGCTTCTCGGGTCAATCTCTTTGAGTTTCAGCGTGTGTGGAATAATACATAATTTCAGCTGATCCTTCATGTAAGTGCACATACACATAGGGAGTGTCTATGTTCAGGTGCAGAAACGTAGCTGGTGGCCTCCACGCTGCACCACTGGCTTCACCATAACTTCTACTGGCAAAGAGCCATTGCCTGCTTAGCTGCCGAGAGCAGTCTGAGCCCACTCACTGCCACTTTCTTGAGCACATGAGATCCAGAGAAGATCCAAAACGAAGCTCCACATCCACACGAAGCGGGTTAAGATCTGAGTTGGCTGCTCTTGACCTTGCCAGCTGTGTGCTTGTGTGCTTTGGTACCTGGGAAGGCCTCAGTTAGATCTGGCAGGGGGTTGGTTAACGCCTCTTGCCAGCCAGCGCTCAGCCCAGAGACGGGAGTTGGGCCCCTGTTTTTCAAACATGTTTTACATGAGGTTTAAAAATCAGATTACTGTGTAAGGCAAGCATGCCATGCTCTTCTACTCTCTCTTTAAAAAGAAGGGGAGTTAGCACTTTAGGGACTTTCTGATGTCTTTGCTAGGGTTTGTCTTCCCGTGTGTGCGCGCTGTCTCATTGCTAACGAGAGCAGCGTGTACGCAGCCTGAGTCAGATTCATCCACTCCTCTTCTTCAGCTGAGGCATCCACGGAAAGTGCTCCCTCCCACCCAGGCTGCCATGCCCATCCTAGGTGTCCTTCTGTTCTGCTGCTGCTCCATCTGTTGGCCACTCGTGCCTGGCTGCCATCTCGGATCTCAAGTCACATTGCAAATTCTCCAGGCAAGGACTTCTCTTTTAGTTGTAACATTGGTGTGATTTCCAACAGGATCCCCCAGTGCAATGATATCGTAGTAAGCATTAACAAAAGTCTCTTGGAGTCTTTAAGGATAAAGGTAAGCATCCCAGCTCTGTTCCACTAATAAAACAGCTTGGCCAAAATGTCCACGAGTCATCTCTGTTGCCTCTTTCCACGCAACTTTGCGTCCCAGCATCACACGGGAAGGCAAATCCCTGCCAAATCCTGGCCCGAGCACACGAGCAGCACTGGTGGAGGGGAGCACGGCTGGTGGCACACCAGGAGGAACCTCCTCCCTGGGATTCCCCTGCAGATGACGCACAGGCATCCCCATTAGCTGGATGCTGGCATGCTCCAGCAAAACAAATTCTTAAAGTTATTGGAGAGGCATCTGGCTCTTAGGCAGAGGCTGACTGGAGTTGGCATGGTAATTATATTTTGGTTGACGAATGTGCTGACAAAGCACAGCTGCCCTTTGATCTCACAATAAAGGCAGTGCGGCCCCCAGCAGCCTCCTCATAGTGGGGCTTGGTGCTGCCTGACTGCTGAAAGCAGCGTGAATGTCTCCACATGGCAGCAGAGGCTACGGTTATCCTGGCCACTGGTCTCTGGACAAGAGCCAGGCACGCACCCAGCACGATGCTGGAGATGAAAGTGATGTTGCCACTACGCCGCGTCCCAGCAAGGCTGCCTGTGACCTTACGGCTTCCTGCACAGCGAGGTGGAAGCCTGGCCTTGGCCACAGCCGTGTATGGTCCATTGAACACTATTTCCCTGCTTTATCTTCCATCACCTCTGCCCTGTCCTCCCTCTTTGCCTCACCAACCACCTCCTGGCAAGGTCTTGTTGCGTGTCAGGGCTCTGGTGTTCAACACAGCTTCCTGGTTTGGATCTGGTGACTTAATCCTTGCCACTTGAGAACTTGACCTTTAGAACCTTTCCTTGCCGAGGGCTCCACAGCATGTCACCTCCAGCTTGTCATTGTCACCTTCTCACAGCCTCTCTGTTTTCTCTCCTCCTTGGGATTCCCCGCTGAGTGCTCCCATCCAGTTACATATCTTTTACCACCATCTCCTCTTCATGTCCCAGACCTCTGTCTCCCTCCTAGCCTTGCCACCATCCCTCCCCACTCATGTTTTTCTTGGCTCCCCTGGCATCTGTTCCTGAAGGAGTTACCAGCAACTCAAACTGCCCGTAGAGAGAGTGGACTTCTGCTCCCCTTTTGCTTCTTACATGCCTCACTCTCGTCCTTTCTCTGTGACAAACACATCACAAATGGGGGAGACAGAGACACCATTGACCTTCCTTTCTTTCTTCCTTATTTGCCTGGCCTTTACGTCTGACCACCTTGTCCCCATCCCCTGAGGCTGGGCTGGTGCTAGTGTTCCTTTGCCTGTTTTCTGTTATTCGTCCCATGCACAAGATATTTCCTTCAGCTGACCTGCTAGAACATACCCTTCTCCCCATGCCAGTCTGTCTCGCCAGCCTGAGAAAGCCCAGCGAACTAAATCATCTCCGTATCTATTTCACATATTTATGAGCGAGATACTAATCCCTGCATAGTGAAAGGGTCATATGTACAAGAGGGGAAATGAGGACACGGGCATTAAAGGAAGAAGCGGGGCAGAGGATCGGCAGGGCAGATGTCAAGGAGGAGAGTTTACAGCGTGGAAAACAACAGCAGATCAGAGTATCACTGACAAGCCTCAGCTACGCTCTTTCCTCGCTGGTTCTGCATGTAAGCTCTCACTTTTTCTTGCTCCCTGCACCTATGTCTTCAGAGCAGAGAGCAAGTCCTCCAGCTGGCTCAAAAAAATACGGAAAGAAATTAAAACATCAGCAGACATGCCTTTTCTCTGTGCCTTCTGTGGTAACAGACATCTCTCCTTCCTTTTCTCTCCAGTGGGAAAGCTGATCTGTCAGACCGATCCGTTTGGAAGGCAGTGCTCCCAGGCCTCCTCCTCGCCGAACGCTCCGTCCGAGCTCCTGCCCCTGCGCAAGCAGGAAAGCTCTTCCTGGCTTCCCCAGCACAGCTCTGGCGCTGGGCACATCCCAGCGGGCGAAAGATTTGCGTGTGATGCCGTTAGAGTGACCTCCCGAAATGCGGCTCCGTTTCCCATCTGTTGTGCGCTATTACTTTCCCAGGACACAAAAGCAGGTGAAGTGTCTGTTGGATGCCACAGAAAGCTCTCAGGCTGGTAAAATAACCCCCCTTAAAGCAAGAGAGAGAGAGCTTTTTGTGTGCAAGAGCTCCCTTCAGACCAGTGTGGGGTTTTTTATTGCCCTGTAAAGGATTCTGCAATGAGCTGGAGATTTGACAGTTGCATCCCTGTCATATTTTAACACAACGCAGACAGCAGATGCTTCGAGAAGATTATATTTCTTCATGTACATTGGGTCTCCAGGGAGATTATGCACTCGGGGTCAAGGGCTTTAGGGGGCTGGCTCTACGGCCCCGCAGGAGGATTTTTCTGTTTCCAGCAAAAAAATATCTGTAAAGCACAGGGCGTTCTGCCAAACCTTCTAGATGGAGTCAGCAGGAAATGCTGCTCCCAAGTGAGATTTTACCAACGGCTCTGTCAGGTGTAGCTTTTATTATAATAATAGCGGTTGATGAAAGTGCCTCAACCCAGTGCCTCAACACCTTGCGGGCTGAGTATCGGGACTGAGCAAGGGAGCAGCATTTACTTGTTGGGCTGTAAAAAGTTTATTCACTTGGAGGAAAACTGCCTCAGTAAAGGCGGGCAGAAATGGGCACTTTGCAACAGGATGGTGTTTTTGAAATGCAGGTATCTTGGCCAAGGCAATCATCACCTGGCCAGCACAAAAGACCTTGCAAGGGAGAGAATTATGTCCAAAGATGCAACAAAAGCCCTCAGGGGATCCCCACTGTACACACTGACAAGCCAGAGATGATCTAAGTTTTAATAAGGTTTCACAAAGAAGCTGCCTCCTCCTTCTCCCAGTCCTGCATGACCATTAATTTATCTGCTTTATATGTTGAAGGATAAAGACCGAGCAAGCCCTGCTAGAATGGGAATTTCCAGTTCCACAAAACTTAAGAATCCAAACCTTTGACACCAGCCCCGCCAAAACACAGTCCTGAGAATATCAGTGCCTAAAATTCAAGTACAGATAGAGGCACTCCAGGGTGCCAGCTCACAGCCTTGGTGCTCAGAAGCCATCTGAGCCCCCTCCGCCACCAGCCTGGCCAGTGCTGGCAGCTGGTGCTCCCCCAGGCTCCGGCGAGGGGTGAAGCTGGACTATCCCAACCGAGAGCGCCTATGCAGCCCAGCCACTTCCACAGCAAAACCATACACCAGCACAGACACCAGTTCCTGAAAGAAAGGAAAAGGCAGCGTCCTTGGTCTGGACTAATTTCTCTGTTATTCTGTGTCTCATGCAGTCACCTATAGCTCACAGGCTCAGTGTAAAATGCTACTGCATCACAATAGGAATGTTTTATTCTCGTGGGATGCCGAAATAATAAGTAACAGCACTAGATGAGAACCAAGGGGAACACAGACCTCACTTATTACTTATTGACAGTCTGTGTGAAAAGAGCCAATGTGTCACTCTAGGCATTTTTGGCAGATCGGAAGGAAAGCTATCCAGTTAAGATCAGCAGCTAACCCACAACAAAGCTGAATCTCCTGCCAAAAGCTTAATCCAACAGAAACCAAACATCTGCCCTTCTCGGGCACTCGGGGATGGAGACAGAGGTCTTGGCTTCTGGGATCGCTCCAGAATTGTTCTTCGTCTTCGGACTCCTCCCAGATGGCAAAGCAGGGTGTGTGCACTCGCTCTGTGGTTTCGGTAAGGGACTGCAGCGTGGGGTGGCAGCTGCTGGGCTCTCAGAATTACAGCTACAAAACCTCAGACTGAACCATAGTACAAATAACAGTATCCCTCCCTTGCCCTGTAAAACCTTCTGCTATTTCTGGCCCTTCTCTCCCAGTGTCTCTTTTCATACACAGCAGATTGAGACCATTATCCCTGGAATAAAAGTGTGCACTGCCTTTTTTTTTTTTTTTTTTTTTACTGTATCTCATTCCTGACCTCTGCTGCTTTTTTACTATTCTAGTCCTGGTTTATAATAGGAAATTGAAAGCCCAAAGATTTTCTTCACATCTGATATTCATTCATCTTCCCAGCCTCTTTTTTCCCTGTCAGAGTAAAGAGAAAAAGAGAGAAAGAAACAGCCAAAACTGTGGTTATGGTTGATATTTTTAATACTCCCAAACCCGATTCTGCTCTTAGTCTTGCTTTGTGTAACTTTATTAATTTCACTGACCTTATTTGGGATCTCACCAATGTAAGAAAGGAGTTGGGTGAAATATCTGAAGAGTATTTGTTTTAAACGTAGCATTGAGAGTTAAGACAAAAAAAGTCTCATGCACATCTGCCCATTTCCCAGCCCTGATGACTTGTCTACATTCCTGATCTTATCATTCCAGCCCAGATATTTGAAAAGTGACCAAAGATTTAGAGTGACTCAAGTTTTACCAGTTTGGGACATCTCTATCCTGATTTTCTTTAGGTGACTCCAGTTAAAAGCATGGCAGCTGTGCACTGCTGGGGCTGAAAGTATTTCAAGCTGGAAGCCCTCAAATCAAGCCAGCTCAAACCAGAGACTTTTAAAAATCATTTGGCCTTTGCATGTAAATTGGTGAGTCCCTGCAGAGAGGCGATGGAAGCGTGCAGCTCCTGGAGGAAGCTGAGTGAGAAGCAGTTGAATTAAACCTTTGGTAGCAAAAGGCTGTTGAGTCACACAACCCAGGATATACCTGTCCCGCTTGATGCCAAGACAGCACAGCAGTGACGAATGCGAGGTGGCTCTACCTTCTGTCAGCTCAGAGGCACCTTTCCTCAGGGCGCGCTTCATTTTGTAAGGCTGCAAGTATTCTTGTTTCGTGGCCTTTTCCTTCTCAGATGTGAAAACTGCTGAGGTTTGGGAAAATGTGCCTTCAATGACTGGATTGGATTGGACTGTGATGCTTTCTGCAGATTTATAAGCCTAAAGACCACCGAATCAAAAGTTTAGTTATGGGATATTAATAGGGCTCTGGTTCAGCGTAACAGCTAATCATGCATTCAGCTTCTTGCTGTACAAATGTCCTATTTTACTTCAATTAAGCACGGGCTTCATTTGCTGCATAGTTCATTTAATATAATTTGCTGTGCTGATTTAAAGAATAGCTATGACTCTGTAAATTCATTTTGTCATGGGTAGTCAGTGCAGGGTGAGGATAACGTGACCACAGCTGCAGCATCAGGCCCAAACACACTTGCCTCGATACTCTCTGTAATAGGAGAGTTTGCAGTAGTGGAGTCCTGGGGTGATATTTGAATATATTACTGCTGTGTGCTTATCCCAGTGAAATAGATAACAAGCACCATCCTTCAAGGTAAAAATAATTACCACGGGATTAATTTAATGACTTCTTTCCTCTGTGGATAAGTTCTCCTATAATTACCCACTAAGAGGTCTCTTGCATCTGTTTGCTAACATTGGTAAGGCACAGGACACTGGGTCTGTTTGATCTTGTTTGAGACCGCCGAGTTCCTTGAAAGCGGTATGTGAGACTGAGTAACTCTCAGTTGCAGGGCATGAAGATGTCTCATTCTTTCAGGGCCAGGCTGAAAACTTTAAGGCACAAACACTGGGAGTGCAGCCCTTCCTCTGCCCAGGTTCACTGGTTTCTTTTCTCTTCCATGCCACTCGGCCACCTTTGGAAACAGTTCAGCAACATCTGGGGAGGATGGTGAGGACGTCTGGAGCAGCTTCTTTTGTAGTCCCAGCCTTCAGGATCTCATTCATCGCTTTAAAAAGAAGCAGAATGAAAAGCATGCGAGAGCCAAAGGCCCCGGACTGAAAAGATTAATGGAATTAAATGTTCCGGGCTTTGTTTGCTTACTGGTTTGTGTTTGTTGTTTGAAGTAAGAGCTATTGGGCTCAGTTCAGCTGCTGGGTTATCGGAGTGATTAATCCGTAACATCACAAAGTGAAGACTTCTTTTCTAAGAACCAAGGCACTTTCACTGCCATTGTTGATTTGGAAGACGCTGCTCGGTTGGTGAGCTGATCAGAAATGGTCACATCAGGGTTGAGTTGTTTTTTTTGTGACGTTCTACATGAATGAGTCTGTTTTCTTTTCAGGGGCACCCCTACTTCTGGCAACTGCAGAGAGATGAGTGTCTAGGCTCTACCCTTCTCTGCTGGTGTTGTCCAAGCAGAAAAAGCTCATCTCTCGGTGAAGTGCGCTGGCGCCCATTGCTTTTTTCTCCCCTGAAGAATGCAGATGGAGCGAGGGCTGTACCTGAAAGCAACAGATGTCCTCCTGTAACTGCTAAAACCGGGTGTCATCAGTACTAATTTCATGGAGTCTGACTCTGTGTGTGCTGCCAAGGGGTACACGGTGTGCCTCCTCTAATGGTCGCTGCGAGGTGCTTGGGTTTTTCTAGTCCAATTGTGGCTTTTCGGAAGAGGCTGGCTGCTGCGAAGGATCACAGGGTGACACGCTGGATGCGCACGTCCCCAGAGAACTGGGGTGATCAAAGGGGAACCACTGAACTGCTGAGTTTGCTTCCATAGCTGGTCACAGTGAAACAGATGCGTTTCATAGGACAAAAGCCTAAACAGAGCTCAAGTTTCTGGGTAACAGGGTATGTTGCAGTTTTTCCACGCTTTAGCAACAAAAAAGCTGCAGCGGGGACCTAAGGATTACCTCAGTCAGATATTACCTGCTCGGTGCAATGCTCCTACAGGCCTGCTGCTCTGGTATTTGTCATTTCTCGGTCTACCTCAGCATCCCAGGGAAAGCTGCAGGAAATTTTGTGGCAAGAGTGGCAAGGCCTGGTGATCACGGACATCGCTGCCTGCACAACCCCAGCACCTCAGTAAACAGAAAAAGGTAAAAAAGGGCAGACTTGAAAGGCAGTGGGAGGTCAGATTTGGTTTATGTAGAGTAAATTTGGTTTAGCATGTTCAGGTAAAGATCTGCTCTGGTAACAACAACTCCACCTTGGTTACTGTACTCCTGCTCTACCAGTTCATGGCCTTCTCACCTCACACAAACTTAACAAGGAAATATAAAAATCCCCAAAACTTGAATGACTCCTGCTGTCCCTTTAACCAGAAAAAAAATCCCTAAATTAGAAGTAGGAAGCTGATCTTGGAGGGCAATCTGCTTAGATGAGTACAGGCTAAAAGTGGAATAATCCCTGAGGTCCCTCATTTTGTTTGCTGTAGTTTGGGCAGAAAGCAAATGCAGCTGAATTTTTCAAAGTTGTAATGTGCAGGCGGGTTTGTCCTTCTGTCTGCTTTTCTGTAAAAACAGTATGCTCTTTTTTCAGAAACTCTACATTGCTGCTGAGTATTTCTGAAGTGGTTTTGGGGGGTGATGGATAGTTCTGAATCCACAGTAGCGTGCATGAAGAGGTAAAAATCATAGAGATGCCTTCTGCCTGTCCTGAGAAAAAAGCTTTTTCCTGGGTGTAAATATGTGTGGTCAGACAGGTCCTTGCTAATACCTGACAAGGATTCATTATAATTGGGTTTAATCCTTCCTGAGCAGGAGGAAAAAGGCTAATTGCTGGGGGAGAAGCATTTATCCTGCCCACAGACTGTTCAGAGGACTGGGGGAGGGGGACAATCAGTCAGAATGAGAAGACGGGATAATTTTTCACAGGTCTAGTTGTTCTCAAACTGTTTGCTGTAGCCAATGATAACAGTGAGGTTGTGCTGAGCAGCCTGTAGAAACAACAGAAAGATGGTTTGCTTTCTCTCTACCCCAGCCCTGGAGCAGATGCAGCTGGGAAAGGCTCCGCTGGCTTTGTTAAAGCTATGCTGGTATGGACGGCCTGGAAAAGAAAGCATTTTTTAACCAGGGTTAAATTTCTCCTTATGAAATCCTTCGAATTCTTTTTTTTTTCTTTTTTTTTTGAGATGGGAGAATCTCAACGGGTTGGAAGTAAATCTCCATCTCCTCTATGCACATGGCAATGGAAATAATACCTTACTGGAAGATCCTTTGTGTTACTGACTAACTTCTTGGGACCTTCATTCCAGGAAAACATGGGCTGGCCTGTAATCACTTTCCATTCTCAGGAGCACATGGTTGTTGTTTTTTTGTATGTTTTGGGGTTTTGTTTTGGTTTTGGTTTGTTTGTTTGTTTGAGTTTTTTTTAAGACTGTGGTAGGTACCAAGTAAATAACCCCAAGGAATAAGAATATATTGGACTAATGAGACAGTAGTCAGCAAGCATAAGGTGCTCTGAATATCTGGATTACCCTTGTGAGTCAAGAGTTGTTCTCATAGAGTGAAGAACTCTTCTGGGGAGATGCTTTCCTTTTGCAGGGGTAGGGGAACGGTGCTAATTTTAAGGAAAGAATTGATGGTTGGAAATTAGTAAGAAACCTGGGGACTGCAGTCAGTATCACTGAGCTGATGCTGTGTTAGTAATTAAGTGAATAATTTGAAATGTTCCAGAATGTTAAACTATTATCTGAAGAAGCTCACAAAAGGCTGTCTTGGGTTTGAAGAATAAATTTTTCTGTTGATTCTGTTCCAGAAAGGAAAAAAATTGCCATTAACCTTATAATTCTAGAGGCTTGCTGAATTGCTCAACTGCTGAGTATTTCTTTGGCTAAGAACTGATAAGTATTTCCTCCTATGCCCTTCAAATCAGACTCCGTCCCTTTTGATTTGCTCCATAGCAAGATAATCACCATTCGCTTTTTTATTTTAATTGATGTGTTTGATGTTAGAGCACTCTGCTTCCATGAGACTTCCTTTGTTGTTGCTGTTATGCTTTGCCTTTCTGTAAGTCTTGCTCCAGTGCTACCAGTTTAAAGGACCTTCTTAAATTAATGTAGTCAAGCTCTGTTCTTATAATCATCTCTTGACTTTATTAATCCCTTCTTATTATGAGTTCCAGGGGCAGCTGAATGCTTAGACTAGAGCAGCTCTCTGCTTTATCATGTCCAACACATAGGTCTGTTGGGCTGACACTACTTACTCTGCAGTCTAAACAGGTAAAACCGAAACGGAGAAGGAAAACGGACACCCTGTAATTAAGGGCTTGACCGAGGTCACAGAGCAGAGCTGTTTGCAGAGTGCCCTGACTCCCGAGTGACTACAGTCTTGGTTAAACATAAGGAAGCTGTGGAGCTGCCTGCCGTGTCGCTGCTTGAGAACCCTGATGGTAACTGGGTGTATGGGAACACTTCTCTGATTATCCTCTGGATATCTAATATCAACTTTCTCAGGTTACACAGAGAAGATGATGCATGACTATTTGCCTGTAGGTTTAAAGGTGCATCTGCATATCAGAGAAGTAGAGAGTGGAACAACCACAACTCCACTGAGAAATGAGATGCAAAGACCTTGTAGGAGAGGCATCGGGGCTTTTGCTCACAAATCTTCTAAACTTACTGGCTGGTACAGTTTGCTTGCCTCACTCCACATCCCAAAACACTTCTCCTGTTTAATACAGGTATTCTGGTTTTGTAGCGGATGGGGAGAAAGCATGTTGGCCTGGAGGTGAAGGGGAAGCTCTGCTGTGTTTGTGGGAGGGGAAAAAAGTCTCCAAGGCAACATTACTTTTTCCTGCATCTCTGGTCACTCCTGTGACCCCTGTACCAAGCAGTTCATAACAGTCCATGACAGTTAACTTATGGCCCGACTCCCCAGTTTCCACTGAAACTAAACCACGACAACCGACATCCCGTGCCCTCTGTTAGGCAGCTTTCCTCAGTTGTGACTTACATTTTTTCAAGCCAACTTTTAAAGGCTAAGTACACTAGGAGGAGCTCTTCCTCCATTTCTTCTCTCCCTGTTCAGCTAGCCGCTCGCTGCAGCTCTGAGTTGCTTTTGTAGGGGCTGCTTACTCCCTGTTCAGCTTCTTAAATCCTCTGGACTTCTTTGAGCATGTAAGCTCCCTTCAGGGAATGAATGAAACAGTAATTCCACTGACCCTTTTTGATACTATGGTTGTTGAGTATTTCGTGGTAGTCGGTTTCTTGCTACGTTTCTCCTGTTCGCTAGCTTGGAAAAGTGGCCGAAGTGTTCTGTATTTCACAGCTTCTCTGCAGCCTTTCTTTTCAGCACAGACAAAACCCCAGCTGTGCAGTTCCCAATGCACAGGCCTTCAGTAAATGTTCTAGGTAATATTGGTCCACTTTTTGTCCTTCAGTTAGGTTAACTTCCAGAACTGTAAAGATTACGCAGACATATACAACACTAACTTCAGTACTTCCAAGCATAAGCTAGAGTGAGTTGGAAAACTCACCTACAGACATCAGCGGAGTCATGTCAGTGACGTTTGACAACCAATTCTCGTTATAGAATTGGTCACTACTCGTCACTACTCTACACTCCCGTTACTACTTCCTACTTCAAGAAAGATCTGTATGTGCTGGAATGTGTCCAGAGAAGGGCCACGAGGATGCTCAGAGGGCTGGAGCACCTCTCCTGTGAAAACAGAGAGAGAGAGTTGGGGCTGTTCAGTCTGTAGAAAAGAAGGTTTCGAGGAGACCTTACTGTGGCCTTCCAGTATCTCAAGGGGGCTACAGGAAAGCTGGTGAGGGGCTTTCTAGGATGTTGGGGACTAGAGGGAATGGATTGAAGCTGGAGATGGGTCGGTTCAGATTGGACGTGAGGAAGAAGTTCTTCCCCGTGAGGGTGGGGAGACCCTGGCACAGGTTGCCCAGAGAGGGGGTGGCAGCCCCATCCCTGGGAGTTTTTCAGGCCAGGCTGGACGGGGCTCTGGGCAGCCTGATCTCATGGGGGATGTCCCTGCCCGTGGCACAGGGGGCTTGGAACTGGGTGAGCTTTAGGGTCCCTTCCAAGCCTGACAATTCTACAATTACAGGGAATGGTTTCTCCAGTCAGAAGGTGTTTCTTGCTGAGCCGGCAGCAGAGCAGACGCCCGCGAACCCTCAGCTCAAGGCCAAGGGCCAGCAGCACGGCCCGTGTCGCTCGCTGACACGCACAGCGCTCCCTGCTGCAGAACGGCAAGTCGTGTGGGTGCTTTGTGTGCAGAGGACACCAGGAACTTCCGAGGGAAGCGCTGTGAAAGGCAGCCCCAGAGGATGCCCGCACCGTGCTTTCCGTGCCCGGAGCACACTCGCTCCACGCCAGCGGCTCCCGGTCAGGGCCGGGGACAGGCCCCAACACCGCCGCGAGCGCCCCCGCCCTTTTCCTTCCCGCCCGCCCCCTCGGCCCACTGCTCCCGGCATGCCCTGCGCGCCACCGGCTTCCACGGGCGCCTTGGGATTGGTGGGAGCGGAGCCAATGGCGAGTGCGGGCCGTGCCCGCTGGCCCCGCCTCCTCGCGCGCGCCGCAGAGGGGGACCCTTTGAAAAAGTTCTGAGGTGCGCGGCGGGTCTCGCCTGCGCGGGCGGGCGGGTTTTTGCCGGCCTGGCGAGAGAGCCCCAGAGCCGAGGGGGAGAGGCTGATTTTGCGGCGGGAGCGAGGTTTCGAGAGCCCGCGGCGCTGCCGGGTGGGGCTGGGTGGGGGGGGGCTGCGCCGGGTTCCGGGCACAGCCCCGCGTGCCGAACCGGTGGGGCGGGCGCCTAAGTCTCGTGGGCTGTGCGCGGGAAGGTCTCTCCTCGCCCTCAGGGGTGAGACTCGTAAGTTCATGTCCTGGTCCCTGGGAAGGCGGTAATGTCGCGCTCTGCCGCGGCGCCCGGCGTAAGTCCCTGCCGGTAGGGGTGTGTGTACTTCCCTCGAGTGTGTTTTGGCCTCGGGTTGTGCCAGGGGAGGTTCAGATTGGACATGGGAAAAGATTCCCTCACGGCAAGGGTTGCCAGGCGCCGATACAGGCTGCCTGGGGAGTGGCGGAGCCACCGTCCCTGGAGGTATTTTAAAAACCGGAGGTGCTCGGGGACTTGGCAGTGCTGGGCTAACAGCTGGACTCGATGATCTTAAAGGTCTTTTCCGACTTTAACGACTCTGATTCTATAAATGTTTATTAATATAACTGACTTGAAAGGCACTGAACTCCTTAAAACGTTTCTTTTTTTTTTTCCCCCTCCTATCTACAGAGGATTTTGTAGAGGAGGTGGAAGAGTTTCCATCTTGTGAAGATGTGGCAGCCTGTGCAGCTGCGAAAGTTAGAGCAATTTTGAATTGTTAAAACCTCTTGTTATTTGGCCTAGGCTTCTGGCTAAATAAGCACTAGGAATATGGCCTAAACGATAGCTGTGTGTTCACACCCACACGTAGGTCAGGGAAACACGTGTGCTTTAGGCTGTGCCGAGCTGGTACCAGCCTGGGGAGTTTTGGTCAGAAGGGCACGACCCCAAAAAAAAGGGACAAACGCAAATACCTGAGAGGGGAAAGATTTATATTGCCAGTATAATCTTAATCTGCTGCAGAAAATAGTCTGGAGTCTGATCTGAAATAATCAGATTGTCTTTAAACAGGAATCTCGATACATACAGTGTGCTTAAGTGACTGGATATACCACAAGTGGTGCTGTCTTGGTCTAGTGGTATTTTTGTTCACTTTTAGAATAAAATAATACTTCTGTTGTAGTTCTTGCCTTTATATTCTTAGCCTTGGCCTCTGGTTTCTTTTGTGCTGTTGACTAAATTAAACAACTCTTTATTAACTGTGTTTGTTTCATAAATTGTTACATAGAATGAGTTGAGTTTGACCATTTTGAGCATTGTATGCTAAAGAATGTTTCCAGTTCTTCAGTCTTTAGGGTGTCTTCTTTCTGGGTCCTTCCTGTTCTTTCCTGGATCACCAGGAGTGAGTGTCCTGTTCCAGCAGTGTATCTTGTAGGACTGAATGCTTACTGCTCTTGCTATTGGTATTTAGGCATCCAACTGTAACTTCGTTTCTTTCCAGTGCAGTATAGCAGGAGGAGTCCATCCCGGAGTAATTCCCAGCTTTCTTATGTCCTAAGCAACATGCGTTCTATAAGCATTGCTGACTTCTTATGGGCATGGTCTCATACATGGTCAGATATGGGGCAGTATAATTTAAAATAACTGCTTTCCAGAGTGGTAATGAATTTAATGTGACATAGACTTACAGAGGAAGTCTATAGCACATTAAAATTCATATGCACACACGTGTGTGCAAACTTTCCTGTTCTTTAGCAAGAAGAGAGTGTAATTGTCTGCATAGGCGTATTCCAAGCATCTTTCAAATGTTTTGTGGTGGTTTTTTTTTTTTTTGTTTGCCCTGTAGGCTGGGGAGCATGGCTGCGAAGAAACTAAGAAGAGCAAGGTTGTCTCAAGAGCTGTGTGAAAGGCTCAGTCGCCATCAGATCACTACCTGTCAGGTGAAGGCGTTGGTTTATGTTTGTGTGGGGTGTTTTATTGGGGCTGGTTTTATTTTTTTTTTGGGGGGGGGGGGGGGGGGTTGGATGGTGTGGGTGGGTTGTGTTTTAATGCATGTACTGATTACTTCTTTTGTAGTCTTAATTTACAAGGAGGTTTACTTTATAAAAAGCAGGGTGCATTTCAGTCTTCATCTGCCCTGGTGCCTTGTAAAATATAGCTTTAAAATGATATATACTGAACTAAAATATTTAGACTTGTATACATTTACTACCTTCACTTCTAAAGAACCTGAAGATGCTCTATTTAAGCAGGGGAGTGCAGTTACTACTTGCATGGAGTAAGCGTCAATTTGTTAACATTTCACAGAAACACACGTGCACCACACAGTCTAGTGTGTGAGGGTGCTGTGACGTTTTACTGTTGAGTTATGGGTTGTTTGAGCAGTATGTTCTGAAGGAGTTCTTGTGAATGCTCACCTAAGAGAGCCGAGAGGCCCTATATATTTCCTTAGTATGCATCATAAATGCAGGAGCTAGCCCGAGAACTGCAGTCTAGAAGATGTGATGTATTTTGAGTGGTTTTCAGGTAGATGGAGGCTGTTGTGAACAAAAAGTTGTTTACTTGTTGCAGTTCCATCACGCAGTTCTTAAATGTTTGGTCCTTTGACTCCATGTCTTTTAAAATACAGATATGATTTCTTCTAATATACCTATATCAGAGAAAGGTAGGAGGGGTGTAGCATGATAGTGTACAACACGGCACAGTTGGTAGACCTGCGGAACATACACATACTCACTGTGTATAAATTGCATCAGTTTAGTTCCCAGTCTTGATTTCTAGGTTGAGCTCTCTGAGGTGTTCTGTCATCTTTCAGGACTTTTTATGTCTTTCCCTCTTGGAGCTAATGAAAGTGACGGGACAGAGCTACTACAATGTGCAGAAACTTCTTTGTCAAGTCAGCCGAGCTTGTGCTCCCAAAATGCAGACAGTAAGTGTGCTCGTGTTGGTTCTGGTTTTGTTACAATATCTGGGGAAAAGCTAACCAGTGGCACTCACCTTTTTTTTACCTGGGAGGTTTGTGATGTCTCAATTTAGTTTCACAATGAAATACTACTTCCGTATTTAAATTTAGATATTTGAGGCGCTTTAGTTTGATGTGGTGGCTTTTTGTTAGGCGTTGTAGCCTCGAGAGGTTGTTCAGCCTTGCACAATCTGTTCTGAGTGCAGCAGGGAAATATGGTGTTGTCTCTTGCAATCCAGCATATAAAAATTACTTCTAGTTTGGATTCTGCATTGTTTAATACAAGCAAAGAATGAGAATTTCTGTATAAATTGATTTTAGGCATAAAATTGGTTCCAAGAAGTGAAATGATCCTGAAAATAACTTCTTGAGGACTTTTCCATTCATGTAAATGAATTGTAGTGTGGTTTAGGTTGCAGGTAGCATTACTGGGGAGAGTGCAATAAGAAAACAGATGTTAGCTGCAGTGCAGCTGGATTTTTTTTTTTTTGAATTTAGGTGAAAAGATGTCTTTTTAGAACATAGAGGACATGGACAGTTCTGATCTGCAGCTGGCTTTTTTTTTCCCCTGGTGAAAAGAAGCCATGTCAAAGTTTATTATGTGTACTTGACGAAGTAATTGTAGCGGTACCTCTGTGAAACTTTTTATGTGCACAAACATACTGCCTGAAAGTTCGTGATGCACAGAGTTGATATGACTTATAAGGAATTGATTCAAAGGTAGCTAATTTCTAGTTTCCCGTCAATAACTGCTAATAATCAATGAATTGGAGACAGATGGGAGTTTTAAGCAAGGTTCTGGCATTTGGTTTTGCCTGTCATCCACACACCCAGTTGAATTTCTTTGCTGAGAAGCTGGCAGATACTGAAGCTTGTCAGACTGGGGCTGTCAAGGGCTGTTAATGCAGAACCAGGTGACTGATGACCGGCTCTGTAAGTGTCTGTACTTCCAGGAACTGAGGGTGTTAGCTGGTTTTAAGTGTTACAGATTGAATCTTTGCAAACGCAAGATTTCGAATGGACTTCAGGTCAGCGTGACTGATGTAACATCACGACTGGTACAGCAAGAAGGTTTGACAGTATCTTTGAGGAGAGAAAAAAATCAATTAGATAATAGAAATTGTAAATAAGGGGAAAATGCTGTCCAGCTATAATGTTGGAAGCACTGACAACAGAACTTGAGAGTGTGCCAAGATACACAATAAAACTCTAATTTCTGGAAAACTTGCCTCACGGTATGAAGTACAGGGTGAAGCGTACTGAGCTCATCAGAGAGGAAGTTAGTTAAGGGATGACTTCATCACATTATATGCTGAGTAGAAAAAAAAAATTTACAAGTCTCTAGAGCCTAGCTGAGCAAAAAGCTGATTTAAAAAAAAAATTTCCCTGAAATGGGAAGTAGTAAGAAAGTCTTTAGAAAATAATATAAGTTGCCATTGGAAAAGATTGTCTAAGGATGTGGTAATTTTTCATTCACTTGGACTCCTGGAATTCCAACTATTTTCAGTTCTCTGCCTGTCCTGTCCTCTTGACTAGTCTTCCTCATCAAAGTGAAAAATTACGAGTTGCTGTAGGATCAGCTTGTCCGAAGACTTGGGAAACTTCAGCAAACCTTTTGCTTCAGTCCAGGTAGTTTCCAATTGGAAACGAAGGTTGGCCAGGGGGTGCATGTCAGTGTTCTGCATTTGTCACCAACCATACTTACAGTGTTTACTTATTTAAAAGTTGGAGTTTTACAGGTTGAAAGCAAGCTGTGTTGAATAGGCACAGAGAAAACCTTTGATGTGTCATTATTAAAGGCTTATGGCTTAATGTTGCGGTGAAGGAGACACAACAAACTTTTAAATTTATTCTGTGATCTATAAATAGGATATAAACGCAAGGAAGGGTGATGAGCTAAGAGAGGACTATAGCTGAAGACAGGAAGAGTTTGCTCATTGGCAAGTGTTAAGTCATTCCAGGATGATGAAAGCAAATGTGAGCAGTTTACTGTTTCCATTTCAAAAAGCAAGCATTTTCTGATTTGTGTATTTGTTTTCTTTTACTTTTTTCCTTCCTTTTGTAGGCTTATGAAATGAAACTGAGGAAATCTGTCAACCCCTCCTCAGCTTTTTTATCCACCACGTTGCACAGTTTGGATCAAGTCTTGCATGGTGGGGTGCCCTGTGGATCCCTCACTGAGGTAACTTGTTTAATGTATTTTTACTACAGTTTTGTATTATGCCTAGAAGTCAAAAGTCAGAGATAAGTTGGACTGTCTTGTGTCAGATACTTTAAACACAAAATATACAAAAAATTTTGGATGAGAAATGTTTGTGGGTTTTTTTTTTGCTTCGTTTTTTTTGAATTGGTAGAGGCTGCACTTTTTTATGTCTTCAGCATGTCATCTAAGTAAATAAATGAAGGAATTAAAAAATTTGACCTTGTTTTCCTTTGAAGAAGTGAAAATTTTCCCAGGAAATTTGGGAGAATTGTGGGCTAGGTTTTACGACAGGAAGGTTGCAGTGTGGTTTCCACAAGGTGCTTAATCAACAGTCTGTCCTTTTAATACTCACTCTGACTTGACCAAGTCATTGGTTTTTATGAAGGTACAGTAAGCAGTTAGGACGAAAGTGCAAAGCATATAAGCATGAGAATGACTTTTCAGAGCTTTTATATATAGATAAAATGAATATATGCTATGAGTATGTAATGCATTCTTTTTAAAAAGATGTTAATTATTTATGCGCATACGTTGCAACATTACAAATTGCACATCTGTCTGTAACTGGATCGCTCTCTGGACCTTGTTTGCAATGCTGTGTTTTTGCTTAGAATATTTTTTGAACGATAAGGGAGTACTTCATCTTCCCTTACCTGAATTCTCTATGGCTTCGCAGAAAGGGCTAACAAATCCTGTAGTTTCTGTGATCTGGAAAGATGGGATTTGTGTAGATGCTCAAAAGAGTCACTAAGTATTATAAAAATGCAAAGATGCAGTCTCTGGCTTAGGCGTTTGCTGAGCTACAAATGGAAATGGAGAAATGTTTGTATTGGAGGGAATATTAGTATGTGTGTGCCCTGTTCTGCAGTTGTTCCTCCAGTCACCTGTTGTAGGCCCTTGATAGAGACAGAATCCAGAGTCAGATGGACATTGGTTTTATGCAGTGTGGCCACACTTGCCTTCTTAAAGTTCTGTACTCAGTGGTGCCCTTGAAATGAATGGAAAAATAAATGTTGTGTGCCTCATGCTCTGAATTTAGATAAACTGAAACCATTTTTTTTCCTTGAACGCTTTAACAGTCCTTACCAAGTGCTTTTGTTTACTGTGGCAATTTGCCACAGTAGAGCAGTAGCAGAGAGAAGTTATGAAAGTCTTGCTATGGAAAAAACAGATCTGGTTTGATCTCGGATAGAAATCACTTATGAAATCTGATAGCGACTTAAAACATATTAGTGTTTAAGCAGCACTGAGCTTGGGCTGTAACAGTTTCTGCTCTAGTAAACTCTTACATAATGAGAGGATATTACTTTTTAAATATTTTATTTCTTTTTTGTATGCGATGTACAGGAGTATACACCTTTCAAGTCTTCATAAAAATGTTTAAGAGCACATCCCTGAACTTACTGATCTGTCAGAATGTTTTCTTCATACTGTGGCCTAGCTTTTATTTCTTTGTTTGTTTTGGTTATTTTTAAAGAAATCTACTTTGCTTTATCGATTTACTATAAGGATATAGGATCAGAAGAACTTAAAATTGAGTACTGCAAGTCTTTAAACTCTGGGAGAAAGACTTGTTAAATTCTGTGTCCTTGAAGAAGAGCCCTTCTTAGAAGTAGCAGTGGATGTGCAGCGTCCTGAGATTGTAACTGTGGTGCTGTTGAGGATAATGCCTTCAGCAGGAGATGAATTTTTGGTTCCTGGTAATATTTTTGTCAGCATAGCAGTGGCTGCGTTAGGCAGACTTTCCCTCCTTTTTTTCTCAATTATTGTTCATGCAGTCAGCTGATGAAATAGCATAGCCCGTGTTTGAAAAGAAATGATGCTTACTTGTGGCTAGGATCTGGCGTTCTGGGATTTCCATCTGATCCGCCAACTTGTCCTCGGTGGAGGCAGAGAATAGCGTTTCACACGCCTCCTGTGTGCTGTTTAGACTTCTGCATTGTGCCTCTTCAGTTGCGCTGTAGAGCCACTGCTGCACAGGCACGAGGAAGAAGTAGGAACAGAGATGCATCTTTTCTGTGATATGCTGGCTTGTCCTTGAGCCTTTGACTGGCTCACAAGTGGTGCCCAAAACAAGGATGGCTTTGAAATTTTGAGTAAAAGGTGACCAGAATGTAAAAAGTTTTTATTATAGGATCATGCAATATTTTTCTCCTAATTGAAATAAGTGGATGTGATCCTGTTGGGTTGGAAGTGCCACACAGATAATTTACAAGGCTGCTGATAACAATGTCATGAGTATTTGTCTTTTTTTTTCTTATTGCTAAGTGTAGCTAGCGTTCAAGTATTAGTGCAGTCTGTCTGACGTGTTCTTGCCTGAAGACAAGGCAAGACGAATGGCTCTGGAGCGCTGACTGTTAACCTTGGCTATTGCCGTGTTCTTGGCGTTGTTTCAGAGGGAGATCCAGGAAAAGCAGTGGTTGACAGACGGAGACTTTTACTTGGAGTTTAGCTAATCTTTGACTTCTGAGTTTTGTTGTATTTATTTATATTTGTAAGTTCTACAAGCAGTTGATGTCAAAACCTGAAATCCAAATATCATTTTCCTGAGATGGTATAAAATAACGCTGTTTACGAAGTAAATGCAGAAGCTTATTTTCCCAGAGCTATGTGTTTTGTAATACTCGGTTGATTAGCACAATACTCAATTTCTAATGTTTTTTTTTTTTCCCCAAATGTTTCCCTAAAATGTTTATTTCTTTAGATATGAGAAAATCTGGGAAACTGTTACTAAACACTCTTTTAAAAATGATCATACTCTGTATTTATTGGTGTATTTAAAGGTAGTTGATAATTTAACATATTCAAAGCTAGGCTGAATTTTTATATGATTGGGAAAAAAAAGCACTGTGCTGGGAATGGTGTCGCACTTCAAGTTTTCTTCTGAAAAAAACCACGTTTTGAATGTATTTTAATTTATTTTGGTTAAAAGTACAGAGACCTGCCTAATGCAGTTATCTTCAGTAGGTGATGTCACTGAGTGACAGATGTTGACATCTGTACAAGACATCTAGTGGATGAGACCAGGACTGCAAACACTGCAGCCTTGCTCTTGGTTGCACCCTCATGGCAAACTGATAATACTGATGCATAATAGATATTTAATCAGAAATATTATAAAGAGAACTGGGCGGATTCTAGAAATTAAATGACTAAAGAGATTAGACATGTCTTAAAAATAGTGTATTGCTTTTTATTTGCCTTTTAGGAACTAAATGTGGAATGCGATTACAGCACGTATTATTAGGGGTTTCTCAGCAAACGAAAAGGCAGAGAACAATTAACTGTGCAGAAACCTAGTTTCTCATTTAATGCTTGGTTCTGGAGATTTTTTTTTAAAGCATTTTTGCAGGAGTCATGAGATCTGAAGTAGTTTCAAAGGTTGGCAGCACTGCAAGTGTTCTTCAGCATGATTGTTAGATGAAATTTTAGTAGAAAGCTATCAAGTGTCTGCTGGCAGCTTGCAAACACTTTCAGCTCAAGTTCTTTTCACATTCAAGTGACTTTGGAACTTGATAATTTGCTCTTTTGCGTCTTATTGGAGCATGGTTGACCAGCAGATTGCCCTTTGGAATTTTTGTTTTTAGGCAGGTATTTTAAGTGTGAGAGAAGTTCTCCTCAAAAGTATGTTGTGTGCAGCACTTACTTCCTGGCTAGTGTGGCTGAATCATTGCTTTCCTGTTACCTTACGCAGCAGCCAGGGTGGCTGGAAACTTGGAATTTGAGTACATGAGCCACAGGGTTCAGACTTGCGGTGGGATCTGCTGCAGCCAGAGCCGCTTGCTTTTGGAGTGCCAGAGGGATTTGATTCGCATTGCACTGTCTCGGACTGTTGGTTTTTTTTTTTACCAAACCACTATTAGGTTTTAAGTTGGAAATTAAATCATAGCTGAAATTTTGTGGTCAGATGTCAGAGCTTTTGGCCTACTCCTCTGAGGAAAAATTAAAGTAATGACTTTGTGAATATTGAAGAGCTTAATCCCCTGGTAGCTGAAGAAGAATTAGCTCCTTGTGACTTCATCCAAACCCCAGAGATGTGCCAGAGAAAACAGTATATAGCTTATTGAAAAATAAAAGTATGTTTTTTTAGGCAGAGATAAATTAAAAAATGTTGTAGTCTTAACATTTCTATCTGGGTGGACTTGATTTTTGTTTTTTTTCACAGCAAATTGAGAGTAAAACAAACTAAGCAAACTTTCTGCAGACATCCAATTTAAATTACATTAAATTAATTTTGGTGTGTTTTTTTAACTAAGATTGTGTATAGTTCAAAACACTTGCTGAACCAGGGGTAACTACAAGAAAATGTGGTAGTTCTTTAAAATTGTTCACTGTGGCTTCTTTAAAATCATATTTTAATGCCCTTTAAAGGAATGCTGATAAAAGCGAAAGTATTGTTGTCTTTGGGAATCGAAATTCTTTCTTGCTTCATTGCCTTGATTTCTTGTACTAGCTCGTACTGCAAGATTCCCTGTCTTCCTCTGGTAAGATGCTCCTATCCTCAGACATTTTTACAGCATCTCTGCTGAATTACCTCCTACACCAGCCACAGAAATAGATGTTGATTCCAATGTACCTGCCAGGCAAGGCTGAAACTCCAAACAATTTTATGAGGTTTCACAGTTGTCCAAACATTTTAATCTGATCACTGGATTGATGCCTTCCCCTCACTCAAGTCTTTTTAACTAGAAACAGCTGGTGAGACTCTTGGGCTGTCACAGTCTGAGGAATGTGTGCCTCTGCACTTTTTATATATTGTTTGGGTTCATATTAAAATGTGGCAGCTTTTGTTGATAGGATATTTTGTAATTTAAGTACACTGGATGGAGGACTGATAATTGCATAGGTGTGACTGATTCTTGATCTGTAATTCGCTAAGTGAGGTGTGTGCTTCTAAACAAAAATCACCTAATGCTTCTCTTGCAGTAAAGCTTCAAGCAGATTGACTGATATGCCTTGGTTTTTAGGCCTTGTTTAAAGACAAAAGTGATTAAAGGGATTTTAACCAACTGTTAGCAGTGGCTAATGCGTAGCTAATGCAGTCCCTCAGTGTTACCCTTTAAATTTTCTCTGCATCAAGTCATGCTGCTACTGCTTGGGACAAAAGCATGGCAGTACTGTAGTACCTTGTAGTGAAAGGATGTTTGTACTTGAAACCAAACAATTGTGCTTTTATACTCAAGAATCAGTGTGATTTTTGACTGTCTGTTGTAAGAATTCTCTTTTAATTTAAAGCAGCAGCTATATATTTAAGTCTTTGCCGTGGCAGTATGAGGTGTTTTGAGGAGGTGTGCTTCATTTTGCAGTTTAAGTTCCCTAAGAGCCTTACTTTTTTCTTGCATTATTATCTAGTCCCTACTAGCATCAGAATAAACCCATCACTGTTTTTAGTGCTCTAAGTCACTTCAACTCTGTATTTGTCTATTTTCAGCCCTCTTAGTATCTGAGATGTCATCATCTCCCTTCCCGGAAGCAGTGACAATGTGACACCGTATTTAAAGACCCACTGTATTAGTAATGAACACATGATTATCTGAGTACAGAGCCCAGCATTCATTTGCAATCTCTGCAAGATCTGCAGTGGATGAAGAACAGCATACTGCTGTCTCTAGAAAAAGCTTGCTCTCAAACTGGTGATCTCATTAAACAATGTATTCTTTTGATCCTTCTGGTTTTTCTCTTGGATTTGAAATCATTACTGGAACCATTCCACACAAGTTGAACGTGTTCTTTTTGGACACAGCGTAACCGCAGCAGGCTTTCAGTAAGCACAGGTGAGAGCTTTAAGTTTGGCAAGCTGATCTGGATCATTAAATGGTGTTCATGTTGAAATATGGTAATAGGAAGTTAACACCAATGACAAAACATATGCTGCATAGCAGAGTGTAGTCTCTGGAGCAGATAAAATCTGTCTTTTATAGAGATGGCTTCATAGTGAACATTCAGTCTTTACAGGACATGAGTGATTATCCTTTTGCTTTCCAAGGGAGACCTGGTTCTAACCAAGGTGATGATGATTCCTAAGCACTCAGTTGCATCTGTGAACTCATTAGCTCTGGGCTTTGTTTTCAGTCTTTCACATGACATCAACAGCCTTTAATGTCAACTGTGAATCTTCTAATTCTGCTGAATTTTAGAAGGTAGCACAGAGGAGGAGATGGAAGAGGGCTAGATGTGGCTCTAGGGAGGATCTGAGAGGAGGTGGAGAGTAGTGGACCTCAAATGTGAGAGGTAATAGAGGACGTCAAAGAAATAAAATACAAGCATAGTGCTGTGACTGAAGAAGAACTGTTTATTCTGCAGTGGATGAGTTTGAGCGCAAGGCACAGATCTAAGAGTAACTGCCAGTTGTTCTTGGTGGGCTGTGTTCTATCTTTTTGAGGCTGTCTCCTTTGTTAACTGGAAAGGCAGAATTTGAAGAGCTCTGGCTGATGAGTCTTACTTAAAAGTAGAATTAGGGTGAAATGAATATGCCATCTTTTGTTTATGTTACTAATCTTTTTTTCTTCCAGATAACTAGCCCACCAGGTTGTGGCAAAACTCAATTTTGTCTGATGATGAGTGTTCTGGCTACACTGCCTGTAAGCATGGGAGGACTAGATGGAGCTGTTATATACATTGACACAGAGTCTGCATTCAGTGCTGAAAGGTAAGGTGTAAAATTCTAAAATACAAACTTTCAACTTCTTTAGCACCTTTTCTCTTGGAATCTTCAATTATTTTCTGAGCAATGAGTAAGTGTTTATGGAGTAAATACCTGCGGTAGTTATTAAGCATTCATGCAATATATGCAGTTATTCTGTAGATGATGAAATCAATTGAATAGAATGGTTTCTTCACCTTCCTGATTTGTATGATGTTACAGATTCCAATTGTGGTACAATGAGGTGGATCGCACCACTCTCTAATTTATAAATGGTCTTAATCCTGTCCCTGAAATCCCTTTGCAGTTTAGTTTGTGGAGTTAGCTGGAAGTTTTTGAGGATGCCAAGGCCCAGCATCTTGAGTACAAAAGAAATGCAGGTTTCTCTGTGGAGCATAGGACTGACATAGCCAGTTTGCCTTCAGATTTCTGTCCTGTGCCTGCTGAGTGGGCCCCTCTACCCTTCTCCTGCACCTCCAATTTCCTTTTGCAGTAACCTCGCCTTCCTCTTGTATCTTTAGTGGCCCTGGAGTACTACATTCCCTCACCTCTGTAACATCTCCAGTTCTAATACCTCCCGCTTTGCCCGTGTGAACTAAACTGCTCAGCTCTGCACTTACGGTGTCTTCCAACTGCTGACTGGACAGGAGACACTACGAGCTCTGTCTGCTTGAGAGTTAGAGATGTATGCACATGTTGGTTATTACTCTTCCCATGTTACCTGACTGGTTAACTGTCAAAATAATTCAGCAGTATTTCATTAAAGGTAGTTCTTATTTATGTGATTTGATGTTTTTGAGATGTCTGTTCCTTTGCCACTGTTGTCTGGAATTAATGAGTTCAAAAGTTATCAAGGGCCTGGGGGAGGACAAGAAGTACAGTAGTCTTATCCTTGTTTTTACAGAAAAACGGGCAGAAAAAGGTTCATTGAAATAATTTATATATTTCTTAGTACTTAGTGGTTAGTAGTTATACCCATGGCTTGAATCTGGAGTATCAAAGCAAATGTGTTTGTGTTATTTAACAATAACGATTCTATGATGATTTGAAGTTACCATGAATGAGCAGGTGGCATTTCTAACCGTGTTTTTGTCAAGTTAATTTCACAAAGCCTTGAATTACTTTAAACCAGAAGTGTAGTATATCAAAGGAAAAAAAAGCTTGAAGGAATGTCTCTGCAAAGTATGATGCTCCCCTCTTACATTCCGCTAATTTTTTTTTTTCAGGTCCCTGAAATGTAGATAGTAAAAAAGGGCAGGACCTGACATGTGAGTTGTCCTGTTGTTTAGAAGTGAGTGCTAAAGAAAAGGAGGGCAGGTGAACATGAAAATGAAAACACTGAAAATGGAGTAGAATATAGAAAGGAAACATGGTAAAAATAATGTTATTACCAAGGATAAGAATATTTATGTATTAAATAATATTTAGTATTTCTCAGCTGAAAATAACTGAACACAATTTCAGCAGACAAGCTAGATCTTACATTTTGTGTGTTGCAACCTCTAAGGAGCAGCACCAGCAGAGTGAGGAAAGGGCTTATCCCCTTCTACTTGGTGCCTGTTAGACTACGTCTAGATCCTGTGTCCAGTTTTGAGGTCTCGGTGTGAGAAAAAATTACAACCTGCAGGGAGTTCAGCAGTGGACTACCAAGGTGGTTAGGGGCTTTGTCCTTTGTCCTTTGTGGAAAGACTAAGGGCTTGCTCAGTTTGGAGGAGAGGTGGCTTTGGGGAATCTAACAGCAGCCTTCCCCTACCTACGAGGAGGCCATCAAGAAGACGGCACGATGGTTCTTGGCAGGGAGACAGCCCGCATATATTGAAGTCCATTTCTGTGCTAATGCGTGGAGAAGCTTTTTCACCGTAAGGACAGTCAGGGGTTGGAGAAATTTGCCCACAGAGGTTGTGCTGCCTCCATCCTTGGAGGCTTCTGAAACGTGAATAGGTAAAGCTTCGGGCACCTTGTACTGACTTCACAGCTGGTGCTACTTTGAACATCTTGTTGGCCTGTTGATGTCCTGAGTTTTCTTTCTCACCTGAATTTCTTCTGATTAAGTAATCTTGTATTATTAAAATAAGTCAAGCAGAAGAGATTTTGTTAATATCCATTCAGTAGCACCTTTTTTAAAGGGGTTAATAGAGACATTTAGCTGGCACTTTTTTATTTAAAACTCAGAAGTCTCTAGAGAAATCCTGAGAAGAGTGTTTGTATCCCTACTGCTTTTTAGGGCTGAGAGTTGTGAAGTTGTGGCTGTCATACTGGCTGTAAAGCTGTTCTGCTTCTAGAAAGACACCGCATAAAAGTGGCTGAATTTTTCTTTTGCTGCTCTTTTGTCAGACCTTACTTCAGGGCAGGGAGGTTTTTGCTTCCAGCAATTTTCGTAGTCTTGTTATTTATTCTCCAGCATCACAGTTTAGTTCAATATAATAGCAATGCTGAGGAGAGCGATTAGAAATGAGGTTGGTCTTCTAAGATACGCTGCTAGCTTCTGTAATTTATTTTTTTTTTTTTCTGTAGCAGTACAGATGGTCTTGGCCGTTCAGTTCTGTCAGAACAGAGACACCAGGACAGGTAGAAGGAATGGCTGTATTAAGTCTGGAAATCAAAAATCAGTTTTGCAGCAGTTCAGTTCAACCCTAGCCAGCTATTAACTGAAAACATACCAGACTTATTTAGAAAGCCTGAAGATAATTTGTTTGGTTTGCTTTTCTTTCTAGCCATACCTATTGCTTGTGAAAAACACTAGATAAAAATTTCTGTGATCCAAAGCTGAGAATAAATGGATTTTCCACCCCACGGTCCTCTGCCCTGTTACAGAGAGTGCAGTTTTTGGTCTCATTATGACAAACGGGTTTTAGATCTCAAACAACTTTGAACCTGCGTAAAGCTCTGTGGGTAGCACTGTGATCCTGGCAAGATTCTGGCGTGTCATTTTAAGTCAGTCTGTGCAATGATACTTTTTGTGATATGCGTGTCCATTGGGAAGCTTGCTGACTGCTCGTTTCCTGCAGACCGTTGGATGGCAGATCACTGTTGCAGTGATTAATTGTGCAAATGCAAAGACAAGGTTGTGTCCCTAGAAGTTCTGCAGACAAGTTTGGGTGTAGTAAGTGATGTATCTAAGGAATGCGATTCAGGCTGTTGTAATGAAATTGCTTCCTCAGGACAGATACATTAACATTCAAGCGTAGTGTTTCTATATATAAACCAAATAAAATGGATTTAAAAGAGTTTTTCTAAAATAGCTTTGACATTTTGAATTTTAATGAAAGGGGCCTAAAAGCATCAGGATAAGGAGTAAATTGTGCCCTTGGGTATTATCCACTAGATGTCACTCTTCTCAAGCTGTAGGCAATGGGATCTGCTTGCTTAAAATATAAACAATTAAGTATTTTCTATTATTAAAAAGTAAAATCTTCATTGTGGAAAAAAATCTGTAGTACTCAGGTTGTAACTATGAGTTTCTAGATGAAATTCTTGGGTCATCTGTTTAAGGACCCAGGTGAAATTGCCTTGTGTTTAGAGTGGTTGAACTTTCCACTGACTTGTGAAGAGTTTGCAGGCAGTCAGCACTTCTAAAATGATTACCACTTAGTGTCCTCAATGATTTTATGTGTAAAATCTCATTTAACTGAAAAAGTTGTTGTCGCATCAGTAAGTTTAGTTTTATGCCTGTGCAAGAGTTTTTCAAAGCATAGCTTCTGAATATAAAGATATTTTGACAATAAATAATAAATATCCAACTTCCTCCGACTTCTTTTGGTGTTATCACGAGTTATCTGATACGCTTCCTTACTCTTCTCTGATAATAAACAGTGTGCTATGCCTGTAATTCAAGGTTTTGAAGGGTCATGAATTTGCTAATAAGGTAACGGAGAACACTTAGTTGTGGAATCCCACATTCAGATCTATCAGTGAAGCAGCCACTTAAACTCTTTAGTCATGTCACGATGTAAAGCCATGCCAGTTGTACCTGTGTAATCTGAATGGATGGATGCTCAGTTGTAGCTCCCTCCTAGCAGCTGGTGTCACAGTCACTTTGTGCCACAACGCTGATTTTTTTTTTTTTTCTATATTCTAAAAGGTGTATTTTCTTAAGATTGTATAAGCCTTTTTTACAAACAGGTGACTGGCACCATGGAAGTAGTTTCAGTGAAAAAGTCTCCCATCCAGATGCCATTGTTCTTGTTTTTAGGGAGAGAGGATCCATGAAAAGATTTTTGCCCATGCTTCCCATACATGTGGTGCTTCTGTAAGTACTTGTAGTCCATCTGGGCTCTGTTCTTCGCAGGCCAGCTTCCACGTTGGCTGGATCCTGTAATGGGTCTTCTGCTTGTTATCAGCTTGTTAATTTGCTGTGGTAACACAAAGTTCACTTTCACTTGCACTTTCACTGCAAGATAAAGGTGAAAGGGAAGAGGGTTTGAATTGGAGAGTACATTTGTTGAAATGAATATAATATTTAGACATAATAATTAAAGTAGGAGAATGCTTGGCCATTGAGTGGAGCCTGTTGTACGAAACTCAAAAGAACTTTGCATTCAGTAACTATAAACTTTTGCAGTTTCCTTCTCCAGGAGATAAGCTGTTTCTTTACATACAGATACAACCTGTCTTTCCCTCGTGTACCACTGACTCTAGCATCCCTGGGAAGAGAACCTAACTGTTCCGATTTAGAGTATTTTAGTCTGACTGCTAAAGTGTGCTTCTCCTTTGAAAAAGATATCCAGTGTTACTTGGTATCTGCTTATCATTCAGAGGGTTGCTTTGTTTGCTTTGTGAATACTTGATGCCTTATTATCCCACATTATTCCTTTTGCCGTATTATGCCTTCTGTTTTTCTGACAGGTTGATTGAGATAGCAGGAAAGAGATTCCCTACTTATTTTGACTTGGATGAAAAGCTGTTCTGCATGACCCGTAGCATTCACCTGTATCGAGAGCTGACTTGTGGCAGTGTACTGAAGAGGTACTCTTTTCCAAAATTTAAAAAATAAAAATGACCATTTTTTACTGGGTGTCTAGAACAAAATTTGTTTTATATTAAAATTCTATGAAGAGTAATTAATTTGAGGCCTTTTCATGTTGCTAACAACATGGTCTCCAATGAAGTAAAATTTCTACAGAAAAACTAACATTGCTCTTCTCATTTCATAGCATGGGACTAATCCAGTTGATGTTTTCTAATTTCTGGTAGACAGTTTCTATATGTTCTGTTCCTTGTAAGCCTTTAAAGGGGAGTGTTCATTTGACAGGTCTTATTTTGTCTTGGATTGTGGAGACACCACGTATAAGAGTTGCATTTTCCATGAAATAAGGTTGTTTTTTCTCCTAAGCACAGTTTGCTTTCAGGAAGACTGGGCCACTTCCAAAAGTGGGAGGGAGAAGTTGTTTAACAGCCATCAGCCTACTGCTACTGTTGGCAGTGTTGTAGTGTCATGTTGTTGCCTTATGTTAATTTGTGAACACTTTTTGTGATTAAAATAGAGTTATTTTTTAGCATCATCTTCTATATTTTATATTAGCGGGGGAATTACTGTAAGAACAGTTTCTTCTTCTCCTGCAGCTTTATTAGAGAAAAGCTTGGCAACATATTGTCAACAGGTGAAGTCTGACATACTGTCTCTGGAGGAAATGGATGTGACCTTCTGATATATAGCCACCGAAGATTCTGGTGTTGGCAGTGGGATGCTGCTACTGCGAGCAAAAAGGCCCAGTTTCAGCCTCCACTGAACTTGCTGTCTGCTATTCAGGGGTGGCACAGGATAGCGTTGCGAACTAGAGGTTTTTCCAAACCTGCCTTTTGGAAAGGTCCTGCCTTGGGTTACATGGCTCACTGGAGCTTCAGATTCCTTTCTAAATCTCTTCATGTTAGCGAACGTGGTGTGTGAGGGTGAAAAAGAGAAGCTGACTTGCAGCTTATGGAAGTAAACCTTTTATTTAAACAATTTCAAGGTTATAAAATGTTCCTGTTGCGTAAATAATGTTATCAATGACTGGTGTTTTTTTCTTTCTATTTTAGGATTATGTCTTTGGAAGAAGAAATAATTTCAAAGAAAGTTAAACTCATAATAATTGACTCTGTTGCTTCAGTTGTCAGAAAGGAGTTTGACACAAAACTCCAAGGCAACCTGGCAGAGAGAAGTAACTTCTTGGCGAGAGGAGCATCAGTGTTGAAGTATTTGGCAGAGGAGTTCTCAATACCGGTAAGTTCTTCCTCCTTTCTTAAGTTTTTGCCTTACAGTGTCAAGTAATAAATTCTGAGAAGAATGAAAATGACAGGAAGATGGAAAACCAGGAAGAGCTTCTGGCAGGTGTCTTCAAGGAGATACCAGCTGGAAAATAGTTGGGGAATGGGGGGAACAGTAACTGTTCTGCTTGGCAGTTTTTGGTGTGTGGGTTTTTTTGGGGAGGGGTGGGGTTGTTTTTTTTTTTTTTTTTCTTTAGGACTTCAAATAAGATTTTCCAGCTGTATTTCAGTGTGGGTTTTTTTGAAATCTTTTATTTTGCTGCCATTAAATATTGCTTACCTTGATGGTTCCTTTCTGTGCTTACTCTGACTTGGTGCAGATGTTTTTCTGCTTGTGTCCCTTCTACTTAAGTTTATAGACTCAAAAGGCCTTGTGCTCTGGAGCAGTGTAAATTCGTTTTGAGACTGATAATGTACGCTAATTAACGCAGAAAGGAAGGTAACAGCTCAGCAAATCCTTGTCTGTGGACTTGCCCATGAAATACAGAGGAAGACACGGACACTCAGGGCAGGGACTGGGTGGAATCGATTGATCCAAAAGTGCTTTGGGAGATGTAAGCTCCATAAATGCGTGTGTGTGGTCATTCATTATATGGTGCACTTAGGATCATATCAACTCAAAAGATGTCCTTGAGATTCAACTCTCAGAAATACTTCCTAGTATGGGTAACCTACTTGTCACTCCAGTGTGGGAGAGAAAACTGTGACAATGACTTGAGTAAGGCTGGTGAGGCCTTTTCCCTCTGGTGCTGTTGAGGTCACAGCAGCTGTCGTACCAGAAATATACACATCAGAGGTGTGGAATTGGCTGACTTAAGAGGAATGAATTTCCTTCTGTCGTATAATTTCTAAAGACGTTTAATGGGGAAGATTAAACCCTGCCTAAGTACCTTTAAAGTTCAAGTGCAAAATAGTGTCCTAGTTAGTGCACCCAATAATGTTTGTAGTGCCTTAACAAGCTGGGAGAGAATTGCATGTGTGTACATTCTTATATTTTGAGAAAATATTGTGCAGGGGAGAAGTCTGATGGAAAGATTTTTCTCTATTTTCTTCTCCCTTGTCCCCCCTCCACCTTCATTAAAATGAGCTGGGTTGGAGCCTCTGGCAGTTCAGGCTGCTGCCGTGCTTGCAGTCAGAGGGCTGGTGTGTTGATGTTCACAAAAGCCTTAGAGTTGCACAATATGAAGTAGCCTGGGGTTGTGATCCGAATTCATCCTACGTAGGAAGAAAATAAGGCTCAAATGTTTAGAGGTTTCCATTATGCCTCAAAGCAAACACATGAGCTTTAACATTTGCGATATTTGGTGCGCTAGTCTGTCCTTGCTTCTCACTGTGAACATTTTGGTAAGGGGTTCTGGAATTTTGGGTGGGAACTTGTGCTCTGGTTGCAGCTCTGTCTTTTTGAATTGGTCCATGAGATATCTTACTTTATAAATAAAATATTTAAAGATCCATGTAGTTACATGTACATACACAGATTGAAAGCGCGTATATAAAGCACCTACTGATTAGGCTTGTTTATTCAATGGAAACCCAACTGTACTTTCATTTGTAGTCCTCTTCAGCACATACTGCTTGTGAGTTGGTTCTGGAATATTGTAAAGATCTGTTAAATTTTATTTTACAAAATAAAGTGTAGTAACTCTTCTTAGTTAAGAATTTGAGAGGGGGCCTTGGCTGGATATTTGGCTTCTTGCAAACACGGATCCCTAGGAAAGGCTGTGTATGAGTAACACACAAAAATCTAACATCAGGGTGTGTTATGCATCTACGAGTGTTGGTGTATACTGGAGATAAGTCTGCTGTTGCATATATTGCATTAACCTCTCCTACTTGAGGTTACAGAGTATCCAAGGTTCTCATTGTAAAGAACTACTTTGGAATTATTTCAGATGTTTTTGCTTACCTAGAACATGATAAATGCATATTTGGGATTAAAAAAAAAAAAGGGTAAGTGTCCAAAGTCATTTAGATCGCTAATAAATTAGATGTATGAAACTATGTTACATTTATTTCATGGCAGAATCCGTGCCATTGAGTTGGGCAACGAGTTGGGGAATTCAGTCTGAGACTCTGCAAAAGATTTTGGAGTTGATGACTGGTAGGAGTTGAACTGGAAGTCAATTCTTTTGGCCGTACCTAAAAGGTCTGGTGAAAAACTTTGAGTGTTGTGCAAGGGAATCAGAAATAAGGCTGTGTAATATCTGTTTAACAATAACTGTTACTGGAGTTGTGCATCTGGTGTTAACAGTCCAGGGAGGGTGGTGAAAAATCAGCTTCCAGAGAACAGCCTTGAAAATGACTGAGAGAAGGGGAGAGCAGTCTGAGGAATTAAGACATAAGGTCCTTGCTTTGTTTAGCTTAGCTGAAGAAATGTTAAGGGTTTCTTCATTGAGGAAGAGGTATGTGATAAAAGCAGCCTTCTCTTCAGCTGACAAAGGGATACCACAGTTCCGTGGTTGGAAGCTGAATTAAGCAAGTTCAGACTTCAAATAAGGGGTGTGTTCTTACTGGACTGATTAATCATCAGAATGCATTACTAAACATAAATAGCTTCTTGTCACTGAGTGTTTTTAAATGAGCTTCCCTCCCCATTTCCTAAAAAGGAAATGGGTTCAAACCGAATTAAATTTGGGGAAACCCTGTACTACTGCTATACTGTGCTAGAGTTCAGATGAGTTTAACACAGTTCTTTCTGCTGGCGCTGATAAACTTGAGCTGTTTATAACTGTGTGTTGCTGGTGTCAGGGCACTGAGTTTGATGTGCAGATGTGACTAGCCTTCATAGCTTGCACTCAACTCAAGGCGAGCTGTTTCAAACCCAAGTAGCTCTGCATGGGATGAAGGGTTTGGAAAAAAGCTGACCTTAACTGCCCCATTGTTGAGTAACCTCTCTGCACCTCTGTTTTCAGTTTGTGAAATGGAAATAACGGAGCTGTTAGTTTTGAGGATGCTGTGAGGATTAGGGTCATTACGGTTGAGAAGGCACTCGTACTGAGTGTCCGTGAACAATGCATAGATGGTTATTGGAAAGTAACACTCACAGTCTTCAGTGTAAAATTTAAATATCGTGCAGTAAATGAAACCTTAATTCATCTTTTGAGATGTGAAAGAATATTAAACATATTCATTGAATGGCACCATTTTAGCCACTAAACGGAGCAAGTGAAAGGGTTGTAAAAAAGTGAATTTCGGCTTGACCTTATGGTTTTTGATATTTTTTGTTTGTAAAGTCAAAGGAAACACAAAGCACTTTTTTTTTTTCCCCCCTTATGTACAGACATTAGTAAATCATGAGTTTTTTTCTCAAAAATTGAACTATGGTGCCTGTCTTCTTTTTCTGATCCCTTCTTCCGCTTAACTTGGCAGTAAGCCTGGTTCCATCCTGGGCTCTTTAGTTGATGCCAAGGCGAGGGGCAGCACAAGATTTGGATCACTGTTGGGCTATTGACGGGCCACCTGGCAGCAGCCCTGATGACTGAACAGTCATTGAAGCGTTTCCTCCGGGGGACGCTGTAGCAGTGTCCCTTTTTTCCCCTTTTGTGCACACAGCCGTAACCAAAACCGACATTTTTCTGCCAGGTTGAAACTAGCCAGTCAGCTCAGAAGTGATTGCCAGAAACTGAGAAGGACAGTTTGACTGTAAATCAAACAAAAAGCACTTTAATTTTGACATCCTGTGAATATGTAAAGATCTATGAAAAGTTTATGTTACATTTATCTGGTTTGAAGCGCGTGGCACTTGAGGGCCTTTGGATTGGCATATTTTCTGTTACAATGTGCGTTGATGCTGTCTACAAGATCACGTATTTTAGCAGCAGTAATTAGTACTGTATGTTTCCTGTCTAGTTTTGTGACTTCCTTAGGTTCCTTAAGAGGAATAGAAAAAAAAAAACACCCACTTTGGATTTTCTTTCTTCTCATCTTCCATATTCATGGGGAACTATTTATTATTAGTAAGTGGTATTCAGTAAAAGTTGTTTAGTGTTCATGCTGGTTGAGAGAGAAGTGATATCTCTATTTCAGTGAAGAGCGAAAAAAATGAAACCCCGGTATAATTGTTCTTGAGATATAACTGGCTTATCACAATTGTTATTTATAGTCCTTGCTCTACTAGTGGTTAGTACTTGAGAATGCGTATGAAGCTGGCTAGACCTCTCCATGGAAGAGCACTCTAAAAGTTCCAGTGGCAACGCCAAGCTGTTTTAAGCATTCTTTTGTGTCAAATGGAGACTGAAGATGTAACTTGCATCATAAATCCCTAAGGCTAATCAAATTATAACACTGGCTGTCCTTTACACTTTTGTCTGCGTTGCTTTCCTAGATCTGAGAACTGAATCTTTGTTATTCATAAGCATGTTGGCTATCATTACTACCAGCAAATGTATAATAGTATCTCTTTTTTTTTTCTTTAATTGTTCTTTCTGAGAACATGAAACAGGAGGAGAGACTTTCATCTCTCACTTGTGATTTATAGTGCAAATGAAAGACAAACCCTATGTAACTATTGTGTAATGCTTTTATTTGCTATGCTGAATAAGTTAACAGTAGTCAAGAAGCCCATAATTTCCACAGGTAATATTTTTTTCCCCTTTAGATGCACCACTTTGCATTGAAAAACTAAAAATTCACTGTGTCAGTATTGATAATACGACAGTAATTAAAGCTGTCATAGTCAATCTTTTTACGCTCAGTTCTCACATTTTTGCCTCAGTGCTTGACAGTCTTGCATTCTGCTCTGTAAACTTTATACTCAAGATTTTAATTTGCTTTAGAAAGCCAAATGTTTAGCTAAACATATATTTGGGTTTAGGTTGCGTAAGCTTTTTCTTCTCAAAATCAATTTATATGCACAAATTACTTGACATCTGCAGTGCCTTTTCTGCTGTCATTGGCTAAGTGTGTTTAATTGTATCATCTCAGCTTCCTGCAGTGAAGTGTTTCAAGATTGAAGTGCTTCTGTTGGCAAAGAGAGAATATTCAAACTGTTAATTTTCTCTATAAGCAAGTATTTCCATTTGGCCTCATCCTTGCTTCTCTTCCGTTTCCACATAGATGGTTGCTTGTTAGCTCTTCTGCACCGTTGCTATTGCAGCTCTGATATTGGAAAATACTAGTTTATGGAGAGCTAAACAGATTCCAAAATGGAAGATTTCTGAAGAAAAGTTGTGTAGATGCCAGTTCCCTTTGAATTGGTAATAAATATGTAGAAGGTTTGGAAAAAGCGGATAGTTGATTTGTTGTTACAGTGTGCAACAACACTGGCTTTTCCAAAACTATGGAGAGATATGAGGCTTTCACGTGAATTTGTATCTGGACTGAAAGCTGCTGAAATGCAACCTTGAGTTTTATGCTTTGCTATTGAAAAGTATTTTTAACAGTAGTATTACAGAAACAGTAACTGAATTATCTTTGCAAGGTGTTTAAACCTAGAGTAAGAAACGCTTCTCTCCATTTCCAAAACTTAGGGAACTAGTTCCATTTTGAAATTTTCTAAAAAGAGAAATTTCGTATCTTATACCACATCAAGATGTGTTTCTTTGATGAGGAGCTAACCTTATCAGAAGAAAACATTTTGGAACTGAGTTACCAGAATTTTAGGAGCCACATTTGGGCCAAACAGTTTCTAGTGGTGAGAAGTCAGTGGGAAGTGTGGGTCCATTTCGGTCGAGCAGCTGATACTTAGGTCAAGTGTCGTGTTGCTCAAGTTTCAAGCGTATTTTGTGTTTTTATATCGATATGAACTTGGATACCCTTCCCAACTGCTAATAGAAGAATCTTAATATTTCTGCATAATCCCACTGAACTCTTGGTTATCTGTTTGCTGCAAAAGGTTGAGGTGTACCTAATGTAATTCTCCTTTCAGTCTGGGACTGCTACTTGTTTTGTGCCTCTCCCCTGTCCCTTCTCTCCCTTTAACTTCCATATGAGTAACTTTCGTGCTTTTTTCATCAAGTCTGGATATTTCTCTTGGGAGCAGCATAAAAGTTAAAACAACCTGTGACTGCTTAGAAGACACAGAACAGTGCTTCAGAACCTGCAGGGTTTTATTATGGTAATTCACCAACTTTTTGGAAAAACTGAGTTGTCTTTCTGTGAACTCAGTAGGATGAAAAGGTACAAGCATCTTATGCTTGTCACATGGTGAATGTTATCCACTGCAGAATTGGACTTTTATTATTCTGTGTGAATTAAAGAAACACTGAATAGCTTTGTTTTGAGCAATTTACTTCTTGTAATGAACAATTCTTCTTCTCTTCAAGACGTTTCACTCCCCTTGCACTGAAATTCAAGTTGGTGTTCGTGTCCTTGTTAAGGGGTGAAATGCGCGGCATTAGAAAATTATGTTCATTCTAGCTGGAGCTGAAGTTTGGGTTTTCAACATGCCCTCTGTTAGGGAGAGGAATACTTAACCTTGTAACAGTTCATGAGACAAACAGTACATTGTATGTTAAGATTTCCTCCTGTATTACACTTATCAGTATGTTTGTGCCCAGAACTAAATCAATAGATTTGGTTTTTTAATTGTATATTCTAGGGTTACACTTTGTTTTCTTACCAAAACCTTCTTATAAAACAAGTATCAGAATTTCGCATGTATGTGAACATTGCTGTTTGTAAAGTGTGGTTTGGAACAAATTTTAATTTGTGTCGCTGTTTAATTAGGAAATCAAAATGGTTAAAGGGGACTTTGACCAGAGATAATTCTTTGCTCTTGCTGAAATTTCATAAACCTAGTTTTTGTTGGCAGATTGTTTGTTTCAATTATCTTTCCACCGCACAGTACTGAGCAAAAATTCATTTTGGTAAAAGGGAGTTAATTCGACTGCTAAGTGTCATTACAGTGGCAAAGTTAGATGGTTTTGTCTTCTCGTGTGGCTGTTAAAAATTATTCGCAGAAGGCACAACTTTGTTTTAGTTTAAAATGACTGGTTAAAATGTAATTATAACTATCTTCAGTACGGCTGCCATCTGTGCACTTTTTTATACGTGTCTCGAGAATACGTTTCTGCAGTTTATGGCTCAGCACAGTGTTCCTTTTGGACTGTCTGTGCTCATAAAATGTTTAATACTGGTGAGGAAAAGGAATGAGAAATGGTAGAGCAATGTTTCCTGTTTTCATGTGGTGGTGAAATATAGAAAGGGAGGTAGTTTAAAGTTATACGATACTGGAATTCATTTTTCTTTTTCTTTCAAAGTATTCCCTACGTTGCTTTTTCCATTTTACAGTGCAAGTGACTTTGCCAAAAGCTATCATTCTGCACAGTTGCACACATGAAATTATGTAGAAGGAAGGCACCAGTATTGATGTATAGGAGAGGGAGTTGAGAGGAATGAAACTTCATTACCAGATTTGGTTTTGATCTGCTACACAATCGTGGACAATCCTTGCTATAAAGGAGGGCAGACACTTGCCCTGATACCTGCCTTGACTTGAGTTTCTGAAAGGCTTTATCCAAAATAAATTAGCAGTTTCTTGCGTCTTCTAGCCATCATTCTTGTTATACTTCTCGGGGTTCCCTTCAGCTAATTTACATCGTCTTGAAAGTGAGGTCTCCCAGAGTGAGACAGTATTCCAGATGAATCTCTACCAATGTTTAGGTATGGAGAAGGTTTTTTTTTTCCTCCTGCGTTGCAGGACATCTCCTTGTTTACGCATCCTAGTACACTGCTGGTTTTCTTTGCAGACTTTACTCACCAGTCATTAAAATGCTAAATCTGCATTTGCTGACTTTGTTACTTAGCTAGTTGCTCCTCCTTCCAGTGTGTTATTTTTCCTGACTTGCCAAGATGGTTTTGAATTCTAGTCTTATATTCTCGTGTGCTTGCAGTCTCCCCCCTGCTTTCCTGTTTTTGTGAGGAAAATGATTATTCTTTCTGTTACAGATTCTTTCTGTAACCATTGGATAGAACCTGAATTCAAGCAGACTGTACCGTTTTGTTCAATAAGAGACTTTTAAAGACTGGAAGCTGTCATGTCTCGTTTCCCAATAAACTTTGCATCTACCCTGTAATAGATTCATCTAGGTTATATTTCTCTAGTTTAAGTAACATACCTATATAAGATATTCTACTGCTAAAATAAAAATACGGGTTTTGGTGGTGTGGGTTTTTTTCTGCACTGTCCTGCTGTTGCTCTGTATGTGCTGTAGGAAACAACAGTGATTGTATTGAAGAACTTTTTTGCCTTTTCTTGGGAGTTTGGCAAGATGCCCTGGTTTGACTGTGTGAGAAGTTGCCTGAACCTTTAGGCCAATAATCCATTTGTGACTCTCCAGAGATGTACTTATGTTTTGAATATTTCATTCTTTTGGCATGTTTTCTTGCGCTTCCTTCTTGTCCTTTGATTTTATTTCGGCTGTAGATTCTCCAGGAATATTTCTGCATTTGCATAATGTGTAACTGAAAGTGGTTCTAGTCTCTATAGACAGGATAGCAATACAAAGAATAGTTGACCAGATCCCAAGTTGTTGAAAGAATCTTGCCTGTATGAGCTCAGTATAGACTAATTAGTGGTTTGATTTCCAGATTCTCTAGAGTTGGTTTGCTTTATGGTTACTCAACCTCAGAGCTTCTGGGAATAAAGAGAACCTGCTCTGCAATTGTTACTCCTAAATAATATTGTACCAGCCCCCTCAGGCTTGAAGAGATGAGGAAATTAAGACTGGGCAATGCATATGTCTGCTACAGTACAAATGTGCCCGGAGATCAAAAGTAAAAATCTTATTTGCTTGGAAACTGGTAGCAGTAGAGAAGATTGTGTCACTTCCCGCTTGTGCCTGCAGGGCTGTTTTGTGAGAATGTTGCATTTGTGCAGAACCAGATGCACATGCTGGGGCTGCTTTTTCATGAAGTGTGATCTGGAAGCTTCATGATGCAGTCTGCTTGCTGCTGTTAACTTAAAGAACCTGCCTTCTTCCATCTGCAAATTTTTCTCTCCTTCCACACATGGTTGGATGGTAATGAGGCAACCAGACCAACTGCAGGTTTTCGTCTGTTGTTGAGGCTCTCGTGTGTTAGAAGAATTGTGAGTTTTGCTCTGTTCTGCTTGGAATTGGAATCTATGAGCTATGACACAGGGTCTCCTGAGCAAATTAATTCTGATTTTTCTACAAGAAGACTCCATCTTCTTTACTGAGAAAGTGTATGCTTTGCATTATTCTTCATTGAAGTCACAGCTATCCATGTTCATTTATTCACTCCAACTTTCTATTTAAAGAAGGAAACCCATCATTTTAACAGTACGCATTTTAAGTCATTTTGCAGAAGTTCAGTGTAATCAAACTTAGGAAGATTCATTTCAAACACGGATTCCAATGAGAATCTACATAATTTCAGTAACCTCATCAAAACTGTCTTGTTGCTTCTTGCTAAAATCATAGAACTGTATCTCATTTGAGAATACAGTACTTCTGTTGTAGCATTCTAGGTAAACAAAATCAGATTTAGGAGTTTGATTAAGTAAGATTGAGCAGTCATCTGTAGAATTTGAATTAGACAGGAATGGATGAGGTGTTTTTCACTGATGAGACTGCATCAGCATTTCAGTAGCACAGTATCTCTTCCTCTGCAATACTGTTAACATTTTTGATACTCTGATTTAGATGAGCTATGTTGCCTACCCTAGAATACATTCCTTTGTCTTTAGATTCCAGTATTTTCTGTACTTTACTTTTGTATTTATCTTACCTCATACTTTTGAGCTGGGGCAGAGAGTGCTTTACTCTTCAATGATACCTGAGGTCTTGACTGGGTTCTTGTCAGACCGTTATGTTGTTTCTTGTGATGTTCTGTTTAGCAAAATCACTTCCGACACACGAATTAAACACTGCTTTTTCATGCAAGTGAAACTTGGAGTTCTTGTAAAGGAAAATTGCTTTGAAAGTGCTTACTGCCTAGATGCTTTTTTGTAACTTCCCCCCTTGTAAAAAGGGGAAGGGGGCTTGCTTAAGGCTAGAGGCACATATCAGTGCTCCAGGAATGTTACTTCTCAAGAACGTTAGTTTAAGCAAACCAGCTTCAGATGTTGACAGTCTTTGAAATACTAAAATTTGTCTGTAAAGCCTATGAACAATACTAGCAAGCTACAACTGGGTAATTGGAAGTTTGGTACAGGGCCATGTGTCTGTTTGGCTGTCAGTTTTAAATTTGTGCATCACCAAATGTATGTTAAGCCTTTTTTTTCTTCCAGCAGTTGTGAGATACGATGCAGTGAAAGACGAGCTAGGTATGAAATACTAGAATGACTTGTTTAATTCAAACCCTTGTCCAGAGAAGTATGTAGTGACATCTAAGAACTGCTCCCTTTTGCATGTATAGCAAATGTTCTTAGTTCTCCAAGAATAGCACAGGAGCCTGCTGGTCATCTTTTTGGTATGTCCTTTTCCATACAATTTTCTAGCTATATAGTGAACAGCTTGTTTGGAGGAGGAATCGACTGATAAAACATCCAAGATTTGCTTGTGTCAAAAATTGTTTGTGGGGAGGATTCTTAATGTAAAAAATCTTCTGAATATCCACTATCTCATAGGATTTCATGGGGACATATACAGCCGGCACCCATAAGACTGGCGTGTGTTGAGCTTGTATAATTTTCCCTGGTTGCTTGAGAGAGCTCTGTGTCATGGCTCTTCCTGGCCCAGGAATCGGAGCTGCCACACCAGGGCAGTGAGTACAAAGCTTCTGAGGATACCTGGATAGGAAGTGCGTGCCCAGAACTCGTATGCTCTGTCCTAGAACACCATTCGCTCTGTTCTTCTTCTGTGATGCCCCTGAAATGGAGCTACTGGAGGCAAAGAGATGTTACTGAAGCAATTTGTGAAGCTTGCTCTTACTCGTTGTATTTTCAAGGAGCAAGCTGGCAATAATAAAGAATATTGTTACTGGCTAGAGATACTTTTGGGGGTTGGCAGCAATGCTTACTGATGGGCCTCTTTCTTTAGTTGGTTGAAGGGAGCCACAGAAGAGAGGAACTAGCAAAGTAGTGAAGCTGCTGCCTGGAAATTGGTTCATCCGTAGCCCGTTCTGAAGTTGTCCCTAGGGAAGAATGCCACCAAATACGAGCTGAAAGCAGACTAAGTTATCTGTACAAATTGCAAATGACATGTGGATGACAGGTTAATTGAGCCTGCGTTACAAAAAGTTTGAGTAGTCCGAAAATCAAAAAGTGGTCAACCAATGCTAGAGATTAAACAGCAAAAGGAGGACAATATGTGCTTCTTTCCTTCAGTACAGAGTTTGCAACTGGCTCGTGCTTGCTGCTGAGCTCAAACAAGGATGTAAACCAGCCTAAAAGCAACCCTTGGAAAAAAAAATGTAGTGGCCAATTGTGCAGCTGCACAGGCACTAATGTAGGCAGAAAGGAGGGGCAGGAATGTGTGGTTTCTGGCAGCAGCACAGATTTTGAATGTAAAACTGCATCTTCAGTAGAAAGGGCGAGTATGAGTAAAAATTCTAACCAACTTTTCACTCGGAACAAACAAAGCCAAAGGTGCTTGGAACATCCTTTAAACTCTGAACAGCTCTAGGAAGGATTCTGTTACATACCATTAGTACGATGCTTTGTACATCTTTAAAGATGAGCAAACGCCTGGGTGCATACAGCCCATCCTTACATTGCTTAGGGCTTTTGTGCATCATTAAGTCAGTGTTCTAGTCTGCATGTTCTGGTTTTAAAATACATCATAATATGCTGGTTTTGGAGTTGTAATATATCCATGCATAATGAATTATAGCTGAGGTCAGAAAGTATGCTGAATAGTAGATTTTCAAACCGCAGTGTTTCTTCCTATGCTAAATTTCAGAATGAAATGTATAACAAACCATAAAATAGCTGGTACAGTTCATAACATGCTTGCATTCCTTCATTATTAATAGTTTCATATCCATCTGTCAGCATGCTATGGCTAAACCATTAGCCAAGTTTTTGCAGCTGCTGCTTTACAAGTCTGTAGAATGTAGTTATCTCCAGCTCCTGTTTTTTGTCTACTGGTAAAGAGGAAATTTTACAGAGAACTTACTAAACTGTCCAAGACTGTAAGTAAGTTCAGTTCTAGGTGAAAGTCTGTGGTCTTGGTTTAACTTACTTGGCCTATAGTACTTTTCTTGTTCTTTTGGTTGAACTACGTTGGTCGCAGCAGTTGTTTCAAGTAATAGCGGTTTGTTTAATCTCATTAGAAGTTCTGCACATGGTTGTTGTAGCTCTGTGTCTCTGCAGTCCTATTTTTAAAAAAACATTTGGTGCAAATTACAGTTGCTGGTTTGATCTGAAGATGGAGCCCCTAGAGAGCTCTGAGGTGAACAGGGCTATGGGTACTATGTGGGGGGTGTTTTGGTTTTGCTCCTTGCAGTAAAACGAGGATGAAGAGGAATATTGATTGCAGCAAAGAAGAGCTATCCACGTAGAAAGCAGTATGTGTGTAGGCTGCCAAACTACTTTGTGCATGTGAACAGTTACTGGAGAAAAACAGTTCAGATTATTGCTAAATCAAAACAGTTACTTGGAGACGCAAACTTGCTAGAAATATTTGTGTGGTCCAGTACCTCTGCGTGTGTGAGCTTTTAAAAATTCCAGTACTGTCAAATTCCAAAGGCCACAACTTGTAAATCATGATAGATACCTGCTTTTCTCCCATTTTTGGTGCCAGATAAAATTTGTTAACGTAAATACAAAATTTCTAGAAGCAAAAGTAATGTTCGTGTGTATTTATAAGGCTCTGTCTCCTAGAATAATGTTACTTATGCTGATATCATGTGATGAAATATTGACCATCTTATAAAACCCCGTGCTAGAGAATAAATGGCATTTTGCACGCTTGACTGTCCCGTGTGCATTCAGTCCTGTCATTCGCCTCCGAGTGGACCACTCATACATCAAACCTCTCACCAGTTTAATACAGTGACTGTTGAAATATGTACCAACAAGTTATGTTTCCATTAATTTCCAAAGCCTTAAACTTGTTATTTTCATGCCAAGAGCCAACTTTTACCAGATATTATCATAGAGTGGTAGTAGACTGGCCGCTTATTTGGCTTGTATTTCAGTTGCCTTAATGTCCCATTTTCTTGTTTTCTCTGATGTTGCAATGTCCTCGATGGGTTAGTTTGAAAGAATGTGTGTCTTTTATTTGGGTATTGTAACACTAATTTTTATTTCAAGCGCTCTGTTTGCCCTTCAACGCTGCTGTTTTTAATATTGTTTGAAGCTGGCTTTGCAGTTCCTTCTGAAGGAGCAGCTGACTAGCAGTAGCAGTGGTGTGTTTCTCCTCTCAAGGACAAACAATTTGTGCACAAGCCTTTACTGTTTCTTCTTGGTCACTGCAAGAGAGTCCTTTGGATGCTAGAGGTAAAGGTTTGCATAGTGGTGAATATGTCATAAATTGTTGGTACAGTGGCCTAACAACCGCTCTCCCCCACCCCGCCTAGAACTCCCTACAGAAGAGAGCTCCCTGCATAGCCAGAAAATGAGAACTTGTATAGCAATACCATTTACAGAGCTTGATTTGCTGTTCCTTGAGTAAACTACTGGATCTTGCTAAATGTCACTAACTTTTTTTGGAATTAATGGTTCAGCCTGAATGCTGCGTGCTGCTTCCAAATGTGAACCTGTCCCTGGGACGTAAGAATTTGTAGCAGGGCTCAAAGTGTAAGCATGCCATGCAGACACAGTACTTGATTCTCTTAAATATAGCTTTAGTATTTAAGTAAGTTTGGGGTTTTGTAACTGTAGTGTAACTGTGTTTTTCAGGCAAAATCTGATTTAGATTTGGTCCATGAATTTTGCCATATGTGAAGAGAAAAACTCAAGGAAAATAAAATTTCTGCGGTACCTGGCAAAGATGCCTGGTTCATGATGCTGTGGTATCAGTGATAAAAGTCATGTGAGTTGTGTTCCTGTGCTCTAAAAATACACACAAACTCATTAGTGTCACCTACTTCTATCAGAAAGTATAGATGGAATTTGCAAGGGTATGGTTTTTTTATCAATGCCAAAGAATATTTTAATTACTACAGGTTTTTTTTTCTCGTCATCAGTGAAACTGGTTCCTAGTTCAGAGATGTAACTGATGAGGTAAGGATAAAGTGAAGAAAGGTTGATAGGGAGTGGCATGAAAGTTTTTTATTAGCTCAATTGATACAGTCAGGAAAAGGAAGAACTTTTCACTAGAAATCTGCAGAGGGACTTGGGAAAACCTGTCTGTTGGTCTAGTAAAGGAGAATATTTCTGCCTGGAAACTTTCCCCTAGCTAGTTTAGACTCTGTAGCGTTACTGGTAAGCAGAGATGTTAAGCTTTCCTAGGTTTTTTGTATCATTTAATCTGAAAACTTCTTTTTATGTTTAAATTGCAGTTTTGTAATATACTGTAAGACACCATATGCTTGTGGTCATTTACATCCCTTCGTATGTGAGTCATCTAGTGAAGCATGCAGTACTGATACGCTTAATAATTTGGCACTAATGAATTGTTTGGGGTATCTGCTCTCCTAGTGTAGGCATGTGGAAATTTTAACAGAAGAATAAAGAAAACATGTTTTTTTGTTGTTGCTAAATAGAAATACTTGTAAATAATTTTGTAGAGCGGGCAGCTTATAGCTTGTTTTGATGGTACTGAAATGGAAGCAGAAAGCTGACACTCCTCCCCCTTCCTGCACCCAATTTTAAAGCAATTGGAAGTGAAAACTGACACTGTTCAAACCTTCAAATTTTTGCTAACATCACTGTGGTCGATACGTATCCTTGTTGTTTCATCTATTGTATGCAGCAGCTGAGAACATCTGTCTTACTCCTAAAGGTTTTCTTCTTCCTTTGCTTCAGTACATATTGGAGAGAGATTTCTGAATGGAGTCTTGTTTTGCAGATGATTGTATTTCATTGGTTTGTTTCTTTCTCTTATCCCTTCTAAATAGGTGGTAACAATCCAGTTTAAAACACCTTAAAACGACTACCTTGTTATATAAGTCATAATATTAAATCTAATTTCAACATCGGGAGTGAGTTTTCCTTGGAAATGATGAAGCAAGTGGCAGCGTAAATTAAAGTTACACCCTTTTGTGTTAATTTCTCACTTGTCTTATTTTTTTCCACTGCCCTCTTGTATATGCTTCCTTTTGTCTGTTCAAGGCTCAAGAGGTATTATCCCCATTTTTGACAACAGCAGTCGGTTTGCAGAGCCTATTTAACAGGTAAAATCCAAGAAATTCAACAGCGACTTTCTGGACAAACAGAACTACATTGTTATGGTCAGCTGGGATGAAAATGTGTGTGGCTGACAAATTCTGTGTCTGTACCAATCAGACTTAGACTCACTAATATTTTATAGATGTGATTGAAATTGAAATTTTACTGGTAGCTTTTTGATGACTTTTGAGTCTTCAGAACTTGAAGATAGAATTAATTCCCTGTGCTGTGTCACTGCAGTTGTTTTGGGTTTTTTTCCTGATTGCAGATATCGAAATATTAACATTTACAGAAAAATACTAACTACAGTAATACTTTAAAGAACTGTAAATACTCTATATTCTTGTGGGCTTTTTGGTTACTCATTCTGTGTAGATTGCATAAATGCCCTGGCAATATTGGTGGAATATGGAGATGATGCAGAAAGGTGTGAGCCAGCTTTTAAAAGAGGAATCAGGCATTTTCTGCTTTCCAGACTTTCTGAATACTGAGTAGGTAGATACTGTGAAATGTATTCTGTTATTAATTTTGTATTCCATCAGCCCATTGTCATTCATTTTGTGTTCCATGAATAACTTTTCAGAATGTGTTTACATCTTTCAATGGGGACTTATTTTTTAGGAGCCAGGCATTAAACTAGGGGTTGTCTGTATTATGTTCTTGGCTGTGTTGTCCGGCGTTGCCCTGGCCTAAGTTTAACGTGCGAAAGAAAAGTAAGTTCTAATGACAAGGCCTAGGGATGAAGGATTCCTTTTGTGGGAAATACTGTTTGCTCGCCAGCTGAAGTCAGTGCAGTATTTTTATTTTCCCTTTCAACATACTATCCTGTAGCAATTTAGGGTATTTTCTTTCAGACAAGGGTGGCAGTGTGTTTTGCACAGTGTCGGATTTAATTTGCTTTTGACTGTGACTGCTTATGGGCTGGTTATTGCTTATGGAAAAATGATATTACTTCTATGTGCAAATCAATTTTGTTAATTTAGATCCTTGCAATAAGTGTCTAATCGGTGCTTTCTGGAGAAATAATAAATATAGGTGGAAGAGTGGAGAAGCTTATTGTTGCATGTTCCAAGTTAAATTCTTTCCCTTATTAAGATTTTGCATAGTTGATTTAGCTTAAGAACTTCGGAACTCACTTGGAGATTAAATATAACAAAGCCTTAATTACCTACTTTAGTTAGGCGGAATGCTTTGTTAGCTGGAACACAGGCTTTGATATTGGTTATTCAGTGGCAATTTTTTTTTTATGATACAAACTTGGGAATTGTCTGTCCTGGGCTTGTTTCTGCCAGCTGGTGAAGTTCCTCTCAGAGCAGCGTCCACAGGGTGGTGCCTTTTCATCACCCGAAAGGGGAAGGAACTTTTCTCCCCAAAGCTACCTTGGCTCTTGGCCTGTTGCTTGGCAGAAACGGAGAGCTCGGGCACTGAGGTGAGAGCATCCTTTTCTCCCCGAGTAGAAAGTGACCACTGTCCCTCTCCTTCGTGGCTGGAACCTACGTGTGATAATCAGAAGTTCAGAAGTACGACAGAAAGGTGGTGGCTTAGAACGTGAAGTTGAGCTGTGTTGGCAAAATCACGAGAAGATTGGTCCTAGAATTCCGAAGTTGTGCAAGCTGGGGAGGGCATATACTGCCAGAGCATCTTGTGAAATCGGACCTAGAATTGCAAAAACTTTTATGTCAGGCTCGGGCGGCCTTGACTATGCAGAAGCCCCAAAGTGGAAGAATGGGAAGTGCTTTCGGCAAGTGCCGTGCGCTCTTGGCAGGGGTGGGGAGGAGAAGGGGATGTGGCATAGCATTGGCAATTCTCTTAGTTACATCGTAGCTGATAACATGAATTCAGCTGAAGATGAGGCAGTTGGAAAACGTTCTGAAATATTACCCTCTATTGCAGAAGAATTCTTGAGAAGAATGATAGAGTTTTTCACGTGACCTCTATGTAATTCCCAGCTGTGAACCCTCTGGCAATGAGCATGAACTCCAAAACACAGCTGATAGGGGAAAGGGCTGTTGTTGTCAGCTCAGACCGAGCACTTGAGTATTCATGGCACGGCACTTTTACAAACAGACGCTGGAGTACATCGGGATAATTTGGGTTTGAGATGTGTGCGAGGACCTCCTCCTAGCTGTGTGTGCTTTCAGATCCAGTGGCAATCAGTGCTGAAGGAGAACCAGGTGTGCACCATATTGCACTAGTTTTCCTCCAGAATAGCAAAGCCCCGACACCCCCCGCCCCCTTACACCTCTCTGCCAAATTTCCTGCTGTAAATTGGTCTTATGTTTGCCTTTATGTACCTTGTGACCCCTTCAGAATATTTGTGGTATTTTAAACCCTGCATTGTGTGCGTGACACAGTGTTTAGTTTGGAAACAAAGTTTAATTTAATCGCACATGCTGATTGTGGTGTTTATTTTGGAACCAATGAGTAGGAGGCAACCTTTTATATTTTATTAATCTGGGTGAATTCTCCCTGTTATGTGATAACCATGTGTAAGTTTGAACTATTCAAAGGAATGCTGGAACCTGGATGGCACTTGAATACGGCCTCTCATCCACTCCGGGCTTGGATTCTGTTGGACACCTAAACTCTTTGGGTGTTTGTGGTTCTCTGTGGAGATGGTGATAGAGTGGCTATTTTATTTTTTCTAAAGGATTGTGTAGTATTCCTCTTCATACCCCAGTGGAGCTGGAGAAGGAGCTGTGTTGCAAAGAGTGATACTCGCCTTAGAGTAGAGGCTTTTTCTGTTTGTTTCTTCCATTTATTATAACCAAAGGGAGCTGTGTTTGCAGAGGGAGGCTATAGCTCTGTGGCCCTGACCTTGTTTTGTTTGCTTCCCACATGTCTGCATTTAGAGCAGACTAAGCAAGTGTTAGAAGCTGATTTGTTACTCCTCCTGAACTGACCCTACCCCTGACACCCCAGCAGAACTGCTCCCATGGTCTGCAGTTCGCAGTGCATGTGGTGGTAATTCTAGACCCCAGACTTGCCTTTCTCTATGTGCTGAGGGCCTTGGGGGAAAAAAGGGGGTGAGTTTCCATGAGCCCTCTTTAATAGAATGTGATGGATGTAACAGAAAGCTGAAAGAAACCCACAAGCAAACTTAAATGCAGCATTGTAAGGTCACTTGTGTTTGGTATTTTGACTGCTAAAGTGAAGCACTTCTGATGCGAAGCTTTTTATGTCATGAAATAACCGATACAGTGCGAGGTTGTTAAAGCTGTATGTTGTGTGAGTAATTCCAACCTGTATTTTTCCTGTAATATTCTCCTTGTGATGGTCTTCTTTTAAGAAGTTTTCCTTCAAGAGAAATGTTGGGAACTCTCTCCTAATAAGGCAATGCACTTAAAAGACAGGATTTGAAAATCCGGAGATTTTTGACGTACCATGTGTTTTCTATTCCAAACCCCTGTGCAGCAAAATGCAATCTTATTTCCATGGCAGTTGTCTGGTGGCTCTTGGCAAGTGCTGGTTTTCTGCTGTTTATTCTAAGTTGTTTTTTTTTTTTCCCCCCATATCTGATTTCCATGATCTTGTGAAAGAAAACAGGATGTTATACGAAGAGCATAGTCAAGATGAGAGGAAAACCAAGCTCATTCTGTGTTGTGGTTGTTGTTTGGGATTTTTTTTGGGGTTTTTTGCTTTAAATTTAATTGAAAATCTGAAAATCTGCATTAAACTATTATATTAACTTGGACTCCATACTTGAAATGTGACTGTCTAGTCTTCTGAGCACAGCACGTGTGTTCATCTGCGTGGAGGACAGTACTTGAAGGTATGGTATGAAATTTGGCATAAAATTGGTGAGTTATTTCTGTATGATGGTTTTGGCACTATCTTCCATTTGTAGTCTGTAAAAATACTGCACTTGAGTGCAGACACGGTAGATGGCACTTGAGTCGTTAATTTTATGATGTAGGGAAGAAAGCCCAACTCAGTTATGGAGTTAGTTGTTTGCAGCAATAGGCACATTTTATTGAAAGAGCAACTTCAAAGTTTTACTTTCAGTTAAAAAGTCCTAGAAAAAAGTAAACCACACACAAATTATTTTTTTTTTTTTTTTATTGGAAGAAGCAAGCTCTCTACAAGTCCTTGAATTTTTTTTGATTTTTAAAAAGACAAATGAGCAGGAGATGATCAGCCTGAATCTTAAATACATAGTGCCAGGTGCCCTTTAAAGACATTGTCAGTGTTTGGTTTTGCAACCGCTTAATTACAGCATGTTCTCTAATATGGTTTGGTTTGGTTTTGTTTTTGTGGTCTTCCTTACTCCCTCAGACCATTTGTGATGTGACCTCTGAGAGCAGGTGAAGGATAGAAATCTGCTAACAAAGTGCATTTCCTTTCCAACAGTTTGACTATGATGTTCCTTACTGTGGCTGAGTCCGACAACCAAGACTAAGAGCATGCTGGTAGCTTTGCTGATCAACACGTCAACATAGGGTTCAGGGTGTTCCGGAGAGGTTACCTTGTGCTGCATGTTTGGGTCTGTACCCTTGGACAGGCTGGTTCAGTCGTTTGTTTGTTCTCCACGTTTTCAATATGGGCCTTAGGGAGTGAATTGAGAGTCTTGAAAGCTGAGGCACCAAGACAGACGTCCCCGATAATACCCCGTCACTGTGATTCAGCACTAAGGTTTATTGCTGAGTGAAGGAGGCACAGTCAGACTTAGGTCACAAGTCATTCCTGGGCCTTTCTGCTGATGCTCTGATTACACTTTAATGACGATGTTATCGGATTTGAACCCCGGAACTGCCTTCGTTTAACGTTCTTCTTCCTAAGTTGTTTTAGCACTACCAATGCAGGCTTTAGAGTTTGTAAAATGTGTGAAGGCCAAAAAAGGATGTTTGTTTACTAGGGGACAGAGGCCTAGCTGAATCTTTCATTGTGTTTAACCAATGTTTGTAAAATAGATTTATGTGTGCTTTATTAATGTTATGTGATTGTTACACTTGGAAAAAAACTGCTGCATGTTAGCCAGGTGTTACCTGGCACAGAGTTTGGCGGACTGTGACTTTGAAGGGAGCTGCTTACCCCTTGGTTTGTTTTGTCAGTGGTTTCATCGCTCAGTGTAGCTCTTTCTGACTGGTTATACAGATGTGTACTGGACAGGAATGTAAAAAATAAGTGTAAGGAACTTTGTTTGAGAGTGTAAATGATTCTAGCTGCATACCAGCATGATCTCTTCAGCTCATGATTAGGACAAGTCCTCTGATCCTGTAGCTGCATCTGTCCCTAATTCAGGATGCTCCATTCACGTTAGAGAGTAATTAAATCCTTTTAGCAGCTAGTCAGTTTTGTGAATGTGTTTTCCTTCCAAAAAGCCAGCTTTTTCCTCTCTGATTGAGGCTCCTCAGCAGGAGGTAGCTTTTTGCTTTGCCAGTTGGAGAAAGCCCACATCCACTTACCAAGACTATACTGGAACTCACAGGCATTTCATTTTAATTCTAGGCAACGATCTCTTTGCTGCCTTTGGAACAGCTCAGCTGTGGAAGAAGTGAGCTAATCTGGAAATTTGAAAGTGAAGTACTTAGTGAAGCCCTGAGGTTTACAGTTGGAGTAATTAAGGAGAGGAATTGCACACCCTGTACTTGATTTTGGTTTTAATTAGTTTTCCTTTGATCTCGTCTCTCAATTTAAATGTTCAGATTTGAATCAACAACCTGCCACAGTATATTGCTTAACTCCTCTCCTTCTCTGCTCGTAGAGGAGATGGAGAACATTGTTTATGCGTTCTGTTTTGTATTTGGTTGGGGAAGGTTTTGGCTGTCACTCCCGCTTCCTATTTTCTGCTGGGATTTGTTCCATCTCTCCCATCCTCTCTTCTTCCATTCTCCCCTCTCCCCCTCCCAATCTACTTCCTTTATCCTCAGACTTCTTCTCCATCTTTCCACTGACTTCAGGATGTAGTTGAGAATTGTTGTAACCTTTAGAAATCTGCCTCAGGCATCTGTAGATTGTCTCCTTTGCTATGAATCAGCGTCGCTCCTTCCACGTGGATTCTTATTCGTTGGGAGAGCTTTGTCGTTGCTGTTTGGAATAGGCCTCCTGCACTTATCTGTCTTGCTGGATGAACCAGCTAATTTTAGATCTTATTTGAAAAATCCTCTTTTTTTTTTATTTCTACTTTCAACATTTGCATTCCCTTTGTGTTCATATATTTTATGTCTCATCACTGTGGTTCTTTTGCGATACAGCACAAGGGTGTCTTCACATACACTGTATCTGCAGCTCGGATGTCGAAGCATACTGAAGTCTACTGTGACTGTATTAATGAGGAATATTCTCTATTTTTCTAGCAAGTTTTGTGAAATATAGGCTAGGGTTGTTGTGCAGATCCTCCGATGGAAAGAAACTCCCAGCTTTAGAAAGAGAACGGCAATTTAAATCAGAGGCATCAGGCCAACCATGATTTCTTGAAGTAATGAAAACATTAATATCAACATAAAACAAATAAGGCTTTAGTTTTTGAAGTCTTATCCAAAAAATTGTTGTGCCAAAAAAGCTGCTGGGCATATACGGTAGATGGCATAGGAATCTGGTTCATCTGCTTTGGAAAAATAAAACTTTATGTTGACATTACCAAGATTTGAACTTTGCTGTTAGGAGTTGGATATTTCAGAATTAATCTAAGCTATGTTACTATTAAACTTTTGTTATCTCTCAGTGGACATGTGCCCTTTTATATTTTATAAATAAGCAGAAAATGTTTGGAGCTTCTAATACAGTTCAGTGCAGAGAAATGCTTATGGATACATGCTGTAGCTGTGATTTCTTTTTGGCAACCAGTCACTTTTTTTTTTTTTAACTTCAAGTAGAGGAGGCCAATTTTTTTTTCCCATGATTATTTACCTGATCAATGACATAGGTACCTATTTTTTTTTTTTCTTTCTACTGCAGTGTATATATTCCTGCCAGCCTTTGAATGATCCCTCCTTTTGTGTTTCTTGTTTGGTTGCAGTCCCTGATACTCAGCAATGCAGCTGCCTCGTGGGAGGTGCACGGAAGGAGACCTCGTCTATAGTGCTTTGCTTTATTTCTGCACTTTAGCTAGTTGCTCCTTACTTCAGCAGCACCGTTACAAGGTTCAAATAAGTTTTCTGGGTTCCTATAAAGCAGTTTGGTTATCCAGTTGCATCTGCTGCATTTTGAATTAACAAAATACGAAGGGTCTGTGTAGGAGTTCTTCTCAAATGTAGTGGAATCTAACTTTCATGACTGGTGGTTAGTTTCTGGTATAATGCAGCTTAGCTTTGATAAATACAATGAAAAGACAAATTGGTTCTATTTTTTTGTGATTTCATGGTATAGCAGGACATTAAGTTGAAATATACCAGGTATATCTTTTTCCTCAAAGGATGAAACTTCAAGTTTTTATAGCCTGTAAGCCAGCAAACAAAACCTAATGAAGATGTAGCTGAGAAGCGAGTAAAACTAAGTATTCAGTACTTTAAATATATGCATAAGCACCTTAGATGGTATAAGTAAAATCTTTTTGTGCTCGTTGTCCTCGATTGATGTTGGTTTTGTGGGTTTTTTGAGAGAGATATTTTGTCTTGTAGTTAGGACAGAATTTTGAGTGGTAAAAATGACCTATCTTGAGACTTTGAAGAGCAGCAATGAAATAGGTGATGATTACCAAGAATATTGCCTTGGCGTTTTTAGATTTGATACCCTGTTGTATTTTTCACAAATGCTAGGTCATATTGGATTTTCCATTAAACAGTTGTTTGTGACATCTACTAAACAGAATATATGCCTTTATTTCAACAAGTCTGATGATTACTCTTGACTGCTGAAGCTGGGATCTGTCATTCACATCAAAGCTGTTCTTCTGAGAGTGGCTCCCAACAGTTGACACTGAGGGGGAAAAAACCCGAATGTGGTTCCTAATCAAATCAAATTTGAGAAGCTCCAAGATAAGCATAAAATTGCATCTTGTACGTGGAAGTGACTGTTGGTTTGTCATGGAACACTTCAGGCAGTTCCTTGTCCAAGGAATCTCATAATCCGTCCCTAGTAAAGCAAGTGGTGTTTTGTTGCTGCTTTTAAAGCATTTCAGTCCTGGAGGTGGTAGGAGAACTTGGCACGAAGTAGCTGTATCTTATTGGGCTAAGGATTTCTTATTGTCTCTGAAATTTGAAATACAGATGGTAGTGTGAGTGATCAGCAGCTGGCCATGTGTGATGGTGTCTGAGAACTGAGTGGAGTCAGGCTTAAGACAGGAGGAAGGTAAAAGCGGGAGTCCTTCCAGCTTTTCATGGTGCAAGAAATTTCTACTCTGCCTTGCCTTATATCTTATCTTTTTGAATAAAAGCTATGGGCCTGACAGCTTTTCTCAGAAAACCACACAGAGCCACATCCCCTCAGGCCAGAGATCTTCAAACACAGCATTCAAGAACAGGATAAAATATGCCTAGGTCATATTGGCTCTAGTTTAACTTAAGATCAAGAAGGGAAGATAATAGTCAGATGAATGGGTTCCACCCTGATAAAGGAATGAGTATTTTGTACTGTTGTCCATTCCATCACAGTAGGAACTTAAAAAAAATTTAAAAAGCCTTCATCTGGAAGGTTGTTTTCCAGTTGCACACCAACCCATTGATTATGCGCTAGATTATTAGAATTACTCATCACTGTACTAATGTGAATTTATTAGGGATAGTACTAGAAAGCTTTGTAGCCTATAAGAATTCTGTTCTCAGTTTCTCTTTTGATGTCGCAGTCTGCCTTAAGTTTAACCTCAAGTACTTGAAGGACCTAGAGTTTCTTGGAGTAGGGCTCTGACCACCTCACAAGCTTTCTAGAAGAACGCAGTGAGATAGACTTGGAGGCAGAAGGTGGGGACTTAAAAATGAGCTTCACCAGAGGCTTTAATTTCTGGGAGAAATAAGAGTGGTTAGACAGTTCTTTTCACAAATACAAATACAAAATTCAACTTGACTGCTTGGCTTTTCTAAAGTCTCTATTACAAGCACAGTTCCATGTTCTAAGCATTTAAAGCAAAACAAATCCTGTGAATGGAATTAGTTATTCCACCATGTTGGAAATGGAGAAAGAAGAAAAAATTTGCTGCTGTTTTAGATTTGAGGATGTTGATGAAGTCCTGCATTTTGTATTATACACCATTACTTTGCCTACTTTTTTTTTTTTTTAAAAAAAAAAGGCATGCAGAATACTATTTTTTCTGGTATTAGCGTTTAAATAAGTTCGTAGTATTGCAATACTGAGGGAATCAACTTCATTCTAGGTTTTGAAAAAGCGAGGATGAGGAATAGTTACTTCATTTTGCCTTGAAGAGAGATCACTTTAGTATAACACAGACATCTGAACTGAATTCTGAGGGATTATCATTTACCAAAAATACCAAAAATTGAGATTTTTCTGAAATACAGGGAAATTTCAGATTGTTTGGATAAAGTGATCAGTGTCTCATGCATTCTATGTATAAACTTCTGTTTTCTCAGTTGGATCCACTGTGGAATAAATTAAAAGGAAATAAGAAAATGTGAATTAATTGTTTAAGGAATAAGCTATTTCTCCAGCACTCTGTCTGTCTATCATTGTCTGATTTTGGAGAGCTATTAGCTTGTTTCATAGAATATGCTGCAGTGTAGGATTCTATGGGAAGAACAGCTTTAAAAACAAAAAACTTTGTGAGTTTTTTAATAACATGATATGGAATTTTGAAGATTGTATTAGCGAAACAGGTTTTTTTTTAAAAAAATCTGAAGAAGACAGAGAGCCTCCTTTTTCTGGCTAGCTGAGAACAATACCCATATACTCCTTTTCATATGACATTAATAGCTTTTAGCACATTACGTTTTGGAACCAATGACTGACTTAATTTAGCTTTCATAGCATTTCTTAGCTCCTTGCAAATGAAATGCAAAGCTTGTCTATTAATGGAGAACACAGCAGCAGATTTAGAGGGCTGGAGGGAGGTGATCATTCAGAACTGAGAGGAGCACAGCCTTAAACAGAGCTTTAAACCCATATAGGGTGAATAAATTTAAGAGAGAGAGCCCCTTTAGCAGAAATTTGGGGAGAGCTGATGTGAAGAAGCAGGAGTTGCTCAGTAGTTCCCTTTTCGTGGCAGCAAAGCCGTGGTCTCCTGTGGGTTTTGTGTGTGTGTGTGTGCGTGTGTGTTTTCCTTCCTCGTGCTCTTTCCCAGCCCTGGTGCTGTCCGACAGCCAGTGCCATTAGCACACCTCGCCAGCCTTGGCTTTTGCTGGGGCTGGCCACTCTGGAATGATGCTGCGCTGTTCAACGTTGGTTTGTTGTGCAGTGCGCTTTCCCTTCATGAGGTGGTGCGTATCGCTGGTGAAGTTATTTTAGTGGGAAACCAGTCGTCTATGGGAGTAAAAACTTATGTAGACAAACAACTAAGCTTCTAAAAAGCAGCTCGGTGTTTATGGAAAAGGAGTCTTGTTTTTTCCTTTTAATTTTGTGGTGCCTTTCAGTTGGATTCACTACAACAGTAGAAATACTGGCTGTGGCAAATAGATCACACGTATTTCTGTCATGCTGGCTTTATCAAGCCTAGCATGGGGAGCTCGATAAGTGTAGCTAATGGAAGATGCTGCTGAGTAGGTGCTTCTCTTCCCTAGGTTATGAATGCTGTTGACTTGTTGAAGTTGACTGGCAAAAAGAAGTGGATTTTTTCTACCCATCTGCTCTAGGCTACAAATATATGGGTCAGCTTATACACATACAGAACAGTTACAGTAATGCAGTTGTATCTTTTAAGATGAAACAGCAGGCAAATGATGTGCAAAATATGGGACTAACGATTTAGCCACATCTGTTGGTTTTGTCGGAAATGCCATGAGATTGTTGTTGAGTCAGGAGAGAGAACTTGGTTTTTTAAGTCTCATTTGAAAGATCTTCAGATGGTGAACTCTCCTGGCTTTCAGTTGCCTCCTGCTGCAGATTGAGGCTGTGGTTCCAGAGAGTCCCAGTGTTTGAAACCCGAGGCAGAGAGATGCGGGTCAGTCTCTGAGCCGTTTAATGGAATGACAACATTTTGCTTGTAAATCTAGTTAGATATCAGCTAGTAAATGGAGAAGGAATGAAAGACAGCGGAAATGCTGTTTTCATTTTGAAGCATCATATACTCTTCTTGTTTTGAAATGCAAATACTAAAGGGAGATTGAAGAACGATAACAAGAAGACACTATATTTTCCTCCTTCCCCTGCCACTTTTTCTACTATAAAGCAGATCTTTTAGTGTTTTGTCAGGTGCCCTGAGCCTTTCATATTCAAGCTATAGACAGGCTGACTGTAAGGTCTGGGAAGGGTAGGTAGAGGGGTGGGAAGCAAAGGGGGTGTGTGTATTTACTTGTCAAAGATGTGGAATTTACAGATTTTAAAGCAGAATTGGCTGAGAACTAAAACCTAAAGGAATGTATGAAAAGTTGTGCTGCTTTGGATGGATGCTATTTTCCCTGTAGGCATTTAAATCTGAGTGAGGTTGTTTTTGTATAGCCAACAATGATTTATCATTTCAACATGCCCAGTGGGCTAAACTCTGAAAATGTTTCATAACAAAGATGACCAGAACCCATGGTATATGGATTCTGTATTCATTTGAAGGTGAACCTCAGAGTAAACAGCACTGGTTTCCTGAATGTTTAAGTGGTGTTTTGCTGTGTTTGACTAGCGGGTGTTGGGAGTTTGAGAATTTCAAACAGCAGGATGGATTTCGTAGTGAATTCCACTGAGTGAAACCGTGATCTGCACAGCGAGATTCCTTTTAATGTACCTTTATCTCAACCATGTAAGTTACGAAGAGGTTGTAGGTGCTCATCATACAAGAAACTCACGTCTCTTTAATATTAAAAATGTGTATTTGGATGCTTAGCATCAATATCTAATCTCTCTTTAAAATATTTTTCCGTTTAAGGGATAACCCACATAGATGGTGGTTGTTTCTTTTTTTAAAATGCAAATAAATTTTAAGGTTGTTGGAGTGGGGAAAAAATACATATGAGACAAATGTGTGTCTTTTAGCTTATATAAAGGTAGGATATTCAGAAATAAAATGAATGGGGGAGATGGCGTAAGTACTGTGGGCAGGCCAACGTAATTTGTCGTCACCTCTGAGTACAATTTGCAACTTTTACCAGCAAAGCAAAAGAGCAAGAATATTAAGATTTTGTTATAGATGGTACCAGGTCCTTTAACTTATCATTTGTTTGTTGAAAATGATTTGTCTTCCTTTGCTAAAATAACATCACCTGATAGATTGACCCTGAAGCTTAGGCTGTAGTGATTGTGCTTTACGTTGAAATACTTGCTTGGTCGTAATGCATTTGAAGCTTTTATTTACTGCAACAAGCGTACATTCAGCTGCCATTGGTGTGTTTTATGAATGCTGAAGTGAAGGAAGGCTATTTTTAAACTTGTAAATCTAATGTGAGTAGTCTGGTTACAAGGTGTGCACGAGTTTTGAGATAACAAATGTCTTACTGACCCCTCAGCACTGTAGATTCAGGTCCTGACAGTATCGTGAGTGAGCTCCAAATATTACTTAGTTCTGAGCCATCTGTGAAAGTGTTGTAATTATGCCTGTGAATCTTTTTTTGAAAACATTTCTCTTCCCCTCTTTTTTTTAAAAAAAAGTCAGCCTGTCAGCTAGAGCAGTATCATAGAGAACTATTCTAAAACTTTAAAGAAATGTCTCGTAAGAAATCAATTAATAACCAGCTTAATGCTGTGTATGGGAGAAGAATGCTTGCTTTTCTCGAGTAGTATACTTAAAAAAAAAAAAAAGCATCCTGACCTGCTGCTGCGCTGCGATTCAGCCTGTTCGGATTGTGGTGTAAATGCATTTGTTTGAGTGCGTATTTTATCTGTAGTTACCAGACTCATGTCCATTGAGAGGGAGATGTTTCTTAACACTCTCTGTTTTGGCAGAGAAGCTGCCTACCTTAATTTTTGTGTTTTGTGGAAAACTTGCTGTGTTTTGTTGTTTTGGTAGATCGCAGGTGTGTTGAATGCTCTGATTTTATTAAACAAGTGCGTATAACTGGGTATCTGTAACAAAGCAGGTGTCCAGCTTCCTTGTAAGTAATGTAATAAAGTGCGTTTCTGTTTGTTGTGGCTGGTGCAGGAACTTAAATACGTTTGTGTTTTGGCCTTACTGACCATAAGCACATCAAATTAATGGTACCTTGTCACTGCTGTAAAACCTCATGCAGGCTCGAACTGCATCTTTTTGTAGTTTTACATCTTTTTGTAGTTACTCAACCAGATATATACGTAAGTAGATGATAGTGACGTAGTGAAAGGAAAATGTTACAGACCAGTATATTAAGCTTTTAAAATCCCCTTTGTTAAAAAGCCTTCAGGTAAATGAAATGTATATAGTGTTGAACTCTCACAGATGTGCACTTTCTCTGTGATCATGAATAAGGATGAACCTAGTCCCCAAAGGAAATCTGGGAGCTGTATTTTATTGTCTCACTGAGGAGTAATGCCAAATGAAATAATTTATTCCAGAAATATTCCCTCCAGCAGGTTTGCAGGACTGGCTCTAAGCCTGTAGCTTAGGAAGCAGAAAATATCCAGAAGCTCCCAGAGCAGTACAGGTATTAAATCCTGAGCAGTTCCTGTGGTGTGATCCCTACAGTGCTGCAGAGTTGTGCTTGTAGCCAGTTTGGTAAAAGCAGGAGGTTATGGAAGATGTGCCTATAGTTTAGTTACCTGAGGAGTGCAGCAGGCGTCGTATCTTTCCATCCTTCAGCATTTTAGTACGTGTAAATGAAAAACTGTTTTTACTTACTGTCAGTTTGGAAATGAGCACAGGGAAATACATTCCAGTTTGGGGTTCCCATAATTCAATGATTTTGACTAACTTTTAAAAGTTAAATGATTTATATATTCCTGAACTGGATATGATACCAAGCAGGCTTCTTTTTTTTTTTTTTAAACACGCACACACATATATGTACACAAACATATATTGCCAGGTTACTATTTCTGCTGTATTAATAACTTGAAGTTCTTTGGGTTTTGATGTAGTCTTTAGTCACTTTAGGTTTTCAGTCTTTAGTGCTTTGGGTTTTCAGGCAACTAGGAACCTTTTTTAGTGTGTTTGGTTTTAGGTAACTTGGGAGCATTTGTTAACTTGGACTTGGTGCCGTGTTGTGATCAGCTTGGGTTGTGGACAAGCCTCCTGTCTGTTAAGGGTGTCACAACTTTGTCACCTGCCTGCCAAAGGTGATAGAGACAAGTGTTGTTTGGTCCAGTACAGCTTGCTTACTCTGTTCCGTGCTAGCAGCCTGCCTGAAAGGTATCCTCTGTCCTGAAAGGGTTTCAAGTTCACTGAGAATCAAATATTGCCTCACGAGTGCTAAGGCTGTTTCAGGAAATGATGAGACTCTTGGATCTCCTCCCGCGCTGGATAACTTGACATCCGAGAAAGATGTTTGCAAGTCCTTAATCCGTGAAATGTGTAAAGAACCCTGCTTAATGCATCTCCTGATTTCCCAAAAGAAGAAGGTGAGCTCATTCTTTCAGATGCCCAGCAAAACTGTGGGATAAAATGTTGTTCACAGTAAGAGCTAGGAGACACTTTAGGGGAAAGGCTTCCCTTTATGGGGTCCTCTGCAATGCCTACTTTGCCCCTTTCATCTTCATGGCTTTCACGAAGTAATCCAGTTAAAATATGTTTATACTTACATAAGATGGGATATCTGCCCGGGGGCTTGTTGCCTCGTTAACTTACGGTTGGTGTCGCTGTGTGATGCCTTCCGCAGTCATCACTGCGTGTCCGTCCTCACCATTGTCACCTCAGGAAAGGGGGTTGGGAAAGGTGCCAGCTCTGACAGCAGGCCCTCCCTAGGCATCTTCCACCCTGAAAATAGATTTTAATGATTATCTTCAGGTGTCTCATGTACAGGAAAGGAATATCTGAGGAAGAAATCTCACCTTGAGCAAAAGATCGTTCACCAGTGGTTTCACATGCCCTGCTGAAGGCGTGTTCTCTACTTTTTCTTGTGAATGGCTGAATAATTAACGACACTATCTTGGCTCCTCACAGGTACAGTGGGTGGAGAGGAGGCTCTGGTAACCTCTCACGAAAGGCTTTCAGAACCAGCCTGCAGTGGCATAACTGTGAATTCAGACATGGCCGTGCTTTACTACCACATTGCATGAATCTGTTTCTTTCAAGGTGCCTCCCCCTCCTGCCCACTCCCTTGCCCACACACGGAGTTCAAACACTGGCAATATCCTGAACATCTGTAACACGGCTGTCTGGAACTCCTTGTGTCCTCCCAAGGTGACATTATGCAATTTCTGGGGCCCCTAGAAAATGCTTTCACTTTATTCTTTTTGAGACCTTTTATGTCCAATTCCAGCTGAAGTGATGGCTGCCTTAGAGCTTCTCACAGGCGCGTGTGTGACGCTCACAGTAACTTGGAGGAGCAAGTGACATGCATCTGGCGCTGGAGTTCTTTAAGTTGTGGTGTCACGTATCCAGTCCTGAGAGTAATCTCTCTCCTCTCTGCCCGGCTGTGTGCAGAGGCCGGGAGCTGAGCAGAGACCTACGTCCTGTGCCCCGGCGTAAAGACAGACGAGGCACACGCACACCATTTGCCTACCTCACTCCAAATCCCGGCACCTCCGTGAACAAATTGCCCGTTTGTGAATGCCTTTGGGATGAGTTCCTTGTCTTTCCAGATAGCACCTAGAAGACTTTTTGTGATCAGTGGTAAACTTACGTGCCTTGTGTGCTCAGAGCCAGCATTCAGTCTGAAAGTGTCTGCCACTGGCTCAGTTAAAACCACCTGATAGCTGAGCTCTCGTCTTGCTGTTTTGCGTGATACTGTGCAGTTTGCTGTAATGTTTTCCTCTGTCTTCTTGGCCACTTTTTGGTTTTTTTTGTGGAGAGCTTGGAGTTTCATGCTCTAATGCTTTTATGTGTGTGTTGGGGGGTAGTTGTTTTTTAATGGATGCAAACCAAGTTGGAAAAGGAATTACTGACATTTCTTAATTCCCTGGACTGGAAAGAAAAACTTAGTTCTCCTAAAACCAGTGAATTTGGTGAAGCTGCTTCTTTAAGACTTTGAATTTCCTGAACAGTTTTTAGTTTATTTCACAGCCTTAACATTAATTCAGTGTAGCTTGTTTGATATTTAAGTTGTATTTTTAATAAAGAGGGGAAAAGAAAAGGTATGAGAGGTCTTTAAAATGCTACCCGCTGCTCAGGAAATGAAATGTTTTGGCTTCTTAAATAAATGTGATATTTGACCACAAGAAAATATCAACTGCTAGTTGCCAGAAAGTACTCGGAAGGAAAATATTTGGTCCCCTAGAAACTGGTTATTCTGTGTGTATCTCACATCACGGCCGGTGGCCCATTGTAATGGACGTGAAAGGTGGTTGGAGGCGCTGCCTTGGAAGTCTGGGTCTTGGGCTGGGGTTCCTGTTTCTGAATTGCACCCATGTCTTCTCCCTTGAGATCCTGCCTTCTCTCCGTATTCACAAGTGTTGCATGAGAAAACCACGTGAAGTGGGAAGGGGGAGATGGCTTGGGTCAGTAGTTGCTAAAATGGAAGAAAAGCTGGAGTGTGATTCTGTCTTAAGAGGTAGAATTAAATGACACTTCTCTGTGTCTTGGCTCGTTGTCAATGTCTGTTTCAGATACTGGTGCACTGAATTGTTGTTTATCAAATTGTGTGTCTTCTTACTACAGTAATGATCTATAAAGCTTATATTTCTGATAATTTAAGAAGAAAATTCTAGGCTGCAATTAGGAAGCAGTGACTGACCTTGTCTAAGAGTAGACTAAATCCTTGTAAACCAGGGAGTTAGAATAAATGGATTCTTGCAGATTGATACACAAATGAGGAGAAATGGAGATACACTTTTTTTTTTTCCTGATGTTCACCTGCTTATTCGAGTGGTGTACTGAGTTTTTCTTGTCTTGGTGCCAGCAGAATCAGACAGACAAATAGTTTCTTTGCTAATGTTTTGGAACTACTGTCAGTTAGTCCTTAACTCAAAAATCTGTTCTCTAGCAGTTTCAGACCCTTCCTGGAACGTCCTTTTCTATTTATTTCTATATGCTGTTTTCTTCCATGTGAGTACATATACCTACTTTTTTTTTTGTGATTGTGGGCCATATGTGTCCACTTAAGCTGAAGGATTTTCTTTTTTTTTTCCACTTCACAGTAGTGCTTTAGACTCTGAATAGACAACTGGATTTCATTTCCTCTCACCTAGCTGGTAACAGTCTGTCTTCAGAAAGCAGATCCAGGGATTCACATGTTGACACAGAAAAACTCAAGTAGTGTTCATGCCACTTTCCCAAAACCAACTGACTACAACTGTGGAGTTTAAAAGAATACCTTTGTAACAGGATTATTTGCTGGTCAAAATAACAGATCTTCATTGTTTCACTAAAATTAATAGGTGCGAAACGGGATTTTTCTTACCTGGAACAATTACGAACTTAAATAGCTTTTAAACTGCTCTGATCGGGGAAAAATATACAATTGAAACAGCCCTATTAGCAGGCTCCCTTTTGACATCCGAATTATTCAGAATTTACATTCTACTGTGGTAGTTCTCTGGGAAAGCAGGGAAAGTGTAAAAAATTTGCTTAGAAAATGTAAAAGCAGGTTAAGCTCTGCATAAAACTAATACTTCCTTCTTTGGATGCGAGTATGCAATGCAAACTTGAAGTTTCCTCTGTGCATGGACTTCTTTTCTGCGAACTTTAGGTTCTAGAGGACCTGGTGTATAATCGGTTAATGTCTCCACTCAGCTGAAATAGCTTTGGGTCAAGTGTGGAAGCAGTGCCGTGAGGACAGGAGTCTGTTGCGAGGAACTGTTTGGTGTCTTCAACATCCGCAGGAAGACTTGTTTCTTAGTCTTGTAAGATCAGTTGAAGGCAAAACATGGTATTTCTCAGACACCCATGTACCAATAAAATGTCTTTTGTGCCCTTTGCTGGTGCCATTCTATGGTGGGTTGACGCACCCCAGCAGCTAAGCACCCACCAGCTGCTCGCTTCGGTCCCTCCGTGGGATGGGGGAGAGGACGGGAAGAACTGGTGGCAGTTTAAAGAGCTAAAGAAGGAGGGGGGGGGGAAAGTAGTAATAATGCGAAGGCAGTTATTCACCGTCTTTTGTCAGGAGACCACTGTCCAGTGTACATGGTGAAGCATCCCAGTACACCCTTTGAAGCTACGAATGACCTCACTGGGATGTTAGGAAGGGCACCTTGCGCCTCTGGTGTGTGCAAATGGTGAGAGCTGAGATCAGTCAGACTGAGATGGGGTGTTGGAAGCAGTTTAGTGTTTTAATAATATTACTGTACTGCCAAGCCTTAGTTTTTACCAGTGTGGGACTTTGGAGGAAGAGTGTCAGAACAGGACTCTGCTAGGAAAACTGAAAGGGTGAAATGGAGAGCAATTTACTTTTTAGGGCAGAAATTTAAAAACAGATGTGATTTAAAAACAGATGTGATAGGTAGGAAGATGGGTGTGTGTTGCTGTTTGAGTGTTGAGTGTTTTGCTTTTGCAAAACATCACTGGGGACTGTCAGTCTTGAATTTGTAAGCGTGTAGAGTGGCATTCTCAAAGCTAAATAGTTAAGGTCAGTTGTTGAATTAAGAGACTTAATTGCATGACTTGAAGTCTGTGTGTTCTCTGCTCAGAAATCACGATGCTGATATTTATGTGTCTACTCCTCTTTTTTGGTAATCTGACTTTTACCATGGCTGTATGCAAAACACTAGCCAGTTTTCCCAGAGACTTCAAGGGAGCAGGGTGCTGTATTTTCGTTGAAGTATTGTTTTGCAAAAATATTTTATCTTCAGATCTCAAAATGTTTTACAAATGCTGATGAATAAAACCTCCTTTCACTTCTGTGAAGCACATGGTGGTATTCCCATTTAATGTGTGGAATGGAGCCCAGATGTATTACCTTACAGTCCTGGGCCACAAGCAGCAAATCATCTCCTCCCCTCTGTTTTAACACGAATCATCTCTGCTTTCCAACTCTTCACTTTATGAGACTCTTAAGTGCACAGTGCAGTGATTTACTGTTGATCACTTTTCTAACATTTTCTTCTAAATGAAACAGCCCTTCAGGTTATGAGTTGCCGAATGACAGAAAACAGGAGCTCCCCCAAGCTCAAGCTGTTTTAAAGTCTAAAGACTTACAATAAAGAAAATAATTAAGTGAATGGTGTCAGAGAAGCCTGGGTCTTACTGTTAAGCTGTCACCGACTTGGCTATTAACCTCTCTGTATTGGCAAGTTTGTGTTCACTTCTTTTCAAAAACTGAATCTTGTGACTCACGTGAAGGCCTGTCCTTTTTGGTTTCGTTTAATCTCTCTTTTTTTTCGGTTGCAACACTTCAGCATGGTGGCCATTTTGCATCTGATAGTTGTAGCGTTGTTTCACAACTGCTGACTCCGTAGGTTTGAATAAACTCAGCACGTTTTTAATGTCCTTGAAGGCTGTAAGCAGGAGACAGGTAACTCTTGCTGCAGTTGTTCTTATTGTGTGCTAAAGACTGAAAGAAAAAAAAAAAGCATCAGAGACTGATGTAACTGCTGTACTCCATCAGAGGTTCTTGTGGAAAGATCTTTTACTGGTGGTGCTGTGCTGAGCACCTACTCGTCTCAAATGTGGAGAGTATAGATATTTTGGGAGATTCATCCTCGATCCGCAGAAGACACAGATGTACGTGGATATAATTTAAGGAGTTGATCTTTGCATAGTGCCTCGCTTCTCTAATGATGTTGCATAGCATGTACAGTGTGTGAAACAGTCGTTTGGAAGCCCTTAGCAGTGGGATATCCAAGGAACTGCAGATGCATCATCAAGCACAAATCATATTTCATCCTGTTAGTATGCTCTCAAGATGCCTCAGCTAACTTAAACTGACACCAAAAGGAGACTCGGAGCTCTCTCAGGGACATGGACCTGTTCCTTCTTCCAAGGAATTGATTTAAAAATTCATCTTTTTGTTAAACTCACATATGCATAGCTGGAGTTAAAGCAAAAGCATTTATTCAATGTAATACTGCTGTAAAAAGGCCTTTCCTTGTCCTCAACACTATGAAGCAACTGTACTTTTTCCAAAGTACAGAATTAGAAAGAATAAGGATAACACACACACACGCTTTTGTTTGAGTTATTTTTTTTTTTTCCCATGTAAATGAATGACTGCAAGTGCTGGTCAATGTGTTTTTGTGCGGAAAGGATGAGAGAAGAAAAGCCAAAAGGTAAGGAAGGGGGTGAAAAGCAAATTTTTTCTGTAAAGACAGCGTTTGAGAAGAGAGAGGACACTTATTTGTGAATTTGCTCTGGAGACCAGCCTGATAAGAGCTTTGAAGAACTGTCTTGGTATAGCCAAGATTATGCTGAAATTTTTCAAGCTTGGCTGCTCCTAGAAAAGCAGCTTCACGTTACTAAAATGAATGTGTCATCAGGAGTTTTGTGCACCAGGAAATCTCACTGCTCTTAGTAAAAGCCCTGAAGGTTAGGACCCTTACCTTGAATGCTCCTGTCAGAATTATGAGCTTCACATTTTCGTGGTGGTGTTGCTGTGACTGCCGTCAACTGTTGCTCTGTGCGTGCCAGTATTACAGGATAACCTTGAAGTTATGGAGAGGGAGGGAGGGAGGGAGCATCTGGCTAATAACTTGTAGTTGTTCGCAGAAAAGCCTCTGTAATTTTTGGTTTTTGAGAAGACTTGAGAGAAGAAAAATGATCTATGGGAGAAATCGGTAGTTTTCTGAGGAAAGCTGTTTTACCTGCACAAGTTCAGTTGGTAGATCGTTTTGTTGTCAGTTTCCTGACAGTTCTTTTAGCACATTCAGAGTATGCCACCAATGTTGCATAAACAGTTTGAGACTTCTAGATATTTTGCTGATGACTTTTCTGAAAAAAAAAAAAGTGTCAAAGTGACTTGGTGTTGAAAGTGCTCTATAAACATTGGTTGTATTTAAAGGAAGACCTTGGGCACTTTAAGCAGGCTTTGCAATTAGTACTTCCTTTCCTGGCACGTTGATAGTAGTGTGGTAATGACAACATTAAGGCTCTTTTGTAAATTAAATTATAAATTATGTGGCTGGTCATGTATATGGATGGTCTGGTTCTCAGTAAACCTGTCCATCAACAGTTTAACCTTAGAGACTTTTCTCACCTAGATAATGTTTGTATTCCTTATCTCTTTTGATTTGCATGAGTGACCTTAGGGCAGCCGATTCTTCACACTCCCTGGCTCTTCTTAACTTCCTTCATTCAAGATTCAGATTTTAATTCCAGCGTCTCTGCAGTCTGCTCTAGTTTGGTTGGTTAACAATCGCTAGCAATCTAAAACCCCTTGTTCTTTTCCCCCCTTGATTTTTGAACTCTCCAGTTGTTTCTCATTCACATGTCCTTATCTTCTTGAGGGTTAGTTTTGTTTGCCTGTTTGTCTCGTAGGATGACTTCAGTATTCCTTGTCTGGGCCTACGTTGACTGTTCAAGGCAACTGAGTCTTCATTTTCACCGTGCTTTGGCCAGGCCTTTGGCATTTCATATCGGGGTTTGGCCCTCCTGTCAGTGTCATGCTGATCAAGCATGGGCAAGACATACGAATCTGCTACTTCTGGGGATCTTGAGTTGCTGGGATGTGTTGTGTTTGTAAATGGCCAAGTTCCTGTTAAGGAGGAGCTGGTGGTTTTGCTAATTGTAGAGGGAAAATGACGTCTTTACTGCTTTTCACTTTTACCCTTGTAGATGAGAGACATACTCCAAAATCTGAATTAGAGAATGTTAGATGGTTACAACTTTGATAACAGCCAAGCTTCTGACTGTAGGCTTGGGCTTAGCTCCAAGGAAAATGTGTCCTCAGGAAAAAAAAAAAAAGAAATTGTCAGTAAGCTCAACTAAGATATAGAAATAGGTATGGCCAGTGCGTAAAATCATTAGTGGTAGGACATTAGAAATCTGAATATGTTGAATGAACAGCTCACTTTTGCTGTAAAATAAGCACAATGGACAGCAGATTTAACTCTTGTGGTCAACAGCACTTGCTTAGGGTATGCAAGTAAAGTAAAGATGTAAAATATAATAATATTATGCAAATATGCAAGTTACATGCTACAAAAATACTTTTTTATTTAATGAGAAAGACGTGTGTTGGGAGACAAAAACTGTCTTGATGGACTGTCACATTAGTGCTGTGTGCATGCCAAGAGCTTTGTGTGTCAGGAAGAGGAAAATACTGTCAGGAATGAACATAATTAAGAAGGTCTTTAACTCCAGCAAGCTCCAGAGCTAAACTACCCAGTTTGAATGTATAGTTTTACGCGCCACCTATTCTGAGGAAAACTGTATCAGTATTGATGAACATGCCAAAGCACAGTAATTGTGATAGAAGGTACCTTAATTCCTGGTCACAAATGTGTCAGGGGGAATGATCCATGGGTAAGTAGATCCATAGCACTTCCTTCCTATTGACCCGAGATGATTTTGTACATAAGGCTTCCTTTTTCTTGAATTTAGTTGACTTAATACTCTTTTGCCTTTGCATGTTTAAATCCCCAGATACAAGCCTTGTTTTCAGAGGCACATTGATCCTTGTAGAGTCAGGGAATCATTTAAGTTGGCAAAGACCTTTAAGATCATGGAATTCAGCTGTTAACTTAGCAATGCCAGCTCTGCCACTAGATCATTACCCTGAGCACCACATCTACACGTCTTTTTAAATACCTCCAGGGATGGTGACTCAACCACTTCCCTGGGCAACTGTTTCCAATGCTTAATTACAGCTTATTTAAAATAAACAGAAAGGGAAATTACTATTTTTATGTTAAATGAAAGGTTAGCTTAGAAAGATGAAATACAGATAACAGTTGTATCCTAGGCAGAGCAATTCTAGATTCAGGGTTTGGATGCATGTCAAAAGTATTTTAACCTACAGAGGACCTCAGAAGACTGCTCCAACTTTCCCCTTTAAGTTGCATCAGATGTTTGTTATTTTACTCAACACGGTTACCTTGTTCCAGTGTCAGTGATGGATGTCTCTGTTGGTGCTTTGGGAGGTTGCATAAATTCTGTCACTAAAAGTCTTGGACTCTTATCTCCAGCTTTGGAGCAGAAAACAGCAAAAGAGTTGCTTCCTTCTCATCATCTTAGTCAGACTGGTCCTGTCAACTGGCCTGTCACGTATGATGGGAAGGACTCATCGGAAATCTCATCGGGATGTGTACTTTTCCTTCTGATGTATGTAAGCATGGGCTGATGTGACACTGAGGAGCTAGTGTGACTGGTAAGGAAAACACAACATGACAACTTCAAAGACAATGTCCTTGCAGCTGTCTGACAGCGATACAGCTGCACAGCTGTTTTTCACCAAATCTGAAGTTTTTAAGGATTCACAAAACTGGAGGTACAAAAGAGAGATCTTTGTTCTGTTTTAAACCATATATTCTCAGCGAGATTCGTTAGGTCATGTGGCTTTTAATGACCATTATGATTAAATATCAGTCCCATTTCAAGGAACTTGCGCCCTGCTAAGGTATTGCGATTGATCCCTCTGTTGTTCAATGTATTTTCTTAATTTTTGGGTGCTTCATGAGTATGTTGTTCTGGAAGAAAGATTTGTCTCTTGATGAAACAGAGTACAAAGGAAGGATGATTCCTCGACAGGAGCACCTTCCACAAGGAATGGACAAGTGGCTTCAGGAAAACTGGGAAGAATGTAAAATGGAGAGAGCCTCAAATCCAGTTGTAAATGCTGAATAGGAGTTGGGAAAGCTCAGTTTGAGGTGTGATGGGGAGCTGTGTGCGTATGCTCCAAGAAGTGGGAGGAGAAGGCTTCAGAGTGTTTCAGCAAAGCATATTTGAAAAGGATGCACCACGGAAGACAGCCAAACAGTAAAAATGTCCTACAAGAATGTACTGCAGGAGACTCGAAATACTTCATATCCCTCTAATCTGCCTTTCTGGGGGAACCTGTAAATAAATACCTTCAAAATCTTTAAAAAGGTTTCTTTCAGTGCCCACCAGGTCACACCTATGGGTGGTAATCCTTCACCGAGAATGCCCATGGAGTGGGTCAGGCTGTCGGCTGGGCCTGGGGCTGCCTTGGTGGTTGTGCCACTGGTCTGCTGTGACCTCTGAGGTCAGAGCGGATGAGCTGGTAATGCAGGTGTGACATTCCACCTCTTGCACCAGCCCTATCCCTTACCTCTTCTCCCTGCTGAAATTCAGCATTGTGGGTGGTAGGAGGGTTACTGTTTTTACTTTGCCGGGCACTAATTAAGAATGTAGTAGGCCCAAGGCTTTCTTCTGCTTCTATGTAGTACTCAAATACATATTGTTAGTTGTTCAGGATTTTTTTTTTTGTAAAGTAGAATCCTTAATACAGGTTTGGGTTTTTTTTTTCCCATAAAGATGAAGGTTCTTGCTAAGAATATCCTGTGTCTACAACTTTTAGGTATTCCTCAGGGACTGATGGTGTCACAGGTGACATCAGTTTTCAGCAATATGGGTAGTGCCAGCAGAGAGTTTGGTGATGCCACTGTCGATCAGGAACCTTATCAGAACCATGATAAAAATGATAAAGTTTTTGCCAATTGGAGGATGCCCCTTTCTCTATGTGTTTACTGAGGGATATGAAGGAAAAAACCTTGAAAACATTTCTCCCTGAAGATCATATAAATTTACATTTTTAATCCCAGATCCTGGCAAATTCCAGATGTTTCGATATTTTTACACCAGCTTGCTCATCATTTTAGTTGATGTGAAATGGGATGTAGAAAGCAAACAGTAACCCAAGGTATATTCCCACACCCCTGTCCTGTATCTAATTACTCTGAAATGACCAAGTAGAATTAACTGAACAAATGATGCCGGCAAGCAAAGTACCTTCTAAAAAGCTAAAAAAGTTCTTACAGGCAAGTTTGTTCCACCCTGTTTTTCTGAAAGATGGGGTGGAGGTTGTAGGCAATGAGAAAAACAAATAACAAACTGAAGCCTCTGAAATAATCCGAAGTGACTGAAATAACATCCTTCATAAAGATGTTTTGTGCGCTATGACTGTGCAGTGTGTTCCGGCAAGGTTACAGTAATTACCTTGGGTTTTGCTGCAAGTATCTGAAATGTGCTCCACCCACCATGAGCCCAATTAGTTGGCCCTAAACGAGGGGAAATGTGTTTCTCCTGAGATCAGGAAGCCTAGAGTGCAGCTGTTGTCTATGCTGTGTATGTTAGCAAAGCTGAGCAACCTCCTCTGCCCTTGTGCTTACACAGTCTTAAGTCAGAGGAAAGCAGTTTTCCTGTAACTTACACTTGATTGTACTTCTTTTTATGGTTAACTTCATTATTTATGCTATTTTTGTACTGAGTCCAATTAAAACGATCGGACTCTGAACCAGCTTCTGTCTTGATTAAGAAATGTATTTATATGGGGTAGTGTATGGAAGCACAACCTGTTAACAGCTGCAAATTTTGTTGATTAAACTAGGTGCAGACAAATTTACAAGAGAAACTGTTCCGTGAAAAATTCCAGCTCACTGACATGCAAAGGTGTCCTGACTCTTTTCCTACCAGTTTCCACAGTTCCTTGCCAACAATAATACAAGGTTTCTTGTAAAGTGTTGACACTGGAGTTTGTAAATGCTACGTGTTTTATCGATCATTTTGAGTTGTCTGGGCTCTCAGTAAACACACACACGTATGTATGCAGACACCTGGAGATACTCTCAGCCCTTGAAGACCACATTGTTTCAGGCAAGCTTTCAGATCCTTGTGTGGCCAGAGCAAAGTTTGTTTGCATCCTCTGCTGAGAGGCACCACAGGGTAGTGGAAGCTACAGGGCACTCGGGCCTAATTTTTGTGCCTTACGGAGTTTAGTGAAATTTCGGGATAATCCTACTTAGGACTCATTTGAACAGGAAGACCGTATGAGTCCTGGCCTTATTAAGGAAGACTTTAAACATTCTGAAAGCTGAAGGTATTTTAGCTTTTAGTCTCAAATAAACTTTCCTCTAAAAATCCGTGTGATAGAAAAGAAATTAATTTATGGATAGGTACCTAAAGCATGGACTCCGTCAGGTGAGTCGGTGCCAGACTCAGCATCGATGAACTAGTTGGGGATGTCAGAAGGTTTGAATCTCAGGTTAGCAGCGAGACCAAATGCAGCAGGAAGCGGCAGCACCAAATATGTAAGGTTTCAACTGAGGCCAACTCCACACTCATCTGTCATTATTTGTTTTTTTGGTTTAAGGACAAATATGTAAAACTTCCTTGAATTACTGCTGGGAGCCTCAGAATCTGCTTTAATGGCCTGAAGTGTGTTTTGCAGGGCTCGTAAGTGAAAAAATCAACCGCTGCATTTGCCGCTTTGGACTCGCAAGTCAGCCTGAGCAAAAATCTCTGTTGAAATACAGTGGTACAAATGGAAACAAAAAATCTGCATGGGTTGCAGTTTCTATAGAAACTTAAAAAATTTTCATATTCTGGGGAATCTACTGAAGTATTTGGTGCTGATTAAAGTAATTATGTCCATATGTATAAAGAACAAGGCTGCACTGGAGCCAAGGTAATAACATTTTGAACTGAATGTCAAACAAATGTAGTTTACATAATCTTTATTGTGAATTACAGATGGAATTTGTTATTTGGTGTGTCGGAAACCAGTGCACTCCTGTACTACAGAAGAAAAGTGTGATTCATGATGAACACATTTCCCTTTTTTTCCCATACTGTTCCAAGACAGTAACTTCAGATAGCAGAAGTGCTCTATTTTTTTATTTTTTTTTTAAAGCAGAGAATAATCTAACTGGTGCAAACTTTGTTGTTTGACTGACAGAGTTTTAAAGGAGAAAATGTAGAGCACACCATGGATACGCTATGAAAAGGGCTCCCTAGCTAAAACCATCTTCTGGTTGCTCATGAAGAAATATTGAGCTTTTCACCTGAAAGCCAACTCTTCATATCTAGACCCCAAGCCCAAATAAATCAGAATAATGGATAACCTTTAAAAAAAATCTTACTAGAACCTATGTGAAAACGCATATGAAACTGTGTTTAAAAATACCAAAACATTTTTGAGGGTAGTGTTATGGAGAGGCAAAAATTAGGGAATTGGAGATTGAAGTTGCATAGAAAAACTTAATTTTTGTTTTTGGAATTAGGTGTTAATGTGATCTCACTGTTGTGTATTTTACGTGGTATCTCTGCCTCAGTATGCTCAGGGAATAGGTTTGTTTGCAGTGAAGGGGGCTATTTGCAAGATCATTGCCTCATCGGTTGCAGAAGACCAAATTGAGACAGCTGGATCCTTCCTTGGCGAGTCAAATATGCCTTTGGTTATATAAACATGCATAAGTACACTTAAAGATAACTAAATCATTCTAATACTTTTTTTCACAGCTGATTATTAATAGCACATCTCCTTTTCTGGATGCTTGGTTTGTGAGATTAAAAGTGAAGTGCTCACGTGTACAAGCACATTCAGTAGCGGCTGTTCTTTTAACAAATCAAACGTTGCAGCACGCAAAATCCAGAGTGGCTCAAAGCAGCGTCCAGAGCTCTTTATATTAACCTGTCTGTGGCTCCGTTCCCCATCTGTAAATGGAATTACTCAGTTTATCAGGACAGGGGTATTCTGAAGGCAAAGCAGCTGTGAAGCACTTAGTGTAGGATTCAGTTGCTAAAGAGAAGAGTAATTTGGTGTTTGGGACAGAACTTCAGTGGTGTGCAGCAAGTCAGGGTTTGGATCACAAGCTTCATGGGAAACATGAACATCAACAATTTCGTGTTGAGAAACATCTTGCACACATGTAACTGTTTTTAATAGCCTCGTTTTAAGTCTGATACTGGAAGATTAGAACAAAATAATTGAAGTTCAATAACATTTTACAGGGCTGAAAATGAATTGTAACAGGAAGCCCTAGATAGTAAAGGAGGGTGACACCTCCATCTGCTTACACATACAGGCTTCTGATGCAGATTGTCACCGAGACGGTGTTTATCTGAAGTGGAAACCTCGTGGCATAAAGCAGTCTGGTAATTTTGACATCTTGAGTGCCGAGAAAAGGAATTAAAGTGAGCTTCCCCCTTTCTGAAAATGTTCTGTGTGCAATGGCCTTTGTGGCAGGAGGTGGTTGGAGCAGTTTATTTAGCAGCCTCCCATCGCAGTGAGCGTAATCTACTGGTGTTTTTGTTAGGATTGTTATTGTTAGGATGAGGTTTGTAGGTAGAGTTGGCAACTTCTTTCCAACCATCTAAAATGGACGAAGCACTGTAACGTTGGGGGCAGGAGAGCTTGATTTAGGTGAAAATTCTAGTGAAATACAGCTTAAATGACTATGTCTCTGCCTTCTGCAGCACGTAGGGTAAAGTGTTTAGGATTGTGAAAGCCTAACTGAACATCCTAACATCTCTTCTGAGTGGTCTTTTGTCAGTTCTGCTCTGTGGCGCTTACAAAGCCTGGTGTTGAGACTACTTTGATTTTCTTGTGCTTGAATCCTTAAAAGATTTTTAAAAATCCTCACGATTCCTCAGGGTTTGCGGTTCCCTTTTGTTCTGGAGGTGGAGGGAAGTATCGTAAGGTGAACGGAAATGGAAACTAGAAACTGTGCAAGGTGTGACTTTGCCTTGGGAACAAGAGAGAGACGGAACGGGGTTGTTCGTGCCTCTAGAGGTAATCCTGGCCTCTGTGGAATTTTGCATGTGCCTTGGCAAGAATTTCTCCCTTTGTAGATTGTCAAAGGTGACTCAGCACCTCAGAGTGCAGATTTAAAAAAAAAAAAGCTTTATTTTTAATTATCCATTGTTAACCCTTTTTTGAGGGAGAAACCATGGGAGAGGCTGCTTAAAACATGTGTTTGGTTTTTGTTACTTTGCTCTATTTTAGATCACAGAAGCTTTTAATTTGGCTAATAATTGTGCAATGTGAAAGAAATATTTCTGAGAGTGTCTCACCTGTCGCATAATGTAACCTAAAGCTCTGAGGCTTGCAGTGTACTTAAAGCAGGAATTTTGCTTCCATATATATGAGAATTGGAGTGCATGTCTTCTAAGACAAAATATTTTTTTTTAAATGCAAGTTGCTTTATTGAAAGCTTTTGCAAATTGCTTCATTTTCAGATCATAATGATACTGAAATAATGTAGGCCATTTTCATTAAAATCTTTGAAAAAATGTGAAAATGTTGTAAACTATGATGATGCCAACCTGAATTTATTACTGAGTTTATCTAAATTTTATGATTTATCTGAAACTCATCCTGATGTATCCTTTGCAGCCCATCCTGGTACCTGCATTAGCTCAGGCCAAATAGAGTAGCAGCCTAATTCCTGTGCTTGCATCAGGTTTGACAAGAGGAGTTTTGGGGAGAAGAACTCAAGTTTTTAAGTCTGAATTACCCTGTGAATTGTTTTGCAGTATAATGGGAAGAAAACATTCCAGACTATTCTGAGCCTTACATAGAACTTGCCCAATCTGCCAGGTTTGTAAATAGAAATATTTTGGAGTGGGGTGCGTGCTCACTTCTGGCTGTGTTTCCTCAGCTGGTGAGTGTAGTAAATCCTATGTATGATAGGGTATGCCTGTAGAAAACCTCAGGACAATGACTTGAATCCTCTCTTCTGTCTGAAATAATTCTTTTGGAAAGCTGAGGATCCAGGACAGGAGATATAATAGAGTATTTTTCTAATGGTTTGTTATCTTGAAATGCCAGTGGCATGCAGACTGGATGCATATGTTTTGGTGTAGTGGCAGCAGATTCAAGTTTCAGTAGTGATGGCATTCCCACAGGGATGGACCTGATGGATCTCGTACACCGAGTGGTGTGACCAGATCACACAGATACGTGAGGACTGGGAGTTTCCTCTGTTTGGAGATGTCATTTATCATGGAGCTTCTCAAACAGCTTGCTCTGATTTTTTTTTTTTTTTTTTAAATGTTTTTAAAAAACTTATTTTTAATGTCAGCTTGGTACAAATAAGATAAGGGCTGTACAAAACCAGCTGTCTGGAATCTGGCTACTCCCAGCTGTTGCAGGTCAGAGACTAACTGGTCCTGTGTTGGCAGGTTAAATGTAACGTAGTGGCCTAAGAGGAAATCATGGCTTTTGTCTGACCTTCCTGTGCTTGTTTCACAAGCTTTCATCTACCACTCGCTAATCAAGAACCCAGTTAAGTGCGACGAGAAAGGAAGTAGTCCAGCTGCTATTGCAGTAATCAGAGTACCCTAGAAATTCACAATCAGCTGTATAAATAGACTTCACAATAAAACCAATCAGTGTAGTGCCCCAGGAGCTGGGATCACACCCCATCTGTATTCAGCCTGTTCTTTCCTTCTGAGTGCACGGGGTGGTGGTGTTACATCTCTTTGAGCTCCATGGAGGGAAGTCCACCTGAGATTGCAGGTGCTGGATGTGCTGCCTTCTGTCTGCTGGTCTGACCTACCTGCTGGAACAGTTTGTTTTGATCTGGTTAATCTGAGTCAGTCCATTTTGCAGAGTGCTTGGCGATTCAGCTGCTCCTCTTTTTCTTCCTCCTTCCCTCTAATGCTTTAACACATCAGGAGGGCACTTGTGCTTAGAGGCTTTTGTGTGCTCTCTGGCAAGCTGCACTCCTTGTCCCCTTCCCTGTTCCAGAGGAGATGACAAGCAATGGAAGATCGTGTTTTGTTTTAACGGAATTAAAACTTAATGTGCTGTGTCACAGCAGAGGCACAAGTTGTGTATTTTTCCTCTGCATATACCTGTGTTCTACCTGTACCTTGTCTGTCTTCACCGATTCTGGAGTTCCCAGGCCACCAAAGGGAGTCCTAATTATGTTGGTTATTGCACTATAATTACTATATTATCTATTAAGATCCTCAGGGTAGTGGGGTTGGGTGATGAGGACGTGATTGGTGGATCTTTTGTTTTGCTGATCTTACTGCTGGTTTAGATGGTCAAGGCACTGGAAGATTTCAGCTTGCCGGACCTTCCAGACTGGAAGAGGTTGGACGTTGTGTCAGGCGTCTGAGAGAACGCCGCTCTGCTTGTGAGTGACTTGGTAACAAAAATCCAAGTGTGAGATTCTGTTAGCTAGGAAAACATCAACTTGGTGACAATACTTAAACATTTATGTCATCCTCGTGTTTGGTGGGTTTTTTGGTTGGTTGTGTTTGGGATTTTTTTTTTCCCTTCTAATTATGTCTTTCTGTTCTTAGGTGTTTTCTCAGTTGTTTTTTTGAGATGCTGCAGCTAATAACTAAACTGTACCTTCCTTCTATAATCTGGAACATGAATGAGGTGCCATTTCTTATACTCCGCAGTGGAATTTTACCAAATTCACAGCTTCTAGGATTTTTCTTTTTTTTTTTTTTTTTTTTTTTTTTTTGACTAAAACGATGGTCTTAATGGCAGCTCTGAATTTCAAATAACATTCGTAAGTATTTTGCCCCTAGGACTTTTCATCTGGATCTTAATCCTGTTGGTACTCGTGGAACCTGATAATAATAGGTAATATAATACAATTTCTTCTGAAAACTGCTACTGTTTTCAAGCCAATAAATACGTGGTCTGTGTCATCCACCAAACTGTGTGGCTTTGGTTTCACTGGGTGTGTTTCTTGATAGAGCTACTTGTTTCCTTGGTGACAGTGTTGCAGGCTGTGTCCTGGACCTTGGTGGTGATGCTTAGGATCTGTTTCTGCTTTAAAGTTACAATTGAAAACAAGGAAGAAAAAATACTGTTGTATTTAGAGCCTTGTTTACGCTATTACAGGTTTTACTTAGCAAGTGCTTTTCCAGCCTGTTTAGGAGCTGTTCTAGGAAACATGTGGGATTGCAACTCGGTCTCCGAACTTCGGATCTGAGCAACTTTCAGTGCTTCGTTTGAAGCCCGTGTAGAAAACTTGGGCCCTTTGCTGGGTAAATGTTAATACTCTTGATGTTGTTTCGAGCTTCAAATCTTTCAACTTTTGTTTCTTGTTCTCCGTACTGTTCTTCATCCTTCCGAAGGTTTGCTCGTGGTGGGGTGTTTCACTTGTCGAATTAGCTCTCAAGATGTAGAAAGACTTGGGAGGTAAAGCAGAGATTTTATACTGCTACAGACCCTCCAGGTGTATTTTACTTTGCTAATTCTTACAAAGGGCCTACCCTAATTTAGGTGGGTCTTGTAGGGAATGTGTCCCCTTACAGCCACCTTGTCTCTATCCTCAGAAACAGCTCCTTCATACTCAGGTCTGAAAGAAAGTGATTCATCGCTTGGCAGCCAGTTGTGCCCCTGCTTGTGGCAGGGCTTCTAGTGTGTGTAAATTGAAGGCTACAGCTCTTGCTTTCCTTAACAGCAAAAGCTTTTCTTTGTTGGGCAATCTGTATAGTTCAGTCTCACAATCCATTATCTGGAGGTTTTTTATCTTACCCTTGTCTTTCCATGCTCTGTGTTTTCTTCCTACATTTTTCCTTTTGGTTCTCTGTTTCATTTAGATGTACGCTCATTTTACATTTGCACATAGACTATGCGTAAATACTTATGACTCAGTGAATTAAAGGCTTAAGGGTAGCATAAAATCATGCATGAAAAGAGTTTCTCCTTTGTAAATGAAATATGTATACCTGCGTTCATAATATATTATTCTGGTTTTTTTGTAATATAAATGTAAAATGGATCTTTTATGGTGCCCTGTAGCTTTACTTTAGTTCTGAATGTTTTCTCTATTTGCATAGGTGCAACATCGTGCTGTCTGGGTATTGGAGGGGTTTTGTGTCTCTGGTTTTCAAACCTTGCCTCTTTATTCCGTCTAAGTTTATCCTTTCCCTGTTTATTTTTACTTAACTATGCTGTTTTGCAATGTTTGTTCTCTTCTCTGAGGCTTTTGTGTGTTTGCAGTTACGCGTGCCCTGCTGGCTGGCACCTGAATGCCTTCCTGATTGTACGGCGTGCCGTGCGGAGTGTTTGTTCACATACCTTTGTGCTAGTGTTCAAGTTAGTATTGTAATCAAATCCTCTGGAATGCGATTGCGTATCTAGAATATACTTCTCCTAGGAATGTAGCAATAACCAAATTTCTCTCTGTTAATTCGAAGCTCTTGGTCTCTGTTCACCCCAGTAACATGGGGCGTGTTGCGCTTGCGTTGCCCTTATGCATCACCTGTCACCAACTGCAGGACCCATCCTCTGTCTACCCTTTCTTGGTTTTTTTAACTTGCTCCTGTGCAACCTACTTGAAGTTTAAATTGCTACCTGAGCTTTTTCCAAATTGAACTGTCAGATTTACTCGTTGTCATTGGAAGAGTCGCACAACGTGCGTGTCCCTTTTACTTTTCACCCTGTCCGTAGGCAGGTAGTGCTTTGATCAAATATTTGCAATCTAGTAGTTCTGGGTTTACATGCATCCGTGTTTTGCCTTCTGATGCTGTCCCTGTCTCAGTGATTGCTTAAGCTGTCCTAAAATTTGTGTCAGTAATGATGCAAAATTATGCAAATACGATGCTGACTGTTCTGTAATCTATAAACCAGACCAGACCGTGGTCTCTCTTTTTTTTTTTTTTTTTTTTTTTTTTTTAATTCTCTGCAGCAGGTTCTAGCCACTCTTCATGGAAATCAAAAGAGAGACAAGAGGGTATAAATGTGCCTTTAGAGGTGTCTCTCTTTGTGTTGCAGGCTGCTTCGTAGCATGTGTGTGTCTCTTGAGTTTATACCGCACTGTTAAACAAGCCTGTTAACAGTCAGCAATAGTTGGCAGCTTCACTGATAGCTTCTGGAGGTCAGAAAATAATTTAAAATAGATTTCACTACATAATCTAAACATTTTTGTTTCTTTGATTCAGTAAAGATGGTTCTACTGGGCAATGTGGAGACAGGGAGGGTGAAGCTGAGTAACCTTAATTAAAATTGACTCTTGTGTTAGATTCTTTATACGTGTAAATCTCTAGGAATGCCAGGGAACTGAATTGTCTCTTACTAAAAAAAAAAAGCTTGACTCGAAACCTTGTGTGATCTTTCTAATGTATCCTAACACTGGATTTGACATATCATAATAGTGGTAAAAGTGTAGTGCAAAAATAACCGAGGAAGTCATGGGAGTAATGTAAAGCAAATCTTCCCTGCGTCACATTTTTTTAATTCTTGATTAAATTTAGTGATATTTTTTCCATAAGTAGTGCAAGCCACAGCAATGAGGAGAGCAGGTATAGTTTCCATCTTTTGAAATATGCAATTGTTCTTGACAGATTATAAAATAAGTTTTCAAAGTTTTATCTCCCTGTAACGTTGTCATCACAGTCGGTCACTGCCAACACAGCCCCGGCGAGTGTGGCCGGGGTGAGTTGCGAGTTCGGAAGAGCGTCACTGCTAGGGAGCGGCGCTGGGAAAGGGTGAGAGCGGGGAAGCGTGCCGCTGGGGCGCAGAACTGTGGCGAGCTCACGGGCGCGCGCAACAGCCTGAAGGGAGCGGGAAATTTTGTGTGATGCTCCTGTTTGCACACAGTCACGCTGGCAGAGAGCTGGAGTGGGCATCGCTTCGTAGTTGAACACACAAATACCGCCTGTCCTTTGTTCCCTAAACTTTTTCGTATAGAAAGGAAGTATCTTAAGATATCCATAGGTAGATATTTTAGATTTGTTTGAAGGTTTTCATGAGATAAGACATACATTGGTTTTGATTATGTTAGTTCTCCTTTTTTTTTTTCTTCCACAAAGCTGTAGTCTATGTGAATGATGCAGTTTTATATGTCTGGTTGTCACAGAAATATAATTATAGACTGTTTCTGAAGTTTGCTGTGCCAATTTCAAAGAGCATCCTGGAATTTAAACACAAAGAATCACCTCTGATTTTGGGTATTTCCATTTTAAGTTGTTTCTCCTGTGAGGAAGCTTAAGGAAACAAGCATAGAATATATTGAATATCTTCAGATGGTTTTGTCCATCAGGTTATCTCCGTGATTGTGTTACTGACTCATCTTTTTGTCCCTGCTTTCCTCATCTTTCTTCTCTTTCCCATCTACTGCTTTTTATATTTAAACAGTAGAGTTTTTGCACAGGAGGGATGGTCTTTCTAATGAGGCTAAGAAAATTGACTTTTAGTGGGGTAAGCCATGCCTTTTTAAGAGTACAACCATCTGCACGCTTGCCCTTGTTTGATCTTGCTTTTAATTAGGCCTGAGTAATGAAAATACTGACCTGTTTCGATATGTCTGTAGTCAGATTCCTTTAACTTCTTTTTATGCCACTCTCTGCTGTTGTGTATGAGGTCATGAAATTAAAATCAAGCATTTAAGTTAAAAAATAATAAAGGCACCATTCTGTTCATAATTTTCACAGGAGCCATTGTGGTCATCTCGCACACTGTTATTAACTAGAGTAACCTTGATACAATCATAAAAGGCATAATGGCATTAATACTTAAGATAAAAAGTTATTATACACTTATTTAATTTTTTTTTTTTCATCTAAAGATGCTGAGCAATCAGGAAATTTGTACTCCTGGGAGAGCAAGGCTGAACATTAGGGTGAATCTGGGGTATCTTGAAGAGATGACTTAAGTAGAGTTTGACTGGTTTCATACCCCACTGCCACTTCTCCACAGGCATAGTTCAGATTGCGTGAGTTAATAAATTACAACATAGCAACATATTTAAAATATAATTTATAGCTACAATCTCAGCTGTAGTGATTGACAGATGAGAGAACGAAGGATTGGTTCCAGGATGATGTGCAGAACGGATTTTCTCATTTTGTAAATGGGAAAATACACACAACTGTGCACATTCATTTGGTTAAAAGACTATTTTTGAGATGTTGACTGGAGAACTGACTAGGTCGTACATAATCCTTTAACTAACCTTACCTTGTCTCACAGAAACTTATTTTCCTGTGCTGTGAATGTGTCATACACCTTTCAAAAGCACGTAATTAATGTGTCAAAAGTGTGTTTTGTTTTTCAAGTAGAACAGCTGAAAACTGGGCTGACACAATCAACTGTCTTGACACCTCCTGTGGAAAACAGCTTAGTCTGCAGAATTTGCATTAATCTGTGGTTGGTTGTCTCCTTTTTTACAAAATGAGCAGTCACGAGTATGTAAGCATTGGAGTTTTCTCTGCCACACCTCTTCTGCTACAATCTGTTATTCCAGCAGCTGAAGCAATCTGTTGTGCTGAATATAAAAAAGGAAATCAGGTGTGGCAAGCTAAAAAATACTCTACAACTCACACATACTGTAATATTTTAAAAAAATGATAAATGGATTAATTATATTTATGCAAAATCAAAACTATATAACACTCTAAGCTACCTGGACATATACTTTGTTCATTATCTTATGAACCCTTAACTAATGAATTATACAATAGAGTAAAAATAAGGGAGTTAAATTTTATACAGTTGGCTTCTTTATGTTAACACAATCTTTTTCATCAGTGTGCATAAGCAGGTGATATTCTTTAGAAGTTGTTGTTCCATAAAACCTAAGGACATTTTAGTCTAGACCGTTCAGAAAGAATGAGAGTCATTCAAATTCCAGTCTAATTTCTTTTATCGTCTGGGGTTGTCTATCTCTGCCTATGGAGATTTTCCTCTTGCTCTGACATCTATTTCCATGAGAGCACCGTTCAGCTTTATGAGTTGAGTAAACATTTTAATAAGCGTGACTTTGTTCTGTTCTTGGGTAAACTCAGACTTATCAGCGCGGGTGTATTGGGAAAGGTGAGCAAAGGTCCTCTGGGTGTGCAGAGTCAGCAGTCTGTGCGCGCTGGGGCCAAGAAATGCATTAAAGAGACGGCAAGTTTAGCAAGTCAGAACGTTTTCACTATTTCCATATTTATCAAACATGTTAAGCAATGCGATCACGAGGCTTTCCAGGGATTAACCGCTTTAGCATTGGGATTGTGGTTTTGTTTTTTTTTTTTTTTAAGTGTGACAAAAGCCAAGTTCTCAATACGCAGCGGTGCTTTCATATCTGTGAATGTGAGGAATGACTGCCTGATCTTGGAGATCTGTTCTGAATGGCAGGCAGCATTCTCTGAATGTTTAATCACACCCTGCAACGGATGGGGACTTACGCCTTGGGAGATGACTAGGGTTTTGGCATGTTTCCCGTGACCAAAAGCCTGGAATGAATTTTCTGTAGTGTCTGTAAATACACTTCTGTAGGTCAACCAGTCAATAATACTTTGAAACACGCGTGCCATCTGAGCAGGGAATTTAACCTCTTTAGGCTCGCGAGTGTTATTAAAGCATTTTGAATACACTGGCCTAGCGGTGAGCACAACAGTTTGCGAACTGGAATGGAGAAGGTCCCTTTCTACCAATACTGAGCGCTAACGAGAAAAGGAGAACAAGAAATGAGGGAACTCAACCATGCGGGAAAAACACCTGTAGGCAGAGGTCTGTTTGCAAAATGAGTTTGATTGTGTGACCAGCTTGCTGAAACTCGACTGTAGGGATTATTCAGTCGATCGGTCTATCCCACCTGCTGGTGCTGGGCACTTTTGTTGTATCGAGATGATGAACAGCATGATGGTAAATGAAGTAGAAGTTGTATGTCGCGTATCTAAAGGTGAAAAATATAGTTAGGCATTGGAATGGGAAGAAGGGTCTTCACTATTTTTGGTACCTTCTTGTTTATTGAGAGTTACGTTCCCCAGACTTCAACTTCCTAGTTGGAACTCGTGTTTCTCTAATCAAAGACAGGAGGATCACATGCACGTGGCTGCGTGTGCTCGTGAATGTGTGTGCAAAACTGTGTTTGAACTGACAGGGAGTTTCAACCAGATTTGACGGAATACTTCAGACGAAGTTTCTAGAAATGTGGTGAAAGTAGACGGCCAATTTAAGAAGGTGAAGAAAAACTGTAGGTGCCCCTAACCGTGAGAGAAGATTCGGAAGGTCCTCAGAGTTCTTAACGTATTTGCAAACAAACAAAGCCAAATACTCCGAATGTGGCATTGCCTGTTCGGGCTTTAAAACCTTTGGAAGAATGATGATGAGTTCTGTTTTAAGAATTGATTTTATGCTTCAGGAATAAAGAAAAAAAAAAAAAAGCTGTGGAGTAACTGGAGCCTTTGCAATTAATGTAGGACTATTGATCCAATATAGAAAGAGACCATAAAGGAGTCCTTTTGATGTTAGTGGGTCTAGAAAATTGTTGCGTCTTGTTTTCATTCACAGTGGTTAAAAAATCAGTCATGGTTTTTGCCATAGGTTTATTGTGATGAAATAGAGGTTTGATGCAAGCTGTTATTTGTTTGGGGGTAAGGTGCCTTACGTTTCTTTTTCCTTGTCATCTTTTTCTCGTTATTTTTGGCATTTTGAGGGGTAAAGAGTTTGTATTTTTTTCCTTCAAACACTTGCATTTATGCATTTCTGTGTTCCAGCTGGTAGTTCACAGGCTAGATCCATGGGACGCTTCCTATCCCCGAGCAAGGATGGGCCATCTCTGAAGGCTGCGCGGGACAGCTGTGTTGGTTCCTGCATGTGGGCAGCAGTTGTAGCCCGAGGCACTCGCGTTGTCAGAAAAACATAAACATGAACCTCCTGGTCGTGCATTGGGCTTTGCTCTTTCAGCTGCTTGCTTCTGCTGCAAGGTTGGCCAAGCTTAGCTCCAGCAAGAGGTATTTGGTGCTGAAGTCATTGCCTAGAGAGCTGTGTGACAAGAGGCGTGAGCAACGGGTGTCAAAGTACTGCTTGGCTGCCTCTTGCTAAAAACCCAGGGTGTCTGTTTCTGTAGCAGTTTTGAAAGTCAATGTTGTTAAGAACTCTGACTATTAAATAATCAAATACGTTTTGATATTTATTAATGTCCAGAAGGTGCTAACGTGGCTTTCCAAGTTAAGGTAAGAAAGAGAGTGGTCCCTGGAGGTGTTTGAGGAAAGGCTGGATGTGGCACTGAGTGCCGGGTTCTACCCGATGTGGTGGTGCTGGTGGGTGACAGGCGGGACCTGATGATCCCAGAGGGCTTCTCCTGCCTCGGTGGTTCTGTGGAGGTAGGAAGGAGAACTTAAGCGTGTTACAGACTACTCTAGGTTAGCTCACCTGTTGGTGGGGCTGATTTAAAAAAAATAACCGTTCATACCTAGCTAGTGCAGACAGAGTTCACTAAGGATTCTGAGCCCAACCTGTAGCTCTGTGTGGTTCTTGGTGAGACAGATCTCTAGGATGTAACGTACAAGGCACGAGGGTGAAATAATTACTGTTAAAATCTGCTAGATAAATGAAAATAGCAATAGTGCTATTACGCTCCTATGTAGGACCTTTCATCTGAAGATTTCAAAGCACTTTAATACTATTTAAAGCTTTAAAATGTCGCTCTGTTGTAGATTGATTTTATTCCTTGTTTGCAAATGAAACAAATATACCTAAGTCCAGAACAAAACATGGCAAAAGAAGCTCTTAAGAGCAAGGAATAAAACTTCAGGAATCTTAAATACTAGTTTTCTGCTTTAGGGTCAGATCTGGCAAACGCTTTTGCAGGTGTTTTAATTCCTGTGCTGCTCACATGCTTGAAGTTAAATACCTGAATAAGTACTTGTAGGAATGGGGATATAACAATTAGGAGTCGGGGCTTTTTTAATCTGAGAAATGTAAAATGCCAAACGTGTATCAAGCTGGTATTGTGCTTTGCACTCTAAAATATATATTAACATAAAATTGTGTGAAAACTGCTAGATAAGTGATTAGTTTTTTTGGTTTTTTTTTTTTAAAAAAAGTAACAACTTCTTACCACCTACAGCCTAAAATGCAGACATTTTAAATACAGCATAAAAGTGCAGTTCTGTACAAAGTTCTATACAAGTTGGGCTTGGAGTGACTTTAAGGATTCAATAGCGTGCAAGCTCCTCCTCCTGCGTTGGCAGACATCCGTACCGAGGAGGAGTGAGGAAAGGAGCTGAATGCCCTCGCAGATTGGCTCAGTCAAAAATGTCATTGAATAGCGTCATGCATAGCGCGAGGTCATGTGCTTATGACCTAATCAGGAAAGTTAAAATATTTTGTCAAGGGGTGGTAGATCGTCATTTGGAAACAGGGAAAATAGTGGTGTGTAGGCTCATCTCATGGGTAGGACGGAGACCTCCATGGTGGGTAAAACAAAAAAGGATTTTGGAAGAGGTACATCACAGGTAAACAGAAGCCTGGCACTTGGGACTCTGTGTACAATTTGGAGGGAAAACTAAATGATGTCGAGAAAAAAGTAATTTAAGGAAGAGCTACAACTATCAGGAGCTCTAAGTATCTCTTTTGAGAGGACACTGAAATACCTTTGCTTGTTCATGTGCCAAGTTACTGATTGCTTTGCAGGTGCTTCACCTCCTGATTGTCTGAATACACACTTAATGATCTTTTTCCATGTTTTCACTTCCAGCAAAGTTGTATACTTTTTATAAGTAGTTAGACTGCACTGTAAGAAAGGGAAGAAGAACTTGTTTGAAAAGTTTTAAGTTCATAAAAGAGCAAAGATTATTGTGTAATTATTTAACCTTTGTCTGTTTGGTGATTGTAGTACAACTAGCTTATTCCCAGTTAGGCTGATAATTAAATGCAGGAAAGAATAATATTTTTGTTTGGTTTTACTGTTTCTTGTCACCGATGAGAAATGTAACACACAGTTATGCTGTAGTGGGCAGGTGCATGTGCAGTGTTTTTATAAAAGCTGTTCTTATGTTTGTGTTATTAAAAAAAAAAAAACAAAAAAGAACAATAATGAGAACAATTATTTGTCTTGCCAAATCTGTGTTCTGAGCCAAAATAGACTTTGTGAAGCTCTAGCAGGACCAACAATTTGAATAGCACTCCACCACGTGTCTTGATGAGAAAACATGGATGTAGTTGAAGTGAGGGAATGAGAGACCAGAGACTCAGCAGGGAAGGGAAAAATTACATGTCCTCCACTTGGGTTGTGTCCAACAAAAAAAAAGAATAATCTAATTTCCTTTCTCTTCTCTGGGGTAACATGATGGGAAACATAAGCAGCAGACGTATGGGCTAGTATTGAGAAGAAGACAATGGTTATATCTGGCTTGGCCGTGTCTGTAGTCGCCTGCGCAATCCAGTCAGGCACAGGTTCTCTCGCCTCGCCCCCTTCGCGCGCTGATGGAGCCACATTTCTCTGCTACTTTCAGAGTTGTGTTTGCAGCAGCAGCAGCCACCTCCCTGTTCAATGGCAGCACCTCCCTGATTCTGTGGGAGATCATCTTCCAGGGAGGTGATGGCAGATCTGTTTACTGGCAGCAACTGGGGACGGAGTAAAGCGAAGCAGGGTTTTTGTTTTTCTTTTGTCCGAATGAGTGAATGAAGTGTTGAGATGGGACTTCACCCAGAGGAAATCGTAAACTGCATGACTTGGTCTTGGTTGTGTTGTATTAAAAGTTGTGCTGTTTTCTTACTTAAAATGGTGTGTTTTGTGTTATTCAGAATGATGTGTGTGTTTGAAAATAATTTGGCTTTAAAAGAGTAAGTCATGCCAAGTAGACTGACTTCACTTAGTTTTATAAATTTTAAATTACATTCCTCCGGGAGTACATAGGATGGTAGAATGTGACTAAGGCTGGGAATCCGTTGGGCTGAAGCGTGTACAGCACATATGCACAAGATGAGGTGGTTCAGGCCACAGAATGCTTACAGTCAAAATGAACGTTGAAGTTTGGGCTTGTTTTGAAATCCCAGTTCATACGGAGAAGGAAGAAAAAAGAACCCACAACTTGATTAAAAATAGTCAGGATTAGAATTGTAGAAAACCTTAACAGATGGGTGTATGTGTTCCAGGATGTGGTCTTAACTTTCATTTCTTTAACAAGAGATTGCTCCATCGCTGTTCCCTGCTTGGAATTTCTTACGGCTTTGGCTGAAACATCCTGTACCAGCTATTGTAGAGGCAGGACACTAGACCCAGCTGGGAAGAGTAGCTGAGTTTAGTTGAGCCTCTTACCTCCTGGCTGTAGCGGAATCCCTCTTCCAGGCTGGCTCTTGACTTACAACGGGGAGGTGTAACCCCCGTGATGCTTCAGACCGCCCGCCCTCCATCTCCGTTTTACTTCAACCCGTCTCACGCAGTTCCTGTCCAAAGACCAAGCTTTGCGTCTGTTCTGAGGGTCCTGTTAATGTTCCGCAAATAAGTGAATGCGTGAAGTAGAAAGACATAATTACCAAAGCTTTCTAGAATATTTTAGCCAATGTTCAAGTTTAGATTTAGTTTCCTAGGCCAATCCTTTTTTTTCAAACAAACCCAAAGCAGTGCTGGAAACGCTTATACTGTGATAGAGATGGGACACAGTTTAAAAATAAATCTCTTAAGTTTCCATTTGAGTGGTAAAGCAACTGTGAAAAAAAGTTTCACTACACGTCGAGTGGTTGCAAAAAGCCCGTCAGCATATTAACCTTATCTATAGATGTTTCACATACCACTTCATTGACATTGCATCCTGATGAGTCTTTCTATTTGTGACTTCCAGAGCTGGAATTTCTAGGGATGATGCAGCAGCTGTCAAAAATACAATTAGATCTTATTGTTGTGAAATAACTATTTTATTGGCACAGATAGCAAGTATTTCTCAACTCTTGTCATCTTTCATCTGTGCATTTCGAATCACTTTCCAGATGAGGTAATTAGGCCTTCTAGATAATTAGGTGTAACTTATAAATAAATAATGGGAAGTGACTTGCCTGATATCACACAGCAAATCAAAAGCTGCCTCAAATGAAACCTGAGAGAGCTGGCTCCAAATTTCCTGCCATCAGCACGCAGCCAGCCCATAGGTCCCGACGCCGCGTCCGAGAAAGATGGATTTGCACAAGACCATGAAAAGCTGAGGGCTTGAGTTCTCGCGTCTCTGCCGCAGCTCGTACTTCACTGCGCGGTGTTTCACGGGGCTGTGGCGGAAGAAGAGCAGAGTTCTGTCTTTGATGATCGGGGTCGTGCTTATTTAAAAAGGCAGGCTGTGGCAAAATCGTGGGGAACGCCAGTGTGTTCCTGTAACAAGGTGGAAGCTTTGACTTTGTTCAGTTAAGTCCTGCTTTGGGAACAGTCTCTAGGTTGAACAAACAGGAGTTTGATGTTCCTGTAACACAGAGGAGCCCTTTCTTAGAGGCACTGCATGTGTCTGATGTTTTTTTGTCGGGGTTTGTTGGGGTATTTTGTTTGGAGTTTTTTGGTTTGTTTTTTTTTTTTTTTTTTTTTTTTAAACTGATGATCACATTGATCCGGAACCTTCAGTATTTGTTTTTCCTGCCAGTGTTGGTAACGTAATTTCTTTATCTTAGTGAAAACACAGACTGGTGTTTGGTCAGTGGATTACCCCCTCTTGGTTGCTCTGACGATCCTCTTGAGAACTCGAGTCTAAACTATCGTTCTTGGAGTATTGGTGATATTGATATCCTTCTGTTTATGCTGTCTCTAGTGAAGAATGACGTACCCCTTTGGATTCGTATGCATGAAATCTGTGAGCTAGGGAAGGTTTCGGTATTTTGTGTGTAACAAATTCGGGTGCCTGTAGCTCTTGCCTCGGAGCTTCCAGCGTGAAGAGCGTACTGCTGACTGTGCAAATCTCCCTGGGGTGCTGCGGTGTATAGCGACAGTCAAAACCAGTAGGTGTTACTGTTGGGGTATTAGTTTAGGCCTCAGATGAACAGGGACCCAAAAAAAAATTGCATTTTTCATGTAACAAAACTAAGAGCTTCATAATGTTGATGTTTGTGAGGATATTATGCAAGGAACAACCATACAAGTTCTCTCTCTGAATAGCAATACACCTTTTTTGGTGTTTCTTTTTCCTTTCCCTGAAATTAAATAATAGTATGAGAAAGAATCTTTCAAATCATACTGCAGCATTGCTGACTTTTTTTTTAATTAATGGGAGAAATGTGTTTTGCATACATAAACGTTATTTGGCAAGAATTACTTCTTACCACGTTGTTCTTAAGGTACAAGTAGAAAGGCAAATCAATTTCTCATGGGAAAAGTGATGGTGATGAAAGTATGCAGAAATCAGGGTATTAATTTAAATAATGTGTTGTTAACCAAACTGAGTGATGAGGCAACATGAACCATGACGAACAATGATAAATTAGTTTATCCTGGAGACAAATTCATTATAATGAAGTTAACAGACACTGTAAAAAAAAACAGCACTGAGAAGTAGCTACAGATTGGTGAGCAGTTCTGCCTGCTGTGCGCTCTCTGTGTGGAGACTGTGTGATTCTGTGACTTGCCTAGTGAAGGTTAAACAGCAGTGGTATTAGAGAGAGGAGATTGCTGAATCCATATTTCATAGTAAGACTAGATTCTACAGTTCTGAAAACAGTCCTGTTGGCTTCGCTGATGCTAACTGCAGGAAAAAACCCAACTAAATCACTGCTTAATATGAATAACGATTGCTTATAGTGAATATACGGCATTCTTCTCACATTGACAGAGTCAGTATGGTTGCAAGAATTCCTAGCGGAGTTCTGATGTAGGATGGAATCCTTTTAGATAACAAAATATGTTAATAAGTAACTCATTATGAAAGTTACATTCTGCTCTCTGATGTTCTTGAGAGATTAAAGATCTGATTTGAAGAGACAGCCAAGCCAAATTAGCATTTGATTGCTGCTGGGGGTAGTCCTGCTCCTTTTTCCTCTCTCCCTTGTTCTGATGTTCATCTGATCCCTTGGTGAGTTGACTGAGGTAACCAACTTGCAGAAGACTCGTTCTGGAGAGATTAGCTCTCTGCCAGCGAAGTGACTCACTGAAGGGATCACATGAATATCAAAGCTGATACAAGGAAAGCATCAGGAATGCGTGGCTGGAAAGGGGAACACTAAAAGTAGGAGAGAGCACGGGACTTGCTTTTGGCAGCGGGAGATCTGTTACATCAGCTCGGCCGAGTTCCTCTCGTTGTACCTTAGTATCTATCTCACTGCTTTAAATCGGTGTGGTTTTCAGAACGCCAGCCTGAAAAATAATCAGGATGTTCTAGGTGACCTTTAAAATTGCCTTCCAGCCCAACGCATTCTATGATTCTGCTTAGAGAGGTGGGGCTACCCAAGAAAAGGTAATGACTAGAAAGTAATTCAGTCCTACGAACCATAAATGACTCTGTCAGCTGGGAATAATGGACTTTCTTCTGGCATGGTGAATGACTTTGACTTTTTTGCAATAAGGCTTGTTGGTAAACAGGAGAAACCTGCTACTTTCAAAGCTCGTATTTCTCATTTGCCAGTGTTCTACTGTTCTGTGAAATGAGTTCAGTCGTTTCGGTGGTATTGTGAATCTTGTGTTGCAGCACAGATCCAATGTGTGAGCTGGGGCGCTGGCCCTCGCAGAGCCTTCCTGGGCTGGGCTGAACAGCACCGTCCTGCTCCGTGTGCTCCAGCCGTCCCCAAGCATTACACAATGTCCCGCTCCTTAGGTGACCCAGAGCCCTTTCATCATCTGCGGGCACAGACTTGTTATGCTTTCAGCAGAACATATGTTTAGAATTATTTAAAATATACTGTTGGCTGCGCTGAGTTTATCCTAAAGCTCTTGAGCTGGAAGAAAGAAGTGCAGAAAGCCGCGGAGGTTTGCTCTTCTTCAGTGCGCCTGACAACAGGTGTGGTGGGGGCTGGCGCTCGCCGTTGCAGCATGTCAGCAGAGCACCTGAGCTCGTGCTGCCAGGCTTAGTTTTTGCCTTTTCATTCCAAGGCAGGATACGAAAGGATCAAAAGAGTCTGCCTTTTGCTGACCTTCTAATTGTGGGCAGGCAAGAAGTTGCCTATTTCCCTTCTAAGGCTGCAAAATTTCTCTGCCTTTTCCGTTCAGACGCCATGCCGGCATTACCCTGGATCGGGGCCTTGCTGCCATGACCCTGTCTTTTCATGACCAGATTATTAGTTTTCTCGTATGTCCAAGCATAGAGGACTTCTGTACTCCAGTAACGTGCTTCACAGTAAGCATTTACACAAATGAGAAGGCACAATAAATAATCTTTTGGAGTGAGTATTTAAACTAAACAGGTTTATGTGTGTGATTATAAACGTAAGCATATGAAGTCAACCTTTCTGTATGACTTCTATCAAAAGCTTCCTTCCAAAAGTCCAAATAAGTCCTGAGTTTGTTAAAGTACTACGGAACAGGATCAGGAATGAGCAATGTAGTGTTAATTGTACATGCCAGCCCTGCAGTATTACCCTTTCCTGCAGGGGCTACGCTGCTGGTACCCAGTTAGGGATCATTCTTCCTCGCTTTTCATTGGAGAGACGGTGGATTGGAGTTTGCTAAAGCTTTTCCGTAAAACTATTCATGTTTCCTGCCTGCACGTATCCTGCAAACAAATGCCCTGTGAAATCTCTTTCAGATTTGATAAGAATCTTTCATAAGAAGTAAATTTAGATATCACCTCAGAACAACAATTTTGGGGGGATTCCACAGGTAATTGCCGTATTTACAGTAGAGGTAGCCTTGTGGTGACAGTCGAAGAGTAGAAATCACGAGGTCTGAAATCTGTTCCTGGTTTTGTCCTGGGATTATTTCTTAATATAGACAAGTCACGGCATGTCTGTGCTGTGAAATAGGGCTTATACTCGCCTACTTAATGACAGGGTGAGTTTGCTACCCTTTTGAAAGAAGGCTGTACAACAAGTGTGAAGTACCATTTCAACTCTGTTTGCATTTCGTTTGAGCTCTGGATTTCCAGGGTCAAAGAAAATGAGTATTTGTTTTATGGTCTCAAGACCCCGTTGGGTCTACAGTACTGCAGCTGGAGGATGACTTTTTCAAAGCTTCAAATTTCTTCTCTCCCTCCTCATGTCTTTTGAACGCGTTCTCATGTTGCTGCATCTCCCTCTGTCAGTTGCGCAAATAAACCGTTTGCATGCTGGCACTTCTCAATTTTTGTCTTTTTTTTTCTTTTTTTTTTTTTTGTTTCTGATGTGCTTTAATTTCGTCAAAGCTCAGCCTTGGCCACTCTGCATGTGCAGCATTAGGAGCCATGGGGGCAACTAAAACCATGAACCATTTGACTGGTGACAACTGGCTTTCTGTTGTTTCTAATGAAAATATGAAAATGGGAGAGATCTTCATGCTAGTGTCACTTTTCTCTTTGTATTTCTGCTCAGTGGTAACCTTTGACTTCAGACTGAAACTTTTTTTGGAGCGTTTTTTTTTTTTTTTCTTTTTATTGAAATATTCCTTGGTTTGGCTCTTTTTGGTAGCTTGGGGTGCCTGGTAGGAGTTTAAAATAACAAACATCCATCAATGTTGTTTTCCTGGTTCAAATGGCAACTGTTTGAAACATCTGCTGTCTAGCAGAGCTGGGTAACATACTTTAGTAGAAGTCACATGTCTGGAGACTTGTATCTGAGCCAGGGTGTTTTAATTTATTTTTTAGTATTATTTATGTGTTTTTTTAACAACAAGCTATGCTGCTAATCTTTGCTCAAAACCTAGGCTTTTGGCTGAAGGTGCTCGACCTCAGAGCCTGTAATTTGGCTAAAGGAGATACTTCATTCTTCAACGTTTGTGAAGCATCTGGGTGTGTGAGGAGCAGTGAATTCTGGCATGAGCAGCCTGTCATTCAGTCATTGTAGAGCTCAGCTTATTGCTGTTGATCTCACGAAGCGTTCCTAGATCTGGCTGCCTTTAGAAATGGGGGACAGCACGAGTTACATACAGATTTTGATCTGGTTTCTAACAGCTTTGTTTATGCTTGTTTTTCCTTACCTCCTCTAGTTGGTGTGTTGGTATCAATCACTATAACTTGCCGGGAGGAAATGGAGCAATGCTGAGTAACAACTGCTAAGGTTTTGGACCTTATTTTTTTTCTAATGGGTTTGGTTTAGGTGGCAGAAGATCTCGTTGTGGGACAGAGCTAATAATTAAGCATCTAGTTAAGTGTTTGAAAGGAAAGGAATAACAGCATGCAGAAAAAGACTTTTTTTTCTTACTAGCCGACCTCAACAGCAGATCCAATGTTTAAAAGTTGAATCTAGCAAATGGTGAGCTGTACTCTGAGATTCCAGTTTACGTAGTTGTACTAACTGAATTGTTCAGGAGTGAAAAGTCCTAAACCTGAACAAAGCTTCTACTTGTGAAGAGACAAATATAAATGTTTGTGACTCTGAGGAACTTCGTACACAACAGTGGGATAAAATGGAATAATAGTCTTTTGTTCTTCTCTTGTAGTGGTTTTGAAGAACCACAGAAACAGAAGTACTCCTCGTAGTTTTATAAAGGGCACTATCTCAGTTTTCCAGCTGAACCCAGATACTTTAGTCGGAATGAGTTGAATTCAGAAGAGGAGGAGGATTCGTAGGGAGGATGGTTTTCAGCTGCCTTTATGTTGCCTAGGGCTATTTTTTTTTTTTGGTTTGTTTTACTTGTTTGTTCCCTCAGTGTGTGATATTGCAGCAATCTTTGGCCTCTTCCCAAAAGGTGATCGTGATGCTCAGAGAACATCTTCCCACTTCACTGGCAATACACTTCATGTTCCTTCAGCTTCCCCTTGAGCATCAGAAGGCAATGACACCCTGAAGGTCAATCTGGCAGCCACATTGCCACTCTTTTTCTCTGCAGTAGAATCTTTCCAGGTTATTGCTGCTTTGGTGAACTTGCCAGTTATAAGTCACCCTTGTCCCTGGAGCCTGTGCTTCTGTTTCTTGCCAGGTACATCTGTGGATGAGAAGGAAGAGTAAGGAGCTGAAATTAGTAGAATCTTAGATAGAATCTTAGATAGAATCTTAGATAGAATCTTAGATAGAATCTTAGATAGAATCTTAGATAGAATCTTAGATAGAATCTTAGATAGAATCTTAGATAGAATCTTAGATAGAATCTTAGATAGAATCTTAGATAGAATCTTAGATAGAATCTTAGATAGAATCTTAGATAGAATCTTAGATAGAATCTTAGATAGAATCTTAGATAGAATCTTAGATAGAATCTTAGATAGAATCTTAGATAGAATCTTAGATAGAATCTTAGATAGAATCTTAGATAGAATCTTAGATAGAATCTTAGATAGAATCTTAGATAGAATCTTAGATAGAATCTTAGATAGAACCTTAGATTGCCAGGTAGGAAGAGACCTCGAGGATCATCTGGTCGAACCCTTTAAGGTAAAGAAAAACAGCCCCCTGTCAAACTGAGCCTTAAAGCTGAAGTTGAGGAATCCATCACTTCTCCTGGAAGATTATCCCGATGTCTAATTGCTCTCATGGCAAATTAATTCTGTCTCTCCCTACGTAGGAACATTCAGCCCTTGTCCTGATGTCTCTGGAGGCATTGACATTGCTCTCATTAACTGGTTAATCCTAATGATGCTAGATACTCACAGATTAAAGAATAATCTACAGGACTGTTAATGCTGGTTCACTTTTGCAGGGTGCCACCTCTCTGTTTTGTCTACAGCACGTAACAGTTGCTTCAGCACTCTTCTGTCCTCCACGGTTATGTGCGAACTTCAGAGCTGGAACTGTGCTTCTATTTCCTGTTTTTTTTTAGGCTAATTTACATACGTATTGGTGCTATTTACCAAATCATTTTTGGCAGCACTATTTCCCTCTGATAATTTTTGCGCAGAGTAAAGCTGCTGAGCTGTAACCTGTGCTGGCAGCGCTGTATGTCGTCTGTCAACTTCTGTGCTCAGTATTTTAATTTTCCCTTCCAATCAGGAGGTTCCCCAGTTACTGACTTTGCTACTTACTGGCAAGCCCGGAAAAGGACTCTGTGGTCCGACTGTCCAGTGGGAGGCTGGGAAAGAACTGGGATTGAAGGTTCTTGCAAAGTAGGTGGATAGACCCAGCTGTGGGTCATGGCACTGTCCTGGTTGAAGGTGAGACTTGGACAACCCCAGTTCTGCTTCGTTACTTAGAAAGGCACTTGTCTACCAGGACGTACATGATATTGGTGTAGTAGCCTTTGCAGACTCTTTTCCAGGAGAGAATGCACCTTTGAAGACCAGTGGTATGCTTCATTCACTGTTGTGGTGGATTGATCTCAGCTGGCAGTGCTCTCGCTCCCTCTGCAGAGAGATGAGGGAGAAAATTGGAAGGGCAAAAGCAAGCAAAAAAAAAAAGTGGGTCAAGATAGAGGCAGTTTAAGTCAAGGGGGAGACACTGGAAGAAACTCCCCCATGGCTCTGGGGCTGATTCAAGTCAGCTGCTCCTGCTCTGTCCCTTCCCAACCGAACAAGAGCGAGACACAAGGAAAGCCTCGATGCTGTGCAAGCAGTGACCAAAGCCCTGGTGTGTCAGCAGCAGTGCCCTGGTCACTGGTTCAAACCTCAGCACCGCATGGGCTGCTGTGATGGAAACAAACTCCACCTGGCCAGACCTAGTACAAGTATGTGCTGTTACTGACCGTGAGGCTGCTTTATTTCAGCATTTCCCATGTAACGGGTGTATGAGAATGTGTCGCTGGGCAGTGAAGGTTCGAGCATTGCTCGGGCACTGAGGTGTGCTTGGTCCAGTAGCTGAAATCAGACCAAATTCTTGGGTTAAGCTGGGATTCATTTCTACCGTAGTCCATGCAGTAGCAAGGATCTCAGAACTAAGATTTTCAAGTTCACTTTTTTGCTTCTTGGTTACTCAGTATTCAAACCTGACCAAAATATTTATCATTTTAGTTTCATTATCCTCAGCTATGAAATGATAATGTTGATAACACTGCACTCTTAAGTGTATGGTAACAGAAAGGTAGCAATGCTGAAGGTAGGAGTGTTTGTAAGGATCCTTTCTTTCTTTGGAATACCAATAATTAAAAAAAACCATGTAAAAAACCAAAACAACACTGTGGTGGTGTTGTTATTCTTGGATTTTCTTTCTGAATAAGAAAACATTCTTGGGAAATCTCCCTGACTTCTCAGGTTTGTCTTCACCTTGAGGCATTTGACAACAAGGCCAAATAACACTGGAGCTATCGTTAGAAGGGAACCTGATATTGTTATTGTTCCACTTAAACGGAGCTGTGCGAGGAACTGCCAGCTCTCCTATTGAGGGTACTCAATCAACTGGAAGAGTTTTTGGTTTCTTACAGTATTAGCTGCCAAACCAGTGAGGTGAGCTGATTTAATCCGAGTGTGACAGCTTACTCAACAAGCAGGAGGAGTGAAATGTAAATGAATTGTCCTTTGCAGGGGAGATTTCTGGAATATAAATCACAAGCAGGAGGAAACAGCAATTTTGCGTCGATAGATTCCGTATATGTAGACAAAAGCCTGTATCTTTTAAAAGATCACTACTTCAATTTGGATGGTGGAAATTCAAATAGACAAGCCAGTCTGTACGCTTGGAAGATTCACTGAAGTTGGGTATCATTAAATACCTCCTGTTTAAGTTGTACTAGCACAATTTTTAGACGTATTTCTGTTTACTTCTATGGCAGGCATGAGGCATTTACCATTGAAAAGTAAATAAGGAACCGAGAAATATTTATGTCAAGTCGGCAGTGTTTAAAATCTTGGCCCTTTGCACAGGTTTTAGCTCTTCAGATTCCTCCTTCAGTTTAATTAGGAGCAGTATGAAACTCTATATCCTAAAGTAGAGGGTAGAGCTTCTTGTAAACAAAGTTTTGGGCTGCATTGGCATGAAAAATATTATGGAATTAAAGGTAGCATTGTTTGGGTTAGACTGTTAAGAAGCAGTCTTGGCTGCTGTTGAGTACAGCTAAAAGCTAGTTTCACGTTTTGATGTATGCTAACTAGACTTAGTATAAGAAGTGCAACAACACAAATATAAATTTTATAATCTGAACTGATTGTTAATTTTGTAACAGCATTCATTCGAGTGTAGCAAATTTCCTGAGGATTAAGAACCAGATGGAGTTAATTGTCAGTCACTAATCTTCAGGGAGTTGGTTTCAGTGCTTATGCTGAATTTCATAGGATTCTGCGTAGAGGGAGGAAGGATGAACACAGTCTTGGCGACGTTTCAGTAACGTCAGTGATTATCTCCAAATATCTGTGCTCCAGGATCAGCAACGAGTTGAACTCTGCTCTGTACCATCCTCCCACAGCAGTCGGGAGTCGCTTGCTGCGGTACGGCTGTAGGGCTCTGTGGATGCAGCGTGTCCCACATAGGGAAAGCAGCTCGTGCTTGTGGCTATAACAATTTATCGTATACAAATAATAATAGAAAATGATCCCGTGTTTCCCGAAATGTTAATGCAGATTTCATTGTGTGCCCTTTTTTGCTGCCGGCACTACAGAACAGACTCCTCACCCGACCCGTCTCAGATCAGAATGACCTGGTCCACCACACGCTGGTTGAACAACCAGTTCCTTAAAACTTGGGACAAGCCAGACAAGTCCCAGAAACACAAGCCAATGACGTCAGCTGACTGCGCTTTTTGGTTGGTATTTTTAAGGTCAGGAAGCGTAGAAGTTCCAGTATTTCTTGCCAGGTCCCATTCAAAAGGCAGCTTCCAGTTCTGTATGAATGGAAGCTCTCGTGGCTCAGCAGCCGTTAGTAGCAGACAGTGGGAGCTCTGGGCCAGCTGTATTCCTGTGACAGACTGGTTGGAAGGAGGAAATTACACCCAAGGGAAGCTTGGTTTTATGGCTCCTTCATAATCCTAACTGTGGTCATCTTTAAAACAGATAATTGTACATTTGTGGTACCCTAAATGTTCTAAGATTTTTGAAGTCCTATGGAGAATAACTCAGGTGAAAGGTGGAGGAAATATAAATATGTAGTGAGTACGATGATAGTAAGAAAAAAATTCTTGATAAGTAGGTTGAGTGCGTGAGGTGAAGTGGGTTTTATGGTTTTCTTGCGTTTGGGTTTTTGATTAATTTTTTTACGTGTGTATGAGAATGGCCAGATGGTGGAGAAACTTCAGGCATATTGATGAAAGAAAAAGTTTTAAATGAGTTTTTAGAAGGGATGAAGGAGGGAGTTCAAGGGAAGAAGGCTTCAGGAATGGCTGATCCTATAAGGAGGATTGGCAGAGGAAATGTGCTTGGCTGGTTTGTCATCACTTTCCCTCCCTTTTCCTCTTTTGTAGTCAGCGGTGATTTTCTTTGTCTTGCTGATCACTCACAAGGTCTGGAAAAATGCTGGTAAATAGGCAGGAATCTGCCTGGCTTTTGCCTGGCAGTTGTCTTCAGCACTGAGCTTTTCTGGGCTCCAAATCAGGATGCTGCTGTTGTCCCAGCAAGACCCAGGGCTTGGCAGGCTCCAGGGCTGCCAGGGAAGATTCCTGGTGGGAGGGGAGTGCCGGGAGGGTGTGAATCTCTTCAGGATTTCTGGCCCCGAAGCTGCTTGTTTTATGGACGCAGTTTTTTTTCCTCTACGGGCAGGATTTGCAAGTGTCTTGACATATTTTCAAGCATTTCATTTTTCAGACAAAACAGGAACTGTTTTATCTCCAGATAATACGACTGTTGACACCAGAGCCGAAGCCTCGTTGCTGATACGAGCAGGTGCAACTGCAGTGACTCGAGAGGCTGCACACACGTACTTGCCAGAGGTGAATGTCTCCCGTTTCCACCCACGTAGCAGTTGGGTAAATAATGATGCACAGAGTTCTCATAAGGGGATTATAGCAAAGCCACAATGGAGTTTATTCAGTTTGGATAGAATCAAGTGACTTCACTTTGTAGGCTGATAATGGGATTTACGGCCGTACCCAGGGTTCAGGTCTGAACCCGATACGACTCGTTTCGCTTGTGCACACAAAGCGTTTAACTGAGCTTGAGATACGTGGCTTCTGTCAGCTCCTTTATGAGTTATTTAGTGCAGGCATGTTTAAGATCAGCCATCCAAGGTCCTCTTGTGTCTAAAAGGGCCTAAATTAAGAGCTTGTGATGCAGCAGTTTTTACTGGCACGGAATGTACACAGGGGTGAAAATAAAATAATAAACTGTTCTGCAGGCATGTCTTCAGTCGCACTGGTGTGTTTATTTGGGACTCGACGTGAGGGGGTAGGCAGGGGGGCTTGTCTTTCCCAGGCTCTGTACACACTTCATTAGGGTTACTTTATTTATATTACAAGGTCAAATGTGATCTTGGTGTACAGGCCTCGGACTTAAACAGAAATTCCCTTGATTGTTAGTGAGATTCTTTTTTTTTTTAATTTATTTTTTTTCCTCCCAAGTCACTTTCTGACGTCTGACCTGATTGAAAACAGGCAGAAACTGGCACAGAACAATATTATGTCATCCTTTGCTTATATTTCCTACCCACTCATTCTTTATTTTAATGTTATATGAGGTCTTCAGCAGTGTGACATATTGTTATAATTACATCATTTGGAAACGTGTTTATCCCCAAGAGTCATAATTTGATTTAGGAACTGTTTTCCCTGCTTTCAGTCTGTTATTCATAGCATGGCATGACCGTCAGGCTGCTGCAGCAGGGCTTGACACACCACTTTAAATATTTGCGAACCGAAACACAAGAGTCCATTGATGCGTGTGGGGAGGAAAGAAGGAGAAGGGGACGTGATTTAAGATTCGATAAAATTCTTGCAGGTTGAATAAACTCGAATAATATTGTGGCAGTTTCTGTGTAGAGTATTAATTCATTCGTATCTCCTCACCGTATAAGCAAACGCGTTTTTATGGCTGTTTTGACATGGTTCTGTGGGGTGGTTGTAATGGAACTGCACGTCTGGCCCGTGGCCTCGTGCGACGGGAAGCAACGGCTCTTGAGCGTGTTTGGTAAGGAAATTGCTGCGACTTTTAGCCGTGGTTTTTGATGCCTGCAGGAAAAAACATAACTTCTGCATTCTAATTAAATAAGGAAACTTCAGAATAATGGTCAAAAACGTTTCAGGATCTGCCCTGTGAATTGAGCAGCTGTGTAAATGGGGGAAACTGCCGTTTTTATGGTGATGAGAAGCACTGGGGCTCTTTAGTTTGGAGAAGAGGAGGCTGAGGGGTGACCTCATTAATGTTTACAAATATATCAAGGGTGAGTGTCACGAGGATGGAGCCAGGCTCTTCTCGGTGACAACCAATGATAGGACAAGGGGTAATGGGCTGAAACTGGAACATAAGAGGTTCCGGTCAAACTCGAGAAGAAACTTCTTCTCAGTGAGGGTGACGGAGCCCTGGCACAGGCTGCCCAGGGAGGTTGTGGAGTCTCCTTCTCTGGAGACATTCCAGACCTGCCTGGACACGTTCCTGTGTAGCATTATCGAGGCGTTCCTGCTCTGGCAGGGGGTTGGACTTGATGATCTTTCGAGGTCCCTTCCAATCCCTAACATTCTGTGGTTCTATGATTCTATGCTCATCAGGCGTGGAAGAGCTGCCACCAGAGGTATCCAGACCCTCCAGACATGCGGAGCTAAGACTCAGTCCATGTTTTTTGACGTTTCTAGCGTGTGTATCTTGAGAATATATCGAAAGGCCCAGAAAACAAATGTGAGGTGTGCCTTTAGAAAAAGTAAATTAGAGCAGTTCCCGCAGCATTACTTTGCTGTCTCTGGTGGTTGTTAAGGAACAGTGAACTGCTTGCCTTTAAACTTCCTGCTTAATAAATAGTTGTTGTTTTTTATGCTTCTATATGCAAAATAAGAGAGGGAATGTCAAAACAAATAAATCAATTAAGGCCTGCTAATCTCATTTTTTGTAACTAGTTTAAGATTACTCATGTGAAGGGAACTCTGTAGGGCAGTGTGCAGGACGGTGTTTTGGTTTTATACTGGATTATTAGAGAGTTATATATATATATTTCACTGGTTTCTTCCTGGAAAAAGAACATATTGACCACATTTCAATCAAAACCTAGAGTTTACACGTGGAGGAAAGGAGTATGGCTTAACTCTTCCTGCACTTGATTCTTAACTGTAGTAGAAGACATTTGCCTCAGCACTGAGCCTGTGCAGATCACAGGCGGCAACTCCTGAGCTCTTGTTTTTCAGAGATACCTGGTCTATAAAACAAAGTCATCCAGGGACTCTGCAGCGTGTTCTTAAACTACATACATCCCTCCCGGGCCGTCGGGCTGTGCTGCTGGCCTGACTCGGCTCTCACCCTGACCAGCTGGCAGTGAGAGTCTCTCTTTGTTCAAAAAAACATATTCCTTAAGTCTAAGAGTTACTGCTTTACACAAAAAACAACGTTATGACCATTTGCTGCCTTTGCCCCTTTATCATCAGGGAACAACAGTGTTTATTTGGAGTCTAAAGAATGGGCCCCTGGGAGGGAACTAAAGATCACATTCACACATTTTCTCCGTTTTCTGATTTTAGTCTCAGGCTTGGGCTGCTGAGGGGAACGCAGCCCTTTTGCTGTACTCGCACCGTCCCTCCCAGCGCCCCGGCTGCTCCGTGCTGGGACGCGGGGAGTGAGGGAGACTCATTCTGGCGGCCCTTGTTGCTGCAATCTCAACTGCTCAATCCCATGAGCGTAAAAATCTCGCACAGTGGAAAACTTTGGTTTTATGACAGTTTCCAGTCTTTTAGGCTACTAAATTATATAAATGTATATTGGTTTTTTGTGTATTCTGCTTAGGAGACACTTTGAATTTGTTTGATCATCGGAATTGCTGGATTCTTCATCAGCTGAGGTCCACACTAAATTTCCTCTTAGTATGTCAAACTTCTTTTAATAGGGTATGGTTTTGTGGCTTGGGTTTCATTTGTGTCTAGGCATAGGAAGCAAATTTGGGAACTCATTATCTCATTTGTTTTTCAGCGTACTCTTGCTCAAACGGCTTTTGCAGTGGATTTAAGAATTTTGCTGGAGATACTTGTTCATTTCCAAGTTATAAATGAGTTCACTGACGAGCTTTGTTCTGTATCTTCCTGGAGAAACCCTGCGCAGAATCCTGTTTTTCTTCTGTCAGAGCCTTACAGTCCAGGTGCATGTTTATGAACAGGCTTTGCTTTTGTATTTCTTGGAAAATGTACAAAAGTTGTTTAGGGTAATAATTTTGTTTTTATTGCACTGATTGCTTCTAGGCACTTTCTGCATTCTGGAAAAAAAACTTCCTCTTGCCCTGTATCCCGTTTCTCCTCTGGCCTTTGTTTGTTCTTCACTGTCAGTTCAAATGGGTGCTGTAAATTACCTCCCTTTCTTAAACTAGCATTTTGCTTTCTTATTTTTCACTTGGGAGATCGGTGTGAAAAAGGCGACGGGTTTCAGGCTGAAGCTTGACATGCTTGTATTAAATCTTGACTGCATCTCTAAAGCCCGAGAAAAGGAGTTATTCAGAGTCCTCCTCACGGGGAGAACTTGGTTTGGAGAGTTAGGTAGCGATGAAGGGCAGCACAGCTGCTGGGAAAGAGCTGGCTGGAGGCTGGCATTGATAATTCGGATGTTATGCTGGGTGGGAACAAGCGCGACGTGTAATCGAGAAGTAAGTTTTGACACTGTGGAAGAACATCAGCGGGTATGAATGTTAAAGAGAATTTGTCAAAATTAAGCGTAGGCATCTTGAAATAAGTTGTTTTTTTTCACTGCTGCAAGCAGTTAAATTGAAAATTAACATCAGTGTCATTGAAATTAGCAGAATCCTAATATATTTGAGTTTCTTATGTGAAAAAGAAACTTTTTTGTGGACTACACCCTTTTCCCTCCAAACTTTGAAATAGGTCTCCTCTGGCTTTCTAACCCCACCTGCTTTAAAAGGATGAATATTCAGGGCAAAGGTAGTGATCTAAGCGTTCTGATGTTTAAAAGATGTGCCTGAGCATTTTGGTTATTTGATTAATGACTGGCTGCCACAGGAAAATTATAGTAGCTCGGATCCTTCAACTTTCTCTCAGGAGTTCTGTTTACAGGCTTAAGGGACCATGAGCAACACTTGTTTTTTTGAGACTCATTTTTTGTCTTGGGTAGAATGGGACACTGGCATCCTCTTAAAAAAGTTACGCTGTTGAACAGCTGTTTAGCTGAACGTACCCGGTAACGCGATGGTGCGTTTGCCGTGAGGTCATCAGACTTTTCTTGCTCCTTTGCACATGAGTGTGAAATTCATTCTGCTCAGATCGTAAATCTGCCAAAACCAGGTTTCATCTCAAAATATTTTTTCTAAATTGCTTTCTCCTATGAAGTGGTGGTTTATATTAACATATGTAGAATCTGTCATTGTCACCTCATTTCTGCTGCGTGTACTTGTGATAGAGTATTTAAAAATTACTTGTTGGGGATGTTTAATGGATTTCATGGTCAGAGAGGGTCAGCAAAGAGTGGGGGCGGGGTATATTTTTTTTTTCCTTGTCTGATTTCTGGAGTTAGATTCATGTTTATAGGTTGTAAAGTTGTAGCAAGTAATGTTAGATTATATGTGGTCCCAGGACAAGATTGTGAAGAAATGCTCAAGTCGTAGACTCAGTTACAGAGCTCAGCTCTTCCTTTTGAGATAGCTGCAGACACGCTTTTGCTATAGGCAACTTGCTTGTATCGACCCAATTTATTTCTTGTGAAACAGTTCACTAAAATAAATTGAGGTTATATAAAACTTAATTTGATTTCCTGAGTCTAGTTGCAAAATGCATATTTCTGAGCGGAAAGGTTGTGTAAAACTACTGAAACTGTGTTGCCTTTTTTTTTTGCCCTAAAGTAAACCTTTCTGTTTCTTCACCTAAATGTATTTTCTACGTTTTGCATTAAGGCAGTGTATTTATTAGGTAGCAAAAGCAGGGGAGGGGACGTGTAAGCTGCTTTCTGTTCCTGAGTTGCTTGAGAAACCTGTAGTTTCTAAAAGTAGGACCAACCCAGCCACTAGAAACTGAATTTCCCTGCCTTTCCAAGTCAAGCCTAAGGCTTCCTTCAAGTTACCACTTTTTATGTGTGCACCTACTTCATACTGAAGTGTTCTGGTACTTGGAAAATTTTTTTTGAGGACGGTGTTTCAAAAGCACCGAGGAAGAGCGAAGCATTACTGTTGTCCCGAGATGTTTACCGCGTGAAAGAATGCACTGAACTAACAAATGTTGAACCAGGAACATGTCCAAAACCCCAAGCTTTTCAGCCTTGTGTTTATTGTCATCCTCAGGCTCTTGGCTAATTTCTAATTGTGTGTAATGTCTCAAACCCAGGGCTCTAATTCAGGGGTAATTATCATATGATCAAGCTGGAGTTGTTATTTTAGTGCAGATTTGGGCAATAAAAGCTGACAGCTGTGTTCCAGCTGCATTTCAGCTGCACTCCATTAAAAAACAGAGTGGAGAGGCAGCAACAGCTTTGCGATTTTTTTCCGTCATTGCTGAGCTCGGTGAAGTTGCCTTATCTGGTTGCCCAGTGAAATATTTGCCATGTGTCTCCGGAGCCTAAATAAATAAAACAGGAAAAGAAGGTTCAGTCAATAGATGGAAAGATTGTAAGTACGAGACCGAACACGCAAACACATGTATGTGCATTTGGCTCTGCTGAACGCGTCAGAGATCAGCCGGTAATTCCTGCCAGACTTTTGCGTAGGGCGGATCAGAGGTTACTAGAGAGGTCAGTTCCTTGAAATAAACCAAGTTCAGGATGGATTCAGTGACTTCCCTGTCATGTCTTACTAAAAACTGTCATATATCTGATATATAGGTAAGAGTTTTAAAACTTTGACTAGGCTGGGCTTTTTCTAAAAGGACAGTGTCAGTCAGGCCATGAATTGCTAAAGCTAGAAACCCTGTTCCTTAGGCATGACCGAAGATCTGTAACATTTGACACACATAGGTGCATGTTTGTATACCCTAAATGCAGAGTCCTGAGAGAAACAGGTGGTGGGAAGAAAAAAAAAAAAAGTAAAAGCAAAGCTGAAAGTTGGAGCTGTAATTGATTGCTCTGTAAAAATGCAGAATGCACAAGCATTGCAGATGAAAGCTGTCGTACACTGACAATTTGGATTTCCATTCTAAGATTTTACTTTTCCTTCAATTCAGAAGTGTTTGATCATCGTAGGGATAATATTTTTCAAAAGTTGCCCACTGATTCAGGAGCTACTGATGTTAAGGCTGTAATTATTGTGCTGCAAACTTTTCTAATGTTCTCTGATTTGGTTTGCTGAATTTTTATTTAGGTTGCTTAAATCTCTCTCAGCATGTATTTGTGTTTTAATTGGGAAAAAAAACCCACAACCCCAAACCAAACAAACCATGAGTGGACGTGGCCTCTGAACCCACCACTCAAATCAGAAGTCAGGCACACGGTGCAGCTGAAATCTCTGTTTCTTTGTTAACTGGATGAAGAGTTTGTGGTTTGGGTGCTTGAGGGGAAAGTATCAGCTGTTTATTTTCAGAGTTGAAGTGCTTGTGAGCCGATACTACAGGAGGAGTGCTGTTGCTCAGTTTTCCCTACCATCTCTTCAGTGCAAAAGAATCTCTTCTCTGGAGAAAAGGAAGGTGGCATTCCCTTGGGCTGCTCTCACATGAGAGCGAGCAGCCCGGAAGAAGGAGGAGCACAGTGGCTCAGCTTTGGGAAAACGGCTGACGGATGATTGCGCATCTAATTTTTCTCTGTGTCCTGTAGTTTACCATCAGAACTGCAGAATATTGAGTCCTGAATCAATTAAAGACATAATAAGCCTTCTGGTCATCTTCTAGTGCCATCTGTAAGTGATGTGCTGCTGCGTTACGTGAGCGCAGGACTTGAGAAGAGATGCTGCGTGTTGAAACCCGGGAGCAACGGCGTGAGCAAGTGCTTTTCAGGTTAGGGAACGAACAAACCACGTTTGCAGGAAGTATATATGGTTGACACTTGAGCAGCATTGAACTTTGAGTGAGGTTAATGGACAGTGTCCCCAGGTAGCGTGCACAGTAATAGCATGGTTGGGGTTCTTGGCAGCTGAGGGGCTGCCTCTGCATCTTTCTTTGCTGGAGGTTGCAAGATGCATCTGCAGTGCTGCTAATGAGTGAAAAAAAGTGGTATAGCCCAAGTTCCCTGTGTTAAGCAGTCCTGACTCGTGCGTGTGAGCACAAAAAGATTTGGCATCTTTGAAACTGGCGTGGTTCTCTAACAAAATAATTCGTTAAACTGGTTACACATTACATGAAACTCCCTTTTTTGGGCGTTGTTGCATCTTCCTTTGGGAAATTGTTGCACTTTTTCCCACAATTTTCGCTTGGATTGCTACAATGAATGTTAAGGGACTCACAATTGACTTTTTATCTGTGTAAATCCTGGAGTTCTTTTGAAACATAGTTACGACTTATTAAATATGAAATATGTATTTTTCTGATCAACATCTGTGTCTCAAGCAAGGGAAGCATTGGGGTAATCCCACCTTCTGAGTTAGACTTGTGGTTGACCTCTTTGTCTTTCTCATACTCATTATGTCCTGCCTAAAAGACTAATTAACTTATTATAGACAACATCCTGCTGAATTCTAGTTGATTTCAACAAAACCTTAGCTTTAGCTCTGTGTTGACAAATATTTTACTAAGGGATTTTTTTTCTTTATTTATGTATATATATTTTAGTAACAGCTGTTTTGCTGGAAGAGAAGAGCATGGTTTGTGTCTGGGAGCAATGCCATCCCTGTTGTTCTTCATAAAAGGTCTTGAATGGCACCCAGAGGATGGAGGGTTAGTGATTAGAAAATTGACAGAGGGGATTGTGCCCATCAAACTGGAGAATTAAAGAACATACACATGGCTTGCTGTAAGGAGTGTACATACACCAGCATGATAAAGTTTGTGCTTCCCTAAAAACATGGGAAAACATCGACTGCAGAGATGGAGAAAGGCTTTAAGGCTTCATTCAGTTTTCCTTTTTTCCTTTCCAATCCCAGTCGGTCCAAGATTACTTCCAGAATTGCACTGCAAGCCAAAATATCAGTTGGGCGTTCAGACGGATTGTAATGGAATCCCATCTAACTTCCTGGCCGTTTTGGGCAAGTTTCAACAAAAGACAGATCTCAGAAGTGAGACAAGATGGTCGTGGTTGGAAGGTTAGAGCCAGCTAGACTCAGCGCGTTTGGGTGGAGGCAAAATGCGTAGTTGGGTGGGAGACTCCCTACATGCTGTGGAAAAATACCCAAAGGGGTAGCTGCAAATTTCTTAAGGTAATTGGATGCTCTTTTCTTTTTTTTTTTTTAAACAGCGTGGCCTAGATATCGTTTTCAAAAGGGATTCATGTCAGAAACCCCAAATCTTTTAATTCAGCGCATTGTTGCAAATGAAATACCTCAGCCACTTTTTAAGAGAGTTGAATTCTTCAGCCATGTATGACCTTGCGGTGCTCAGTAGGGCAAGGTCTGTAACCTCGAGGAAAAGCCTGGCAACTTAGGCCAAGTCTCTCAAGTACAGAATCCAGCCTTATGGCAGCGCATTGGTGACAAACTACTGCTGGAGTTCTCGTACAGCCCTCGAACTCCGGGCTCAAGTTCGTAGTTGATGGACGACACGGTTCTTTGAGCCTTTCGTCCCTGGCAGCGGTTGCTCCTTTTGAAGGGTTACGCATGTTTCACAGTAGGTTGGCTGAAAAGCGGGAGCAGCCTGCCCGACCTGAAAGAACACATCTTGTTGTGTTGGGATTTTAATGAACACGTTGCAGAACGTTCTCCAGCTGTTGCCCTCGAGAGGAAAATTATCAGGGTCTGTTAAGGTAGAATTGTTTTCTAAACCACAAAACTATGTGCTCTCATACCAAGCAGATAAGTAAACAGCTTGTGTGCAAAGCTTTGTCGAAACAATTGCGATGTGACAGATTTGCAGTCGGAAGGTGGAAAATTCCTGAAATCTGTTTGCATCTGATGCGGCAGGACAGCTCTTGTGGATTAGAAGGATACAGCTTCTTAGGGCTTTTGTGCAATTTCTCATGATTTCACTGCAGCCCTGGGGGAAGGTGTGATGATCAAGTTAGTCAAGAAAAGCGTCGGCAATATTTTTGCCAGTAGATAGGGTTCTGCAGCACTTCTGTGGGTAAAATCCTTGATGCACAATGTAAGGAATTATCCATGTAGCAACGTACTTTATCCTACTTTTTCGTCTTGGTGCATGTTGTCTGTTATGTCATTTATTGTGTTTAATTCCTAATTGGACTGTAAACTCATTGTGGATGACTCCTTGTTTATATAGATGTTTAGATAACAGCACAAAGCCGTCTTGTTCCTTGCCAAGTCCTTTTACTCATGTGTAATGCAGGTATTCTACTTTTCAGATCACCTAAATTCCAATACAGTTTTCAATTCTGTCCGAGCAAAGACTGAGACCTCCAAAACTTTTCTTCAAGATCAGTAACAGACTGAGTGTAAGATTCTACCTTCAAAAGGTCAGTCAGGAAACCAATTCTTAAAAGATCATTCCTTCTTATCACATGACAAGATGCTGCTGCTACTTATTTTATGAAAGTGCGTACAAGTCTGAAGGGTGGGATATTTTTGCACTTGGAATGAATTAGTGCTCGCCTCAAAAGAAAATACAGTTGAAGTAGTCAAGATAGGCAAGGTGGAAAAATGGCAAAGCTACATGTGCTGGGTAACAGCCTGATATAACCACAGCAGCTGCTTTTGCTCACAAAAGGCCTTGCCACGCTGGAGTTTTCACCAGGATGTAGCTGATGTTGCTGCTGTTGTTGGAGAGTTAAGAGGATGTCTAAGCTGTCTGTCTGTGTAGCTTTATTTTTTTGCTTCAGCGCCGATTCAGTTTAAAAGATAACTCACATGTGGGCGAGTGGACGTTGATAGCTAATGGAGATTATTTGTTGTTGGCAATGTTAGGCAATTTTTAAAGTTGATGCAGCCTAAATTGCAAAGTTATCAAAGAGATTGGTGGTGGGCTGGAGTGATTTCGACACAGTACTGTGAGAACTAAGACTAGAATTAAGGAATATTTCAGCCTTTTGTGTGGAACTGGCATGTCAGACGCTGTTCTGTAGAAAATATGTGGGTGAGCGTAGGGCTTAATAGCATCAGATGATCCACAACTTGGTTTAAAAGCAGAGATGGGCTTAGCAAATGGTTGAAGCCGGAACACGAAGGAGCAAGCTAGGATATGGATCAGGACTAGAGTGGTTTTTTTCAGGACATCAATTTAGGAAAAGGAATTCTTGAGACCAGTTTGACAGAGCTAGGAAGAAACAAGCTTCGGAAGAGAGAAACGGATACAGATACTTCCCTCTCTACTATGGTCTTTCTCATGTCTTACGTATTCTATTCTTCTGTTGTTGCTTAAGAACATCAAAGAAACCCCTAGTAATTATGTATGGAGGGTCTTTTCCTTTTAATATTTGTAAGCTTAGAGTATCCTAGAGATAGCAGTGATTTTTTTTTTCTTTAGGTGCAAATCAATGATAGTAATTAAAATGAAATAATCTTTTCAAAAAACCTGCTTTAAGCTGCAGTATATCAAATAGCTAGTGGAGATATGTCAGTCAAGGTGAGGTTGTCCATTTCACTGGTTTTCTTAACACCTTTTTGAAATGTGAGAGACTCCATTATCGCAAGAGCTGAAATTAGATGAGATAAAATTGGTTGCTTTGTCTTTTTGCTATAAAGCTTTAATAAATAATGAAATATTATGAGAGTAGTGGATATATAACTAAGGAAGAGCAGCTTAAGCTTTCTGCAACTGTTGCTTAGCTTAATCTGCGGTAACACTGCATCCAGGGGAGAAAAACCCAGTACGTACCACCCCGCTCTCAGGTTGGGGAAAAAGGTGGTTTTATCACGTAGCACTCTGGTTCGCTCAGGTTGTAAACATCGCACAACCTCATCACAACTTTTGGCCGTACTGGAGAGGGGAACTGGAGTGGTTTCACTGGAAATTTTTGGTCATCTTTGTATTTTAAAGCTTTTGGGACACTGTACAACAATGGAGAACAAGGTATGATGAACTGAATACCAAAATGACTTCCTAGAAGCAGACTGGATTTCTGCGTGGTCCAGCCATGCTTGGGTCAGAGCAGCTGAGTCTCCCTGGCTGCTGCTCCTTCCCGTGGTCTGTGATCAGCTCTGCTCTTGTCTGCTTTTCTGAGGAGTTGAATTGCAAGAGGGACTCTTGCTCTCCTGCTTTTATGCTTTTTGAAAGTATTATCTTAAAGGTTTGGGCATAAGCTGCTGCTATCCATATCCCATCCTGGGAAGTGCATCCTCGCTTTCCTTGGTCACCGTGTTTCCCTTATCCTCTGTTTGTTCCCGTGAGATCTTGATGGCACGGGCAGGCCGTTGCTGCACGGGTAACTGAAACGGTGCAAGAAATTACCCACAGCGCTGCTTGTTGGCAGACAGGTCGCATAAATACCCGTTGGACTGCTCATCAGGAAGTCACCTGGGTTGGCTTAAATGGCCAGTGCATGAGAGTCTGCAGGGAAGCCGATGCAGAGCACTTGCATCACCTGATCGTTCCGTCGGCTGTAGAGACGTAACAGCCATTGACAGAGGTTAAACTGCTTTTCTCTTGCCCAAAAATGGGATTTGCCTTTGTCCTAAGCTAACACTGACCTGTGCTTCCTCAGCTGTTTCTGACTGGTGAACGGGGTGTGGAGTAGCATAGGGAAAGCTAATTCTGCTGTCATGCATTTCTCTGAGCCCACCTTAGAAAGGGAAATTTTTTTCCCATTTGTTGGATGACTCTTATATAATAACATAATGTAGAAATAATTCCCAGACAGGTGTTTATCCTGAGTGTTGAAAGCCACGTTACATTTTTAATTATAGACAGTATTTTTACGGATCACTAGTATTTAAAAGGCACAGTTTATTTGGTTTTCGGCATCTGGAAGAAGTGTTATTGCTTATGCAGCTGAAGTTAAACTATGATGTGCCCTGGGGAGAATTTGGGTACAAACCAAAGATTTCACGGGATTTTGTAAGAAGAGACAGGGATGACCTCAGCCTGTTGCTCAGGACAAGTGTTCCTGTGCCAGGTGATGTTAGCGATTTGTTTGGAGTATCCACATAATGTTTTTCATCCCATTTAACAGACGGCTTTGACAACCTGTAGGGAAATAAAATGATTTTTTTTTTTTTGTTATTGCCGCTTCCTTTGTTCTTTGATACACTGTATGGGGCAGTTTGTTTTCTCAAATTAATGACGAGGCTATATGTTACTGTAGAGTTTGGTAGCAAGCTCTTTTCCTTTGATTATTTGTTCTGGAGGGCAAAATTAAAATAAAACAGCATTTAAAGAATTCAAGTTATTTTCCACACTTGCGTGCCTACCAGTGGCTCAGCAATACTAACAGCTTATTACTGTTTTTCCCCTTTTCTTTGTGGCTTGTTTATTTTTTTGGTTTCTTTGTCTTGCCAGCTCTCCCTTCTCATTCTCAAAGGATTAGGCAGCTGGTGATGAGTAGCTTGCAGAATTTGTTTCGCTTGGAAGAAAGGACACGATGGAAAGCACAGTGGCCATTTCTAGCTGGGGAAACGAAAATCTGTTATAGTTTATGATACAAGGAAATTACAAATGGAGGAATTCTGAGCACTCAGTGTTTTGTTAACTTACAGATATGCTTCCTTTGCGATATTGAAAAGACGCTGGGACTGAATGTTACTGTTAGGAGCAAATGACCGTCTGCATGAGACCTGCTGCAGAGCTCTTCCAAGAACTTTTCTTCATCCTCCCTCTTTAGTGCTTCTTGAAAATGTTCTTCTTTCACAGTTAGATTGCTGTATTTTGTAGCAATGGGCTTGAAAGTTTCTCATTCTGTATTTTTTTACCTTTTTCCATGGGGTGTTATCTTTGGTCCCACGTTCCTGTATTATTGTCCTTCAGGGCTCTACCATTTCCACTGTCCTTTGTGGGGTCCTGTGCTATCTTGCCCTTTAACTGCTGTCTCAAGACCGACGGCTTTTGTGTCTGTTGTGCTGTTTTATCATCAGTCTGAAACCGGTCCTGGACCTTGTACCGCAGCTCAGGCTCAGTTCAGTGTTGAAAACCTTGAGAATCTCGACCTCACTCCTTCCCAGTATTACGGGTGTGACGAAAGACCTGGATGAACCTGGGAAACCCAGTAGCTACAAAAGAAGTTAACCGTTGTCATTTTTGTCATTTTTGATCTGAAGTCCACAGCTGCAAAGTTGCTCTGACCAGTATGTCTGGAGAACCCCTTGTTCTTGAATGTGATGTCGCTCGTGGTTGCCTTTAACTGCTTCTTCCCATATGAGATTCAACATGTATTTCATTCCTAAAGGGCTTTACTCCCAACCATAAACATATTTTTCTGAAAGCCATGCTAAAATAAAATATAATTCAGACCAATAGTTACAGTTATGTGTTGCTCCTGAAGAGGCCCCTGTTGTTGTCCAGTATGACTGCAAGAGTGCAACAAGTTGTGCTTTAGAAAGAGATTTGCAAGCATTTTGTCTGTCAGGGAACCTTCAAAAAGTGTTTTCTTGGTTTCTTTCCTTTCAAGAGTCAGGGAGAAAATGACATAATAAATAATTACCTGCTGTCCGTGTCTAGGCTTTGTGTACTCTTTCCCAGAAGCCTTCCCTTGGGAGTATTATATTCTAGTTTTTGCTTTTAATAGCAGAACATTATAACAGTTTTTCCCTGTCACCTGATATGGTTATTTATACTACGGAATACAGGGACACGACCAGTTTTGGTGAAATGTAGGTCCTTATTGTAGTTGAGTGTGTGATCTTGGCTCTTGGTAATTTTATATCTGGGATTCAGTTACTGTGTTCCTCTCATACTTCCATGCATGGCCACTTTAGAAATTGTACTTTCAAGTAAACATTTTATGTGTGTACATCAGTAATTCATGTTTTGCTACGACTGTTCTGGATCCACTTTTTTCTCCCCTTATTTTCCTTAATTCTACTTCATTTTACTTAGTATTGTGACCCGTTTGTGCTGTTTAGCAGCATTCTGAACCACTGCGAGGTGTCCATTACTCCAGCCTTGAGGCTTATGAGTCCTGATGAGATTTAAGACTGGGATTTTCCTAAGGTCTCGATCAGGGAGTGCAGAAGTGTATGGGGAAAACCAGCCATAGGCTGAACCTCAAATTATCGTGACGGTGGGTTGGAGTAAATAGAAGCTGTACACAGATGTATGCCTTTCACTTTTTACATGAACTGTTGTGTACTGTTCCTGTGAGCTGCAGAAGACCTTCTGTGTTCAGCTCCAGAGGTACTGCAGTGTCTGGTTTTGGATCATTGGACGTGAAAAGGATGGCAGAAACAGAAGTTGCTATTCTTACTTTTACCCTCAGTATAATTAATTTCTCCTTAGGGAAGTAGAGCAAGATAAGAGTATAGTTTGACCTCAGCAGCTTTGAGGCACAGAAACGTAGATCCCAGTGGTCAACATTACCCCAAGCACAAACATTTGAAGGTGGAGGGAGCAGAGCAAATGAACTCTGTGCCGTTCTGTCCTCCTCTGCTTGAGAGCAAGTTGTGTGTTTGCTGAAGGAAATGGTTCTGCTGAACTAGTCCTGGTGCTGTTCCAAGCCAAAAGGTGGTTGCCTTTTCCACGGGGATTGAAATGAATGTGTTAAATTTTAAAATAAGCTTTTTAACTGCTGCTGCTATTCAGAATTTCTGTCTGTTAGTTGTTTGTTCAGCTGGACTTGACAGCTTCTGTCTTAACTGTGCAGAGTGGCACTAGCTCAGCTTTAGTTTGGCTTAGGTTCCCTTCCTTTTTTTCCCCTCACATTAGTGTGCTTGTTTTCTTTCAGATGTTCAAAGCTGTAATGTATGATGGAGGATGTCTATAAATACTAAACTGAGGTATAAAATGAATCGACATTTATTCTGCAAGTCTGTAAAAGAAATAACACGCCCATGTATTGTGATCTGGGAAGTTCTGAATTTCTCGCTCTTTAGCCCAGTCCTCAAAAAACGTTGCTGGGCTGGAGGCAGCTAGTGAATAATCTGGAGAGGCTACGAATGGAGAAAAAGGGAGAAGAAAATGAAAATGGTGAAGTCACATTTCTTGAATGTTACTTCATCTACAAGGTCAAAATTGCTCAAGTTGGATTGGGAATCTGAGAAAAATCTCAGCTTCCTCAAATTACGGAGAAACGGTGATTTAAGATTCCCTTTATGTGAACGGGCTTAGGCATTTGAAGGAGAGTTGTAAGGTTCAAATCTGGAGTTGGAAATGCACCTCACTTAGCGGGCGACTAACTGCTACGTCTTGGTTCATGTGTATCTCTTATTTCATTATCAGTTAGTGCAACAGGATAGCAATCATCAATATTAATATCTGCTCTTTGTTCCGGATTACGTGAGCTGTGCTGAGGCGGGCTGTGAATACAGGTGATTTTGTCAAAGAATTGCATTTATTAGGATAGATATGGCAGGTTTCCCTCATGCTCGGTGGAGGAAAAATTGCAGTCCACAGTGACGAGTTGTCTGCTGTCGGGTGTTTAACTGAAGTGACCTCTGTGTACCCAAGATTATCTTCTTTGTTTTCCTGACTGGTTAATTGTTGTGATTTGTCAGGGAATGGACAACCTTTGTGGGAATTTTTGATTAGGTGATAATCTTTTCTTTCATCCGGTGTCATCGGTTCATCCTGCTGTGTCCTTGTGGAAGCTTAGACATGAACGTTGTTTTCATTGCCATAATCCAGGCAACGCAATAGACCTCTGGCTGGGCGTCTAAAAGGTGCTGCAGTGGTTAACTTATTTATGTTTTTAGGTAAGTGTTTTGGGTTTGAGTGTTCTAGTGGCTGAGGCATCAAAACTGGTAATGAGTTATGCTGTAGGTAGCGATCGAGGTATTTGGCCAGTCAGTTTCTTCTCCTATGACTTCAGACAAGGGATAGGATTCTCTCGTGACTGTATGTGGTGAATAAATCATCTGTGGGAAGGATGGAGGAGGTCTGGTATATACAAAGTAGTTCTAGTTTGAGTTTAAAATATATTTATAACTCTAAATATCCGGTGTAAGCAAAATACAGCAGATACAGTGTGCATTGTTGCTTTCTGAACATTGAGCAGAGAAAAGGACCAGCTAATTAAAATTCTGATTAAAGAGATGTTACAATGTGTCTCATTGTCGTGTGGTCATAGGTACGGCACTGAGGATGTGTTTCTGAAGAAAATAATTGATTGTGTTTTAAAACAATTAAACAGTGCCTCGGGATGACACCTTTTATAAATTGAAATGAATAAAAGTCCGCTTAGAAGAAAGGTGCTGCCTGTTCCCTCAGTTTAGTTACATGCTGTACAGCCAAACTTACTCTGAGTAGGTGAGGCTGATGAGAGCATAAAGGCAGAGTGACAAGACTAGTTCAATTTCCTGTTGGCTTTCAGTGTTAGAGATTTCTTCTTCAGTGTTCTACGGAACTCATTTATGAAGAGGCTGGACTCCTGTGAAAAGTGAACTGCATGTAGGTTACTCTATGTGAACAAAGCGCTAGTAACATAAGAGGACTTCAGATGGATTTACATTTCTTGTTGCTGAAGTGCAGTTAAATGTAACAACACTATAAAAAAGCATTAAAGGTATCAAATTTAATATTGACCTTGAATTTGAAGTCTGACATCAGTAATTCGATAGTGATTAGTCTTTGTAAATGTCTAAGTAGGCTCATATTCTCTAAGGAATTATACAGACGTTCTGGACTTTACTGATGTTACTCATGTTTATAGTTAGAAATGTGCATTAAGGTATAAAGGAGTGGGAGCTTCTCATCACAGCAGCAAAGTCCGTTTTGTTTGCTGCTGCTGCTGTGCAGCCAGTTGCTGGAGACAGTAAAGCTGCCGTTCCAGAGAGCAGAGCATCACTGCACCAGCCTGTGGGATGTCTAACGTCAAATATCCCCTGTACAGTTAAAGCTTCGCAAGATTTGGAGATAAGCTTTGGTCAGATGTCCCTGGAATTTAACACAAACAGTGAACAACACCTCTGTTCCTGGCAGAAGTTCATGGAAGTCTTTGTGCACAGAGATACACTTCTTTATCTCCCACGCACTGACTTGCAAAAAGTTGTGTGTTTAGTCACCAGTGCCGTTTCCTTCAGCATCACTAACCTAGATGTGCTGGCAATTTGTGGCGACAGACGGCTGTCGTCAGCCCCGGTGGCTGCAGTGCAAAGCTCTACGCTGGTGCTGTGAGAACCTGGAGCACACCTCTGTGGAGGGTGGTTCATGATCTTTAGCTCACGTAGGGCCACCTGCCCGGCGGAGTCAAATAAATTCAGTTTGAGCAGCACAAAAGAGCACAACAGTAGAACTGGCCGGAAGATTGCTGACACTTCTAAGCCCTGTCTTTTATGTAGGTAAAGCAGCTCTTACACTTCGTAGTTAAAGTACTTAAGAAAAAACAAATCCAGTTCCCTAAGATTTGTAACAAATGTCTTTCTGCTGGAGTACTTGCTTTCTGTTAACGCAAGGCTGGCAGACCTTAGCCACATAACGTAAAATGATAGCTCTTAAGTGTTGTCATTCTGTCTGATGGGCTGACTGGCAAAACTGGAAACGTTTACAGCTTCCACATTCATAGTATTTTGGTTGGAGTGAGCATACTTCCTTGAGGAAATACGAGTGCTGCACCACCTAAGGTTCTGGAGACACAACTATATGCAAGACTGTAAAATGAAGATGATAGCAATTTTGAATGGTAAAGACTGGACTTCTTTTAAACAACAACAACAAGAAGAATCTTTACTGGATTTCATAAGGTAAGTTCTGTTAAGAACATATGACATGCAGCTAAAACAGTCCTCTTCGATGTGTTTCACTCCTTGTGGACTTTAAAAGCTTTTCGAATCCAGTGAGTCTCAGTCATGTGGCAGATGTGCAGAGATTGTAAGAGTCATGACAGTACTTAGACACTGTGTACTTCAGTGTATGTGCCTCAGTATTTAAGGGTTTAGAGCTTCCCTGAGTATTTGGACTATGGAACTGCACTTCACGTTAAGTACCTTACGGGGAAAGAGGAATACATCAAGGCTTCTCTGAAGACATTTTTTGTTGTTCACGCATTTCAGGCATTTTTATTTTGTAAAAAAGTTGGCCAAGGGACGTATGTGCTTTTTCTCTCTCCTTGCGGTAGCCCTTTGTGTTATCATTCAGCAAGGCTGCTGGGCTGGAAGCAGAGACTTGTCAGTAAGTTTCTGACCCTTCTGTAGCTGAGGCTGGGGTCTGCACTGTCTGACCTCCTGCCCCTTCCTCTGCACAGCTGGTCTGCCTGCCTTCCAGTTCTGCTGGAGGTGCTTGTGGGTTCATGTCTGTGAGTCAGGACTTACCCCGTGCTTACTCCATCCCTCTAAACTTCTGAGAGAGGCGGTTACAGCCCTCTCCGAGCTCTTGCTCACTGACAGCTATCTGGCTGTAACAGTATTGCTTAATGGGTCTTGAGGGTGTTCCAGGGTTGTCACTATCTTCTGTCCTTTCAGACAGATGCTGCAGGACTCCATAATGCAGATGTAGGGACCTGTGGCCTCGCTGCTGCTTCGGCTCAGCTGGGCAAAACTCGGGTGGAGTTATCTTACTTAAGGGATAAGGGACCATAATATTCTTAGGTAAAGATGCCTGGCATTAAAAAGAAGACAGTCCAAAAAGTAAATAGGAAATCAGAAGGGAGGTTGATGACTCTCCAGACTTTGCAAATGGAAGGACATTGACAAAGACCAAGTGGACTTTGGGAGTAGGGAGGAGATTATAGATTTGTACACAAACGTTTGCTGGTTTTCCGTACAACGGCTCTTGGTGCCTGTCTGCTCAGTACCAACAGCCAAGTACTCCCCTTCTTGCTTGCCTTCCAGGAAGTCTAATTTTCATAGAATCATAGAATCACAGAATGACCCAGGCTGGAAGGGACCTTAGAGATCACCTAAGCCAACCTCCCTGGCACGGGCAGGGACGCCTCTCCACTAGATCAGGCTACTTAAGGCTCTGTCCAACTTGGCCTTGAACACCTCCAGGGAGGGGGCAGCCACAGCATCTCTGGGCAATTTATTCCAAAGTCTTGCCACCCTCGTACTGAAGAATTTCTTCCTAAGATCTAACCTAAATCTGTTCTCCTTCAACTTAAACCCATTTCCCCTTGTCCCATCAGTGGACGCTCTTGTAAAAAGTCCCTCCCCAGCCTTCCTGTAGGATCCCTTCAGGTACTGGAAGGCAGCTATTAGGTCCCCCCGAAGTCTTCTCTTTTCAAGACTGAACGATCCCAGCTCCCTTAGCCTATCCTCGTAGCAGAGCTGCTCCAGCCCCTGGATCATCTTTGTGACCTCCTCTGAACACGCTTCAACAGATCTATGTCCCTCTTATGGTGGGGGCACCGGAACTGGACACAGTATTCGAGGTGGGGTCTCACAAGAGCAGAGTAAAGGGGGAGAATTTTGCAGAACTACCATGTTGTGGTCACACAGGTAGAGATTGCATAAACTCAGCTGTTCACTAACTATCAGAACTTTACTCTGTCCTTCACCCATTTGCACAGTCAGAACAGTCTTTGTTGAGAGCATGTGCTGTCTGAAAACCAGTATCAGAGAAACATAACACGTGAATTTGTTGCCAGTGAGATCATTCTTTGTGACTGAAGGGTAAAGATTTACATTACTAAGCATGTAGCAGTTATTGGCACAATTCTTTAACCTAGGAGTGTTTATTATAAATAATTTTGTCAATAAGGCTTTTTTTCCCCCTCAGTTAACCTTCTTCTCTATAGAGGATACAGTACAGGTCTTTGAGATTTTCTTTCTGTGCTTTGGTAGTAGGCTTCTGTCAGCAGAGAAGGGAACTCAGTGAAGGAAGCTGGTGTAAATTTTTGGCATAACAGTCCTCCCTGTTTGGACATTCTAGTGGGAATAGAGCTGAGTTGAATGATTTCAGATTCTTTCCCCATTGATGACAAAATAATAATCTCAACTGAGTTATCTTGTAAGGAAGTTATCTACTTTGTGGCACTGCTCAATAAGAACTTGAAGTAGCTCGGTATGAAGTCGTATCAGAAACTGGTGCATGTTATAGAATCTTAGAACAGTTCAGGTTGGAAAAGCCCCTTGGGATCATCGAGTCCAACCGTTAACCCTACACTACAAGTTCGCCCCGAAACTGTGTCACCCAACACCAAGTGCAAGCATTCTCATGCTTTTTAACCAACACTGGCTTTTCCCTTTGTGCTAGGAATTACCTGTCCGAGTAGTGTGATAGCATGGCATTCATCAAAGTCTGCATTATTAAAGGAGAAAGGAAAAGTGGTTTTGAGTTTGTTTGGGTTTTTTCCTTCTTTTTTTTTTTTTTTTTTTGTACTCTTCAGTCTGGTGTCATTATGTTGTTTTTCACTTTGGACCCACTTGGATACTGGGAGTTGTATGACGGGGTTGCTGGGCGTGCTGGGTTTATGTGGCGAGGTCTTGATGGCTGGAGGGGGTGCAGGGATAACCTCTCTGAGGAGACCCCAGGGGCTGCCCGTGTGTCAGCTAATAACAAAATCTCTAGCATACACAGAACTTGAAGGAGAGCCCAAACCTCTCCTACTAGTTTGCTGCTGTTGTCAGATACACTCTACTAAATGGTTCCATGGGTGTCGTTTCACACACTTCAGTGTTGTCCACATAAAGGATAACACCTACCACTGCCATGGTTTCTCCTCGGTGTTCCGGGCGTAGCTCCGTACTTTATTTCCTACAAGCAGGGTGATGCCTGCTCTGAAGATTATTTGTGCCTTCATGGATTTTGCTCAAGGCAGTTAAGACGTACTGACTCTGGAAAATTAGTGCACCCTGTTCTGAAATACTTTTTTGACCTGTTTGATTTGGGTTTGGGCAGAGAGCGTTACGCTTCTAACAAACTGAACTGTGGGGTCTCTGGTCAAGCAGTTAATTGAAGGAGGAGCAGATACTCAAAGCTTGGTCCAAACGACTTTCAGCAACAGATTTGAAGAACAACAATAATAATTTCTCATTTACTAGGAACTAAGTCAGAAATTCCTGTTAAATACTTCTTGGTTTTTCATTGTACTCAGCTGGTCTGCAGGTGTAGAGGATATTTTGGCTGAGGTTTCAGTACTTGGAGACTGCAGTCATTACTGAAACTCCTGGGCGCACATTTCTGTTGGAATGCAGCTGATGTCATGGAAAACCAGGACCTTTGTGGTAGCCCTTAACAACCAGAAGTATAGTAAACAGTAAATGTTACCTCCACCGAGATACTCGATTTTAAAGAGACTTGTTAGGATGGTGCCTGTGTGCCAAGAAATATAAACCTTTACTGCTTTAACTGCAGTTTTCTTAAAAGCACCAGCTTACTGCTGGGGCTTAGCCATGATTTTGATATGCTTAATAAAACCAGAAATAGTTCTGTTTAAATCTTCAAATACCCAGAAATTACTGTTCTTTCCACCATCTAACAAGTTTATGGTCTTTCACGTCAGAAATCAGTGATGGTATGTTAGTTACAAGGGAAATAACACCGTACTTTGCATGATTTGCAGAACACAGTTTCTTCCCAGGGTATATTTCCCCTCTAGTTAAATGAGTGAACCGATTTTTTTTTCCCTTGTACAGAAATGTAGGACCGTACAATTAATATTTTTTTGTTGTTTGCTTCTGAAAAGCCTTTTCTCACCTTCAAGCTGTGCATATGGTTTTGCTTTCAGAGGGTTGTTTGTGACTTTTGAGACAATTTAGAGGTCCGTCATCTAAAGGGCATTTATTACTTGATGAGATCTGTACGGTTTCATTTTTTTTCATCTGTTCATAGAAGTGGAGACATCGCACCTGCGAAAGCCCCACCACTCTGACCTTGTGCTGTAAAGCTTTACTTTCCTTTGTAAGCAGAGAGTAACACACAATCACGGAATGGTTAAGGTTGGGAGGGACCGTGAAGATCAGGTAAGTTCCAACCCCCCTGCTCTGGGGCAGGGACACCTCTCTGCCACTGCATCAGGTCGCTCAAAGCCCCCTCCAGCCTGGCCTTGAACGCTTCCAGGGAGGGAGCATCCACAGCCTGTTCCAGGGCTTCACCACTCTCATGGTCAAGAATTTTTTCCTTACATCTAATCTAAATCTTCCCTCTTGCAGTTTCAGGCCATTGCCCCTTGTGCTATCCCCTGTCACTCGGGGAGAAGGTCGAGCAGCCCAACATATGGTGTCTTTTTGAGAACACCACTGGAGTGCCTAGTACCTTTTTTATGGCTGAATTGAGCTGTAGCTGTTGTATGTGTTTGGTATTCTTTGGCTTAAATCTTGAGGTGGTTGTCAGTTGCTTTGTGCCTCTAAAGGGGATGTAACTATAATACTGTTCTGATTTACAGATACTTTTGGCAGGATAGAACTATGCTGACATCTCCTTAAGCCATGCTTTACTTGGGCTTAGATGAAGACCTGAAACAATTTTCTGTATAATAACAGTGGTATAGGACGAGCTTTGTTACTGCATACTTCAAACCCTTAGTTTGCTGTGGACTTGTCATCCCCTAAAATCTAATTCGCAGTTATCTTAGAAGTAAGAACAGTAGATTAAAAAAAAACAAACCTGAAATATTTGGAAAATGTGCAGCCATTGTACATAGGGCTTGATTGTGGCTGTGGAATATTAGGAGGATTGAGGATTTTCTTCTGTTGGTTCCCTTTGAGTTTCTTGGTTTCCACTCAGGTGTCCAGCTCTTTATAATTTTTTTTGAGAGGCAGCATAAGTTGAGGTGTTATTGTGCATCCACTGATATTTAGAACTGACTCACAAAGTTATCGTTAGGTACAAATCGCGTAAATGCAGACATGCTGAACAAAAAACAATGACAAAAAAAAGATGGAAAGTGATGAATATTTCTTACCTCCTGCCTTGGCTGCTGGTGCCGTTCTGGCTTGACTTAATAATTGTTCTTGTATCACCTCGGTGCTGAGGAAAAGCTTGGAAACCTGCTGAAGTTAACAAAGCTCCTGTGACCAGTCAAACATAAACTTGCTTTAGTGGTGTTGAAAGGGCTAGAACAAAGGTTGGACTTGACGGCGTTGAAGGTCTCTTTCAACTTGAAACTGTTCTATGATTCTATATTTATATATATATTCTATGTTTACCAGCATTTATCCAGCAAAAATGTGGGAGCTGATCAGTGGTCTGTGACGAAGTAAAAATACTCTTGATTTAGTGATTTGATACCTTAAGTCTACCCATCGTCTTGGAAGAAAATGTTCTACATTCCCCTGCAGAGCTTTGGGCCTTCTCTTTTTTTTTTTTTGTCAGAATTACAACATTTTTTCCCAACTGTGACTAATTAAAATGTCTGTTTCTAGTTGTTGTGACTTATCAGAACATGATGGAATCCATTCTGTAACTTCTGGGTTTTCTCGTGCCTTACGAGAACATTGTTTCCCTTGCTTACCCTGTTGGAATTTAAAGCACAACAATTTCTGAAATTAAGTAGATATTTGTCGTTATGGGCAGGGAAAGGAGGATAGGGGAACCATTTTTTGGTAGATTAGATTTTTATTTTTTTTTAATAGTAGCTGTTGAGGTTGTTTAGAAGTTAGAAATATTAGAAACAGGCCTAATATTACTGAGCAGACTACAAGCAGGACAGTGAAATTCTATAAAAGCAAAACCACGTGAGTTTCAATAGCAGTGTTTATTTGCAGGATTAAAAAATCAAAATGAAGTGCCATTTTTTTCTTTAATCTTGTAGGCTCCGCAGCGTGCTGACCTCTTTCTCTTGTGTGAGCCTTAGCTGCAGAGGTACGCTGGGTTTCGGATGAGAGACAAATGTCAAGTCTATCTTAGGATCTAGAAGAGAGAAGGAAACATAGTTTAAAGCTTTTGGTCATCTTAGAAACACTCCTCAGTGGCTGGAGGGGAAGGAGTCAGCTGGAGTCAGCCTGACTTGTGAAAGCTGGCTTGGGCACTAGCAAGTAGCACTTGGGTTTGTCTTGACTCAGCTACGTAGGACGTGGAATTTCACTGCTTACAACTGTTTCTGAGGCAACCTTTGGGACTCTCTGGGTGTTGTACGCTCACCATTTTTGCTTGCTTACGTACCTGTAAAGGGCTGCGTGTTCATCTGTGTCGTATTGAAATTGGTCACTAATGGCTGTAAAACTTACAACAGCCTCTGAAACTCTTAGTTCAGAGGCCGTTTTGATTATGAAAGGTTTGAAAATGCCTGCGAGTGAACAGCGGTTGTAACTGGTGACAATAACCGCCTCGGCTCTCCTGACTGGGGCTTGCCAAAGCCTCTCTGCAAACAAACTGTTTCGCTCAGTGAAAGCCCGTCACGGAAGCAGGGAGTGTGGCAGGGGCCGTGTTGTGTGGATGTGCCGCGTTTATGTTCTGCCGGGGCATCGTTCCCCCAAAGGGCTCTTTCCTGGCCAGGGAACGGCTCCCTTGTGGAATCTGGCCAGGCTGTGCTCCTCCGGGACAGCACGCACCTCCTCGAGGTCTCAGCGAAGAGATGCACGGACAGATGTAGAAGGATCATCAACTCCAGTACAACTCCCTCATCACCTTCCCAAAAAAAAGTAATTCCTGGCAAAGTACCTGGTTTCCCCTTTCACGGAGCGGATATCCCTCCTTCCCCCTCAAACTTCAGGAGAAGCTGAGCTGCTGCTGAAACCCGATTTTAAAGCCTTGCATTTGTTGGCCGTGCAGAACCGAAGCATGGCAGAAGCTTTGTGAGAATACTTCACATACGTGTTTCTCATTTCCTCCTCGCTCTACCAAACTGGTAAAATTTGCTTTTGTCCTTTTGTAAGGAGCGGAGGGACCACTCCTGACAAAGAATGGGGTTTTTTTTTTTCAGGCATACAGTACCCAGAGGCAAATAAACTGGAGTGAGTCAGGAGTTTGAGCAGTTAATGCTTTCCTTTATTTTTGTCTCGCTCCATAAAGTGTACTCCTTAAAGATAATAAATTGCCGTGGGTTTTGGAAAATGATCTGTCCTCGATAGTGTGAGAATAACTGTCAGCTATATTAAAAATTAGGCCAGTTGCTTCCTGTGGATCTAGGATTTTCTCAAAATTGTCTGCTGGCTGTCACTATGCCCAGAGAATTTTCTTGTGCATTATGGAAAACAAACTGTTCTATTCCTGATATAATAGCTTAAAACAAACAAGGCCTGTTGTTTACACTCGTGTGAAAATTTCTCCTATTTGAGCAATTTACAGAGGTTCCGACAAGGAAATTCGTAAAGTATTCGAAAGCTCTGCTAAGCTGGTCCTTCGAAGGATGGTACAGCACTGCCTATCAGTCGCTTTCTCCGGTATTAAATTAGCCAAAACCAAGACTTGGTGTTTGTGGACTGATGGTCGGGGGGGTTTTTCTCGGTGCTACATTTCCATCGCGCTTCACTGCAAATCACCTCGTAGGTCCTTGTTCTCGGTAGCACAAGACTGCAAGCCTTGAGCAATCAGAAGCCGAGGCAAGAACTTGAAAGTAATAATTGCTTAAAATCAGTTAAAACCCCCTCTATCCTCAGGATTTATATTGCCATCTTTTCGTGGGGTTTTAGGTATTCATATCTTCCATTTTTTTTACTTGTGCATTTGAGGTAAAAAATGCTGAAAAATACTGTCCTCGTGTCATTAGTGTTATGATTCAAACAGGATTCAAATACCAAGACGAGTGCCAAACATCAAAAGTTCAAGATTAAATGAGAAGAAACTGGAAGGATGATTTATCAGCTACAGCATTTCTTTCCTTAATGACACCGTGTTTCAATTGCTTACAAATGTTTTTATATACCCATACTTCATGAACGTTTTCTCATAAAACTTTAGCATTTCTCTTCTTTCTAATTCCAGCATCATTTTTCTCTGCTTCTTTCAGAAATCTTTGACTTTTTTTTTTCCACCACTTAGTGTTTGACATACTCGGTAAACAAAAAAAATCTGTTTTAATTCTGCTGGTTATTGTTTTTTGCTCCGTGTTCCTGCTGCCTGGACACTAGCAAGTTGTACTGGCCTTATCTTCTTCACTCACACTTTTAAAAACAAGAATTAATAGATTGTGTAAATCATGGGAGAACAGCAGTTAAAACATACAGTTCTCTAATTTGGGATTTTCAGTTACTTCCCAGACAGTCAATGTATTTGGAACTAGGACTTAGCAGTTATCCTGAATTTTAAGAAGTCTCATTATAAAGATGACAGGGAACAGGACTAAATGAGGAAGGTGCTCTTCTCGCTGTCATTTTTCATGTCGTATCTATACATACAGTATAGTTACACGCCATACAGTTTTTTTCTTATATTACTTGCTAAATGCAAGTAAAATGTAAAAAGAAGAAATGCTAGTTTACTCTCTACAAATATTTCCTACTTGAGCTGTATCTCAAGAAACGGTGCTCTTTTCCTAGATTTCATTTTCTTTTCTCTGTTTGAAAAAGCAGCGTTTTGCTGGATTTTTTTTTCCCTGATAACCCAAGTGAAGTAGTTCTGCTCTGCTCTGTCCTCTAGTTCATGCTGTCTGTACTCAGGATAGATCACAGGGGTTATCGTAATACAATGGAAGCTTCAAATGAAATTATTCCTTTAAATTGTAGTCAGTACGAAATCATAGAGTATAGGTGACTATGTAGGGACACTGAGAAATTTTAAGCAAATACTGGTTACTTAATGGTATCCAAGTGAAGACCAGGCAAAATCTTCCGTTGAAGATAGTTAAGATAAACTTAGATGTTCTACCGAGGTTTGTGTTTTAAAATCTATTCAAATATGATCAACTCGTTGCATGTTTGCTGCTGTTTTTCGGGTTTGTCCCAGCTAATGACTCTCCTAATGGAGTTAGATCCAAGAGACAGAATGCTTAGAGTTCAGAGTGACTTGACATGCGTCTGAATGAGAGGGGGATTCTTTCACAGACCTTTCTGGTCTCGTGGTCTTTTTGGCTGAAGTTTATCCATGAAGAAATTAATGCTTCTGCAGAACTTGAGTTTAGGTTTCTGGCAGTGGATACATAACCAATAGTTTTGCTGTTCCTTCCTGAAGTATTTATTTTCTAATTCTAGTATAGGTCCTTTCTGTCTTTGCCCTATTCTTACCTGTAAAAGTAGTTGCCAGAATTTCAGTACTTCACCTCAATTTTCTGAAATGTTAGTTGCTTTCAAGTGAAATGATTGAGCCCCTTTTGAAACCTTGTCCTTTCGGGGCTTTTGTATGTCCAACCTCTTGTCCTTTTACCTCTTTCTGTTTTTTTCCTTTGTCATGTCACTTGGAGTATTTTTTTTCTCCTTAATCTCACTAGCGTTTTGTGAGAAATCCCAGTAGCTTGATCCATGGTTCCTTTCCTTTTCTTGGATAATCTTTCCTCAATTTCTGTTTCCATACAGCCAATGGCAAAACTTTCCACCTTGCTAAGACTTAGCCTCTTTGTCCAGAGTAAAGTCTCAGCCTTTCTTGCTGATACTTTGCAGGCTAATCTCTGGGTTGAAAAGTTCAAAAGAATCCCTGTCTTTGTTTTCAGTCATCCATCCATTCATCTTTAGCTGCTGTGGACAAAACTGTTGTTGTTTGGGCCTAGCTCCTTCTCTGTTAGAAACTTTTGCACAAATCGTGGTTATTTTGGACACATGGGAGTCTTGCAGTTGCTTTTTCTATACCATTAACCATGGTCTACAGAGAGGGGGAGAGGAAGAAAGGGGGGCAGGTAGCCCTGAAGCGTTTTCCTTACAGAGGAGTGGAATACCCATTAAAACAATGCTTCAGCAGTTGTCCACACATACATTTGACATACGTGTTGAAAGCACAACAAAGTGTTTCTCCTGTTTCCCAGAACATAGTATCCAAACCATCTCACTTGCTCTTCAAATCAAGCATTGTATGTCCTCTACCAACACCACAGTGCACCCTACTAAACAGAAGTCAGGGATTATCAAGCAGATCTCCTGTAATGGAAAGCGTGTAGGCAGCCGATGCTTTCGCTGGCCGTGCTGCCCGCGTTCTGCCCCAGCGTCCCCGAGAGAGAGCGAGCGAGTGTGCGTACGTGCGTGTTGTTCGGGGACTGCTGTGTCAAAGCACGCTGCAATTCGAGGTAATGCCCCACCTTGTTCTATCTGGGTTTTCCTGACTCATGCAGATGCCTTCCACATACTCCTGTGAAGCCTTTGATGTTTATCGCTAGGATGTTTCTCTTGAATTTATGTTAGGTCAGACAGAGGTCAAAGTGCCCTGTCTGAAAACCCGGTTTACACACCCCTGGCAATTCAATGGAAGACTTGCATTGTCACATGGCAGGTTTTTTTTCTTGCAGTGTTACGTGACAGGCCAAGGAAGACTGAAATGCATACTTGTATTGTCACAGAATCATAGTATTGTTAAGGTTGGAAAAGACCTCTAAGATTATCAAGTCCAACCATTAACCTAACTCTACCATGACTACTCAACCATTCCTTGAACTGCCACATCTACATGCTTTTTGGACACCTCCAGGGGTGGTAACTTCCCCACGTCGGTGGACAGCCTGTTCCAAGCCTTCACCACTCTTTCAGCTTCTAAAGCTTCCCTGGCACAACTTATGCCCATTTCTTCTTGTCTTGTTGTTACCTGAGAAAAGAGACCGATCCACACCTCGCTACAACTTCCTTTCAGGCGCTTGTGGAGAGCGATGAGGTCTCCCCTCAGCCTCCTCTCCTCCAGGCAGAACAACCCCAGTTCCCTCAGCCGCTCTTCACAGGACTTGTTCTCCAGACCCTTCACCAGCTTCATTACCCATCGCTGGGCACACTCCAGCACCTCAATGTCTTTCTTATACTGTGGCACACAGAAGTGAACACAGTGCTCAAGCTCACCAGTGCCGAGCACAGGGGGACAATCCCTTCCCCACCCCTGCTGGCCACGCTGCTCCTGACCCAGGCCAGGATGCCGTTGGCCTTCTTGGCCACCTGGGCACGCTGCTGGCTCACGTCCAGCCGGCTGTCAGCCAGCGCCCCCAGGGCCTTTTTCAGCCAGGCAGCTTTCCAGTCTCTCCTCCCCAACCTGGCACTTGGCCTTGTTGAATCTCACACAGCTGACCTCAGCCCATCGATCCAACCTGTCCAGATCCCTCTGCAAGGCCTTCCTACCCTCCAGCAGATCAACAGTCCCCCTCGATTTGGTGTCATCTGCAAACTTACTGAGGGCGCACTCAATCTCCTCATCCAGATCATCAATCAAGATCCTAAACAAGGCTGGCCCAAAACCTGAGTCCTGGGGAATTTAAATTAACTTCTGTGTGCAGTAGTTGTGAGTAGATGCGTTGTTCTTCCCTCTGCCAGGGGCTGTTTATATTCTTTGCTTACAGGCAGTCAGGGTATTATTAATGACAATTGTGAACAGGACTGTAGGCTGAACCACTGCTTCAGTGCCTCATAAAGCTGAGTAACTGATATGAGATTGCCTTAGACTTCCAACACTGTAAGTTCTCCAGATAATATTTTCTGAGTTTAGAACGAGCAAACAACTGTTCTCGTATCTGGTGAGATTGGGTAGGTCTAGGAACACGTACAGAAATACCACTAAATCTGTGGTTAGTATGTACCAGTACCTTCTGAAAAGTTATGACTGGGATCTTGTAACTAAGGAATTACTGGAGGTAACTGCTGCTCAAAGTGCGTGGTTTACACAGACTACCTGTTGCAACAGTTTTAAATGAAAATATTGTGCTGTGTTCATTGGGGAAGCAAGCAGATGGCCTCATTCTTGGTTTCGGTGCTGTGGGTCCTAAAAAAGGAATGAAAGTAACTGGGAGACAACTCTCATCACCCGGCAGGTTGCAGAGTGCTGAGCAAAGAGCTGCCAAACTCCGTGTCTGTACACACGACACCGCAGAGGGGGCTGAAGGTTACTGTGAGCTTCCTGTTCTGCCTGGGAAGGTTCAGGTATTGGTCATTGCTAGAAGCAAGATCACAGATCAGGTGGTCAGTGACCTGGGTTATCCTGTTTCTGGGGTGATGAGGGTCATGAAGAAATATTAGTCAGCCAGGAATGCCAAAAGTTGTCACTGCTTTACAGGTCTACTTTTGATATGCATCTGTTGTTGTTTGACTTTGTGAGCGTCCACGCCGTCTTCAGTGTGCAGTCTGGAAGCTGGAATTTAGATGATGCAAGGCAGCAGGTTTTAATTTCTCATTTTTACTTGTTTTTAAAATCCAAAACAAGCGTATTTTGAGTTTAGATTCCCTTTCCTAGGTTGCGTGCTGAGGAGTGAATGAAACATTACTGCATACCAGCAGAGGAATTCACGTTAAACAACATTCATTTTCAAACTCCCCACACATAACTGAATTCTTTAGGCTGGAAAGGACTGCTTGAGATCATCTACTCCAACCCCAAACTTATTGCATCATCCAAATGTTAAGCTACGAATAGACTTATATGGGCCAAGGGTACTATCAGTCAGTGCTGTATGCTTTTTCTTTACCTAGTCTTTACACCAGGCTTTTCAAAAGACACACAGTAAAAGAAGCTATAATTGTAATAATCACAAGAGTTTTTAGAAATTACATTTTGAGGTGTCATACCCACCTGAGCGGTCTTTTGTTTGATGTACTTGCCCAAATTTACTCAGATTGATTCAACAAAAACAAGATAGGCAGCATATCAGGAACAAGCAGGTAGTACAAAGCATTTTATACAGGGAATTTGATGTTCATGAGGCCAGTTTTTACCGCTAAATTGTGACAATATATCAGAGTTTGTGTCTGAAAAACTCCCTCATATTTCAGTCCTGGGTTCTTTACTCCGCTGGTGAGCCTCAGTCTATTTCTGCTTTGTTAAATACTTTCCTCTTCCAGTACTGGTCCAGAACACCAATGTGATAACTTGGATGTAAGTTTAGTATTAATACTGAAGTTGCCAGTGCCCTTTTATCCATGCTGACTCCTTGCTTGTGGGTTTGGAATTATCACAAGTAGACTTGGGAAACTTCAGTTTGCCCGGTGTATCGTGAATGCTTTTATTGCAGCATGGTGATGTGTGAGACGCATCGCTTGTGGCTTGTGTGCAGTCTGTTGGTGCAGTCTTTGGTCATCAGGTTAAGTCGAGATCTTGCAGATCTTTGGATTTGAAGCTTTTTACTGGAGAGGAAGTTTCAGGCCACCGTTTGCTGTAGATCTCTTTGCAGTAACGTTATTTGCCATCCACATCCCTGGTTGGGTACCTGAGAGCTGACACAAAGGAGGACCTGGTGATGGAAACTGTAGGGAGAGGTAAGGGGCTGTGCCTTTGGGCCATGGTGACATCTGGACAATCTGGACATTAGGCCAACTTAGAAACTACACCCAAAAAAACCCCACAGCACTTGAAGTCAAACAAAAAGCTGCTTCTGTGAAAATAAAGGCAAAATTACATGGATGTGACTTAAGCAGTAGAGTTCTCTCTCCCACTCCCTGACTAGGTAGTTTGTCACTGGTGAAAGATAAAGGCTTTTGGTTGGAGCTGGAGACTCCCTTCTCCAGTACCTTCTGGTAGGTAGACAGAGTTTGTACGGTGTGCAGTGATGTTGCTTTTAGGCTAACTGGAACCATCTGCTGGAGATCTGCTGCTTTATTTTATAGACAGTGCCTAAGGCTGCAGACATGATTCCTGGTCAGTCGGGAGAGAATAAATTAGAGAATATATTTGGTTTCCATGTGAGGAGCGATCATTCACCAGCTGGACCGGCGGCTCCAGCTGCAGTGTTGTTAACAGTCAGTAGAGGCAATAGAATTGCAGTAAAGCACATAAAGGGAAGCAACCTGCATCGTAGTCGGGCCGCTTTGAAGACAGTATTACAGCTGATGTTCAGAGATTAACCACAGGCTCTGTGTGCCGGCAGTTGATCACTTCCTGTGATCGTTCGTGTTTTAATGTGTATTAAACAAGCCAAAAGCGGTGGTTTCCACCACAAGAACACTGTGAACCCTTGGGCTTTCGCACCGGCCATATGAAAGAAACAAGTGTGGCGTGTTCTCTCAGTGGTGGTTCCCAGCACCGGTTGCCAAATGCTGCCCATTTCCAGACCCTGGGTTTGGGAATCAGCGCTGCAGAGAGGGACTGGAAAAACGTTGGAAGGTAGTGAGCCTAGATGTGATACAGAAATAAGGAAACAAGTACAGTCTGTGGGGTGAGGGATTCTGTGGGGTTGAAGCTCACAGGTGTTACCAGGTGGCCAGATGCATCAGCCCCCAGTGGCTCTGCTGACTGGGGTGCTGCCCGTCTCGCAAATTTGGGAGCTCTAAGACTACGCTGTGTAATTAGGCAAGTGAGCTGGTTGTTGCTTCCAGCCCAAGGAGGGCTCTGAAACACTCGCTGCATTTGTCCTCTGTTGGAGTGAAGTTGAATCCTTTGACAGAAATTCAATGGAAGTGTCAAAAATGATCACCTCTTCCACTGCCATCGGTGAATGCTCGGGGAGCTTTTTTTGCCGGCAGGTTGTGATTACAGAATCTGGTACAAGAAGCTTTTTCTTTCCTGCTGCCCTGCCTGCTTCTCTCAGCCTGTTCTAGGAAATGCGCGGCGCTTTGCAGGATGGGGTGGCTTTGCGCCTCAAACCTCATTATTATTCCTAGTTACGTGCTCTTGAAAAGGTGGATGACGAGAGAAAATGACCAAAATGACACAGAGGTTCATACCTACTGGCTAAGAAGGGTTAGTATTGTGGGTAGGGTGGGGGGTAGGTAACCCTCAGGCTAAGACGAAGGACTTGAGAGGTCCGAGACCTCCCGGATACCTCCTGAGTTCTTTTCCCACTGTGTCCTTTCCATTCAGTGGTGTCTGGTCCTTCAGGCTTACCTGAGTGTGTTCGCAGGTAGCCAGACCTGTATTGGGAAAGAGAAATTGGACACTTAACCTTGGCAATAATTAACCCCCATAACCTTGTTTGCTACCTCTTTGTCCTGCATTTATTGTCTGTTGTTTGCTCACTCCTAAGGAAATTATTTTTTGGCGTTTTATCGGGTTTTTATGAATGTGGGCAAGTGAAGAATTAAACCGTGAGGCTCCAGCACAGAGGAAGGGTTTGTTTCTTTCTTTCCTTGGTAATTCACCTGTATAAACATGGATCGGAGATGGGTGGAACTTGGGAGCAAGGATAGCGGAGTGGAAACTAATAAACAGGTTTCATGTAGTGCTTCTTGCTAAGAGCCTGCTTAGAAACCCCTAATCCTGTCTTCCAGGCCAATAAACTTATTTTTCCTCAGCGGGATGAGGGGCCTTCGGGTGAATTGCTCTGTGTAACGCGTGCTGAGCCCCCTGACAAGGTAACTGGAATCTCCCTTTGCCAATACCGACTTGTCAGGGCAAACAGCCACAAGCACGATGAGCCCGGTTATTTGATTGTTGTGCTCTCTGACAGAAGATGGTGAAAGCCGTCATCGTGAATGCATGAATGCTCTCAATTATTTTAATCCTTATTGAAAAGACTGTCTTCTCCAAGGTGACTTTTTAAGTGGGCCTCTTGCTTTGTCTGCCTTTTCTGTGTACACACACAGAGCTTTGCAAAACACTGGTGCCTGCTTTAGCAAAGCTAATAAAAAGGAGCAATTCACAGCTGTTGAGGGATACTTACTTAAGCTATGGGAGCTTGTTCTTTGTGATTTTCAGAAAAAAAATAATTTTTAAGTGGGATGTCACATATGTCTAGCTCTTTTGTGTACACACGAATACCTTGTCTCTTTTGCCTTGGGGACTCTATCAGAAGCCAGACTTGGGTCTTTATTGAAGCACTTTACGTTGACTTTCCTGTGCAATCAAGTTCTCCTCATCTAGTGCTGCCTGTTGGTACTGCTGTCAAAGATGCTGTTTTGAGATTTCATTTTCCTGTGTGAACTCAGTAAACTTACTAAAACTGCAGTCCAGCCGTCCTGTCCTGTTTTCAAATGCATATTACTCCAGACAGTATCTTACTGATATCTTGCATAATACTATTTTAACTTCATTATTGCTGACATTCTCCAGACACTTTCAGAGAACTTGGATGACTTGTAGCCGTAACCTTCAAGATGCATTAATCTACCGCACTTATTCTACTGAAGATAACGTTGATGCGATTCCCATCCATCTGGTTACCTTTTTTTGCCTGTTTTAGTATCACTTTGTACTTGTGTCTCCTTTCACACTAGCGTATGCCGTTTGTTTAGTTTTGTGTTATGTTCCTCGACAAACGGATTCCTCTGCTTTTGCAATTCCTAAAATGAATCCTGAATGAAATTGTAGACTCACATTTTTGGTGTTGATGTGAGATGGCAGCGGGTGATCTGACTGAAACGTATGTCGGTACAGCACATACAGGGGGCTTCTTACAATTATGGCAGTGGGCTGATTGAATCTTTCCATGTTTTCTGTCATGTTTTTTCCTTACCGACATGATCATAGAAATGATTTTGGAGCTTTAAAATGCTTTGTCTTATTATAGAAGTCAGATTAATATTTTTATTTCCTTTTTTTTTTTTCTCCTGTATGCTCACCCTGTACCTGTAAAGAGGGAATGTTTTTCTTAGCAAGAAAATAAATTTGAGCTTAAGTGAACAAGGGCTTGCAAGAAAGTACCAAACCAAAAAGCCTAACTGTAGCAGTTGGTCGAACAAAACCAGAATTGCTGCTTTCTATAAACTTTTCTTGGTGAAAGTATTGGTGAAAGGTGTATATTTTCTTTTAATCATGCGTTTGATTTCATACATTGGGAGGTGAATACACCTTTTGATTCGGGGTTTTACAATAAAACAAAGAAAAGCAAACCACCTCAAAATGTAAACTGAATTTTGAACTTAGAAGTAGATCTATGGACTTTACGTACCTAAGCTTCTCGCTGAGCAGCAGCCATGAAGTGTATCTACAGGTAGTTGTGGTGTTTGTTGTGGAGCCAGTTAAAAAGGTGTGTATTAGCTCCTTTCCCTGTGCTGTACTTCAGAACCCCTTCAATGTCAGCCTAAGGGTTTACGGTGTCCTGCAGTGAAACAGTTTGCTGCGGTAATCCAGGCTAAAAATAACCTTCTGAAAAAACGTGGCACCAGACGATAATGAGTAGCTGAAGGTAGGGAACGCTGGCAAGTTTTCAAGCCTGCTTTCCTGCAGGAACAGAAGCACCGTGTGGCTGCCTGCACGGGGACGGTTCCGTCCGTGAGCTGTGCCGCAACGGCTGGGGCTGCCGCCGTGGTGTCCTCACCCCCTGCGCCCTGGGGCTTCTGTGAGACACTGCTCCCCTTCAGCGTTGGGTTTGGCTGGTGCAACTCTTCTGGGTCAAGAAACAGGAATGAATTAAAAAACCCAACAACAGCGAACTGGCTAAAAAGGAAAAAGGCAGGGTTAGTTTCAATTTTGACCAGTTGTGAGTCGAGCGTAAGCTCTCTGTTTAAGAATGTTGAAGTGTGGTGATGTGGACACAGAGTAACTGCGAAGCATCCCAAGAAACCACCTCTGCATGTGTAACGTGCAGCTCAGGCTCTGCTGTTTTACATCCCCAGTCAATATGGATATTCACTTGACTTCAGATTTTGTGCGTACTGCACACAGGAAAAATGAGCATGATCTTCACAGAGCAGAAATGAAAAGACAACCAGCGTGTGTGTAGTAAAGAAATTCAAGTATTTCAGTTGTTAGGGTGAAGAAAACAGATTTTCGCTGAAAACTCTCCTTTTGCATGTGAAAAGTAATTATTTCTAATTGATTTTTTTTAGTAAAAAAAATCATGTCTTCTTAAGTGCTGTAATTATTCTGTGTCCAAAGTAACATTTCCCATGAGAGCGGCTGTTAATTGTCCTGTACGCATGGCTCGGTGCACGTTGCCCGCTGCGTTTTCTCGGAGTTCGCGTGCTTGCAGCATTCATCCTTTCTGCCCCAAACTGTGCCGTGGCGTTCGCAGCTGTAAATAAGCAGCGTGTCGACTTCAGCTTTGCTTCATCACCATTGCTATGGATTTATGCTTGTTTAAAACCGTAAAGATTGACTCAATGTATGACTCTGAAGGTTGTTAATGGTTTGTCTGTAGGCCATTACATCACGAAGAAACCGAAGAATGCTTTGAGAACGCGCACTTTTTTCCCCTCTCAGGATCACTGACATACAAAATACAGCTGTTGAGCAAAGCGCAAAATATTCGCTAACAGCACCGGATAAAACCAAACAGTACGGGAGAAATGCAATATTGAGAGAAGCTTCCGTTTTCTTTTTGGTAGAAAGAGAGCTATTTCTATCTCTGAATACAGATTTTAGTAAAAATTAATAGTGTTAGAACGGGATAAAGCTGTGCATCAGAATTTTGTGGACTGCTCATAGCCTGTCACTATTGCTGTTTTCTGATATTTTTCGTGTAATAATCGTTAATATTTTGTGTGTGTGATTATTGAGTCAGTATATGTCACCAAATACCTGTACTTAGTGCTTCATGTATGTATTTAAATGTGCAGTGCCAAGTCGATGCACATAGGGTGCATGAAGTGGACATGTTAATTTGGCATTAATTGCAAACGGTATCGCTTTTTGTACTGCTTTCCACTCCTCCGTCAGCTCCTTCTGCATCCCAGTTAGATAAGCACATGGTGGGATGGTGAATGTAGGAGCTTCTTTGGCCATTGCTTGCCTCTTTCTGAGTAAATACAGAAACCCAAATTGCTTTTACCCAGATTAGTTTTTAGAGGCATCTCTGAATAAGTAAATGGCAAATTATATCCTTTAATTGAAATAGAGATTAAAAATACCTTAAGCCATCAGAAGCTGAGCTTTTTTGAGAGGATTGCCTTTATTACTGTTCCAGGTCCAGTTGAATCAGCTGGGCATTTGTTCTGAGTAATTGTCTCTTGTAGAGGAAGGTCTGTTAAGGTTAGAAATCAAATTCTTCACCACTACACTAACTGAATTGCTGCTTTGTGCTTGCCAGAGGCACTGCTTCAAAACAAAGCCGAACCAAACCACAGGGAGTTAAAATATTTTGGTCCTAAGTCGTCATGTCTGGCCGAGGAGTGACCTCAACCTTCTCCTGCTCCGAATCATTGGTGAGAACCCACTTGATCTGAACAGACTGAGGTAGGTTCCAGTGCCAGAAAACCTTCCGTCTTTCCGCATGTCGCGGCTGGCTCCGTGACTCTGACCTTGACATTGTTGGAAAGGGCGCAGCTACACCCAGTTGCTGTAGGTGTAGTAGCAGATTAACCACTCTAACTGCTTTCCTGTGTGTAATCTTTCTCATCTCGATCAGGTGGCCATGTTGCTTTTCTCCTCCGGCACGTAGGCAGAGCTCGCCTGCGGTTTTAATCCCGAGGCTGTTTGTACAGTGGTAGGTGCAGACAAAAAAAAAACCAACCTCTTCCAAGGAGTTAACTATCGCAGACGGTGTTACGCTGAGAAGGTTAGGCGGCATTTATGTGAAAACCTCCAAACTATATATTTGAATTAAAGGAAGTTATTAAAGGGATCCTCCAAGAAATGTCTGAGAGCAGTGCTTTTCATACTTACCCAGATTCTGTGAACTCAAATTAATGTGAGCCATCATGTAGTCAGTCTGACAAAACCAGCACGCAGTTTCTGGCAGTAGTCAAATTAATACTTCAGAGGGAGAGAAGATGCTGGAAGCAAAGAAATTCTTTCCTGACTGTTGTATTCTTGCATTTAAGATCAAAACCATGAGTTGCACAATTACAAAACTTACTGGTCAAAGAGCTGTTAGCGCCTTCTCTTACTGCCACCCGTTAGGGTATGAATGAGAACTTGCTTTCTTTTAAAAGCGGAAAGGAGAGCTGGTCTCTCTCAGTACTTGTGAATTACAGTAATTTTAGTTAAGCTGTTTTGACTTTGCAAAGTGTATATATGTTGGGTTTTACTAGTTTTGGGTTTTGTTTTGGCAGCAAACAGGAAGAACTTAAGAAATTCATTGGTACGTTCTTAGTAGCTTCCAGCTTTTTGCTTTCTTCTACAGGTTTGTGATACTCTGGCCTAAGTTTTGTTATCTCTCAAGGGGAAGAACAGTTACTTGGACAGCTCTGTTTTCTTGAGGTAGCTTTCCTGAGCTGATGGTTTCCTGTGATGGGGCTCTCCTCTACTCTCCCTCGGGCAGTACTTTCGCTCACTTCATGGCCTCAATCCAAAATATAGCCAGGACTTCCAAGATACAGTCTAGCCAGTAGTTCCAAGGTCTAGAGAAGGTGTATGTTGTAGTGTAACATGAATATATTAACCGAGGAGCTTTATACTTGTGACGTATGGCAATAGAGCTGTAGTTACATTGTGCTTGTAGTTTAGAGGAACAAACCTCCAATTTGCTCCAAGAAGCCTCCAATCTAGAAAACAACGCTGCGATCAAACGCAGTAGCAGTTGCCATTGGAGCTGCGTCCACAAGCTGCAGCTGTCATGTGGAACAGCCACCTGCTTTATATAGCCCTTGTCCTTTTTTCTATCCTTGTGATATCTGAGCATTAAATGATGTCAATATCAGTAAGCTGTTAAATGCTGTTGCTAACACTTGTTTTGTGTGACTTGTTCTCTCACGTCTGTCATTCCAGGTTCTTTTTATTTGTTTGCTTGTGTTTGGTTTTTGGTTTTCTTTTTCCCAGTAGACATCGTCTATTTGAAAATAATCGAATACAGTTTGTACTAGCTGATTTAGATAGGAGATACTCCTTAGACACATTTAAGCATTAAGACACTCCTTAGACTGGAACTGTAGAAGAAATTTTCACAAAAGCTGTAACCATACCGTGGCTCTCGTGTCTCACGTTCCTGTCACTTCTGCGTTATAACGGACAGTAAGGAGCAACAGACAGAAGTGGAAACACATGAGGAGAGAAGGTATCACTGCATAAGCAAAGCTTTTTACTTAGCAGAGCCTGGGAAATGACAGTGCCAGCAGCTGGTACAGAAGCTTCTAACGCACTCTGACGCAGGCTGGTAATATAACATATTTACAGCACAGAGTGGGTATTTCTGGGGAGGGAATCTGTGTTCAAGTGCAGTAATGTGGATTATAAGAAGTTTTCATTGAGTCTCCTGTAACCAAATCAAACACGGCATACGGTGTGAGACACAGTAAAGATAAAAACTTTGTGTGTGAAAAAAATATCCGGCTTTATCTTGTGCTTTTTGGAAGGCGGTAATTGTGATTAACATTTAGAGGACATTGTACCATACATTTAGTGTGTTAAATAAGGGAGTGCTGGGAGCAGAGGAACTGGAGCAGGCTGATAAGTGAAGTTCTCTCCATTTTACTTCTCAAATAGCAGATCTTTTTAATGCGCTCCATGTGTTCAGCCTTGCTTGCCCTAAGGTGGTAGCGTTTTTATACTGGAGGAGGTAATCACTTGCAGATAACTATTCGTCTGCAATGCAGTGCTAAGATGCATGTGTAGAGTTAGCTAGAAATGGCCCCTTGCTTTTACACAGGGAATAGAAACCTCTCTGTAGTTTTTGGGGTTCCTGTTTGGTTAGATTTCAGTGCTCTCTTTCACTCAGCGACACAAACATCCTCTTTGTGTAGCCGGTGTGTGAATGGAGACGTGAACTGGACCGAAAGCAGGTGTTTGTGTTACAGAAGGGAATGTTGCACCAATATTTATAGGCCATTCGTTTATTATTCAAGTTATTTGACGCTGCTGTTTTCTAGTTCAACTTCTATCTTATGCAACAAAGTCCAGTTTTATCTGGAGGACTGGTCTCAGCCCTGCTGCAAACCTGGACAACCAAATGAATGTTTCACACATACTTCACAGAAGCTGAAGTAATTCTTCCTCACCTATTAATTTTTAGCTTATTATGAGTTTGATTTTGCCCCTCCCATGGGGCCTTATTCAAGTGTTAAAAACTAACTGTGGAGACTCCCCGTAAGCTTGTGTGTCATGGAACTGTTCAGCATGCAAAAAGCTCCTCAGGATTGTGAATTGCGTCCTTCGGTGTTGTAGAAGAGGAATCACACAGATCGCAGGCTTCTGCCTGTAGATGTTAGCAGTGGATGAGCGTGACTAGCCAGTAAAGGGACTTGACGTCTTTGTTCTGTGCTAACTGGGGTGGGGGGCACTTCAGTTTGTTCTTTGTCTTCTCTAGTGCTCCTTCAGCTTGTTTCAGCTGATGATACCGTGCGAAATAGATGAGTAAAATGTTAACTGGTATGTATGGGTACAACATGGGTAGGAACTTCGTTAGAAAAAATTAATTCTAGTCTTTCTCAGCTACCAACATCAATTCTTTCCCTCCCACTCTTTCTTTTCTTGGAAAGGGATGTGTTTAAAGTTTTGCTTTGATCAGACAACTGACTAAAAGTGAGTATTAGTTTATATCTCGTGTTGGAAATCAAATCTTCTCATTTTACTTACAGAAATACGTTTTCTTGTAGATTGGTTCAGGAGGACATGCATAGCTTAAAACAACAAAGCCAAACTGTGTTCTCTTTCAGGAATTAATGTTAAATTTTCAAGTGGGAAATGGTTTCATTACTGTTGTAATGTCAGAGATGCGATTCCATGAAGAATTTACAGCCTGGTAGTATTTAGAAAAGCCACCTGGCCACGTGGATTGGTAAACTGAGTATATGCTAGGCAGGAATCATCAAGGAGGAAAAGCTGGGGATCCTCCTCATGTAACTTACCTTTTGGTTTTCCAGCAGAAGTGGTAGGTTCAGGGTACGGCTGGGTTCAAGAGGGGAAGAGTTAGCCACGTTTCCCAGACGGCAGTTTTTAAATTCTGAGAAGCATGCCTACTTTATTTAAAGATGCGAAGAGAGGATTTATTACAGTTGCATACATATAATGTAGCTGCCCAGTGTAAAAATACTTTTAAGGGTTTGTTTGGAAAGCTGGTTAGCAGTGCAGCATGTAATTTTTTGTAAGTCCTGTTCCATGACACCATTCTTTAGGGACAGCACATTTGTTAGAGGAGGCTGAATTGTTTCCTTTCGCAAAGCCCCGCAGGCTCTGAATCTCCCACTGGCTGCTGTCCAGAAAGAAAGATTTGTGGGTTCTGCCCAGTGTCTGCAAATGTGTGATGATATTTATATCCATTGAGTTGTTTTCACTGTAGCTAGATCTGGTAAAACACTTGTGGCTTTACCACAAGTAAAAGACTTGTGGTAAAAGACTGAGAACTTTGAAATCAAGTTCTGCGCTTGAAGACATGTTCTGACTTCCACGGCATCCCTGCTTGCTGGGTGGGAAGGAGGATTGCCCTAGCTACACGGCAGCCTTCTCAGAGAGGGGGAAAGTCAGCAAACCTTTAAAGAAGGAAGTAAAACTTCAGTTTTTGAAAGCGTAATACTGTTTTAAGTGCGGACAAAAAGCAGAATATTGGCTCGGCTGGAACTTCAGAGGTGATTCACAGCACTTTTTATTGGTTCATTCTGCACAGCTGTACAGTTGTGTTGACTCAAAGGTCTTTTCCATATGGGACTTCTTCCGTTTTTCTGAACTGGTGACAACAAAGAGAAGGGCAGACATTTCACTGCCACATGTACTTTCATGTGTTCTTTCTCTTCCTCTCTGCAAGAAGATTCCACTAAGAAGGAAAAATAAAAAACTGACAGTGACAAAACCACCTTGTTGTGGAAAGCATTTCCAAGCATGGAAACAATACCAATGTAGTACTTTTATAGGACAATTTTTTTGCTTAATTTGACAGTGATTCACTTGATCTTCATCTGAAATGTCTTCAAGCTATTTACCACTTCCTCCAGATACGGTTTAATAGAATGAGTCTCTCAGACTTTCCCATACGGCATTCAGGGGTTTTGGGTTGTTTGGTTTGAAAGAAGTTAAAATTTTGTCTCTGTACTTGATATACCATAAGAAAAGATGGTCTTGGTCCCTTGAAATGTGTTTGCCACCTCTGAGCTTGAAAATCCATAGCTGAAGCAGTAGATCAGGGTACTGTGCAGGTTTGGCCTGTTGCTGGCTTTGCTCTACATTTTATTTATAGTCTCAAGTAATGGCAGCGGTCAGTCTACCTGCAGCTTTGCTGATCTCTGAAAGAAGACACGAGACTACCTTGATACATTGTGGTTTCCACTCTTTTTTTGACATTGATAAAGACTGACCTGGAGATCCTTAGAAAGATGTTTGTGTGTGGAAATAATTTTCCTTGAATGCTCTCTTCTAACTTGCACTTTTCAAATGGCTTTATGGCATTAAGTCTAGAAATAATTTGTATTGGATGAAACGTATGTAGCATAAAACTTTTTGGCTCAGTTCTCTACATGTGACTGTAATTGGCTGAAGATCCAAGTACCAGTGAAAGGATGTGGTAAATTTTCCTTGGAGCTGGCAAAAGTTCCCATGTTTGGAACTTTTAAAACCAAACTAAGTTGATATACTGGAAAATAGACTGTGGAGAAGACACTGCTTTATTGGTGGGAAAATAGACTGGGTGTGCCTATAGGCCTCTCTGTGTACAGCTGACGAAGTTGTAAATGATAGTTATTTTAATTCACCTTCATTTTCCCAATTTTGCTGGATGTAGCCTGCAGCGCGAGTGAAGCCCTCAGTCTCATGCCAATGAAAATGGCAATCGACATTTCCTTGTTTAGCTTCTCTTGTTAAGTGCAGATTGAAACTTCAAGGGCGTAACTAAGAAAATACTGATTTTTTTTTTTTTTATTACTTTTTTTTTTCTTCCAGATGAAAACTTGCAGACGTTTGCCCAGTAGGGCGGAGTAGAAAAGTTATCTTGATTGTGTAACTCGGGTTTCTGGCTCCATAGCCCTGAGAACACTTGAGCAATAGATGGCTGCCATTTGCCGTTGGCTAGATAATATTGTTGTTTCTGGGCTTGTAGACTGACTTTCACCCAAGCCAATGAAGTGGGGCTTTCCCACACTTGCAACATCGCTCCTTTCCCAGCCGTACGACACGTCTTGTGTACAGAAGTTAAATTTCAACCGAAAGGCCTTCTGCTCGGGTTGGGCAGAGCTCTGCTCGTTGCCCGTGTCAACATGGCACAAGGGCGCAGCGGACAGCAAAGTCGTTTTGACGTTCTACCCCACAGGGGCTTAGTTTCTTTTAGCTGCAAACTTGTAACCTGCTCCTCTCCAGGTTGAGTTTCTGGGACATCCTCCTGCAGGATGTGCTGGCATTTGGAGCTGGAGGAACTGGGAGCCCCACCTAGTCTGCAGAGAGAAGTTCAGTGGACTTGGGTCAGATGCAGAGAAAACGGGTCAGGCACGTGGGCGTGCGGATGGACACCGTTGTGCTAAACTTGGGGTGATACCTGGAGCACGTGGACATTTGTGCTTCAAGACCCTCGGTCCGAGAGTTTACTGAGGGACCTGCTCCAGAGGTCTCCGTGTGTGCGCGCCCACGTGGCGTTTGCAGCTTGTGGCCTGGTTTGACTCCGAAGCTAGAGGGTGTTTTTTCCTCCATTTGGAGTTCCTCACCCTTAGAAATGGCAGATAGGAGTCTTGAGGCTTTGATGATGTAGAAATGGATTTAATCCAATTAAATCTCCTAGGAAGTTTATCCGGTGGTTAAAGCTACTTTCTTTTGCTTGATAGCATTAAATTAAGTGCTTGGGAAGGAAAGGAATTTCAGGTCTGATCTGTTGGCCACTGAAGTCTGCTGTTGTGCTGGCCTAGGAAGACATTTCGAAGACAAAAGCTGAGATTTTTAAGTCTCGGTCCAGTTTTGTATTTTTGAGGGATTTATGTAAAAATACACGTTCAACAAAGTGTTTCTACTTTTGTCAAACTCATGTAATCCAGGATCAGTTCATACTACTAATATTTGTTTCGGTTTGTGAGAAGTGGACAATTAAAATGACAAGTAGAATATTTCTTGTAGACAAGTAGAATATTTTCTTGACATAATGTTGTGATACTTGGAATTGTTGAGAGATGGTAGGTCTCGTGGCAGTCTGTGCTGTACTACGATCAAAGGTGAAGCTGATTTGAACACTTTTGTTATTATTTGGAGTAGAGTGAATTAAAATTAGGCAGAGTGAATTCATAATACAGATGCCTCTGTAGGTATGGTTACAACGGGGCAGAAGATGAAGGAAAAAGCATTATGAGTTGATGTTTTCAGCACTGAGGCAGGGTCAGAGCTGTGACCCGTGAAGGGCGATCTGGATCTGTTGTACGTTTCTCATGCCGTCTCACTGAGTCCCAGCTCTGCAGACCTCACTGCGTGTAAGTAATGTCTTTTGGGTAGTGATTGAATTACGCCAAGTTTTGTATGCCCATCCTGCCAAAGGATCAGAAAGTTTACTGGTCTTTTTTTTTACCAGTAGCTTTGGAAATACCCTGGCCTCACAGAAGGCAATAATGTGCTGCTCTTTGATGTTTAGACTAGCTGCTTTTCCTTTTTAATAATCAGAGCAGGAGGAAATGTGTTGAATTAGCTGCGTGACAGAATTGGAATTCATTAAAGAAAGTAAAATGAATTCTACTCAAGTTTGAGGCTTCTGAGTTGGAGTCACAAAGCAGTAATCATCTTCTATGTGTTTTTAATTATTTCTTTTGTGGCACTTCCCTTGTCCATGAAACCAATATTTACTGTTAGTGTGGGTGAGCCTGAGAAAACGAGCAATGTCACTGAGGCTTTGAGCAGTGTAAACATTAACGAGTACCTTTCTGTTCTGCTCTCTGATGTGTTTGTGCAGAGCAAGGGGGAGAGAGGGGATGAGTCAGGGCGTTACGTTGGGACAAGCGATTTTCACGTGTAGTTTGCCGTTTCAAATACAACCCAGCTTGGTAGCGGCTGCAATACTTTGCCAAGTGATGGCACTTTTGAATCTTTGACATCATGCAAAGTTTTGGAGCGACATTAAGATGTGGCTCTCTTCTGTCTGATTAAAAGTTAGCCCAGGACACTGAGTCTGTGTCTACAGGCGATGGCATCACACACGGTCTGGCTTATCTGTGCTCCATGTACCTGCCAGCCTGAGGTCTGCGTTGCACATCCTTTTCACAGCAAACTTACGTGCACTGCACAGCACGTACGTACATGTGGGCCCCTGTTGCCTCCGTTCCCCCTCCCCAAAATAATGCTTCCTTGCATCTGTTTCCTCATAACTAAAGGAATCCTGCGAAGGAAGGGATTCCCAGCCTACACTGTTCACTTTGGTGAGGTGAATCGGAGCTTCACCCTCCGCGTATTTTGGTCTCCGTCGACAAGGGGGTGGCAGTGTTTGATGGCTGTACGGAGATGAGTGGCTGATCACTTAAGCTGAGTGGCATTTATGTAGATCTTTAACACAACGTGTGTGTACCTATGGCTGATGAATAATGGTCCTGGCTTGAAAAAGCAGATGGGCAAAAATGTGAACATGTACTAACTGGACGTATCAAAGATGCATTCTGAGCTATGGATATACCAGGATAACTGACGGGTGGCTGCAGACTCCTTGTTACTGCTGCAGACTGTGACGTCCATAGTCTGGGTCACTGGTGTGGAAACAGTGTGCTCTGTATTAATTCTGTATGTCTACATGGTGTTTGGGGTATTTGTTTCTCCTCTGGAAATAAAGATACTTTGTTATTTAGATCCACTTCTGATTGTATTGAATTAAACAAGTACCAAAGATACAGCACGTAGTAACTAAGACGTAGCAGCTGAGCCTTAGGGCTGACTTGTCCCATATCTGCTCTTCTGGCTTTGCTATATTTGTTCTGGCATCCCTCTCTGTAAGAACTTCAACCACTCAAGGAATGCCTTGAATATGATGTTCAGTAGCTCATTTGTCTTAATACAGGTTAAATTTCTACATGCAAGTCTGTGTTAAACTAAAGGATTGGACAAATGGTGTCTTACCTGAGGGTAGCTTGGAAATCTGCAAATGAAAGAGTCTAGAAGTAGAGGAAGACTTGTGTTACTCATGGCTGAAGAGTGTGTTTCTGTTAATCCTGGAAGCATCTGTCAGAATAATTTTAAAATCTTTCTTTCCATTATTGGAAATGAAAAAAAGCCTAAGGAGAACCTATCCAGAAACCAGTTGGTGCAAATGAGACCACGCTAATTCAGGAAGCCATGCCACAAAGAGCTTCTCCAGGGTATACAGCTAGAGGCACACCCTCTGATGTCCCTAGTTTGATGACTGTAGTTGCTGAGGAAGTTCAAGAGGAATAGCTCAGCCACTTGAAAGTACGAAGTGCTCTCCTGTTGCCGCTGTTGGTGGCAGGGCGCTGGATTAGATGAACTATTGATGTGACCCAGCTGTGAGGAGACACTACTTCCATACCTGCTGCACGCAGCAGACACGATTGCACTGGAGCTATCTGCAGGGTTGTTCACTGAAGGTCTTTCACAGCGGGATGGGTGGGTTGGCTGTGGTGGCTGCGTTCTCATCTGGGGTCGTACAGTGCGGGATGTACAGCACCGTAGTGAGCTGTGATTAGAGCTCGTGTAACGCCAATGATAACGGTGGTCTAGGTGCTGGACTCCTGGAAGGATCAGTGTGGCAGGAGCAGGGTCTACTGCAGACATAAGGCATCGTTCTTAAGAGCTGGGAGAGAATGGTGAAGAGTGATCTGAATCCGTTAGAGCACTGCTCTGAAATAACAGTCCCAGCTGCTGCTCAGAGTGGTATTTTGTGCAAATGGACACTTTTATAATGATATATGAACTGGAGCTTGGGCAAGAGGAGTACTGTCCTGACAGTATTACAGAGGCAGAATTCATTTTTGCATAGTCTTTAGCACTGAGAACTTGCCCAGTTGATTTTTTTGCTTTGCAAAGGCCACAGATGAACTGAGGGGCAAAGAGAGTCTGGATTTCTCCCTAAGTCGTAGCTTGACAAGGAGAACATTGTCATTTTGAAATGAGAGTTGTGAATTTGAATCCACACAGCGAAGGCAGATGCTTGTAATCAGCTTCTGGGACAGACGACTGCTTTCCGGGCTGTGCATGTTGGGTGGGTACTTGCTGCTGGATCGAGATTATGAGATGAAGATCCACAGGGGCTTAGCAGCAGCCTCAACACTGATCTCAGTCGTCCTGCACCCTGTTGTGTTAGGTTTGATCCCAGTGTTGTTGCTACATTTGTGTGTTATACAAGCAGTAGTTAAAAAAAATGAAATTGTATCATAGATTGTGTTATGAGACAGCTATGGATATGAACTGAAGGTACTACTAAATAAGTCATTTTTTCCAAAGTTTCCTTGAAGTACTCTGTGATTCTGCAGATTCTGCACTTCTGATACCTGTTGGTTTTAACAGCTCCTGTACCTGTTAAAAAAAAATGCCTTATATTGGGTAGCAGTCAGCTCCTAGCAATCTAACAGGCCTTCCTTATGGCTGGTGTTGGACTACAGCACTGTCTGAAACATAAAGGATGTTACAGTGCACATGAACGTGCTGCTAAGGTAGTGTTTTTCAAAATGAAAAGATCTACGAACAACTATCAGTATCTTTTTATTAGTGCCCTCAGCAAGTGTGATACAAAAGTGACAAGGAAAACGTTTCAACCACTACTGAGCATTTCTGGTCCCAAAATTCCAGTCAAGCTTTCTTATATAGTGTGGTATAATTTGTGGTGAAGAAGGGTATGTCAGCGTGTCCAGTATAGCATTGTAGAGAGAGAATACTTATGTGGTATGATTAAAGGTTTTTTTTTAGGTTTTCACATGAGTTGTTACTCACAAAATTGATGCTGTACTTGCTGAATTTTTCTTGCTTATCTTGTCCTTGCCATAAAAATTATGGCTTTTAGCTTTTTCTAATGATCAGCTAGATGGCATGTATGTTGTTGAAAAGCAGCTTTCTTCTGACCTCAGCCATTGCTACACTCCAGTGATGTTCCAGAGCTTATGTTTACGGCCAGGAGTCATCTTATGACATCCAGATGTTAAAAATTATAAAATGCCTGTTTATTTTGCACACTTTTTTGAGGTTATAACTCCGTAATGACTTTAAGTGGAGTGCTTTACTGGAAAAATCAGTGTCATCCTCTCTTCCCACAAGCTGCTCCTGCTCTCTCTGCTTCTCTCTGCCTTTAAGGGAATCGTGCTAGGACCCTAACGTCTAATACAGATTAAAGTGGGAATCACTAGTTTGGCGTCAGCGTCACATTATACTCGTGTACAATGTTAGTGGAAACCCAGCCTACAGGAAGCCTGTGGAACTAGGTCTGTATGAGTTCCTATTTTGGGATGAAAGAACTGCAGAAATTAAGTTATCAGTATAACAGCTCTTGGCAGGCTGTATGTTTTAACGCAAAACAGTTTCCTTAATTACTGTATGATCAGCTTTAGAATAGCTTTTGGAAATACTTTCTTTCCAGTTGGTGACAATGATTACCCTGGACTTCCCCTGTTTGGAACAACCACAGATAATATGGGTGGCTTGTTCAGGCTGAGAAATACCCATCCGTGAGTTATGCACGTGTGCCTGAAGGGAAGAACAAACCCCACAGAACAGGGTAAGCAGCAGAGAACCTTCAGCAGCCTTCCTTTACCCTTCCTGAGCATTGCTGTAAGTTGGCAAGAGATTCAGTAGCTTCATCTTGCTGGGGTTTTGGGTTTTCTTGGGTTGTGGGTGGTTGGGTTTCTTTCTGTTCCTCAGATCCTTTTCATTTTTTTGATAATTGTACCGTGCTCCTGCTTTGCCCGCTGGTTATAAACTCTATCCTAGCAAGGACCTCCAGCCTCTGCCACTCTCCCACTTCTCTGCTGCTGTCGGAGTAAAGCAAGCACCAACGTGGTTCCTTGTGCTGCCCTCCAACTCCAGTGAAGGTGTTGCTTGAGAATTAGTTTAACGATCTGTAGAAATAATAGAATGGCCTAGGCTGGAACGGACCTTAGAGATCATTTCATGCAACCCCCCTGTCCTACCTCTTGTGTTTTTTATTCCTTGGTTTTGTTTGGGTATTTCCTTTCTAAAAAGGGCTTGAAGAGAAAATTAAGTTAGGGTCATCTCGCTGACGGTCAAGTTTTGACCGGCTTTGCCAGGGCTTCTGGTCGTCTGCCATTGCCAGACCAGCGTAGGTTAAGAATATGAATTGTTAAAATGTCAACATACTTCAAGCACCTAGAAATAAGGCATGTCCTCTGAAAGGCTTTATCGGTTATGCGTATCATCCGATGGATGAAAGAGGCTTCCTGTTGATTCAAGGCTTTATGCTGCAGCGCCGGAACAAAAGGCAGCACAGCTAAGCAAACCACAGTAGCTTTGCTTTAACGCTTCTTTGCCTTTACTCATTTTTCATTACGGGATAGTCAAGTGTGTATTTGTACATCACATTTCTGAGTAGATTTAACCGTTCTGCTGTGCTAGTAACTTGTTTTTTTTCTGATAAAAATTCTTCAGAGCACATTTACAGTGATGGCTTTAAATGTGCAGTCTCTCATACACATGGCCTTCTGTGTCAGGTATGTGTAGTCAGCAAATCTGAAAATGCCGAATTTTTTTTTCTGCTGGTATTACAAGCTCCCACTGGGATTCTGGGAAACCTGAAAACTGGGAAGTGGAGGGGGACCATAAACAAAATCCTGACTTTAGTCTCTAAATGTTTACTCTGCAGTCTTGCAAATACTGTCTAAGATTAAATGGTTCAAGAGATTATTGAAAAAAAAATGGTTTTCTTTATTTTCTTCATTTATTTTATCTGACTAAATCTCATAGATTTAGTTGGCTTAGTGTTTTTGGCTGGATACTTAGTGTTCCCACGAAAATTTTGGGTTGTGGAAGAAAAGCTGCTGAGAACACACAAGATGATTTGCTTAAATCCTTTATTTCAGAATTATAAGCCACTAAGCAAATCCTTCAAAATAAATAAATATTATTGTAATATTCATTCCCTGATGCTGGAAACAGCCTACAATCCAGCTGGCCTTTTGTAGCTGCTTTGATGTTATTTGAGCAAACAGGAGTTAGGGTTTGCTTGTGTTGTTCAGCAGTAGGATTTCAAGTTGCTCAGCAAGTTGGTATATCGGATTAAAAATATCTAATGGTGCAGTTTCACGCTATTACCATATGCTAAATGAGTATTCTTCTTTGAAATAAAAGGAATGTTGTACATACCCAGTCCTGAACCCTTTTTAGCTTGAAGTTCGCAATGAAAGCGTTCCAGGTTGTTAAGGAAAAGCAACTCTGCCGCTACCATATGGTTTCCTTTAAAGGTATTTGTGCTTGAAAAGTCTGCATTGTATTAAATCTGAAACAACATAAATGTTGTACTATTTGGCTCTTTTTCAGCAGGATAACCTTTGAAACATAATTCTGCAATGTAGAAAACCTGCTGCTAAGCATTGTTGTCCATCTATAAATAAAGTTTTATAAAAGAGCTTTCACTTTCCACAGCTATTACTAAAACAAATGTAAGACTGGCAACGATGCCCCAGCTTGGGTCCTGCATGCAGTTGTTTACCCGTCCCTGTTGTGCTAAAACAAAAATATTATATTTTTTTTCAGATAATAACCTTGTAATTATCAGGTTTGGATTTTAGGATCAGATCTACCCAGAAAAAAAAAGAGATCAGAGCTGTAAATTTCATGTGCTTTTCATGGCTCCAAAGGTGATGTTCCTCGAAGGGTGAATTATTGGAGCGGGGAAGGTAAAGCCAGTGGTTGTCCTCAGGGCTGAAAGCTCTGCTTTCTGTATCCCGGACAGAACGACAGAGCCAGAGGCAGTGCAGGCTTTCCCTCCCTTACACAAGCCTGCTTTTATCTCCCCCTGAAATTGTGACCTCTTCCGTAGGAGGGAGAGCTTTAGCCTTGAGTTTTGTTTGGTCCTTCGCCTGTCGAAAGCCGCTAACGAGAGCAGCGGTTGGTGCCAGTTGCAATGTTTGGTTTTGTTTTTCCGTCATCCCGAAGAAAAGCCTAGTTACAAACCGGACCATGACCACCCACTCGTTTCACACGAGCCACGCGTCGCTTGCCAGATGGCAGGGACTGAGGAACGCGAGATTTCCTGCAGCAGACCCGTCCGTCTGTCCGCTGCGTTCCGCCTCCCCACGCGCCCTGCCCCTGCCGTGGAGCGGGCGGTGGGGAGACGCTCCCCTTACGACTGTGGCAGCGGTTTGTGTCTTGAGGTGTGAGGTTTTGTTGCCCTTCTCCCGAGTTCGCAGAAATAAGGGCGTTGGGTTTGGTTACAGTTCGTCAGCTCTTTGCCTAAAGGAAAGACTGTGTTATGATTTTGCCCCGAGCTGAGTTCTAGCAAATCAAAATCCCCACCGAACCTTTCCAGGCCTCGAGTGGAAAGAAATATTTGTGTTACTGCTGTCGCAAAAGGTGGTTTTCAGCAATGCACCCTGACGGCTTGTCGCTCAGTGTCACTTTATTAGTGATAATGTATGAAGGTGGACTAGCAATACTTAGGAATTCATCAGAGTTTGGCTGTCCGTTCTGCTTCTGTACAAGCTGAATGAAATGCTTAAAGTAAGGGTGAAATCCAAGTTAAAATGTAAATTTTACTATGTTGGATAAGATCTTTTCAGTAGACTACAACACTGATCCAGGAAGACTCACACTTTGAATTCAGTCAGCCTTAACATATGGCCAAAGCCTATGCTTTAAGTCTTTTTAAATCATGCTCTCTGACAAGATGACAAGGTTTTTTTCTTCGCATCTAGAAATGATAGAGAAGTGGAGTTAACACAAAACTGATGCGTTATAAACTTTGTACGTTTCAAACACCCCATTTTTTGCAGTTCACGTTTGTTCGGGAAGAGTTGAGTATGTTTTTCTAATCTCCTTATACTTGCCAAAAATAGAAAAAGAGATTAGGGGAAATTTAAAATTATTCCAAGGAACTATTTTCTACTATTTTGTCTTAACTATTGTAAATGAGGGATTTTAGTTTGTTGGAAGAAGGAGAAGAGAGAGCAGTTTGTGTGATAAGCTCACGCTGACATGAGATTTCTGTTTGCAGGCCCTATGCTAAGAGTAGCGTGTCCCCTTTCCTTACCTATATTGCAGCTTCATAACTTGTAACGCTCTGGGAGTGCCCGTGTCTTGGTGATCGTGTAGAGTATGATGGACTTGGAGCAAAGCTTTGCCATGCTCCGCAGAGGAGGAAGTGGAGCGTGTCGCACGTTCACGTGGTGAGTTTTTGCTAGTCCTACAGACAGGCCGTTTGATAATTATAGTTGCTGTATGAGTCTCACCTTCTCTTCTAAATAGAAGGAACTTGAGTGATGCCCCCTGGAGCTATTTAAAATGCAGATAAAAATTGGAACATCTTTTCCTGATAGGAATAGTTACAGTAAAAAATTGCCTTTAATCAGTTGAGAAACTTAGAATTGGTGTTGAATCCTGCCAAGCTTGGAAGCAATCCTCTGCATCGAGGGAAGGAACCCCCAGGAAAAGGAGAAATCGGCCTTTCGGTCAGCTATTTCTTCTTTACTATGTGTTGCCTTTATGAAAATCATCTATCCTGATCTAAAGCTGGCTTCTGTTTGTGTCTGGGAGGACTGCGGGATGTTAAGCAGGAGATGCAAGGCACGCAGGACACCTCGCACCTTCTCCTGTGAGTCTTGCGTGTGTTCATACAGAGTAAGTCTGGAAGGGACCTCAGGGGGTCCTGTGACCCTGCTCTCCCAGTTCCGGGGTATGTCATGCATGTGTGCACTCGTATCCAAGCACTAACGGGGAGAGGAGATGGGATTGTACTCGGCTGAATTTCAGGTCATCGTGGAAGAAGAGAAATTTCTCGCTGTGATTCTGTGTGAGCAGCTTGCGAGGGGAGTGGGAGCCAGTAAAGCAGGGCAGAATTCCTTCTTACAGGTCCTCTGCACTGATCAAAATCACTTCGTAATTTGAGGTGATGAAAACTGCCAGGAACTCTTACATTATAAATTCAGCCTTCCTTAAAGTCTCCAAGGAGACTCTTTCATCAAGGTCGGCTACTAGAGAGAAGGATATAGGCCCAGTTTAAGTAAAATCATCACCACTGGTTTCTTGCTGCTTTTTTTTTCTTGCTGGTAGATGACTCGATAAGTCATGAGGAGCGAATATCCCTTTGTTTAGGAGGGACCACATCAATCATTGTTATGGGTGGCAGATTCCATGCTCCAAAACACGTATAGATATTCCCAGTCTATTTCTGAGCCTGAGTTTCTTCACCTTTTGTGAGCTGTAAAGAGGGAAGTTGCAAAATCTGTAGGAGGTACTATTTTGAATCTGTTTACGATGATGAGTACTGGCTATTTCACATGTAGTTGTAAAACGATTTGCTGAGTAAGCAGGACTACTCTAACTCAACATAGCTTACATGAAGGACGCAGGGAAGAAACAAAGAGAGGGCAAGGAAAACGTTTGATTTTCCTAAGTTTAATCAGTGACCGTTCGCTCACTCACAACACAGTACACCGTACTCCTCCGGATCACTGGGTATTGCCAGCTGAGAGGTGCCCTGAAATTACTGTCACGTAGTTCTTCTTTCATATTCATGTGAAATGTCTTGGAGATCTCGGACCTCGCTAGCTTGGCAGAAGTTACAAATGCCATCATTTATTCAGCGCTTGAAGATTTAACATTTGCAAACAAGGAGCTCAGCCAGAGGTAGTTTAGCAGCTCTATGATAGGGTGGCATGGAAAAGAAGATTTTGCCCTGTCCCTGCTGTAATTAACCTCCGTGGTGAAGCTCTCGTTGTTTAAGGGTATAACAATGGCAGCATTTGGAAACAAGGCATTTCCTTAAAAACTGGAAGGAATTCAATATATAAAGTATATATGTGTATATGCATGTATAAATGTGTTTAACATTAATGTGCACATTACAAAACAGATAAATATGCAACAAATAAAATGAGGGAAGTTTTAAGTAAGAGATTTCACCAGGGCAAACATATTACTGTAGCAAAGGAAATATTTTTGCATTGAAGGACAGCAAATACTTTGGAGTTGTGCCCGAGCGTGTCGCGTCTTTCATCCATATTTTCACAGTAGGCTAGCAGAATTCCAGCCCTCGAAATTGTTGACTTTGCCTCCCTGTTTTCCCTTTAAATAATGCAATGCTCCACAGCACCTTTGCCATCTGAGACACAGAAGTTGGCTATAAAATCTGCTGTCATTTCAGTGCCAGGCCTGTCTTAGAGCCTTAGTGCTAATAACGCTGCCGTGCGAGCTCTGTGGATGAGCACTGGAAGGAGGACTGGCATCCTTTTTCTCCTGGTATTGGCCGAGTCTGTGCTTTGATTACCTCGAGGCGCTAGCGGTGTGGCAGTCGGGTACCAGCACCTTCCCTGGCCGTTGTACTTCTCAGCGGATGCAAGGTGTCTTTTTGTTGCAGCAAAAGTAAAGCTGTCTCATTTATGGCATTTACTTGCTATTTTCCTCCTTACCACGTCAGAGTCAACAATGGCTCCCAGGTAGACGTGGGGTTGCTTTGCTTCTGCTTTGAGCCCTGACAGGATGCGTTCGCTTGGTCTTGGCGTTGCACTAACGTGATTTCTATTCTGCTTGGATCGTGGGCACAGCGAGATTGTGTTTGCCTTCGGGAGGTCGAATACGTGTACCCTGTAGATCTCTCAGGCTGAATGTAGCGTCAGAGACAAACAGCCATTGTCTGTCTGTTTACTGCTCTTATCACAGCATTGAGAGAGAAATAACAGAGCGTCCCAGTGCTATCAGTCTGTGGAAAGCCCCGACTTTCCGAGTGCTGCAGCGCTTTTAAACCTCTTCGTCTTGATTAATCGTTTTCATGTCCTGACTCATTCAATCTTAAGGAAATAGCTGCAGGTCTTGGCCACATTGCACTATAGATCAGGCAAGCTGGGTAATAAACAGGCTTGTTGTTGATGTGTGGAGGAATGGAGGCTCTGCCAGAAGTGTCTAAGCATGCTGCACCGAGATGTTGGCACAGTGTTGCCAGGGGCTGCTGTGGATCAGCCGTGTATTCAAAACAGGATGTTAATTGAAAAGACTTTTAATATGTATTATGAAATGTTTGTTTGTTTTCACATTATTTCAGGCCCTGCAAGATGTATTCATTAATAGGTTGCTCCATTTACTCTTTCTTTAATGAAAGGTCCGTAACGTACAAGTTACATAGCTGCACCACCTCAGGCTGTGGTTTTTGTCACAATTCACAAATTAAGTAGGGCTGAGTCTGGACAGTGAATGGATGGGCAACTGCTCCCCTGTGAAAGGTGAGTGTCGGGGTGACAAACCTGCGCTCCAGGAGCTGTTGCTGGCAGTTTGGTTGGAGGCGTTCTTCCCTCTGAGTCAGGTCTGAGCCCGTGTTCTGGAGTAAAAGATCACTGCTGGCAAGGATGTATTCGATCAATGAGATGGAAACCTGTGGTTTCAGCATCTCGTCCTCACCAAAGCACTCTGTGGTTTTTTTTTGCATGGGGATCTATGTGTTCCAGCTGAATTCTGAAGGAACATCTCTGTTTTCTTCCCTAAAACAGTCTTTGACTTGGCAGGACTTTTGCTTTCCCCTTCATACCTAGTGCACGCATCGCAGTTTAACAACTCAGTGACAGCGAGGCATGGAGTTCAGCAGCAGTATAAGGAATTTCTTGAGAGTGTGCAGTAGTTGATGCAGCATAATGTCATTTTGTCGGTATACAAGAAATTATACAATAGATTGGATACAGTCTTTGGTTGTTTTTGCAAACACTGGATATCAGCATTTCTGCTACTCTGTTAAGATCTCTTCATGTATTTTTCAAAGAATTAATAAATTAATGGGTATGAGTTCTTAAGAGAAGCATTTCTTCTGGATTTAGAAGCTGGTAGCTCCAGCATGGTTAAATCAAAGGGTGGGTGAATCGTGTTTTTCTTCCTTATGTGGCTGTATTATGGATTACTTTACTGGACTCAGAAATGGACAGTCGGATTGGATTTCCTTTTGTCTTGCCTCTGGCGGTCTTCTGTTAGTACTCGGTTGAAATGAGGACTGTCTGAAACATGGCTTTGCTCTTACAAGAATCTGTAATGTGTAACTTCTGTCACTATCAAATGCAAGATAATTAAATCGCTGTGGAGGGGCAGCCCAGCCATGATAGAGCTCCAGATGCCATCTGCTCGACCTCTCTTTTTACGCACTGTCCAGGTGTGTTTCCTTTCAAAACCAAGTCCTGAGTGTGATTTAAAACAAGTCAGAGGACAAATTAATCACATCGTGGGGTGTGGCCTTGGTAATACATCTTGTTTTATCAATAGATGATCTGGCTTCAGGGAAAAAGTATCTAATTATGGGCCTTGTTGAAAGGGGCAAGAATTGTATGAACAGAGCACTGGAAGGAATAACATTCCTTATGGGAATTCCTATGGGAAAATACCTTATGGGGGAAAAAACACAAATTCATCATGTTAGAATGCAACAAAACAGGCTGAAATATATGCAAGTTGGCTCCCATCTATTGCACAGACAAGCAAGTTTGCTTACTGTAAAAACTAAACCATCTGCATAAATTCATAATGTAACAACTGCATAGACCCGTGCAGCAAAGGATAACAAAATTCAGGAGCAGAGAAAATATTGAGTTTGTACTGGATGACCTTCTATTTTAGTAGAGAAAGCAGAACTCTGAAACCAGATCTAGTAAAACCACCTTTTTTTTAAAAAAAAAGAAAAGTGATTTTTATGCATGCATGTGCTTTTTTGCAGGTTTATTTAGTATTGATTACAAAGGAGAGACAGGCCAAGATCTGTATGAGGATCTAGCTTCACTGCAGATTTTCTTTGCCTGTCTTTTAATCACTTCTGCTATTCTGCCTCAAAATATCGGTCTAATAATACTTAGCATATATAAATTTTTTTGATGCAGATGAAGGTCAAAGACAGTGGGTGCATATAAATGCCTCGAAATGCAGTTAAAATCTCCTTGCCATGCTATGCAAATCCAAACCAGAATTTCATTTTGCAATTAAAAGCAATAATTAATGCTGCAGTTCTCCCTGGCCTCGGCGGTGAGACAGATGTGCTGGAATTCAAGGAAGCAAGAGGCAAAAGTGCTGCTGAGCTCATCCAAAACAGCCAACAATTTCTTGCCACCGCGGGGTCCCTGCAGTGGGTGAGATACTCTTGGGTTGGGAACACTGCTCGGAGAAACACCAGCGGTGGGACGCGGAGCGGGTGGCTTGAGAGCCAAGCTCTGCACTTGGCCAAAGCGGGAAGACGAAAATCGCGAGGGGGCTTCGCTGGAAAGAGCGTGAAGCTGCCACGTGTGTGCTGCTTGGCAAAAAAAAAAAAAAAGGAGGGGGGTGTGTGCCTGTGTGATGTGTAGCAGGCAGCAGGATATCAAAGGGCTGGAAAGCCCGAAGGAACTACTGAATATTCGTGCTAAATGGCGGTGGGCAGCTGCCAAACTTTGCAAGGTGGAGCAAGCTTTTAGTAGCGCTCCAAATGAAGAGCGGACCGAATATGTTTAATACCAAGCGTGGTTAACCACGTTGTCTTGTCTTGTCATCCCCCTCCGGTCTCGTGAGCTCGACAAGTTTAATCCAGCACTGTTTGGCTGAGAGGCCACCCATGGCCTTCTTGGCCCGTTAGCATGAGGAAGCCTCTGTAGGACAGGGTAGGAGATGAAGCAGACTGGTGCATGGGTGTTCGTTCATTTTGGGGAGTCAGGGTTTCCTTCTGCTAGAAGAGGGTTTTTTCTGTCCCGTAGTTTGGGTGACATTTAGAATGATATTTCTCATGAATTACAGCAATGAAAAATCTGAAGGCGTTTTTCAAGCGAGTGGATCATCTTTCAGCGCTCCCCTCTGCAGCTTTTATAGTGCATCTCGTTCTTTTCCAGTCTTTTCCCTAAACTCTCCTGATACTGCTGCTACCTGCCCGCGCTGGAGGCAAACATTTGAGAGGTGATGAGGGTGGCACGTGTCGTTGCTGTCCTGAAAATAAGCGATGTGTGCTGGCATGGGCTGCAGCAGCAAGGCTGAAGTGGCCGACTTGCTGTCACTGGCTTCTTGGAAAACGACTTTGTCAAGTCTGCTAAACCCTCAGCAATATTATTGCTAGAACTGAAGGTGTGAGAGGAATCACCTTTTCAACATCACTTGTACTATGTTCTCTTTTCCCCACTCAGACTTTGAATATTTCTTTTAACCTCTTCTTTGTTTTGTTACTGTAATCCAGCCATGTTTGGGATCACAGCTTTCAAACTAAAAGTCTTTTAGACAATTATTCCTGTGTGAATTTCAGAAGATTAATGAAATACTTTGTTTTATGAGGTTTTGCAAATTATTTTTTTAAATCACCGGCCTTTCCCCTTGCTCCAGTCTCTACTTCTCACTGCCGACCCCCTCCAACTTGACCCATAAGCATCTTTTGAGTCACACATTTGAGAAGTCATTGAGAGAAAAAGATTGTAATATATTAGTGGTCGATAATCAATACTTAATTATTTTTCTCCATTAAGGAAGTATCCCCATTTTTATTAGTTTTTTTTTTTTAAAAATGGAAAAGATTTGCATTATAATATCTGGTCCATCCATAAAAGCAACAGCAGGTGGCAGAATAACTTCACTGGAAGTTGGTTTCTTGGCACGCTCAACTTTTTTCAATGAACTCAGAAACACATGCATCTATGTGAGATGTACCCAGTTGCTACTCCAAAACAGTTGTTTTAACAGGGGGTGTGACAGGCAATTCCCAAACACATGCTATAAGGTTTTCTTAAGCTTTCAATGTGATTCTTTGCTTTGTACTTCTGCAGAGTAGTTAAATGCTTACTAAGCAGATTTCTGGTGAGTTTGTTTGTGGTGCCTTGCTCTTGCAGAACAGCCATGGATTAGTCACCAGATGAAGTGTGGCAAATGGTATTTTTCGAGGAGGTGTATCTATGTAAATACTACACACATATAGTCCTTTCATTTTAGAGAAGAGCATTTGTTGAAACATAGTGCCATGAAATGTGTTATTCTGAAGCTGTACTGTTTTGCTGTCATCTTTGAAGAAGTAAGCTCCCCAGGAAATATCTAGTGACTCTTGGCTAGGATTCTTCAGCAATCCAAGACAAGGACTGTGGGAAAGATGCATCTTGCAGGTTGGGGAATGGGGCGGGTGCAGCTGTGAATTGCATTTGATGTCTCATGGTCTGTTTGGCAGCTCTCTGGCTTTGTCCTCTGCATCTCCCTGAGAAAAGCTACAGCGTTCAAAATCATTAACACCTCCAAACAATCCAATTTAAAATAAATAGGACAAAAAAGGCAACCTGTTAGGTAACGGCTGCCTTAACCTTTCTCGAACACAATGATAGTTTGAAGTATAGAATCATATACATTGGGCTGTGGCCAATTCTTCGGTCATGGCTGGCTGATCTAAAAATGTGAGAACTACCAGGACCAGAAACAAGGATGCCGCGGTGTTTTCCCTCATTGTAGCAGTGGAAAAGAGCCTAACATAAGAGCAGTTACACTTTTTGTTCTTTAAAGGTCTGAGGTCATAGTAGTGGCGAGGTGTTTTCCTCTTAGTTTTACTCCTGACACAACCTTTGCATTAGATCCTGTAATTCTGCGCACATGCTGTAACACGACGTGGCTGCCAAGAGGGGCCGTCCCATCCTCCCTCCATCCGCGCCGGGGAACTGCGTCAGTTCTTCGGTCCCACTTTGGTTATGGCCACACAAACGTTTTCCTGAGTGAAATGGGAAGCAGTTCAGGGATGGAAATGAGAGATCATAGAATCATAGAATGTTAGGGATTGGAAGGGACCTCGAAAGATCATCAAGTCCAACCCCCTGCCAGAGCAGGAACGCCTCGATAATGCTACACAGGAACGTGTCCAGGCGGGTCTTGAATGTCTCCAGAGAAGGAGACTCCACAACCTCCCTGGGCAGCCTGTGCCAGGGCTCCGTCACCCTCACTGAGAAGAAGTTTCTTCTCGAGTTTAAGCGGAACCTCTTATGTTCCAGTTTCAGCCCATTACCCCTTGTCCTATCAGTGGTTGTCACCGAGAAGAGCCTGGCTCCATCCTTGTGACACTCCCCCTTGATATCTCCCTTGATGGGAGAGGGCAAGGTGTCTTCTTCTCATTTCAGCATTTTCTTACACCATTTAAAACACACGTGAAACTACAATCTTCCATCGTGATTATTCCGTGTAGAAAAGACACTAGAAATCATAAAGATCAGAATTGTGGGGTATTTTTCCATAATGGGTGTCTATAAAGGTGTCCCTGAGGGAACACAGGAACAGTAGTTATGCCAGTAGTGTGTTTTCTTGTTTTTGAAACATGTCTAAAATGGTTTCATGGAAAGAGTACGTCCTATTCAGACTGCATTTGATATTATTGGCAGTGGCTGGAAATGACCTACACAGACAAATGGCAAAACCTCAAAGATTGATGCAGCTTTCTCAAACTTACGTAAATGGTCTTTATAATTACAGCGTGTGCGTTTAAATGTAAGATATAATACTGCACTACAAAAATCAATGTTCTGAAGGGGGAGGAAAAGAGTGAACTCGCAGACGCCTGGGATCTGACGGCTAGGCCTGAGCAGCATCGCGTTGTACGGTCGGCGCCTCGGGTGGTGAGTTGGTGGAGTGCTGGCAAGGCCTGAGAACTGGGCAGCTGCAGGTGGGTGTTTTACACCGGTGCGTACGAGGGAATTCTATTTCGTGCTGTGAAGAAACAGTAACGGCACAGAGAGTGACTGCGCACATGGGCAGAAACATGGTGCCCATACAGAGTGAGGAGAAGAACTTGGGGGTGTTTGTGCGTGTTGTGAGCTTTGCCACAAATCTTAAGTGTGTTCCAGGCAATCCCGATGGTGCATTTCTCTCTAACTTGCCACTTCAGGATCTTTCTGATCCCGTAGTTCCTGGCTGTACCGCACCTCTGTTCTCTGACCACAGCTGCAGGATCAGGCTACGTATTTGTGGAAGGTTTTTTCATTGAGAACTTATTTAACAACATCCTATTGTTTCTCTAAGTGGTCCTTGTCCCCTTTTTTTTTTTTCTTCCCAGCAGATTCTTTGTTTACTTGCTTTAGACATGCTTCAGGAATTTGTTTGGTTTTCTGTCTTTGTTTATTTGCTTTTCCAATTCCATCATAGCTCTCTAGAATTCATCCTTCTGTATGGATTGCTGTGGTTTGTTTTCCTCTGCATCAGCTGTGTTAGTCTGAATGCTCGTTTTCTAAGGTCTAGTTGTGTGTGGAAGATCATGTTTAAATTTTTTTTTATTATTAAGGCTAGCTGTTTCGTAGGCCTTCTGTAAAAAATGCAGGCTTTTAAATTTACTTTGGAGCTGGAATGCTTTTAAATTCATCTCCCTTTTCTGAATTTAGCATAACTAGGCTTCGGAAGTTTTCAGACTGAGGGCATGAGTGTCAGATAGTTCAGCACTCGTGCTATTTCTGAATGGAGATAACAGTTATCTCTAAAATGCTCAGTGCTGGCCCTCGGTTACAGTTTGTAACTGAAGCAAGTAAAAATAATAAACTTTATAGACTTAACTACCTTTAGTAGTAATATTGGTATTATTAGCCTCAGCTTTGTATGCTCAGTGTCCTTCTGCAGAACTACTCATGGCTTGGGTTTGTGTTCATGAAGATTCTCTTGCTACATCCTGTAGTTTGATATGGTACTTTTGTATTTATTTTTAAAAATGTGCATATTTGAAATATTTGCTTGTTTGAAACTTGCTTGAAAACACCTTGTTTCTGTAATTATCTTCCAGTGCAGTTATAATTTCTTTTTCCCCTTGAATTACTAATTTTTGTGACTCCGTGTGCCACTGAAAACAGGCAACACGTGCAGTTCAGCAGTGCAGTAGCCAGGCTTAGCTGCAACTTTCACTTACAAGAATACAGCATTTTGTCTTCTAACAACCCTTTTGCGTTGCAATATTAAGTAGAACGCTATGGATACTGCCAAATTAATTCCATTAACATCTGGTTGAATTCTTTGGCCTCAACTCAGGAAAGCACTTAAACGTATTTTAATTAGTGTTTTAAGTATGTACTTAAAATAGAGTACGTGCTTAAGCGCTGCCTTGAGTAGAAATACTTCTTCAGATTGTTCTTTGGTTTTGTCTCTCTCCCTTCTGATGTTCTGTTTTCCACAAACATTCGTGAATGCTGTACTAATAACTGCTTCTGGGCACGACATTTTTTACTGTCTCCAATGAACTGAGAAGAAGTATTAGAAAAACTTGTCATTAGACTTTCTTTAGAGGTTTCCGCTGCTTTCCTTCTCTTTCAAAACTGAAAGACTGTCTTGATGTTTCTGAAGAGAGGTAGCTTTTGTCTGGTTATTGTTTATGATATGCAAAATAATTTAATGACCTACCAGTTGTAATTAATCCTATGTTAAAACAAATGTTTTCAGTCCCGGCTGTGTGTTCTGAAATGTTTTGTCTGTTTCTGAAAGTAGGTGTAGTCAAAAGAATGATTGATGAGATACAAAGTGCTCATCAATGGGTATCCTGGCAGTGTTTGACTTCAGGTTGCTTTGATTCAAAGATCCAGAGATACTTGTGAAAATTAGAATAACTTTATTGTTTTTCTTATCCCCTTGTTCCAGTATCTTCAGTGTCCGGTCTGAGGTGAAATCTGCCTGGGAGAGGAGATGTGCGGAATTTCTGCAGGGATGTGATTTATCTGGGTTTTCCCCAACACGTCCTCTTTCATAGAATCATAGAATCATAGAATGTTAGGGATTGGAAGGGACCTCAAAAGATCATCAAGTCCAATCCCCCTGCCAGAGCAGGAATGCCTAGACTATGCCACACAGGAACGTGTCCAGGCGGGTCTTGAATGTCTCCAGAGAAGGAGACTCCACAACCTCTCTGGGCAGCCTGTGCCAGGGCTCCGTCACCCTCACTGAGAAGAAGTTTCTTCTTGAGTTTAAGCGGAACCTCTTTATGTTCCAGTTTCAGCCCATTCCCCCTTGCCCTATCAGTGGTTGTCACCGAGAAGAGCCTGGCTCCATCCTTGTGACACTCACCCTTGATATATTTGTAAACATGAATGAGGTCACCCCTCAGCCTCCTCTTCTCCAAACTAAAGAGCCCCAGCTCCTTTAGTCTTTTCTCATTAAGGGAGTGGAGCATCTCCCTTATCATCCTAGTTGCCCTGTGCTGGACTCTCTCCAGCAGTTCCCTGTCCTTCTTGAACTGAGGGGCCCAGAACTGGACACAGTATTCCAGATGGGGTCTCACCAGGGCAGAGTAGAGGGGAAGGAGAACCTCTCTCGACCTACTAACCACTATTTCTCTGACTTGAAACCTCTGAACTCTGAGGGAAAGAGAGAAATTGGGACACGCGGGCTGTCTCAGCCGCCTAACTTCCAAGGAAATAGGCGCTGCATAGATCTATAAGGAATCTCCATGATATTAATACATGTCTACACCCATTTGAGTTACACGAATTGCCTCTCAGTGTTTCTTCAGCTGCAATAACAAACAACTAAGGTGAATCAGAACCTGCCCATCTTTGTGAAACTGGTGTAGACCGTGACAGGGTTTATAACCCGGATTGTTTTTTTTTTGCCAGCCTGTAGTCACTTTTTTAAAGCTGCTTTGACACTGAGCAGTGTCACATCGTCTCTAATAGTGAATTATGTCAGAGATTACTCAGCTACAGAAGTTCTGTGTAAGCTATCGTTATCCTTGAGTGATGGGTAAACCAACTCATAAAACTGTAGAAGTTGTTCTTCAGTCAGAGCCATCGTTCATTCTTTCATTACAGGAAAACACTACTGGAAAGGTTCTTTTTGAAGGTTTGAGTGAGAGTATGTGGTGTTCTGCCGCCTCTTTTTGGTAAATGAATGTGTTCTCCAGAAGTACTTCCTTTTCTGCACAGACACATTGTCCCAAATTTGATGCTGTTAGACAATGGTGAGCAATTTAGGTCAGTCTGTCTCTGAACTCTTTCCTCTGAAAATTTGCTCTCTTTGAATTTTAAAGCCATCAGCTAAAACACCTTCCTTCAGCATATTTTCCGCTTTCTAAGAGACTGTTTTGTACTTTCCTATTTTCTTTGTAGAAAAAGAGATGGTAATGGTAAACCTGGGCTTTGTGCTTTATAAAACTTAGGTATTTTAGATCAATGGGCGCTTTGTAAGACTTTTTGTTTCAATCCTCTGGATTTGATTGAGTTCCATGACAAAATAAAATTAGAAAGCTTAGTGGAAAGCCTAGGCAGAACTAAGAAGTTTTGCTTTCTGCTATGCTGAAATAAAGGTTTCGGGTTGCTTTGGAAAAAAAATGGTTGTGTGTGCAGTTCCTCCAAACTCATTGACACTTTAGGCTTTACTCTGCTACAGCTTTTTGGGGCGATGTGCTTCTGTCTTGAATTCTGGCGTCAGAGAAGAGTCTCCTTCCACCTCGTGAGGCATTTGGAGGGAGGGACGGAGCGTGAACGTTAGGAAATTATGTACTTGCAGCTCTTTCAATTCTATGCAAAATTCCCCGTCGATATCAGAGAGTACATTCCTGCAGATGTTGCTCCCTTTAACCGTTCGGATTTGCTGCCTTTTTTCTGCCATTCATAATAAAGACCTGTCACCTATTGATGCCCTTTAACGCTGGCAACGTTTCCCAAACTCCTATCTCAGTTTCCTGGTCTGTAAAATGCAGGGAGTCATTCCTACTGATCTTTCTTGGGATTCGGGATCTGGCTGTAGTTCCCCCAGGTTTGAGGGGGAAGGTGGAAGGAATGATTGTGCTAGCGTGGAGCTAAGGTGCATTTCCCTTCTCCAGCCTAAACTCTGTCACACTGCAAAGGGGTTTTTTTTTGAGATCTGGCTTGGCCTGAGACAGAGGAGGTGGGAAGGGAGCGACGCGAAGCTGTGTAAATTGGATTTGTAGTGCAACACAGCGTGGGTCTGTGGGTTTGCCGTGGGTCTGTGGGACTGGCAGAATAGAAACCGTGACAAAACGAATGGTGGATCACCTGTGTAGTGATGGTCATTGCAGATGTACTTATTTATGGCCACGTTCAAGTGTAACGGAACTTGAAGCACTTGCTCTGCCTCCAAAGCAGCAGCTCCCAGAGCTCCGTGCCCCACCACGTTCTAGGTGTGCCAATTCTGTTCTTTCCATGTTTGTTTGTTGTTGGTATTCCAGGCAGTTTACATTCCTGCAGGGAGTTTTGTATTCGTTATTGGTTAATCCTGCCTTCTCCGTTATTTGTGCCTCTTCCCTGCTGTGTTTAAAGCTCCGGTGCAGGCTCAGCCCTTGGTGAAGCCGCTGCAGACAGCAGTTTGCTCAGTAGCAATTTCTTTCTTGCTCAGAAACCTAAAGAGCTGCTGTGATGTAGTTTGAACTGAAATCTGAGTAATGTCTGATGTTTCCTCCAGCCTGTTATAAAAGGTCAGTTTTTACATCTGAGATGGATTTTCTTATTTCAACACTCTGCTGCTCTTTTGTGTGTGTGTGTGTTTCACCCTGTGCTTTTGCAGAGGGAAGTGGAATATTTTTTTTTGTGCTGCTTCTATCGATATATCCAGCTCTTTATTGAGCTTAATATTTTAGAAGTAGTGCGAGGTCTGTGCCTGAGGCACCTGCACCTTGTAACGCCCTGAAGAATAGCTGTTATTTGCCTCTTACTGGCACGAGAAAGATCTGAGATATCCAGTTCAGAAAATAAATTAGTCCAGGCCTGATTTAAAACTATGCTGCATTGCTCTTATTTTGTTGTCTTCGTGGCTTTGCAACTATTCAATACTCCCTGCTCTATAATAGCTCTTCAGAAATACCCTCAGTAAGCTCAAGGGAAACTAAAGGTTGTTCATAAAGACAGAGTCCTAGCTAACATTTAAATAAGAAGGTGGCATCTATTTCTTTCTTTCATTCTGCTTTAAATACAGTGCCAGTATTTACCGAACGTTACCGAAAGTTGAGCCACAATTGTTACTGTTCCCAAACTTGCAGTGCAAGCCAGTGATACTTCCAGCCCATTATTAGACTCAAACAAAGGGGAAGGATTAAAAATAAAATAAAATAAAATGCAAAAAGCAAAGAAAAAAGCCACTGGGCTTTCTGGTGGGAAATTTTAGAGTGCTGTAACGAGACCTACAAGCTCATACATAGAATGGGTCGTGGTCACCTGTTACTGCTAAACCGTATCTAGATGCTGCCCAGCTGTACCGTTGGAAGAATCTGAGAACACTGGGTGGTTTTAATCCCCCTTCGTGCAGCGAGTTCAAAGCATTAGGAAAGCAAAATACTGAATCCCACACCCCTCTTACAGGGTAGGCATTATGCCTGCTTTGAAAACAGGGCACAAAGGATTTATTATATCAGTAAGCAGTCGCAACTACTTAGCGTCAGAACCGGGATTAGAAAACATGCGACTGGACTTCTGCTCCCTCCTGTTCTCACTTGAGAATGAATTGAGATGGAGAATTAAAGGTAAAAGAAAAACTCCAAACTCTCTGCACGTGTATTCAGGGACAAACGGATGAAGGTGGAAAGAGACAAGTCCATGATCGTGTTTTGCTTTGGTGTAACTCCTTTAGGGTCACTAAAGCCAGAGCTGCATTAAGTTTTACTCATTCGGGAAGAAAACCGAAGTAATATTAAAAAAAATTGAAATGAGAACTTACCTTGTCAGGCTAGTTTCTACAGTGAAGTGGATATCTAATGTTCTGGAGGAGGAGACAAGTCAAAGAGGCAAACAGAGTGTAAGCCATCCATTACATGATACTCGTTTCGTACATGGAAATTAAGACTTGATACAGCAGATAAGAGTTATTTTTTTTAAAAGGCAACATTTTTAGGAGCAATTTATTGTAAAACAAACCATAGTCAATTATGCCTAATTAGACCCAAGGAGTAGCCAACGGCAAAAGGATTTTACTGAAATAATAGTAGTGCTGCTGAAAATGCTTTCCTAGCTGATACACGTTGTGATGATCGCAGGAATCAGACAATAGAACTGAGGAGTCCTGTTTAGGCCGTAACGGCCGTTGCGCCTGCAGAAGCCGTACATCTCCGCACCACACGGGGCGTTTTGCAGATCAGCATCCATCTGAACACTAAACACGTCTGTTCTCTCAGTTAAAGTAGAATTTGCTTCTCTTCAGTTTTTTCTCTAGATTAAATGAATGAAATTCATTCCTAACATTGCTATTTTTGCAATTTATTGCTGAACTCCACAGTGGAGACTCGGGTTTGGTTTCTTGAGAAAGACCTTGGACAAAGCAGTTATGATGGAGTCCAAGCAAAATGCATGATCCTACGAATTTTAACAGCACGTCTAGAAGGCGATATAAAAAAATTCCAGCCTGCTGTGAACAGCTAATCTAGAGCTGCTACAAAATTCCAGTAGGTTCTCCACAAGACACTGCCTGATTTTCTCTGTTGCCTCTATGTGTAGTTTAAAGGGTGTGCAGCAAATCTCAAAAGATTTGACCGAACATGGGTTCATTTGAAAAATTTAGTTCTGTTAAGTTCCATTCTTAAAGTGCAGATACTTTCTGCATCTTTTCTTAAGAATATCTGAAATCTTGTACCGTTCCCAAGGTTTTCCTGAAGTTCAGTGTCATCGATGGTGCCACCAACCTGTTTTTATTCACCTTACGCCAGCCCTTAACATTTCTGTAGTTCTAGTAACAGATGTAAATATAGTCGTGTAGCCAAATAGCTGAATGAATAAAGTTTCTCTTGTTTTATAGTGTTTACAAATATTCACATGAAGACTGAGGTACCAACAACAAAGAACAGCAATGCTGGTAGACCCAGTGTCATTTCCAGTGGAACCAGTGGAGCTATTCTCTGTGATCTTCCCAAACAAGTTGATAGGAAATTTTAAGAAGAAAAGGAACACCTCTGGGTTTGAATTGACTTGCTCTTGCAGGAATTCCACTGTTACCAGTCTTTTAGTTTGATTTCTCTTAGTCTTGGGAAAAAGTTTGCCAAAATAGGACTGATCCTCCCTGCAGTATGTTTCTACAGTGCTGCCCTGTGCACGTATTGAAACAGTGACCTTGAGGACAGGGTTGTTATCCCAAGAGGTAAGAAATTAGCTCGAGTACAGTTTCATGTGTCCGTGATTTTGTTTGGACAATCTCAAATACTATTTTTCTGTATTAGGCAGAGCCAAAGGAGGATGTGTCATGCTGCGGTCTCAGCACAAAAATTGACTCCTTGCATTTTTCTGAGTTCATTTTCCATCTTGTGTCCTAACTTTCACAGCGGTTTCTAATGATTCATATTTCCAAGGAAACTACACTCCAGTTTAGGCAAGTTAGGTGGGTAAATAGAAATTTGTCACTTTAAAATGTGACACAAATGCCAGTTTTATTGGGGAAATACTGAGTAACTGTATTTCCTAGTGAAAGGATTTATAAGAAATAGGATATAGAGGCCCAGACAGTGCCACTGAATATCTTGAGCCGCAAGATTATTTATTTTTTCCCCCAAAATATTGAAAAGAATAAACCTGGCTGATTTATGTCCCCTCTTCTTTCCTCTTGCTAATATCAGATCAGATGTGTTTGAAAAACAATCGTGTGCACACATGCCGTATTTTTCTGTTGTATTATGGGCTATTTATCTGTAGCTTGTGGACAATTTTTTTAATATGCTTTTGTGGAAGAAGCACTTAACATAGAGTAGCAAGGCTTGCTAGAATATTATAGGATTTTTAAGGGAGGCTGATGGGTTTGAAATATAAGTATTCCTGGTAGAAATAGATTACTGGCTAAATTACAGGTTAGGCTGAAAAGAAGGGAAATGCCATTCCGTATGTGAAAATGTCTAACATGTACTGTTAATGTATACCTACAGCTTGTAGTACATATAATTCACAGCTGTTCCTTCTCACTTGTTGTTTCATACGTTTTTGAGCCTTGGGTCTTAGGGAAATGAAACTGGTGGTGACTTGGGAGGCTGTTTGGTTGAGCAGCTGGATGTTTTCTGGATGATTTCTACTCCTTTCTGCAGACGTTGCGGCTATCTGTAGAGGATAAGTGAATTTTGTTCGTGAGAGCGCTTTGAAATCAGAAGGGGCATGATGTTCCCTAAACGGGCATTAGCTGCACTAAAAGTTGCAGTCAGTGCCTCATTTCTTCCTGGCTTCTCAATAGCCTTCTCCTCTTCTGTAAAAAACCTTGTTGTATTGGTTTGATTGTCAGGTTTCTGCGCAATATAAGTTAGCACCCTAATACTCTGCAGACCTGTTAAATTGTCTTGGGCAAGTTGGGCGATGGAGATTACAGCCATATTCCCTGGTAGCCTGTACTCAAAATCTGCTGACTGTGGTGTCCACTGAAATAAAGCTGCGTGGTTACCTAAGGATAGCCATTCTAAATAAGTATAAAAATCCTGTCTGTGCCTGAGATGTGCTCAGTGGGAGGCAGCAGTTGCCGTAAAACACCAGGAGAAGAACACTCCTCTTACAGGCGTCGTGTGAGGCGTGCCGTGGTCTCCCACACCACTGCAGGCTAGAAGAGATTGGCTTCCGCGATGCTGATAGAGTATGTTGAGTATAAAACAACGTCAGCCACGCAACGCCATGTGGTGGTGTTAGTAGTTACCTGCCTGCAAAGGTTAAAGGAAGAGACAAGGGGGAGCAAATATTCCTGTAGTCCTCTCTTGCCTGCCCAAGAAGTAAGCTGAAAGGCTCCAGTGCTGCCGGGCTGGCAGGGAAGTATGGTTTGCCGGGGAATTGAACAGCGAAACATCGATGGGATTTTCGAGCATGTCCTAAAACTGATTTCTACTGCTTCCACGAGGCACCGAGGAGCAGCCTGAGCTAACACCAGCCTCCCTCTAAGAAACATTGGCATAGGGTCACGACGTGTGATGACGTGGAGCTTGGGAGGGTGTTCTAAAACTGTTCAGCAAAGCTGTGGATTACAGGTTCCCATTGAGCTGTTCCAATTTGCATCCAAGACCTGGCGAGTCTCCGGTGACCCACTGCCTCAAAGGCTTGAAGGAATTAATTGGAAGGAATCCGAGGAATTAATGGAATTAATGATAGTGAGATTGAGTTGTGCCTTATGTGTTCTACCCCTCCAGACTTGCATGTGTATATTCCTGTAAACAGTCTTTCTGATGGGCTTGTCAAAACAGCAAAATCAAATAAAAATGCTAGTACATTAATTATCAGCTTGAAGTAGACAGTGAGCTCTAAATAGGCCTTTGTTAGGAGTATTTCATTAGTTTAATTCATTTGATTGTTAGGAAAAAAACTAAGTATAAAGAGATGTAGGAAAACTAAATCCAATAATCCCCAAATAGAAATAATTATAAATATATAATTTGCTGGATAGATATTAGATTGTCCTGAGGTGTCCTACAGTCCTTCCAACTCTGTACTTGGAACTGGGGTTTAGGGGTGATAGTAAAGACTTGTGCTACCTTTAGTCATTTTTCTTCGTGTCTGAGCATCCGTCTCTACCAGAGGGGTGGCATTACATGTATTCCATCGGAAGGCAGTGAGAGTTAATGTCGGAAGATTTGTGTAGGTTTGGGTAAATTTGAAGTGCTGGGCGAAGCTGGGCAGGCGCCTGGCAGAAGGTCTGAACTCGGCAAACGAAAGGAAGGAGCTTTCGATCTGCTTTCTGATCTGCTAATGAGAGCTAATGAGTGCCAATAAACTGAACGAGGTTTCTCACTGAGAAAAAAAAGTAAGTATAAATGTTGGCGCTTTTTGCAATCCTGTGAAAGAGTAGGGGGTGTATTCAGCTCCCCTCTCAGCCTGGAGCACGCTGGAGCGGTACTGAAGTTCTACACTGCTTTGCTGATGTTCCAGACAACCAAATTTCTTCCACACCCTTCAAAACTGAACAAATGAAACCAACCGAAAGCCCTGTTGCTGAGAACAGTTCGATCTAAGAGCAAACTGTGAATTCATAATTTCATTTTATTTTTTTCTTTTACGAGACAATTTGGATCGTTGGAAAACTCCCTTTTGAGCGATAGTGTTTTTCTTCTGTGAGAGCTTTGGCTGTGGACTACGGTGATTTCCCAGGAGGTGCTCCACATCAGCTCAGCCAGTGTCAGACCCCTGTCTCCCCGTGGTACCCCTCTAGCTACACACAGGAGTAAGCTCCGTTCAGAAACGTGGAGGCTGGAGGGGAGGGCGGAGGAGGGGGCGGGTCTGCTGGACGCTCACCCCGCGCTGGGGGCCACTGGCAGGGTGTGAGGGCGGGTGGCGATGCCCCTGGCTGGGGAGGGGGCTCTTTACACACGCCTCTGCAAACAGGTCTGTGCAGGCGGCGGGGTGCGAAGGCCTTCCAGGCACACAAACCTTTCTCGCCGAGCGGCAGAGAACGGCGTGGATCTTGAAGGTTACGTTTGTGTTGGCTCCGTTCCTCGTTCCCGGAGGAGAAAAGGCTAAAGACCTCAGGCTATCGCTGGGTGGTGGCTGTTTCAACTTGAAGATGTGGAGCTGCCTGAGAACAGCATGCTTTTGTTTTGGTTTGTTTCTTTTTTTTTTTTTTTGTTCTTCTGGTGGAAGTTTTATTAATTCATTGTGATTCTTTTTAAGCGGTTGGCAGAGATGTGAATAGACGCTTTACTTCTCCACAAGGCTTATGGAATAGAGTTGCATAACTTTGTACTTTTCCTATGCAAAGCAGAATAAATGGGATGTAAATACGGTGGCCAGTCTCTGAAAGATTCTGTGGTTTCTTCCGACTCCTATTTATACCCAGTGAAATCCAGTGACTATAAAATGACCTCTGCTGCTGTTAAGGGAGGAAAGGGAAGCTTGAGTGGAAATACTGTGGCAAAGCAGGAGCTGGAAGTCCTGTCCTAGGAGCTCCAGTGAGGTTGCAGCTAGAAGCAATGTGTCCTGGGCAGTAGGTCTCTAATGTTACAAAGGTGCTTGGGAGCCTTCCAGAGAATCATTACTTTCAGGTTTCTATGCTGTTAGACTGTTTAATTGCCTTTTTTTCCCCCCTGGATGTGATGAAAATAGGTACAGCAGAAAAAAAGGTACAGATGAAATTCCTCTGAGACAAGGCCAACCCTTGTTGCTGGATTGCTTATAGGATTAGGAAGTGTTTCTCAGTAGATTTCCAGTGGTTTGTGTGTATATATCTAATTCAGGGAATTAGGCCTAACTCTGGTGACATTGGTTGAGATGTGAATTTTAACAGCCCTCAAAGGAGGCCTCCTCTTTCCCTTGAGTCAGGGTAGCCTTCGTGTCTGACAGCGGGCATCTCCTCCTCTCTAACGGGAGCATCCTGCTTGCGGCCTCGGCCTCTCTCCCGCATCAGCGAGATCGCTCTAACGGGTGCTTTTCCTTCCAAGTGAGTTGGATCAGCAACAGTAGTTAAACGTAGGTGCTTCCCTGCTGCTTATGTGCTTTCTTTGTTCGACTTTGAGCATGGGAATTCCATGTGTCACAAGGCTTTTTGCTTGTAGTGACTGGACTCTGTAGAGTACTTGACGTTATTTTCATTCTTCCCCACAGAAACCCAAGATGTTGGGGTTGGTGGCTGCTCAGCTTGGGAATACTGGGATGACTAATGGGAGGAGTACTGGGTGGGTGGTTTGGTTGGATTTGAGATGATAAGCTGTCGGGTTTTGTCTTCTATATTTGGTTTGTATGAGCCAGAATAATCTGCCTTTTCTAAGAATAAAGATATATCTATATATTTTATCTCCTATCATAGTAATAGCTGTGATATAAATATGTTTGGTTTGGTTCTGGAGCCCAGAAGTGTCTCGATTGTGGAAGGGCTTTTCAGTGGAGAAGCTGGCTCTCCGATGAGGTGAGCCACTGCGGAGCGTCGCTGCGGTATCCAGCGTCCAGTGCCTGGTAGCTGTGGGCATGCAAAGTTCTTTCTCTGGAACTCTGATTTTGTGTAGTATTTCAGTTCAGACTTTTTCTGTCTGTAACTCTGTGATTTCACTGAAAATGCCCAGTTTTTAAGGAAGCACAAGTCCTGCTGAGGTCTTTGACAGTTTTTGTGGAAAATGGCTGCTGATGCCGAAGAAAATCTCCGTGAAGAAACAGGAGTTGAAGTTTTTCTTCAGTATGTAGCTGATTCAGCGTGTAGCTTAGGTGAAGATCACAAACACCCTATTACTGTGACAGATGGTGACAGTTTAGGGTTCTTCCTTGAGCAGAGCGATGCCAGGCTGGAGGAGCTGTAACCGGTTCCCGAGGAGAAGGCTGCGGTTCCCACAGCGGTTTGAAGCGTGCTGCTCCACCCCAGCTTTCTCACTGTTCCCTTTTTCTGTTTCCAGGGTTGCTGCCTGCCCCATCTGCCTTTGTGGTATTGCTTGGTGCTCTTTCCTTTTGCTACTGCCTTGACAATAGACACCATTGTTTCCACCCTACTGACCGCTTGAATGCCTCATTAAAAGCTCTGTACTTCGGGAGAGCTGCCTTCTCAGGACCCGTGGAAGGATGGCTGGGCACCAGTAAAACTTCTCCTTCTCCCCCAGCATGCTGAGTCAGCATCCCAGCCCTGCTGACTGTCACTTGCGCTCGGGGCTCCCTACTCACATTGCTTGAGTACAGCAAAAACCACAAAGTACATGGACTAATGAGGGCGGAGTAATTTGGGATTATTGCAAGTGTCCTTATGCTTGCTCTCCAAGCTCAACAGGAAGCCTTTAATACGAGTTTTCCTAAAGAGTGTCGCATGTGAAACGCGGAATTCTTGTAACAAGCGGCCGTTTCATGAGAGAGTGGGGGGTTTTGGCCCTTGGTACGTTCCAGAAGACTTTATACCTTTGCTGGTTACTGATTGATAGTTTTGTGCTGAGCTCCCTTTAATTTTGCAATAAACTAACAAGGAGGCCGAGACCACAAGTTTACCAAAAGTGACTTATTTACTCAACTGGATTTACAAGGATGACAAAGTCAGATTTAGTAGTTTCAGTGTGGTCCTAGGAAGGGCAGGAGGAGTACTTGAAAAATTGTGCTGTATAAATAACCAAACAAAAAATAGTTTGCTTATTCTTCTGTGTAAAGCAGTCATATTTCAGTTCTTTAGCCAACTCTCTCCCAGGATCTGCAGGGACTTTCCACATATGCAGGAACTGTGCTTATTCCCAACAAATGGGGATGTTGGGAGTTTAGGCACCGTCAATATGTATTTTTACTTTTCTAATGTACTTCCAGAAAACTTGCAGCTGCTGAAGTCGCATCAGTGAAAGGAGATTCTATTTTCACAGCAACACGTGCAGATTTCAAGAGCGTGTAAACAGCAGTGTTACCTTCTGGATTAATCTTAGAAGTAACAATGACCGGTGGAGAACATGAGAGCTGTTTTCCTTGAGAATTTCTTGTTTCCACTTTTTTCCAGGTATCAGCACCTGTAAAAATTGGGGAAGTGGTCACAACAGTAGACATTTTGTTTAAGGTGTCTAAATTTAGGAACTTGGAAACGTGTTCCCACTGTCTCCTTGTGTTTATCTCTAGGTTTTCTTACTGTAAGGAAAAGGATTCTTTTTGCTGTCGTGCTTCTAATAGTTAGATGGGCTTGTTCTACAACTGCAATCTATGGTTGCTGTGCTGAAGTAGAAATCTGCGTAAGACTGGGAAATTGTGTGGCCAGTCAATTGTGTGGTATTTTTAGTAGCAGACTTTTTCCCAGAAATGATTTTGAAATTTGAATCTGAGTGAATTTCTACACTGTTTGCAATTCCGTCAGAATTGGAAGACCTCGAGGACTGTAAATTTTCACTTGTTAGAAGCAAGCTTAACCAGCTGCAAGTGAATAGACTGAAAGGTTAAAGGCAGTGGTTCACTGAACTCCAGAGGAGACTGTGTGGGGCAAGTTTCCAGTGTTACTGAGCTGTCTTCCTGACCTTTCCATCTTTTTTTTTTTGCCTCTTTTAGCAGCGGAGGGTGTTTTCCATTCATGCACAGTCACTGGCTGGAGACGCTCTATGCTCTTTGTTCATCACAGAGCAGGAGAAAGCACTAACACAACCTCCTTACCTGGTGCACATGTCAGCTGTTTGTGGTGTGATGTGTTTTGTGACTCTTAGTGCCTTAGTGGTAATGAAAGTACCTCTGGAACAAAATATTTTCAGCACGAGTAGTTAATGCTGAAAGTAGGAGGTCCTTTGAAAATACTGGGTATTTTATCAAATGCAATGTATTTTTAACGACTGTATATTTCAATATGATAACATTAAATACCACGCAGCAATATTCTCAGTGTTGACTTCTGCTGGAAGATAATAAACTCATGACCGAAATTGAACCTCCGAAGTGGAAGCTGGGCTTGGCTGGTAGCGATGCCCAGTGTCTGTCAAAAGGAACCACAACACAAACTCTTCTCTGCCTGCCCACACTGGGGACTTGGCACATCTCCTGTACCGAACAGGGCAGAGCTGATCCGTACGTTAATGGCAGATCTCCAGTGAGCAGCTGAGGAAGAGCTGTTGCCAGTTCGTAAGAGGAAGTGCTGTCGCCAGTTTTTAAGAAGCCGTTCTCTCTAGTAAGTCTGCTTGGACGCGTGACCTCAGCCTGTTCCCAGGGTGAGAGGTGCCTCCTTCCCAGCGCGGCACCCAGCAAACCCAAGGGACGTGCTGCGGCCTTCTCGTTGGCGATTGGTGAGGGATGGCATCACTGGGATCAGAACTAGCGTTCCCTTCTGTGCGCGGAGACTCGCCTGACTCTGTCCGTGCCCGGATGCGGTTACTCATCACGGACTCGAACTCAGGCGGCCGTTTCTCTCCGGATCTCCTTTGTCTGCCCGTTCGTCCCCTCCACATCGCGTTCGGGCTTAACCCTTCTCTCAGACACCTGCTTGCGACTCTCCGAGTACCCTGGACTGTTTGAAAGGATGGCAGAAGGTGCCCGTCGGGTTGGTGAAGGAGGCTTTGGGGAGAAGTTGATCTGTCGTGAACCGTGCGGCACCGACACTCGGGGTTGGGTGGGGCCAGAGGGGGCAGCGGTGCCTGTGGGGAGAGGAGGCTGGGTCAGGTGACCCGAGTGGACCAATCACAGCGCTCCTTCCCAGCGCTCAGTATAAAAGGGCCCGAAGGAGCCCCTGTGGCCTCAGCCCCTCAGCTGCCCGTCCCCGCCGGCGGCTCTCAGGCTGCAGGGGAGCCCCGTTTGTCGGGACAGGGTGTCTTCCCCTGCCACCCACCCTGGCTGGGAGCGTCACAGCTACTCCAAGGTTTCCTTTTCTGGTTTTTTGGGGGGCTGTCGTTGGGACTCTGGGCTCGGGCGCTCCCGTCCGCTGCTGAGTCCCACCTGGGCCGTGTGCACTCAGAGCCTGGTTGCCGCTTGGGAGGCGTGGGTTCCGTACAGACACACTCTCTTGGATCTTTGAATATATTTCACATCCTTGTATATATCTGTGTGTAGTTTCAACACACAGAATCACAGAATGTCAGGGATTGGAAGGGACCTCAAAAACTCATCTAGTCCAGCCCCCTGCCAGAGCAGGATCACCTACAGTCGATCGCACAGGGACGCGTCCAGGCGGGGTTTGAATGTCTCCAAAGAAGGAGACTCCACAACCTCCCTGGGCAGCCTGTGCCAGGGCTCTGTCACCCTCACTGGGAAAAAATTTTTCCTAATGTTTTTGTGGAACCTCGTATGTTCCAGCTTGTACCCATTGCCCCTTGTCCTGTCATTGGACGTCACTGAGAACAGCCTGGCTCCGTCCTCCTGACACTCCCCTAAGCGACCGAAGGTTTACATAGGGAGAAATAAAGGAAAAATTAGCGCTTTCCAGGGCATGCGGTGGAAGTTTGGAAGACAGGCATACGTGTTGAGAGGAGTTGCCCACATCGGAGTTGTCTTCATTTTGTTCTTTGGAACCAGAGCTGAGTAAGGGCCGGCTTGTTTCCTTTTGGTACTGAACCTGGCGCTTGTTTGAAGAGCGAGGTTCAGGCCCTGCTACGGTCGGTGCACAGAGGTGGATGTTGGATGTTTGATACTAGGAGTACCCATCCCCGATGGAAGGATTTTGCAGTCAGCAAAGCCGCAGAAGTGTGACAGGGAATTTGATGTCAGATGGAGTGCTTAGCCAACAGCCTCTTGGCTTGCACTTACAGGAGAACCCAATCTCTGTGTTGGCTTGCAGAAATGAAGGATAATTTTCAGTTAATTCCAAAATAAGCATTCTGTACATGCACATGACTTCGTCTCAGAGGAAGCACGCTTATTTAGACATGTATTTAAGCAAATGTTTAATGATTGGTGAGGTCATGGAACTAAGATTACTTAATTCCCATTTTCAGAGCAAGCCAGAGAGGAGCATTTGTTTGGGTAGGATTCTGCATTTTTAAACTGTCTTTTTAAAGAGTATGACAGGGTGTCTAGGATATTGTTAGTATTGAATAGTTATTGAAGGACACACCAGAAAGTGAAACCGAAGTTCAGAGGTATAGCTTGAGTGACACAGAAAGGACGAAGCAGATTTACAGTCCTATGATGAACAGTGCTGTGAAGTTACTGGGCCAAAAAGCTGAAGCAAAAGCAGTAACATTATTCTTGTTGCACATTTTTCTTTTGTTTTTTGAAGTCTTTAGTTTCCTTTGAAGAAGAGCAATATGAAGTACGGTGTGCTTATGTCTTTTTTTTATTTAAAAAGGGTCCTTAAGCACAGTAGCTTTTCTTTAAAATGTGGGATATAAATAATAAAGTACATGATGGCACAGTAGAGAGATGATCTTGGCATAGATCTGGGATGACTGCATTGCTTACAGAGCATTTGACACTCGTGAATAATGTGATCATCGCAGAAATGTGCCAATGAAAACTTCATAAACCCCCCCCCCCCCCCCCAGTACGTGTATAAGGTTGTTAGCGTGTTCTGTTTCAGCACATTTTCTAGTACCGGATCATGGAAGAGTTTCAATATTGTGCCATACTGTTGGTGTACGTCGTGCCAGAAGTGCCTCGATGGGCGAGCGAGTCTGTGGGGTTTGTGATGTAGTGAAAGCGAGGTGAGAACAGTGTTAAGGAGGAAAGGTCTCACATCCTGTTCCTTGTGCCTCCTGACTCTTGGCTGCCCACTCTTTTTTCATGTGTCGAACCGCTCTGGGTGTTCAGCCTATCGCAAGGATGAACTCTCTCACTAAAATGGCAGATAAATACCCTGGCAAACAAAAAAGGAAAAAGTGAACTTTTTCTTCTTTGTTATTAAATTGAATCTTGCTTTGTAATCTGGTGAACAGGACAACCAGCAGTGGCTTCATGAAGTTGTGTGTGCCAGGCCCTTTCCCGTGGGCTTTTGGTGCTTACAGGTGCCCACAGGTGCCCTGGGGTAAGCAGAGGGGTGTGATGGGTTTCTTGCGTGTTTGCTGTTGGCAGCATTGCAAGTGAGAAGCTTGGCCTCAGTGTAAAACCAAACAATGCTGTTACCTACGATGTCTGCGTTCACTGCGGTGGTCGTAAATGCCCGGTCCCAAAAGGTGCAGCCTATGGTTAAGCTGGGCAGGGTGGTGGCAGCCGGTGGAAGATTGTCCAGAGCTTACAGTCAGTCGCAGAAGAGCGTGAGGGACATCGCTACAGGGTTCTGAAGGTCTTTAACTCCCGTTGAACAGATGAAGATTTGACGTGCAGGCTTTTCAACTTAGTCCTGTCGATACAGTCCGTGAAGCTCTCGGGCCCCACCGTGCCTGTTCACAGGCGCAGAGATGAGCAGGCTGACGTGAGCACGGAGGGAGGGTTGCGGTCTTGGTAAAGGTCGCAGGCTCCATCACATCGCTGGTAGCTCACGTCACGCTCCCTGAAGAAGACAAGAGGCTCTGCAGCGCCACCGCCACTGCGGTTACGACTCTGTGATCTGATAGAGCTTATGTGGGATTTTGAAAGAGAAAAAGAAAAGCGGATCATGCTGCTGAAAGTGTTAGAAAGCAGGAGGGAGCTGTGATCAGAGGGAGGGAGGAGGAGCAGAGGGAAGAGCAGAGAAATTCCTCTTCCTTTTAGCAATGGCAAACTGTTAATTTATTCCAGTAGCATCATGTAACCGCATCCACAGAGTATCGTGTAGGATTCCTTTCTGCTCTCCTCCCGTGCTGAACGCAGCTGAAGACAGGCCATTAAAGATTTTTTTTCGGAGTGGAGTCTGTTCTTAGTGCAAGTAGAAGAAGCGTTTTGGTTCCTGTAACAAAAAACCAAACACAAACCCAAACAACAAAACAACCAAAAAACAGCAAAAAGTTTTTGTCAGTCTGTGAAGTAGTGACCAATTGTAATTGCAGAAACTGTAGCTGCTTAGAGATCCAAAAAATTAGGAAATAATTGTGTGTATACCTCTGTTCTGTGGTGTTGGCAGCGTTTACCCTAATGCTTTCTGTTAATAGAGGAAAGTACACGTTCAAAGGTGCAAGCAAGACTCTTGCTCACGCTGTCAGAGAAGAGCACAGTGTGGGTACTGCAGTCTGTTGTTCATCAGAATTCTGTGATCCTGAAAAATCCTCCTGTATAATGCAGCGAAATTTAGTGCTCTTGTGCTTCAGATCAGTGGGGATGTATCCCTGCAGCACCTTTCTCCGTGGCACTGTGTTTCAGCCAAAGGAGGGAAGTGTGTAAGTTGTGTGGAAATTACTAGGAAAATAGATTTCCTGTTTGCCTCGGAAGAAAATTATGCTTTTTGTAAGGAACATCAAATTGTTCATTGAAGAATGAAGCTCTTAAGAACAGTAATTTCATTTTAGGCAACTGTGCGTATCAACATGCTGTTACTGGTATCTCGTCTTTTTAACAATAACCTTTTTCCTGCACTTCTTGCTCTTATCTCTCTCAGTTTCTGCAGGTAGTTCAGAATGTTCTGGGTGCTGAATTTGCTGATGGTCAGAGTGGAGGGTTGCCTGGACACTGTGCCTTGAGCTGTTTTCTGCCTTCCAGTAGCTCTAAAAATTAATTTCCCTTCCCTCTCTCTGTTTGCAGGTTATCTTGACGAATCAGATTACCACATCGTTGAGCAATGGCCTTGCGATCCAGGCAGACCTGGTGTCTCCAGCTGATGATTTGTCCCTGTCTGAAGGTAAGAGATCCCTTCTATCAGGACTGAAAAACTACACTGACACAAATCCACAATGTAACTCCAAATCTTGTCTTCATATACAGGGCTGTGTGAGAGTCAGGTTATCAAGCCTAACATAAATCAGCCAGGGAACAAAACTATTCTTCAGAGTCTTTGAAAATGCGTTTATAAAAAAAATAAAGGAAGTGTTTTAAGTAAAAGATTCTGGCATGTTCTAAGTCCTGGGTAGGGATTTTGAAGGCGTGTTGAGGTCTATAACATGTTTTTCAGCATTGTACTTTCCTTCACGTTCATTTAGAGCATTATTTTCTCAGTCTTCTGAAGCTGCTGCTAGAGTTAATACATAGGCAGGCTGCAAATTTGACCTTATCTGATGATTATCAATGATTCCAAAGAGAAACAATGGTTGCAAATGAGTGAGAGCAGATACTCAGCCCTCTCCCTTGCATTATGCATTTTCAAGTACAGTGCCTCAAACTTCGGCTTTAAATACTGTGTGGGTGTAATACGAAGTTTTGTGTGATACAGTACTTTACATCTCCGTGTTTCATTTTTCTGCACAGAATTAGAGACAAGCACAGATTTTTGGGGTAGTAGTGAGACTTACTGTACTAAGAAGAAAGCAGATTTATGAACCAAGGTTTGCAAAAGAGTATAATAATTTTAGTTCTCCCCACTTGCAAAGAATAGGACAAGTCAGGGAGAGATGCAGAGAGAAGTTTGCTGTTTAGAGTTCAGTTCATGCATACACCCAAATGTATGATGTTCAGCAGTGTTGCTCTTTCCTGCAAGGGCGTGATCATTGCATGTAGACTTCCTACTTTGTGTAATATGGATATTTCCACTCTGTTTCTCCTTGTTGCATTTTCTGGTGGTTCTGGTCAGCTTATCTTTGTTCTGGTTGATGACAAGCAGCCCTCTCAAGCTTGTCTGACTTGGCACAAGAATAGCTTGGTGTCAAAACTAACGACACAGTGGTTAAAACTGACATTATCTCTGCAACTCATTTTTGCAATGGGCAAGAGGAGGAGGAGAGAGAAACATTAAGCAGAATGTCTAAGAGGAGCAAATAACTTCAGTGTGATGAGGTTCCATAAAAATATTAGAAAAAACTTTTTCACTGTGAGGGTGACAGAGCCCTGGCACAGGCTGCCCAGGGAGGGTGTGGAGTCTCCTTCTCTGGAGACATTCAAACCCCGCCTGGACGCGTTCCTGTGCGATCTGCTGTAGGTGGTCCTGCTCTGGCAGGGGGGGCTGGACTAGATGATCTTTGAGGTCCCTTCCAACCTCTAACACTCTGTGACTCTGTGATGCTCTAACACTGATTGATGTGTTTACTTCATAATTTTGTCAGTAAAAGCTTGGGCAAGGCATGGCCCATTAAATCGTTTTGGAATTGTGCTTGTGGTTTTTGTTGGCTCCATCCGTTGCCAAAGTATCTCTGAAGTTCATTGCTTGAATATTGCTCCCTACCTCTGTTAGAAAGAGTTGAGATTTGGTAACTAGATTTGGAAGAGGAAGGCATCATTTTTCATTTTTATGAATTCCTTCTTGGCATGAAGTTGTCGCATGTTGTCTCATTAAATGCTCTTGATCGCAGCACTTGTGCTTTTCCTTGTCCTCTGGAATTGCTCCGTATGAGCTTCCGCTGAAAAGAAGGGCATAGCTGGCTCTGAAGTGGAAGTAATAACAAACTATGTTCTCAGTAAGACATATTTTGTTCTTGTGGTTAAAATATTTGACGAGTCGCTGGAAAAAGCATGGAATGGTTGTAATCTTTCTAAATTTTCCTGCAGATGTCAAATTCTGAGTGCTGTGTATGAGCTACAGCTCAATAATATTCTGAAATCGGGACTATGTGAGAGATGGTATCATGATTTTGGTAGCACGTACAGCTCATTAATGAAGTTACTATTTTGTGTCTAAAGTCCCTACCACCATTATCTGTCACTTTTTAACGAGGAATGAGTTGGTGCTCTGTATGTGTGTGTTGTTTTCCTTTATTTCTCTCATTCTTTGTTTTACATTGAGGCTCTGAAGTGGTAAAATGTGCCAGCATGACGCTTGTTGAAAATGGAAACCTTTGTTTGGCCTTGAAACAGGAACAGCCCAGGCAGCCACAGTATAAGCTCCTTCAGTAATTCCAGTTTTCTCAAGGGCTGTAAGGTGATAAAACTTTCCTTCTCTCCTTCCTTCCCTCTTCTGTCAACTACCTTTGGCAGGTGTGGCATTCGCGTGCTGTGTTGGGTAATGGGGGAGCACAGGGTGGCTTCACACTGCGTGGTTCTCTCCTTCTATCTTTCTCATCCATAATATGTCCACTTCTGGATTTCCAGTTGGCTCCACTTTAAACCTGAGCTGTCTAGTTGCGAGAAAATACGGAATTTCAGGCCAATTCAGGATTTGATTTCTATGCTTATGTTGCTGTCAAAAGAAAAGGGTGTGAGCAGTGTTTTTCTTTTGTAACATTGAGCTACTGACCTGTCCTGAGACAGTCTGCCCTAATTTATTTCATGTTAGCTATTGGACATCCTCAAAGTACCTATACTTGAATCTTCTGGCAGTCTCGGATACTTAAGAGTCCTCAATGTCATGCATGATTAGTGTGATTTAATATTCTTAGTTTACAGCTGTGGAATTTGCATGAAAGAACAGTTAGGTGGGTAGCCCAAGTGCACAAAGTGGATGGATATGTTGCAGAGGCAGGAGTAGGGGCCAGAGTCTTGCCTGGGTTTTTACCTCATTCTTCTTTTTCGTTCATCACATAAAGCTGAGTTTGAGCCAGTGACCTAGATGGGAAGGGACTCATAACACATTGTTAGTCCTGTAAGCAACTCAGACCCCTTGGTTTGTGTGTGTCTAATATGTTGTTTTCATCCCCTCTGAAATCAGAGTCCCATCACTGTAAACGGTTTGCTAAAAGGGTGGTGGTCTTTCTTAGACAGAGGCAGTCAGGAAAATGTCGAACCGAACGTGCAGTTGAAAAGAAGTGCAGTGTTACGGTGGGTTTTGGTTTTGCTTCTGATGGTGCTTTAGAAGGGAATTGCTTGGGTTATGTGTTAGGCAAGAAACCAAGGAAGCTGTTCATCTGATGTGTGACAGAAAGTTAATCTGGTGAACAAGCTGAAAGGACATTGTCAAGCTGGTTTAGGCTCACAGCTTGTCTGCTGTAAAATTGTAATCTACTGCCTGAAAACTTGTGTCCTGAAAGTGTGCTAGATTTTTTTATGAGAACCTTAAAGACTTCATAAAAGCAGCACTGGCTGAAAAATCCTACCACTTACGTGGCAGTGTGAGAATCCTTGAAGTGTTTGTTGATATTTCTTATAGGAAATGCTTACATCCAGCCAAATTTCCAGATCTGGGCATACTTCTGCTTCAAGACAGAAAAAAAATAATGCTTAGTTTGCTACAAATCAAAGTGCTGGATAAAATACCAAAGCTTCTCTGCCTGTGGCCTGAGTCTTTGTGTTCATTTGGCCCTTACGTACTTGCCAGTTTATCATCTGAAAGAGTTAAGACAAATAATGTTTTTTCTGCAGCTCTAAAGTTCTCAGGCAGGTAAGGCTGTCACTTCTTCCCTCGGAACCGAACTCAGTTTTTATTTGTGGCTGCACCATTCTTACATAACCGCATCGCAAACCTTATCATCAGAGGCTAGGCTGAAGAGTGGTGTGACCACTACTATTTCACTTTTGTCCTTCCTTTATGGTGTAGCCTCTGTTTTAGCTCTTCCAGTCAAAGACAACTCTTAAAGTTATTTTAGGTTGCAGAGATGGTCAGATGAGCCAGGGACTATCACCGGGCTGGATGATGTGGCCTGAAAAATTAATGCTTTGTTGTTTAAATGTGTAAAAAGTAGATCTTACCCTAATTAAAATAATTTAACAATTAAAATCATAGATTTGAGCAGCATTAGACTAAGAGAACAATACAAATGGAGCGGAACTGTCCACAGCAAAATATTTTGTATTACTGTTAATGTTTTTTTTTTAAAAAAAAAAACTTTTTTGTGTCTGTGACTGGATGTTACCTAATAGAGTTGTTAGAAAGTAATTCTAAGCCTGCGTGTTTGAGCACCAGCTGCACAGAGAGTTTTGTGTGCTGCGAAGAGATGGGGCAGCGTGACCTCCTTGAGGTTCCTTCTATCTCCCCAGTGCCTGTCCCCTTCACGTATCTGCCAGCTGCAAGCTTGAACTTCCTCTCACAGACACCAAAGCCAAACTCCATCTTTCCTGGAAAAAGCTCAGGGTATGAACAAGCACAGCATCCTGCTCCCAGCATGCACAAAGCATCAAGCAAAAAAAAATAAAAAGTGCTGTCTCGGACTTCTTCAGTCTCAGCGAGCACTTTCACGTATTTGTTTGGAAAAGTCAGAATCGTTTTGTGTTTAAAATTGTCTGTAAACTTGTGCTTGCTCTGGGGAGGCCAGCGTTCAATCTTCTGCCATTTGTGTTCGTCCAGCGGTTTGTCACGGCACTGCGTATTTTTAGTGCATGGTGTGAGCAATGAGTTTAGGCTGACCTTTTCATCTTTGTTGCTGTGATCCTGAATTCTTTTAAGCTGTTGAGCAGAAGTAGGCTTTCGTGTTGTGGAGACTGGAGAAAACTGAGCTACCATAATATCTCCCACCCACAGGATTTTCCTACTTCAGTTTAGGGGCAGAAGATCTGAAGCTGGAATCTTTGGCTTCTCTTTTTTTGCTTTGCCCTTGATCTCCTGTAAGATTGTGGTTAAAAAAAATCTATTCTTCAAGCCTCAGTTTACGTTTTGTTTTTTTTTTTTTTTTTAATATGGGGATATATTTTTATTTTGGAACTTTTTGCTTTCTTAATACTTTGGGATATTCCTATGGGAAAAATAATGAATTGACCTGCTGTTCATCCCCCAGTGAGATCAGTTCTCTAGTTTATTACTTCTCTTCCTTCACATCTCTTTCTCCAGTCCTGGTACCGAATGGAGAGAAAACACTGAAGGAATTACCAAGAGACCTGAGGGGCCCCCAGAGATCAGAAGCAGTTGGTTGGGTTTGATTTGTTTGTTTATTGTTTATGTATACACTTATGCTTAAGGTTGGGCCTGCAGGTGACTTAATAAAAATAAAAAAAAAAAAGAATATTCTGTGTGAACACAAACGTACTTGTTTTGCAGGTACTGTGAGCTTATGAATGAAGCATCTGTAAAACAAGTTTCTAAACCACTTCCTTCTTGCAGTTTTAAAGCTAATGCAGACTGATGCATGTCCTGGTGAGGTGCTCCAGCACGGTATTAATTCAGATAGATTAGGAAGTATCATAACTCTTTGGCATGTTTTAGGCCTTTAGTATTTTAGCTGAATGCTCTGTAAACCTATTGCAAGCTGGTTTGCACAGTTTTACTTGAAAGAAGAAATAGTTTGTCTCGGATCATTGAAACACTGATGTTGATTATAATAGTGTTTTTTTAATATGACAAGTCATGAATTAATATCCTGTCTTCTTAATAGTAATCCACTCTGAGTTTCTGAGACCCCAATATTTGGAAATACTTATTAACCCCCCTCCCCCCCTCCTTTTTGTATTTTTTTCCATTATGGAATAATCTGTATGGAGATCACTAGGCCTATTTATGAAACTCAAGAACTGTATTTCTTGATGTAAAAACCACCTTTTGACTATGACCGCTTCCATAGACCCTGTGAAGGCTGGTGAGTTTTAGATGTGCAAAAAGGCAGTGCGTACAAATAACACTAGTGTGGTGTTGCCGGACTATTTGGAAGGTGAATTCCCACAACTAGGCCATGTCTCTGCCCACTGAGGAGTGTATTTCCCAGCTGAGACTGCTGTGCAGGTGTGAACCCTGGAGACTAAAACGCATCCCTGAAAAGGTAATGGAGTTCTCGTCTTGTTTTCTGGCATATCAAGTTAGGGAAGTGCTGCGATATATCTTTTGCCTTCTTCAGTCAAGTGTGGTGAGATTTGCCCGTGTTTTCACTTTGATATGAATTTCCCTGTCTTGCTTGATGGTTTGATTTCCGCTCAGACCCAAGGCCAGCTGCCCTTCCGTGACGGGACAGGAGGGCTCGGTGAGTCCATCAGCCACGGGATTGTGCCTCCAGGTCTGAGTCTTGGGTACCTCCGACTTCAGCGTAGGAGTTGATAGAGTTACTCAACTCACTGGTTCCCGTTCACGTGAGCTGTGTCAGAACAGCTGGAGTTTTTTCTTTCTAACTCTTATTTTCCTGCTGGACTTCATGCTTCGACTGTCTTTCAAGAAACTACCTCAGCCGTAGGCCCTGTAATCCCCTTCACCAGCCAGCGGTGAGGCGGGAAGACTTTTTTTCCTTCAGTCTGTTCTGCTTTGAGTTACTACTTCTCCAACTTCAGACCCTTGATGAAGATTGTCACACTGAAAAGTGAGAAAGGAGCTCGTCTTCCTTAACCAGCTGGAAGTCAGGAGAATACATAGCACATCCACCTCAGGATATAGGAAAGCAGTGGGACCTCGATAAAACTCATCAGTACATGTTTGTGGGGAAAATGAGCCTCCTCAGACTAGGATTTCGTTCTTGTGCTTGCATTCTGGTCATGTTTCTGCCAACTGTGCTCCCAGCAGAAGTAGAGTCTGCACCCCCCAGTGCTTGAGGGGAAGGGAAAAAGCCCTTCTGGCTGTTGAGAACGGCTGAAGGAAGTGCACCCTCCCCACAGGGCCTGGAACAAACGATATTAGCCATTAGGGGAAATGATCCTGCAGTCGTTTCTGCAGGAGGCAGGGCTGCGGTGGTGTGTGGAGCAGTTAGATTTCGTGATAACGGTGGTCGTGTCAGCCTGTACTAATTTCAATGCCGTATTTCAACAAGTGGGAAGCAGTGACATAACATCCAGCCAAATTTTAACGGCTTTTTAATCAAGAGATAAATCTCTCGGTAAAACAGTGTTACAGAGACTCTACGTGTCCGTGGAAGTTTCAAGCTGAATGACATATGCATAATCACTTGATCTAAACGTCGAAGGGGTTGAAAACTGTCAGCAGGAGCATTCAGAGGCCTCTATATATCAGTTTAAGAGAATCTCCATTCCTCATTCCCTAATTGCCGCGATGATAGAATACAAAGTTTTACTGCTTTGTTGTGGTTTCCTCCTGAAGACGTGATATGACTTACAATCATTAATCAACAATTTGTAATCCAAAAACCCTTCAGGTACATTTGCTGGGAATCACTCATCTGTATAATCAGAGGCACGATAACAGAAGTGCTCACAGTCACGGCCGAGCGGTTAGGAGTTACCACCTCTCAGCTGCTGAGTAACTAACCTCAGCTGGGACAAAGTGCGACCGAATGCGTGTTGCACCTCCCAATGCCAAGTAACACGGGTTTGCACGAATCCTGCTTCCCACCCGGATTTATTCCCCTTTTCCTTTAACTGCAGTAAGCTCAAAGCGCTCACGGGTCAGTCACAGAGTTTCGGTTGATGGCATGTAGCTGTAAAACATTCTAACAAACTTGCAGTTGGTCATCTCCCTATGCCCTAAAAACGTTTAAAAAAAAAAAGTTTTACTTGTATTTCAGTGTAGGTGACTGTGGTGTTCTCTTATACACTGGAATTTAGACTTTTGTGTACACCATACAAGTAGCATTAAGAGACATGGGTGTTTAATGTTAGTGATTACTTCTCCTTTTCCCTTTCTTCCCATCCTGTGCAGAATAGAAAAGACCAGCATTCTTACTGTGGTCCTACAAATCAGTGGTTTAAATCGGAAACACGAGACATGGTTTGACTGTAAATTCCTTCTCCAGCACTCTATTGCACCCGTGTATTGGTTGAACTGTTCCAAACTAACTTATCTTTCAAATTACAATGTGAAAAATTAGTTCAAGGGTAGGAGAGAGCTAAACTGTGCACAACGATCAGTTAAATTCTGTCTTAACGTACTGTGAGTTATCCTTAAATCTGTACAAACAGAGGTTGAGGGGGAAAAGAGTAATTAATTGAATCTTCATCCTTCAGTCCCATTTCTTGTGGATCTCCCTTCTGGTGGGACTGGGAGGGAGCAGAAGGATTTCTATACGTGGAGAAACGTCACTGTGGGGACTGTATTTGGCCTGTGGCATTACATGAAGCTTGTGGCTCACCTGCAGAACTTGTCCCAGTTAGGAGTGACCCTAGGTGCAGGTGTTGTGCCAAAAGGGAGGGCGAGGCTGAGGGGGGAAGGAGGATGATTTCAGAGCCTGATGCCTGTGTCCTAGTTGCAGTTCCAGCTGGGTTTCCTCTGGGTTTACTGCAGGATGTTTGAAAAAGTGGCTTCTTGTTAATCTCAGACCGACTCTGTGATTGATGATTCCCCTTAATCGTAAAAAGAGCACATTGGTGTTTCTGCTTAATTTGTGTGTATTTCCTGCTTTATTATTGTAATAATGATTTATTGTCTTAAATGATGGAAGTTTTATAACCCATTAGCCTTTTTGGGAGGTTGAAGCTGGGTGCTCTGGCATGTGAACGAACTTCTCAGTGATAGTCTGCTCCTAAAACGTTACATTAAACCCAAACATAACATGATAATGAAAAGACAGCATATGGTTGGTGTGCTATCTCTTAATTTAATGGAAACCAGGCAGCTTGAGTAGGAGCAGATTTTGCATGCTCCACATGGGCCAAAATTCATCCAATCTGGATTCTACTTGTCTTCTTGTAATATCACTTACACTTAAAAAAATAAAAATAAAGGAGCTTTCAAAGAAGAGCAACCCAAGTGGTGACAGTGCTGTACAGGAAGATGGGTGAAGAAATGATAGAGGGAGGAAATGCCTGGAGTTCAACTAGAGGAAGGCTTTGCTGATACTAATTTCTACTCTCCTAAAATGTCCTACTCACGCTTCAGTCTCCCAGGCAAGCCCCACTCTGCAGAAGACTCCTGCCTGAGCTGGTGCTTAACTAGGAGCATCTCTCTTCTAAGGAAAGGTAGAAAAGACAATGACTCAAATACGAATGGCTCCACTGTTAAGGACGGAAAGTTTTTCAGAAAAAAAGCAAATGCCAAGCAGCCACTACCACCCCGTAAGCAGCTGTGATTATTTGGGAGTAATCTGAGCCAGTCTGATACCCCTGGCAGGGGAGCTGTTGTTTCAGGCTGGCACATGGATACATGAAGGAGCAGTTTGGGCACACTTTAGCTTAATACCAAGACGTTGTTTCTGAGCGTGAAAGCTGTTAGACCAGCTGTTCCCAAATGGTTTCTGTTTGTGCCTCTGTTTCGGGTGGTGAACTCACCCCAGCCGAGCTTGCGACCCCAAATACTAACATAAACAATCGCATCTCTGTCAGGCTCGTGACCCCACTCTGTGTGGCTGTGACCCCACCAGAGGTTATGACCCCCGGTTTTGGGAATTGTTGCGATAGACTGTCAGGAGAGTCCTGCTGGGCAAACTCTGATATGCCCCGTCCAGGCCGGGATCGTCACAACGAATGCCTTCAGATCTCACAGTAATTTGTAGGCCCCTGCCACCCGTTGGAGAGTGCAGCCTTATTAGAGCTGACATGTCACTTTGGTACATCAGGAGCATCTCAGGGATCAAAAGGTCATAGTCCTCCCACGCTGCTGCAGCTTTTCTTCGTGGACTCGCCTCTTCGTCTTACTTCCCCGTCAGTTGGCTGGCAGCGAGCCCTGGCTCCCGCCCGGTGCAGATGATGCGGCCGCGGCGGCTGGATGTCTACCAGCTGCAGCTTCTGCCCCACCACCCCTCCGCCTCGCTCTGCGTCCTTCGAACCGCCCTTCCCGAAACGGGTTGCCCTGAATTCTCCTTGCCTTCACACAGAGGTTGACAACTGTCTGCTGAAATGACTACAGGCGGCGTTCAGAGTAATTGGAAGCTAGATAGGGCAGTGCTAGTGGAAGCGGGCTAACTCTTCCCCTGTATTTTGCCAAACTAGTTCTTCTATTCATATGCCCCTAGACATGGGCACAATCTCACAGGTGTGGGATGTTGATGGAGAAATAAACACAAAGTGGCCTCGTGTGCTTGCTGCTGTGGTCTGCCATGCCTAGGGTCACTGGTAAGCTGTGCAAGACAGCCTTTCTGATATAAAATGCCAAGTTACACGTGTTCTAATTGCAGATCTGCTTTTTAAGCTTTCTTCTGCCGCAGTCTTAAACAGAGTTTATAAACTACAATAAAAATAGATTTCGAATTTATTTTTTGAAAGCATTCATTACCAAAATGTAAAACAGTAACATTTTAATAGCTAACTGACTTGATGGCCAAGTCCATTGACTTCATAGTCACACTTCCATGACTGTAAATTCTGGCATCACTGCATAAATCTGACAGAGGAGAGGAGCCTGCGACAGATAATTTATTTGTACTTGCTTTTTTGTGAGTTGATCCCGGGAGTTGCCAATGAGGGCAGGAAGGAGAGAGGAGGAGATTGTGCAAAATAATATGACAATTGGATAAAAAAACCTGTATTGCATAAAATTAGCCTGAATTGAGTCTGTGCACCTCTGACTTTGGAGCTCTGTGTGGAGTGCTTTGTTTAGGGATGTTGCTGGACTGGTTTTCTGTCAGGCAGGTGTGTAGAAAGCACTCAGCTGAAAAGGAGAACAGCAAAGTCAAGTTGTGGAGCACATAAGCCACACAAGGAAGCAAAAACCAAAAAATCTTGTGTTATAGGCTGGTTGCTGTACATGCGACTGCCAAAGGAAAAATCGTTCGGAACTTTGTATCTGTAACTTGATCATCCCTTAAACACTAATTACATGCCAGAAAATGGAGCATAAAGTCTCCTCCATCTGTCCAGGTTGGATATGGTGCACAAAGGAGCATATCCGATTCGTGGTACCTCTTAGGTAATCAGATTAATATCTCCTGAACTGAATTTACCCTTTTGGTACTGAGTCTTTCGTACGTAGTGTTTCACATAAAGTGTTCTGTTGAAGCTCTGTGGCTTTTCAGTAATTTCCTTGAAATCTATATGTGGCATGTCTGCACTCTTTTGAGCTGTTCTTGGGACACGCATCAATTAAATATGTTTCTGGCACTCTCTTAATGGCATAGTTTCCCCGGAGTCCAAAACCGCTCCAAAAACTGAGATCATTTGTTTAATTTCAAAGCAAAAGGGTATGGAACTACAATTTCAGGCTTCAACAGCTATGCTCGTGTAGCTTTGAAGGAAGGGGAAAAAATCTTGATGTTTTACACACAAAATAAATAAATTCCTGAGTTCTTAAATTATCTGATCCAATCCAGGCTTTTGCTTCTCCTGCTTATCTTTGATTTATTTTTTTTCTTTTTTAGTGTGGTAGATTTTCAACGTCTTACTGAATTTCATTGATTATTAATTTTGCTTAGACTAACCAGGGGGTTGAGTTCTGTCATCTGGCTCTAAGGAAGAAGTGTAGATGGTACAGGGTAGTTCTGAATTAAAAGTACCCATAACCAATCTGAAACCAGAATTGTATTTTAAGTGATTGAAGCTTTTGGCTCTAGGACAGTCTGGCAATAGGTACTACTGTATGGACTGCTGTTTTTTCAACAGCGATAGAGATCCTGAGAGTAGAGGTACATAAATTCCCGTATTCTACCAGATTCTTCCAGTAAGATTCATTTTGTGCCTCAGTTACCTCTTTGCCTGCATCTACAGTGGTGGTGTCGCTGAGATCAGTAGCATGGTTTTGAAGCAAGTCCTTGATGGTCTTTGCTTGCTGCTTGCTCGTTCGTTACATGGAGCGGTTTCGATGTGCGTCACCTAGAGAACTTGTGTAGGAAATTAAGCCAGAAGTTCCCCGCCATGCTGGCCAGGGGTGCTCAAAACCATCATGAAGGCAGAGGGATCCAAGGCAATGCCTGGTCCTCAGGCCGCAGCCAGAGCAGGGACGTTCTCACCAGGGAACCAGAGCAAGCTTGGATTTTTTACTGTGAGGGTGACAGAGCCCTGGCACAGGCTACCCAGGGAGGGTGTGGAATCTCCTTCTTTGGAGACATTCAAAACCCACCTGGATGCGTTCCTGTGCGCTCTGCTGTAGGTGATCCTGCTCTGGCAGGGGGGCTGGACTAGATGATCTTTGAGGTCCCTTCCAACCCCTGACATTCTGTGATTCTGTGATTCTGTGATCAGAACAACGATGCACAGACAAGGGGGATCAACTCTTTTGGCTGGCTGACACGTGTGTCAAATTATTCAGTCATGTAGACTTGCTTCTTAAACATATGAAATGTTTTCTCTTGCGTGTTTTTATGTAAGTCAGACTGCTCCCGAAGATCAGTAGAGGAGCTGTGGTGCCCGACGCCTGACTGTGGTGACTTGCAGTGAGTGAGCACAGGTAGTGCTTGGTCACAAGAAACAACAGGTTGCGTTTCAGCGGGATAGCGGCTAAAATCCTAGCCGGTAGGATCTGACAAGCTCTTTTGTGCTGAAGCCTGAGCTGCCATCTCTTTCATTTATTGTCATTTCTGCTATGGAACGGAACGCATTCTGCCTGCCCTCGGCCTATAGTCACATCTCAGCTGCAGTGAGCGTATACCCTGAGTACCAAACTCCTGGGTCCGGTCATCCTCAGCAGCTGCTCCTGAATGATCTTTCACAAGTCCCATACAATTCCCTTTTTCCCTTGATGCTCCCTCTGTTTTTAACTTTAAACTGGTAATATTGATGTTCTAAGGGTTGAAACAATGGCTGCGTGTTGGAGAGTTGTTTAATGTCGTTAAATTGCTAAACACTGAAAACTGCTGCCCCTTGAAGTACAAGTGACTAAGAAGATGTGCCTGCAATTTTTTCAAAGCTTTAGAAGTCTGTAAGACTTGTCCTGTTACTGTTCAGTAGGAACGAATTTTTTTAGTGGTTTCAAGCTAATATAGTGCAACCATTAACTTTGAATCTTAAGAGGAAAAGTTCATGGGGGATTCAGGTTAAATGCCCAAAACCCAATGACCCTTGGAGCCTCTGGTTTGTTTTGTTGGCAGTTCAACCAGAATAACACAAACTTGCAAAGACTGGTCACCTTCTTTTCCTCCAGGTTAGCATGAGGTAACTCCAAACAACACGGGATCAACATGTCAAGTGCTTTTTGTCCCTGGAGTTCATTGTCTGGGCTTATGGTCAACAGCTGCCCAGTTCTCCTTTTCCTGAGGGTGCATCTGCTCCTTAGTCACTGCTGTGACCGTCATGTGAGCGAGCGTGTAATGAGGGTTCCAGCAGAAGATGAGTCACAGAGCCAGAGAGGTCAGCACGGGCTAAGCTTTCTCGTATTTGCCGTGCACCGTGTAGATTCCCGAGATGAACCTGCCTTCTGTCAAAAGGAAATGTCTTTTGTCTGGATGGTGAGAGCCTACGGGTGAGAGGAGGCTGTATTACCTTCATGCCATTCTACTGCGCAGAGGACTGAGAAAACTTACTTTAATGAGCTGTGTGTTTCCCTACACAAGGTATTTGTGTCCGGCAGGCTGGATAGTGATTGTGAGCAAGTCAAATGGCGTGTAATGGGGCAGCTCAGCCCATGCAATTTAGGGCAGTGTGGGGTTTATTATAGCTTCCGCCCAGGATTTGGTGGTTGTTCCTTTGCCTCGGTGTTTAAGATGGTAGAAATTCACCTGCAGCGTGGTTATAGTGCAGTTTTGAGTTATACATTTCAAACAAATTAATAACTTGATACGATTTGCTGTCTGTAAAACAGTGGATTTTCAGGGGACTTGAACATGATAAAAGTATTTCGTATTTTGATGGTGCCAAAAATCTGTGTGACAGCTGTGGTTTCAGTGAAGAAGTAAGTGTTTTATCGGAAGTGATGTGTTCTGTGGAGATGTGTTCTTGGTGATAAAATAAAAATCTTGAAGACAAGAGAGGAGATGAGGCTGAGGTTCTTGATCAGAACTAGAGACATGCTGCACAAAAGAACGTCTGGTTAGCGTGTGTCTTTTTTTCCTCTTTCCCACCACTCTTATACCCTCTCACGCAAAAAAAAAAATGTTGTTTTGCAGGGTCTTACTTTTGCTAAACCAGCGAAGAAAGTAACAAAAATAAAACTGTTTACCAATCTTCCTTGCTTCTTAGCTCCATGTGAAATTACGTGGTGCTGGTCTCGCCTTTTGCACGGGTGCTGGTGGCAGCGGTGTGCCGTTTTCTGGTCGCTCCAACGCACAGTTGCCTGCCAGCGGTCGCCTTGCACGTGGTGTTGAGCAATCCCTTCCCTCAATAGCGCCATTGAAAATGTTTGAGAGCTTGCTACCCGGTTTCGGCAGTTTAATTGCTAACGACGTGTTATTGCTTCAGAATTTAATAGCTGTTTCTGGTGATGATAAAGTTGGTTTAAGCCTGCAAGCTTTTTAAAACTGAATTTGTCGCTTCCTCTTTGCAGTGTGGTTTCCTCCTTTGGTACCTTCAAAACATTGCGGTCCGGGGTGTTGGGCGAGGTGACGTGTCCTATTTACACTCGCTTGGAACAGACTGCGTCACGGGCACTTGAAGCTCTGTGGGGTTTTCTTAGTTCAGATGCTCAGATGTGGCTTCCTGTCATCACCTGGTTACTTACTTTGGATGCTAAAGTGATGTTGCTAACTTAGGTATTGTTGTCTTAAACTGAAGAGGAAGATGGGCATCAATTTTCATGTTATCTCTGCGTGCTGCCAGTTGTGGAGTGAGCAGAGAGGGGATCAAAATATTACACAGTATGCTCCCTCGTAGTTAACCTCAGAAGAAAGCCTCTGATCTGTCTCCTTGGCTGCTTCTGCTGCCTTTCCAGCCATCTCTCGATCTCCGGGGCCACAACTCCGTTCTGATTGAGTTGTCGAGGCAAACACACTCTTGTTGACACACGGACCTAGCGACACAAACCCGTGTCAGTGAAAAAAAAGGCTGGAGGGCCCAGAAGGGAAGTCTTTTTTCCACCTCTTAGTCTTACAGAATCATGAAGTGCCCTGACTGCTGGTGGTCATATAAACTCTTCAGGACAGGGACTTGTTCCTTCACTGTTTGAGCTTTTGTAGCCCTAAGCCTCCTGTTACTATTAGCTAATAAATCCAATTATGAAATTCTGTTCATCCATTTTTATTTTCTTTTGTCTTGCTTGACCGTGTGGTAGCAGCAGAGTAGTTACTAATGCAGTATTGTTCTCCTGCTCTGTCTCCCATGATGTTGGAGATGTCCTGTGCTCACAGGTTCTGCAATTACAATGGTTGGAACAGACCAAGTCGGCCGAGAAACAGAACTTAAAATGTTTATCCAAATCTCTTAATCCACCAGCCACTAAAAATGCCCCTGCCGTGCTTTCCTGCCATTTCCTAAATCCTTGCAAAGGGGAAAGCGTTAAAGCAGCCATATGGTAGATGTATTTACTTGGAGGGGTCTCAGTCAGCTTCTAGAACTGGAGAGTTCAGCATGCAAGAGAGTCTCATTCATTGTTAATTCAAAATTCTTGCAGAAATGTGTCAAAGAACTCTGTAGGCTCAGCTGCAGCCTACCTGTTTGAAAGTAGCTGGTGGTTTTGGTTACCTTATGCTCTGGAGTCTGTGTTGAGATGGCTTAAAGGCCGTAAAGATTTTTTGGTTTCAGATTTGGATTGTGTTTTTATTTTACAAAATCAAATCTTTAAGAATCAGACCCTTCAAATTAGACTTCTGAATAAATCGAAGACCTAAAAAAATGTTTTCCTGTACTTTTTTTTCCCTTCTTTTTAAAAGACTTTTACTTTCTTCCCTTTTCTTGTTCTTTTAATATTGCTTCTAGGTTTTTATATATTTCCTTCTGCATTTTTATGCCTGCCTGTTTCTTTCTCTCAACACGACAGACTGCCCAGAGCAGTTGTGCTGTCTGTACCATTGGCGTTTTTCAAAACCTGTCTGGATAAAGACCTGGATAGCCTGGTCTGCCATTACAGCTGTCCCTGCTTCGGGCAGGAGGTCCCTTCCAGCCTGAAATATCCTGTGAGCCTATGGCATTATTTTTTGTCTGTTTTGTAATTTTTCTTTCTGGCTGTCATATTCTCTATATGCTCTGTTACACCATGGTTGTTACACCTTTCTATTGATCTACACATGAGGTTATACATTTTGGTGAATCTCTAATATGAATTTAGTCTATTAACCGAGGGCTCTTTCAAAAGATGAGGATCTTACTCTCTTAATAGCTAATTCCTGAATTATAAATCTGCTGATTTTGTGGCTGTTAAATATGTTGATGGTTTCAGGAATGACATTTCTACCAGCTCTGGTTAGTAAATACTTAATAAACTGTGAGACAGAATAGTCCTGCCTGAAGGAGGAGAAAAAGACTTTCTCTTCTGGAGCCCTCTGGCTGATTTTAGATTGTTTCGAACAGAACTTGAAGGCTTTTTCCCAACATTTGAACTGTGCAGATAGGATAATTCTATTCCTCTTGAAATGAGCAATGATTTTTTGTCAATGGAAAACCTACTTTTTTTGGTCTGCCTCGGCTAGCGATTAATGACGTACGTACAGACCGAGGACATCGCGAATTTTGGCCTAATGAGACCCCTGGCCTGCCAAATCTCTTGCAGTACACATCCCGTTGTAACTCACAGCCCACTTCTCTCCTCTCATATTAATCCCAGGATAACATTAAACTACCAGTAAGTCACAGCCCTCAAATGTTGACATTCCTTGAAAAAGTAACCGGGTGGAATGTCAGTGATGAACTTGCTGTAACTAACGAGATGTAACCAAGGTATGTTTAAAGAGAGTGCTTTAAATCTCACCTCGTGGCCAACAGTAACGTTTTCCTAACACCTAATATAGGCTAGATGAAAAGAATTTTGGTGCTTTCAGGGTATGGACACAAACAACTGTGTTTTTTCTACGTGCATCTGTAGTTAAGAAAATGTTTGCTAGAAACAGACTGTACTTTTCAATAGATTTTAGTGTTACTATAAGGGACCAAGCTGAGAGCGCTGCAAACCGTAGTCTTTTCTTTCTTGTCCTTGAACTGTCAAACACAAGTGGTAGTGGCACAAGCTCTTCTACTGGCTTGTCGTTGTATTTCAGCTTTAATCTGGAGACTTCACATCCAGTCAATCCGTTGGGCTCGCGTTCAGCCCTTTGCTGAATTTCTAAAGCTGTCATCGAGGTTGTGGATGATGTAGATGCTGCAGTATGTAGTGAAACTGGTAGGTTGGTAACTTCATTTTGCATCAGACTGTAAACAGCTGTCTGATCGTGATGATATTCAGCTCCTACTGACCTGTACTGGATCCAAACCAGTGACCTAAAGGTGAACGTAATTTCTCCTAGGGGCAGCCAGTTTCTTGACTTGGGCCAGCCTAGTGACCCAGCAGTGAAAACTGCGTCTCATTGCATTGCCCAAAGATCGAGTCGGAGACTCCAAGTAACTACAGTCAATAGATCTCAGGTTTTTGAGCTTTAATGCACTCGGGGAGAAAATGCTTGAAGAAATTGCAGCCAAAAACTGGCAGGTAGGCCTGATTTTCTGATCATCTCTTACTAACAGTTCTCGCCTACGTGTTCCCTGTGGTTCTAGACTTAAGCCCCTGTGTATTTTACTTATGTATATGTGCATGGATGTGTTTATACCAAGCTATTTTGTTACTTAGTCTGAGTTATTTCCTTGTTACTGAAGAAGGAATGTGTATGTAAGCAAGAGCTTTTGCTCTCCATCCAGACTGTTCTCCCAGCAGCCTTACTGATAGGGTGGGTAATCCAGCGTCTGTGAAGTCAGTCAGAACCTGCTTCTGGCCTCTGAATAAATCTTGAAGGAGACAGGTCACTGATAAGGGAGAATCATGCTGTTTACACTGTCCTGCTTGTGCAATCGACGTTGCAAAAGCAAACAAATAAAAGATATTGTAAAGTAGTTTCCAAAGTATATCTGTCCTTCGGCCTTTACAGATCAGTATCTGATGGACTGTAGGTGGACAGGGTGCAAGTCCGTGCATTGCCCTCCTGCTCATGTTTTCGTTTCCAAGGTGCAATCTGTTCCCCTGAAATGAAAGTTCCAGTCTCTACTGAAGATGACTGTAAATGCTTGTGACTACAAGCAATTAATAAAATGGGTTTATATATTCCCCGAAATGTTCAAATTAGTTCAACTGTTAGTGCATACAAAAATGCTGAGATGCTAGGATGAAGGGACACTTTCCCTAAATATCAGCAGCAACTAGTAATTCTTTTGAAGATTAATTTTCACTTGTGAAGTGAATACTGTGAAGTTAATACCGTGGAATGGTGCCAGATCCATTCCATCAATGGATGGTTTCCCAGGCAATTCCCAAGATGGACAGTGAGAGCGAAGGCTTTCCCCTTTTTGCCTCAGCAACATACTTGCACACAACTTTTATGGGAGAGCTTCGTGGATTGATGGGTTATTCCCTTTATCTCCTTGTCTGGTTTTTAGCTCCTTTTTAAAGATTAGCCGTACTTCTGTGTTCTTCTACTGCAGCCCAATAAAGGCAATGTAAATGAAAGGAAGGAATGCAAGTTTGTGCATACAGCATAAGAAACAGACTTAAACCGGGATCCAGAGATTATCCTGGGGTGGGAAAGTAGTTGAAACTTCCTCAACAGAAGCTGCCTTGCTAATCAGCTCTGGCAAAGAGCCTCTCGATGGGATCCTGATATGCTTTAGCAGGATTGCCAAGTAGAAGGAAGGAATGCTGTTTATTACTGTGCCCAGGACCGGTAAACTTCTCCTGGAATTCATGTCAAATCCCGATTCTCGGAGTTAGGGGAGGTTATGGAATACATGGGGTAGTTCGGAAGAAGACCACAAAGACCAGTCCATGTTGTAGAAAGACTTTTCCATGTAAGGCTTCAGGAGTTCGGTGAGAACGTGAGATTGCAGAGGTACTTGGGCTTGGAGTTGCTCTTTAGTCCTTCAGTCTTCTCAGTTGGGTGGGCAAACGTTGAAGAGTGTGTGGTGGCTGGAAGAAGAAGCAGTCAGCTTCAGCCTGAGAAGATACTGGCAGTATGGTTGGCAGTTTTGATGCAGCTCACGTGTGAAGCTGATACGCTTAGTACTGGTACATTTAAGACCATGTGAAACTTCTGTGTAGAAATGATCTTTAAGCCAGCTTCTTGGGTTAGATGCTCATGGGAAACTCTTGGAAACACGCACACGGCTGTGTGTGCTGCCATGATTTTACTGTAAGGGAAAATGAGACCGGAAAATGAAAAGCCAGCTAAATGCAGTCCATCTGGTATGTTTTACAGATGAAGGCACAAAACTTTTTTTTGCACTGTAATCATTGGGTTTCTGAACAGCCTTGTCGGAACCTGGCAAAGGAGCACATCTGTGAAAGAAATTAGGATCTGAAGTCATCGAAGGCATGAGAGAAAGCGCATACTTAGAACTCTGCGCTTCACTAACAATATTTATATGAGCTTTTCTAGAAGTTTTCTTGGAAAATTCTTCTTTGTTTTTCTAGGCATTATGCCTAAGGCATAACTTATTCATGCTCACTCATAGCATGTGTGTGTGCTGTTAGTTTCTGCATGCAGTGAGGTGTGCAAACCAGCCTCCTGTATCTGTGCTTTCTTTTGAAACATTCCTGCATGGAACTTCTGGAATTTGGAGAACAGGGATGGATGGATGCAAATTACAGTTTCCAGATACATAAAGCAGAATTCTCACAGAAGTCATTTTGTACTGTGTTGTGGAAGAGCTTACCTCCCTTTTTTTTACTGACTCTACAGGCAGAAGTTTTCATGGCCTCTTGCTGGATGTAGCTTTTCCTGGCCGCATGCTGCTCAATCTTTTGCGTTTGTAGTGGAGATCAAAAGTGTAGAAAAGCTCCTTTGAGCTATGGCCAGTAATACTTACCAAAAAAAAAAAAGTGCAGTCCTTCACTGAGGCGCTGGCTGGTTTGGGAAGCTCGGTACGTTTGCCGGTGTGCTGGAAGCAGAGGGCTCAAATGGAGACTGCAGGTCAGACTGGAAAGATGTGGGGTAAGGTGTGACTGCTGCCCTGTTCTTATGGGACACATTTGAATTCCTGATCACTGTTGGTGTCATTATGCAAATTGTTCTCTTGGGATTTAGAGACATCAAAAATACATCCAAAATAATACCTGCCTCCAATCAAGTGGAATTTTTGAAGTGTACCAAGGCCATCAATGACTTCCGCAGCAATCAATGCATGTGTTGACCCTTGCTCTCTGCTTCTGTGCAGTTTGGTGGACTTAGATCTCTTCTGGTTGTGTGACTATCAACGGGTTATAAAAAGTAGTAGTTTTTAAGGGCCAAGTTCAGTTATCTTTTAAGCAGAGACATAGCTGAGATGAAATAAACCTTTGAAACAGTGGAAGTAGGATGGTACTGTCTCCAAAATCTTTAAATGCTGACACTGTGAGGGTGGTGAGACACTAGAACAAGTTGCCCAGGGAAGTTGTCGTTGCCCCATCCCTGGCAGGGTTCAAGGCCAGGTTGGACGGGGCTCTGAGCAACCTGGTCTAATGGGAGCTGTCCCTGCCCATGGCCGGGGGGTGGAATGAGCTGATTTTGAGGTCCCTTCCAACCCAAACCACGCTGTGATTCTGTGAAAGTAACTGTATGTGACTGCCTTGCTGTATCCTGGTAAGGCGGGAAGGTGGGGAAGAGAAGAAGCTGTAATATTATAGTAGACTTACATTACTTGATTCTTGGGAAATGCTACAATTTATGAAAAAAAGCCTCTTAAGCCTCATGCATCTAAGGTTTTATTTTCAAACTTGGGAGTAGTTTGAGAATGTAAGTATCGGAAGGTCTCTGAATGTCACACAGGAGTGATGGTCCAGACTGCTGTGTGTCCTTTGTAAGTTCAAGATTTTTGAAGAACGTGACAGTAGAACAACACGTTCAGTCACTAGAGGCACCTAGGCAGAGGAGTGAAACCAGAAGTTTTATGCTCCTGATTTGCTGAAGAGATCCTGCAGGGCACGTTTGTCAGCATCACTAGTATGCTGTTTAAAGTTATAACACGTCAGTAAATATTATGGGAATAGTGAGCATGGCTCAGCATCACTCATCAGTCTGAAGAACCTGACCAGTTACAGGAGGAGGAGGAGAACGAAGAATGGGTGGTCTCTGCATTTCCTTGTAGAAGGCTTCAGCTTTTTCTCCTTTGCAGAAATGGTGGCTGCTGTAAATACCTCCATGATAAGGGCAGTGAGGATGAAAACTGCTGCTGTAACTGTGGCTCCTGAAATATTTACCAGTGTTGTGAGTCCCTGATGCCCTAGTGTGGTTGACTGGGAGGGTAGAACCAGCAGGACTGGGCTGGCAGCCTGAAAGATGATCCTCAGCGAAAAAGAGGGGTTTGTCTTTAACATAGTAAAGTAGCATCCAGCTTCTAAAGGACAGGACATAGAATGAAGACATGTTGGTGAGACAGGGACAGTGGTTGTGAAAATGCCTGCATTGGCCAAGAACTCTCAATGGGCTGCAGAGTAACTACACTGTAAACTGGTAAAGAAGTGACAGCAGTGGGGGCAGTATGTGCTCAGAAGACAGTAGGTTCCCTGCTCGTTACAGTTAAGAGCTTTAGGACTAGATGAAGACCTTCTAGTCAAAGAACATGACCCAAATGCACAAACATCTTTCTGAAAAGCTAAATTCCGGTTTACAGCTCAAGATGAACATGTTGTGATGCAGTTCACAAATTGACATATTCCTTGAAAACTCCATTCAGCAGTTGGCTCTGGTTACTTGAAAATAGAGCGTCAGGTTAGTTTTTCGATTAAGATGTTTGACAGAATTTGGAGGTATATAATAGAAATCTGTGTGCTCTCCCGTGTTATATCATGTCATGTTAGGACAAGGAATGTTTTTTACCATGGAACTGTCATGGAAGGCAACGGAAATGAGCCTTGAATCCTGCTTGCCAGCTGGAGAAGTACTCAAGATCTCACTTGGCGATCCGTGCTTTGTATAGAGACGTCTGGTAAGACTATTTACAGAAGCAGACCTTTTCAAATGGAGCACTGAACTCACTAAATCAAAAGATGGCAAACATCAACCACCCTCTGGATTTGTCTTTCCTTTGGGTGACCAAGTTTCATATGTTTTGGATTTACCAGATGAAGCCTAAGGGAAGCTACTAAAAGAGAGGAAATTTTTGAAGTTTCTTCGCCCAGTTCACTCTGAAAAAAAGCACAGCACAGCCCTTATGGTCTCTGCACAAATGTTGATACATTCTGACTTGTGTAAGAACAGCTTTCTCCTTGAGTAGTGTTTTTACTTTCCGAGTCAAAATTAAACACCAGCTACAATGTTGTTAAACTTCAAAGTGTTCAGTGAATGAAGACATCTATTTTTGCGGAGGCAAGTTTCTTATTCATCAAGTGTTATTGTATTGTGTGATTTTTTTCCAGTAAGTACCTCATAATAAAAGACAGATCAGGCTTACTCAGCAGGAGGAAGTGCAGGATCACAAATGAGAGGAGATGAAGGGGTCCTCCTCTGTTGACTCAAGAGGAACTGGATACTTCTTTCTCAACACTTCATACTCAACATGCCCAAGCCCAGCTATGTTTGCAAATGGGATTCAAAGTGACTTTTCTCTGTGAATTTTATGCCTTCAGAAAGAAATTATCTGTCTTGCAAATGGCATTTTCTTGACACATCTGGCAAGAAGGCGGGGGAGTCAGCAAACAGTGGCTGTCCCTTGTGTCTTACTGTGAATTAGCATCTCATTTTTGGATTTAGTTTCCTGCTATCTGTCAAAACTCTCTTGTGTAACTTCAGTTCCTCCAGAAATAGCTGTCTTTCCTCAGTATCTCGTGGTGAAGTGGTGGCCAACTTCCTTTTGACCAAGTTCCAACTGAAAGGATAATGGATCTTTCTGTTCTCTTGGTTGCTGCTCTCCCTGCTCATCTTCATAATCTTTTATTAGTGAAATTGCAGAAAGTGGTTTTATTTCCCAGTGCCTGCAATGCTCTCCTCTGTGTCTGAGATGGTAGTTTGAAATGCTCAGTTGCTACCTGGACCATGTTACAGACTGTGTTCTTCCCCATTCAGTTGTTATTTCATCATTGTTTATACCTGCTCGTGCTGCAGTTCCACAGAGAAACACATCATCATCCTGAGGGATCTTGTCAGGAAATCAAGCAGGTGAAATTGCAGAGGACAGAGCCGCGCACCACGCAGAGTGCTGTGTGTACACGCCGTCGGAGAACATGCTTAGTATAGGTAGTTTCTCCAAATACATTTTTTTTTGTGTGTCTTGGGCTGTTGAAGAATGAAAAACAATCAAGGAAGTTATTTAGTAAACTCTTAGCTTACATTTGTAAAGCCCTTTTACTTAGCTGCTGTGGCTAATCTAAAAACATTTTAAACCCCATTTCCATATCTGCTGAAGTTAGGTTTCCTCAAAAGACAAGAGTATCAAATTCTAATGTGCAGTTTCCTTTCAGAATACATTTTCTCCCGGAGATGAGTGCCTGAAACAGCTGTAACTTTCACATTCCACCTCTCCTAAATAAACACAAAGGTGACTCAGTGTACAAGAGATAGAGATCTGTGTGCCTGTGCACATCTGTATACATGTAGATAGATTTATTGATAGCCACAGATACTCAGAAGTTTTTTACAAGATGAGTGGTCATTCCCCTTATATTTTTCTTTGGAGTTGTCGTAATTCGGATCTGTTTTCATCTGACAGTGTAATACTGTGCTTTGGGAAATTGCAGACTAGTCTTTGGTCAACTGTTCATTAAAGGATTGATTAAAAATAAAATCAGCTGGAATTTAAAGACAAAAGCTGGGTACTGCTAGCTCTGTGTGCATTTGCCCAGGATAGAACTTGAAGCTGGAGACACTAGTAATGGTTCTGAGATATTATAGGTACATAATTTTGTGTATGTTGGTAACATGAAAATTTCAGGCATTGTTGTTCTTTAGCTGAACATGTCAGCCAGTTCACATCTTGCCTCTTGTGGTATTTGCAGTCCAAGCATTAAAACGTAAAGCTTTTTAATGAGACAGTGAAAAAACGTTGTAGGCCAATGAGTCCTGTGTCATGATCTCTCCAAATGTGTGATGACTTTGAAATTTCTTTTTATGGATTACATGTCAGAAACAGCATCCTTCTATAACACAACACAGTAACAGGTCAGAGTTGGTAGTAAAGTATATATGCTAAATGTTGCAGAAAGAGTGACTTGTATATCCTAAAGAATAGGAGAGGATGATTTACTTTGTTGTACGAGGCCTGGGGAGGAGCCTTTAAAAGAGAAATAATACTGGAGGATAGACCAATCAAAATAACTCTCCTCTAATAGGACTAGGTCCGTTTTCATTAGCCCGTATGGTGTCGAGACAAAGGAAAAAGCTAGTATAACATCAGCACACAACCTTTAGTGTGTGAGATGTCCATCTGCACTCCGTACAAACATTTGTCACTGTAACAGAATTAATCCTTTGTGCATGCAGGCTGTTGTTTTGCTTTGGTGGGTTATCAATGTTGGCAATGGAAGCCTTTGTGCCACTTTGCAGTGTGTAAGATTTGTGTGCAAGTGTTACCTTGTGTATAAGCATCTTTCTTTTCTTTCTGGATTTGCCATTTTCGTCTTTTTCCTTCTGACTGCGTTTTGTTTAATGTTATAGCCTCAAATTTGTTCATTACAGGAATACTTAAATACGGATTGTTACTGTTTAAACACGATGGTCTGAACCTGTAAGACCTCAGATGATGCAGAAGTTTTTTGTTCTCTCTGCTGATGTAACAGACTCTATGTGTCCCATGACAAAAAAGCACCATATCATTTTCAAATAGATAATTCTTTTAGGGACCTGATTCAGCACTGAACGTCCGCAGTGTTTAAAAACAGCGTCGCTGCTGAAAACACAAACCGGATCTAAACTTCAGTTTTGAAATAAGTCGATATCACGTTGTACAAAACGGCTGGAAGTTTTCTTTTGAACTTGCGTTTTTAAGAGAGGTGATGAAGTCAAACCTCCAAATAATAACATCTGCAATATAGTGTCTTCACAGGTGTGTTTGTCAGTGCGCTAAGTCAGAGGGTGAAGATATTCGAGTTCATGAATACAGGTTTTGATAGCCCTGGCATTGGGTTTCTCTCTGTAAAACACTTGTCTCTGCCTCTGCTTGGCACCTCATCAAATGCAGAATCAGACCTGATATTACATTAGTCGTGAGAAAGAAAAGAAAAAAAGAAAGAATCCTCTATAACAAAGTTATTACACATCCTCTTTTTCTCTCTTCCTGACAGTTTAAAATTTTCAAATTAGCTAATAAGTAAAAAATCTAGAGTCCATCTTCTGAAAATGCAAAGGACAATTTAAAATGCTGACAGTCAGATGCTGGTAATGACTGTGCTGCTGCTTACACTTAACCCACCCTAACAAATGTAGATCCTGCGTCCCAGCCAGAGTTGTTGGGGGGGATAAAAATCATACAAAGCCCACCAAGGTCTCAAAAAGTTAAAAAGTGACCTCTTCAATATACATGGTCTTCTGAGCACAAGGGGTGGAAAAGTCAGCAGAAAAGAACATCTACATTGTGAACTGGGAAGAGATCGGTGCCTTTGAAATTATATCCCTTGCTTTGCCCTAAATCTGACTGCAGCTTTTAGCTCCCACCACGTGTTTACATTTGGAAATCTCTCTTTGTGCATATAGAGTTTGTTCTCTCTTATGAAATGGTGTCTCAGGGGAAGGATAATTTAGAGCCATTTCCGCTTGTTATGTCTGCGCTGAACTAGGCTATTAGGGGCTTTTAATGCTGGATAAACTCAAAACCTACAACTACCTTCATCTGTGGATTATAGAATCTCTCCAACAAATTACATGCTGATATTACCAGAATTAGGAACTATGGACAGTGTCATGTTGTAACCAGCACCGGAATCATTTCATAGTGGAGCCAGCAGCAGGGTTGTGCTGCCAATCACAGATGCATACGTGGCTTCACTTTGGGAAGGCTGAGTTTTTAAAGGTTAAGTCTGATGGTAGCCAACGTGATTTTAGATTTCCGGGTTAGGAGCTCTTGCTGGACAGCATTTGAGAAAACGCGGGTTGTGCTTTTTGTAATTCTAGATCTAGCATCGTCTTATTTTTAATTATAATCTCAATTATGTGTAATTATGTATAATTACAATATAAACTCAAGAACAGCCCTAAGCAGGGGACAAGTTGTAAGCTGTGCTTGAGGAGCAGCCGCAGATAGCACTGAAGATTGGCGGCACACTGCTACACTCAAGTTTTTTTCTTCTATGCTTTGGCAAGAGAATGATCATGTAACAGTGTAATGTTGGCTCATTTTAGCTATGAGTTACCATTCCTTCATTGCTTCAGATGGTACTTTAATTAATTGTGTGACTGAGAGCCAAAAATCAATGCGTTCATCTCATTCCCTCTCTGACCAGCAGCTCCATTTGTGGTGATCAGCCTTGAGTGCCCACGGGGCGGGGGCTGGTGGTAGCCTGTCGAGTGACACGCGTTCCTGTCTGCGTGGAATCCCAGCCACTTGTACCGTTATTCTTACTGAGACTGGTAAATTTACATTCCAATTATCCGACATTTATAATTACAGAATACATCCAGATGATGTACAGGTTTGTTGCAGATAAATGCTTTGCTGAGTGGAAGCTTGTCTTAATCTTGTATTGAAGATATTAAGCTGCAAGCATCGTAAGAACTTCTTTCCTGGAGAAAGTCTTCGGTGTTTCTTTTTGCTTTCTTTGACTGGGAGATGGAAAACCAAATCGTTCCTTTCGTATGTCCCAGATAACTTCAATGATGCGGATGCATAAAAGTGAAAAATAACAGAACAAAGTTATAATTCACAGATGGTATAAAATCTATATTGCTTAAAATTTCCCTGTCACACTCATACCCTAATTTTACTAAAGCAGTGGTTTTGCGTCACTGTATTTCTGACTGTCTTAAAAGGCCTTGGAAGTTTATGAATAACCAGGTTATGTATAATTAGGAATAGAAGAAGTTAAATAGCTTTCACAGCAGTTATTAATTATGGAAGTTTTAGAAGGTTGAATTGTTTTTGAGGTGCTTGGATTCTAGCTTATCCAAACAGAGGTCAGAAGTTGCTTGACTCACCCGCAGAGGTTACCTGTAAAGCATGTAAAATCTGGTCTTTGTTTCTGTGATTCCAGAAATATCCAGTAGGGAGGGAGAAAGGAGAAGTAGTTTCATATGCATAACAATATTTATTTTTTTTGGTCAGAGTGATAGAGGAAAAGAAATTACCAATTTCCAACCAGCACTAAGCCACTGATAATGGAGAACTGGTTTTTGTCTGCCGGGTGCGGCTGTTGCTTCTTCACTAGGTGCTATTTGTGCTACCTCCTGGCTCTGTCCTTTGCCGTGGGATGCTCCTTCACTGCAGGCAGCTCTGTCCTAACCTTCACCCGAAGAGGCGAAATCGGGAGGTGCTCGCAGAGTCAGCGTGGCTCCAGTGGGGCGCCTGCAGGGTTTCACCGTGAGCAAGTCAAGAAGGGGGCCAGGAAGCAGAAATGCAGGTACTTGTCGAGCCGTCAGCCACCAGCACGTGATGAGATAAAGGAGGGAGTGAAGTCACGTACGTCTCCGTCAGGAATAGAGGAGAACTGGTTGGGAACTGTAGTCATGGGTCTCAGTTTCCGCTGTTCCCTAATGGGATGGACAACTGTGCAGATGTTGTCTAGGCCTTTGTGTCGTGAGGTGAATGCTTCTTGTTGAAACATCTGTAAATTCTCCTGAGACCTGTACTTCGTATTCATTCTGTGCTTTAATCCCTCTGACTTCGAGCATATCCTTTCAGTAGCACTCCGAGGAGAGCTGACTTGCTGATTATCTCAGCTATGCTACGTTTCTGTTTTGTCAACACTGAGCAAAATTCTTGCATCTTGGTAATTTTGAGAGGATAACTATTTGCTTCTATGTTGTTTTATTAATCAGTTTTCTTGTGGTTCACTTCTTTTACTTTTGTAGTCACAGCATGATTAAATTTATGTCCTATTGTTTGAATTTCTTAGTTTTTTAAAGGTAAAGGCAATGATGAATCTACTGAGATCAGGTCAGGAGGAGTTGTCATGCATTCCTCATACTACATCAATAACAGTTGTGACATTCACTTCAACAGAAATGGGTTCTTTTAATTATTTAGAAATAATCCTTCTTGAGTTGGATTACACGAAATACAGAAGCCAGTATCAACTGTGATGTTTTCCTGTAAAAGAAATTTGAAAAACTCATAGAAGGCAGGGATTTAAAATTAAATGGAAGTCGTACATAAAGTTCAGCTGGAATGGAATATTTAGTCCAGTTGTGTTACTTATTACTGGTCATTTGTAAGTTTTGGAAATGATTACATATTCAACTCCTGAAATTGTGTCTTTTTAGGAACCAAAATTACAAATACATAAAGAACACTCTGTTCTTAGGTTCTTTTCTCTAGAGTCATTGTTTTCGTTGGCTGTTTTTTTAATCAATCCAATACAAATAGTGTGGTATGTCTGTATAAACTTACACACTTAACTTTTGGCATTCCTCCGTGTAATAAACTGCCTTTGCTGAGGAAGGATAGCCTAGATTATGAAACCCGGGGGCTGCTTTTTGTATCAGGATGCCGTGCGCAATTTTGAACTTGTGTTCAAGGTGAAAGACTCAAGAATTTAATGAAGAGGGAATTAATCTTCCCTCATGCTCACTGGATAGAGATCACAGACTTCAGGTTTTGAGGGGACAAAACAGAAAAGGTCTTCGCTGCCAGTGGCCATGAGGCTGAAATGCTTTTATTCTCTAGAGAGCCAGAACTCATCTGTAGCTTCCCCTCATTTAAACTCAAGACACTTCAGTTTCCTGTTTAGTTTGCATCTAAGTGGGTTTTCTTTTAGATTGTAGATAGTTGTTTGTGTATCCTTTGCTAAGGGTTATTATTTTTCCCTTTAGCTGCTGGCTTGGGAATTGCCTGGACAGTGTTGCTTTATTGAAAAGGATTATGTGCTACCTTAGCTAGGGAATCCCAGAGGAAGCAGATACCATATAAAATCAAAACACAGTTTTGATTTCTCCAGGTTGCGACTCACTCAGTCTTTTAGCAGTGATCTACTTGAAGTAACATTGTGGGATAACAAATTTTTCGTGGTTCTTAATGTCCGCAGCACCACTCTCAATGGCAGAACACAGAATCTGTGTTCCTTTTTGCGGGACAATCGTGGTGAATCTGTGAGCCTGGCACCTGGCTGCCAATGGGTGCCAATACACTTATTTTTTGCATTGATCTCCTCCATCAGTCTGTAATCCAGCTCAAGCGAGCATTTACATTCGCTTTTTGGCCTTCATCACTTCTTTGTTACTTTAGTGAAGCATCTGTGAGACTATCTAAAATTTTTCTGAAGATTTGCCCTGGAGTTCCTGGTGGAACAAGGAAGACACCGTTAATTAGACTGGCTCCTGTTACCTGGCTGCAAGAAAAGACACTGTGCTCCTTTCAAGTCAAGTTAAAGCCTCCCATGCCCGCTGCTGTGTCACTTGTAGCAGATTTTTTCTAGTATCTTAGAGCTTTTAACCTCTGTGTATCTTCTCTAGAAGAGGAAAAACATTCTGGTAGAACTCTGTTTTCATAGCTCATGGAGCCATTTGTTATGGAAGCTGTGTGGACAAGAATGGCAATGGTTGCAAAGAATATTGTAAATGTTTCTTTCTGAAACGGAAGGAAACCAAAGGAATGGCTCAGAGGTCCATGTTACAAGATAGAGCAGATATACTGTCGTTACTAGGCTATGATCTCCTTATCCCAGGAACTCGGCAGTTCCTTCTCACTGGGATACACGTTTTTGTGTTTTCAAGACTAGAGGTACAGTGTTTAAGCTCACCTGCTCCTCCTTTGCTAGAAGGCAGAAATCTTCCCCAGTATACATTTCAGTTTGTCTCCTTAATGAGGCATGCCATTGAGATTTCACTCTTTAATCCATTTGTAGAGAAATGAGCAACTTTTTCTTGTGACAAACTAACATTTGCATCTATTATTATGCCTTACTTGCCTTGTGATTGTCAGCAACAGCTCCAAGCAGGCCAGTGAGAGGGGAAGGTCTCTCAAAGCTAAAGTGAAATTTGGAGAGGAGCTCACACAATCCGTTTGACCTCTAAGCAAGTGCTGTCACACAAATGTTCATACTAGAAAACATTCCTCTATTCATAATTTATCCATTGCTAGCAAAAAATCATCATCCTCTCTTGGATTGCCTGACTTTGTTTTATAGTAGAACTGAACTAACATTTTATTGTGTTTCTGCATATACTGTGGGGGAAAAAAGCAAGAGGGTGTAGGCACATGAGGCAGAAAGCACGGGCTTTGGAGAGAGAAGAAGAAAGAAAACTGACCCGGGCCCTTTTGAGAGTTTGAAGTTTGCTCCTGAGCCCGTTATATTGACCCAGGATGGAGAGTGCTACAGACTATAAACCCGGTTCCTCAAAAAGCATGCCTCTCTAATCCCCTGCATCCGCTGAGGGCCTCTCAGTATTGTTGTAAAAGGTCTGTTTTCCAGAGTGATTTGATTCCCATAGCCATGGGCACCCAGGCAGCTCTTGTTTGATTAAAAAGCTGAATTGTTTGCTGCTGACTGTAAACACAAACAGCTGCTTTCTGAAACCACACAAAAAATGAGAGCCAGATTAGTACTCTTGCTGCAGGACAGAGTTTTAAACAACTCACTGGCTATCTGGGAATGTTTTCTTTGGGAAAATAATTGAGATGGATGTTAAGAAATGCAGAATAAAATGTGTGGGTTTAGCTTACCTTCACTCTTCCCTGATTATTTCTGGTGCAGGCTGATAATCCAGTCTCAGAACAAAAGCGACGTAGTTTGCTTCAGGTAGTAATATTTACAGAGACTTGAAAATCAAACCAAAAGAAGAACCTTATGGAATCAGTCAACGCTGCCTAGTTTCCATTTCGTAGTGACCTCGTTTGCGTTTATCCACGCAAAGAGAGAAGGCGTGGTGTTTGGGACCCTGTGCTGGCCTTGCTGCGCTGGAGTGATTTGTTCTCCTTAGACTGGTTTTGTTGATTTGTATGATCTTGCTTTTCTACCTGTCAAGCACACGAGCAGTGTATAACTGTGCTCGGGGATGCGGTCTCCCGAGTTTCAATGTTTGTGTTTAATCTACTTTGTGCTTTTTTGCAAGCATGTATTCTGAAGGTGATGGCCTGCCTTTCCCGTGTCATGGTTGTGCGATCATTTAGATTTTGTCATGTGTGCGTGCTTATTGGGAACACCATCAGCAAGATAAATAGAAAACACGAGGCAGTTCCCTGTCGGAGACTGCTGAAAGCAAAAGGTTGCGAACAGTCCAGTTTACTAAGTAGTTTCCTACTTTCTGCTTGTGTGGTTTGTTTTTCATTTCACTCTGAATGAACGGTGAAAACCAGTTGTGTAATTATTGTTTGCCAAGAACAGGGAACATGGAAAGCAGTATGTAAAGCCAAGTTTTAATATAGAAATTTAACTTCCCGTTTCTCGGACACTAACTCAGACTTCTTTACCGTGGTTGGGTTCCCAAGCTTTCAGATACAGCCTGTTGGGTCTATGTGACACACGTTTATTGTCTGTAAATATTGCTTATGTATGCACACAAGTCTTTTCAGAAGCACTCTGAAATTACAGGACTAGGCATCTGGAGACCTGGCTTCTGTACGTGGCTTTACCGTCAGCTCCTGACGGATTTAAGCAAAATTGGAAAGGTTTTTTTTTACGCAATTACGTTGGACAGTACATAATCCTGTTCTGGGAAATAACAAGTGTCAGTACAAATCCGTGCTGCGTTGTGGATTCTGCTCTCCCCGATGAGGCTGTCAAGGGCTCTTCCAGCTTTTCACCTTCCTTGCTGCTTAACTGTGTGTCCTGGGAAGCATTTTACTACTTTTAATCGAAGTTTTGTTGACTTGAGTGTGTTTAGCCCTTGACCGACTCGCTATAAGGGCAATGCTTCTCTCCCTGTCTCCGTTTTCTCTTTGCAGTGTAACCTGGGGGTTATAACTGCCCCAAAGCTGTCTTTCTGTTGATTCGCCTTTTATGTGCGCTGGGGATAATGCAGCTTTTCTGGAAATACCACAATACTTGATTCAGTGATGTTGTAAGAACTGTCAAAATCTTGTGACAGAAGCGGAAAATTTTGTTGACATTGGAAAGAGAGGTGGCTAGGGCTGTAGTCTGCGTTCCAGCTGTAGGGTTATTTCTATGAACTAAAAAGGGATTCAGAACCTTATACTGAGCTGTTTTTATGAACTTGAAATAATTGAGAACAGTTTTTGTTTAGCTCTGGCTATTTCCTGAATGCCCTGGCAAGTCAGACATTAAAAGCCTGACTCCATCTTGAGATACATTAAACAAAATAACTAAAAAAGAATTTATCATGGAGAGGTATATTAATTCTTGAAAAATTTCGTGTTACGGTTAGCATTGCTGTTAGTAACACACCTACGTACTTTTTGATTAAAAATAACATGTATTTTAGAGTTGTCTAAGGAAAAAAACCCCTTACTCTGCGTATGTAATTATCGCCGTGCGCTGCCAAAGTCTCTGAGCATCTCCCAAGTATTTAAATAGAGAAACAATGGTATTAATAGTACTCTCTTCTTTTTCCGCCTGTAAAAACGATATTTAGTTCAAAGGTTGTTTACTGCATGAACTTGAAGAAATTCAAGGAAAGCTGAGTTGCACATCTCCTTTCAGTTTGAACATAGCTATACTTAACGCTATTCTCTTTCTGATCTCAGAGGGAGTTCTCCTCCCGCTGCAGCCAGGAGCATCTTCTTCAGCCCTGCAGCCTGCTCTGGCTGTAGGCACTGCGAAGAGATGTCTACTCACTCAGCATTGACTGGTCTTCAAATCTCAAGGCAGAAATCTTGAACCAGATGCTGAGTGGAAGACACTGTTTTGTGTCAGTGAGTTAAGAGAAATTTGCATTTCTGAACCAATGGACTTCACAAAAATGCCAGACTTCGCTTCCTGGTGAAATCTGTAATTTAACCTGGACGTCACCGATACCGGTCTTGCTCTACAGTGCATTATTGAATGTAATAGAGGCCAGTCCTCTATTTAGGTGAAAAAGACTAAAGAGTGATAAAACAACTGGAAGGAAGGTTGTGAGGACCAAATGAAAAAGAAATCAGAAAGAATAAATGAAGATGTTTTGCATTCAAAGTAGCTCAGCAGACTTTGGGGATACGTGTGCTTGGGTACTGTTCAACTCACCTTTGCTCTTTCCAACATCTCTCATAACCAGAGACTCAGTAATGGACGTGGGATAAGCGTCAACTATAGACACTTTTTCCTTTGTGTGCTACACCCGTCCTTTCTCTCCCTTTTCCTCAGTGCTTTGTTTGCTTGTTGATTTCTCTCGTGTTTGATCCCTGTCTACCCTTTTTCCAGATGAAGCAGGTTTATTTTTTTTCTGTTCCTTATTACTGGCGTGAAAAAGTACAAATCGAAAGCAGGAAATCTGGAGCATACCGTCAACCATTAAAATTGAGTAACCAGCTGAGCAACCAGGTGGGGAAAAGCCCTTGTGCTGGTGGGGAAGAGTCTCTTGCTTTCTCCCCTGAGATTCCAGTTTTGCTGCTGACTGGGCAGCAGTCCAGCAGGAGCTGCAGGCATGAGAAACGCCCCTGCGCTATGCACGGGGATGGCACGGTGGGGATGTAGCTGGAAGACGGGGCAGTGAGGACGCTGACCCTCCCACGAAACCCCTTCCCCACCCCCCTCTTTCTTTTTCTTTGCAGTTGCACACAGCGCTGTGGCTCCGAGGTCATTTGATTCCCACAGCTTCACAGACCACTGTAGCAGAAAGGGAGACAATGGTCCCTTACAAGGGGCGATGTGAGGCCGTCTTTCATCTCTAATAAGCCCCTTCGCTTGGGCTCCGAAGCCTGTTGTGTGTGTGCGTGCGCAGTTCCAGCGTGAACCACGCTGCAGCTTCCATTGATGTAAAGCGTCCAGGTTTTTTTGTTCTGTTTCTCAAATGGGCAACTCTTGGCATGTTCCAGCCTGAGGTGGGATTTCTGTTCAATGCTAGCACATCAGGAGACATCCCCTTCTCCTTTTCACATCGCTATTAAAACCTAAGGCCCATCTGGTGTCAGTCGGCGGAAAGGCTGAAGTCGGAAAGCAAGGAGGGGAGGGGGGCAGCTCTCTGGAGCTCCCCTCTGCCGAGCACAGGCTCTGCCTGTCGCTGTGCTTGGGCGCAGTTGCTGGCTGAGCCGATGAGGAGAGCTCTGTGAGAACAACCGCCCTGGCAAAACAACTTGACTGTCCTGTCACAGAATTTGCAGGCAGGGGTGCAATTGGAAAACTTTTTCTTGCCCGTTACCCTGCTATAATAAACACAAAAGGAAAGGGAATAGACGGTATCATGGAATTCTAGGGTGCGGGAGTTCAGAGCCATGGACATCCTAGTCTGGGTTAGCATTTTTACCAGTCTTCTGCCTGATCCTTTGAAATCCCACTCTTTGAACCGCCCTCTAAGTCTGGAGAACTGTGCAGCGGTGAGTTTGGGCTCTAAGGTAGGAAACTAGTTGTCCCCTCTCTTGGTAGGCTCAGAGTGTAGGTTCATGCTGGTTATGAAGTTTTTCCTACTCTTTGTCCCCGTTCAAAGCCTGTGTTTGGCCTGCACTGCCTCTTACTGCAGTTGATTCAAATGCCTCGCTGCGGGTGATTCCAGAAGGGCCCCTTCAAGCTCAGTGCAGGCTTATCTTAGCAAATGACCTTGGCAGTTCAGGTCCTTCAGGGCTTCGTGTCTTTCTCCCTCACTGCTGTATCCAGTACCTTTCGTACAGTGTTACTTGAGCAAGGCAAAGAAGATCCATGTTTCACTTGCTTGGGTGCCTGTTGCTGTTCTCGGCTACTCCAGCCCTGTGCAACCTCATGTTTCACTCTAGCATCTCTGGATGGCCCCAGCAGGAACCTTCTGCTTAACCTTGAGGCCTGACCTCACTTTCCTTAGCTTGCACGGGTTATCCGTTCAGGATACCACAGCCTGGAAGAGACGTCAAAGTGCGTTAAGGAGTGGTTATGCAAAACTGACAGACTCAAATTTCGGCCATACTCTACAGCAGGACTTTCATTGTAGAATAAGTATTCTTCTACCTGTTGGAAATTTTATATTGCAACGTGCATTTCACTGACACTGAGCACTTTTGAACAAAGATAGGAGACCATTTTCTCCATGAGACAAAGAATGTGAGCGATCAGTCAGGTGATCCCAGGCAGTGCAACTGGACAGTTAGAGACTTCTTGGCATTTGTAAGCTGGCCAGCTGAGGGGCCAGCATCTGAACCCATTTCTAGCACTATCCGGATGAGAATGAACCATTTTTGTTGAGCTTTCAAATACGTGAGGTAGAGCAAGCAAGTGCTAAATTTCCCTCAGAACAACGCTTATTTAATTTTATTGGCCCATACATTGCTTTGGCAACTGGCGGGCACTCCACAGTGATACAGCATTTTGGTCTGTGAGAGACTGGGAATTTAGGGAAAAGTACAGTTTAAGCTTCACTGAAAAGGAAGAAATGGATGGTCTTTATGGAAAGGGTGTCTTCCTGCATCTCATAAAAGTGAGTTTCCATCATTAGTTACTTTCAGACAGGAGAGGAACACTGATGGATAGATGAAGGTATAAATACGTTTCTATGTCTTCAGTTGTAGTAGATGTAGGGTGAGAGGTGATGTGCAATGGCTGAATGTGTTTGAGCTGTAGGACGGGTGATATCTCCAAGACAAATGACATTTTTTCTGAGTTCTCCAAACATTTACATTGTCAGCTTCTCCGGACTTTCAGGTAAAACGCCACAGTAATTGGATTGTAATTTGTTGTCTGGTTTCACTGCGATATCTGTAAACATCTCCCTTTCTTCTGCTGTTGCGTAACTTCTCGCAACAAGTATTGTCTTGTGGAATATATCACTTGACCTTTTTTGCTTGCCTGAGTACCAGAACACTGATTGTGCTTCTTTTCAGATAATGGAAATACGGTACTTGAAGTGATGCTGCCATCACAAGTGTCTAATTATTTCACAATGAAACTGCTTGTAAGCATGAAGCACACACCTCTTTTCACAGAAAGGGGAAAAAATGGACAGTAAACCCCAATTCTTTGGAATTGGTTGATAGTTGGCGTTGCAGAGCTTTAGATAATAAGGATTTTAAATTGCTCTGGCTGCACCAGCGTTCTTTCGATGCAAAGACCCAGCAAGTCTTGTGCAGGCTGAGTATGGGTACTTCTCCAGCAGCCATCAACACGTTGGCCCAGCCCATCCATACTTTTGCAAAGCACAGAAAGTGCTTAACTAGTACTGTCTTGTGTGAAAAATGATACGAAAAAGAAATCTCAGTAATAATGAGTTTTCATTTCAGTAAATCAGTAAAGAGTAAATAATTTGTTGCCTCAGACTCTGCCTGGACTTTCTGAAGTTTTCGTGTTGCTTCCATGAAGTGGGAGTCTAAATGGGTCTCCTCTTGGCTTTGGCAGACACTGACCTAGTCTGGTAAAGAGAAGGCTGAGAGGGGGTTTTATTAATGTGTACAAATACCTGAGAAGTAGGTGTCAAGAGGAAGGTGCCAGTCTCCTCACAGTGGTGCCCAGTAATAGGACAAGGAATATTGGGTATAAGCTAGAACGTAGGAAGTTCCGCCTCAACATGAGGAGAAACTTCTTTACTGTGAGGGTGCCCTGGCACAGGCTGCCCAGGGAGGGTGTGGAGTCTCCTGCTCTGGAGGCTTTCGATCCCGCCTGGACGCCTTCCTGTGTGACCTACTCTAAGTGATCCTGCTCTGGCAGGGGGGTTGGACTAGATCATCTCTAGAGGTCTCTGCCAACCCTGAGCAGTCTGTGATTCTGTGACCTCCTTCATGGCCTTGCCTGAGTGATACAGAGTCACTGGTAAAACAGTATTTTGTGGTCATGAACTTGTATAAAAGGGCAGTTCTCGGGGCTGGGTGGTTAAATCACGATTTTAACAGCTGTCTGACTTATTAGAAATATGTTAGAGGAAGGTTAATAAAATCAGGGTGTGAGTGGACCTCAGGCAGCATCCAACTAGCACGTTACTCAAGACAAAAATCCACGTTTCTTCTGAGTGCTGGAGAGCTTTGTGGCATGTATGGAGAGCTGTTCCATGGGTTTGTTGTCCCTTCGGTGTCTGGGCTGAGTCCTTGGGTGTGTGGGTGAGGTCCGTAGAGTGAAGCTATGAGGTGCTTCTCTGAACTCGTAGGCCACAACTGGGGAAAGTTTACTTGTATTTTGTTTTCAGATTCGCTTTACTGCTTTATTATGTGATAGATGCACTGGACCTGTGGAAAGGTTTTTAACTATTTTACCAGGAAAAAAAAGCACTCCATCTGAGAAGATAAGACTATTGCTTGCTTTTAAAGTGAAGGAAGTAGTCCTGAAATTTGAGGATCTCCTGTGCGAACATTTGTCTTTACAGAGAGGTGTTCGGTGACGATGTACTAAGGTTTCCAGTAGATCTCCACAGCCCTGCTGAAGCACAAAAAGTTCCTTCTTGCTTAGAGCTGTCTATAAATTATGCAGCCTCACCTGAGAGCCCTTTGGACTTTTCTTTGGGCAGATAAGAGGCAAGAGATACAATGCCTTGTGGACCAGTACTCGGTTCAGTTTTTCAGTATTCTTCTCTCTCACTCCTATTTTCAAACATTTAAAACACACCCTTTTAATGGCATAGTAAAGTCCATGCTGTGGTTTCCTCACACGACCCAGAGTGCAGCGTGGTCGTCGCTTTGTGCTGTCTGCTCAGCTCCTCACGAAGCTCTGCCAGCTCCAGCCAGTTTGCCGTTCCGCGGTGTCGCGGAGCTCGGCTCCGCTTCCTGCCACTGACCCCATTTCAGCCTTGGCTCCCCTCCCCAATTCTTTTTTGTCTCCTCCCTTGCCTTGCTATTCTTCCAAAAAATAAAGCAAGTGGATGTTTGTGCAAAATGTGCATTCCTAGGTAGTAACTGGCTATTAGCTGTACTGTGGAGAGCACTGGGATGTTGACAACGCAAAGATAAATGGTCATCGGCATAATTTAAACGCCGAGTTGCAAAGGGGAAAAAAAAGGAACTCGTTTTTAGTGAGAGGGCTTGAGATACGCTTGGGACAGCAACTTAACTACAGAGCAGCACCTTAATTGCTTTTTTCTCTTTATGCATTGAGCTGGCATCTACGGACAAACAGAATCTTCAAATTAGGGTGTTTTCCATCTCATCCACCCAACAACCCCTTTCACGTGTTTATTCTGAGCAGGGTGCATGATTCATCACCCTTGGGAGGTGAGGCAGCGTTTGGTGCTGATCTCAGACAACTCATCTCCCCCTTACTCCCCTCGCCCCCTAATGAGTGATGCAGATTTGTACTGGGAAATTACATCACCAATAAAATCTTTTAAGGGGGGCATCCATGACACGGAAAGTAACTGAGAATTTTTGCTGTTGGGTAATGGTGAAGTCAATTTATTAGAGGCTAGTTTGGACAAGGCAGCAGCCACAGTAGATGCTTTGGCGTGGAAACTCACTGAAGCTAGTAACAAGTGGTCTTGCTGGGAGTGGGAGAGCTGCAGAAGAAAAGTGGTGGTACTACTACAAGTGTCTGAAAATGCAGAGTCATACTTCAGATCCCCTGAGAGTGCAGTTTCTTTACCTCTGGGAACCAGCTACACAAAAAGACTCTAAACTGTCATTTTGCAGAGAAAGCGAGATGTTATTTTCTGCTGGGAAGATTAACACGCACAACAGATTTCCCTGCTGTACTGGAACAGGTGGGACTTACAAGTCCCACACATGTATATTTAATGTGATGTTAATCAATTAAATGAGGCATATAAAAAGAATGAATAGTCAAGTCATTAACATTCTTGTCTGTTGTCCAGCACTGGCCGGTACGGAAGGGAAATAGTTATAGCTCGGTTGATAAATATTTATTTCAGCAATATTTATTTCGGTGGTTTGCTCAGATGGAGAACATGTGCATCCCAAGCAACACGGTCTCCCGGGCCAATGCCGAAGTGGTGTGTGTCCTCCACAGCGAGCCGCTGCAGCTGGGTACACCAGCCTTAACGTGGGAAGCAGAACTGGGATACAAGAACCTTTAAAGTCATTTAAGAACTCAGGCTAGCAAAAGAAAAGCAGCATGTTAATTCCATTAATGAAGGAAAACTCCCATATGGGTAATAACTAGGACCGCGCATGCGTTTGCCAGAAAACCCAAAAGGTACATGGAATTTGTGTGTTAGAATTCATTGCAAACTCCATTAATCTGAGGTCTCGTTACAGTGTACTTAGAGCAGTTCCTGATTTTATGGCTTTATTTGGTTGTGATTCTATTTGGATAAAGCTCTGAATTTTTCAAAAGAACTTTGGTTTAGGTTTTCCAGGATGTTTTTGCATCCGCAGCTTTGAAAGATAAATCCAGAAACAGCAGCAACGCAGCACAAATGTCTGACTCATAGTTACACACCTAGAGGTAAAAAAAGAAAAGGAAACCCCCCCAAAACCCCCAAACCAAACCCATCCCCCAAACCCTCCAAGCACTTCTGACTGTTAAAACAAATGGGTAATTTTGACCCTGTATTGCTGTAAATATCTTGCTATAACCAAGTTTTTGCTGGTTTTTAGTGTAAGTGCTCAATGTAACAGGTCACTGTTGGGACAGAGTTCACTGGGTTGTTCTGCATACCTATTTTCTGAGTTTTTTAGCTGGGTGGATGTGAGTTGTTGAACACAATTTGATTCCCTTCTTAGCCCGAGCTGCTAAGCGGTACAGCTGGAGAGCAGCTGAGCAGGTGTCGCATCCCAGCCTCCAGAACAGCGACCAAAGCAGGTGAATCGTGTGCTATAGAGTGGGTACAGGAACGTTGTGCGTGAGCTCGCGTAGCAGTTGTGGTCAGTTTTACTTTATGTTCATCATTCTTGTTTTCAAATAAACTTTGAGTCAGAATACATGAAATCTGAAAATTTTTTGTCTGCTTTCAGATGAGATTAAAGATTGAGCTGTGAAAGAAATCAATTTGAAAAAAAATCCTGAAATTTAAAGCATTGACGCAGATAAAATCAATAGTTATTAGCTGCTTGTTTTTAGAAAATAATTACTAAGACTCAAGAATGCTGCTTTGAATACTGGTGCTATGTTGTGGGAGCAAACAAGATTTGGTATTTTTCATTGATGTGTCTCATGTATATGGTGGTGTAGCTGACACCAAATTTAGGATGGAAAGGAACTGAATTCTTCCTTTCCGAAATCATTATCTACACTATCGACTGTGTGATGTGTTTTGAGTTTGAGATGTTTCCCTGTTTGGCTCAGAAGGCACTCATTTTTGCAAGAGAATGAGTAAGTTTCTGTATGTATCTCACTGCAGAATTCTGTGCAGTAAATGGATTTGTATTTCTCCTGGCTTGTTCCTGAAGGAGGTGAGCTCGCAACTGTAGACTGAAGCAGCGGCCTGAGCGCACTGGGGTTCTGCTAGAAACACTCTAGCTAGCTATTTGTTCCTTCCTTTCTTCCATATGTTTTTTTCCTCCAAGGAACTAAAATTCAGACAGTGTAATGGCTCGAGTAAGAACAACTTGGCTCTTCTGCAGCCAATACATACCTTAGTCTGTAACATCATATTCCAGACTGATTCATGCCCTACATGTATTTTGCTGTGGATATGACAACGCACTTGTGGTCTGGGAAAATCCTTTTCAGTGCCTTATTTACTCTTATTTCCTCAGCCCTGTTGCTAGATGTTTTCAAGGGGAGGACTAAAGTTGGTGTAAGTTGGACTAATGGCAGTGTCCTGGTACGAGGCTGCGTTAGCTGCCTGCCTTTATACCAGGGTGTAGGAGATGGAGATGAGCACTGACCGTGGCTTTCATACCGGTGTCCAGTCTGCAAACAAGAGTCTAACAGTGACTGTGCGCTTATAAACTCGAAGCAAAATACGTTGTATTGTTGTAGGTTTAACCCCAATGCTTCTGGAGAGCACACTGATACAATTAAATGCATTTTGAGTTTTGAAAACTGTATCTGTAACTTCTGTGATTTCATCAAAGTTGCAATGGTTATTGTTTAAATAGGTCACTACATCTGAAGAGAAAATCTAGGGAAGCCAACGGAGAATAACTAATTTTGATTTTTCGTGAGTGTGTTCTTGCTGTAGTTAGCTCTGATGGTTCACTGACAATTGACCCGAGTGCCACGGGCTCTAATCCTGCCCTGTCTTGTAAATAAAGCAGGACTGGGCTGAAACCAGCATGATAAACTTCCGTTGGGCACAGGATAGCATTGGTTGTTAGTAAGCATCTTATTTCCTACCCGTTTAGCATTGAGACAGTCGCTGGGAGTGACATAAAGAGGCACTGTTTTTGTTGAAATGCTGTCTTTTACATGAAGCACAAGTCTGTTATTTTCAGCAGTTGAGCTCATCGAAATTCCTGTGGCACCTCTCGCAGGAGATAGGATATAACATGTCTTGGCTGACTTCAAAAACCTGATCACACAAGGCCAGCCTTTACTTTAGTGTAGGTCAAGTAATCTATTTTTCTTTGGCAGTGCTTGCCTTTAAAATAAGAATTATATGAACCTTGCTTAGTGAGATGCGTATTTATTGTTCCAAAGTAAATTACGGAAATTTTATTACTCATTTGCACAATCAGTTACTTAGTTTTGTATGATTCATTTTAGTTTTGTGGTTTTTACAATTTTTTTTGAGAATTCAACTTCCTCCTTAAAAAATGTTAGAATGGTCCATTCTGGTTATCTAGTTCGAGCAATTATAAATCTCTTCTTGCAATTTCTTTGGCTGGGAGAGTTGAAGCTCATCTGTTAGAACCGACATAAAAGGCATTGAAGACTCATTGGCCTGCAGTAGGTATCTGGACATTTCTCATTTCTGGCTTCAGGCTTTGATTGTCTAAATAGATATTAATATGCAAAAGACTGTACTGCAAAGGCAAAATTGAAAGTTGGTTTTGCAAGGAAGAAATTCAAGTTGTTTAGCTTTGTACACTAATATGCTACTTAGTCGGTATCTAGCCCATTCTTACGTATGTCAAGTCGATACTATCTTTGGGCGTACTGGGTTTTGTTAACGAAGTTAAGATATTAATTGTTCTGCTTCTTGATCAGTGTTCTTGTTCATTTACTTTCCAAAGTCAAGGACTCAGAACCATCGTACAAGTTCTGCTTGACAAGCATACATGGAATTCCACGGGGATTGTACTCCATCACAGTGCTCAAGTTATTTGTTTTACGTACTCCTGACCTGAGTATTGAGAAACTTGAATTGTTTCAAAGCATAATGTAATCAAATCTTAAGAGTTGATTCTTCAGGTAGGATAGATAGCTCCAAAAGAGGTGGAAAAGCAGCTGTTACCTGTTCTTGCTATGTGGGATAAGTTGTCTTCCCGCTGTATTTCTCTCTTGTCACATCAGGCAGAATGAGCTTGCCTATGGCGTTGCTTTCCAGAAGCAGGAGTTGCTTGGCTTCGTTGATGCCAAGCTAGGTAGTGAAGTTGCAGCCCTCCTTTTTGGAGAGAAGTTTATGTGTAGGGTAGGAATGCCTGGAGTTACATCACTGGTCAGTGACTAAACTTGCTTTACTTTCTGGAGATTATGTTATGCTGGAAAACTGCCACACGCTTCAGACCACTGGATATGCAGCTTAGCTGGTCACCTCTACTTGTACTGCTGAATCTGCAGAAGTTCCAGTGCAAGGCACAGAAAGGATACACGTGTGTCGTGACGTAGGGAACAGTCCTTGCAGGGGCTGCTGGCACAGTCTTCAGCCAAGGAGCCATTCCCCTCGTGTAAGCAAGGGAGTAAAACTGTGTTATTTTTCCCTTGTGTCAAATAGTGCTATTTATTACTGAGTTGGGATGGTGTGACAGTACTTTGTGCAGATCTTTTTACAGTGTTTCATGTACGTGAACACAGCTACTACTTAACCCAAGTTGCAGCTTTTCAAGATTTTGTGTCACACTGTTGTAGGGCCAGTCCAACTCCCAGTTGTGCATTAGATAGCGTTTGTCTTTTGCGACTTACTGTTCCTTTTTTTTTTTCTCAAAAGAACAACTGTCTGTACAATGTGGGGTCTCCCTATGGGCAGGTTTTGATGTAAATATACACACTACTGGCTACCTGCATTAAAAACTTCTTTGCTTTTGGCCTAGAAACTGGTGGTGAAACTGTGAGGTCATGGGGTTAATTTTTCAGTCTCAAAGTCAAGAAGGATGAAGTTGCACAGATGAACTTTAGGAGGCTATAGTTTACCTCTGGAGTGGCCCACTTGAAAATAAGGACAAAGAACATAAATGTTGACTGGAAAGCCAGTGCAGCGAGTGGGGAGAGCTGTCTTTCTGAGTCTGCGAAGAACTGGAGGGGCAAACCATCGAGTCTGAGGAGGTGATAACATCCATATGGGGGAATGTGCTCTGTTAGTGGCAGGACTTGCTCACTTCTGTCTCTCGCTCTCTGGAGTCAAGTGCATCTCTCGGAGGTCCCTGTTGCTGCCCTGTAGACACTGTCACTAAGAAGTGGGTGATGAGAATGCCACTGAAACTCCAGAGGACATTATGTAAGTCCTTAAAATAACATTTTAGACTGAGAGCACTATCCTTTCACTAGGAAAAGTCACTCTCCTCTGTCTTATACTGAGTGATGGTGTGAAGACTTAATCTGTTTTGCTCACTGCCTGCGTTGTCCAATTTCTATGTGGGGTTGGAAAATTCAAAATAATCGCTACAGCTTTGGGCTTCTGTGACTCTTCTCTCTGTGCTCTTTTTTAAAAGGAGAGGCCTCTAGTGAAATGGAGGAGATTCTGAGCACTACAGACCATATTATTAAGTATAAGCTGAGAGTCTAAATCCTCACCAAAACATTATATGTGGTTTGTCACATCATTTGTCGCATCTGCCGGTGCCAGGAGCCGACCTAAGCATGGAAACTCAATCCCATCACAGCTCCTGAATGTCTTCAGAGGCTACAAAGTCTTTGGCAGGATGCACAAAAGGAAGCTTGCATCAGAGCTGTCTGCTTAACATCTGGACCTGTGTTTAAAAAGTACTTAGTGTCTCAATGCAGAGCCAATTTTCTAGCACCTGAAAGTGCAGAAATTCACACACCTGATCATCGCTCTCAACCTTGCTCTGTTTCCCAAATGATTGTTTTTCAAGTACACTCTTCACATAAAAAGGGATGAATAAGGTTATACAGTTAGTTCCCATGGCAAATCCGTGAATACATCAAGAGGATTCCTGAAGGAGAAGCAGCATGTGGTTTCCTCCTGTGGCTGTATGGACAGTCAGTCGAATACACTCATCTTTATCTCCCCAGTCGTCTGAAACACCGTTATGATATTCTCGGATTTGGAGTAAACTTACTCATAACAAAAAAAATCTATGTCTACAGCTTGCTATTTTACTTGTAAATGTTGCCTATTTGTGCTTTAAAGGCAGGGGACTGACGTTTAGTTAAGCATCTATCAAACACTCTAAACAGATTTTTAAGTTTAGCTGGAGTACAGGTGGTGTGTTTTTCTTTCGCTCTGTGCTAAGACACCAAAGTCAGGGAATCCTTTTGGAGAAATGAGCCTTAATTTTTGTAGATGCCATTTGTCTTTCCAGAGATAGTGTCAGGAAAGAACTTGGTAAAGTTACTATATGAACGATGTCTGACTTTGGTTTTGAGAAACCGTATAGAAGAGAAAATTGTAAGAGCATTGACAGCTCATTCTACAGTTGTAGGAGGTTGGAGAATTAATGTCTTGGCTATTTTTACATCTGTTTATTGTGTTACTTCTACAATACAAGGATACTTTTTAAAAGTCCTGGAAATGTAGCATGGGGAATAAGACACAAGCAGGGAGTGCTCTGCCTGGAGTTAACGGCAGCCTTACCTGTCCTCAGCTAAAGCATACAGAAAACACAAGATTTACGGGAATTCTTTGCAGATAATTTGTGTATATGTTGTGCTGCAGCTAGACAGATTCAAAATACATAGATGACTAGTTATAATCAAATGATGACTGATATATAGTAGATGACTAGTTATAGTAAGTTTGACAAATCAAGTACCCGAAGTTGCTATAACTGCATCAATATTACCAGACTTGAATATTAGGATTAGCCTTCCACATTAGGCTCAGAAAAAAAAAAAAAAAGATACATATGTGGGAGATCTTTTTGTGTGCATCTTGACTCCTAAACTTTGGGGATGCAGCCATGGCTGTTTTCAAGCCACTCTCAAACTTGTGTGAGAGAGATGGGTATATGCTGGGTGCAGGAGAGAGGAGGCTGCGTTGGAAACCGTGAGGTTTTTCCCATAATCACTTGAGTCCAGAAACTGAAGTTTTAAAAACACGTAGTGTAGCGAGGTGTGGTTGAGTAATACAGTGTGTGGTGTTCTGAAATACGTTTGTACAGCTTGGATATTTTCTCATATAGATTAGATTCTTTGGCAAGTTTTGGAGATTACCAGGACTGAAGAGCAAATCCGAGGGGCAAACCCTGCCCAATTCCTTCTCCTTCTCCCCCCACTGTTCAGATTCCAGTTTAACACTCTTGATGTTGCTATGGGATCATCAGTGACTTAAAAATATTTCCTTTTGTCTCTCATGAAATAACATTACTGCGGCAGCATCGTGCAGAGAAACAGGATCAACCCTAATTTTCTGGGAAAGGACTGTCCCTTGCTTAGTGAGCGCTGCTGCTCCCTGCACCACTGGGTTTTTCGGCAGAGTTTGCCGTGGAACTGTTTGAACAAGGGAGAGCTAAAGAAACCCTAGCCAGAAGGTGATACCAGCCAAAATTTTGTGAGGGAACCCAGCTGACCTCTCAGGTTTCAGAAATGACTGATGGGTGCCGGGCAAATTCCCCTTGCTCCAAGGTCAGCTCGAGCTCACCTGTGAAACCCTGTGATCATGTAATTGTTAGACTACCTGAAGTAGTTGCAGTCTACAGACATCTCCAAAATTAGTTTTTTGCATGGAGTGGAGAGCGACCAGGGCATTTTGAGGGGGCAGTGTATGCCTCTGAAGCTTTTCTGTTTGTGCAAGGTCATCCTCTGACACACAAATACTCGACGTGCGCACTGCAGTGTGGTCCAGGCCTTTCTAGATTTTGGAGAGAGCAAGGTCCAAAAGGGTATCTTCTCTCTTTTGATACCGATGCAAATATGTTGACCCTTACTTGATTATTTTTTTTGCTTAGAAGAATTCAGTATAGTTTAAAAGTTTAGAAAGTGTATTCAATAGTCCAAGGCCTTGTTAGGAGATATTTCGCTGAAACTCGCTGCATGAGTTCCTTTGGACACGCTGAGTATTCTTTTGCATTACCCTCTTGGCTGGAGGAATTCTTTCTGTGACAGAAGTGGAAAATGAATCTTTGTACATAATTGCAAATCGTTTTTATTCTAATTTTTCAGTGATCTTCCAGCCTTTGGCAGGGTCTTGCTTTGCAGAGTTAAGCACGCCAACATCTGTGCTTCAGAAGGGTTTTTAGAAAGGTGAGATTTGCAGGTTGAGTGAAATCCCACAGATCTCCTCTCCCAGGCTCCTGCTGTGGTGTCCAGCATGGCTGTCCCTCTTCCTTCCCTCCTCCTGGTGCACTTCTCACTGTAGTACAAGGGTGTTGGAGGCCTCTTGGACCTTTATGGTAAGAGGACTACGTTTTATGCTAATAAAAAGACAGTTAAAATCCTCCCTCTCATGAGCCATTTCCGCTATATATCCAGTTTTTCAGACAGATGTCCACATCCTCATTCATATCTAGCACCGTGTTGCCGTCATGCACTGACAAGGTAGGGCTGGACGTAGGTGGTTGTCTTCCCAAATGAAAGCTTAAATGCCTAAGTTTTAGTCCTGGCCTCACGGGAAGTGCTAAGACAGTTTCTGAATGTTGTAGCAGGGTTTCGTTTCAACACGGTCACACAAGTGGCACCATTAGTCTTAGGTCTGTCACAGAGAGATCTGGTGTGACATTTTACTGTAGCCCAGGATAAAAAGTTGCTTTTTCACTTAAAAAATACACAAACCAACAGTATTTTTTAAAAAAAAAGAAAAAAAATAAAGGATTGTGCTTTCATTTGTATTGCATAGTTGTGGAGATCATGCAGTTTGTGCTGCAAATACCTCATATGATGATGCATCAGCTCTTCTGGCTCGATGAAATGTGTTGTCATGCTGGCAAAACACCTGAAGGAGTGCCATCATGTTGTTGGAAATCCCCTGGCCATGCAGCACAGGGCAGTCTCCTGTCACGGTCCCTAACGAGCCGGTACCCAGTGGAGCTGCAGTGCCGGTGGAGCGAGAGCCGTGCCCCGTTCTGCAGCGAGATGCAAACTGGATTCCCAGCTGCTGTCATCCCGCAACACTCTCAGAAATGCAAACCCTCCCCACCCATCCCAGTTACAGCTCGGGCAGTTGGTTTTTGCTTCCTAAGAGTAGCTTAGTAGTTGAGATGCAATTGGTGCTTTTAATTTCCTGACCTCAAATCTTGACCCCGGTGACTCTATTTCATCAGTGAGAAGAATTGCTTACAGCCATAAGTTTTTAAAGTACGTTTGATCAGGTTCATTCCTGTAGAGCAGAAAAAAAAAGAAAACAGGTAGCTTTCCTAGCTGCTGTAGGCCAGCTCCAAGCATTTATAAAAATCCCATCCAGACTGTTTGTATGTATATGGGAGATGTTTTGATATTTTTAAAATAGGTAGAGTTTTTTGTATGTTCAGAAAATGTGTAAATCACCTTAATTCTTCAGTTTTTAATAATTTCTCATAGTAAAAAAAAAAAAAGGCACATCCGCACCCAGGTTCATCATCTGGACTATTATAGCTGTCGTAAATTAATTCTCAAGTTATCTTCTCTGCAAGAATCTTTAATAGCTATATAGCATAACGAATGAAGTTGGAGCTCTTTCTTGAAGTTTATCATCTCGTTGAAATGACAGAGAGCTCGTGTGGCATAAGAGGTCAGTTACCACGTTATATATAACTTTTTGTTTTCATCTCCTACTGTTCTCGCAGGGAACTAAAAATGTTTTAGACAACAGATGTGGAACACTTAAAATATTTGGAATGTGTGGGAATATGCTGAGGGACCACCTGTCCCGCGACGCAAAAGACAGGGTGGGTTTGTGAGCCCTGGTTGTTAACTGGCAGCAAACAGGAGGGGTTGGACACCACAAGTGAAGCAGAATGAGAGCTGTGGGGTGGCAAAACTGAGTGGGCTTTGCTCAGGGAAACGTAGGGAAGAAGGGCAGATCAGCAAGTTCAATGCTCGTTAATACTTGGCCGATAATCCACACTTGAGATTCCCTTAGTACGCGTAGCCTGGAGCAGTTTGTCTCAGGAGGCTCATGGCTGAGAAGAAAAGAAACGGGTTTTATCTGATTTAGCCTAAAATAGGTATTTTATTTATCATTTGACTACTTGTACTCGTCAGATCCTATCTATTTAGTTACAAATTAACAATTACAGCTGGTAACGACTACGTTGGCTATCCTTTGTGAAACAGAACAAACTCCAAACCATTTACATATTGCAGAAACCCAAGATTGTTATAACAATAATTTGGATTCCTTTAGGGACTGAGGATGTCAGGGTGATTTGTTGCTGGTGTCTGTTTTTGTACACATTTACTATTTATTGATTAAAGTTAGCAAATGTTTCACAGATGAGGGAACAAAGGGGCAGATAGGATCAGTATGTAGCATTTGCCTTTCTTCATTTGGAGTTCTGGCATGCGAGCACCCACAATTCCTTGTTATCTTATTCCTTCAATGACTTTTTTTTTTTTTAAAGGAGGATATTAAAATTGAGATGATAGCTACTTCTCCGCCTCGGGGAAGGATTGTGAAGATAGTTAATGTTTATACCAGTTACCCCCTCTCTTCCTCCCTGCAACCGTTGCGTGAAACTGCGGTCGCTCTGCTCCGTGCTTGTGCCCGTAGGCAAGCGTCGGCTGGGAAACAGCACATCAGGCTCTGCCCTGAAAAAAAAAGATGAAAATGATGCATAAATGAGAAAGGCATTCAGAAACTCAGATTCATCCCTCGCTCTGTGGACTTTGGAGACAGTTGAGTTAACGCTCGATGGCTTAGGTCTCTCTAAATTTTAGGGACGGATGCAAAGCTGCCCTTCAAGACATGCCCAGAGTTGGTGAGTGAAACAGCTGTTGGAGCGCTCTCTTGATCTGGGAGGACAGAAGAAGTCAGGACACACATCAGCAGTGTTTCCCACAGCGAGCACAATTCTCTCTGCCCTCGTGGATAATGGCTCGCTGCCGTACACCGTGCAAACAAATTACACGTACTGTGGGAGCCACAACTTCAAATTTCTCAACCTTTTTGCATGCAAAACTCCGGCATTAATGACGCTTTTTTTACATTTAGAGTTCCTCTTCGTTAGCTGGAGGGAGGTCTTTGTGATTAAAGGAAGCTGGTTTCATTGAGCCAGACGAGCTCTGCTCTGTCCTCTTTTTCACCTCCCCTCAGGGCAAAGACCAACAGCTTGAGGGTGACCCCTTCAAGAAGTTTCACTGAAAAGGAAGATGAGAAAGGCTGGACAGGCTCTTTCTAACGCTCTGCGCCGGAGCCAGGAAAAGGCAGCTGTTTCTAGCCTTTCTGGGGTGTTTTCTTTCTTTTTTTTTCCTCCCCCCGCCTTCTTTCCTGGTGGCTGGGATCTGGGCTTGCTGCCATATCTGTTTGTCTGTCTGTCTCATGTTGTTTTTCTCAGGGAGCTTCAGAGGCCAGTTGCCCGTAGTCAGTTGCTGGGAACAGAGGTTGTTCCTTGTATCGTCTTAACTCTCCATGCCAGAGTGTTCATGCTTGAATAGGAAACAGCAAGATCTGTCAAAATAGCCCTTTTCTTTAGGGCTTTGAGGCTGCATTCTCCATGGCCATCTGTTCCCTTTCACCCTTTTGGACAATGTTGCTATTTGAAACCAACCACTCTTTGCTCTCTCTCCCGTCCCCTTGCCCTCCCCCCTGCCCCCCCCCCCCCCCCCAAAATCTGGGAAAAAGGGGAAAAAAAAGATGTTTCTGGCCCTGGCTGGCCTCTAGAGGATTCAACCATTTTGTAGTCCGGGGATTAGAAGTGATATTTTGCAATTTTTTTTTTTTATTTTTCACTGACTTTAAGAAATGTAACACATCTCAGGAGACAAGAATCACTGCAGTCAAGAGATCAGTCTGGATTTATGCATTGCTCTCCACAGAGCACTTTGGTGTCCTGTCGCTGCCTGATACAGACTACAGTGAAAACTTGGCACGTCTTGGAATATTTTGCATTATAACAGGAGTGGAAGGAACCTCCTATAGTTAAGGCTGTATAACTGTTTCCCTTCTAACCCTCTGTCTTCAGTCAGAAAAGCTTATCAGGATGAAATTTTCCAGTCTTGGTTGTTGTCCAAAATTGAATTTATTTGCTTAGTTTCAGATAAAGCGAGTCATTGCTTTTTGAGAATGAGATGAAGAAAAAAGCATATACCTTCTCTGCTCCAGCGTAGGCGACTGCCCCCTGAAGAGGGGGACTGACTCGCTGAGAACCTCCTGGAAAGTCTCTGTCAGTCAGGGCGTGAAGCCAGACCCCTGTCTTCCTCGGTCATTTTAACATCCTCCGTGTGACATACTGCCTCTGTGTGTATGTGTGTGTGCCTAAGTACATAAATGCCCGTGCATTTTCAACTTTGTAAGTGAATTCTGAACAGTGAGCCACTGTGGTGTCTGCGTGCGCTAAAATATCTTGTCATTCATCTTCTAATGCGAGGGAGGACGTTTTCTATACGTGGGTGTATTGGCTGTGCGATTTAGAAAGATGTGAAAGCACCCGGTCAACGTGTGCTGTGAAGGTTCTCCCAAGCTGGGGTTTTGAAGGGACTCCAAGCACTCAGCTGCATCTGCCAGGGCCAGGGCAGCCCAAGAGGCACCAAGTCTGGGAAGAGGTTGCATCCTTCAGCTCGTGCCACGGGCCCCTCTGCCCTGAGAAATCGATGCAGTCAGTGAGACCTATACGGGCAAACGAAGGGTTGTGGTTAAATACCAGTTAAGAAATACCACAGTCAACCCCGACGATATTCGGTGTGAGAAACAACTGAGCCCCCTTGTTCTGCGTTTGGTAGGCAGAGTTAAAGTCACACATAGCATTTTTTTTTTTTTACATTTAATGTTTCCTAACTTCGATGTTCCTAATCGTACAACCAAAACATTCTTTTGGTTTAATTTTTGTGATGGATAGTATTAAGAGGTTGGCTAAATCTGAACGCCAGATGTGAACAGCTGTAATTTGCGAACAGTCATCTTTAGCCCTCCAAGCGTTTGGCTGACCTCTGTTTCCATGTTGCAGGCTGAAAGAGAATTTTTTCATCCTGGAATTTCGGTTTTGATAACGCTGGCTCATGATCCAAGCTTTAGAGCTCGAAGATTGTTGTTTTTATTTACAGCTATAGGGAATTGTCGTAGCTGTAATCTATGAGACAGGTATTAAAAAAAATGAAGTCTAAATTTTCAAAGAAAAGACAGTGGCCATCATGCAAAGCTTTAAAGCAGTTTGCTCAGTTTTCATAACGAAAAAAATCTCAACTTGAAGGACAATTTAAGATTGATTATTAATATAGTCCTTGTGATTAACAGCTTCACCCTGGACTATTAATTATTGCATGTTTCAACCTTCTGTGTCAAAAAATGGTCACTCACTAAACTTGAAAATTATCTGGAAAGACCACTACTGAAACACTCTTGTGCTCAGGAGTGAAAAGGACAGATAACTTCATTCGCTGGTTCATGTCCAAGTAGCTAGGCTGTGATCAGAAATTGCCATTCTCTAAGGTGTTTTGTGCTGAATGTTATTGAGAAAGGTCCACCACAGTGTGGACTGGATGCCAGTGCTGGTGTTAATTGAGCAAGCTCAGGTGGTGGCAGTGATCTATCTGTGGCAGCACAAAAGGAGTCGCCATCCCTGGAGGTGTTCAAAAAACGTGTAGACGTGGCACTTTGGGATATGGTGTAGTGGTCATGGGAGCATTGGGTTGACAGTTGGACTAGATGGTCTTAGAGGTCTTTTCCAACCTTGATGATTCTATGATTCTAAAGCTCTCTGTGGCTTCTTAGCAGAATATATTTACCAAGGCAGACCGTAGCGCTCAATTAAAATGAGCTTGCATACACCTCCTGTCCTTTTCCGTCTGCCGTGTAGGCGCACCGCTGCCCTACTCCCCGGGAAATGGACAGCCGGGGCGGAAGCACCGCGGGCGTGTTAGCACTAATTGGTGTTTTGTTGGCCGCTTCGATGGAGAGCTCGGCGTGTGACAGACACTCCTCTCTCTCCCTCCTACCTCCATCACGCTTCCGCGCCCCGACTCTCAAATGTAGTTTAAGGTTCATTTGCAGACTGGCTCCTACCTTGTGCTGGTGCTTTCCCCTGCGCCGTGTCAGTTTTGTGGGTAGGACAGCTAAGCTGCAAAGCCCCTGTTTTTTTTTATCAGAACATATCTCATGGAAAAAAATGTAGACTATAGGAATACAGTCTGTGTCTTGAACCGCAGCATCCTAACGTGACCGTACTGCTGGGAGCTGAGTTCTGAAACTGCACTTTCAGACTTTCATCTCCCTCTCCTCCCCTTGAGATGTGTTAGGTTTTGTTCTGCCTTTCTGGGATTCAGCCCTTTAGGTTTCCAGACTTCAGACTGTTACGTTGGAAGGTGGGGTTATTTGTCCCTGTCAAGGAAAAGTGTGACAGCTGGCTCTTTTGGTTCTAGCCTGGAAAGTTCGGAAGTGGCAAATCCAGATGATGGGTAAACACTAGCAGAGACTGATGAATTTCAGCAGCTGAGATTAACCATCCTGGGAAAATCAGATAGGATAATGCCATGGCTGTGTGGGTCAGAGGGCCAAGGCTTGCAGCATGCAAGGCTTCAGTTGCTCTGACAGCAGGATTCTAAATCTCAGTTCTTTATTCAAGCCTTAAGGGACCTACACACGTGTAATTCTAGCATTCACCTCCCCCTCCCTCCCACATGCCTTCTGATTAATATCGTGATCTGTTTAATTCTCTGGGGGAACTTAACCAAAAAAAAAAAAATACAGTAATAACTTGTAGTGTGATTGGTGAGGTGATAATTAAAAGCATTTTCTGGTTCACAGGGCCCTAGCATTGCCAGATGCCATGATTGGGCAAGCTTTGTTTTTCAGCCTATGCATCCTTTATGTGTGCAGGCAGGCAAAATTCCAGAGCTGGGTTGTTCGGGGATTTTTTCACCCCCCTTAGGTCATGGGTTTGAGATTTTATTTTCTGGTCTTGGAGAGACAGGAAGTGGCTGCATAGGAGAGCTTAGATGGAAGGAGCTGCTTTAAGTTTTAGTGGTGAACAATGTGGGAAAGAACTCTGGATGCTAAGAGAGTAGTTTAAGTTCGCACAGATCAAGATTTTTGGAATGAGGGAGTTTCTCAAAAAGCGTCGTTAGAAAGGGAAAGAGGGTGAGCTGAGGGTAAAGAATTCATCCTTGGTTACAGAAAGGAATTGACTTAACCACTGTCTTCTACTTGGTCTTCACCACCCCTCCCACCAAAGCACCACTCGTGCGACGGTTCGCACTGGCGATGCAGCAGCGGTAGAGTGCTGGAAGGTCGTCACTCTGTGATATGTTGTCAGGCCACAGGCTCCAGAAGATTTACACTGGTGAAAAGAAAATATCTGTTCCTCAAGGTTCTCAACTCCACAATTCCCTGATCTGGCCCCCGTTTCAGGTGCTGTAAACAACCAGCTGTCTTCCCACTTCCACACATCTCACGAGACCTGACCATTTTGGTTGTGGCTGGTAGATTACCTGGCAAGAAATCAGACCAGCTGGATTTTCTCAGTTCTTACAGTCAGTTCTTTTTTCAGGTCAGCAGAGAGGAGTCTCAGTACTAACATGTGTCTGCTTCTCTCCCTGCCTGTCTCTTTCCTTCTCAGACCAGGATCGACGTGAACTCGGCGGTGTCAGGGAATGACATCTCTGGTGCGAAACACGCGGGTAGCAGTGGGCTCGCTGGTGTGGGATTGAAAACAAGCCAGCACCTGTCCAGTTCTCTGGAGGATCCTTCCTGTGTCTTGGCCTGGGTAGAGGTCCAAGCTGACTTTTGAGGGCGTAGAACAATGCTTAATATTACTTATTTGCAAAAACCTCTGATGTTTTCACGGAGAATACTGAAGGTCCTTGTTTATATACAGTTTTGCTGGCCTGTCACATGTTTTGGTTTATTTTCCCTCATTCCTTTGGGAAGACTCCTTGTAAGTGGGGAATAATCAGAAGCAGCTAAGTGACTCTGAAACTGCAGTTCTCATGAAAGGAAGGTCTTCAGGTCAGGAACTATCTTTTTGTTCTCTGTTTGTATAGTAGTTTGCATATTGCAGATGAGAGCTTTAGGAGTTGTCACAATAGAAATAATGAAGGGCTGGAAAAAAGACAGCAGAAAGGACCTTATTCTTGATCTAATAACAGATTAACACTGTGTAAAAATCACCCAGAATGTGTACACAGATACACATAAATATAATGATAAACATAAAAGTGTCAAAACTCACCCGTTTGAGGCACATGCGATAAATAAACTGTGTCGTCCAAAATGAGAAGTGGGCTCGTTCCCTTTCTGTCACATTCAGAGCTGTCTCTGTCAGAACTTTGCAGCTGGAGCCTGTAAGTGACAATTTTCGGTCTCTTGATGATGACAACTGAGTCAGAACAGTCTTTTCATGTCCTCTCTAGCAGGCACTTCAGGGCCACAGCAGTAGCATAACTACAAACTAGGGAGGGTCAAAAAAACTTCCACTGAAACTTTTTTTTAACTGGGAATTAGTAAGGGTTTGCACTTAATTGTTTTGTTTGCTGAGTATATTTTGATGACTATACTATTTTAAAAAAGCTAAATGACACGTAATTGATTACTAAACAATTCCAGCTTCCAGCTGAAATATTTTTACTTATTAAAATTTGAAGTAAGCTGGAATAATCGGGGAGGCGGGGTGCACAGATTTAGAACGAGGTCGTTTTGGATAGCAAAATTACCAGATTTCCTTTCTTAATGAAACGAGGAGAAGCAGCACTTTAAAAGTTAGAATTTTCACGTGGCTAGTTTTGTGGCCAAGCTTCTTAACAGCAGCAACCGGTTTTCCTGCCATATATCCTCAACAATAAAAGGCTGCATGAAGGCAGTACTGGGCTCTAGGAAGTTGAGTTTTGATTCTTCTCCTAAGGTGAACCAGTCCCTGCCGTTTACATGCCTGCAAAACCCGTTACCTGACACAGATCTGTGCCGCTGGACTGGGGAGCAGCATTTGCTTTAGGGTCAGTTCGTACAGATCAGTGGCTTGTGTTTGGTAATTACCTGCACACGTTTTGGTCTGTGCTTTGTTTCACGTGATATCAAAAGGCAGTGTCTAAGTAGCTGGCTTTAAAGGACACGATTTTCATCCCCACTCGTTTTCTGTTGGTTTTATCAAGGTAGACTACACGACAGGAAGAGTTAGAGACATACCTTGGCTGACCAGTGTGGAGAGTGAGGCGGCCACTGCTGTAGGGTGAGAGTATCAGAGTCCCTGTTTGGCTAAAAAAAAAAAAAAAAAGCTGTGGGGAAGGGCTGAAAATGGCACAAGTCAGCGCGTGGGAGGTTGAAGTGCGCTGTGGTTAGTTACTTCACAGATGAGTTTGTCCTGTGGGTTGTTTTTTGCTGTGTGATGGGTTTTTCCACCATTGGATATTTTTATACTTGTACTTTCTGAATAGGTGAAGATGGAAAAATAGATTGGGGGGGGGGGGGGGTTTGAGATGTTTTGTGGGTTTTTTTATTCTCTCTTTCTCTCCCTTCTGGTGTCGTTGTCAGACATCTGCACCAAAAGCACCGACTAAATGCGATGCAGGTGAAGAGCTGTGATCTTTATGAGCTCTGCCAGTGAACCAGAAAGCTGTGCAGCCTGAGCAAGAGGGAAAGTACTTTCATTCTTACTGCGTGGTGTGCCGTTTCGGTTGAGCTCAGTAGTATGAGTCTTTATAAATATTTTCTCTGTACTTTTGAAGCTTCTGTCAAACTGATATGATGTTAAGGTTTGAAAGATTTCTGTTATTTTACTGTCATTTTGTTTATTGATCCCTTTTTTTTTGCATTTGATAAGAGAAGATTTTTGAATTACTAAATTCATAGAGGTTGCATAGGGGTCTCAGTGGTGGGGATGAGCCTGCTAGACAATGAGTTTTTCGTCTGGAAAGGCAAAAACCTGTATGAGAATGTAGAAAGGGTAGAAGTGGTTGCTCTGTGCAGTTATACCAACAAGGAACAGGTTATTTTTTTAATCACATTCTGCCTGCAAAGACTTCTTGCATTTAAAAATACTGTTTTAAGAGGTCTGTTTTATTTGATTCAAGGTGCTAGTCTAGTTATCCTAACTTCCATAGGATGAGACACTAATGAAACTGAAGTTCCTTTATGATTGAATCCCCTTCAACCATATTTGCAACAGTTAGGACTCGGTTACCTGAGGATTTAGTCTTTAAAATAGTACCTCCTTATATGTAAAGGACAAGGTCTTTGAGACCATGTCTGTAGTTGTAATTCTCTGGTTGGACGTAACAAAATAATCCCAGAATTATTATTGAGCTGAATAGCTTTATATTCCTACTGTTTCCTCCAATGGAAAAAGGAACGTGGAATAAACCGACTTTGCCCGTCCTGCCTATGTGTGGCATTCGTGTCAGTGATAAGGAGGGTACTTGCGGAAGGTTTGTTTTAGTTGCATTGATAGAGAGAAACAAAATCAATCTAGTCCTTGTGTGTAAGTTGGGCCAAGTGTTGTCCAGCTCTACTGACAGCTCCTTCCAGGACAGTGGAGCCCACTGTGAGCCTCTTCTGCTTGGAGGAAGCCGCTCTGTGGGCCTCAGGTGGAGAATCGCTCTTTCTCCTCTGGTTTGTTTTTCCCCTGGTTGTGGAGGGGCATTTACTTTGCATTTGACTGGGACCACAAGAAGCTTTATTTTCACTTGTGGCAGCTGTTCAGTGAGAGTGAAGCAGCCAGTTCCTCCTTTGTTCTCGCCATCCAGAGCAGGTACAGACTCTGCTGGTGTCTCTGCCAGTGCCCTCCAGAGCTCAGTTTCACAGCAGATGGTAGAACAGGCACCTCATGCAGTCCTTGGCCTGTCTGCTGATGTGCCCTTTGAAGATCAGTTGAGTGCTGGTTCTTTTCGTGTGGGGAAGGAAGGAGTGCTTACAGGAATTGAAATCACCACTTTGTTTTACTTGAGCTAGATTTCCATGTACAAAGCAGGGGATTGTTCAGAGGTCTTCTCCCACCCTTCTAGCATGCACCTTCACCTCCCCGTGCTAGGATCCCATCTCTGTGTTTCTGGACACCCACTCCCTTTCCCCACATACTGCATCCATAAAGAGAGATCTGCCACTTTCTCATCTGTCTGTCAGCCCTGTTTTCTTACTCTCCCTAGTCCCTTGTGTCCTGGGCAGAAACCATCACGCCAGCAGCTACTGGAGTGAGAGCTGTGCTCTGAGCAGGATGGACGGACGGGAACTGCTGCCTGTCAGCACATCCCTGGCTCTGTGGAAGCATCCACCCCACAGCATGGATAAGGGCCTTCATGTCACAGCTGGGAGCAGTTGCCCCATACCACTCTGAAGTGGTTCAGGTTGGACAGTTTGGGGACCTCTGAGCAGAGGCCAAAGTCCCTTATGAGCCTGTTTTCTTCTTGGGCCAAGGTTGGTCTGACATTCCCAGCTCTAAGTATGAGTATGTCAGGGTTTGGAAGAAGAAGGCAATGTGTGCTGAAAAATATCACTCTCTTTTAACAGTGTTATTTATGCACTTCCTTTGTCCAGTTCATTAATGACTAAGCCGTGGTTGAAATAACAGAAGAGATAACTCCAAGGTTTTTGTAAGGCCATGCTTGAATAGAAATCTGTTTTCTTAACATATCCTCTTTCCTTCCTCTGGGACATTTACTATCTTTTTGTGTGTAGAAACAAGGAAAAGGAATGAAGCACGTGCTGTCACTGCCCTTGAACTTCTTTGCAAAGCTGGCGCTGCTTCCCCCTCAGTTTTCTTCACTTCTTGTCGGTTTGCCTCAGCCTGCCTTATGCCTCAGCCTGCAGGAGGATCCCTTATAAAAAGGAAACCTTTCCTGTGAGGCATTCCTTTCCACCCTGTAAAAAGTCTTTGCTATAAATTAGCTCCAGGCTTACTAAGCGCTTTGCACCGGAGTCGTAAATTTGAAGAACTTCATAGAGGAGGATTTGCCTGAAAGTGGGTCACACCAGCAGCCCTCTTCAGACGGGGGCTGACACGGTGTGGTACAGTGGGCTTTCTCCTGCGTAATAAAATAAAATAAATGACAGCAATTAGCTTGTTGATTCTGCCACGAGCTTTACACCTCCAGCACTTCTGTTCTCTTTGGGACAGGTTTTAGGCTGGGAAGGAATGCAGAATTAGGAACTGCTGTGGAGTGATCTCTCTGCCATATCAGCAGGCTCCAGACGTTTAACCGCTGAAATGCCTGGCAGGATTGCAACAGCAAGATGTTGCTTATTCTGTTAGCTAATAGGAGAGATACATGATTTGAGTGAAGTTGGATGCGAGTGAAGTTTGCAGCTGGTTTGTGCCAACAGTAGCTACTTCTGGAATGTCTGGGCTTTTTGTCTGTAGTCAGAGGCCTCCAGGAAGTGGTGGGTGAGTTTCTTCTGGGGGCTGTGGAGCAGTGACTTCCAGCTGCATACAGGGGTGAGGGGAACATCTCCACACCCACCAGAGCTCGTGCTGAGCTGCCTCACTTGAACTTTGTGATCCCTGCCCGTTTCTAGCAGGTGGGAGAGGACCATGTTGGCTGCAGGAACTTGCAGCTTCTTCCACATGACAGAGAGAGGATTGCAAAACTTTAAAGCTGCTTTGCTGTCTTTTATTCTCCCTTACCCTGTCTGTACAGTAATGGCATTTTACTTCTGTGGTGTTAGCCCAGAACCAAAAGTTTGTAGAACTTACTGAATTAAGTAACTTGGTTTAAGTAATTTTAAGGGAATGGGATACAGACCCCCCCATCACCTTGCTTTAACACTTGAATCTGTTCTCTCCTCCAGCTGGCAAATTAAACCAAAAACATAGATGAAGAGAAATTATTTCTAGTGCATCCACCTTCCCAGTAGGGATGGGTTAGAGTAAGGAGCAGAATAGCATTCCTAATATTGCAGCTTCCAATTAGGTGCTTCTGTGGTGAGTTATTCAGGTGGCAGTTCGATGCTCATCAAGTTATTAATGTCTTTGTTTTGAGAAAAGGAAAGCAGCCCTCCTTGCTGGACAGCACAACTGTAGCCCGTTTTCAGACTAGAACAGATGTTTTTCTGGAGAAGTGAGTGTTGTCCATGTCTCAGTGATTTCCCATGAGGTGAGAAGTAACTCAGACAAAGGCAGAGTACAAACTCTTGTCAAACCATTGGCTTGAACCAGGTGCTTCACTCATTTCTTTTGTAGACCTTAGACATTTAAAGACCTAATCCAAATCTAGCTGATGTTAAATGAACACTTTCAGTCTTACCCTTTACTTTATATTTTTCCGAAATAAAAACTTTAGTGAATCAAGAAATTATGTTTTGGTTCTGAATCATTGGGAAAAAAAGGTAACTAAACCCATAACCTCACAAATGTAAAAACAATGAAGGGTTTTAAACCTGAATTTTCCAGAAGCTTCACTGGGCCATGAGAGGACTTGTCATCTTGCTTCCAAAACCTAGTACTTATAATTTAAGTTTCAACATTAATTGTTGCATTACTGATCATTTTGACAGACACCTAAGGCTGCTCTGAAGTTTGTGTTGCAGAGTAAGTGTCCGGTCTAACTTTAATTGACTTGGTTGACAAGGATTTCATGACTGTCCTGGGGAAGCAATTTTGTTTCTTGCCTGATAGATGACAGGAAGTTCCCCGACTTTAAATCTGACTTTCTGTCATTCACTCACAGCTTTATAACAATACGGACTGTCTGCCTCAAACAGCTCGATTTTCAACTGGCACATGATCGGTTATACCCACATAACAACTGGGGTTTTATTTCTGAATTTCTTTGGTTTGTCTGGCTTACTCTGTTCTCAAAGGGTCATTTAAAGTACAGACAAGTCACCCACCTGTCTATTCATCTTACACAGAGCTTGTGCTAAGCGAAGATGTAGGTCTCGGGCACTTACTTGCACGTGTGTGTGTCAGGGGTCTCTGACTTCAACACAAGAAAGCTCAAAACACATGGATCGTGTGGCATGGGTGGAAACACTTCTTTATGCTGTCATTGCTGATTGCAACAAAGTGCATTTTCCTTCAAGGTTATACGAAGTTTGTATGATTTCAGAGACAACAGGATGGCATTTACAGCTATGGGGATCCGCTCTTTGCAAATCTTAGAAAATGCATCCAATCCCTGATGGCGTGAAGCAGTATTCTGATTTTTAGGTTGGGGTGTTGCAGTACCACATTCTGCTCCTTTAGCTTCTCTTTTTATGTCCTTACGTGCTGTCACTCTGCTGGCTTGCTTCCCTCTCCTCTGTGCCCATAGAAAGCTGGTTTGCTTGGGGATAGAAAAGGCGAGCGTCCCCCATGCATGGTGCACCTCGAGAGACTTAGGAAATGTACCAGTCTCTCCGAGGAGAGAGGCCCTACTTTGCAACATATCTTTAATTCTTGGCACGTTGTCTAGGTATCGGAGGGTGAGATGGAGAGCTCACGCTGAAGTTGTATAAATAAATCAGAAGGGCAGGATATTTATTTGATAGTGCCCTCTGTAAGTACCGATTGTCGTTACCTAACTTAGGGGTGATCTGAGATGACTGATTAGTTTCCACGCTGAACCCTTCTCTGTGGTGCAGTCCTGATGCAGTTTCTTCTGTGTTTATCTTCAGGTGCTTCTGGAAGTGGGAAGGGGGAATCTGGTCGTGTGACGGCAGCCCTTGGCAACACGTGGAGTCACAGCGTCAACACCAGGCTCATACTACAATATCACGATTTGCCGACGAGACAGGTGAGAACTTAACAATGAAGAGAGTTTAAATAAAGCTGCATCAGCAGTGCTCAGTCAGGTGGGCTAACTGTGTCCTTCGGCCTCTGTAGTTATGCCACATGCATTGAGAACCTGGCACTGTACAACCAATTGATTATTTGGGGTGGGGTGCAGTCAGTGTCCTTTGCTTTCCAGGGATGGCCGGTCCTCCAGTGCCTCCCTCTGTTAGGACGGGCTTCTGTGAGTCACAGGACCTAGCGCTGGCCTGTTGGCACGGGCGTACGAGTTCCTTGAGCTTTTCCTGCGTTTCGTGTTGCAGAGGGTAATCCTTAAAGTGCTTTCCTGTGCACGGGTCTTGGGGCAGGAGTAGGAGGCTAGTCCTTACATACCATGACTGTTTTGCTGTCATCCTTTTCACTCTTTGTGCCTGGGACTGTTAGGCCAGGGAACACTTTTATCTTCTGCAGCTGCTGCTTGCAAGTGGAAGTTTGCTGCCTGCACCAGCAAATTTAGCTGTGAGCAGTAAGTACGAGCACTAGTTTTTCAGAAGGCTGCATGCACAAAGGAGAACGCTTACCCTGTTCACTAAGAGACTTCATGCTTTTGAATGAAATATGGTAGCATTTTTGACTGCAGTCTTCGCCTCTTCATTAAAAAAAAAACCAACTGTGAAGAACTAGGAGGCAAGACATTTGGGGTTTGACTGAGGGAATAACTTTTTTTTTGGTTGGTTTTAAAAACATCATAACCCATGATTTCGTCTGTCCCTTGGGATATCTGCGGTTATAATCTTTTGGCTTTGTCTATTCTGGTTTTGCGTTGATGTAACTCTTTGCAAAGGCCGTGACTCTCAGTCTTAATGCTATTGATTTTCTGCCTGTTAGAGAACTATCAGAAAAATTGCTATGTGAAAATTGTACCAACTTACTCCTGTAGCGTTATGTGTGTTCAAATGGGTGCTCGCACCTTGGTTTTACTGCCACAACATGAGATTTCTCGCTTTTAGGCTGCGGTCTTTAGAGCCAGAGGAGAGGAAGCCATCTCGTTTCATTCTGCTCATTAGAAGTAAAATCATAATGATGGTACTTCCATTCTTGCGAGTAGTGGGCACTGTGAAGCAGCAAGAGTCCTCTGGTCTCGCAGCAGCGGGTTAAGCGTGTCAAGCACGGGTGGCAGAGGCATCTTCTGGTCTTGCTTCTAAGGACCGCGCACAGTCGTACAGAAAAACACTCTTAGTTCTCCTGCTCTTGTGAGTTCTCTGTGTTCTGCTTCGTATTCTGGTCTGTAATGAGTTCTCCTTTTCTACATGTGTGTGCAGAACATGAAGCTGTTCACAAATTTCCTGGATTGCTTTGGAGGTACATCAGAGGTGGGGTTGGCAAAGGGAAAAAGGGCAGAAACTGGGCTTGGTGCTGCTTCGCGAGGCACAAAGTTGGCTGAAAAGGATCGAGAACATTCCTCTGGTGGTGGAAAGAGGGAGCAGTTTTCCTAAAGAACATTCAGATATTAAGTGCAGTTTTTCCTGGTTTTGTTTGAGAAGTAATAGATCACAAGAGTATAAAATGTTTTCAAGCCTTCAAAATTCCATTATAAAAAAATATGTTATGATTAACTTTAAAAAAAAAGCAGTTTTACTCTGTTCTGTTCCAGACTGGGTTTATCCACTTTGCTTGCATGTGAAGCCAGGGGCTCATTCTGTTTTAGTTAAGCCAAAGAGCTAAATGTACAGTGAGGAAAAATAACCTTAAAGTAAATGTTAGTATATATTCTTAAAAAGCAAAGTTACTTGAAATATAACTGTGATCCAGTGATATAAATAGTGATGTCTTTGTGAAGTCCATGAATGAAATGGAATATGCCCATGATATCCTGTAAGTATTTTCCTATTGCTGCTTTATGTCTTTTTTTTTTTTTTTAAATAAATTCTCTTTTCTTAAATTCATAGAAATCTTTCAGCTGGACATGCAGTTTCTGGTTAGAGGAAGGCAATTAAAATTACCCTACCTATAGCAGCACTGTACTGGTTAAATTACTATAGTTTTACACGAATATGTTCTTTTATAATTGCTTTATACTCACTTTCAGGAATGAATTGTGAATAAAGGTGCCTCAGTTCTTGAGATGCCATTTCGGTCATCATAAGGCGGTTCTGCCAGGAGGTATTGGATATCAGTGCTTTGAAAATCAGCACTTTTAAAGGAAGCTCAAGTTGGCCGTTCAAAAATTCCTAAGTCAGAAGTCACTTTTACAAATTCTCGTATTACCATATTAAAAAAAAAATAATAAAAAAAGAAGCCTCTGATTATCTATGTAGTCTTGGTTTTAAGGTGAAATTCTGCCCCAGGAAGTTACTGAAAGCACACAGTCGTTCCAGAGATTTGCGTGAAAAGTAGTGCAGACCAAAGTTTTCCCTGCCTTTCACAATTTGTAACCCTGCAGAAGCAATACCGTTCGAGGAGTGACCTGTGTTTTGTTCTAACTTTCAAAAGCTAGAATTCACTCTTTCTGCAGTCACTTGACCTGAAAATGCTCTTCCCGGCTCGACTTTCTGTGCTTCTTTCTGAGGTGGCAGTGGTGACACTCTGAGGGATCTTCCCTTGCATCTGACTTCATGGTGGTGGAGCCAGCGTGCTAATCCTCGCTGGGGAATCCTGCCCATGGAGAGAGAAAGCCCCTCTTGAGGTGCTCCGGCCCGTGGGGCCCCAGGGGGGTACTCTTCAAAATGTGAAGTGATAGTGGGATCGTCAGGGCGGGTTCAAGCAAGCGGTTTTCCAGAACCGTGGTGCCTTCTGGGCTGAACAGGCCACTGGGCTGCTGCGTGCTTGTGCTGAGCCGTGCCGCGTTCATTTCTGGGAAAGCTCGGGGACATGGTCCCTCTTCGCGAAACTTTGGGAAGTGCCAGGGCGGAACGAATATGCAACAAACCTAGGGAAATTAGGCATAGAATTCCTACACAGGATTTTATATATATGTGTAAAGTAAAAGATTCCTTCCTTTTTTTTGTCCAACAGACGTTTTTTTCAGCCAGCTATCCCTTCTTCCACCCCGCCCTCCATATGCCTGGTGAACATTAATAAGACAGCAACCAATTCAGCAGAGTAATGAAATCTCTGGGAGATCCTGCCTGCCTTAAAATCAGTTAGGTTTGCTTTATTGCTTGGATAGGTTTCTGAACAAGTAGACGAACTTTCCTCTTTTGCCCCCCTTCTAGAAGCCAGCATTCTGGTTTTTTTGTTTCCTCCAGAACAGAAGCAACACCACTGAGGGAGGGCAGAAGGAAGTTTCCAGTCTGCTTTTAAATTCATTATGCCCCTAAAACTCACAAGCATGGATGACAGTTGGAGTATTTTAACTGCTGAGGTGGGACAGGGCTGCACAGTGGCATGGTGTGGTTTGAGAGCTTGGGAGGACACCGGAAAAGTTAATTGTTTAGCACAAATGGGTTCGTGAAGGGAATCTGCTATTAACTTCATGGGTACTGATACTTGGTTCTCCCTAAGCACTCTCGTAAGTAGTTAACCATGATATTTGTTTTCCTGAAATCCACACGAAAAACATGCAGACCCTTGGAGTTTGGGCCAAAACCAACGAGGCTGCCCTAGAAACTGTCAGACTCCTCAGTTACCCCTATGTGTGTAATTATCCTTCTTTCCTGAACTGCAGTCAGCAGGCTCCAAGGTTACTGTTTTCATGTGTGCTCAGCTGTCTTTGGGGACAGCATGGTAGGGTTTAATATGTTGACATGCTGTATTTAGCATTTTATTCTTGTCTGTTGGAGACAGAGTGCTGGATTAAGTGAGACACTGGCCAGATCAGGTGCAGCAGCTTCTATAGGATGGGCTTATTTTGTAGGTTTCGGGGGATTTGTGAGACTCGTGGTATTGTGATAATGTCTGCAAAGTGTTCAGAAATTCTCAGGTGGGAAGTACACATAGAAGTGGTATTTTATAACAAATCAGTGTTTTCCAGTGGTATTTGCAAGAAATAGCATTTAGAATCATAGAATCGTTTAAGCTGGAAACGACCTTTAAGAAAATCAAGTCCAACCACTAACCTAATACTGCCAGGTCCACTGCTAAACCATGTCCCTAAGCACCGCGTCTACACGTCTTTTAAATACCTTCAGGGATGGTGACTCCACCACTTCCCTAGGCAGCCTGTGCCAGTGCTTTACAACCCTTTCAGTGAGGAAATTTTTCCAAATATCCAATCTAAACCTCCCCTGGTGCAACTCAAGGCCATTTTCTCTTATCCTTTGACTTGTTGCTTAAGAGAAGAGGCCGACCCCATGTTACTACAACCTCCTTTTAGGTAGTTGTGCAGAGTGATAAGGTCTCTTCTTGGCCTCCTCTTCTCCAGCCTGAACAACCCCAGCTCCCTCAGCTGCTTCTTGTAAGACTTGTTCTCCAGACCCTTCACCAGCTTCATTGCCCTTCTCTGGACACACTCCAGCACCTCAATGTCTTTCTTGTTGTGAGGGACCCAAAACCAAACACAGGATTCGAGGTGTGGCCTCACACCTGAGTACAGGGTGACAATCCCTTCCCCAGTCCTGCTGACCACACTATTCCTGACCCAGGCCAGGATGCCGTTGACCTTCTTGGCCACCTGGGCACACGGCTGGCTCGCGTTCAGCCAGCTGTTGACCAACATTCCCAGATCCTTTTCCACTGGGCAGCTTTCCAGCCACTCCAAATCTGTAGTGTTGCCTGGGGTTGCTGTGATCCAGGGGCAGGACGCGGCACTCGACCTTGTTGAACCTCGTACAACTGGCCTTGGTGCATCAATCCAGCCTGTCTAGATCCTTCTGGAGAGCCTTCCTTCTCTCAAGAGGATCGACATTCCTGTCCAGCTTCATGTTGTCCACAAACGTACTGAGGGTGCACTTGATCCCCTAATCCAGATCATTGACAAAGGTGTTAAACTGAATTGGCCCCAATACTGAGCCCTGGGGAATACCACTTGTGACTGGCCACCAGCTGGATCTAACACTATTCACCACCACCACTCTTTGGGCCTGGCCATCCAGACGGTTTTTCACTCAGCAAAGTGTATTCCCACCTAAGCCCTGAGCAGCCAGATTTTCCGGAAAGGTGCTTTGGGAAACAGTGTCAAAGGTTTTGCTGAAGTCCAGGCAGACACATCCACAGCCTTTCCCTCATCCACTAAGCAGGTCACGTTGAAGGAGACTGAGTTAGTCAAGCAGGACCTGCCTTTCCCAAACCCATGTGGAGTGGGCCTGATCACCCGTTTGTCCTGTGCGTGCCACGTGATGGCACTGGGGATGTTCTGCTCCATAACCTTGCCTGGCACCGAGGTCAGACTGATACGCCTGCAGTTCCCCAGATCCTCCTTCGAGCCCTTCTTGTAGATGGATGTTAGCACTTGCTGACCTCCAGTCCGCTGGCACCTCCTCAGCCAGGACTTGTGGGTGATGGAAAGTGGCCTGACGAGCACTTCTGCAAGCTCCCACAGTACCCTTGGGTGGATCCCATCCAGACCCATAAACTTGTCTGTGTCTAAGTGGAGCAGAAGGTCACAAACCATTTCCCTTCGGATATGGAGGCTTAATTCTGCTCCCCATCCCTGTCTTCCAGCTCAGGGGGCTGAGTACCCAGAGAACAACGGGGTTTAGGATTGAGATATGGGCTGGAGCTTTCAAGCCGTGCCAGGTGAGCTGTTGTGCAGCAGTTTTCCTGCTTGAGGTAAAGTGTTTCAAATGCATAAGTATATGGTGACTCATTCTTAAAAAACAAAACAACTCTTCTCTCATTCAGACTAATGCCAGACATGACTTTTGTTGTGTCCTTGGTTACAGACCAGCTGTTTTGTCTTGCTCTGCTTACTGTCATGTGAATAAGCCCTGAATAAGCATTCCAAAATTGCAGTGCTGGAGTAACCATGGTACTTGCTGGTGTGGAGAAGGGCTGGGAGAGAGGCAAGGGGAGTGGGGATGAAGTTTGACATTTCTGCAACTTGTTAAGGCCAACTGCCCCGATTCTTTACCTTGAACTAGTTAGCACTTTAATGAAGCAGTTCTTTCTAATTGCTCCGAGGTTTGGCTCTAGACAGAAATAAAACGATTTCAAACAAAGCAAGTAGGCTGTGGAGAAGAAACATGTGTGAACTACTGCTATCTGGGGTTAACACTTTCTAAATTCGGCCTTCATAAGGATAGCAAGTACAGTAATGAAGTTTGGAAATGGCATCTAGTTTTTATGTGTTGAAACATAACGGAAGATTGTAGCCTCATATGGTGAAGGGTTCTAATTACTTTGGTGAGCTGGTACTATTTGCTGGGGAGAAAGAAGAGGCAATGAACGTTAATCAGCCAGAACACGTGCTGAAATCACTCCGAGATGAAGGGATTAAGGTCTAATACAAATGAAATATGAACGACATAGGTGTGTTTTCTGCTATTAACTTCATAGCAGTTATAGCTACTTACTAAAGCAAACGCAGAAGAAAATGCAATGGAAAAAAATATGGTTTTAATAGTCTGAAACATAGTTTTGGAGACAGATAAGGAGGATGGAGATAGCTGCTAGTGTTGAGAAATACAGTTGGAAAGGTTTTCATCTACCTCAGTGGGAGCAGGGGAGACACTGGTTCAGTCTTTAACGCAACGGAGCCCGCAGAGCAGCGAGCAGGGAGGTCGGTGTTTGTCCCGAGGAGGTGACTGAGGGTGCGTGAAGGTTGTGCATCGTTGTGCATGAGGCAAGAGGTATTGCTCTTCATGTTGTCTGCTGCTTAGCTTGCATTTGGGGAGACTCAGAATTCCCAGTACCCTCCACAAGTGTAGGGTTAAAAACCCCAAACCTCTGTGTGTGGGTTTTTAGCCAAGTGAAATGCCATTCAGCAGCTGTGATCCACGTCGGGAGAACTTCTTTCTGTACGCTACGTGAGTCATGTGCGTTGTACAGTAATGCAGGTTATGTACGTAGTACAATGCTTTTTTTTCAAGGGTTTAGACGTGAGAAAATCTGCAGATGGCAGTGGATAGTGAGGCCCAGTAAGCAGCAATAGAAAAGGGATGTGGCTGTTGGGTTGTTTCAGATTGGAAGTGGTGTAAAGTGTTTATCTGTTCCGAGCCATCTTATTATATAATGTGCTCATCGCACGGAAAATCAGCTCTGTGAAAACACAAAGGATTTTTTTATTATTATTTTTTTTTCATGATAAGAATGACGGTATGGAGTCATGCAACAGATAGGAAATTTTGCAGGAGATTAGGTAATTTTTTTCAGGTGAGATTAATTTTTTGTGTTGTGGCTTTTTTTTTTTCCTAGGATACACAGTTTATTTCAGAGACTTCTGCCTCACCTCTGCTATTGTTTGAGTACTTTGAATCAAGACACAATGAAAGGTTGTTATGGCCTCAAATTTCCATGCATTTGTACAAACCACATCCTTTAAAATACATAAATAAGAAGCTTGTGGGTTCTTTCTGACGAAAAAGGGCTCTAGACTGATAACCCTTATGATGGAAATCTTTTGCTTATCTATCGATCATGTATACAAGCGTAAGCAGCAGCGTGAGCTTGAGTTGCCTGTGAACGTGATGGAACTGGACACAATGCACAACTGTAGCGTATAAACAGATTATTATCAGCACATATATATATACTGATTTAATATATATATATATATATACTGATATATATACTGATTTGATGCAGCAACAGTGCCAAAAGAAAGGTAGCCGTAAAAATAGAGGAGGTTCTTTAACAAGCATTTGGAGCGCAGGCATCGCTAGGTCACTTACTTTCCTGACTTGGGTGTTTGTTTGTGTCTCTGCATTAAGGTTCCTTCTTAATGGACTTGTGAGGGATGGTTGTACAATGTAAACATCACCGTAGCCATGTCTGTATTAAATGGGACTGGTTTTATGGGCCTCTCCTCATAACAGAACACTTCTGTATAGAGTAAAATGTTTCCATTGTTCTTGAACAAGAATTCATTTACTCGGGTGCTTATATAACACTAATCAATTTGTTATCCAAGAACCTAAACAGAAATGGAAGGACCTTAGATAAAATGGAAAAGAACAGGAGAAAACCTTTAAATAGTTCATCTTTTTCTCTGTCCTTTCTTTAACAAGCATTGCAAGTTCTCTGAATGAAGATTATTCCCATGTCAGGTTGACAAAATATGGCAGCAGCTGTGCAAACTTCAGGCTCGTTGATCTGTAGTTCAAAGCACCCTCAGCAGGAAGATCTCCGAGGCAGAGGAAGACTCAGTTATTAAGTTGCACCGGGGCTGGTGGCAGAGGTGGGTGCTTTCTGCTGGGTGTCTTTGACCGAAAGGCCGGTTGGCGATCAGAGGAGACTCCTCTTTGCTTGCTGCTAACCTAGGCTGGCTACAAGTGATTGTAACATCTCGCATCGTGTTATCTTTTCGAATTACAATGCAAGCGTTTGCTGACTGATCTCTGCAACGCCCATGCCAAGTGATCGTAGCCAAGGAAACTGAGTCATAAGTAAGTGGCTGGCCAGAGTAAATCCTTTGCAGCTGGGAGTGGAACTGGAATCTCTTCACTGCCACTTATGTTCCACTAGACTTGATCTTGCTCAGCCTTTGCTGTATCTGTTTCGGGCACTTAAAAAGTCTTTGTGCCTCCCTGTAGTATGTAGCTCCTCAGCTGTGGAGGAATGCCTGCTTTCCTCTCTGATTTTCTCCGTAGATTAACTCACCCTCTGAGCTGGTTTTAACTGTGGTCATTGACTTTACTACTGAATCTTATCATGCCATAATCTTTTCTTCATCGATATTAACCGTTATTAAAATGTTAACGAAACTGAGATTGTGCAGAGCTTTATGGCAAAACTCTCTGTCTTCTTGTTTCCAGTTTCTGTTGATACCATAACTGATTTTTCCAGGTCTCAACCATAGAAGTCACCTTGCATTCCTATGCCTCTCCTCTTTGCAGATAGTTCCAAGTTCCCAACAAAGCAAGTAACCAGCACTTAAATTTTTAGATTATTAAAATGCTTGTCTATCCTCTTATTTTCCATGCTGGTTAATGCAACATCTTAATTTCTGATATTATCAAGCCCTTTTTTTTCCTTCCCTCTTCCAAACATACGACAGAAAATAGAATTGTTACCTTGGTGAGACCTACTTAGTCACAGTGACATTATTATTTTAATTTATATGTATTTTCTCAATTCTGTAACTGGGAAAACGGCCTTTGCTTTGGTCTGGTTGGTAACTGTGCACACTCATATTAATCAGATAGCAAATTCTCAGAAATTGAGGCTGTTTCCAGTGCTTTATTGGGAGCCACTTAAAGGTCAGGGTAGGAGGGGTAAGATTACTGTAACAAAATCCGTGCTGAATATAAACAGAGAACTTCAGTCTGTGACGCCGTTAATCCAACGCCCTTTACAAACACTGTATTTACAGATCACTAAAATGGCATAAAAATGGGAGAGAGGAAGAACCAGCTATGACTTTCAGGCTCCGGTCTGAATCGTCTGAGGAATGCTGTGTTTGTAAGCTTAAGCCCCTTTGCAGGGAGGGAATGAGCACAAATTCCCATCCTGTTTATACAGAATCACTTTTCTGATTATGGTTGGACTTCAGTGTGAGTTTTCCTTTCAAAACAGGGTGGAATTAACCTGAGGCAGATTCTCTCATCGGTGTCTGAATTGGCATTGCTCCTAATGTCAGAGTGGCAATGGCCAAAGTTGTTTATCCTTGGAATGCCTTGGCAAATCCTCCTGCCCACTGTCTTGTTTTTCTCTCTTTTTTTTTCTTTTTTTTTTTTTTGTGATAGAAAACAAGCAAACTAAAATGCCTAAATCAAATTTAAGTGTTTATTGTTTAGAAAAGTTCTACAAGGAGTGTAGTATACTTACATAGTACTTAGACGATGTGTTTACAGTATACCTATATGTTATATAATACAGGAGGCATTCTTTATAGTGAAAAAGATCAGAATGTCATTATGAAAGAATCGTACAACCTTAAGTAGTGAAAATACAGTGGAATATAAGATTGACAATAGAAGTAATCTGTAAAAATAATATTGGGCGTTACAAATTATTTTCTGCTTTACATAAAGAGCATACAAGCTCAAAGTGAAGCTAATGCTGGAGTGTTTTAGTTTATCACAGAAAAACAAATCGTGAAAAAGATTTGTGCTATCCTAGAATAGATCAGGCAAGGTTTTTTTCAAAGGAAAGAGAGGAGTATTGGTACCGTTGTGGAAAGGCACTGGGGACAGCTCAGGAGTACTGTGGATGGCCTGGACATTTGTGTTCAACCTGCTTTTGTCTGTCTTCTTCTACTTACTTTCTTCCCAGGTAAACTCTGTGGTACATAGAATACAGGTATATAGACATAGCAATATGTTTGAGCTGTCACTGGTAAAAAAAAAAAAAAGATAAACCTGGGGTAAAGTTTTAAGACCAGAAAAACATTGACTTCAGAGGGCAAAATGCATCACATCTTCTGTGAAAAGCTGGGGATCAGACATGATCCCCATGTTCAGGCATTGCGACTTTACAATGATCTGGACATATTAAGGGACAATTACCTCAGGAGTTTGTATATCCAGGATATTATACTTCAAACTTGAGTTTTTCCTTGGTTTTTTGAATATAATGTCGTTGAACTGTTCTAGATTGACAGTATAGGAGAATGACAGCCAGTGAGTGGCATTCAAAATCTGCTGTACAGAAAACAGTGTGTTTTCTTCAGTTCAGCCTTATCAGTATATCTGCCCTGGGGAGGATCAATTAATCTAGAAGGGTTTTATCTACAAGACCTTTTGATCTTTGATCTCTGAAATTCCTGTCTGTGGTATCAGTGCCCTTAGCGGTGGTCTGAAAACAGGCTGAAAAAGAAGAAGCCCTCTTACCTGCTTAGAAACTGAGTGCAGACTGCTCACCCACTTTAAGGAATAAAAGCAGTTTTGACATACCACTGCCTGGGATGGACTGCACCTTTAAAGGGAGGGGGTTTCGGTGGTCTGCAATGTTGGTGCTCTGTTGGGAGCTGCCTGGCCAACTTTATCATGTTTACCGATGTATCGCCTTCCCCTAGACTGATTGGTGTAACTGTTGGGAAAATGTGGTGGGATTTTAGGAAGCCTGGTCCATCGGGAATGGCAAGGATGTGTCCAGGAGACGGTAGTGTATGATACATTGTGGAAACACTGGAAGATGCTTGTGACTGAAAGGTAAAAGGCAACGTAAATAGCTACTGAGCCATCCTGCTTCCAGCTCTCACATGTGGTACTTGTGCTGTACTTTGATTAGGGAGAGGCATGTCCTCTGGATACATATTAACAGAAAACAGTAAATTCGTCGCTCCATGTAAAGTTCGGTGTTTGTGACAGACTTTGATGGAGAACTTTAACTTTTCAGACACTGTGAGGAAGTACTGTAAAGTGCATCTCTGTTACCGAATTACTTCTTCCTTGAATACTCATATTGGAGCAACACTAAATTGGAAATAACTAATAAATGCCCCCGTTGTCATCAAAAAAAGTGACAGACCTAGGCTGCAGTGTGGCACGTGAGGTACTGCTACCTTTGTTCTCCACTGGAAAGAGCTCATTTGATTTATCTTGGGTTTGCAAGGCCCTTTCACATTTGCATCACAGTGACGGTTCACGGTCTCCCTTATCAGTCTTTTCCTACAAGTGAGCCCTGAGTCTCTGGCGGAAGTTCTTGCACTAGTCCTGAGCTGAACCATCAGCCTTGGCTTTTTCTGCCGTCGGCATGATTTTGGCTGTGCAGATGTCTCTGCAGTTCAGGGTGTTCCCGTACCCCGCGGCACGGAGTGGGAAGCTGTGGGGTTTAGGCTGCAAAGGCACCCGAGCTGGCCTCGGGCGGAGCGGACAGTGGTCCAGGAGGTTTGGGTTGGAGTCCGAGCCAATAAAGTCTTATCGGGCCTGAGCCAGCACTGCTGTTTTACTCAACAAATTGATGCTTCTGGTCCAAATCGTGTGTTTGTTCTTCACTGTATGTCAGTGAAATTCTTTGCTGTGTATTTGTCTAGCTAATAATGATATAATGACTCCGTGCTCATAGGCATCTCAAGCTACAGAAAGTCCCCAGATCCCCTCTTACCTTGTGTTGATGTTTCCAGCTGCGTGTGGTACATCTCATATCAAAAACAAGACGAAACTGCTTTTTTCTCCTTTCTCCTTTTGTCTTACTTCTCACTTGTGATCTTATAATGGCCGTCTCAGTCTTCATCTGAAATAACCGAGCAGGCTAAAAATAGAAAATAATAGTGTAAACTAGCACAAAAAAAACCCCATGGAGTTTCTTACACACCTAAAATTGACTGGTATTAAATACAGAATAAAAAGCCAAACAAATCCCTGTAAGAAATGTAATAAAAGTTGCCACTTGGGTGCCACTGTGGGAAAGAAGAGTCTGAGAAATTTTTTTCGTGTATCTTCTTCCTCTACATGTGTGCATTTTCCTTGCTCTGGCTACCTCGTTGTCCTTTGAATGTAACGAAATAACTTCTCAGAAGTTCACACTAGTTAAGATCCCGAATGCACATAAACCAGTCTGCATTTCTTGAGCATAATCCCCATGCGGGAGACAAGCCATAAACGCTACTCCCAGTAATTTTCTGGGAAGAATTGACCATTATGTCTGGTCTTTGCTTTTGTTTCTTCTCCAGCTTAAAAGGGTTTATTAAGCTGATTTGGGGGAGGGTATGTGGTCATTAAAAAAAAAAAAAACAGATCTGATGGGTTATAAAGCAGTATTTTAGGTCCTAAAGGACTGTCCAGCCTTCAGTGCATCTATGCACTGAAGTGTAAGTGAAGTCTTCTGAAACATTTCATGCTTGTTGGGGAAAAGTTTATTCTAGGACTCTGTTGTTCAGTAATTGTGCATTCAGCAATACAGGTGGTGTTTCTGAGGCCGTTAAGATTTCTTTGAACACACTTCCTTGGAATAATCTCTCCCGATAATGTTCTTGCTGGAGAAAATCTGAGTCTTGTAGAAAGTTTGAAATTAAATTTTAAATTACATCTGTCACCTTTTCTCAACACCTGCAAAGCATGACAGTACTCCAAAAGCACACCTATTGTATCTGTATGTATCTCTCAGATCCGTTAGGTTGGTTTTTCTCTTTTTGTTGTTACATGATGCCCAGTGAACTCTAAAATGTACTCTGCTGCAGCTTCACGTAAGAGAATTTTGCTGTCTCTCACATGTGAGTTTAGCAGCGTTGTGTTAACTCATCTCCAGGGACTTTACTTTTAGGAACACAATAAAGTGAACACACAAAAACAGTTGGAAAGAGTTTTTGTTTGTTTCATGTCTAAAGCACTTTGCAACCACTGGTGTGGGTGAAAAATATCTATACTGGGGTGTAGGACTTGGTTGAATCCAAATCTTTTGGGCCTAAGTCTGGGAATTTTGGGTTATGCCTTTACACCAAGGAAGTATGAAGGACACTGTTGTTTTTACTGATGTCCAAACCCAATGAATGCAGGATGGGGAAAGCATGCTTGCAATGCTCTTTTACAATGGATTCATTTTTGTTTCCATTTATAAACAATAGTGGTGAGCTTTTTCATCACTTAGGAAGCCAAAAGAAAGTGAGAGAAGGAATGAGTATTGGCTAAATAAAGATTGGAGACATGTTAGAAACAGGCATCGAGGTTGAATTTGCAGCAGGTACTTTTTTATCTGTAGAAGATAAATGCGTCAATAAAACTATCACAGAGAATTGTTCGTAGAGATCTAAGAAATAATAAAAGTAATAAATCACGATGGCAATGCATATGCTAATGACATACTGAAGAATGCATATCCCTTACGTAGGGCTGGTGAATGACACCGAGCTGGTCTACGCCGGGCAGTGGTGAGGGCTGGGTGCCGTTTGGACTCTACCTCTGCAGCCACGTGGGCAGCGGGGCCAGCGGCATCTCTTGTCTGAGCGCGTGGTTCTGGGGAGGAGAAAGTGTGCAGCTGCTGGGCTTCTGTGCTCTCGCCCTGCTGGTGCCATCTCTTTCAGGCGAGTCTGGCAGGCCGGGTGGAAGCGGCCGTGTATTCTGAGAAGAACCTCTCTGACACTATTGTACTGGTTCTCCCTCAGGAGTCCTTCCCAACTCAGGACGCATGATCTCAGGGGTAAGGCAGCGTTCCAGTATGTGTTGTAAATAAGAATTGTATCCTTCAGCCCTTTTCTTATTTCCAGTCAAATGGAGCAGTATGGAAGTCTCTGAAAAGCTACGTAAACCGTGTTTTCTGTTCTTCTCGCTACCAATGTGCTCTAAGTCTGATGAGTGACCACAAGCTGCCACACAGGAGAATTCCCCGAGGAGGCTGTTTGTGCTGCCCGACTGCTTTATCCGGCTACAGCACCATCCTCAGATCCCTTTTGTTGGCAGTGCTGCGTTGCGGTAATGGCTGGCTGCTTCCCTGCTTTGTAAAAGCTGCAAGCATTTTCTCCTGAATTACCCCTCGCATTGGACAATTACCAGGGCTCTGGGCCTCAACAGTAGTAGAGCATAAGGAGTCATCATGGCCAAGCTCTTGTGAAGTTTCCTGGCCTCTAGAGGAGTCTCCACCGGGAAAATGAGGAGGGACTCGGAAACAGAAAAGATGACAAAGTTCATTTTACAAAGTAGGGAATAAGGCACGTGGCAGGGAGACAGAAAGTGCTGCTGGGAAAAGGAATTTCACAGGTTCTGGTGTTACATGAGCAGAAGGGAGCCGACGGGCCCTGCACACCCCATCTCGGGATCTGGCAACAGCAGTCTGACCTGAGTGGGAGTGTACTGGAGGCAGCTTGGGTTTGTGCAGTTCCCTGGCCAGGTGCTACGGTTCAGCCACCGTTTCGATAAACATCAGGGATTGCGTTTTCTTTCCCAGTTCAAACTTGAAGTCACCCAGCGTTTGCCTGGGCAGCGCAGTTTCCTGCCGCTGAAGTTGCTGCTAAGTTCTGTACACCAGGCAGGAGAAGACACTCTGGGCTGGGGGGTTCACGGGTCTGCTCGCCGTCTGGGAGAGGACAACTAAGCAGAAGCAGCTTTTTGTTAGATTTGGGCTACTGCATTCGGGACAGACCTTGCTCTGGAGCACGTTAGGGCCATTCACCTTGGAAAGTTTGGCTTTTTGTTGTCTGCAATTGTCTTTGATACTCATTTGAGGGTTTGGTGGTTTCCTTCCACTGAAGTTGTGTTTACTCGGTTCAAGGATATTCAGAGCTCCTCGTTACAGTGCCTGAAGCTAAAGCTATGTCCAAATGGCAATACGTATTACATGCTGAGCCCTCTCACTTGAAATCCAATGTTCGGCACACCGCAAAGACTGAAACAATTTGCAAACTGGTCATCTGTTGCTAGCAGCTGCCTGGATAGGCAAAACACGTGTCTTTGTTCTGGTTTTATGAGAGGGGAAGGAATTGACCCCACTGAATATTTGAGAAAACAGAAAGCAGAGCTGTTGCTGATTGATTTCTGCTGTACACTCTGGGCAGGGGAAAGCAGGGTGTCTCTGGAGCTGTGCTTACCTGGCAGAAAATTAATACAGCGAAGCTGCTACAGATGTCTATCTCCATGCCTGATTTTGGACTGAAGCAAAGGAATGCTACATGATTTTCCTATAATTGCTCAATAAAACAGCAGTAAAGTTAGGAAGAAAACTGATCCCAATTCCCAGGTCCCGGCATGATGCACTATGAAAAGTCTTTTATATATGTATTGCTCTTTGGAAGCAATATGTGAAGCCAGCCTGGTGTAGCCAGGCTTGAGATTTGGAGAGTGTCCTCTTTTCTGGCCTTGTCCACTCCCCTGTTTCTCCTCTGTACTTAAAAGATTCTTGGTTTTCATTTCTATCTCCTCCTTTTGTTTGTTTTCCTTTCATTTCTTTCCTTTGCAAGTATTGAATGTCTCCTCTGGGAGTAACCCCAGCCACATGTGCGTGCAATGATGGTTTATTTTTATTGGAGTCATTGCCTGTGACTGTTATTCATTACTATAGGAAGAACCGCACTAACAAACTGCTCTGAGAGACTTTTTTTCTTTTTCTGTTGTAAAAAGTCCTGTTTTGTCCATAGCCATTGAGAGTATCTACTGCCATCGTTAAGACATTGAGAGTTTGGAGCTTGCTTATTGATGCTGCCTCCTGAGTATCTTGTGCCTGGTGTTGCAAAGTAGAATCTCAGCTTCTCTCAGCTGCATGTTGCCTCTTTAGGTCAGCTTTTCAACCATCTGCCCACCTCTCTGCTCCCTAAGCAACTCATCTGGCCTCTGCTTGGGGAAGAACTTGTGGTTGCACAAAGCTAGTGCGGTCACTGACTGCTGCTGTAGCCTCTTAGGATCATAAATGGCGTAGCCAGACCACCACCAAACAAGACCTGCCTGGGATGAAGTGGCTGATTCAGAAAAGGCAAGTCAAAAGCAGTATGAAATGCTTTTGTCTCACTTGCACTTCTAGTCTTGACCCTGGAAGAGTAATCAGCAGCCCTGTTTCCTTACTTTCATTCTCAAGTTATCACACAGTTCTCTGTCACTATGGGCAAGACCACCGTCTCCCACCTTTAAGGTTATGTAAGGAATTACTGGTACTTCTTTAAGATGAAACCATAGCATAAATAGCAAAATTATTGGTAGTTAAATTAGGAGCACGTGCCTAGCATGAATGTAAGTCAGAGCTTAGAGAGATGTAAGCAGGCTAAATAATTCCACGTGAGGAATACAGCAATGTAAAGTCAATGAATGTGAATTAACCACTCCTGAGGTTGGAGCGGAGCACAGCGAGAATTGAGGAATCTGTTTCGTTCTTAACCTACAGAACACAGGACCTTACCCTAAAGGCTAATGCAAGGATAAAACAGACAGGCAAGCAATGATTTATCTGAAATTTGGCTAATAATGCGTAGGTTCATGATCTCTAGAGATTTGTTTTAAATATTTCAGAATCTTTGCTTCCCACTAGCTCTGACTCTTAAAACCGAAGGTAGTCTCAACTTTTGGCTGGGGAGGTTTGATCTCAGTATTAGTTTGCATTTGTTTGTATAAGTATCGTGCTGATATTTCAGTACTGACATTTCTTTAAATTCTTTATCCCATGCTGAATCCGCCCCGTGTTTCGCCTTGGGCTTTTGAAGACTTTCCCTTTATTAATTTTCTTGCACAGATCAGTGCCCACTGTTGCTGTTTCCTCTGCCAAACTGTCTTAAATATATCTGCACTTCTCCCTCTCTTAAATGCGTGTGCACTTCTCCCTCCCTCCCTTTTTCTTAAGATGAGAGAGGGGGACTTCTTGGGTTTGCAGTCTGAGCGATGTTTTTTTAATATGTGGGATTGGGATGCATTGCACTATAAGGAAATAAACAGATGTGTTACTAAATTTTGAGGGGTGAGACGATCAGCTGCCTTTTGAGTCTGTTCATTCTGGTGTTGTTTCCAGGTGTGTGCTAATGGGCATTTTTAGGATGTACACACAAGCTCTGCTTGCCTGCTTTTCTGTATTAATTGGTTTGGATTTACAGAATGCCTCTCCTAAAGTGTCTCTAGCTGCCATTTTTACTTTTGTATAAAGTAGCAGAAAGGAAACTCATTCCTAAACAGCTTCCTCTGGGCAGGATTTTCTTGAGGGGAAAGGAGAGATACAATCCATTTAAATTGCTCTATAAAGAGTTTTATTGAGTTGTGGCCCATTAACCTGGCCTTGATGAAAGGTTTTTCAAACAACTGGACTTCAGGGAGTCACATCTCTCAGGTGCTGCGCACAACACAAATGAAATCATAGTTTCCTAAGAAATCATTTTAATCCAAATTGTGATTTTTAAGTTGTTTTTTTTTTACGTGTGCAAAAGTAGCAGGAACTCCACATCTACTTCCACAACCAGGGCGTGTTTGTAGTCCCACCTTTCATTGTTTGCTCTCACAAGACATCTTAAGCTTTCCCCATGTCAATCCACCGAGTTCGTTTTTACCGGAGAAAATACGTGTGGGGTCTAGATGATTACGAAGGATGACCGAATATATCTCCTTTCGCTCAACCTCTCTGGTTGTCCTCTTTATTCCAAATCATTGCACAGCTTTCCCAGCCTGTGCCCTTTTCCACTGACAGCAAAGAGTACGGGTGCAAACAGCACTGCTGAGCTTTCTTCTGCTTGAAAGTCTTGTGCATGGAGAGTTTTTCCTTGCAACAGGGTTTGGAGGAAGGTACAAAGCAAGGGATAATCATTTCCATGAGAAAACACAAGTCCCTGATAAAGTCAAACAAAGGCTACAGTGATCTGCTTGGGAAGGCAACGCAGCTTGAGAATGTCTTATTTGCATTTCGGTCCTGATATTAAGCATACAATCCCTAGGAATGTATTTAATTTCTGAACTTCAGTTTACCCAAATGCATAATGGAGTTATTTTTTCCCCACTCTTTTAAACGCTTTTTAAAATCTACAGATTAAGTAGCATATACAAGCAAAACGTTTATATCCCAAGAATCACTTGCGGTGGGAGATCAGTAAATTGTTTATAGGTATATCCTCTGAGCTTAGTAAATGTTTGCAGGATACCTAAACTACATTTTTTTTCACTATAACACTGGAAGCGTATTACAGTCACTTTTTGTTTTCTGCAACAAGGAGCAGGTATATCCCAAGGTAAATCATTACAAGACTGAAGGCTCAGGTCTAATGAGTGCTGGCATTTGGTGAGGCTTGACAGAAAGCACAACCGTTGTTACTGCTGTCTTGCCATGCCATTGCTCTGAAGGATGCTTCAGTGAGAGGAGGGAGCGGGAACAGCTGGAATGCTGCTGTGCAAAGCCTCGATGCCACCATGGCATCAATGCCTGTTAGGGAATTCTTGGTTTTCTCCTCAGACACCTTTCCGGAGGGTTGGAGGCAGCATGATTGGTCGGGAGAGCTGGCCCTAAGAACTGGGTCACAGCTCCTGCTCAGACATAAATGATCTGCAGAATAAGGACTGCTGCTTTCCTTTCTGGCATGTATCAAATTCCAGCACATAGGGCCCAAGAAGAACCAGAAGGGAGGGCAGAAAAAAACAGTTATGAGGTTTGCTGGGATATCTGATGCAAAATCAACTTCATTGTTTTCCTTACTGGCTTTTTCCTGGGCTCTGTTGCAGCTGAGAAAACAACCCTTCTAATCTACAATAAGAAGGGAAATTCTGTCGTGAAGGTTGTCCACCCAGACTACTTGGCACAATTAGGGGAAAGATTTGTTTAGCTTAGCACTGATTTTATTAGTACGTGAGTCTAACCGAACCTTGAGAGATAGTCTTTTCCCTGTTGAATGACACTATTGATGTGTAGGTTTCCTTCTCAGTTCCCAGCTGTGCCCTTCTAAGCAAATGTGGTGTGAAGAGTTCTCCTGGAACATATCAGCAATTAGCAATGGTTGTTTACTGCAGTAGGACAGCAGTATGAATTAGCAAAAAACCCCAGCAAGCCAGCGTTGTTTCAGTAAGGGCAGCAAGAATAGTGAGAGCCGGGCTCCTTTTTTTGCAGGTCTCATGTATTTGGTCAGTAGAACTGACTTCCAAAATATGTATTTGCTGTAAATGTGTTTTTCTTATTCGTTCGGTCCTTAGCGCACATACATGTGTTTCGTCAGCCCAAAGGATGAGATAAGGTAAATCTAGCAGGAAAGGAAATCTAAGGAAGAACTTCACACGGAACAAAATATAAAGAGAAGAATCTGCTGACTGATGGGAAGAAGCTGAGACGCTTTAGAAGAGGCTTCAAATGGTTTCAGTAGTGTTCCTCAGTCAGTGCTAAGCACCGATTGCTCGTAGTAGTCTCAGTTAAAAAATGGAAAAGAAAGTAGATATCTTTGCACTCTAAATGGAAATGACGTATTGAATGTTAATACAGCTGATTTTCTCAAATATTTCATTGAAATATCTTACTCCAGTACTTTTGTTAAAATCATTAGTTTTCCATTATGCAATCATACTCTTTTTACCGCGTGAGAGCTCGTAGCTCAGTCAAAGTCATCTTATTGTTTTGCTGTTTGGTAGTTTATCATCCTGGCATTTTGATAACTAGTTTGTTATAAGACTCTGTCCCCTTCATCTTCTTTACTTTTTTTTGGCAGGATACTGGCTTGATTTCTGGTTATCAGACCACTTCTGAAAGTCCATCCAATACATTTTCTAATTCATCATTTTCTTTGCTATTGACAGGGGATGTTGTCCCAATAATTAGTATTTTCTGTGGGCTTCTGCAATCAATTTCTGTGATTCATCTCTTCCATAAAACTGATAAACAATAAACTGTAGTAATAAAAATGCTTTCTCTAATTAAAAAACAAACTTTAATGTACAATTTTTCTGCTGTCATCATCAGTTCCCTCTAAGCCTTTTGTTTCTCAACTGCTCTGCCTATCTCCCATTTATCTTCCTTTATCTAATCTAATGGCATCCATCCAGTTTCGATTCACTTTTCATCAAGGTGATATATCTCCTTTTCCATAATACCTTTGTGTTCTTAACATGCCTTGTGGCAGGAATAAATTTTCAGTCATTTAATGTTTATTCTACGTTGTTATCAAATAATAAATAATCACTATTAAGCTCCTGACAGAGAAGTATGCTAGAAAGTAGAGAAACTAACATTTGACCATTCGGTAAAGTTACGACTTTGCAAAACTTAAAATAGTTTTGATTTTGATTTCTCACATCCATCTCTATCACTCGCACTTGCGTAGGACAGCACTGTAAGAGTAATGGCATCTGGAATTTATAGTCCATTCCAAAAGTTCATGGATAGCATTCCAAAAGAATTGTGGATAGGATTAATTAGAAAAACTCAGTACTGTTTCATCATTTTCTATGTATTTTCTGTTCATTTCATCATTTAGAAAGATCATTTTTGTAATATAAATGTCTCTTAACTTCTTTAGACTACTTACCATTACTGTTTTATTCATTTCCAACTGTGTACTCCTTGTGGTGCCACTTTGACTGCACTGAAGTGTGAACAGGAAAAAAATTTCTGGTGAGGCCTGGATTTCCTCTTGATTCCTTGATTAAATAGTGCTTACCATAAAAGGTGTGTATTTTGCTTATCTTATTAGGAAACAAACCAATAAATTCCTTTATGTACATCAAGAATGTTAGCGGAGTTTTATTTTCCTTTCTTTTCCCAAAGCAAAAAAGGAACTGAGGGAATCTTTTAAGTTGGACTGAAAGTTTTAGGTCCTTAATCTTGAATTTGGGGAAGTAAGATTGTGAAAGATGCTTCTATTCCAGCTTATTAATAAAGAATTCTGATTCAGATCCAGGTTCAGATAATAAACCTTTCTGTACTCTCTCCAGTCGTTGGCCGGGACTGATCTGGAATTGGAACAAGACATATAGTTAAATATATATGAGTTTTAGAAATGCCTGTTCCGCCTGAGCTGTCTGGTTCTGAGTTGTCCTGGAAGACCCCTTGTGTTCTCCACATCCTCAGGAGGTTGTTGGAAGCTTAGGGAGAGGAGCAGATATTCACAAGAAGATAGAGGTGAGAAGACTTTAAATTATATAAATTCCGTATTTGAAAACCAGCAACTCTGTCTTGGGTTGTTGACCACAAAGACCCTTAGTTGCATATGGACCATCAGGAGACATTGTTAGTACCTCTTGTTCCAACTCGGTCAGTTTTACCCGCATAAAAAAAATGAGTTGGCGGGGCTTCGATGCTTCTCGGGAGGCCAGTAGGACTTGTAGAGACTTCATAGGTCACTGAGTGCATCACGGGCACTTTTTCGTATCCCTTTCACAAATACCTTAATCTGCATCCTAAAACCAAGCATTAATTTCCTTTTTAGCCTCACTTTTTTGATGCAGCTCTTTTGCACTTGAGTGATGGTTATAAACTTTAAAATTTGCATCCAAAATGTTTTTTTGTGGCTGCGGGTTTGTTTTTGTGCCAGTGTTGTCAGTGTGAGAAGCTCTTCTCTTTCCTCCCACTCCGTTCTCTCATTTCTCCTCTTCCCCCCATTCACTTACACACACACACACGACAGTGAACCTTCATTTTTGCCACGTTAATTGAGCTAGAGGCCTCTCGTGTGAGCGTACAACCTGTCTCTTTGCACTCTGAGTTCTTGAGCAGCCTGTACTGGATGTGGTATTCCAGGTTAGATCCTCCTGGTGGTTCATACAGAAACACCAACGTATCCCTGGTTTTGTCAGGTCTGTGTGATGCTACCCGGTATGGTTGGCTCTGCTCTTGCCCTAGCTACATCACCTTGTGGGTCAGTAATTTTGTGAGGTAGTAATATATACTCAATATGTTTCTTCTCAGTAGTAATATATACTCAATATGTTTCTTCTCAGTAACCAACTGTTTCCCTTTTTGCCTCAGAGCATCTGTGCTTATCCTTATTTCTTCTTCATTATCGGTTCCCACGTAGCAGTGTTAAATCATTACAGGGATCCAAATTGGCGAAGTCCAATTTATATCAGAGTTCTAAAAAATTCAAAGGAGGATGTCAGGTATGTGTGCTGTGATATCTGCATTTCGTTTTATCCCATTTTCCAAGTCTTTAGTTAGTCTCCCCTTCAAAATTTCTTTTAAACCCCTGCATGATACTGAAATCAGATTACAGGCCTCAGCTCACCAGTTTACTTTTACTTTTCCTTTTGAGGACTGTATTTGCTGCTTCTCAGTTACACTGCATCATCTCCAACTCCATAGATGTATGACAAATATGAGCTATCAGACCTAAATTCACATGCCGATTCTTAAAATGTTTTTTCAATATTCTGTTGTCTACCAAATGCACTAAGCTCCTGGACTTTTCTTTCCACTCAGTTGATATTTCTGTATCTATATAGTACAGGTAATTCCCATTTTCTGCCTTTTCTTTTTTTAAAGTTCATCCTGTTTGTCAAAACCTCATTATTTCTTCACTCCTATCTGGAATATGTTTAATCACTATCCCAATGTCATTTCATTGTAACTCCAATTTTCATTTCCTTTTTGATATTGTTAATAATCTTTCTAGGATCAACATTACCTTGAATTTTGGTCATCCTTCATTTATACTTGCACTTCTTGCTCTCCAAAAAATATTTTTCTTCATATGTATTCCCTTCTATGTTTTACAGGTTCCTTGTGTATACATAAGAACTTACTCTATGTTGGCTATTCCAACCAGAGGATGGTTTGCAGTGCCCTTTTACGGTTTTTAAGTTCTGTTAACGTAGAGTTTGGTGTTATAAAAGAGAATTCTGTGTAATCTGTCTGGTTGTGAAACACGCAATCATACTCTAAAGGCTACTTTTCTCAGTAAGCAAACATTCAAAATAAAGCGATACCTTTTGAATATTCTGAGCTGTTCCCAATCCACTAAAAAGGAAGCTAATTCTGAAACTCAGAAAGGCAGCAACCTTTCAGAGGGGCCCTGTGATGTGCTGCTGAAAGGATGATTTATCACATTTTTTTTCATTGCTGTGCTTAGTTACACACATATTGTAACTGGATAAAAATGCAGTAACAGAATGTCCATAGAGTTGTTTGAATGTCTCTCCATTTGCACGTACAAGTGTGCCTAGTGCACATGCGTGTGTAGGTTAGTATGTATATGCCTGGTACTGCGCAGAACGCCAAAAATTTGACCTTAGGCACCAGAATTGTAGCTGTTTCACTTTGGGCCTGCCTGGTTGAGCATCTAGCTGGGAGAGCCTGTAGCTGAGTGCTTGCACAGTTTTTCCAGCCCGCACTCTCGCCTGCCGCGTCAGTGGGAAGTGCTGGCTCCGGGGATAACGACGGGCGAGGGAATTCGGGTTTTGTCAAGGTGCGTCACGGATGTGGGATGTGACGTGCCCCCTCTTTTCTCCAGAACTTCATTCCAGAGAGAAAAGTAATTAACGTGGAAGAGGGGAAAGTGCTACCACAGCAGTTTTCCTGCTTGGAGCAGTTCTCAAAGGTTGTATCGCATCCTGGGGTGGTTTTGCCAGCTTCATATGACTGAAAGGAAAACACTGACATTTGGACTCGTCTGGTATTCTCCAATATTTATGTGCCTGCCTTTATTTTTTGCTGTTTGAAGATGAAGGTAGACTATGTTTGGTTTAAATTCTGAAAACCATAAAAACGTTAGATAGCTGTGGGTGTAATAATGGTTATGTTTGAAGAACCAGATACGAGGATTTTGTTTCTTCAGCCTGTATCAAAATGGGACGAGAATGAGTTGTGAGACATCTAAGCAGGTCCTGTCTGCAGACTACATACAAATGCAAATGAAACCCACCTACTACACAAACACCCTTAGCTTTTAAAGTGCTACAGGAAAGTCACACAAGCCTTGATTCTGCGACAGAACTTGCTGCCAAATCCTCTGGTTACATAAGGACAGTGGAGGACTCAAACTTCTGGGGCTTGATATTGTTAGTCTTACACTGAGGAATAAACGTCCCGGTCCTGTCTGTCTGCGAAGTGATTCAATACTGTCTGACTTTGCAGTGAAATGTGAGCAGTTTTGGTGAGCATGAACTTCCTCGTTTCTCTGTAGTCGCTCTTGGCTTTTATAAAACCTGCTCACTGTTTCCCTGCTGATCGTTAGACACCGCTGACTGAAATTCATATGCAGTGACCCTTACGAGTGCTTGAATGTTTTGGCAGAATTGGGGCGTGACCTTTGGAAATAATGGGCTTTCTTTTACTCCATTTGAAATCTGCTCTTGTGCCCCACACCTCTAAAAATAAGGTTGTTACTGTCTGTGGTTCTGAGGAATCTGTTTTGGGATGTATCCTGTAGAATCATAGAATGGTTTAGGATGGAAGGGACCTTTAAAGGTCACCTAGTCATCTTCAGCTAGATCAGGTTGCTCAGAGCCCCGTCCAACCCGACCTCGAATGTTTCCAGGAATAAGGCTTCTCCCACCTCTCTGGACAGCTTCTTGTAGTGTTTCACTGCCCACATCGTAAAAAATTTCTTCCTTTTATATATATAGCCTAAATCTGCCCTCCTTTTGTTAAATCTGACTAAAAACAGTTGCCCCCATCTTTCTTATAAGCCCCGTTAAGTCCTGAAAGGCCACTGTGGCATCTCCCCGGCACCTTCTCTTCTCCAGCCCAGCTCTCTCAGCCTGTCCTCACAGGGGAGCTGCTCCAGCCCCCTCATCGTTTCTGTGGCCTCCTCTGGACCTGCTCCAACAGGTCCGTGTTTCTCTTGCGCTGAGGACTCTGGAGCTGGACACAGCGCTGCCCGTGGGGTCTCAGCGGAGGGCTGCCTGTTTGGGGCTGAGAGGATGTAGCACCCGTGACAACGGTTTGGAGGTTCAGACGCCGAGGTGCGTGATGGTTCCCCAGGAGGCCTCACGGATGGGTCAGGTGGTGCCTTGGAGGAGAGGAGCTGGCGGGGCCTGCCCTGTGTCCTGAGCTGGGGCTTTGTGACGTTGCTCTGCCCGGAGCAAATCCCTGAGGAAATCAGCAGGGGCTGAGGGGGAACCGCCTGCCCAAACCACGTCCTCAGGGGGCGGGAAGGCTCTCCCAGGGCGCGCAGCCGTTGCTGGGAGGGCTGCTCTCCAGTTCCCCCCCTTTGCCAGCTGTTGAAGAGGTGAGCGGGGAAATGTGCCTCAGTTCTGTGGTGGAGGCCGAGCAGCCCCACGCTCCCCCCTTCAGCCGCTGCTGCAGGGCCCACACGGGGACCCTTAGATCGGTGTTCGTGCTAATTGCAGCGTGGGCAGAGCTTATTAAATTTATCACGAAAACGTCACTTTCACGTAGGTGACACGTTTTGAGGCAAGCTGTGAGGGAACGGCCCGCAGCAACGAGTGAAAATCGAACAGCCAAGTGACAGGGCCTGGCGCGTTTGCGGGAATTTGCCGCCGCGGGTCCCGTGTCCCCCCGTCCCTGCCAAACAGCCCGTTCCTTTGTCTCCAGAGCTCGTGTTCCCCAGCGGATGTGGAGCCAGAGAGCCCGGGAGATCTCTGGCCTGGCTGTGGAGGGCCAGCACACCCAAATGCTGAGCTAAATTCAGTCCCGCTCTACCCCCCAAGAGAATTCCGGTTCCTAATTTGATACTCCAAGGACAAGATCCTTGAATAAAGCTTGACTCGGTCACTACGAGACATTCAGGTACTTGCAGTGGCACGTTACCGTCCCCAGTGTGGTGACCCATGGGTGGACCACGCTGCTTCCCCAGGCCAGAAGAAGGCAGTGGGTGGAGTTCTTGGAGAAGCTGAGAGGGCACATCTGTGGAATCGCTACTGGCCATTAAAGTTGTGTTATGTGGTGGCAGTTGCAGTTTTGCTCAAAATTGTCTTGATCCGAGCGCAACTGCTGGAACCAGCAGGAATGATTAAGCTTAATGGGATGCCAATAAAACACGCGAATCTTGCTGCTTTTGTGATGGTCATTTTTTAGGTCCCTTGAGTCCTTTTTGAGTTGCAGCATGCAAGCTCATAAATGCATATGAGAAGACCTCAACTACTTCGAAGTGACCAGTCTAGATCAATAACTACCTTGTTATTTCTGCAGTGGGCTTTACTATGTCTGGAAGTTAAATCCAGTGCGATTATTTGACTAGATCTAAGCTCTGATCAACATGTTTTAAAGATATGTACTTATACATTACTTACGGATTTTTTTGCAGCTCCTGGTTGCTAAATCCCCTGTTGCTCCGTTTTCTGCTTTTTACTACACCATCGAGAAATCAGGCTTAGTTCTTCAAGGTAAGACCAGACCATTGATTGTTTTGCCTTTTCAGTTAGTATTTTAAGTAGGCTGACTGTAGATAACAGCAACTATTGTTGAAATTGATGCCCTTTATACCTGGTTAAAAGCCCACACATTTAAACAGTCTGGTTGACAACAACAGCCTTCTGCATTCACTGTTTTCGTCTTGGATTATGCTAAATTAGTTGTTGCATGTTCCCATGGATCTAAGAATGCCCCCTAAATTATTAGGAAAAGCTCCCTGTTTTCCTTCGGTCAAGGCTCCTTGTTTTCCTTCAAGGTGAAGTAGATACCCATCTATCATTAATAACCTGCTCTAATAAATGTTTCTTCTTGAGCATCAATCAAAATACAGGAAATTAATATCTGTTCTCTATTTTTGTGATTGTTTTAATACTAACGCCCCATGGTCTTAAATAATCCTCAGATTCTCCAGGATATGAGGTGGTGTACTGAAAAGCTGGATATTACTACCGTGATGGCGAGGAACTAGAGTTCCTTGTGGCTGTGTGCTGGATCACGTACTTTCAGACTACAGCAAAAAGGGAAGTCAGCTCTTCCCTTCTTTTCCCCGTTTGCCCCAATAAATCTTCCTTTAATGTCCTTACTTTTGACAGACATTCATAGATCAGTTTGGTTGAGTTGTTGCCTGTTGGTGTGCAACCTGGCTCCTGATAACTGTGTCAGTTTATCAGACTAAATAAAACTAGTCAGTGCTTGTCAGTTTTTGTTCAGAGGGTACACTCTGATGTGCGGCCATGGCATTAAGAAAAATGGGTATTGCTATTTCTCGGGTTCCGGTGTTTGAGAGTCGCTGATCCCCTATAGCACTATGGACGTTTTAAGGTGTGTGAACCATTCTCTTCCTTCTGATTGCCTTTTTCTCACCTTCAAACAGGCTGCACCAGACCAACGACATAGTTACATTTACCAATGACTAAATACACTTATGTCCCTGGTGATACACGGTGTAGGAAAACAAAAGAAACACAAAAGTGCATTTTTGCTTCCATTTGACACACCTTCATAATAATATGGGAGCCCATCTGGTGTTACCTAAGCCTTTGGATGCTATACCCAGTGTATTCTTAGATGGATTTGGGGGAATTCGATCTGCTTTCTTTGATGTCAGTGGTCTTAAAAAGGTTACAGGAACTAGAAGCAGTTTTTATTAGTTAAAACTAAGATGGCTTGCAAGAGTTGGTCTAGACATGTTTTGGTTCAGTATTGGGCAGAAGACGAGCTACATTTCTATCCTGAATATCTTCTGAGTTGCAGAGATGTTTTTGGTCGTTATGAAAAAAGGCAGACAACTTCCTGCTCTGTCCTCAGGCCCTGATACTTTGGGAAAGAAAGATTTCCCATTTCAGAAACAGGAAGCATTTGTTCAGAGGGGACCTTTATTTGTTCCAGTTCTGTTCTGTGAGCCAGGAATACAACTTTCCAAGGACTGAACCCTACCTTTAAAGAACAAATGGGCCTGGTAACATGTAATGACAATGGAGCAGAACTGTCTGATAGAAGGGTAGCACTGTATTAGGAGTATGGCAATTGCTTTTTTCCCCTGTATCTGTGTGTTTCTGGGGTGCACAGCGTTCACCGTTTTTCTAAAAAGACGTGAGATACCGGTTGGATTTCTCTAGGTAAATGCTGTCTCAACATCAGGCCTTCTTTGTACGTTTTGGAAAGCTTGAAGCTCTTCTTTGGGTGAGCCTTCTCTTCCTTTCTCATTACACCATTATGTTTCCATTTTGCAAGCATTTACACATGAACCATCTCACTGGGTCATACAAAGTAAATACTGCAAGTTCTCATCCCACATTTCGATGATCATTATTTCTGTGGGAAGAGGCAGTGAGTGAGTCACCTGGAAGCAGCTGTTTCAGCAAAGATGCGTAAAGTGGCACCAGACTGCCTCGTGCAAGAGAGGAACGAGTTTTTATGAGGTTCGTAGCTCGCGCTTCTTTCCAAAGGGAGGCTGGGCGCAAGGTAAGCTGTCAGTAAGGCAACTGGCTGTGGGTCAGCCGGTGAGGGAGCATCCCTCCGTTGCTGCTCATCCCATAGAGCTAACAAGTGGAATCTGTCCCGCGGCCTGATTGCAACGGCAGCTTTCCCATTCAGGCTTTGTTGTTGAATTCAGTTGGTGTCAGGAGGTGAGCGCATTTAGGGTGGCTGATGGGAACAAGTGGATGGGTGTGGGAACTGGTGAGAAGCAGCAGCTGGCTGAAGTGCCCAGGATTCTTTCTTTTTTACTCAGGGGGTCCCATCCCAGGACCATTAACCAATAGGCCATAAACAAATTGATATCGGGAAATGTGGCTGGAAACTCCTTGATTAGCGAGGGTGAATGGGGAATGAAAGACAAAGTGAAAGTGTGATTTAACAGTTCCACAAGCAATTTCCATTGCCACCTCTGAGGGATTAGGATGTGTGGAATAGGCTAAAAACGAGGAGGAGCTCCCCCCGCTTTTGTTCTGTGGATGGGAGGATAATAAAACGGCAGGAGAGGCAGTGCGGCTAGTTAGGGATTTCACAGGCTGCTATTTGATGCAGTTTAAGGAGCCCTTCTGCTATTGTTGCAGTTAAAATGGGAAGCGGAACTGTTCCCCATTCGCAAAAATCTCCAGCTCCTCAGGAAGAGAGCTGAGAGCAAAAGGCTATTAAGATGGTAATGCTGCCCCATTTCACAGAATCACAGAATCACAGAATGTTAAAGGTTGGAAGGGACCTCAAAGATCATCTAGTCCAACCCCCCTGCCAGAGCATTTGGAGGAGTGTATCAAAATCCTCTTTGTCAATGTAAATCGCTGCTCTGTTTCCCTGGTATCTTTGCATCTCATGGCCTCAGTGCAAGCACAGAAGTGTTTGGAGGAGACTCTAGTGAAGGCAGAACTGCTTCTCTTTTATTGTCAGAGGAGAGCTCCAGGCTGCCCAAGGGTGCCACGGAGAAAACTTTTATTGCTTTTATAAAGTTGAAGCCTTCGGGGTTGAAAAGAGTCCATTTATACATTCATTCTCTTATTTCCACTTGCAGGCTAGAGAAATGAAATTTGATAATTAGAAAGCAAGATTGGCCAGTCAGAGATTTAGCAAGGAAAGTCAGCCTTCAGTCTCCTCCTTTCGTTGTTTCAGTAGACTGTGTGCTGTGGAGGGGGGGGAGTGCAAACCCCCAAAAAAACCTCCGTTGTCTTTCCATCGCAGTACAATGCCGTGTAATGTACGGCCAGGCTGTACAGTGTGATGGGCCTGAGCTGTGAGCGCAAAATCCAGCCTGACAGCAGTTCTCTGTTTTGCAGAGATCTTAAGCAGAGAGGTAGAAGTCTGGACCTAAGCACCAGAAAATACTGGAACTTTTGCTGTCTCCTTGTGCATTCTGTTAAAGGGACTTGCTGTTGCTTCCATAGTTCAGTATAACTAGTTAAAGTGAATGAAGGGATACTGTTAAAAAGCAGATTAACAGGAAAAAGCTCCAGATCTACTTGATTAAGGGCGCAAGTCGCAAGATGATTTTTCTCATTTGCAGTGATATGATTTCTGTTTTGAATTGGAAATTATTAGCTCCTAATTCTGTTCCTGATGTATCAGACAGAACAGATTCTGCGCTGTTGTTGCCTACCTGTAGTTTCACTGAAGCTCAATGTAGCACGTGCTGGGTTAGGTCAGCTGAACTAGAAGATGCTGCTTAGCCATGCACACACATCTGCAAACAGAAGATAGGCTGACTAAGCTGATCACAGTTCTGAACTGTGTTCTGTGGGAGATTGTCCAAGTCTAGCTTTAGAAGCAGCAGCGTGCTGGGGCCTATATACAAGCTAGCAGCAGAGACTAGCTGTTAGCAACTGATAGCTCGCCTGCTTATGCAAGTAAGTCTCACTCTTTCCCACCTAAGTAAATGCCCCGTTACACAGAGGATGATTCTGCAAAAGAGCACATGGCTGGTTGCCAACTGGAGAGTCCACTGAGAGTTTTCGCTGAATGCTTTAATCAAGTGATTAATGTTGCTCTTCACTGAAAGAGCTCAGAAGCGCTGAAAATGTAAGGCAAGTAGTACGAGTGAGCTAGAACTTGCTTCTGGGTAACGATTTCTTTTCAGTTTCATAGGGTATAAAGATGGGTGATATCAGCAGTTGATCCAAACTGATCTCCCACGTATCATACATGTTGCCTTCAGGTACCTGGTAACTTATGTTACACTGAATCATGTCTTCTAGAAAGACATTCACTTTTACTTGAAGACATGAAGAAATGTGAGTTCCTGGTTTGCCTTGACAGCGTTTTCAAGTTTTAACTACCTTGCTGCTGAATATCTGTTCTGTGTTTCAGATTTTAGTTTGTCTGCTTTCAGTTTTTGGCTTCAGTTCTTGTTCTGACCTTCAGTGCTAAATAAAGTGCTGTTGCCCTTAAAAGGTTGCCATTTTGCATGAGCATACTTGACAGCGAGATTTACCCTCCTCTATTTTATTCTTCCTTTTGAAAGAAAGTTGTAACTATCTGCAAATTTAACCCCAAAAGTTTAGTATCTCATGCTGACTGGCTCCCATCACTACCCAAAGAAAGGACAGAATCCCTTGGATTGCTAAAGGGAAGAATTCAGGTTTTGTGCCAGCAGGCCTGGATGATTACTTAGTTGATTAATCCAGCCTTGCTTCTGCCGTCTTTTCTACTGCACACGTGTCTTTGTGTATGCAATCGCCTTGCCTGTACTGTCTTATTGAGGCAGGTAACTTCTGATAAGTAGAAACAAAAGATATGTGGCACTCAGAAGAAAGTGTCTGAAGTTTTAAGTTTCACAGTACTAAGAGGGGAAAGATCAAGGAATGGCTAAATCTAGGGAAACCTTGGACGTTCCGTGTCATTTGTCACTAAGGTATTGAAAAGAGACTCATTTTGATCTCCAAATAGCGTAGGGTCTGGGTTTGTACTGAAGGCATGGCAAAACGTCTCCAAAGTGCTATAACTAATTTATATGACTGATGCAAGTGAAAAGTGCCTTGGTTTATGTTGTAAAGAAACGGGTAGTGAGGTAGAAAGGGAATGCTGAAAGAAAGGGCAGCATTATTTGTATTGCATTGTGTGAGTTTGAACAGTGAGAGACAGTGATTTACTGCATCAAAAGCTTTTATTCGAATGAAGCACTGTAACTATAAAGTGACCTTTGTCAGGAGCAACGTGGATATAATCTGTAAAATGAAGCAGGGTTGTTCTCGATGTGTGCCTGGATGGAAGACAGAGTAATGAGAATAAAGTTGTGCGTTGCTATTGAGATCGTAACAGAATGGCAGTGCCACTGGTGGTTTCCAGTCCTGTTGGAGGGATAAAGATGAAACGAACGTTGTCAGGATCTCTGTGGGGTGGAGCCGTTTTTGCTGTATTCCCCACAGGACTCTGAAAGCCTCATGCTATTTCTAACAGGTTTGTAACAATGAGAGCAAAAAAGCACGACAGGTTTGTAGACTAGGTCTATCGTGGCAGAAAGGAATGTGAAAAAACATCAGGCTCCCATCATCCCAAAGCCAGCAAAATCATCCGTACAGGTGAAGCTGACATCAATGAAAATTTCCTTTTATTCAGCCAGTTCATGGTATTTTGCGGAATGGGTTACTAAACCTGACCCGGGCACGGTGCTCGCTTGGGGCAAGGTATCGTCAAACCAACTAAAAATGGTAGTGAAGAGAGGTGGAGGGAAAATATTTTTGTTGTGAAGGAAGACAAGAGGCATCTTAGGGTTAGATCCAGTGGAAGCAAAATAAACGCTTGTCATTTCAACAAGATTAAATGTTTCTGTCTGCAAGCATGATCTTTGTAGTGACATGGTAGATAGACTACAGATTGGTAAACCTTCTGGCCATAATTTCTGCTGTGAGCTTAACTTGTGGGAGGATACTCTGCTGCGTATATCCAGTTTAGCACAAAGTATTGAATTACCTGCCTATTTCTGAAAATGTATGTAAAGACACTGAAAATACAGTACTGCGTCCTTGCACTGAAAGCCAAACGTTTCCCTAAATGCTCTCCTAGATTGCAACTGAAGTGCCAGCATTTAATTTTTTCTTAACTAAATATGATATGAAAGAACCTTAGTGCAAGCAGCGTGCCAAATGTATTCACGTTTACACGTGTGAATCAAAATTTTTTTTTTAATTCAGTGCTGTTAAAACAATGAGCTCAAGAGTGTGAGTCTGTGTTTGCAAAGACCTTCCGCTCTTTTAAAGGCTGGCATAGGCTTCCTGGGACAAAACGGTCTCACTTCAGAGAAATCTTCTCCTTACCAGTCTTTCTGCAATGAATTCCTGATCAAAGTGGGCTGCTCCCCTGTGTTTTCAGCACAGTGCGAGAGCAAATGGCCTTTTTTCCAAAAGGCTTTTAACCTCAGGAGTGAAATTGTCTGTTGATTAGAGGCAGTACCTGTGATTTGTGACAGTATATGGTTCTGGGAACCGAACATTGTCGTAGAAGACCAAGACTCTACTAGTAATTGCCTGGATTTACTGTAGAAGATGTTACATGTTTCAAGCTAGAGATTTGTAGAATAAGGTCGAATGTACCTGAAATGGACTTAATGTGCTGAAGTGAACACATTCATGAGTAGGAAGCCAAAAAAATGTTGGTCCAAACCAACATTTTTAGCCAAAGTAAAGTCTCATTCTTTTGTCTGCAGCTTATGAAAGTAAAAGGCAGTTAAGTCTCACTGTGATTTATCCCTTTCTCATGTGGGCACAACTAGGTTTCCTTTGCTGCCCTCAAAGGTTGTGTCTGTTTTTGCTTCACCACTTGCATGTTTGCTGAAGCCATCACTGCTGTCATTTTCTCTTGTGAAACAATAGTTAACAATAGAGGGCTGTGACTCAAATGCCTTAAGCCCTTGGTAGCACATGCAATTCTTCTTTAGCTGTTGGACTTTATGTATTATTCTCCATGTTAAAATCTCGTAAAATCTCTGAGCGTACAGCCTGGTTGCCAAAGAGAAATGCCGCACGCTTTATTGTTCCTTGTGCTGGGGAGGGGAGAGTGCTGCAGAGATCCAGCAGTGAGCTACAGGCTAAACCTGGGAGTCTCCAGAGTGCTGTCCTGTGTAGGTGGGCACATCTGAATAGCATTTAAACTAGACTAGAAAGCTTTGCCTGAGGAGGGGCTTATTAGCACAGGGGTAACTCTTGGCAGATAGGGTTCCCGCTGCTGTGGCTCCAGTGCTGTTTTTCCATGAAACTTTCTCTGTTTCCAGAATTAACGCACCTAGAACAACCCCAGGTATCTCTGCATCTGATGTCTAGACTTGCCCTGTCATAAAACTGGACTAACCACAAATTTTAATGATCTTATCGTGTGAGCTTAAATCTGTCTTGATAAGATGGAGCAGGAATATATAGCACTTACGTAGAAACAGACACACATGTGACAAAGCCTCCCAAGAAACAGGTTTTTACTTCAAAAACTTTTTCTCATTACAGTTGCTCCCTAAAATTAATAACAGCGGGCTGTTGCTGTATTTTATGTAATGTTTCTTTGAACTTTTAACATGATTGTTGTAGCACTTCTCCTCATGGTTTATGTTGAAATTGAGTCAGAATCTGGTCCTTTGTCGTTACGTTCTGTGAAGACCCCTGAAAAATTAGTGAGATGAAATTTCGGGCCTCATTGAGTTAACCAAGGGTTACAGAGATGAAAGAGGCAGCCAGTACAGTCAGCAGTTTGCTAGAGCGTGGTGTATCAGCCCGGCCTGTTCCTTGCTTTGCCACCTGAATATAACCCCAGAGGATCTGCCTTAGGGCTCACCCGGGGCAAGGCAGGGCAGGAATGACTGCATGGGTGGAGGGGAAGCACGGGCAGATGATGCCACAAGTAAGTTCAACAAGAGACGTGGTGGCTGAAAAGATTTTAATTTATTGCTCCCTGAATCTCATTTCCATTGAAACTTCCTAGCTTTTCCATTACAGAAGCAATCTCCCACGTAGTGCAGCGCCCTGTGAAGGTGCACTCTCCAGAAGCAGCAGCAGCAGCAGCGATGTGAAGAGTGACGTTTCTAGAAAATGTTGGGGGATGGTTAGTGTGCTACCAGGCAGTCTGCAGCGGGGTGATTTCTCAGAGTGCTGTGTGCCCTTGTGGAGACCTCAGCTGGGATGTGCCTCACTCTGCTGAGTGAGTAAGCTTAGAATATACAGGCCGATGTCCTGAACTGTGAACACCAAGCCTTGTGCTCCTGAAGATGCTCCTGAGCAAGTTTAGGGTTGAGACTCTTTTGCTTGGTAGCACTTAGAAAACACCTCGTTCTCCCCTCAGGCTGTGTGTATTTGGTGAAGGACTTCAGTCTTGAAGCATGTCAGGTGGGAACTTCACCCTGCACCTTTTCTTACTTTCTTCACGCTATATTTGTGCTGTGAGCAAATTACCCAGAACAAGGTATTGGGCAGCCAGACACACACATTGCAGCTGCGAGTTTACAGGCTGTATCCTGTCTGCTGTGGCCATTTGCTGAAGTTCACAGAGGAGCAGAACATCCTGTTTGCTTCGTTTTCTTTTGTCTGCCCTGTACCAGCACAGGGAGAATATTCCTATATATCTTTTCTTTTCTGCTCTGAAATTGGATCGCAGTACTCACGATGGTGTTCAATAGCTGGAAATGCTGAGGATATCCGATTGCTGAGGTCTCTTATTTTAAACACCACATGCCAGGAAAAGTATGTGGGATCCCACCAGCTTAGCACTGGAGGGTGCAGGATGCATCAACAGGAAAACCAAACAAAACATGAAGTGAAATTCATTTGAAAAGGGAAGGGACTCCTATACCACCCATCAGCAGTGTTTAAACTCTGCGTATCCACACAATAAGCCTTTTATTTTCCTTCAGTTCTTCTAGATATGCAAACTATCTTAAATTGATTTTTAGAGCTGCAGCTGTCGCTGGAGTCAGTGGGAGCTGTAGGTGCTTGTTACCTTTGGAAAGCAAGCCAATGGATTCCGCTGTGGTAGCAAAAGCCGAAACCACCAAATTAGGGTGGTTAAAGCATAACTCTGATAGTTCTGTAATGTGATCCCAGCCACCTTCGTATTTGATACGGAGGCAGGGCCTCACGCTGTGCACACCACAGCTCCAAGGTACGTTGTTTCTTCTTTGCCTTTCAGCCCTCCTTCCCCTACAGCTTTGTGTCCTTGCCTCATCACTACGGTCCTTCCAGCTGAGTAATACTGAATAGGACTCTATTGGAGTTTACAATAAACTCTTATTTGTCCAGAATACTTTCTTTTCTTTTAGAAATGGGTTTGCTCACCTTTTTTTCTCTCAAATGTGCTTTAGGGTGAACTGGGGAATGAGTACCCAACTGAGCCATAGCCTCCCACCTACTGTAGCACCAGCGAGGAGAGTTGCCACCCGAGGCACTGTTTTATTTTCATCTGGAAGATGAGTTGTGCCCAAGGAAATGTTCCTAAGCAGTGGCCAGAAGTCAGAGCGGCGTAGAACGAGCCAGATTCCACTGTCACATCTGAACACAAGGGCAGAGAGGCGTCCCTCCAGCTGGTTCCAGTTGTGTGGGCTCAGGAAGGACACAGCTTACTGCTGTGACGCTCAGGGGCACCTTCAGCACACAGACTTGTGTCCTTTTCTGGCAGAGGGGGTAAATGAGCTGACCCACCTGAAGGCTGCAGCCGACAGCGTTAATTGAGGCTGGCTTGACTCATGCTCAGTTCAAGAGTGTGTCTTTTGTGGACAGATCTTTGCAGAAGAAGAGTTTTGGCTGGGGATGAAGCTGTCTGTCCCTCTTTGCTCCCCTTCCCAGTCACAGCTGGAACAGCTGCATCCACCAGCACCTCTTTGCAGTGTAGTGTCTTGACTGTGCCTATGTTGATGGTCCAGGGAGGACTGCACAATTGTCATTAAATCTGTTCACCTGTCCTTCCCATAGTGGGAAAAGTGGATGATAATTTAGTAACTTGTCCGAAACAATTACTTGTCCACGAAGAGTAAGAAGTCTGCAGGAATGCACAAGTGATAAGTCTGTGGTAAATCGAGTTTGCCTCCTGTCTGTTACGGATCAGAGGGTATAGATTTTGTTGAACGACTCGAGGCCTTTTTGTCCATGAAGTAGGAGATGTGGCAGGGAGGGGCCTGCTGCTGCTGGAGATTTCAGGAAGTGTGATCAGATGTCTGGATGTTTTCAAATAAAATATATTCCAAGCCTAAACTGTGCACTTCCTTTAATAGTTGCCAAGGATCAAGTTGTTTTGGCTTTCTTTGTTTCTGGTTGTGGTTTGTTGGTTGTTGTTTTTTCCTAATATTCAGAATCAGTAGCTTAACTGGTTCAGAGAAAGCTAGTTTAAATGGTCTTCTGTTACTGCTTGCCTCTTAGACTGGCAGTTTTCTCAGATCACTGGTTCTGTGTTTTCTTTTTTTTTTTCATAGTGCCACATATTGTTGGTAAAATAAGGAGACTTGAAAACAGAGGAAGTAGAAGTAGTGTTGATCTCGAAAAACCAGCAATTGAAAGAGCCGTTCATGGTTTCCTTCAAAACAAAACCAAGTGGTAAGATAATGCTAACCAGGGCTGGGTGCCCAGGAGAGCATCATAATGAAGCATCCACTGTTATTGTTCAACTCCGTGTTTGTTCTTCTTGTGAACAAAAGGAAGGAAGAACTCTGCTATCAGGCTAGGGAGGAAGGAGTCTTTGTTGCCCTTGGCTACCCTAACTTTAAATGTGAGGAAGCACAGGGCACTGCAGCATAACCTTTCTGCGGTGTTAGACCAGGAAAATTGATAGTTCAGGAGGTTAAGGGCGGACACTCTTGTTTGTCTGAAGACCAGGCTTCCCTTGCATGACAGCCCCGAATCAGGTATGTCAGTATTAGCATTTATCCAGGTCATGAGGGGTTTTTAAAACCCTAGTTTTAAACCCAGGTTCCTCTGCTTTGCTGTTCTCCGCTGTTTGATTCCTTCTGCGCGTTGTTGCTCACCGTCAGAAACAGTGAGAGATGCCGTTTCCTTATTGAGTGTGACAGGCACTGGGTGTCCTGAGTGTAAAGTTCAGTCACGTTGCTGAAGCATCAGGAATGTATCAGCTGGAGACTGAGTCAGGCTTACTGTACTTCTCCACTCCTGCTCCACCCAGAGAGTTGTCTGCTGAAGTGGCAGAATCCCCACTGTCCCTCTCCCCGTCCTTCTAGTCATGAGGCTGACACTCTGTCAGGTTAATGACAAAGGCTGCCGTGCTCAGAGCCGTCATTTCAGATTTTCGGGTGACTCGAGCAGTGATTGTAACATCAGCTAAGCTGATCTCAAGATATTCCTTGCCATCGTGAAGGCTCGCTTGGCCTGCCTGCGTGTTAGCGTTACTCTGGCTCTGTCTAGTCCATGTACCATCTCTGCGTATCAAGAGATACTGGAGAAACAGATTTACAGCCCATTACGGGCAATGCGGTGTTGTTGGGGTGTTGGAAAAAAAGCAGATGCATAATTTGATTCTGATGTAAAGAGTTTATTCCTTGTGTATGATGCTTTGAAATTTCTGGACACAAAACGAAAGCAGCCCACAAATACCTGTCCGTTTTGTCATGACATTCAAGGTGCACCCCTGCATTGATTTCTTGTTAATTCACAGGTTGCCAGTGGTATGCGAGGTACAAAATGACAATTTTGCACATTTATGACAGTCTGTTTATGTAGCTCCAGAATCTAATTGTGCTCACAACTCCATCCTGCTGGTTAGCTCAGATAGGAGATTTGCTTTCTCCAGCGAGTAAGACGTGAATTTCAGAAGACTGCTTGCAAACTCTGGTGACTTCATAGTCTGTATGTTTTGTGAAGGCTTTACTGGCATTACTGTAGACAGGGCAAGAACTTTAATTAGAGGAAATAGCCTTGTTTTGTTTAATGCAAGTGTTCTCAGGGCATGTTGATTTGGCAGAGTGAAAGCATTTGATAAGAATCAAAGAGAATGGGGAGAATCCCATGAAACTACTGAGAGGGTCAAGTGTAATGAATATTCTTTAAGGGGACATAATACATCAACTATATACAAAACTGGTGAAGGCAGGAGAACTGGGCCAAGATCAAATTAGATATGATTCTTGTGGTTCTGGAGGTGATCAGCTTGTGTGTAAAACTATGCTGGATACAGGAAGAAATAAAACAAATACTCCGTATTGTTACTGGTATTGTGGCTCTATAAAACCATGAAGTTCTGCACAGAAAATGGAAAGAAAACTCTGAATGTCCTGAAAAATAAAATTAAGAAACAGAATGAACTCAGACCATTCACCAAAGTAACCTTCTGGCAACAGATTGATCTTTACTTCACATGGTAGTCATGAAAATGCAGTACAATACTGAAAACCCGGGTGGAACCGTGGGGGAATGAGTCTGCCCATGCTTAGGTGTTTTATGTTACTGACATCTTAAAGTATGGTCGTTCTTTCAAGGAAAAAAAAGAAAATCAAAGGTTATGTTTAGCACATCCTAGTCAAGCCACGGCAAATATACTCAGTTAACAAATACATATGTTTTGAGTTTGTTTTGTTTTCCTAGCTGCTAACCCTAGAAATTATTTGTTTCCTAAAAGCTAGAAGGGCTTCTTTCCTTCTCACATATCACCATGAATGGTTTTAATGGAATAAACTGTGTCTTCCGTGCCAGCTAAAACAGTTGTCGTCGGTTATGCCAGCCATGGAGGTTTACGTATGCAGTTACAGTTTTTGTACTGGGGTGTTAAAATAAAACTGAAGAGGCACAGGAGAAGTAGAATTTACTTAGGTTTTTGGTGGCCCATTTGTTGAACAGCAATTGCAAGGCTGACTGTGTAACTAATGTTCATTGGGGTGACTGAAGACAGTAGATGAGGTTCTGAGTACTGTCAAGGAACAATTATCTTGAATAGAAGTAGATGCTGGTTTGATACAGATAATTAGAGCTGCCTAGCACTGTGGAAGGAGTTTCCTTTCTTTCCCTCCCAAAGCTAGAGAGCTTGGCAAAACCTCCTTTGGGATGAAACTTCAGAGCATTTCTCTGAGAGGCTTCCCAGGGAAACGACAACCCTGACGTTCTGTGTAGAAACTGTTTTCATCTGTATCCACCCATCTCCTTCTCCATCTATCCATCACTACTTCAACTTACAAGGGACTCCCCATAGCAGATACCAGAGGACTGGAAGCCTGCTGTTGAAGCCATGCCTGATGGAATTGCTTCTCGGTGGTGGAGTATCTCTGACAGACTTGGGCAGAGATTTTAACTGCCAGTGAGGGTCCCATTATAGTAGATACGGGGAGTGGTGGTCGATACGGCCATAGTTTGACTGGGAAGAGAAGAGGGAGAATCGTGGGGAGCACAGCTGCAATAGCACACCTCCTGTGGGCCATTAGTAGAAGGGGGTAGGCTAAGCCCTTGCAGCGTTCTTCTTCCCACTGCTTTGCTTTTCCACCACATTGGAAGGGGAGAGCTATTTCCCTGCCATTTTGCAATATAAATCAAAAGACATCTGTTTGATATAATGAAATTGGGTGTGATTTATTCTTTTTCCCTGGATAGAGGCTCGCAGGAGCTCACAGGAAGAGAGAGGCAGTCTTCATGCAACTCCTTTAATGGGGTTCCTAATCAAGGGACCAAACTTGATAACAGAATAGTTTGCTGTGGGAGAGGGCTGAAACCTGCCCGCAGACAGGTAGAAGCCTTTTATAAAAGAATCCTAGCAAAAAGAGTAAAGCTGGTACCGGGAGGAAACCATTTCAAGTGAACTGCCTGACAAAAGAAACAAGAATAAATGGGGCAGTGTTACTGCAAAACAGAGTTTCTTAAAGAAGCAAAATGGCTTTGCTCCCACAAACTAGCCAGCAAGATACTCGGAGCTACAGCAGGAGCCTGATGGCATCAGATTCACCATTCAGGTTGTTTACTCATAGGGATATGTTCACAGAACGTTTCAAGCACTCCAGGAAGAAAGGAGAGACCGAGGACTTTGCTATGCTTTATTAACATTCTCTTTCCAACACAAAACACTCTGAAGAAGACAGCAGATAAATCCCGATTTCACTTTATTATTACTTGTTGAGATATGCGTTTATTACAAGAAATGAGAAACAGATTACACCAGCAAACACATCTGGCCTCAGACTGGCCTTCAAGTCATCCAAAAGGAAGCACGAAATATGCCGTTGTTTACAGCCAGGCACTTACAGTCCCACACAGCTGCCAGGGTGAGAGGCAGCAGAATAAACTCTCAAGACAAGCTGACAACAGCTCCGCTGCTGGGGTGCCCCTTTTGCAGACGAGACAACAACAGATGAAGAAATCTTGAGAATGACCCAGAGCAGTGCTCATTAGTGACTGAAGCGCAGGCAGGAAATGGGACAAGATTCCTTTTGTCATAGTTTTTCACCCAGCTGTCCGCCCGTCCCACAGCCACCCACATGCAGTCAAATATAGTCAAACTGCAGAAAAGTTATACAAATAAAACCCCCAGTGATTGCATACAGACCCCTTCCAAGTTACATTTGCCCCATTAGCAAAGGATGAAAAATTGCTGTGTTTAATGTAGGCACGTTTATCATTGCAATTGAGACTTATTACGAGGGGTTGTATTCAGGTAAAGCTGATAGGATTGTGTAATTCCTCTTACTCATGTCTGTCTGCCTGTTTCTCTGCATATCTACTGTTTATTATTGATTACTGGCACTTTTGCTATGTCTGTTCTATTTCCTTCTTATGGCAAGGCTGTGATTTTTACTTTGTGCAGGTATATGCTCCCTTTGTGTAAAACAGATGTGTGTGGTTCCCAAAATGACAGCGCTAGCAAGCAGAAAAAAGCATTTCTGGACTTGTGAAATGGATTATTTGAGGAATCAAATGCTATTTTGAGATTTCTAAGTTATCGTAATGACATCAAGACTCCAGCTTCTTGGGATCTTCTCTTTGTGAGTACAGCTCACTTAAGATCTTGCTTGTAGGTTATTAAAAACCCTGGGTTGAAAACAGTTCATAGTCCCTTCACGTTTGGTTTTGCTCCTCAGTGGCAGTGGCCATTTTTAAATAGAACAGTTGTGTGTGAGCTGTTCATGGGATTCCTCTAAAGGGAAACTAAGCACTGAGGTGGAGCATCCTGAAAAAAATGAGTGTCAAATCTGCAACTTATTGCAATTATTTTAAAAATCACAGATTCATACAGTCCTGAGCCATCCGGTGTCCTAGGACTGTGTGTAGAGTTCCAGAGAGACAGAAAGCAGCCAGAGAACTCAGACTGGCATAAAAAAAGTGGAAAAGCCCAGCTCCTTCCCACCCCAAAATAAAATAATTTAATATTGGCATTCCAAATTTTCAGATCCTTAGAATTCTCTGAGTGTTTGAATGTGTTATTTAAAAAAATCAGCACACAAAGAAATTACTAAAACTGGTGCTGGGAGATCTGGGGCTGAGAGCACGTAACATTAGTTTAGTGTGAAGTACGCTAGAAAACACGCTGTGCTGAGAAGTGAGCAGGCGTAAGTCTCGGTAGTTCAGAAAGTTGATGAAGAAATTGCCCTGTCTGAGACGGAGGAGGATTATGGCATTCAGCTCTCCATCCTTCTTTGTGACAAGCTTCTGTGTGAGAAGAAACAAAGATGTCTACACAGTGCGGTTTGATACCAATAAGACAAAAATGTTTTGACCATAATCATATTAGTACTGGTACTACTGACAGCCTTGTTGGCAGTCGTCTGCAGCTGCAGTCGTGACCAATAACGCCGTGGGGAAGTGATTTTCTTCTGTCATGCTTTGCCATGGTGAGAAGACTGTTGTGTTAAAGCCCCTGAGATGTTGTTTCATACCAAAAATATTTCTTCCATTTACGTTTTGTAGCATACTTGTTAGAACTACTTGTTAGAACTACTCTAGAGTAGATTTTTTCTACAAAAGGAGAAATAATTTTGCACTACATTGGTGTGGGCTTTGTTTCTTCTATCACTTGCCCCCAGGAACCCAGAACTGGATATTTAGAGGACAGCACATCCATGTATCTTTTTTATTGCTTGTTGTCCCAAGGTAGCTCAGCACTGAGCTGAGGCAACTCTGTCTAGGTTCAGCGCCTCTTTTTAGAGATCCCGCTTGAATCAGCCCACGCGGGTGTCATGGCATTCTTTTATACTCGCAAGTATCTACAAAGAGCTAGTTTAAGACCAACTTATTCCGCCTTAGCTACCAGGGAGACGTAAGATACAAAGAGGTTGTAGTTGCTCATCAAAGTGATCTTAAGTTCAACTGGGAAGGCTTGCTACGTACTGTCGGAACAGTCTTTGAGGCATCTGATTTGTCACTCTTGGAGTCTCATTAACATCTCTTCTGTGTTGTTACCACGGTAATGGTAGCTATCAGACGTTACTGCATCTCCTCTTACCAGTGTGTCTGAGTGCAGTATCACTAGAGCTTTTAGTTGTGTGTTTTTCCCCCCACGACTCTCATTTCTCATCTTTATTTGAATCACAGACTTGTTCAGCAGGTCAGCTAATGGAGAGCAGATTTTTTACTCATTCTGGTTCTTTTTTTTCCCTTTTCCCTCTATTTATATAACACACAATTTGTAATCTTTTTAAAACCAAAGAAGAGAGAAGTCTTGAGTTCATCTAGATTAAAATCAGCTGCAGCTTATTAATGGACTCAGCCCAAGACTGAGACTTTAGGAAACAAAAACACTGGACTAAATTAGACTGAACTGGCCTCTGTCTCCTGGTGAGGGGATTCATATAGCAAAAGGAAAGGGGAAAAGGGGGGTAAAAGGAGAGGATCTCCATGTGGTTTTAATTCATTTTGATTCTCTTCCTGAAGCTAATTTACCCAACACAAAGGCTCTGCAGTGGGCAGCCAGCTTTTCAGAAGTTTGGCTTTCACTGATAAACAACCCAATTCCTGTTCTGAAGGTCTGAGATAGCTCAGACCTGTGTGTAATCAGCCAAGGTTTCATGTGAGTATTTTGGTACAGGCTATTTCAATTACATATTAGAGTCCTTTCATCATCTGTCAGAGTGTGTCCTGAAGACTCTTGGATAATTGATCTAACTCCTCCATTCATTCTCCCCCCCAGAAACAGACAGTGAATTGTCTCATTGAAGAATCACATCAGCAGGCACATGGGCATGTCGAGCCAAAAGTACTTCCAGTGGCGTGGCACTCTCAGAAAGCAGCTCTTAGTTTCTTCTGGCCTTTGCCACCGAAGTAGCAGCATACTGTTTTCTGCTGAAGGGGAAATACTCAAATGTTCTATTCATCCTCTTTGCCATTAAATCTTTTTTATTGCATTCTTAGCCCCATTGGTGTGTGTAGTCCCTCTACACATGCAAGAAATTGTCTTTACCCTAAAAAAGCCAGACAGTGGGTGGAGAAGTGAAGCAAATAGTAAATCATTAGCTGGCAGTTATCTGAGTGGTTGTGTTAGGCATAGATAGTCTTTGGTTACAGTTTTCGTTTACTTAGCGATGATAACTTGTAATCTAAGCAAAACTAAATGGCAAATGGGAATATTAATGAAGGGATTGAGATGGAGGAGGAAGTAGACCTGGGCCTTGCAATGAAGGGTTGACTGAGAAAATGTCTGTGGGTGTATGGTCTCCCAGTGCAAATATTTGTTACGGGAAATGGGTATATGCAGGGCACGTATCTACCGCTGGCTGGCTAATGAGCGACAGCAATTGGCATCACTTGCTTAGTGGCTCTTTTAAATGAGCCCTCAAAGTGAGTAGTATCAAAGGAAACACGGTTTTAAGATTGAGTTCTGAAGATTTCTGGCTTCAGCTGCTCATTCTTGTCCATTTTGTGTAATAGTGGACAAAAGAATTTCTCCGTGTCTTGTTTTCCATCATCTTTTCTAATTTACAGAGATACCAAAATGGTCAGTGTTATGTGAAGGATGCTCGGATGCTCCGATTCTACAGTGTTAAAGGCCGTATATGCGTGCACAGATAATCCAGGTATTGCACACTTATCCAGCAAGCCTTATTTATCCTTATCTGGGCATGTTTTTTCCAAAGAGAATTTTGCATTTTCATGACATTCCCGCTTTATGAGTCAATTCAAGCAAAGATTTAAATAATCCCTTATAGTTTGCCTGACTTAAAAAATTTCTCACAGTTATAACAGGTGGTATGGAGACTAGGTTGAGCAGGACATGTTTTTCCCACGGGATTCTCATGTCATCCTTCCTTTTGAACACGTGCTCTACTTACCCCTCAGCACCCAGCCCACCTCCTGTGTGCTCTGAAAACACGCCGGAGATGCTGCAGAGCTTTTGGGAATTACACTGTTTTTTTAAGGATAAATCAAGTTTGATTTGATGTACTGATCCTGTGAGAAAGACTATTTGAATATCAAGGTGAAGGACTGGAAATCTTCTTAGAGTTTCCTGCCCATATTTCTTCTTTCTAAAACTTAGGGCGTGATGCAGCTGAAATGAGGTGACCCAAAGGCTTTTGGATACTGTTAGGTGTCCAACGTTCTTCTAGGCCTTCCTCAAATGCTGCTATAAGGGAATTGGTCAACTGTCCTTCTCAGTTTTTGTTTTGTTCTTTTGCTTTGATTCTGTCATTAAGTCAATTATTTGTGTAGCTCTCAGACAGATCCCTTCCTCCTCTCTTCCCAACACGTTAGATACTGATGACTCCAACAGAGGTGGTTAAAACTTCAGTCAGAAATAACTGGCAGCAAGACTTGACCAAGGTTAAAGGATGGAACTGAAGTCCTTTTCACCTGCTTAATGGGTTTCAGAGATTTGGTTTAAGGCTTAAAGTAACCTATCGGTATTCTGAGAGAGTAAACTGATTCTGGATGGCTTTGGATGGTATTCTTTAAGAAGAAACCTGTTCTTGGTATTCTTTAGACCCCCTGGCCCCTTCTCCCAAAGCAGACACTTTTATGCTTTTACTATTCCACATGCTTTGAGTGACAGCTAGCAAAATAACAAAGAAAGAATTACAATACTTTGATGTAGAAAAACGTATGCACTTAACATTGGCTTACAGTGAGCCTCACATGGCAGGATCTGCTTCATATGTCAACAAAGATACCATATTCACCCCCCACGCTTTCAGGAGCAGAGCTGCACTACTCATTGCCCTGATCTCCACATTCGGGGCCTCTGTTCCCATGATTCCCTTTGTCTTGTGAGGTCCAGACCCTGTGCAGCTCGTGGTTTTTTGCAGTCTTTTGTTTTCAGCAATTACTAAACAAAGAGGTGTTTAACTGTAGCCTTACTTAGCTTGAAAGTAGTGCCAGATCTACCACTCTCAGTAGGTTTTAACCCAAGACATAACAAAAAGCCGCAGTCTTTTTCCTCCATCGATTGAAACCTGAAGAAACCAGATATGTTCAAAAAATAAACTCTAGGGAGAAAGATGGTGTTCAGACAGTCATTTCAAGGCATCAAGCTATGACATGAAACTTATTTTTTGAGAAACCTGTTTTAGCACGTTTGCAAACTGGGGCAGCTTGCTATATTGCTTACTCTTGGTTTGCAGTGTAGAAGTTGTCTTCACAACCATTAAGCTAGAAATACACTTATTGAAAAGGAGAGAAAGGATTTGAGAGCACAGTATTCAGTTACCGTGAAGAAAGTTTTATCTTGATCTTCTATCCTGGCTGTGTCCCATTTGATCCTTCCCTGTCGTACAAAACAAGGTAGTGGTAAGGTCTTGATCCTGGAGATGCGCAGGGTGTGATGGGTTACCTCCGAGTAAGCTCCCTGTGCCCAGCTGAGCTCTAGTTACCCATGCCTTAGTAAGGGTCTGCAACACACACTCACGTTTTACTCAGAGAGAGGTAACAGCTCGCAATTTTTCAGTTTTCAGCTACATAAAGTTCTCTGCAGAGGGGTGGAAAATGGAGAGAGAGAGACGTCCTGCTTTCGTGTTCCTCTCGAGATCCCGTAGCTGGCCACGGGGGAGCGTGTGCAGCCACACGTGCCCGGGCACCCAGAGCTCAGTGCTCTTGAGCACACGTGCATTTGTGTGACTCAGAGTAAGTTCCACTCCTCTGGTCTGGTGGCTGTTAACAGGAAGCAGGGCCTGCTGGGAGGATTTATTTTAAGAAGCAGTTGTACAATTTTGGTTCCTTTTGGCTGCAGTGTTGGTTGTCAGCATATGGCTGCTCTCTGGGGGATGCTCTGAGCGAGCTGCACGGCCGTCGTCGCCGTTTCTCGTTTGCCTTGCCGTGCTCTACACGTAGTGTGGTTTCAGAGTGGTCGGCTCATCTGTCGAGTCAAGCTCCGTGGGTGCCACTTCTCAGATGGTAACAAGCAGTAGTTCACCCTGGCTGCTGTCAGGCCTGCTTTAACTTCTTTAAAACTATGTGATCAGAGTTTGAAACTAGGTTTAAGAATAAAGGCAAAGCAATATAGAAGAGCATCCTGTAGCATGATAGGGTTTTTTACAGGAGAACCATTAGGAGGAACTTTATAGTCACTGCAATACTTTACCTGTGATGCTTCCTCCAAACAGTAAAATTATCCTTAGCCTGAGAGTTTTGCTGCTGGTCTCTCCAGCAGCTGTTGGGGAACAGGCCATGAATTCTTCCTTATCACCACTGCCTGGTGGATGCTTTTAGCCTGTTGGTGAACATTGACATAGAGCCTGAAGTAAAATGGTCTAGGGGATTGGAGTTAGTGGTTTCACTCGGAGACAATTTTCAAGGAACCTGAGACGGCTCAGTCTGGGGCATTTTCCAGGAGTTGGACATACTGTGCATTGCTCTCAAGATTTTCATACTGAGCAGCACTTACTTTGTGGATCTTTTGTACCTACTGGCTTCCAAGTAATATAGGCTTCTCAGTGTGGGTGAAATTCACTTATACTCTCTGTCTTACTGCTTGCAGCACTTTCCAGAAGAGTATCCTAATAGTATCACGTTAGTTGTTTCTCTCCCTTAGTTCTAAAAAATCTGTCTCATACTTTTTTGGAGAGAAACAGGCTGGTCAATAGGGACAGAAATTGAAGAACAGTTGGTTGTGTTAATAGAGCTCCGAGAATCCAGTCATGCTGGTTTTCTGAGTGTACTTAACGTTTCACTTTGATGCTGAGTCCTGTATAGTAAAGGGTGAATACAAAAGCAAAATGTTGGTACTAGTCCAAAACTTCAGATGTTTATCATTCGTTATCTGAATTTCACATACCTGCAAAACTGGGCTTGAAGTTCCACATGAGAAGTTCTCTGTTGAGGTTTTTTGCTTTGATTTAGGTTGGATCTATCCAGAAAACACCTTGTGGCATATTATTTGAATTTTTGCAGTTTTTTCTCCATCAGGAAATAAAGTTCCTGAAGTTCTGAGCCTGAAGGTGAAGTAAGATAGAAGGTGCTCGTGTAGACAGTTTCACACATGTTCAGAGGTTTAATCTTCAGATTTTTTGCCGAGTTTTGTATAAAAGTTTGGTCTGGCTCTGATATCATTCAGAGTGATTCATCTGCTTCTCGCTGTCTCACCGGGTGATTCATGCTGTGTATCTCCAAGATACACTGTCAACATAGGCAGACAGAGGTACACTAGGAAACACACTGTCCTGAGGCCAAACCTTTTGCCTGTAAGTGACAACGAGCAGATACACGGAAATGTCCTTTCCTGGCTTTCTGGATAGCCCTCGTCTGATCCCCTCTGCCTAGAAAAAGGTGAGGCTGAGAAGGAGGCAAACTTGCCTGTCAGAAGAATAAGTTTCTTTCCCGACTGAGCACCATAGTTGGGAAGACAATTTTCTCTTTCCTGCTAAGACCCCTGGAACTTCTGTTTTTTCCTCAAATATTGCTTGGCAGTACCCATTGGAAGAGACGGTCTTGTCTGAGACAAAACTTTATTTATTCCCCCCTACTCCCACTTGCTATTTTTTTGCACTAGACAAGAAAACCGCGTCATTTGAGGAATAAAACTGGAGTTTCTATTTCTACATCTGCTTTTCTCCCCGACCTTTTATCTGTTGATTTGACTGATTTGCAGCCCTTCCTTCCCCCCCTTGCTGTTAACTAATGGACTTTGGTCCTAAGCCAGCCTTTCAGCGCACACACCGCTGTGCCAGCGCGAGTGTGTGCAGCTATTCTGTCTGCTCTGCAAGGCTACAGATGCGGCCAGAGCTAGAACAATTCCCGTATTGATCCCGCACTTGTCAGTTAATCCGTCATAAGGCATGGGAATCCTAGCCCCTTCCACATCTGCCCGTGTAACTGCAGGGGGAAAACCAGTTCTCTGAAGCTCTCACCAGGGAACAAGAAAGCAAAGAGAAACGGGAGCTCGCTGGGAGAGAGGGCCGTAAGCTGCTGGGCCGCAGGGCCATGAGATCGCCTACCTGCCCCACCCTTTCCCCCCCAGCTCCTTTTCATCCTCCTGCAGGTCAGCAGGATCAGGTTTATGTTAGCGAACCGTGAAGCTTATCAAATAAATGCTGCAGCAGCAGGTGTTTGGCTGCCTCCGCAGGCCAAGTCTAACAAGGTTGATATTGTGTCTGTGGCCAAAGTAACGCAGTAATTACTTTTCTGGGCTTGGAACCCCAAGAGGTTTCTGGGAACCGGTTAGAAAAACAAACCTTGCTAAGAGCAGGGGATTTTTCAGAAGGAACAGTGGTGCTCTCTGTGCCAGGAGAGGACAGGCGTTTCAAGGGCAGCGTCCAGCGTGGTGCCCCGTCCCGCCGTGGCTCGCTGCCGTTACAGGAGCCCGGAACGAAGGCAAAGTGCTTCGGTCTGGTCACTCATGTCGGGACGGGCAGCTTCTTTTGGCCCACGGTGGCATGCGGAAAGGCAGCTGCTTTCTTTAAAGATGTTAACATGGTGCTGCAAAAAGAACAAACCCCTGGCCGGGGGGGCCCTCGAGTGTTTGCAGTTCCATCTATATAATTCAATTTGCCTTACAAATGGGGAGTTGCATAGCACAGCGTTCCCACCGCTGTCTGGTTTTTGCTGTTGAGCATTTCCCTTGTAAGCTAGGAGCGCAGAAACTGAATTTTGGACCGTGCTGCAGCCTAATTTCACCAAATGAAGAACGAGATCTAAGAGTACAGCTCTGCTGTGCCGTGCCCTTTTGTCTCAAGTTGTCCATTCCAGGCCGTGGAGGGGAAAGTTAAGACAGTGATGGCGTTTTGAGGCAGCAATCTTCATCGTTCTTTTTGAAAGAATATTGATTGTTGGGGCCAAAGCTTTTTCCCTGTAGCTGATTATTACACATGATAATGCCTATTGTCAGAAGGTCATTTAAACCAGGTTTAGTAATTGCAGAAATGTCCTGAACTACTGGAAATTTCTTCTGCTGCTCTTGTGGTTGTCCAGGAGACCAGAATTTGAAAGTGAGAAGAGGAAGAAAGAAAAACTGATTAGACATTCATAGGATTGCACATTAGATTTGAACCTGGAATGTTAAAAAAAAAACCCTTTTCTTCGTAAAGAACCTCTAAAATTCTTACTACCTATATGAAATTCTGTCGGCATCCTTCTCTGCTGTTTAATCAAGCTACAAAGCAATGGCTTTGAAGTGATGAATTAATTTTCCCAAGCTAGGAAAGTTAGCATTTCATTAATGTCTCGCAACGCTTTCCCATTCCTCCTGTTTATGTTAAGCTCTACTTTTGCACATTACCTTGTTTTCTGAAGCCCTGGTGCTTTGGTGACGGTCCAGAGACACCAAGTCATTCACTCAGCGTTCTTGGTGTTTCTTGCTGAAGTGTTTTGTTCTCAGTGTGCTGTGCTGAACACGCTGTAACTGAGTGTGCTGTAAAGCCCTCCCGTGAATGCCGACCCCGGTGTTCAATTCTGTGCTGTAAGTGCTGTAAATGCAATACAGATCAGCCAAAAAATCAGGCAGGATATGTACCTCCTGAGATGGCCAACGTGGGGCTTATGGAGCTCACTAATTTGGGACACAGTTACTCAATATGGGCAGTTTTACTTAACGGGGTGCTCTAATTCGATTTTTTTTTTAATGTATATTGTCGAAGCATTTGTGCAGCATTTAGAAGGACACACAAAACAACTTAACCAGGGCAGATTTTTTCGTTGTGTGTTTTGCAAATCTTCAGGAATGACGTCTGAAAGTGATCGTTTGGAGGAGGCATTGCTGCAGGATGTGGCATGCTTGCCTATCTGTTCCGAAATCTCAGATTCTGGGGGGAGATGAAGGCCCATGTATTTATTTTTTTCTGTAAGAACGAAACTACCCACTATGGCCAACTATAATAAATCATGTATATTATTAATACCGGGGAGGAGTGGATCAGCAAGGTTCAGGACTGAGCTGCATGACGTTGTTAAAAAGAGACTGCGGCGTGTTAGGATTGGTGTTGCAGTGGCAGAGCTGCGTTTGAGAACCTCACACATGACTTATCAGTGTTCACCTGAGTGTAACCAGACATGAACCAGAATATATTTGCTATTAATATTGCAGCTGTGTTTGGTGGGGTTTTTTTTACTTCTGTGATTAGAAGAATGTGCCAGCTTGTGTGCGTGTGTGCGCTCTGGCAGTGGAAGGATTAAAGCGCTTACAGTTTCCATATGAGAGCAAGAGCGTGCCTTCCCTGGGCCCAAAGCAGTTACAAAAGTACTTCATAAAGCTCAAGAAATAGTGGCAAAGAGGAAAACAAGTGGCAGTGGATTAGACCAAGGCATTTTATGTACTGTGATGTTTTGTGTAGTTGTCTGGAAAGAAACAGAAGAGACCTTTTGAAGACTGTTGACTGGAAGCAATCTTCATTATTGATCAAGTTCACCTTTGTCAAAAAGTTTATTATTTAAATATTCGGCATCTTTTACTCCCATAGCACAAAACTAATTCAAAGACTTGACCTGATAGATCAACTGTTGAATGGCTCACTAGATTAGATAAGGGAGTTGGAATGTATTTGATGTTAATATTACATCCCTACATACCGTATGAAATCTCTCCTCTTCTGTCGTCTGGTGAAATATATTACCTGAGTGTAGGATGTCACTTGCATCTTGGGTAGTCTTTTGAAGGCTGGGGACTGGCTTGGGTAGTACAGTTGCTCTTACTACTTTTTATCCCTAATAGAAAAAAAAATGTTGGTATTGTCTATAAAGAGATGAAAATAGGTTGAAGTTTTCAGGAATTTACATTTAAATCTGGGTTATATCAGAAAGAAGAAAAAGGGACTCTGCTAACCATCCCAAAGAGAGTGGATTTCATTCTGTTCTTTAATGGAGCAGATTATTCCTGGCCTTTTAACATAGAAATTGCCAACCTGAATGCAGTTACACAGACCCCTGCAAAGACTCTCTTCTAGTGTGAAATACTTAATATTGTCATTTCCCATCTGATTCCCGAGACAAGGTAACAGTGTGATCTACTAAGCAAAATGCTAAAAGCACATCTATCACTTAATTAAACTCACTCTTTTTTACTTGAATAAGAAGTTCTGTTACTCCATGGCCCAAATTCAGCACACTTTTTTTTTTTTTTTTTCCTGTAGCCCATTTCCATTCATGGCTTATGGTCAAAATAGGAGTTTAAATCTCCAGAATTAATTTTAAGCCCTTAATACACCATGTGATTTCTGACCCAGCAAGGACTTGGATCTCACAGCAACATATACAGCAGGGAAGTGATCTCAGCCTCCCTCTCCGTGTCTGAACCTGCCGAGAGCTGCTGTGGAAGCACGTCAGAGCGGTTGCGATGCAGTTGCTGAAGATGCCATCAGTATTTCCAGTGGGGCTCCTAACAAAACCAAACCAAAAAAGACTCCTTTCTTGAACTGTTGATAAATTTGCCATGAGAGTTAACATATTTTTAAGGTGTAATTTAGCTTTTCATGATATTTTTTAAGCCTGTGATTAGTAACAATAGCCATTGATCAGTTATTAGCGTGGCACACGCACATATTTTGTACGGGAGCCGGTCCTGATGTGACTGTGAAGTGTGCGTGGAGGTTTTCTAAGCAGAGTTTCTCTTCTCCTGGGCAGCATTATGTATTGAGCTTTTAAGCTTCGTTGGAACACTCGGTGTTGCTTGAATGACTTGTCATATCCTTCCCAAATGCTTCTGCATTCTCAGCGTGAGCAATTATTATTTTTTTTTTTTTAGTGATCTGCTCTCAGTTAAAAAGTGATCAAATGAACCCTCGACAAGTTTATTGTGAACTAATTTAAAGTGCTCATATATTCCCAAAAGTGAGTCTGAGGCAACGGTTGGAGGATTTTTAGTAAAAACATGCAGATACAAACTCTTAGAAGAATTCACGGGGGAGGCTCTGTTGAACAACTGCCTGTGCAGAATTGCGTCTCGCCACCCCCACGACAACTGGTTACCACTATGATTTAACATCTCTGGAGATAATGAGGCAATTTTTCAGAAACGTATTCTGCAGAAAATAACTGGAGTAAATAGTACTCAGGCCCTTATGTAGGTTAATCTGATTAGCCTTGGGAACACACACAAGACTATACGGTGCTTACTGTGAACAGTGTGAGACTCGGTCTGACTCGGAATTTAAAAAATTCAAATAAAATTTCAGAAAGTTCTAGCTGGAATGCTGAAAATTTCCCTGTTGACTTGTTAAGAGTGTGAGCCGTCTTATAAATGGTTCATGCTGTTAATGCTAAACAAACAGGAGTTTTGAGGTCCATTGCAAGGGAAACATGAAGTTTGTAGTATCAGAAGGAAGATCAGTGTGCCTGGAAACCATGGACTCCCATTTTCCTTGTTAAACTACTGAATTTGTCTATTTCCCTCACTGAAGTGGTCCTGCTTAAAAGTTTCACTTTAGCCCATTTTTTGTTAATATGTATCTTTTCTGTGCCAGTTTTTGAAGTAGTGGCAAGAGTATTAAAATACAAGTATCAATCTATCTGTATATATGTGTTAGTAAGACACATGTAAATAAAAAATTCCTGATGTTTCTTTGGAATAGTAGTCTTAGGCCACCATTAAGATTCCTGTTTCCCAGTCATTTAATACACTGGAAGTTTAATCAAGGGCTGTTAAAGGATATATATAATAATCTGGCAAACAAAAGGTCAGAACGGTAGAGATAGGAGGTCTCTGAATTTTTTTCCCTGGGACCAGATAGAAAGAAAGCAAATGCGAAAGAAGACGAAATAAAAGAACCATAGGGAGAAAAAAAATAAAGGACGGTACCCAAACTGAAAAGCCATTGGGGAGAGAGAATCATCTGAGAAACTCCAAAGGGTGGGGAATAGAAAACTGGAATTAGGAGGAGACCTTAAAAAAAAGTCAAGCCTAAAGTTTTGTCCATGCTGCCAAAAAAAATCTGTTTTGCTCAGTTTTGGCTAAGCAAGATAAACGTTTTTTCTGGCATGTATAGGTGGTGGCCCAAATTTGTTTGTTACAAGTAGGTTGAAAAAACCTTCCAAAAATGCTTTTGCCTAGTCTGGTGAATCGCACTAAATCATATTTTTACTTTGAGTCAAGTAACTTCGGCCCCACAGGGGCTGGCCAAACACTGAGGCAGATCAGACACGGTTGGATTTCGCAGCTGTTTTTAAATTCTGTGGTTTTAGCTGTGTGGATGTGGCTTAACTGCAACATCCCACCAGGGCTTCCCAGGGAAGGAGCACCCCAAGGTAGCACGCTCCAGCTCTGCCCAACAGCAGGAACGGCGTAAGCAAGGGAGGTTCAGCACTCAGTGGTCTCCATGTCTGTCGTGTAAGATCACGGCAAAAATGCCTGTAACGCAAAGAACCCAAGGGCACAGACAGTTAACGTGAGTCTGCTTGTTTGACAACACCAGTGCCATGTGTTTGGCTCCCTTTTGTACAACTGAGCAGGGCTGACGCCTGAGGTGGATCAGAGAGACCTGCTTGGAGAAGGGGGAAAAGTGGCCAAATGTTGCTTTTGTCTGGGTTTGTGAAGGTTTGTTACTCGTTTGGAGTCGGCCTAAATGGTGCTGCCTGGTGTGTCTTCCCAAGGAGTGGTTCTGTTGGGTGAGGATCACCGGGTGCAGATGTTTGACTGTGGCCACGTAAGGCCGTAGCCGGGTTTCAGATTGTAGTAATGCTCATCTCTCAACTCGTGGTCACCAGCAGGTGCCCGACCAAAGGCCAACTTGTGCGTCAGTTCTGGTGCTCCTCAAAGCCCTCACAAGCTGTCTAAGGCAACCCAGGAATCCATTCACTTTGTACTGGTGAGCTACCATTTGCCACTTTTGCTACCCAGACTGACTTCATGCAGAGTAAGATGAGCACCAGCGGAAGAGAATCAGCAAAGCTGGAGGGAAGAGGGATGGAGGACAGCACGGGACCATGTCTTTTGCTAGTTACAGTTTGAGCAATTTGGCTCCAGTGTGGGACAGCGAAGTAAAGCTGCTTGTTTCAGGATAGCGTACCCTCAGCTGCAGGTGTTGCAGTGGTGGAAAAGACCGGTAGCACAATTGTAACAAAAGCTCTGTGTTTCCACTTTTCTCTGTGAAACAGACAACTTCAGGTTGTTTTGAAAGCCCTGACAAACCTGTGAGTGCCTTGGCACAGAGCTGCACCTTGTGGTTTGTTGGCTGTATCTACTAGATTTTCCTGCAGTTGGCATACTTAGAAATCCTCTTCGTGGTTCTAATGGAATCTAATAATGGGTAACTTAGTTAGCCAACCAGGGACTTTTACAGGAGCTCTTTCCTCTACTTAGTAATCTCTTTTCGCTGAACTTCTGTAGCTTCACATGTGTTTGAGAACCCCTATCCCTTGCCAGACTTGGTTGAAAAAGTTATACAGTGGAATATGGAGTGTGATTGCAAAAGTGCTGTCTGAGAAGAAAGGCAGGCTAAAAAAGAACCCAATAAACAGTATTAGGAGGAAAATGACACAACTGTATTGTTTGACTTGAGTGATTGGAAACATAATTTTAACGCTTCTTCCTTCAAGCAATGTCTAATGTCCTACTGCTTCTATTCAACAGAATGTTGCAACATAAACCTGTTTGCTTTAGTTGAGCTGAGAGAAGACTGGACTCGTAAGTGCTAATCTGATTCTTCTTACGTCAGTTCCAGCACATGCAGAAGAGCTACTAAGGGCCTGTTAAACTGATTCCGGCTGTTAGAAATATGGTCCTTGGGCAGCTTTCGAGGCTCACAGTGTTCTGTGGGATGTAGGGCGTTAGTTCTGGGCAGCTAACTAAGAGCATCTTCATCTTATTCAGCACTATTTTCTATGGCGTGCCTCCATTGAGAGATAATTGGAGGAACAATGGTAAATTGAGCCACGCAGCCTGATTTTTCTGACAGTCTGAGTACCTAAAGATCCTTGTGCTGTTACCAGTTGTTTTGTGGTAGCATCTGTGACCCCTATTCAGTACCCAGAGCTCCACAATGTACGGCACCGTGGAGGCGCAAAGAATAAAAAGATGGCCCTTGCCCTTGCTGGCTTCCAGTATGGTTTGTGGTTCATCCAGCAACTCACTATGTCAAACTGAGCACCAAAACTCCTGGCCAACACAATCATAAACCATTCAAAAACAAACTCAGCTTAAAAAAGACCACATGAATCACCATGTAAATGTTGTCCTGTTGTACACTGGAAACGTTTCTGTCTTCTGATTTGGCGTGTCGGTAAATTCCTGCGGCCAACGTCATGTGACAGAAGGGCTAACCCAACATCCAGCGTTTCCTAAGTGGTCATAAATGGGATCACACTTCTTTATGAGCTCTCAGAAAGGGAAAATATATTTTTAAATTGCTGGATTGGCAAATAAGAAGGGCAGATGGGGAAAACCAAGAACAACATATTCAGTTTCAGAAAGTGCCCAAAAACTTGAGGATGAATACTAGTGCTTTATAAAAGAGTGCTGCAAACAATTTGAGCAGTCCATTTTTCTTCGAGAATTACCTAGCCATAAGCCATGCCAAGTAGATGAACAGTGCCCACCAGTCTTTGCCAACCGAAGAGAAAAGGGAGGAAAAACTGAACTTAAGTTGCTGTGGTTCTGTTTGGATCTGCAGTAGTTTTGCAAAGCAGTGTTCGCAGTCATTCATTCTGTTTTCAGCAGTGTCCTTGACCATACCCCCTGCCAGTAACAGGACCTTTAAGTCCAAGAGAGAGAGAAACAACTTTTCCCTTTTTTTTTTAAAAGCAACTAGCAGAGGATGTGCTGAGCCAAAATAGAAATAGCAAGGTCAGGTCAGGGCAAGGCTCTGCATTTCATTAGCCAAGCCTGGCTAGGAGTGATTAAATATGTACAAGAGGCTTTGAATAGATCCAGGGAGGAGGGATGACATTGTTGAATACAGAAAAATCATTCTTTGGTGATGTCAACTGACTAAATACGGGATGGTACTTCATTAGGGTGATAAAAGGAATTTCTTTTAATTATTTTAATTTTGTAAAAGAGAGGGGATTTTTTTTGCTCCGGTTGAGTGTTTTGTAAGAGGAGGAGAGGAAGGTCTGGACAAAAAGCCTGAGCCTGGCTTAACAGAATCCAAATACCCTCGAGGTACATGTCGACCTTGCCTGCAGTTCTCCTGAGCATGACTTGATGAAGACCCAGTAAAAAAGAGAGAAATTATACTGGCAATGGAATCAAGGTGCTGTTACATTTTGGAGACGCTCTGGTTAGAAACTGATGACCTTCTGAGCATGTTGCACTGTCTGTTTCATTGGACACGTTAGAGAATTTGAAGAGAATGGAGCTTTGAAGCCGAATAAAGTACTGTGTCAAGTGGTGCTTCGGCTGCCCAGCTTGAATTTGCCTGACTTAACTGACATTTTATAGCTGTATTGTAATTCTTGTACGACAATCACATTGTTGCATAGGCACCAGGGCACTGAATGCCCACGGTTTGGAGGCCTTTTTCCACAGAAACTACCAGCCCAGCTGGTCGAAACCAGAATACATTTACATTTGTCCAGAGCACCCAGTAATAACGTCTTCACAAAATTTCTAGGGGCTGTTTCCCTAAAGCAGCCCGTAGGGAATCGGATCTGAACTTCATGCCTCCTCTGAAAGATGATTCCTGCAGCAGCACAGCGCTCCTCAGTGTCGTGTTGGAAGGTCGAATCAGAATCAGCTGGGGATTTCTGCGTACTCATTTTTGCATGAATCTAACTTGAAACGTTGTGAAAGCCGAGATGTGGTTAAAGTAGTGCAATCTTTGTGTCTAGACACTAGTGTATTTACACTAGTATAAAGATAGTTGGTTTATATTCGTTCTTGCTACCCAAGTACTGTATTTTTCCTACTGGTCTAATATGTCTCGACGACCTAAGAATTGTTTTCTTGGGTGGTGTCATATCTTCTCTGCTCTTTCACAGTAAATATAAAGCTTGTAAAAAGTCTTCTGACAGTGCAGCTGACATTAATGGTCAGTTCACTGACAGGGGAATATGGTTTGATTTATATGTTTTCTTGCTAAAATGTCAGATTGACAACCCTGGGAACAGAAATGTTCAGCTAATTGCCCAAACATGCAGCATATTGCAAACTTTGCCAACCTTTCACAGCGATAGTATCTTGATCCTTGAGCGTGAGAGTGTATCTAAGCCTTCAGAGGGTATTCAGTGCTGAACCCAGTAGGGCCTAAGAAGTACTTTTTGTTAGATCTCTTGGTGATTCACTAAGGTAAACAATGACCAGGAGGGGTTTTTTTTTGTGTAAAGCAGTTGAACAACCAGCCTGGCAATAACAGCTCCCAGTCAGAATTAACAACAGCTACATTTCAAGCTGGGGTAACTTTATCCTGCAAGGTTGCAGGTCCCACTTCCATCCCACGGGTGAGCACTTGCCCCCGGTCATTGTCTCTCTCCCTGCTGTTCCACTACCAGGAATGACCAGTTGTGGGCCTGCAAGTTTAGGTTGCACATTCTTTGATATCTCTGAGTTAGCACTAGAGTAAATTTAGTCTCAGAGGCTTAGTCAGAAGCAGTATTTGTCAATAGATGTTTGCTGAATCAACACTGCTGTTCCTGTGTACCCATCCCAGCAAGTCCTAAGTGCTGGTAGAAGTTGTGAAACTTCTCATTCTCTCCCTGACCCTTCCTGCATCTGCACTTCCACTCCGTTTCAGATTTTCTTGCTCCCATTTCTCTCGTCCATACCCTTCACCATTTCCCTTCACCTGCTCTCCATCCACTCCTTTTCCACTTTTTTTCTCCCTGCTCTTGCCAGTTCCAGTCCTCCTGCATGTCCCCATTCCTGCTGCTCTCCCTTTCTCACATTAATTTTTTTTTCTTCATCCATCCCCACATTTTGTCATTTGTTCATCTTGCTGCCATCTGTTGCCCTCCCCTCATCGTCACATGGAATAAGCAGCAGTGGGGAGATGCTCTGAAGCAGCATTGTATTAATCTGTCTGGCATCATTTCTCTGTCTTGTCCCTATAGTATCTTGTTACCAGTTGCCTTAATGGTGACATAGCTAATATATCAAATTTTATTCTTTTCCTTTTCATTAGAAATCTGGGAGAAGGAGGGGAGGCAACAGGGATGTGCTTATCTGTCCTTTTCTCCTCCCATGAGGCCAGGGCGGTTCAACTGTGGCCTTTTTCCGTCCTGAAGAAGGGGTAGAGGCCCTGCCTTAAAAAACTTGTTTTTTTTTTTCCCTTGAGGTTTTCTTCCAGGCCCTTTTCTAAGTGAATGGAGAGGAGTGATTTTCTTGTATTGCCGGCATTCTTTTCTTTCCCTCCTCCCCTCGGCGCAGTCACATCCCTAATTAATTGAATTCCCTACTAGACCTTTTGTGAGTCATTTCAATTACCCATTAGTGAAGCAGCCTGGGATTTCTGCTGTGTTTTCACTCATCTTCCTGGAATTTCTCTTCTCCTCCCTGCTCCCCCTTCCCCTTTTAGTCACTCTGGCCTGTGAAAAGCATTAGATGGACTTCAGCGCCGAGTGCCTATATTGTTTGCAGGCCCAGCTGCATACTTCCACACTCTGCCTTGTGCGTCACAGCTATTCATCTTGTTTTGTACTTGGCTCTGCTGCAGATGCTGTAAATATGGTAATTTTAGATTCCCTGATTGGAAAGGGTTGCAAGGCAGGTCTAAGTGGTAAGAGCACTGTTTGATTTACACTAGCTCATTCTAGTTTCACAGAGTTTTGGGGTTTGAGGGGTACAGCTGAAATGAAACATAGTTTTAAGGGCAGTTTCTTTTTTAGGGTTAGGAAAGAGAGAAATGTGAGGTTAGCTTTGTGTACGGACGCACGAAAGTGCTGCCTCAGAGACTCTAGGGAGGCCGGAGAGATAAAACATGAGCGGGAGGTACCTCCTCAGATTATTGGGTAGGATGCCTTCACACACGGATAGCTGCAAAATGGGGATAAATCGGAAAAGTGCAAAAAATGGGAAAGATCCAAGTCAAAGAACTGTAAAAGGCAAATCTAGAATTTGACAGAAATGCCATGAGTACTGAAGAACTGTAGACTTACGGCAATCCCCGCAGAAAAACAAATCAGTGAGCAGCTTATTTCAACATTGTGGAAGTAGTGGGGAGGACTGTAACAGGTAACATGCGTTGTATTTCTGAGGACAATAGGGCAGTGACAAAGACAGCTTGCTAAAATTATGATGGATGCTGTGAGTGCCTGAAATCTGATGTCTGGAGAATCACATTTCTATTCTGAAATTAAATTTGTACAGCACATGACTCTTTCAGGCCCGGGGTAATTCTCAAGTGATACAGGGATGCAAACAGCGTCGCTGGGAACCAACCTGCCGGAAATGTGCCCCACATGTCCCAAGTTACAAAAGTAATTTACGGTGCTCAAGCTATTATGATACTTTCATATTATTACGCTACTTGTCCCTCGGAGGTTGGAGTATTTCATGAGAGAACTGACTGGATAATCAGGCTGTTTTCAGAAGGCGCTCTCTCATGGCCCCAGGGGGGGCTCATTTGTTGGACTGACGGGAAGTGAATTTATGAGGGTTCCCTGCACACCGGTCTTCATAGGTACTTTTTTTTCCTCCTAGCTCTTTATGCAGTCAGAGGAGAGAGGAAGGGAACGGTGTGAAAATACCTCTTGGTACACACACGTTAGATGTTTGTAGGAGATCTGCTGGGAATTATTTTACCTTTTATGTCTTGAAATCGTGGCTCCCTGGTGAGCAGCAGTGGATTTCACAGGTTCATTAGATGATGAGTTCTGCGGCTTCACAGGATGACGTTACTGAAGACAGAACTGAGACCCTGTAAAAGAGAGAAAGGAGCTAGTGAAGAGCTGTACGTACGAGTCCCCTCTTTCTTCACGGAGCGCGCAGCAGCAGGGCCTGCATTGTTTTATCTGAAGTTATCAGGTCACAGCAGCACCTTTTTTTTAGCTGTGGCGTTGCTCTGTTTTCTTGCACACATCGCTAGCATCGTGTTACAAGGTTTTGCAATCTGGCAGATCTTACACCTTTTTATTTCTTACATACCCTCTCAGGCTAAGCCTTGCACTGCCGAGTTGGCCTGGTTAGAGCACTGCTACCCAGCCTCTGGGCCGAGAGGCAGCAGCGTCTGAAAAGGAGCCCTAGTCCTGCTGTCACTTCACCCGATAAGCTGTCCGGCGTGCACCAGGGCATGCCAGCTGTGCCAGGGGTACTGATGGAATTGCCCGAGCTCTGGGCAGCTTTCTGCACCTTTCCATGGTAACTCTTTTATTTTCCTGAGAGTTCCCAGTGGAAGAGAGGACTTCTCCTGCATTAGACTGCGCAGAGAAGTGAGGGTGACCGAGCCCTGGCACAGGCTGCCCAGGGAGGGTGTGGAATCTCCTTCTCTGGAGACATTCAAAACCCGCCTGGACGCGTTCCTGTGCGCTCTGCTGTAGGTGATCCTGCTCTAGCAGGGGGGCTGGACTAGATGATCTGTGAGGTCCCTTCCAACCTCTAACATTCTGTGATTCTGTGATTCTGTGAGGAAGCCATTTGTCCCAGCACAGAGCTGGCTCCTTTAGCACTGGGAACGTAACACGTACACTAGAGGTGAAAACCCTGTTAGCCCTTACATGCCAAATGTATCTGACATCCACTTACCTTACGTGGGACCTGAATTCTCCTCCTGTAACGTTATTAGATTTCTTCATATGGTTTTTGCCGCTGCATAACGTCGCTTGGCTCCTAGAAAGTGCTGCTGTGTTTTAGTCCAGAGCTGTTTGCGTCTTAGTAACGGATAAAAACCTGACTTAAATAATGGAGTTAATTCAGTCAGTTAAGTAAAGTAGCTACAGAAATTTAAGTTTATTATATTCCTAACCTCCCTTAGACTTTTCAAAGATAGGTCTGTGTGTATAAATAAATCCACAACTTCTGGAAAATATGGTCCGTCGTGGAGCTATTTTGGACTTCCAGGGTTCTGGGCTGTAAAATGCCCTAGAGCTTGATAGTTTCCCAATTACAGGCTGTTTTCATTACTGTATCTTTTCCAAGTGCAGCAAGAAAAATGTTGATTTCTCAAACAACTGCACGGTGACAGAGTTTTCTATTTTTACTTCCGTTTTGACAGACGAAAACTAGATTTAGAGTATGTCTGCTAAATCCCTCTACACTGCAAAAGGCAAGTGATAAAGATGATTTTAATTCCCCTTGTCTCAGGACTATCTGAAGGACTGGCTCAATCTCTGTGCACATAACACATGCTAGTATTTGCTCCAGCATATGCCCATTTATAGCATTTCTGTCAACTGTCTATCACTGCTTGTGCTCTGGATGAGGTGTGCTCTTGGGAGAGGGAATAGAATGTGTGTGGCATGAGGATCAGAGTGTGCCAGCGTAGTTTTCAAGGAGTTTTAGTGGTTATCAAAGTTACAGCTATCTAATACTTAGGTTATGGAAGCACACCCGTAAGATGTAAATAGAAAATGAGATATCATCTGCCCAGTCTTTTCCTTGGCATGCTGGCTAATTGCTTTCTGGTTTTGAGGGAGAAATGGACCTTCGGATGGGATTTGCCAGAAGAAAGGGAAGGGTGCCCCTGCGTGCAGCCATAAGGTTTGTAATTTAGGTGCGCTCTGTGAAAGTGGTTGGTTACTCCTCAGAGCTGCAGATCTGAGCGTAGGGTAGCCTCTAAGTGAATAAGTAGTCTGCAGGGTTAGCAAAGGATGGAAGGATGATCAGGCTGAAAAGAATTAATAGAAGGAGGCCATTCTGGGAAAGAAATTGCAATGTAATGATGAGGAACAAAAGACCTTAGTAGTTATGTAATTTTAGGAGGGAGAAGGTATCAGATTAGGATAATCGGAGAGAAAGAGAGGGATAGTAAGGACTAGGCATTTAAGTGTGACTCTTCAGGTCATCTGCTGCCAGGTTTGAGATTAAATGAGCTTGGATTATCAAGTCAAGCAAGTGCATGCATGCCAAATACATGTTCAAAAATACTTTGCAGAGCTGGCCTCAGTACTATGTAGTGCACCGAATTCGCAACTCTTCCTGACCTCCTTAGTGCCTTTCAGAAACTGCTCAATACTTTGTTTTCTTCCCAAATTCATTCTGCTTGAGCACTGCTCTCAGTCCTACCGGCGCCTCTTCCCAGCTCCGCGTTGCTTAGTGCACACGGCAGCTCCCAGGGGTTCAGGCTTCGTCCTCGTGCCACTTGTAACTTCCCAGGGCGAGTCCGCTGCCAACTTTAGTCCTGCCCTCATCTGCTGCTGCGTTGCCATTTGATGCATGACGACGACGTTGAAAAGTGTATCCTACCCAGTGTCCTTAACTGGGTTAGTGTTTGGGTTTGGTTAGTGTTTGAGCCAGGTCCCAATTCTGTATCTAATTCTTCTGCAGAACAGATCTCTAATCTGGTCCAGTCCGTCTGCTGGGTTGCAAATGGCAGGTCAGATCACCTACGTGAAAGGCAGTGCATTTAGCAGGGCATGCAGTTCACAGGGTGGAGATGGGGAAACATCTCCTTTGAACTGATGATTCCTTTCCTCACAAATAAACAAATCATTTCTGTTAAAAAATAAAGTGTTAATCACGCCACCTTTTTTAAAGAAAAAATCTAAGCAGGTTGATAACAAAGGTACAGCCTAGTCATCCGTTTCTCCCTGGGGTCTGTATTTGCTTTTGCAAACGTTCGGCGCTTGGAGAGGGCCAGTTTGCATTCTCCTCTCTCTCCATAATGCCGTGTGCTTGGGGGGGTTTGTGTGGGCTATCACACTTGGCTCCCATGAGATCCTACACCTGGTGAAGGAGAGAGCGTGTGACCCCACTCCCAGCCTCTTCCTTACCTCCAGCCTTCCCCCCCATCATCCGAGAAGGTTAAACTAAAAGCAACGTCTCTGATGGCAAAGGTCCAAGTTTGAAATGTGTCCATTGTATGTGCTCAGTTCAAAAACAACATATCAAGGCGAGTGCAGTCCTTACAAGTAGCACCCCTGGGCCTTCTTTTATTCCAAAGCAGAGCTATTTACCCAAGGAAAAGAGGGAAGTGACGGGGTAACAGAGTACACATGTTGTGAAAATATGCAGGCAGAGACTGAAGAAAAAATAACATTCCGCCACAAGTAGCTGCCTTGTTCCTCAACTTTTTTTTTTTTCCTTCAGATTAGAACCAGCCATTTCTTGTGCTCTTTCAAGCACCTTCTGTGGTTTCCTGACAGCTGGCTAGAGAGGATTGAAATCTGGCTTGAAAAACGGACCATGGGTCATGTTATTTTCGAAAGAGGAGAAACAAAAGTTCCCATAATGTTCAAAATTCACTTTTTTATTGTTTGGGGGGGGGCGAGTTGTTTTGTTTCAGAACATTGTTGGTGGATATTTTAATATATAACTTTAAGTTTATTAGTAAAGAACTACTAGAGAATCAGCTCTTCACTTCTCCCTCTGATTGATTTATAATGGCAAACAATATTTTGTATGAAGTTAAGCGAAGTGAAGAGCTGATGATTAAGATAAGCCTGCAGGCTGATAGTCTTGCTCCTGGCTCTCCTGAGCCTGAACTGAAAATAGCAATACATTCCCAGCTTTATGTTCAAGCAGATGGTTTCTGTTAGAAGTTATAAACATTTCTGGTCTTCTGTTCCTTGGTGAACAAGTTCTCTTTTTTTTTTAGGTATTTTTAAAAAGAGAATACTTAGTTCACAGAAGTGCTAACTTATTTGAGCTGCTTTTTAGGGCATGAGGCTTCCTCTTGGGACCAGGGTTCACTACCCCTGCAGCCGAATGGCACAGCCCAGAAAAGCGGTCCTGTCACCTGGGTTTAAGGAAAGAAAAGAAAGAAAGCAGGAGCAGGGCGAGAGGTGCAGGAGAAAAATGTCAGCAGGAGGCAGCAAATAGAGAAATTCGGTTATCATGCTTTGCTGTGTGGACAGAGCCAAGAAGTCCAGCAAAAGTCCTGCTGTGTGTGGAGCATGTGGAAGGTGGAATTGGTGGCTGACTCTTGACTTGTGAACAAACAACCCCAGGCAGTGGCAGAGCACGCTTGGGGCAGGTAGGGCAGCACTGGGAGTGAAGGGCACTGCCTCAGCGGAGAACTGGGACCACATCACCTCACCAGGGCATACTCGGCGTCAGCAACTCTGCATCCTCCAAGATGTCTCCCAGATCATCTTTCTTCTCTTTGATTTAATAATGTGTTACAGTCCTTTCTGTAGAAGAACTAGAACGGGGTCAAAGGAGAGTATTGTCAGTGTGGTCTAGTCCATATCTAACACGTCTAGAGACTCATTGAATGACAATTTTGGTAAGAGAGGGTTTTTATTTTGTTATACGAAGGCATTCTCTAAGAACTGAAATGGAAGCCCGTTCCTTACAGGTGACTAAACTGTATGGGCTTTAATAGGCGTTCCTGCTCTGGCAGGGGGATTGGACTTGATGATCTTTCAAGGTCCCTTCCAATCCCTGACATTCTGTGATTCTGTGATAACTCAGATAAAATTAATCATCTGTTCTTAACCGCAGTTAACTCCTTTAGAATGAGAACAAGCAGCACGATTTAGTGGGTAGAATATGTTGGTGGCAACAAGGAGCTCCTTAGTTCTAATGTTTGCTCAGCTCTGAACTTGTTGGGTGACGATGGATAATATGGGTAAATGCTTTCAGCTGGTAGTTGATAATATTGAACTACTTTATGAAAATGTGTGGGATAATTAGTTAGCATCTGCAAAATGTTTGGAAGATATCAATTTCTACATTTCTGCTAATGATTTGTGACAGTGCATCATACTGCGTGGTGTAAAAGAGATCTGTTAAAACAACTAAACAGATGAATGCATCTCTTCAGATCCCTTCATGTCCGTGCTAGAAATTATAAAAGCCCACCGATAAAAGATAAAACTTTCTCGTCACATCGGAGTTGCACTGATTCACATGAAGCTATGCCCTTGATTAATGATTTGGCTTACTGTGTCCAATGTATTTATAAGCAAAATTTGTACATACAAAATGTGACAAGTGAAAGGGTCTGCTGTCATAACCTGTGTCTGTTTTCACTGGGGATTTCTGCACCACAGGCCCAAAAATGATTGTGAAAGGATTTGTGTTACAGTCTTCAACTGTCGAACAAGCCATTTCAGTGGTATTAACTCTCCCACATTCACACCAGAAAGTTGACTTGGCTTCTGGAAGGAGCATTGAGTGCCAGAACAGATTACTCCTACTGTGTAACCAGTTTTCACCTGTTTTTGTGTGCAAAGGCATTAATAAAAGAATACTTCTTGGAATGGTTTAATGGTTAGAGGAAAGTAGTTCAAGGTCTTGCCAGGCAGCAGCTCAGGTACACTCAGGGAGTGTTTGCAAACCCCAGCAAACCACTTTAACTATCTGTGAAGCACCTTCCGGGTCAGAAAAATGGGTGTCGGAATATTACCACTTCGCAAGCTCTGTTACTTATAAGCTGTTTGCGAAGACCTGATACTCTGAATCACTGGTGTTCTTACTGTTGTATGATTTTTTTAAGGGTTTTTTTGCTAGTTTTGGTATGATTGACTATCATAGCAATAGTCCTGTTTTTCATATGACATACTGTACACACTATTGTTTGAAATCACCATTAGAATACTTGACAATAACGTTTTCTTTCCAAACTGGCTTGTATTTTTTCCAGCACTGATTTTTTTTTTTTTTCTTTTCCTTTCCTGTTTATCTAAAGTGGCTGAAGGAAAAGGACACATTGCGTCAAGGCTGATAGGACAAGAGTTAGCCCTACTGTATGTGCTGGTTGTATTCAGGCGAGCAAGAACTTCCTCTCTCCTCCCCCGTACCCAAAGCCAGCCCTGCTCCATTCTTTGGGGTGGGCAGGATACTGAGACTTACAAGACTTCTACCCTTTGAAGTACTGAGAGACCACAGTTCTTTCACATTTCCTTCCAAAGCCTGAGGAAAATAGGTTCATGGGTCATAAGGATGGAAAGCTTCGTATTCCCCGCGTTTCCGGTGGCGCGTTTGCCCTGGGAGTAGTAGTAAAGGAATACAAGGTTAGCTGTGATTCGGTGCCTGGGATGGGTTGCAATTTAAAACTTGGTCTGGTCTTAGTGCAGAGCCAAATTCTAAGCTGATTTAGTCCTACTGCATACATGTTTGCTCCTGCATGGGTACATAATGGGAGAATTTACCCTCGTCAAGTTGCAAAAGATTTGTTAACACATGGAAATCCCAGTTTAATTTGAATGAGTTTTAACAGATTTACTGAAACTCGCGCCACACCCATGTTCCTTGTCTGTTTAAGTTACATTTCAGTAAGTGCTTGCACAAGGATTTGCAACAGTTTAAGTAAATTGGATATAAACTGTACATTTATTGAAAAGCAGGGTAATTTTCCTAAGTAAGCAAGAACAAAGTCAAAACCTATGGACAACTCCTTTCCGCCAGACCCAGCCCAAGACATTGGTGAGCCCAGTTACTTGTCAGAGCCCTCTGTTGGCCACCTCCAAATGCTTGGCTCGGGAGAGGGTTTGTGTGTACGTTTCCCAGTGTGTTCCGGGGTGAAGGGTAAGGGTGCATTAGCTCAAACCACTCATTTAAACCAATGTGACGAATCCTGCCTGCAGCATATTAGGGAGGGCAGGGTGGCAGGTTGAGGCAGCTGGAGGGCAGCAGTATCTCCGGCAAGGGCAGCAGTTTGCAGAGCCAGCATCTTGCCCCTTGCCGAACTTGCACACGAACAAGGTTCCCTTCAACCAGCTTATTCACATTTTACCCTTTATTAAAGGATTCAATATTGATTTACTTTACGAGTCAGGAGCATCAACTTCTGTCCACTACTGGGGCAATATTCAATCTGTCAGACGTCAGGACATTTGCGTACTGTAAATCATTTCCATTTCCCAGTTAGTGCAGCGTATTCAAGAGAGCAGGTTTCAGTTCAAAATCCAAAGGGACTTCACTTGCCAGTTCTCTTCAGGGCCCTTTACTCTGTCTCTAATTCTAACTCTGGAATACCTTTGCACAGCTACTTTTCAGTTTCCCTCTTCATTTCGTTCTGCCTTGTTTGCCATCACAGACCAAAAGCAGCCTTTTTTCTTTCCACTGCCTTCAGCACGAGTGAATGGGGCAGGGTCCAGTTGCCACTGTTGCAACCAGGGAAGATCTTTAATAAATATCTGAAAAAGCACTTCCCCGTTAAGGAGCGACCATGTAGGAGTTCATGGGCTGCATTCCGTAGCACATGAAAAGTGGATCAAATAGCGTCTTTCTGCATTTCCCCGGGGTTCAGCCCCATAGCAGTTTAAACTGCTCAGTCTGCTGTGCTCCTGCTCATTCAGCTCCCAGCTGTGTGTTCCCCTCTCCTTCTCTTGCACTGGCACCGGCACTTTCCTGACCTGAATAGTAGCATGAACTGGCTTAAACTGGCTGAAAAACAATCCTGGGGGATTTTTTTAGGCCACTCAGCTGAGACTGGTTGAAGGTGCCATGGAACTGCATCTTTAGGTAATCGTTCATCAGTTCGTCTAAGCTTTCCTGTTACGTAAGAGAGTTGGTGCTGTTTCCAGGACAGTTTCTGAGTTTGGGGGCCTGTGTTTCACAGCTGACTTAAAAATGCAGTTCTCCATGCAGCTAGGACCTTCCGTAAAGAAAAAGCAGTATACATTCTTAAAATGTGTTTTAAGACACCACTTTAAAGAGTGTCCTCAGTTAATTATTGTATTGGCTGGTTGATACCAATAAGGGTTCGGTTTCAGTGGGATAGTACGAGTCTTACCTTAGGTATTTTGCTCTCCAAGATTGGGCTTATTTGTCTCTAACAGTTACTAACAGTAAATTAGCAGTTTGAAGGCATTTACCTTTCAGAGGAAGTCTTTAGCAAGAGCAGGGCTTAGAGGTCAGTTTGCTGTACCTCATTTTTTGCCCCTCCAGGAGAGACCCGTTGATCGCCTTGATTGCTTCTCCATAAGGGACCTTCACTCCGTGTTGACACAGAGGACTGCAGAGCAGCGTACACTTCCAGGACAGGACCTAGAACTTTACTCCTGGCTTTTCATCTTTAGACTGTCTGATAAGAGTCAGTGATCTTCCTTGCAGTTAACTAAGGGAAGACCACGGTCAGGCCTAGAAGCTTAGTTGGTGGTGTCAGCAGAGAAGTGGCAGACTGAGTGGTCAGAGCCCAGACATTGTTCCTGTCCTCAGCCTTCTTCTGCCTGCTTCAGTGGCTGCACACGGCGGGGAAGCTTGTGCTGCTGCTCACCCGTCATGTGTGCTTTGTAGTTAAAAAAGCTCCTGATCCTAGCGTTCTCAGGGCTTTTTATTTCTTTAGCAGCACTAAACTAATTTTGGAGGCAGAACAGAAAGAGAAAGCTTTGATCAGGCAATCCTGGTTTGTTTTTGCGATGTTTTCTTCATCTGTTGAGTAGTCCCTGGCAAAAGGAGGATCGTAAGGAGTCAGTGGCTGGCCGTGTTTGTAAGCACAGAAGGACGCATCGCTGTACCTGCAATATCAGAAACCATTTCCAACAAAGGTGTTGTAGACACGTAGAAGCCCACGCAGTGACTCTCAAAGGAAGCCACGGGTTAAGGGCAGTGCAGATACAGGCACGGAGTCGCCCCTGCTATCCAGGGAGCATCTAGGTACATCGATGCGTCTTAAGTGATCCTTTAAGGACTTTAAGGTTGTTTTGGATGTGTTTGGTCAGTTGAGCGTTTGGAATTGCTGTCACCTTATTGTTGATGGACAGGCAAAGTTAGTCATACCATGATTGTGGCAGTTGTCTTATACTTTCCATTACAAAGTCTTGTTTTCAAATTACAATTTACCATGACATTTGAGCCAAAAATGTTTATATAAGTGTCCTGGTTTGAACTAAACAGAACCAAGAAGGAACTTGTTTCTGGATGGTTTTGATGGAAAATTTCTTCAAAAAGTTTGTATTGAGTTAGGAGAAAAGTGGTTGTCTTACAAGTGATTGAAAGCAACTTCTCTTTTTAAGAAGCTCTATGGCCTACATTTCTGAGTACAGGTTGCGCATTATTGATGGATGAATGGAATGTGAGGAGGACAAAAAGAGGAGGTAAGGATTTTTACTCTCACATGGCAGTTTACACAGATAGTGATACTCTAACCATGCTCCAGCACAAGGTTGAGTCCATTTTCTTTTGGATGTCCTTTTTCTCATCTTCAGGAACTGCTGGGTCACTGGAAGACGGGGCTAGGGAAGGGGAAGTTAAGGTGCATCCCATGGTTCACAGTACTCATCTGGGCAGCTTGAAGGAACAAGAATGGGAAGGAGCAAGGAGTAGAACCATGACAGCGACAGGCTGGAAGACTGTTGAAGAAGTAGAGTGTGGGAGTGACAGCCACAGTGAGGTTTAAGACTGGGGTGGAACAAGAAGGAGATCCATGTAGGAAGATACAACTTAAAAGGACTCATCTCCAGACTTTAAATGTATGCTGAGTTTTTTTGAATCACACTGTTTCACTGTTACACAGCAATTGGCTGACAGGATACTTGCTTCATTCCTCTCATGCTTTCAGAAAGAACAGTGTGGCTCCTATTTGTGCAAGGAGTTAAAAGTGTACATCTTAGATCTGAAGCTATCCAAACCCTAAAAATACCAGCATTTTTCTGTGATGGAATATTGGGGAGGTAATGCACTTTGGCATTTTTAATTAGTAAGTGTTTGACAACACCAATTCAAAACTTGGAATTTGGCTCTAGGATTTTCTATCTAATACAACCGGAACTCGGTAAACTTTGCAGAAAATGCCATGTATAGCAACAAGTCCAAATTCTGGTGTCGTTTCACTGATGGGTCCATTCTGGGGAAACAGTAAGGGCATCTCATTTATGAATCTTCGGGAAAAAAAAGCTGTTAAGTAGTTCAGTCCAGAGCAAGGGGGACTTCTGATGACTTATAAGGAAAGAATTCTATCTAAATAACAATTTAAATTTTAAAGATCTCGTGGTAAAATTGCATCTAGTTCTTCAGTACAAATGAGTTCATGGTAAGGGCATCTTTTTACTTTGGTAATAAGTACATCTGTTTCTTTCCCTAAGTTTCTTTAAACTTCTGGAGTACTCATGTCTGTAATTTGAGTTTGACCTAGTTCTACCAATCACAGAACTTGCTTCGAACTCTGGCTAGTCTGAAGCTCTCTGGTTTGATATTGGCAGCATTCAAACCCTTCTCATCTTTCCCCTAAAACTGGAAACTGTCTCTTGATTTGTGAGGGGTAAGGAGTGGCCTGAAATGATAAAATCCTCTTAGGAGACTATAAAATTTATCATGAGACGGAGATCTATTAGCATGTAAAATTTTCTTTGGCTTGATTGCATCTCAAAGTTTAGCAGAACATACAGAAATAGTTTCCAGTTCTAAGAAGCGCGCAGATCTCAGTTTTGCATATGTCCGTCGCTCCAAACCACAAGTCACTGAAGAATGTCAGTGTGATGTTTGGCTGGTTGAAGGAGGGCAGCACTCCTAAAGCAGGCTTGTGGTTTTATCCCTGCAGTAAGAAGTCTCAAACGTTAGAGAGATTATTTTCTTTCACATGTATTATAACTTTCTTCTCTTTTTCCACGGTCTGAAGTAGCAGCACCTGTGTAACCTGATTTAACTGCCTTCACACATTTTCTTTCCCTCAGCTAATATTCTGCCAATGTGACAAACTTTCCTCTCTTTGAACTGCAGAATTCTGTGAAAGCTGCTATTTCTCAGCCTTGTCCAGTAATGTGAATGTGTTCTATGCGCTGCTCATTGAGAGCTGTCTTTTTACTAATACTGTAAGAACATGACTACTCTCAAACAAGAATAAATCTTACAAGGGAAGCTGTTACAACTTGCTAAAAAAAGTTGATGCGCATAAGAAGCTATTGTTTGCTTTTTGTTTAGCCTTGAGCGTTTTCCAAACGTGGATCATTGCAGATAATTTGCTGCTGCTCTTTGATTATTAATTTTTTTCTCCAGTACAGGCTGTGAGGAACACATATCCATAGACTTGAATTCAGTGTTAACAAGAGGAGCTTGCAGTTCTGTTTCCTTACCTTTATGTTGACAAATGTAACAAACAGTATAGTTTACAGCTTTCAAGTCCCTTCCCATCCTCTGAAGGCCTGAAGGATGTTCAATCAGCTCTTGACTTCGTGGCTAATTCTGCTAACGAGAATACCAGTGTTAGGCTGGACTATTTGAAATCTGCATGTAGGACTGAGACTAGTCACAGATTTAATTTCTATTCACTGGGACACCGCAGAAAAATCACGATAATCACAGTTTGCACCCCAACCAAGGAGTCTTGTCTCCATTCTAGTTTATTTTCCACTCACGAGAATACATCCTTTTCTATCTGTACAGTGATGGTAGTTCACAGCAAATGATCTGCCATGTGGGTAAGTGGCATTCAGTTCCTCACTTTCTGCTCTCTGCCATCTGGTGCAATTGCTTTGCTGTCTGTTACTTCTTATCCAGCCTAACCAAGCTGACTGTCCCTGGAATGGCCTAGAATTGATTTCAAAGAAGGGCAGGTCTGTGAAAAGATAGGTGCAAGTTCCTAGCAAGAGGAAGGAATTCATAGCTAAATTCAGTCTTCTTTTGAGTCCAAAATACCTGCCTTCTGGTGACCAGAAAGTCTTATTTTTATGGTGAACAGCCCTTTTGTTAGAGCTCTTAGTAACACTGGGAAGGGAATTTCTTAAATACTAATTTTATTTCCATACTATCGCTTTAAACGTGAGCCAACTCTGTGTTTTCCTGAGAACCAATGAGGCTTGAGATTTCTTTTTTAATTAAAAACCAGCAAAGGTGGGGTTTGTGTTTCCTTTCCCGTAGAATGCATTTGAAGCACCTCTGTCTCCAGCTGGCTATGGGAGCAGAGCCAGCCCATAATGGTTTCAAGCCCAGTGTGTGCACAGGGAAAAGGGTTTTCGCCTGATTGATGACTGAAAGCGTTTGCAGCGCTGAGTGCCGAGGCTGGTAGCGCTGAAGTTGTTTAGAAGAGAAGAGGGAGGAGGTGGATGTGTTTTTCAAAACCTGGCAATTCTTCCCTGTCAAGTGCAGTAAATGGTGCATGAAGAGGTCTCATTTCATCTGCTTGTGGGCACTCTGCTCCGTGAAACCTTTTGAAGTGGTTGCCAGAGGATGTAGCTGAGATTGGTTGAACTTTCTTGGAGTCCTTTTCGCTGGCCCTACAGCCGTTCTTTCAGCTGGGCTGTCAGACGTTTTGGTGGTGGGGCTACCCATTAAGGCTGCGTAGGAGCAGGCCTGAAAATTAGTCGTTCGCTGTGATACTGCTTAAGAACATAAAGCAGCGTGACATTGGAACGTCTTCCACAATCTGGGTATCCTCTCCAACTTTACATCACATTTACTGTTTCCCAGGCATCATATAGCTCCAGTTTTAGTCTGGATTTCTTAAGAAACTCATAGTGTCTCTACCTTAGCATCTCTGCACAATGGCCCCATTGTCATTTCCTTAGCTGTGATAACAACATTATTGTCCAGAGTGACTAAATCTTTGCTTTAGGGCCTTGTGATCTTGCAGTCATCTTTATAGCACCTCGCTAATGGGAACGCTTCCAGCATTATGCTGGAGAGGGGAAAAGGAAACATCTTTGTAAGGGAGTCTGCTCGCCGTCATCACGTGTGGGTAGGAGTGAGGTGTCTTATGTTCCAGGGTTCACAGGTTCAAGGAGCAGGAAATAGGAGAGGTTGTTAACCAGGATGTGAAACGGCCCCCAGGATTGCGCTTTGGAGGAGTCGACTTCTTTCTGAGTGGGGCGGAGAAGACGTCCTCAGGAGCACTTAGAAGTGTGAGAAAGGTGGAAGAAATATGGACACCAGAGAGAGGGGAAGGAGACTGAGGAAAGGGCAAAGGACAAGGTAGTGCAGACCCTTGCTCGTTGGGATGCGTGTCTGTAGGAATGGGGCTGGATATCTGAAAATGTGCTTTTCTGCAGGTTTTCAGGTTCCTGCTTCTGACCAGTTCAAAATCTGCATGCGTGGCCTGTTTCATGATAGATTAATGTTTCCACGTGGAACCATAAAGAGCAGACAAGCTTGAAGATGGGCAGGTGGCAAGAGAAATTATCTGAGCTTTATCAAAAGCCAAAAATTCAGGGAGACAGACGTTTGGTTTCAGTTCTGGGCAGATGCTCAGGTCAAGTCTTATTTTGTCCAAACCACTTCCCCTACCCTTAGGCGTGATATTTTCGGAGTGAAAGGACGGGCAAAGCCCGGGGAGATTCCAGAGCAGGGCTTGTTTTGCAGCTGGCTGGACATGGAATTCGTCAGCGACAAAGCAAGACTCGCTCGTCTCCCGCGGATATAGCGAGAGCCCGGACTTGTGCACGCACACAGGAGCGTGCACACGCGTGCATACGCACACACCAGAACAGACCAGTTCTCTCCTGTCTGCTCAGGAGGCTTCGGTTACAATATCTGAAGCCAGAGGTTTCATTTCAGCCATTCAGACTCTTGAGCGCTCCAGCCCTTGCCTGCCTCCTTCCTCTCGCAGCAGCCCGCCAGAAAAATCCTCCCCCTTCGCCTCTCTCCCTTTCCAGCACGCACAGCACAAAAAGCGAAAACTGACCCAAGCTTGCGTTTGCAGCTGGGACTTATCAGCCAGAACACACACATGTAGGTCAGCCATGGGAACTCGGCAAAGTGTTGGATCAACGGGAGCGCCGGGGAGGTGGGGGGGGGGGGGTGTGCAGGGCAGCGGGAGGAGCAGGGACGGAGCCTTTTTTTATCGTTATTAGTGTTATTATTATTATTATTGTCTGCTCTTTTAGAAAGGAAAAGGAAGAAAGATTACAGCGGCTTTTCTATTAAATGAGAAGATTAGCATGCCGTGGATGCTTTGCTGGGGCGTGATGAGATTTGCAGCAGATGAGCTGGTTGCTAGGCGATGCTAATGAAAAGCAGGCTTTCAAAACTTCTGTGCTGGGTGGGCCCAAAAGTTATCTAGCCTCCCTCCTGCAGACCCCCCCCACCCTCCTCCCTCCCCATGCAAACTCCCAAATATTTATAAAATCCTCACCAGGAACAAGAAAGCCAGATGCTGGGCTGGGCTTTTGACAACTCGCTCTTGCCGAGCTGCCTGGGAGATGCACACGCACGCACACGTGCACGCACATACTCACGCACAAAACTTTGCTGGTTTGCTTTTCCCCCTTCTAAAAGAGGAGGTAATTGAAAACAAGCCAAAAAAAAAAAAAAAAAAAAAAAAGGAGGAGAAGAAGAGAAGTGAGCAGTGGTTCCCAAACCAGCTTGGGCTCCGATTTCGGAGTTCAGGCAGAGTTTAGGGCTTGCACGTGTGCGCGTGTGCATGTTGGGGGTAGGTGCGTGTTTGTTTTCGATTTCTCCCCATGCGTTTTCAAGCTGGGCTCTAGCTCTTCCCCTCCTCCCGTCCTGCTGCAAGCCTCCTTTCCCTTTCAAGGCTTTCTGACACAATGAGCTTATTTTCCCATGCTCCCTGTGAAAGCCGGGGTATGTGCGTGAAAGCTCCAGCCTTGGAGGACCCTTTTAAATACAGAAATTGAACATTGCTGAAGTAACAGACAGGGTTTCTGCTATTTTTACAAATGACCCATGTCATGCTTCCCTTCTCAGAAGTATCAGCATTCTTAGATATCTTACCATCTGTCTGTCCCAGTTGGTTTTTTAAGTGAATTTAATATTGATATGACAGCCTTGAAGACTGATGTTTGCTGCTTGCGCCGCATTTCTCCTTATTGCTCTGGCTAGCGTGCCTCAATCCTAAAGCAAAGTCGTTTCCTATCAGCAAAAAGGGGTAATTCCATGGTCAGTTCTTGGCTAAAACTACCAAAGAGGCAGCATTTAATAAGGTCTGACTCAAAATAATCCAGTCCAGTCACATAACCTTGTCCTGAAAAAGAAACATTTTGGAGTTACTGAGCTACCTTGGGCGTCTGGATTGAGCGCGGAAGCCTGCAGAAGCAGTGCCTGCCTGCACCGTCCCCTTTGAGTTTCACCCATCCCCTGCCCTAGTATATCATCACCTTGCAGAGTCTCCCTTTAATGCCGGTGTGTATTTTTCGTGAATGCTTTTGGGGAGGTAATGGGTTAGCATGAATTGGAAACGGAATTTAAAATTGCCATGAAGAGCGAGTATGAAACTCGTCTGGTGGTCCCATAAAGGTAGTCCAAGTTCAACCATTAATGATCTGGGCTGAGGTCTGCAGAAGCCAATGGCACTTGACTTAATGAAAACAAGAGCCTGTGGGGTTTTTGTGGGATTTTTCTGTTCTGTTTTGTTTTAAAACATGCTGGAGCAGCTCTGTTTTTCCTGGACTCTTTCTCACTGATGCCAGTATGAATTCTTAATCAATAAGAAATTCTTCAGGCAGACAGATTTTGTGGGGCTGGAGCAGCGACCTTGTACCATATTTCAGATGCCAGAGGCCTGTATGTTGGGGTTTTTTTTTTCCCCTTTTTTCCTTTTTTCTACCATCAGCACTGTTTTAGTGAGTACTGCGTGGATAATGAGATATTAAACCAAGGTCCTGATCGTGTGTGGTCATTAAAAATCTCAAGGCATTCCCTCCAGAAGTTAATCTTTCAATTATCAGTTCGGGGAATTCAATTTTGCTTCCATAAATTCTCCTGCTGTTTCAATTAAATAGAGATGGCCAATTTCTAAATGCTTGGGAATACAGCCAGCTGCAGCGGGCGCTCTGCGGGATGACTGTCCAGGTAACGCTCCGTTATTTGAAGTCAGAACTTTGGTCCTGCAGGACACGGTACAGGACGAGTTAGGGAGTGTGGGAAGGGCAAAGCAACCTCGTGCCCTCCCTCCCGACCAAGGAAAATGCCCGGAGGGCTCCATGTTTCTGAAGCCTGGCTCCAGGCATTCCAAGGCTGCACAGACGTGCCTGCAAGGTGTTGTTTACCGTTACAGAGGGAAACTTATTGTGCACCTTTTTCCCAAGCTGCTGTACAGGGTGGCCAACAGGCTGCGCGTCAGTCGCGGATACAGGCATTCCTTCGTGTAGCTTGGTCTTCTTTACCTTGGTATTTTCTAGAATAAAAAGCGATGCACAAATATGAAATGGGGGCATCTCGGGAAATCGACGTGTTACTCCGTTCTCTGAAATCAAAGCCCAGCATGTGCCTTCCCCACGTGGTTTTGCTCCCCTCAGAGTGGTGTCCCAAAAGTCTTGCAGGCACACGCCCACCAGGGTCACTCCTTGTAGTGCACGTCTTTCCAGTCAAAGTGCTACAAAAATACTTTGGTGGTGTTAACAGAATTAGGTGATGAATGCAAACCAGAATTAGGTGATAAATGTAAAACGGGGCCAGTTCGCGTTCACGTGTGACCGCACTTTTCATTTTCATACTAGCAGCTACTGATTTTTGACCGGTCAGGTCTTACTAACATGCTGGTTAATAGGAAAATTGTGTGATGGTCACCTCCGTGACCTCTGTGCATGCTGTATCTTGTATCCACATGTACAAGAATTCATAAAGGAAGTGCTAACCCCTCCAGGAAAAAGGAGCCAGACCATGTGATTTATCTACCTTTACTTGTGGGAGAGAAAGTTGGGGTGAATCTAGTGAAACCTTATCCTGTAGGCTTCAAGGTGTTTGATTTGTTTAAAAAGCAGCTGACACATTTCAAGCGTGCAGCTAGAAGCACTCCTGATAGCAAACTTTCCTTTGTGTAAAGCTTGCCTGTGTGCCCTCTGGAGTCAGAGGACTTTCTGGGTAGTAAGTTGGGGTGCATAACAGATTTGGGTGTAAGTACTAGCAGATCTACACAAACAGACTGGTATTTGCTGGTCGAGACATAGCAAAATATTTAATATTTCCCTACAAAAGTGCTGTCGTAGTAACTGAAATTTGCTTTGCTGGATTTCTGGTTCCACAACTGCCACTGCCGTCCCTACTGATTGTTTTGAGAAGGTCCTCTGCAGATTCACACACACTCAATTGATCATGAATGAAGCTAAGAGCAGTTATTAATCTTACTGCCTGGTTGCACTCTAAACCCCCTCTAATCCTGCCTCTGTTCTCTCAGACAATGAATGCAGTGAGATGAAGGCAGGATCAATGCCAGCATGGAGCTGCCCTTTTTAGTAGTTGTCGTGGAGGAGTTTTATACATCAGCAATAGTGAGTGGGTCTCAGTGTACTGGGGGGAGAAGGGAGGGAAGATGAATTAAAAGGGTCAGACGTCGTGCTCCTGAAGGGATGGCAGAGTCTCACCCTGACTCTTGGTCTCTCGTGAATTTTTGGGTTCCTTGTATTTAATAACTGACCTAACGAAACATTACAGCCCTACTGCCCTTTGGAGATCCATGAAGAGCTCAACGCAAGCTAAGAAAGGGTGCATTGTGTCTTTGATCCACTGGGCAGTATTTCACAGGCTGGCAGATTTAATAAAATCTCAGAGGAACCTCAGCTCATTTTTTAAGAGGCTTAACATTGAGTTAAAAGTTCCCTTTACTCCTGCATTGCTGGAGACCATTCCCTTCTTGTGTGCTGCCAGAGGACCTGCAGGGAATTGGGGCTTCGTGAGCCCAGATTGGATGTAGGCAGCTGGTTGAGACTGGTTAGAAATCTGCAGGAGGAATAGCGGGACGCAAGAAGCTTCCTGAGCCTTTTTGTGTTTCTCAGTCTTTGAAGTCATCCGGTGCCTCACACGCAGTGTGAAAACTTTGCTCCATACCTGAAAGGAAAATGAAGCTACCAATAAGGCCTTTTGGTCAGACGTTTTGAGCCGCACGACATGAAAAAGCTACATCTAGTCCTACTATTTCGAGTAATGTTATTTGTAGCACCATCAACATTAAGGTAAGGACTAAGTGACTCCAACAACTAGAAACATGAACAAGTTCACTGTCGTGAAGTCCTTCCCTGGTACGGTGTTTACAGAGATAGCCAGAAGGCAAGCATGAAAGTAAAAAGATCCAGTTCTGGGCCCCTCAGCTCAAGAAAGACAGGGAACTGCTGGAGAGAGTCCAGCACAGGGCAACTGGGATGATGGAGGGAGTGGAGCATCTCCCTTATGAGAAAAGACTGAGGGAGCTGGGGCTCTTTAGTTTGGAGAAGAGGAGGCTGAGGGGTGACCTCATTCATGTTTACAAATATATCAAGGGTGAGTGTCACGAGGATGGAGCCAGGCTCTTCTCGGTGACAACCACTGATAGGACAAGGGGGAATGGGCTGAAACTGGAACATAAGAGGTCCCGTTTAAACTTCTTCTCAGTGAGGGTGACGGAGCCCTGGTACGGGCTGCCCAGAGAGGCTGTGGAGTCTCCTTCTCTGGAGACATTCAAGACCTGCCTGGACACATTCCTGTGTAGCATAATCTAGGCGTTCCTGCTCTGGCAGGGGGATTGGACTTGATGATCTTTCGAGGTCCCTTCCAATCCCTGACATTGTGATTCTGTGATTCTGTGATCTGACAAAGATTGATAAATGGATCCTTGGAGCTTCAGATAGTGCTGTAGTTTCTTTCAAAGCTGTTAATCTAATGAAAAATGAACCTAATGAAAAAAGCAAAAGGTGGGGAAGAAGAGCAGAGAGCCAAGCAGACTGGAAGAGATCCGCTCAAGCAGCGAGCTTTCTTCGATGTGCAGTGCTGAGGACTGGGAGCGTTTGGGCCACGAAGCAAATCGCTACGTGCCGGTTAGGACTGCAGACCGCAAGCAGGTCGCGTTCTGAAAACCGATGAATCCGAAAAACTGCAGAGTTTGTGTCTGAACGTCTGATGGCTTTAACCACTGCTCTGCTCACTTCTGTCACTGTAACGAAGGTGCTGGTTGTGGACTGCGTGGATAACTTCACAGCAAGTGTTCTGATCTAAGCTGTATGCTGACCCGTCAGTCTAACTTCATGTAGGACAACTACTGCTAGGAAAATGTTGGTGATTAGTTTAAGAGAGGGGAAGGATTTTGCTTACATTTTCGAAAAGTGCAGGGTCAATGCTTTCGAAGTCCCAAGCATTCAAATATTTCTCTTTTTTGAGAAATTAAATACAGTTCTCATGGTATTTCAGTTACCACTAACTCTAAAATATTTTCTTTTGCAAACTCAGGAATTCACTGCTAGGTTTCTGCCCGTTCCTATGGATAATGCAGGCTGCTAAAGTTTTGGATTCAAAACAAAGATGGAATCTCCACTCGAGGACTAGTAGTTCACATTTTTATTGTCATTGGTCGAAGTTTGGCTTTCTTGGTGGGTAAAGGTTTACGTTAAAGAAGCTTTTTCATAAGCAGTTAGTCAAAGTTGGTACCTGAAATGACTGGAGATGGGAAAGGGAAGGCTTCAAACCATCCTTTAAAAGAACTTTTGCCAGATTTTACTTCTCCTGAAATACAGCATCTGATCCTCCCCTTTCATTGATCTTTGTAAGGCCCAGTAGAACTGTGCTCCCTTCCTGCTGGCAGACTCAGGCACTGCGAAGATGAGCAAAGTGCAACCTCCACAGATATTTTTAAGATAACTTCTTTCTTGAGTGAAGACAGGAGAGGAGAACAAATGCTTTCAGGAAGAAGGAGTTGCTGTTTGGAACTGATATGTCTAGGGGCACTGTTGAATATCAAGAGAAAACAAAGAAAATTAAATGAACTATCACAAAGGAAGAGGCAGTCATGCAAAAGGCAAAGATGATTTGTGAGATTTTGCAACAGCCTCCCGAGGGGAACAAGGCCTTTTGCTTGAGACATTTAAAATTAGACTGGACAGAGCAATGGAAATTCAGCGTACGGGCCCCCTTGGGAGAGAGTGAATAAGCCGCTGGGTCTCCCTTTGCACTCCTAAGAGTGTTCCCTTACTCTTTTGCAACTCTTCCCAAATACCTCCATTCCAAATAACCATTTGTCTTCCCTGGACACCCATCCTGGCTCTCTGTTCCTCCCCTTTTCCCCTTTAAGAAAGGAGCTGTGTCTGATTCATGGTGTCAGTTATCTTCCAAGCCCCGCGCGGGTCCCAGGGGTAGGGGCTGATGAGGGTAGGAGTGATCAACTGCAGGCTTTCCTGTTGCTGAGCTTGCTGCAGGCCTGACCGTTTTTAAGACTTCAGCAGATGTTTCTCCTTAGAAACTATTGGCATCTTTATGGACTGTTTTTTCCATTCTTCCCTCCCAGCCCGTGTCCCAGCAGCAATGAATTATGTAAGACTACATTCTAGCCTTTTCTTTATTAACATTTCTGTGGACGCATCTCTAAGAAGCACAGTTCTCTCTCATAGTTTTAGGTGTGTCGGCTTTCTCTTTGAGCAAAACACCCTCCTACCCTTAAAAACACTTTCATGCCTTTTCATCCTCTTGTGGAATACAGATGCCAAAAATACAGACGCTAGAGTCCCAGCTCTCGGTCTCAGATTCAAGACTTCTCTTGCTCTTCGTGCTGTGGTCTTAATTGATATGCCTTGTGCTTAAAGGTTAACCCCCTTGCTTCAGGGCTGCCTTTATTTGTCTCTTACTGCTGGTGCTTAATGAACAGTAATTAATAGTAAGTAATGGAAGGAGATGTAGAAACTGCTGCTAGAGCTCAAAACAGCTCCAACAGCTCTGTCTCTTAGTAGAAAACCATACTATAAAGATTGCCAGATCCAGCATCTTTTGTCAGTAACTGCATCTGTAAGAGAATTGTGTACAGTAGGCACTGTGGTAGACAAGCATTTTTTAAGTCTTTTTAATATTTATTTACCGGAAGATAATGCATTGCCAATATGAATAGGTATTTCCCCTGTTTTGAGCAGGGGGTGCAGTTGCAGTTGTCAGCATTTTGTCAGGTGACGTAGGGAAGAGACAAGTTCTGTGCCCTGATGTCTTCAGGGAGCTTGACACTGCACTAACATCTTTGATGTACCTCTTCACTGCTGCCTGGTTTGGCTGTTACTGTAATTTTTTCTGCCGGTGAAGGGAGTCACACAGCAAAATGGAGAGAGAAGATGTGAACTCAGGAGTTCCCGTGCTTACTCCTTTAGGCCATGCTGTTTTTTCTTAGGAGAGTTTAATTCACTTCAGGATCCAGTAGAGCTGCGAGCCAAGCTATGAACCATTATCCACTAACAAAAATCTGCAAGAATAGCAAACGGAGCATGTAAGCTACCCTGCCAAGGAACTTGATGCTCTCTTTTCTCAGAGGTCTCTGTGCTGAAGGTCTCCCCAAATATCTGTCTGTTAAATACGAAATCTCGTAGCTCCCCAGGACCCAGGACTGACCCCCTGGCTAATGGCTTTTTGCCAGTCCTGTTTTGTATGGTTATATTGTTGGCTGACACTGCATTTTTACACTTCAGTTTTGTCTCTCGTCGTCTTAGAAGTGGCCATTTTCATTGTCAATTAATACATCTCTTTGCCCAGTACACAGTATTCTCCTGGCAGCTTGGTGCTCACAGACTATAGGGAGCTGTAAACAACACTGTTTATACTTTCTGCTGATACCAGAACATTACCATATAAATAGGGGAGAGATTTAAACAGGCTAAAACAACCCCAGCCTGGCCTATTGGGAAGGGAGAACAAGCTGCTTTTCACTCTTCTTGCCAAGGTTGTCAACTTTTCTGTGGGACTATTGCAAGAATGAAGGGCTTAAAGAGATGGGAAGCTTTTATCTGACAAAAGAAAGGTCGATGAGCCTTAGAAATGCAGAAATGGACTGAATAACAGTCTGCCTGTTGGGATTTCCTTGTGAACCCTATTGGTGTTAGTGTGGGGATGTGGAGAGAGGGAAATTACTTAAAAATCGCCACTGAGCTCTTGGATAAGAGCTTTCTTTAAAGGAGGACTTACAGCAAAGTGTTAAAAATATGATGATTGCACCTGAAATGAGCATGTCTCTTTAGAAAAAGTTATTTCATTTGCCTAAAGTAATGTATCATGTGACCTGTAGCATTTTTTTAGCTGCACAGTACTTCAGAAACATGGTACAGCCGAATACTAAATCAAATAACCTCCCTTATCTTATCTGTCTATTAAATTACTAAAATTCCTCTCACCTTTGGCACCAGTGAGAGACAGGCGTGAATGCTGCCGTTACTGTCAAATGCCTTGAGTTCTTTTTTCCTGCACTTTAAGTTTGATTTTATTTTTTGTAATAGATATGTAAAGCAGGGTTAACAGAAGCAGGGAGGCAAGGGGAAAAAAAGAGGTTCTCAGTTAACAGTCCTTTGGAAACCAGAGACCAAGGCAAGGAGAAAGAAAAGCCAGAGATGATGTTTCCAGATGAGGAAGAGGTATTGTGGATTTTAAAGAAAGCTGTCACATGAAGAGTGGGAATGAAACTGTGAAACAGAATTCATCTGTGCTAAGGATTTGTTGTGGGCTTTACAGATGTGCCTCAGCAGCACATAGACCTTTGGAGACACTTCCATTTCAGGGCTGGACAGCTTTGGTTGGAACAGCCACTTGCCCCATTCTTCCCTCTGCTGGGAGCGGGTGTGTTTGTGATGTTTCTTTTCCTCTTGAGATGCAATGAAATTCTGTGCCAAAACAAGAAATTCCCACAGTTGCTTCATACCACCATCAAACAGCTTCAAAGTCAGATGCCCAAACCAGGAAGAAGCGCTGTGATTTGCACAGTGTGCACTACGCAAAGGTTGCTGCGGGAGTTGTCTCGCAGGGCTGCGGTACGGTGGCTTTTTGGCACTCGCCAAGATTTTGGCACTTTCCAAACTGCAGTGCGTGTGCAAGCTTGTGCCTCTGTGCTCAGGAGCTAGTGCAAGCAGGAGGTAAACCTGCTCCTTGCTTGGGGTGTGTGCTGCCAGCAGATAAGTCTTTGTGGGGGTGGGAATGGCCGATCACATGGTGCTGCGGTGGCTCCGTGAGAAAAGGGGACATTCTGGTGCTGGGAGCCATGGAGTGGCCCAGAAGGGCAGAAGCGTTAGGGGTCAAGGGCGGCAAAAGACTCCTGTATTTCAGAAAAATACACATCATAGAGACAGCATGTTCTCCCACAGGATTAGTTGCCCATAGATTAACCTCATTAGCAGTAATTATAAAGTCTGACACGTTTCCCTGCCATTATCTCCACTGTATCATGCCATGGTATGTCTTCCTCGTGCGTCTGTCTTTTTATCTCTCTGGTAGATTAGAGGCCAGAGTTTTTTCGCCGTGTTATCTCTCAAGCTTTTTTCTTCCCGTGTAAACTGGACAGTTTGAGCACCAGATACACTGCCGTGATGGGAGTTTTGTATCTCACTTCTTATCAGGCAAATGTGAGATGGCAAGGACAGCTAGTTTTTATTCAGATTATAACCCTAAGACCGCTGGGGATAAAACTGCTTTGTCTTTGGGTTGGGATTCCAGTCGCATGGGCTTTTTCCAGTCTTTAGTGAGCATGGGCCTAGAAAAATGCTCTCCATCTTGTGGAATTCCTGGGCCTCGGTTGGGAAGGAGATGGCCAGAGCAGCACTGTCCTGGTGGCTTGACAGAAAGGTTGATAAAGTACCAAGGGACCTGTGTTCAAGGCGCAAAGACTGAGCCGGAGAGAAGAGCTAGGAGGTGCATATACAGCTCTCAAAGTCAGTTTATTTAAAGGGTGTGTATTCCCAAAAGACAGAGGAAGGATTCTGTTCAACCCTGGCAAATGTGGGAATTAAGCTGAGATGATCCTTGCTGGTGTGGATCCCTAGCACTGAAACAGGAGTGAGACCAAACCAGGGCCTGAGGTAGTTGGAAGAAGAGGAGGCTGAGGGGAGACCTCATCACTCTCTACAACCACCCGAAAGGACGTTGTAGAGAGGTTGGTGCTGGTCTCTTCTCACAGGTAATTAACTGTAGAACAACAAGGAATGGCTTCAAACTGCAACAGGGTAGGTTTAGACTGGACATTAGGAAAAAATTTTTTCACAGAAAGAGTAGTCAGACATTGGAACAGGCTGCCCAGGAAGGTGGTTGAGTCACCATCCCTGGATGTGTTTAAAGGTTGCTTAGATGTGGTGTTGGGGGATACGGTTTAGGGGTGAGCTTTGTAGATTAGGGTTAATATTTGGACTCACTGATCCTGAGGATCTTTTCCAACCTGAATGATTCTATGATTCTATGACTAAGAGAGCTGCCTGGCCGTGCAGTCCCCATGCTGGATTTTAACATCCTCTGTATCACAGCAGATAGTCTTTCCATTTTGCACGCAAAGATGAAGAAGCACAAGTAAACCAGAGCACCACTACAGGCATTAAAATCCCAGGATGGAGAGATGATATCTGGAGCTGTCCTATATTAAACGTTCTGTCCTGCTCTTTGCACTCGATTTATGCTATATGCAACAAGAGTCACTGCCAGTTTCCCCTTCCTCGGTCTGGTTATCACTTGTAACCTAGACAGATCCCAATTGGTCTCCCTCAAAAAAAAAAAAAAAGTTGATAGGCCCTGTTGTATATACTCCTCTCACCAGAGGGCAATGAAGTCAAGTCTCTTAGCGTAGGACTGTCCGGCATCGTGTAAGGGATGCTCTCTGTGTGCCGAAACCCAAAGAAAACACCTGACTCAGTATTAGACTCAGTATTAGAATAGGAAGGTGGCACTGGGTCAGAGTGACTCCAGCACAACAGGTGGCACACAGATAAGCGGGCCGTCCCGATTGTCTGCAAACAGCATGGGATGCCAGTGGGAGGACTTGGCAACAGTCACAGCAGGAGGAGCTGGCGTTCACACCTGCTTTGTGGCAAAGAAACTTATCTGCATCTCAGTAAATCTACTTCCAGTGTGGCTTTAATAGTCTGCATTAATGAGCTAGGGGCATTGCAGAAACGGTGGGGTTTGGAGGCAAGACACCTCAATTCAGAGCGATTGAGGCCAACCAAAGGCAGAAAAGCTGTGATGGGCAGGCCTGCAGGAAGCGAAATGGGAAGAGTTGAGCATGAGCTGCTGCCAGTCCTTGGAGGGTTTTAAAAAGAGCTGATCAGAATGGACTGAATCAAAAGCGAACGGGAGAGGCTAACTGATGCAAAGAACTGCATGTGTAATGTCTTCGTTTTTCCGTTACCTTTCCTTATTTTCTCTAGAGCGCTGCTGTTGCATCTCACAGCAGTAAGTGGCTCTGCCAAGGACTGTCATTTGGTATTCCAGTCTGCCCCAGTGTTTTGCAGGATGCCAAACAGCCACAGTGTAGATGCTTCAGCCCTCCCCCCGGCCTCGACACACAGAGAAGCATCTATGCGAAGCCTCGCAAAGCTTTTCAAATGCCCTGCAATTGGGACAAAGATAGGAGGAAATGAGATCTCAGATTTCAAGAGTCCATTTAAAAATTACACGGTGTGGGTGAACTGGGGTTCTCACCAGCAGCCTTTGAGAAATGAAACTTTTGCTTTTGGGTGCTAGCTTGACTTTGATCCAGGAGTCCCATCACAGCTCCTATTTAAAACTCGACTTGGAGACTGTTGGGTTGGAGACTGTTGGAGGACGGTGTGTTTGGAGAGTGTTTCGAGGGACGGTGACTTTCTGTGATGCCCCAAGGCCAGGTCGCAGCTAAATGCTGGGTTCAGGCAGGTGCTCCCACTCCTGATCGGAGAGGAGCGAGGGCCAGGGAGGCAATGGAGACTCAGCTCCCGCTCCCTCCTGGAGTGACGGAGCAGCGTGCTGCCTCACCGCTCGTGCCGCGGTGAAGGGTTTCGGGATTTCAGCCTCAGAGCTGACGGATTTGAGGCCGTCGCTGCGCGTGAGCACGAAAAGCGTATCTGCTGCGAGAGCGCTGGCCTGGGAAGATGGCGGCTTGGCCCGGCCGAGCTCGGGCGCACCCGCTGTGCCTTCCCTCCCTTCCCACTTGATAAATACCCCGCTCCTTCCCCCGCCCTCCTGCCCATTTTCCACAGCGGAGAGCAGGCACAAGGGGACCCTTTCATCTTGGCACATCCCCTTGCTGATTAATGTGATGCAATGTTCCCACAACAACAACACTGTGCCGGCCATGTAATTAGGCGGGAGATAATGAATGCTTCAGAGACTATTCAGGCAGCGGCTCCCGCCTCCCCGCCGAACAAGCTCCTTTCTCAGCAGTGAAGCCAAGTGGAAGGAGAGGCAGCAGAAATGCCATTGGTGCCGCGCTTAATTGTGCAGGAATGGGGGGCTCTGGCAGTAGAAAAGAGAGCCAGGGCCGGTGTGGGAGAGATGGGCGAGTGGGTCTACTCCGGTATCTCGGGGCCAAACTTTTTGTTGTGTCTTTTCATGTGTTTGACCTTGTGGCAGGAGAAGCCTTAAATATGCACATCTCTAGCTTTGTATGTGTGTGCCTTTTTTGTTTCAAATCATTAGGGAAAGCCATCATTTAATAAGCATAAGAGTCTGTCTTCTCAGTAACCCAGAGGCAAAGATGCTGGTGCTACTTAGTGGCCTTTGAAATGTGGGAAACACACTGGGGACACAATAGGCTTATTCTCTTTTAGGGGGCTTTACAGTTAAGCTGCCATTGTCTGGCTAACATTAGCAAGAGCGATACTCCCCTTTCTCCCCCCGACCCCTATGTATACTCTGAGAAAACAACCAATTGGTTTAAAATGCACTATCCAAACGCCTTCATATCATGCAAGAATAAAGCCAGCAAGGAGCTGAAAGTCTGTCTGATCAGCTGGAAGCCAAAGAATCCACTGTGAAAGGTCTTAGCAGAAATTCAGTCCCCTGCTCAAATTGCTTTCTGGAATCTTTTATCATTTGTTTGTTGATGCAAAGTCTTTCTAAACTTCATACGTGAGCGTACCACGTACTAAATGCAGGCACCACAGCCTGGTGTGAGCAACTGGTAAAACTTATCATAAAGTGACTTCAGCAGTTAGAAAAATAAACAGGTGACTTTTGCATTAGGTGCAAATAGGCAGAAAACAGCTCCTGGTGATAGTGATGCAGCAGGGAAGCTCAGTTTGTGCGTGCATTAGGTTAATTTCTGAGCTAAAGGTCACTGGAGGGTGGAGTATATCAGAAAGATATACTAGCAAGTTATAAAATAGAACAATTCGTACGTGCTCTCATATTTAAACCTGCTTCACTCCAACAAGCTCTAAAGACATAATGTGCCCTTTTGTAAATAAGTTCGTTCCCAGGCAGACTCACTGATCACCCTACTGAATTAAGTGACAGACTCTTTTGTGCATCCCTTCTTGAAAGGCAAATGGATGCAAGTTATATTATTCTATTGCTTAAACCCATTTTCTAGTCAATTTAGGGTATAACATGCATTGCATATCACTGCTGCGCATTTTGACTTCACATCGGACGGTACACAGAAAATTCTTAAGCTTTCCTAGTATCTACAGTGTCAAAAAAAACCAGATTTCGCTGAGAAGCTTTTCACATTGCAAAGTAGTAGTAGAGTTGTGACCGAAAAAAAAAAAAAAAATCTGGCAGGGAGAGCTTTTTCAAAAGGAAATTGGTTGCCCTGACATCTTCACAGAGCTGCCCAGTGGTATGCCTAGTCATGTGCCTCCATGTCACACAAACACGAGGCATTCATTCGTGCCATACCATTGCGTCCCGATGCAGATGCACGTAGTCTCGCTGTAACCCTCAGATCATGTGTCATCCGTTTCCCCTCCCTCTGTCACATGCACAAACACGGCCCACGGGCTCTGTGTGTGAAACGGAGAAGGGAAATAGATGACACGTGATGTGTGTGTTATTAGAGCTTCTAAAATTGTTGGTCAGCGTTTTATTGGTGTCAAGGACTCAAAGGTTAAAAGGGAAAAGAAGTGACATTGGAACCAAGAAGCCCAGTTGTTACTGCCCAAGACTGGGAGAGAGCTCTGTCCTGAAAGGAGATTCAGATGGTTTCCTTCCATCCACACTGTTTGCTGGCAAGGAATGCTCTAGCATGAGCTTAGGTTAGCACTCCTCTCAGTAGCCTGATGTCTTCCAGAGGAACGTAAAGTCAGTGTCGGCGTGGATTCTGGTTTGTGAACTGTATCCATGTTGCTAACGATTCCTATAAAGCCACCAGGCTGAGGTAAAGGTACTTGATTATCTTACTTACAGCTTGAGGCAGCATCCTCATGAAGCAGTGAACGTTTGATGGGTTTCAAGAGGAACGAGCAAAAGCACGACTCAACGCATGATCTATGATAGACCAGCTTGCTCTCATAAAGTAGGATATCTCCTTGTGATCTCTTCTTCCCCTCTGCCTAATCTGATAGCAAAGCAAATTGCATCAAACTCTAACGTGCACTGCACATCTGGGAGTGGATTTTCCAGTACAAAAGCTGTTCAGTCACCAAGAGTTCAGTGACACGACCTTTCTCAGGGCAGCCCACAAAGAGATTGGCACTTCCAGAATTATGTGATGTTGATGACATCTGGAGTTCAGTTGTCTCCAGTAAAAAAAAACAGATGTTTTGCTTCTGCTGGTCACACATTTATCCTCATGCTCACTGTTGTAATTTCTGATTAAAGTTTGATTCAGCCAAGAAGTGGACGTAAACTTGCTTGGAAACTGTCCCAAAGAATCTGCCATCTGAACTTCAGAATGTTTTGCTGCTTTGCTCGTTCTTGACAGGCCCTGAAACCTACTCAGATCTGTAGTTGGGGTGGAATTTCTTTTGCATTTTTTCTGTTGGCCCAGGTGATGCAAGGACCATCCCAGTAAAAGGTAAGGATGGAGGCTGTCTATGGAGGAGACTGTCTATGTGTCCCTTGCTGCTGCTGTAACAAGGAAAGAATAATGCAGCCACATACCCTCACAAATTATGTCAAAACTGGACCATTTTTTGGTCTCTCCTGGCTGTTGCAGAATAAACCAAAGGAAAAGTTAAGTTAAAGTAATGGTGCTAAGTAGAACCAAGGTCATGGAACCTTTGCTGACCAGTTGACTTGTTTTTTCATAGCTCATGGTGCAGCTTGTAGAGTGATAGGTTCCTCCAGACAGAATACAGTGGTAGGAAGTCAATAGGGTAACAGTTCATATTCACTTTTCATTTGCTGTGCAAGGCCTTTCTCTTGGCTGTTCTGGCAGAGAAAAAGGGGTCGACCAATCTGGTTTTGGACTGTTTCGAGGTTGAGGAATCCCAAGACCGGCACAAGAAATCAAACCAGGAAAAGGAGGCACGGCCGAAGCGCTTCGGTTCTCCGGCAAACCTCACCAGCTGGGACAGTCTTTCCACACAGCTCGGAGCAGGTGTGGGAACACGTGCCGTTTGTGCCAGGCACGCGATCCCGGAGCTGTAGGCTGATGAGTGTGATGGGAAATGGGAGGGAGAGAGAAGGAGGAGCAGCAGGAGGCCTGGCGTGGTGCTGAGCCCAGTCCTGACTCTGCACACCAGCTCTGGCATCGATATAGCCCTATAGCCCTGGCTCTGTGCTCTTTGCCCTCCCATGCCCAGCGCAACACCATCCCCATGTGAAACTCCTGCTGGCTCACACTCATGGCCCGGAATGGGCTCTGCTTTGCCTGCCTTCAGTCCTCTGCAGCACGGCATGGTCGTGTTCTTGTACAAAATCCTCTCTGCTAGGCATCTCTGCCTGTTGCTGTCCTAGCTTTGCTTTGTCCTAGCTTTTGTCCCAGCTGAAAAACGTTTTTCTGGCCCACCTACTACTAACTTCTTCCAGTATAAAACTTCCTAATATAAAACCTCCCCACTTCGAAAACAAATTGGATCACCCTGGACTGCGAAGAGGGCAGTGGGGAAACAGCACAATGGTTTTAGATAAGCAACCAAGTAACCAGCTCGATGGGAGGGTACGAAAGGGGGGCAAAAGGAAGCTTATATACAGCCTGCTTCTGCAGCTGTTTTGCCAGTGCTGAAAGCTCAGAAATAAGGGAGCGCTAAAGAGTTAAAAAGTTTTTCAGGGAAGGCGGGGTGGTGAGAGAAGGGGGGAAGGAGGAGCAATTCTCTTGTGCACAGACTTTCCAGAGCCTCCAGAGATCAGTAAGCCCCAGGGAACCACAGATCTTTCCATAGGACGCGTGTTTTTTGATCTGTTTTAATTTAGATGTTTGGGATCTAAGTAAATAATGATTTACCCTAAACCTAATGTATGGTGACAGGATATAACTTGTCATAGCGAACAGAACTGCAAGGAATGACCAAAGTGCAGCCCTCACATTCAGCTTAAAATTCACCCTGATAGCAAGGGAGTCTTACAGTCATATTTGGAGATGAGCACTTGTTTGCTGTGAGTCATTAAAATATTTGAGATCTGAGAAGGTACCAAAATAGCTCAGACGTGCACCTATATGTGTCACACTTACCCACATTTTACTGGTCGCTGCTAGCCCGCCTTTCTGTCGTTTAATTTCAGCTTGTTACCCAAAGATACACCCCTTGTGCATTTATTTTGTTAATGAAATGCTGGCTCAGTTGGAATATCAACTCTGTAGGGGTTGCCAGGACATATAAAAAAGAACAGCCATAAACTATTCATTAATATTGCAGTGTAATGCCAGGTCTAGTACTGCTTCCAGAAAACAGGAGGGGGAGAGAACAGAACTTAACATGTCCCTGACCTGTCCAGAGGGACAAAACAGAGGGCTTTTATTTTATTTGTTTCGACAGTGACTCAGTCTGTAGTAACTGGGTTAAAGTCCACTTAGAAACGAATAGAACAAAAGGCCTCCTGTTAGTGCTGGACATTTTCCCTCTTCAGATATCACCAGAAGGATTTAAAAAAAAAAAAAGAAAGAAAGAAAAAAAAAGCCCTGCAGCAGAATGCAGGAAACCACAAGCTTATGGGAATGTAGCAGCACTTTGGAAAGGAAAACACTGCCTCAGACTTTCATCTGCAGGGCTTGCTTTTTTTTTTTTTTTTCCCCCCCTCCCCGTTTTTTCCTTACCTTCTTTTCATCTCCTTACAGCCAGAAGCATTTGCCAGGTCAACACAGAGCCTGGAGAAAAGACTGGTGAGGAGAGCAGTTAGGTTGCAGGAGGTCATTGCCAGATCCCAGACAGAGAGAAGCAAAAAAAAACCCAAACCCCTGGCTTGTGCGGATCATTGGAGTCTGTGAGGGGGCTCCGGCACAGAGGGAACGAGCTTTGGTGCAGCTGGAGCCGGCGAATTCAAGTCCTGTAGTTGGTTGCCAGACTGAGGGTCTTACCAGGGTCAGAACCCTGGATCCTAGAGGCCGTACTGCAGGGGGAAAGAAAGGGCATTTTCATAATTTTTATTTGGTATGTCTGGTCTTTTTATTTTTAATGTGGCCTAATGACATCTAAGTAACAAATTACATAATGTTCTCCAAGATATAAAAAGCATCCAAAAGGCTTTCTGCCTTCCATTCTGAGTATTGTTGTGGCATGCCTAAGTTTTCATTAAAAAGCAAACATTTTCCAGCAGGCATTCACTGTATTTCATTAATTTTCCCTTCAGTTTTCTCCTAAGGAATGTGAACTGACAGTAACAGAAAAAGCATGTTGAAATTATATTTTGCATATAAGAATGAGCACTTTATTGAATTTCCCAAAACTTCCTTTTCCCCTCTCCAAAAAAAAAAAAAAAGGCACCCCCAAACCTGAGGAAAATTGCAGCTGTCTGAAATGAAACAGAAAACTGGAGTTAAGCGTTACTTCTTACCTCTAGCTTTAACTGTTATTGTGATCCTGGCTTATGCATAAAAGGATACGTTACTTTTTGCTAGGTGAGCTTCATGTTGACTTAGATCAGGGCAACAGCTTGGTCAGTGGTGTAATGAGCAACGTGTTGGGTGTACGGGAGGAATCGGAATGCGTAGCCAGAGCTGGACCACATAAGCCAACTGTCAGTTTAATTTAGACTGCTGCGGAACCATAATCTCAAGTGGGAAGCTTTTGAGTGACTTGACCAAGACCACATAGCACGTAAGTAGTTACTTTATTTAGTTGGATGACTGATTCCATACTGAGTTAGAGAAGTTTGTCTTTTGTGTGTTTGAAATAAACAGGTAAGCAGAGTCCACCTTGCCATGCCTATTCCACTGAGAACTGATGACACCGTGCAGAAAAATCAGTCTTTGAAACAAATTTCCATCCTTAACACTAAGTAAATCAGTTGCTTGTAGTAATTAGTACTGTGACATATACAGCATCTTCTCTCTAGGTCATTGGGGATGGTTTCCATTTCAGATAGTGATGAGAATCAAAAATCAAATGGCTGGTTTTCATTCCTGTAAAGTGAGTTAGTCCACATCCTAGTGGACAAATTACCTTCTAAATGTGGCTTCTTTCAGCATTTTCGTGAAAATAAGCAAGTTCAAATATTCTGTCTTCTTATACAAAAAGTCTCCCGCCGTAGCCTTCCCTAGGCTGAAGAATTTGAGTTCTCCCAGCCTCTCTTCATATGTCACCTGCTCCAGCCCCTGACCATTTTAGTGTCCTCTCACTGGGCTTCACTTCAGCTTGCCGCTGTCTTTCTTGCACTGTGGGCCTTAAGACCGAACACAATATTCCAGTATTTGTTAACTAACACAGTTAAAGGCTGTTTTTTCCTTAGCGTGATCACAGCTAGCCACAGCTGAAAGCATGTTTTAAAACCCTGTCCAGAGCTAGAAAATTAAGCCTGACTAGCCAGGATGTTTTAAAACCCAGTTGAGACTACTTTACACTGAAAAATTCCAACATCTTACAACATGTGTTAACTA